>CAJVRI010001204.1:0-1445000 GCA_911649635.1 Poeciliopsis gracilis | reverse complement strand
CAGATTGGTGAAAGTTTTTTTTAAAAGTTTAACTTTGTTTAGAATGCTCCTTAAAATAATTTACCTGTATTTAGAGATAAGTAGTCTAAAATTTAGTTATAACTGGGAATTTTGTACAAATATTTTAGGGTATTATAAATTACTGCTGTTCTAAATGGTTAGTTTCACTCTGAATAACTTAAAAAAATAAAGTTACATTACATATTGGGATGTTAGTTTTCCATTGAGTCTAGTATAGAGTAAACTGAACATTTTATGAATAAATCTACAAAGATTTTTACTACATTTTTCCAGAGCACTTCTCTTTAAAGAGATGGAGCTACTGGGGTTAAATAGTGGCCAAAACATGGATATTGAAGGTGCCAGTTTAAGACTTGGGATTAGCAAATAATTGGAAAATGTACCACAAAGATCTGTGTGGGCACATGAAGAGCATCATGCTCTTTTTACATGGAAGCAGCCAAAAATGTGTTAGCTTAGCTTGATAACTGAGTTTTAAGAGTGAAAATTTGACCCTGACATTTTACTACAACAGAAAAAGGCCAGTTTCCCTCATGTCAAAGGTGGGAAAACTTCAACATTGCAATGCAGAGTTAAAGTACATCACTAAAAAGTAGGGTGCATTTTATTAGCAAGGTGCTTTTCTAACAGGCAGATTGCAATTGTTACAAGGCTGTTTAGACATGACTATATAAGCATTATCCCATAAGTGGAAAATGATGTAATGTAGGTTTGGAGTGAATTAAATGAAATTTCAATATACTCAGATTAAAATTAGACATTTAGAACAGCAGCAATGAAATTGGCATAGAGGATTTTTACCATTTAGGCCCTAACTTTTTACTTCTTGCCCTCCCTGTTAGCAGTTCTTTGAATGGGCCACATTGCTGAAACAGTTACAGCTTGTACTGTCTATCGTTTTGGAGCTGAGAAATAATCCTAATATGAACAGAGACTAAACAGTTTTGGATTTCATTAATTAATTGTGAAACTGTTGTCTTTTGACATTTAAAATTAATCTCCTGATATGTTCACAATTTTTCTCAGTAACTACATCATGTAAAAAGAATTTTACATTTGTGCTAATTGGGACCTAATGATTGAAGAAATCAAAGGATTTAATACATGCCATGTAAGAGCTCAGATCATAGGAAGTTAAAGCTATTGACCCTAACTTTAAGCTGAAGATTTTCTGAAATTCACATTCTTTCCTTCTGCATTTCTAAGCTGTAGGACTGAATAGATAATAGCAGCTGGAGTGCATGTTGCTGTGTGAGTGTGTGTGTGAGGCTATTCCTCTAGAAGACTGGACTGCATTTAAGACTCCCGAGTCCTGGAGTGACCTTTCCCACGTGCTGTTCCTATAGGCGGAACCTGGGAAGGCTGATACGTACCGCGCCCCTGGTTTCAAAAACACACTGTCCGTTAACACCGCAAGGTGGAACCAGCATGCCCAGGAAGCAGAAGAGTTCTCCGTTGATTCTCTACTGGTCTGCGTTGAATCCTGGCAGCCTGCAAATTCACTGACTCACCTTAGCTTCCCAGTGCAGAGTGAATTACACACCAGTAGATCTCCACCAGGTTGTTTCCAGTGCCCCCCAGAAGGATGAGCAAAAGCAGCAATAGCAACCCAAAAAAATCCACCCAATCATCTTTCCAGGGAAGAAGACCTGGACCTGCTGCAGCAACCTGCTGCAGCAACCTGCTGCCTCCCAGATCTTCAGAGACCTGCTGGGATTCAAACAATCACCCCTGAAATGAGAGCAAAGAGCCATTCTAGTGCCATCATACACCGCAAGACCTCTAGAATGCTCATCATTTGTGGACCAAAAAAGGTATCATAACAACTTCAATAAGGTGAGAAGACTTACCAAAAGCAGCCAGCAGAGTCTTTTGTGAATAAACTTGCAGTAGGCGGCAGTTCAACATAGCACACCCTACTCTGACTGATGGTGTTGATTTTCTATGTATCTCAAAAATCATTGTCAGCCATCTAGTTTGATAGAGGAGCTCATGCTGATCACAATGGTAGAGTTTGTTAGTGATTGCAGGAAAAACAGCTGAAATAGAAGCTAAAAATATGAAGCCCGACCATGCAATGCATTCTGGGTAATGCTAATGGAAATTGTGAAATCTGCTTTTGATGTTCAGGACAGCATTAAGATACGTTTTCTGCATGTAGCAGAAGCTCTGAGATTAGATTACAAGCTGAGTTGTAATTTATGCCAGGAAAAGAGTTTTGAAGAGAAATAAAATGAACTTTCAGAGCTGCATGAAGGAGCAAGTTCATCCAAAAGAGGCTCAGAGATGAGATTCTAAAGCTGAGCTGTGATTTCTTTAAAAAAACACCGCTCAAAAAATATATAGAAATGGAATTAAATCAGGTCAAATTGAGGCAAGAGGCCACTGAGGTTAGGGTTAAGGCTTAGGGATAGTAAATTCCTTGCTGGACTTGGACTAGGCCAAACAAGAATTGGAGTCTATGGCAAAACACTGACGCAATAATAATAGGCTGCATAATGAGCTGTCTTACTGTAAAGTCTGGTGGTTTGATCTTGGCAAACTTCAAAACGTTTGCTAAGATCCACTGAATTTACTCAACATGTTCAACAATTTCACTATTTTTTTTCATAGAATCCGTCATTTGACTCCAGTGTTCAAGGCTGAAAATGGATTTTTTTTAGTTGATCAAAACACTTTTCCACTTTCTTTTCCAAGTCTGTGCCTTGAATTTCTGAGTAGAGCTGAGAACTGCTTCTCTCTCTTCCTTTGAATGTCATTAGCGCGTTGCTCCATGGACCACACCATCGCTTGGACTGAGCAACAACAGAGGGACACAAGCTTAACATACATCTTAACTCTCCTGGGCCTGGAGTCACCGGAGCTTCACTGGCTGCCTCTCCAATGCTTTTCCACTCTGTGATGACATCACATATTCAACACTGGGCGCTCCTCCATCTTCCTCTTGAGGACGTCCCAAAGATGTTCTATTAGGTAACCCTAACCCTGCAGACATGGTTGGTGAGTGACTCACCTTTACCTGCAGCCTCGTCAGTAGAGCAGTGGTCGTCTTCGAGGCGTGTTTGGGGTCGTTATGCTGGAACGCTGCCCTGTGATCAAGTTTCCAGAGGGAGGGATCAGGCTCTGGTTCTTTATTTCTTTATTTGAGTTCATGAAATGTAACTACACCACACCTGCTGCATTGCTGCAGCCCGACCATAGCATTCCTCCACCAGGCTAGAAGAAGCTTCCTTCTGGGGTGTTGGCTATGCAGAACAAGTTGATCTAGTGTGTGGCATGTGGTCTGAGCACTGACAGGCTGACCTCTGACCTCTTAAATCTCTGCAGCAATGCTGACAGAACTCCTGCATCTTTCTTTCAAAGACAGCATCTGGATGTGTTGTGAGCTTCTTTGGACGACCAACTGGATGATCTTGGCCTCTGTGCTGCAGGTCAGTTAAAGGGTGTTAATCCTGCAGCCT
Organism: Poeciliopsis gracilis; assembly: GCA_911649635.1. NCBI lineage: Eukaryota > Metazoa > Chordata > Actinopteri > Cyprinodontiformes > Poeciliidae > Poeciliopsis > Poeciliopsis gracilis. The sequence goes on along the minus strand of CAJVRI010001204.1, from coordinate 1,441,518 downwards.
TGGCCATCTTCATGTGGCGCAACAATTCGTCTTTTTGGATCCTCAGAGTTCTTTGCCGTGAGGGGCCATGTTGGACCTCCAGTGAGCAGTAGGACAGAGCGAGAGAGCTGCACTGCAAAATCTGATACACCTGCTCTGGAAGCAGAGCTGAGGCCCAGCGGCACTCAGGAGTCACGACATTTTGGAGGGAAAATGACAAGCAGTGCTCAGTTTGGAGATTTAGGGGTGTCGTCTCTTAGGGGTGTACTCACTTTTGTTGCTGGTGGTTTAGAGATTAATGGCCGTATATAGGGAGTTATTTTGAGGAAAGAATAAATCTAGTTACTGAAGCTGCACACAGACGACTTCACTGTCTCAAAGTCTCTTTATTTAAGTGTCGTCCCATTAAAAAATAGAATTGAATATCTGCAGAAATGTGAGGGTGTACTGACTTTTGTAACAAACGGTATCCACTAACAGAATCTGATGTTAAGTATGGATTAGCAGCTTCCTGGAGAGTCCAGATTACAGACTGAGAACCGAGGGAACAGAATGGCTCCGGTCCATAAACGTTGTTTCCATCTTCTTCTGCTACCCACAATGCATTGCAACCTCAACAATCACCTTTAAGGTAATTCCAGGCATAATAAATAATTAGTGGTTGTGTAGAATCAGAGTAAGCAAATTCATGGCAGGTTTTTATAAAAGGTTATTTATTGTTATGAAAAAAATCAATTTCATAGAACCCCCCCACCCCATATATTCATATGCTCAGACCGATTGGTCAGTCTGCAGTTTCATTGGTTGTTGGCTGAGTGGGCGGAGCTTCTTCCTCTGCGGTTGCGTGACGAGCAGCAGTTCGAAACAATCGCATCAAATCCTGAAACCTCTGAGAAACCTGACAAGAGGTCAAAGATCAAAGTCTGACAATCGATTGGCGAATCAGAGAGTGGCATGAAAATAACGGCCAATTACCTCACTGGGAGTTTTGTTTCCCAGCAGATTAGAGATGGCCTGAAAAGCATTCTGATTGGCTCCTTCCTGCTGACACATCGTCAATATGACACGATCAGCTTCCCTGAAGAAAAACAAGAATTACTGAGAAAATATATGAGGAGGCGGAGCCAAATGGGGGCGGAGCCTAACAGGAGCCTCACCTGGTCCAGAGGATGACCTTCTCTCCACTGGCAGTGAGAGAAATGTTCTTGGCACAAACAGGAAGGTCAGGAGGAAGGCTGGGCCGAGGCGAGGAAGAGGACGAACAGATGGGAGGAGCCACTGAGGAAGAGGAGGTGTCGGTGGTGATGAAGGCAGGCGGCGCTCGGAGCTCTTCCTCTCTCCTCTTCTTTGCGGTGGGGCTTTCCAGCTCTTCGTCCTTTAGTTGCTCCTCTTCCTCCTCCTTCTCATCAGTGAGAGGAAAACTTTCCCATGATGCACCAGTCTGATCTGTTGACCCAACCAATGAGGTCAGAACACACCTGGGTCAGGGTCAGGATAAACAGGAAGCGACATTACTCACCTGGCCGGGGGCTGCCGTGACCCCCCTGCAGCTGTGTGTCACCTGGCAGGTTGGGGGCGGAGCCTATCTGGCCATAGAGAGGATCCAAATTCTTCAGAGCTCTGGAAACACCTGGAGACGTCTGGGAGGAAGCAGACAGGCGGGTCAGTTTCACCTTCACCTGAGCCCCGCTAGGGTACGGTTCAGCGGGTCAGAGAGAGAGGTTAAAGGTCACAGGATCAGAACATCACAGAAGAAAAACCGAGTGAATGAAATCCAGACCAGAATAATCAGATACAACAATCAAACATCCGATGTGATCAAACTCTGACCAGGATGAGGCTCTTAACCTGAAAGGAGCTCAGGGTTTCAGCACTTTTCAGTTTTCTGGAAGTTTGTTCCAGATCTGTGGTGCATAGAAGCTGAATGCTGCTTCTCCAAGTTTGGTTCTGGTTCTGAAGCAGCAGGTTGATCCAGCAGCAGCAGCAGATCTTTAATCCCTTCAGTGATTGATAAACTACCAGCAGCTTAAAGTGTCTCAGTGAAGGAATGTAGAAACTGTTTGTTCCTGGTTTTAGTCAGAACGCCAGCAGCAGCGTTCTCAGACTCTTCACTGGTTCTGGAAGTCATTTGAAATATCCAAAATAAAGAACAGAAAAACACATCAAATGAATTATGAAGCTTCTCTCTGTAAATAACATTATCCTTGAAAATAAAAGCAACACAATAAAGACTTCATCATCCAATTTTTGGAGGAAAGAGAGAAGAGAAACACTAAAAACCGTGTAAATGTAAATTATTAAGCTTGTTTTAATTGATCATCTGATTTATTGCAACAGGCAAATGTATTGATCATCAAGCAGGAACCAGTTGTTTAGTCTGGTAGAGTTCCCTGAACCTCTCCATCAGTTATGATGCCTTCATTACGTTAGTCTGAAAACAGATGTGTTCATCTTCATCAGCAGCTCCACTGCCACCATATTTGATGCTCTCTGAAACTTTCCTAGAGGCAGGAAGCCAGGTCAGAGCTGCCCCCTAGTGGAAATTCAGCTGAATAACGTTTTAAACACAAAGCAGAGACTTGACGTCACCTTTGTTCACATAAATAAGGCGGGATTTATTTACCTGAACAAAGGAAACATAAATAAGACGCTAAACCAGCACAACCCCATGTGAGAACTTTTATTGATCCTCAGCTGACGAAAAATAAGGAAATATTTCAAAATGAATTAACGTAATTTTATCTAAAAGTCATGCAACAGTGTAAAGAACTCAGACCTTGTTGCCATGGCAGCGAGAGCATCGTTTCCTCCGATGTCGGCTGATTGTTGCATCGTGACAGAGGCAGAGCCAATCAGAGCCCTGCAAACACAAACAGCCTTTAAACTCAACCAGCAGATGATGAAGAAGCTGGACCATCATCATCTCTAACAACCAATCAGAAGCTTGGCTTTTGTCTGTCTGTGCCTTTAACAATCTTCTTCTTCTGTCGTTTCATAGCTGACTGACACTGATTACTTTCTGGCTCTGGAGGCACGTGGCGCAGCAAGCAGCGCTACTCCACCCTGAAAGTGTTTCTGAGCTCCTCCTGTCCACTAGGGGGAACCAACCCTCTCACTCAGATTCTTGGGAGGAAGTTTAATGTTTGCTAACGTCAGCAGTTGATTCAAGTTTTAGAAACTAAAATGAGGTTGTTTTTGAAGGCCAATCACAGCCTTCGGTCTCTGTGACATCACCAGGTACCTTGTAGCTGCGGTGGGACTCCATTTTCCTCCTCTGGCGCCGGCTCCTTATTGGTGGGATTTTATGCCCCTCCTCCTCCTCGTCCAGGTCCGGCAGCGTCACTTCCTCGAAGCCGGCTCCGCCTCCCGACACCTGGCCGTTGGCTCCGCCCCCCTCGGCGCCATCCCCTTCCTCCGGCAGGTGAGCCTCTTCAAACTGTTCGGGTCGAGCCGGCGGCGGCCGCAGGTCGTCGAAGAATACCCAGAATTCAGCCTGCAGGTGGGTGTGGCCTCTGAGCAGCGCCGCCATCTGAACCTTCAGCTGGGAGGAAGGTTATGGTTACGCAAATAGGCGGGAAGCGGGATCAGAACCGGGACCGTACCAGAGCAGAACTATTTGAGCGGAACCAGCAGGTCGAGTACCTCCTGGATGTGGGCTGGGCTCGGGTCGGGTCCGGTCTGCAGGGCTCGGATGATCTTGTGGTAATGAGTGGGATTGTCTCCGAAGCTGATCTCCAGCTGCCGCAGGAAACGCCTGCTCCGCTCGAAGGCCTGCTGCTCCTCCAACTGGACCAGAACCAGAACCAGGTAGATCAGGAACATCAAGCTCTTTCAGTGTATTGATATTTATTAACAGTTGTTATAATTTAGCATCTAAAGCTCTGCTAAAAGCTGCTTTATATTTAAACTGAATGTAAATCGAATGTAAAATTTGCTTTTGAAAGATTAAAAGCAGTTGAATCTAAATAATTTAAGTTTTAATTTGTCTCCATCTTGATTTTTCTGTGCCAATTCTGACATTTGAAATTTCTTAATTCCTGCCTGTTGCCCTCTGTGGGTGGAACGGTGGTACTGCAGGCACTCACCAGCCCGCACTGCAGCGCCTGCTCAGGATGCAGGAATGCAGCAAAGTCCCGCAGCAGGTCTGTGTGTTCTCCCAGGATGCAGCGCAGCTTCCTGAACAGACCGGTCACTTCCTGTCCGTCTCCTGCCTGTTCAAATTCGCCAAGCAAAGAAACAAACTCCTGCACCTGCTCAGGCGAGTCCTGCAGCGCCTCGCGCACCTGGAAACCATGACAGCACAGAGAGCGGTCTGAACCAGCAGCACCGCGGTTCTGCAAAGTTCTGCTTCAAACTAGTCACAGAAGCAGTTCAAATCATTTTAATGACAACCTACTGCTGGTCAGATGGCTGAAAGGCCGGTCTAGCGGCTCCAAGGTTTATGCTAAATGTTCTGCTAACATTTACATTTTTAGATAAAAAAACATTTAATTATTAAAACAGTAATGAATGAATGAGTAAATCTTCCTACTGCCGCCTGCAGGTGGCGACAGCAGCTGGATAACTGACCAATCAGAGAGCAGCATTTCAGATTTAATCCAGATGTTGGGTTGGGCCACCCACCCTGTTCAGGTAGCTCTGGGCGAACGCCGCGTCCTTGCTGTCCCTCAGCGGGTCATTGTCCAGCAGTTTCTCGTCATACAGCAGGGACAGCTTGGAGGCGTCCTTACTGAGACGCGTCCTCGTCAAGCCGCGCAGCGGACGGCTGCGGCCTGAGGACAACAGAGACAACATGGCCGGTGAGGACGGGGGACTGGTCCAATCCAGCGCAGCCAACCCTGCGGACGGTCTCACCTCGTCCCCGGCCCGCACTCCGCCGTCCTCGGGGCGTCTTGTCTCCGGATGGCGTATCCTTGTCGAGGCTGGTCTGGAAGCTCCGCCTTTCTGCTGGCTCCTCCCCCTTAGCTTCGTCGTCATCCTCGTCCTCGTCCTCCTGCGAGGACGGGTCGTCTTCTGAGTCTCCGTCGCAGAGCCGCCGCTCTGCCGCAAGCCAGGTCAGCTGTTTCATCGTCTCCTGTGGGGGACACCGCCGTCGTCATGACAACACAGCCGAGGAAGTTGTCGCAGACCCACCGACCCCTCCCCTCACCTGCAACTCAGGAACCGACAGGACGGACTCCTCAGACGCTGATGACATCACTTCCTCCTCGTCCTCATCTTGAGTTAGGTCATCGAAGTCTTCCTTCCCCTTTCATCCTCTTCCTCCTCCTCCTCGTCCCCACCACGACGATCCTTGTCCCCATCATCCTCTCTCTCCCCCCCTCCCCTCTCCCCCCTCCTCCTGCTCTCCGTCATCCGCTGTCCTCTCCTGTCCCCCCACCTCCACCGCTCCTCCTCTTCCTCCTCCTTTTAGACTGACGGCCATCTTCGACCAGTCGTCCTCCTCCTCCTCATCTCCTGCACTGGAGGAGAACGGACTCAGTGATGATGAAGAACTGTCCTTGTCTTCCTCTGGAGGATGGACGCAACTCTCTGGTTCCTGCCGTCTGATTGGTCGGAGGACGTCGGGCCCCACGGCATGCTGGGAGGAAGAGGAAAGGGTCCACAGCTGCTGGGCTGTTGCTGAGCAAGGCATCGTGGGGGTTGTAGTGCTGGGGGCTGATTTCTGCTGGATGTCCTGATGTAGAGAGAGGGTGGCGCTTGGTCGAGCGGCGGCCAATGGCAGCGTTCCGCAGCGGCTGATCGCCTGCTCTGCTGGGGCTTTGGCGAGCGGGAGCAGAGATGCATTATGGGCCAGCGTGAAGAGGCGGCGCTGGGTGCGGCGAGACACCTGGGACTTCCTGCCATAGGAGGGGTGGAGCCTGAGGGCGACACCAGGGGGGAGCGACGGGGGGTATGGGCCGGCGCCTCTCCGGGTCCTCTGGATGATCGACTGGCTGTTCTACAGGTGACAACCGTCACAGGTGAGCTGCTAGCTACAGAAAGGTACAACCGGCTAGAGGGTGTCCTCTGACCTTCAACCATCTGGGCATGGTGGAAGTGTCTCTGTCCACTGGGGGGCGCTGGTTTCCTGGACTGACCCTGCAGCAAGCGACGGGCAGCGGGGGAACGACACCCTGCGTCACAAACACCTGGTGGAAACGCAACATCAGAGACCTGTGTTGTCATTGTTCCCAGGTGACATCACACAGGTGTAACAACTTCACCTTGATCACGCCGTCCCGCGGCGCTCTGGGGCTGCTCATCTCCCGGATCCGCCTCCTGAAGTCGGATCGGCTCCTGCAGAGCAGGAAGGAGCTGATCAGCTCGTCAGCCTTCAGCGCCCCCTGGAAGTGCTTCAGACCCAGCACCGCCAGCCTGCAGCAAGGCATCATGGGAAGAGGGTTACAGGACACACTGAGACCCGCTCTGACCTCTGACCCACTTTAACCGTACCCGTCCTCTGCGGCGGTGTAGACTCTGCGTTGGCGTCTGCTGTGCAGGGCGGGGTCCAGGCTGCAGACAGGAAGTAGTTCTGGGTACAGGAAGACGGGTCGAGTGGCAAACAGCCAGGCGGCGTCAGCGGGGAGCAGCGGGAAAGCGTGACCTGAATAGGACCAGAACCAGAACTGGCACCCAAAAACTGGAAGTGCAGCTGAGCGATCAGAACCAAGGTTTGGGTCTTACTGCTGGTGGTGGGAGTGATGGTGGGAAGGAGCCGCCTGGAGGCTCCAGAACCAGAACCACTGGGCGGACTGGGCTGTCTCTGATCCACCTCCCTCAATAGGTCCAGCGCCCCCTGCAGGTTACACGCCCTGAAGCTGCTGGGAGGAGAGAGGTCATCATGACGACCAGCAAACTGCTGCAGCTCCTCCTGCAGGACGAAATGAGTACTGATCTGATCCACTCCACCGAAACATCGTCCAACATGACAGGACATATTGTGAGGGACGCAGACAGGGCCGTCCTGGACACAGAGACATTAAGAGGTCTGGGCCCTGAATCCTGCCTCCAGGTCCACAACACTCACCAGGTAGCGTTTGGTCAGGTGTGCCTCGTGGTTCAGGGCGTGGACTCGGCGGCTCAGCAGGTGGACCTGAGTGAGCAGCTGGACGTGCTGAAGGACAGAACCATCAGAGGGGTAGGGGTCCAGAAAGTTCTGCTCTGCTTCACAACTGAACATGATTCTGGTTCTGATCACTTACGGTCCATTTGTCCCATGATTACCAACAGAAATGAAACAGAACCAACCCCAGAGGAACCACTGACCCGAACCACTGAGGAGTTAAACTTTGATGGTTTTGAAGATGTACCTGTTGCACCTGCTGCTGCAGCTGCAGTTTCTGGGTCCGGTCCAATCGGAAGAAGGGATCTGTGTGAAGGACGGGGCCGGTCAGGCTTCCCCGGACGATTAGTGGAGACCCGGGTGGACCCTTGGTGGTCCTGGGATGGTTGGTGGTGTCCTGCAGAGCTCTCCTCTGCTGCACGGCTTCATACTGTTTCCGGACCGTCTTCCGCCGCTCCGTCAGCATCCCGGCTAGCGGAGCCTCAAAGCTAAAGACGCCAATGAAACAATGACGGTCTTCAAGTGTCTGATCTAAAACACCATCGGCTTCAGGCTAGATTGGAGCCGATCAACCCTGAAACTAATGGAAATGAAGTCAGCAAAACGACCTGTGAACCCAGGTTCTGAGGAAAACAGAACCGCTTCAGCTAGAACCTGAGCTGTCAGGATGTTCTCCTCTTTGCTCAACTCTTCTCTTGGCATCTTTAATCAGAGAACTAGCAGAGGACATTTCTGTTCCTCCTGACCCAAACGGTGCCAGCACTGCTCTGCCGGACCGTCCCAACAGGAGGCTCGGCTTTCACCCGTTGCTCATGGACACCACCCACCAACACATCCGACCCAATTGGAGCTTCTGGCAGTTCGCCGCCACCGCAGACGTTCAGGAGGAACTGTCCTGTCCTCGATGTGAAACTCACCGTAAAACCTGCGGGACGTTAAACTTGGGCACTGAAGGGACTTCCTGTTCCTCCTCCTCAGCTAAAAGCTTTTCCTCCTGCAGCTGCAGAGGACAAACCAGTGAGATCAACATCTGGACGGGACCAAGGTCCACTCTGCATGTCCTCCAGAACCAGGAAACCAGAAAAGCACACCGTGTCAAAGAGTTCCTCCAGCAGCTCATTGACCTCCTTCTCTGGAACAGAAGGCAGAGTTCAGGCGGAGACCAGCTGACCCACAACACCACCCCACCCTGAACACCTACTGGTGATCTGGACGGCTCGGTCCGTCCGGTAGTCTTCCAGGTCCGGCTCATCCAGGTCTTCCAGGAAGTTGTACTCTGGGTCATCATCATCATCAGCTTCCTCTGAAAGCAACAAGATGGATTCAGAGAAACAGATCATCAACCATCCAGTCTGGTCCAGGTTCCGCACATCGTCCCTACAATCATCCACCGAGGAAATGTCCCACTCTGTCCATTGCTGTGCGCGGCACCTTCAGGCAGATAAGGCAACCGTTTGCAGACTACAAAAAGATTTCTGACAGAACTGCTGAGGTCATCTGAAAATTTAGACGATCTGACCCATAAAGGTTGAGATGCTTCCATCAGATCTGAGACCGGCCTAAAGCGTCCTGGACGGTCGGGAGGACATCAGTTGTCATCAGTTTCATTCTCACTGCAGCTCTTTGTGCTAAAATCAGATTTACTGATCAAATGCTGCAGTCTGCAGTCAGACGTGTGTGTGACGTTTCTGACCCTAAAGCAAGCAGTAGAAGAACGTAGCTCACAGCGCTCCTGCTGGGGGACAAACATTTTAGAAAGATGGTTCGTCCAGGGCGCCGAACAGGCTGGGACCGCCTCTGCATGCATGGATGGGGAACAGATAGGCTGCAGCTCGGCTCGCAGCATCTGGCTGTGAAACAAACGTCCTGCAGCGTTGTCAGCAACTCCTTACTTTGTAACGTGATACTGACGTCGGACCACTTTTTCCAGTACCCAGTAATCTAACGCGTTGCTATTTCAGATTGTGGAAGATAAAGTATTTACAGTGCGTTTACTTTTATTAGAAGTTTATTCAGTATTAATCTTACAATGTTTAATCAATTTATGTACAGGCTTCCAGAGTTGTTGTTTCTCTTGTGGCCTTCACAGTTTGCCTGAGCGAGTCAGGAGCAACAGGCGATAAGCAAACCGGACCAGAACCGCCGGCGGGGCGATCATCGGACACAGAATGCTCCGCCTGGTTAAAACCTGCTTTTAACTGAGGGTTGCATGTTTCTCTGTGTGTGTGATAATCTGACACGCTTCTTCACAGACATCATGTCTGACGGTGTATCAGAGGGGTTTTCCTTTGTCTCGTTAGAGCTCTTCTGAACACTGTAGCTGCTGTGCTCTGCGTCTGCACAGATGAAATAAAGCTGGATTTTGTTCTCTCTTCAACAAGGTTTGGACTTTGTTCATTCTCTCGCTCCACAAGATCCAGTAGTCAGACTACAGTTACTTATGGACATTACTTTGTGTTACTGAGCGTTATTGTCTTCTTTTGTTATTTAATTGTATACCCTCTTCACATCTTGTCCAGTTACCGACGTCTTTATGCAACAATACCAGAAACAGAAACCGTGGAGGAGACTCGCATTTTGTTGGTGGAGAAACAGGAACTATGTTGAGTTTCTGTCGCCACTCAGTCCGATTATTCAGAGCAGCTTTGGGCTTTTTTTTGTTTTTAAGTCGCTTGCAGATCTAGTAAGTTGTGCTTTGCGCCTTTTTAGGCTCGTTGTTGAACGTGAAGTTCCTCATTTGGGCTTGGAAATAAGCAGAGACTCATAATAAACCCTAGAATTGCTCTGTTATTAAGGTAGTTTTAGTCAGACTCTCCCTGTCCATCATTTCCCGGATGATCCGTTCTGCTCTGAACGACATCGAACTATCCAGAAAATTGACTAATATGAACAGCAATAAACGTGAAAACAGCCACGAATGAATGAGTCCGTAAAGTTGTGCAACTAAACACCATTATAATTATTAATATTTATATAAATCTGTGCAACCATCTGAGCTGTGGAGCCGCAGGGGGCGCTCTGCGCTCTGACAGCAAACACAGGGACGTAATGCACAACCTGGAGGCCGGGGGCAGGATGGGGGCTTTAAAATCCTTCTTAGAGTTTTCCAGATAACAGAAACATAAAAACATTACGAAAATTCTTTTTTGTAATGTTGTAACCATTCAAAATCTCTTCAGTTCAACCTTATGAGCGGAGACACATTGTTGATGTTACCATTATAAAATAACTTGCAATTAATTATTGGCAAAGATCAATGTGATTTCCACAGGTGGTGGAGTGTTGTTGTTGTTAGCAGCTGCTGAAAGTAACTAAAATGTTACTTTTAATCTAAGTTACTTTTTCAAGGAGTAATCAGTAATCCGATTAAAGTTACTTTTTCAAAATAACTATGCCATCACTGCTGCTGGGCTGCTAGAAAGGTACGGCTACAGCCAACAGGGGGCGCTCTGCCCAATGCTGCGTCACTGAGGAACCCCCAAAGATACCATGACCTCTGACCTTCTGGACCAGGCGCCAAGAGACCCTGCAACCATTCGGTCCAATGACGGTCCTCCAGCTGGGCGGGGCTCTGGTCGTACATGTCGGCGGTGATGTCAGGGGGCAGAAGCTCCGCCTCCAGGCGGTCCAGAGGAACGTTGACCAGAGGAAGCTTGGAGCGCGTCCGGAACGCCAGGCAGCCTTTATCACCATCATCCTCTTCATCAGCCCCTGGCTTCCTGTCCAAAGGCTGAGAGACAGAGACAGGTGAGAGGCAGAAGGGCAGGGAGCTCCGAGACAAAGAGAAAGGTGAGACGTTACCTGGTCGTAGGGGTAGGTGGAGCTACAGTCTAGCTCCGCCTCCACAGCATTTAGCCTCTCTAGGAAGGAACTGTCAGAGGAACCAGTGCCAGAGGAGCTGCTCACCTGGTCTGTCACCTGGCCTGCAACACTCTGGACAAAAGGTCGGAGGTCAAGTCTGACCTTAAATAAACTTGATTGCAATGAATCAAGGTTATTTGTGCATCACATTTCAGTAGCAAGGCAGTTCACAGAACTTCACATCATAAAAACACAAAAAAACAAAGTCAGAGAAACAGCAAACAACTGAAACATCACATTTTCAAATTGTTACACATCAGATTATTGATCTCTGGATTTAAAGAAACTCAGGGTTTGGGTTGTTTTTCAGTTTTCTGGAAGTTTGTTCTAGATCTGTGGTCCAAAGAAGCTTCTCCATGATTGATTCTAGATCTGATGCAGAGCAGAACCAGAACCAGCAGGTTGATCCAGCAGCAGATCAGTGATTTCTAAAGTACCAGCAGTTTAAAGTCTCTCAGTCTGCAGGACTGTAGAACCAGGTGGTCTAGAACTGGAGCTGGAAGAAGGGCCACTTTGGAACCATCTGTATATGGTTCTAAAGGGTCAGGTCAGAGGTCAGCCTCATCTCTGGTATCCAGTAAGAAAAACTGAAATTGACTCTAGGTCTAGAACTCTAGGTCTAGAACTCCAGGTCTAGAACACCAGGTCTAGAACTCTAGGTCTAGAACTCCAGGTCTAGAACTCCAGGTCTAGAACTCTAGGTCTAGAACTCCAGGTCTAGAACTCCAGGTCTAGAACTCCAGGTCTAGAACTCCAGGTCTAGAACTCTAGAGAAACTTCAGTTTCTTTTCAGAAAGTTTCGTCTCATCCACACATTTCTCTGATCTCTGTTCAGTGATGGCTGGGGTCAAAGGTCACCTGGTGAGATAATAAAACTTAGAGCTGTGCGTCGTCATGGTAACGGATCTTATTTCCTGCTGCAACCTGTGGCAGTGGGAGATTATAGGCACTGAATCAGAGAAGTCCTAGGATGGAGCCTTGGGGAGCTCAACATGTGACCTCTGACCTCTTGATGGGACGTTTCCAATGGAAACAAAGAAATCCCAGTTCTTCAGGTCGGACTGGAACCAGTTGAGTTCTGGACCGGAGAGTCCGACCCAGTTCTCCAGTCGGTTCAGTAACATGACCAGAACCAGAACCAGCTCTGTGGTTCTTCCACCGTCTGGGTTTACATGGACGTCATCGAACACTTTGACTAGGCCGGTCCCAGTGCTGCGGTGACCATGGAGACCAGACTGAAAACAGCTGTTTAACTGATTTTCCAGTAACGTTGCTGATGAATAGCAGATTGGAGGTGAGCTGAGATTGATCCAGTCCGATTCTGGCAGTTTGATACCTGCTGTGTTTAAAAGACCTGATGAGAGCCGAGTGGTGAGATCAGGTCACTGCAGGCAAAGAAAGCTCCAGCATCATTCCTGTTTTAGTGTTTATAGTGTTGGAAATATTACTTTAATTATACTAATTTTAATAATGTTTAACGTTAGTGCATTTAGGAATATTAGATTGATCATGATTGTTTTGAGTAGGTTAGATTTAGATTCATATTTTAATGAATACATAACTTAATCAGTGGAACATTTTCCTTAGATATAATGATCACGATGTGATTAAAATTAGTCTATGCAGAGTAGAGCTTTGATAGTAGATCATAGTGTATAAATCATATATTCATCTGAAAATCTTTTAGCTCATTGCAGCCAAAGAAATAAAAACCAATCAGAAAATACTGAGTGTAAACAAACTATTTACTTACTAAACTTACATGTTTCATATAATCTTTGAAGATATTATATGAAACATGCTCATTTTTACAATCAAATCTGCTGTTTGATGCCTGGGTCCGAGGTCAGAGGTCAGGGGAGCTCCATGTGTTCAGGAACCAGTTTGAACCAGTTTGAAATGAAAAACACGAATAGTTGTCCCGCTTCAGTAAATGTTTGATCCACATTCAGATGATGGTTGAATAAACTCTGATTTGGTGTCAGTTATTTCCTTTCAACGTGGATTCCGTGTTTCTGCCTGTCGTCGTTTCACTCATATTGTGCTACTGCGCAGTGACTGCTGTCTTTGTGGCGTAGATAACAACGAGCAACAGGTAGAAAAATTCTCGTTTTTGAACAGTATTTGTTTGCAGGTTTCATAATAAACATGAGTTTTACGTTGGGCCCGACAGAAGCTAGTCTAGCAGATCTGTGGATTTCTCTATGGAGACGCAACCTTCACTTCAATGGGAGTGATTATATCTGAAATTTTAGAGTGGAAATGATGTACCAGCTCATCTCCATGGTTACAGATGAAAGGCGAGGAGAAAGAGTATAACTACTAACTGCTGAGTTGTTTGTGGAAGAAGGTTTTGCCTGAGTCAGCGCCAACAGCAACGATCAGAGAGACTGACATCAACCCGTCATCAGTTATCAGCGTTTTGCTTCTCTGCCTTCAGCCTTCTCAGCTTGGACATTCAAACTCCCACAATTGTTATACAGTCAATCAATGCAAGTGACCTGCAAAACTCTGGACAGCAGGTCAGAGGTCAGAGGTCATAGTACCTCCTGAGGTTCCCGGATCTCCTGGTCTGGATGTTCAGGTGGAGAGCACAGGTGCATTCTGGGAGGTGAGGCAAGACTGTCGGCATCACTGAGAAACATCTGCACAAAGGATGTGAGTAAGCCATCGCCATGGAAACGGTCTGATCAGTTGTCATGGTTACACTTCACTATGATTGGCTGTAAATGACCTTTCAGCCCTAATTACTGTGGTACCATGGGAACCCCTAACTCTCCATCCCATAATATACAGGAGAGGCTCTGAAAGAGACTCACTCACCTCCTCAGCTGTGTCCTCCTCCTCTTCATCAGGACAGTACTCTTCATCAGAGGAGTCTTCATCTTCCTCAAGGTCAATGTCAACAAACTGAGGAGGCTGCAGAGAGAGAGAGGTAGAGAGAGAAAGAGGAAGACAGAGAGAGAGAGAGAGAGAGAGAAGAGAGAGGGAGACAGAGAGAGAGAGGAGAGAGAGAAAGAGGAGAGAGAGAGAGAGAGGTAGAGAGAGGAAGAGAGAGAGAGGAGAGAGAGAGGAAGAAAGAGGTAGAGAGAGAGGAAGAGAGAGAGAGAGATAAATAAAAATGCAGTTAGGAAACTGTTCACCAAAGCCACCAAACAAATGACCTAAAAAAACATAAAGAGGATTGAATCTTGAACATTGAATAAATAGATGAGACAATGTTCCACCCTGAGAACTGTGAAGTTCCCAGGACTGCGATTCCCCGTTCAATAAGAACAGAAACATGAACGCCAGGATGAAGGCGTGCCAATACCTGTAGCCACGTCCCAGACTGGGAGGAAGATTTACCTTCCAACAAGACAACCATCCCAAACATAAACTACAATGGAACCGTTCACAAATAAATATCTCCAGGTGTTGGAATGGCCTAGTCAAAGTTCAGACCTGAATCCAATGGAGAATCTGTGGAAAGAGCTGACAGCTGTGTTCACATCCAGCCGGTCCAGCCGCACTGAGCTGCAGCTGGTTTAAGGCAGAACGGGCCAGAAGGTCAGTCTGTCCACGAGTGAAAACCAAGCGACTGCAGCTGTAATCACACCAAAAGGTGGCGCTGCAGAGTCTTAACGCACGGGGGCCCATAGTATTGCACGCCACACTTTGAACATTTTCATTTGTTAGTTTCAAATATTCAATAAATTATGTTCCACCTCACAATTGTTTCCCACTTGATGTTGATTCTTCACAAACTAATAAAAATTTTAGATCTTTATGTTTGAAGCCTGAAAAGCAGCAAAAGCCTTAAAAGTTCAGCTAAACAAATAATCATTATCACTGCAATGTTTTCATATAAAATCTTCAATAGATTATTCTATACGTTCCTTTAATTTGAGCATAATATATCAATTTACTTCAAAGCCATAGATCTAAAAAACTCTGCTCTTTTTACTTCATCTCTGCTTTAAATTTATGTTTTTGCTATTTATTGCAACTTTAAAGTCAAACATAGAGATGAAGAAACAAGAAAATACACACAGAAGAGTAAAATATTTCTCTAAATATCCTCATCTTAATCAGCAGTAAGTGTTTGGGCTTTGACTTCCAAAATCAGTTTCTCTGTTAGAATATAGATCAAGAAATCAATCATATTTCCAGTTTTCTTTGTTGAAACCCAAAAGAATTCAACGTACAAATCTGGAATATTTAACCCAGAGTCCTTTGGGTCTGTTTGGTAAAAGCTTCTTCATTTCAGCAGCAGGTCACAGGTTCTGCAGATCCTGGCTCAAAGGCAAAGGCTGCTCTGCTTGATTCGCCTCCTTAGAGCTGCTATTAGCAGGTCCAGAGGCCTCATGTGTAAAACGTGTGCACACGCAAAAACTGCTGCGCCATATTTAAGCACAAGTCAGGATGTATAAGAATGAAAGTTTGACCTGCTGTGAAAATGTGCAGCAGCCACCAAATTTTTCTGAGGACAATAATAAAGTCAAGAGTCAAAACTGGCCTGAATCCACTGAAATATGATTCAGTTATTTAGACCAGGAAGCATCAAACCCCATGATTTGATGAATTTAATATTTGAGTGTTTAAACGATGAAACTGAACCGATTTATCCTCAGACAATAAGCCAACACAAAATAAAGAAAAGAAAATAAAGATGTGAAAACATCACAACATGGAAATAATAAATTTGCTCAGTTTGTCTCATAAAGACAAAACGATTCATCTGAATGAATCTATGGCTCTGACTATTATTGAAGGTGATCAATAGGTTTGATTATTGAAGGTGATCAATAGGTTTGATTATTGAAGGTGATCAATAGGTCTGATTATTGAAGGTGATCAATAGGTCTGATTATTGAAGGTGATCAATAGGTCTGATTATTGAAGGTGATCAATAGGTCTGATTATTGAAGGTGATCAATAGGTCTGATTATTGAAGGTGATCAATAGGTCTGATTATTGAAGGTGATCAATAGGTCTGATTATTGAAGGTGATCAATAGGTCTGATTATTGAAGGTGATCAATAGGTCTGATTATTGAAGGTGATCAATAGGTTTGATTATTGAAGGTGATCAATAGGTCTGATTTTTGAAGGTGATCAATAGGTCTGATTATTGAAGGTGATCAATAGGTCTGATTATTGAAGGTGATCAATAGGTCTGATTATTGAAGGTGATCAATAGGTTTGATTATTGAAGGTGATCAATAGGTCTGATTATTGAAGGTGATCAATAGGTCTGATTATTGAAGGTGATCAGGTCTATTCGCAGCTCGGCTTCAGACGTCTGGAGTCTTTTCTTCGCCTAACTTGTCTAAATTCGTCCTCTGCCAAGTTTTAGTGAAAAGTGCAGCGTTTGGTTTCTGGGTTCTTGTTCCAGAACATTCTGAACTTTTCTGGGACAGTTTCAGGAAATCCTTCAGTTTCACCAAAAACGTTCGTCACTTGTTTGTTTCCCATGAATGTGCATCACAGACTGATCACGATTCGTCTCACTTTTCATTACAACAAGAACAATTTATAAAAGACGGCCCCTCAACTTGTTCCCCTGAACCAACCACAGAACCGCGGCCCGCTCGACCCGAACCAACCACAGAACCGCGGCCCGCTTCGACCCGAACCAACCATAGAACCGCGGCCCGCTTCGACCCGAACCAACCACAGAACCGCGGCCCGCTTCGACCCGAACCAACCACAGAACCGCGGCCCGCTTCGACCCGAACCAACCACAGAACCGCGGCCCGCTTCGACCCGAACCAACCACAGAACCGCGGCCCGCTTCGACCCGAACCAACCACAGAACCGCGGCCCGCTTCGACCCGAACCAACCACAGAACCGCGGCCCGCTTCGACCCGAACCAACCACAGAACCGCGGCCCGCTTCGACCCGAACCAACCACAGAACCGCGGCCCGCTTCGACCTACAGGCTGGGTTTACCTTGGACAGGCTTGGAGTCGGCAGGGTCCAGTTGAGACTCTACAAACAGAAAGACAGATCAACATGTTGGTTCTGCTCAGCTGGTTCTGCTCAGCTGGTTCTGCTCAGCTGGTTCTTATCCGGTACCAACCTGTCCCTGCTGAACAGCCTGCTTCAGTCTGGACCGGGTCATCTTGGTCTCCTAGGGGAAAAGAACCATAAACAATATTCAGAACCAGAACTGAGGTTGAGATTCAGGATTTACTGCAGAATATTCTGGATCCTTCAACAGAAGTGAATCTAGAATTGGTTCTGATCCGATTTACTGAAGGTTTGGATCATCTCCATCCACTGCTGCAGAACCATTCCTTTCAGAAACGGTTGCAGTCGGCTAAAGTCACAGACTGACCATGAATTCAGGAACCAGAACCAGAACCCTCTGCTGTAATCTTTTGAATGTAAAGCATTGAGTCTGATGACGCCACAGCCGGTTAGCCAATCAGAACTCACAAACATGGGCAGGTCCTGGGTGTCCCTGATGGTAGCCTTCATCATGGCGACCACGTGTTCATGTGTTATCACCTCCTGTAGAAGATCAAGCCGTGTTACTCTGAGCCCAGAACGCGTCGCCTTCTGGACCTCCTGTCTTACTCACGTGTAGGATGGCTCGCACGTTCCTGGATGTCAGGTTGTGTTGTCTGGACTTCCTGTCCAGGTCCATGTCCAGCTGTCCCAGCTCCGCATCGCTGCACTCACTGGCTTCCATAGCAACCGAGTCCCCAGTCAGCACCACCTGGCCTGAATTCGAGACAGAAAACAAGGTGTGAGCGACTGGCTCTGCCCAGTCAGACACAGGTATTGCCTTGTCTGTGACCCGACATCTTGACCCCGCCCCCCCCGCGGCTGGATGAAAGCTGACCTGAAGCAGGTGCTGCTTCCTCGTCCTCTGGCCCGCCGTCCGCCACGTCTCTACTGGTCTTTATTGATTTGACATCCAGAGGAAAGAGAGTGTCTTCAGCTGGACGTCCCTGGGCCATCTGTAACGCAGACAGCTTTACTTATTGAGGAGGAGGAGTTCAGGGAGCCCGGTAAATCAGAAATCAGATTTGCAGAAAACCCATCAACCTTTTTGTTCTGTTTCACTCAGTTTAGAGCCAATACGTCGCTAACAACTACTGGTCGCTAACAACTACTGGTCGCTAACAACTACTGGTCGCTAACAACTACTGGTCGCTAACAACTACTGGTCGCTAACAACTACTGGTCGCTAACAACTACTGGTCGCCAACAACTACTGGTCGCTAACAACTACTGGTCGCCAACAACTACTGGTCGCCAACAACTACTGGTCGCTAACAACTACTGGTCGCTAACAACTACTGGTCGCCAACAACTACTGGTCGCCAACAACTACTGGTCGCTAACAACTACTGGTCGCTAACAACTACTGGTCGCTAACAACTACTGATCTTAGGCAGGAGTTCGTTCATCCAACCAATTCCCTACATCGAGTGGGTGGTGCAGGTTGCTATAACCGATAGCAGCCACACAGGCACATCCGCTAGAAGGAAACAAACGCACCCAGTACAACACTTTGATTTTATTGGCTGAGAGGTTGCTCGACAACTGATCCGAAAGGTGCTTCCAAAAGCGAGCAGAGACTGAGGTCCAATCCTCTCCCTCTGCTTCATGTTGGGGGTTAAAGGTCGCAGTGTGTCCCACATTCTCCACTTCCGCCCGTCTTGGTTCTATTTCCGCCTTAACGCAAAGTCCGCATTTTTACGGACTTCGGCAAACTGCATTACCCACAATTCATTGCTGCATGTGACGTTTTGAGTTAAAAGGTGGATTTATGACAATGATTTTTTGTTTTTTCCAACTTTATGGAAAATTAAAAGAAAATATTATGACAAGGCACATTAGCAATAAAAAGTTTGATTTATTAGACTGAGCAGAAAAAGAAGAAATGAAAATAATAAACTAAATGAGGAAAGAAAAACAAAATGTCACAAATGAAAGACAAATTTCAAATCTTAAATTAAGATATTAACATATTGGATTAAAGATTGTAAATAATAGATGATTTCACTTTAAAAGTGGAGGTGATTTTTAGAAAGCAGTGTTTGAGAATAAAACTTTGGATAAAATATATCATCATTTAACTCTTCATTCCTGTTAAAGACCAAATTTTGTTTTCTAAAACTAAAGATGGAATAGATTTATTGTACAACATCCACTGTGACGTTCTGTCCCGACCCCGAACCCTGATGTGACTTAGAGTCCACACTTCATAGGGGTTGCTATGGATACTGAGCCCTGATGCTGGGCCTGAGTCTGAGCGCCATGGACAAGTTTTGAGTAAAACTGTTACAGGTTTTGAGAAGAACGACATGAAGTCCTGCTTTGAGCACTGGATGAAACTGTAGAACCTGATCTGGATGGTTCTGATCCAGCTGAGCTTTCTGGATTTTTATAAATATTAACTTCATCGCCAATCATTTGTTGGTATTGATTTTGTCTGTTTAACCGAGTCATTTTATTGTGTTTTGTATTGAATTTCTAATTGTTGTGCGCTTAGCCGTGTCACTGTCTCTCGGCTCTTTCACTTATTTATTACGATGTTCCGCACAGACTACAGATGCCTTTCAGGGTGTTTCGGTTCAGGTCGTGCCAGTTTAGCTGAAGCTGGTGTTGCGGGTTGATTGGTCCTGCTATAAATGAGAACGGAAGACGTTTATCTCTGCACACATTTTACCGCGCTGTTTCCATCCGAGAACCGTTTAATGATTTAACTCCAGGTTTTCAGTGGATCTTTTTCAACATCAGCCTCGGGAGACAAACTACAAACTCGATGTGGTTGTTGTTTTGATCCCGGCTGAAACACCGGAGCTAATATGGCTAAGCTAACGTGCAGCGGGTTGCCCACTGAGCATGCGCTTGGCGTGTTTCGTTTGGCGACAGCACAACAAATAAAAGATATGACTCGAACCGGACCCACTGAGCCCGAACTGGGTCGACAACCGAAAACAACTCACTGCGTAACAGAGCTCCTCAGTTTCGGCTACTCCGTCATGTTAGCTTCTTCTTCGTTAGTAAACAGGAAATGCAGTTGGGGAATATTACCTCCACCTTTCGGCTAGAGGATGGAACTGCAGGTACAAAAAAAAGAAAAACAAAAAAACATTGAAAATGTTTGAATCTGACTGATTTTTCACATTACCATCTTTTCTTCAGATTTTTGCAACTGAAAAGCCACTACGGATCATAACTGGGACAATCTCCTCCTCAGCTAATTAGCTCAATTATGCATTAGATACCTGGATGGTCCAGATGCTCCTATCAGAACCTTTCAGTACCAGACTACAGGTCCACTGCTGCTTCCGAGAGGTTCAATCTCTTAGCGCTTTCTAAGTTCAGCAGATGAAGCTGCTCAACTTAGAAAGCGCTCCTGGTTCAGTTTTCAGCCCCACCTCATCACATCACATGTGGCTGCAGCTGATAGGATGTTTATGTCCTCAGCTTGCTTTGAGTGGGTCGGGTTCTCCATAAACACTCAGATTGTCTTAGATCAGGCAGAAACAACTAGGAACCTTCAAAACCAATCGGTCACTGAAACAACGTCAGCACAGAACCCTTTCGGCCCGAACCCAACACTTGGACCAGAACCAGAACTGATTGAACGAACAATCTGAAGGTCTCACCTGTTGGGCAGAACCGGGTTCTGTCCGGTTCTGTCAAACTGTACTGGTGGTAGTGCGTTGCTGTGTAGGTTCTCTTCTCCTCAATGATTGGAGGAGAGAACCTCCAATCATTGAGGTTCTCTCAATGATTGGAGAACCTCAAATCATTGAGATTGAAGAACCAATATCAATTGGTTCTCCAATCTCAATCTGTATCTTGGAGATACAACATACAGAGTCTCTTGTATCTCCAGTGTTGTACACCAGCTTTAAGCTTTTTAGCTTCAGCCTTTTTGCTTTTATGCAGCAGGAAATATATTACTTTTGATTGGTTTATTACGGTGGCCCGGAGATGCAAACCACTTCATCAAATTGAAAGCACAAATTACAAAAGCGTTACAATGTGAATGAAATGGAAGAGGTATGTCTCACTGATTGGACTACAGCAAGTTTTTACTTTTGGACCAGAAGTTACTCTGGCGAACTTAGTGTTCATTACAACGGGTTAGAAGTTAGAAGTCTGCAGAAAGTCCTGGATCTTCTTTTAAACTTTGCCTTCAATTGGACTTTTTTTGTAGCAAATGCCTGAAGAAGTGTGGCAAAATATGGGTCAAATTCTCTTAGTGTTGGATTTTTTCCCCTCCCCAACTCAATGTATAAAATGTAAGATTGGGTTAGGAAAATCGGTGCAACATCACCTGAATTCATTTCAGGCTTTTTTTTGTTTTTACATCCTTTACGTTGATGTTGGAGCGTCTTTGTAATTGTGCTTCCAATTTGCTGAAGTGGTTTGCACCTCAGGGCCACCATAGTTTCTACATTGTGCAGCCCATGTAGAGGTGGGCGGATCAATCCTAATATCGATACAATACTCCCGCCTCCACGGACTGCTGCACACACGGCTTCATCAAAGTCTCCTCTCTGCCTGTCAGAGCTGCGCTGCTCCAACCTCCACCCTCTGGTGTTGCACCGTCACGTGGCTCAGCGGCGCCAGTCAAACAGGAAAATGGATTCTTTCTTTTATGCTTTATTTAAATTTCACTTATGGTTCTACTGAAGGAAATAATTTCCTTATTCTTTTTGTTATATTCTTGTATTGTTCAAGCTGGAAAAAAAAGAATACGTTTGAAACTGTTTACAGTGTTTGTTGTGGTTTGTCAGCGCTGAAGCATTTTGTCGTCATGTACAACGTTTGGCGAAATTCTATCCTAGGTCTTTTGGATCAATGAAGCTTGAATAAGAAAAAGTATCGGTATCGGTATTGATATCGGCGATACTGCCCTACATTTACTTGGTGTCGGATCAAACCTCCCAGTATCACCATGTAGACCTTCCACTGTCATTCATGTTCATTATCAAGTAGATTTTGATCATTCTTATTATTACTAAGAAACTGAAGCCTCTCCAGATTCAGAGGAAATCTTCTGGACCAAACTGAGCTGCTGATGGACCCGGCCAGTGCCAGATGCTGAGTCTCCCGGACGCAGAACGGTCTCTGCGCTGGTTGAGCTGGACTGCAGCACGGAAACCAATAGACCTACTGGAGTTCACTGGGAACCTGCTGGTTTCTTCTACTACTCTCCTATTGTCTGTCTCCAGCCGTCTTCTTCTCTGGATGCGCCAGCTGGAGGTTTCTGCTGTTAGCAGGGTTTTTTCTCTCTACTGTCGCCCCCTGCTGGTCATTATGATGGCTTCCTGTAACAAACTGAACTGTGCTACAACAGGAAGTAAATTTGATGCTTTTATTGTGAAACCTTTGATGAATTTTATACAAACCTAAACTATGAGCACAGTTGGCTGATAAAAATTAATTCAATGGATGTCCATATTTACAAAATAGAAAGTTGTGTCCTTCCTACAAAAGAACTGAAAACCTAAAAGAGGTGGGCGGAGCTTCCAGTTTCTCCAGTTCATAACCACAATGAGAGAAAAGCTCAGGTATCATCCCCAGAACCTCTGTCTGCCTGTGGACGGAGGCAGCGCCTCGTCCGGCGGCGGCACGGCGCCGAACACCGACCCCGCCGACTCCACCGTGAAGATGAAGTAGAAGTTGGCCGCCATCATGACGAGGCTGGGCAGGAAGGACAGGCCGAAGCCGAAACCGCGGAGGCTGCTGCCGAACGCCGCCGCCAGCCAGTACGCCAACCTGGAGGTGCAAAGAAATGTTGACCTTTGATCTTCCGCCAAACCGCCCAGAATCACTGTTAACCATTGACCTTTGGTTCTTAGGCAGCATCCTGAACCAGTTGCTATGGCGATACTCACCGGCCGAAGGCAAAGACGATGGTCAGCAGTGGGACGAGCTTCAGCTGCTCCTGGGTCAGGTACATTGCCATGACAACCAGCTGCAGGAAGTAGATCAGGAAGAGGGAGGCGGAGTCAGAGATGAAGCGTCGGTGGACGGAGACTTCCTGAAGCTCCGCCTCCTTGACGATGTCATCAACGACCGGCTGAGTGGATCCAGAGCGGAGCCGGCTGACGCCCAGGACCAGCCAACCTTGGGGGCAGAGAGGGCGACAGGTAACACAGGTGAGAGACAGACAGGTAAGTCCTACGTCATCTCTTCTCTCCGTCTTACCGAGGACGACGGGAGCGGCGGCAAACACAGAGCAGCGTAGAGTGTAGACCAGCCTGAGGGGAGCGCCGTCCAGCAGGGGGGCGTCGAATGGCAGGAAGACGTACCCCCCCCACACCAGGAACGGGAAGAGCAGCGCTGATGTCATCAAGGAGACGCCTAGCTTCAGTGCATCTCTGCCTGAACAACTCCCTTTATCTGGACACACAGGTGAGACACACAAGTGAGGGCTACGGCCCGCCCACCTGGAGCAGAGGTCTCAGGTAAACTCACAGGTGGAAGGGGGCGTGTCCTCAGAGAAGTCAAACTGGTAGCCTTGTTGGTTGTAGTCCACCTGGCGAGGGCTCAGGAAGGGACTCCTCTCTGATTCCCTTTCCCAGAATGCCTCCTTGTCTCTGGAGGCGGCGGGGGAGGGCAGGACGGTGACAGCCGGGCTGAACACCTGAGCAGCTTTCTCTGGAAGCCGGTTCTCCTCCAGGTGGCCCCGCCCCTCACCTGTAAGCTCCGCCCTCTCCATCCTGCGGCCGCGCTCGCTCTCCGTCCAGCTGGACGCGTCTGACTTCGCGATGACCCCGTCTGTTCCTCCCCCCGTCCCCTTCTCTCTGTCCTCCGTCCACTGCAGCGTCCCGGGCTCCAACATGGTCCCAGGCTTGTCTATGTCTCGCTTTGCGTCCGTCCCACCACCCCTCAGAGACACGTCCATATCTAAGGACAGAGAGAGGACAGTTGGACCCTGGTGGGATGCTCAGTGGTCCATCAGACAACAGCTGGTGCCTGGAGGACGGATTGTTCAGGTGAGACCATGTCTGAATGCAGTAACAATCTGATGCAGAGGCATCTGGTTCTCCTGGTTCTCCTGGTTCTGGGTCTGATCGGGTCATCATCAGGGCCAGGAAAATTTGAACATTTTATTATTATTTTTTAAATCCAAAGTCCAGAGAGGAAACTTTGAATTGTGTTTCTATTGGTTGAGAGGTTGCTAGGCGACTCTGCCAAAAGGCAGTTCCATGTTTCATAAGCGAGCAGAGTCTGAGCAGAGACTGTCAGCTGGAGAAGTTTTGAGTACAAGTGTTACAAGTTTTGAGAAGCAGACATGAAGTCCTGCTTTCAAAATAAAAATGTAAGCAAATGTATTCAAAGTTTTGAGAAGAAAAGACACAAAATCCTGCTTTCAGACTGAACATGTGTGCTCTTGGATTATAGCAGGAAAATTGCCCCGTACTCCTGCAGCTTCACAACTCTGATGGCTGCACAGATTTGTGACACTTAATATTAATGATCATAACGGCGTTTAGTCGACTCATTCATTTGTGGCTGTTTCCACGTTTATTGCACATATTAAAGTTTTCTGGAGAAGTTCGACATCATTCACAGCAAATACATTAACTTGACATGAAAGACACAGCGGGACGCATCGTCTGGAAAATGATGGGACAGGGAGAGTCTGACTAGAACTGAATGGTTGTCAGTCAAATTCTGGGGCTTATTTCAAAACCCAAATGCGTAACTTCACGACCTGCGACTCATGACCTTTAGAAAAAGGTCATGAGTTTAGAAAAAGGTCATGAGTCGCAGCTTGAAGCTGCTCATAATCACTGGCAACAGAAACTCAAATAGTTCCCGTTTGTCCAGCAGCTCCTTCTGTTGCTCATGTTGCTGCTGCTGCTGCTGTTGCTCATGTTGCTGCTGCTGCTGCTGCTGCTGTTGCTCATGTTGCTGCTGCTGCTGTCGCAGAGAAACGGTGGTTGCTCCACACAGAGGAAATAATATTCAATTACAAAATAAATAACGCAAAATGATTTGGATCAGTAACTGTAATCAGATTACTGGATTTTAAATAGCAACGCGATTACTTGTTCCTGAAAAAAGTCATGAGTAATCACTACTTTACTTGCAGCACTTGGTAACGAGTTACTGACGTCACCCAGCAGAACCGTCACGCTCTTAATCATCTGAGGAACCGAGCCATGGACGGAACCAGCCGGTACCAGAACCTCCAGAACCAGCCGGTACCAGAACCTCCAGAACCAGCAGGTACCAGAACCTCCAGAACCTCAAGAACCAGCCGGTACCAGAACCCCCAGAACCAGCCGGTACCAGAGCCTCCAGAACCTTCAGAACCAGCCGGTACCAGAATGACAGATCAAATGCAGCAGCGGGTTTCATTGGATCCGGACCAGTACGATCCAAATGGGTTTTTATTTCTCTGAATATTTAATCAAAAACAAACAGAACCTTTTGGACCTCCGGAACCATCCGAGTCCACATAAACAGGAAACCTGTTTGCAGTTTGACGTCACTGTGGTTCAGGTCCAGCTGGAACCGCCTACGTCACGGACGAATACCGAACCTGCTGACGGAGAAAAAAACTGAAGGCTCTGACCTTGGTTCTGGTCCGGTTCTGGTCCGGTTCTGGGCTCGGGGTCTTCTTCTGTTGCTGCGATACTTTGCGGAAGTTCAGCCCAGGTGAGGTCAGTACAGGTGAATTAAAGGAGAGGTCCTCTTAAAGGGAACGCGTCACAAAATTTAAAGTCGGCCGACGGATAAGTCAACTTCGGAACCGAAAGTAGAACAAGGAGGCGGAATCAACGGACCGGAACCGGAGGAGTTCTGCTGAGAAATATGAGATG
This sequence comes from Poeciliopsis gracilis, assembly GCA_911649635.1. Taxonomy (NCBI): domain Eukaryota; kingdom Metazoa; phylum Chordata; class Actinopteri; order Cyprinodontiformes; family Poeciliidae; genus Poeciliopsis; species Poeciliopsis gracilis. The sequence continues at coordinate 1,415,835 of CAJVRI010001204.1, read as the reverse complement.
AAGAATTTTATTTCTCACTGACGATAAACCAGACTGACTTTATTTCAGAATTTCCTTTTTCTTTACGTTCATAGTGCCATCAAATGTACATCGAAACCGTTCCAGGTGAGGTTCCAGGTGAGGTTCCAGGTGAGGTTCCAGGTGAGGTTCCAGGTTAGGGTCCGGTTGGGTTCCGGTTGGGTTCTGAGGTGCCGCTCTGGATTCCTCTCCCTGCACTGCACTGATCTTTGTCAGAACATCTAAGTGATTGTAGGTCTTTGTGATCTGCAGGTTTGGACCTGAAGCTCCAGTTTTGTTTGAAATTGACTTTCAGAAATGTCCCCCATATTTGGACCTCTGCTGCTCTTTGGGTTTCTGCTGGTTCTCCAGTCTAATTCGGACTGTGGTGTCGGTCAGGCCCCAGCAAGCGGTGTTTGGGCTGGGGCATTGGGGGCCGGTTGGCCAGGGGCCACACTTGGTTTTGATATTTTAACTTGTATTTTCTATGTTTTTTTATTTATTTTGTTTCCAGCCCTTTTGATTCTTTATATATGTATTTGGGCTGACATTGTTTTGCTTTTGCTGTATTAGGTTCAAGGTTGTTGCATTTATTGTTTTTTTTTATTTTTCTGTTTGCAGTGCTGAGGTCCGGTTCCGGTGTGGTTCTGGTTCCTCTTCTGTGTAGAATAGAATAGAATAGAATTCAACTTTATTGTCATTGCACTGTCACATGTACAAGCAACGAAATGTAGTTTGCATCTATCCAGAAGTGCTATACATGATATAAATATTTATAAACAGGAAAAAAAAAATTGATGTGCTATAAATAAAATGTTTTGTACAATATAAATATAAATGTACATATTATACAAATTACACAGATTATACAGAATATACAGGAATATGAAGAATGGATTGTATATATATTAGTTGTTTTATAATACAGGTTAAATAATGGGAAATTAGATTTACAGATTATATAAAGATTGTATGTGTATGTGTGTGAGGGGAACAGTCCAGGGATGGGAGGGACAGTCCTTATAGTTTGTGTCAGGAGGCGTTCAGGAGCGTGACAGCTGTGGGGAAGAAGCTGTTCCGGTGCCTGGTGGTTCTGGTCCGTAAGCTTCTGTAGCGCCTCCCAGAGGGCAGGAGAGAGAAGAGTGTGTGTGCAGGGTGAGTCCTGAGTTTGGGTTTTCTCCCTGTCTGGTGCATTGAAGGGTTTTTGTTTGCTGTGTTTGCTGGATGCCGTCCCTATAGTGGCCCCTTCTGCCGGGGCCCCTTGTGCGGGGCCCTTCTGCCGGGGCCCTCAGCTACTGTAGTTTCTTCTGTTTTTCTTAGTTTTTTGTTATAATGAACTGGTTTTAAAAAGAGTATTTTAAAAAGAATTTAATAGTTTCTTGTCAATTTGAGACTGCCTCAGATGTCTCAATTCTCTGCATAAATCCAACCTGTGTGCCTTAAAAGAAGCTAATATTCTCAGGGTGGCGTTGAGCAACTTCATATTTGGGTCCAGAAAATTAAGTTGCACAATATTTCGGAGTTTTATCTAGTGTTGCCACATTTATTTTTATTGTGGCTTTGATTCCTGCAGCAGAAATTGTTCACATCGTCAGCGGTCCAGAAGCTGCTGCTGTTGTTCTGACTGAAACCAGGAACACGGACTCCAGCTCGGTGCCTTTGAGCCCAGATGATGTCATAGCTTTGAGAGCGTCTGATTGGTTCCTTCAGAATGCAGGAGTCTCACCTGTGGACTCAGCAAATCAGACTCTTCCTCGGTTTTTGCATGAGAGAATATTGTAATACAGACATGAGTAAAATCTGTTGATTGATGATGAATCAGAGAAATTAACCCTAACCCTTTATGGAAATAATCTGAAGCTAAAAGTTACTTTCACCTGTCTCTAGTTTTGTAAAATATTTATCAACCGGATATTGTTATCCAAGATATCCAGCTTTGAAAGCCGACTATAACTGAATGGAAACAGTCAAGTGATGGAAAATATTTCGGTTAAAACTGATCTTTCTGACGGGAGGGGGCGCTGTGCTGAAATGTAACAATTTCACAAAGTGGGTTGTTAAAATAAAATGTAATTTCCCTTTGGAATCAATAAAGTATTTTAGTATATTTGTTACAACTAATTTCCATGAATGTATGTTAAATTTTGTAAATATTCAAAATAAAAAGTTCATCATAAAGTTGAACCGCAGTTCGCGTTGCTGCCGGCAGGCGGCGCCTCCGAACGTGCTTGCTGTGCGTTTTGTGTGATGGCGGGTTGTCATGGTGACAGCGCCAGTGGCCGTCATCGATCCAGATCTGCGGTGATCAGTTATTGTTTCTCTGTGGTTCCGCTGCGGCTCCGTCTTCTTTGTGTCTGAGCGGAGCCGGTGGAGGTTCGAGTCGCTCACCGGCGCTGCCCGCTGCGCTGCGGGGCGGGCGGGGTCGGGTCCTGCACTTCCACGTCACTCGGTTGTCTGTTGTCCATGCCTCTGCCGGCGGGCGGAGCTAATCGATCCTGTGCGGAGAGCGTTTGATCACCAGTCACGTGACCTTTGGTGACGCTCTGGCTGGCTGATGTGGGTCATGTGACTTGGTGACACGTTGTCATAGAGACTAACCCCACCCAAAATCTCGACTGCGCTGCTCCAGCTCCAGAAACGAGTGCTCCTCTACATGTGTCGGTGGGCGGGGCCGAAGCTACGAGCAGCGACGGGATTAGCCGAGCGCGGCGGCAGCGGGCTGCGCTCTGATTGGTCAGAAGTACAGAGAAGCTCTGTCTGTCAGACCCAAGCCCCGCCCCCTACACAGACGGCGAAGCGCTCCGGACCGGGACCAGAACCTCCGGACTTTGTGGCTCAGAGTGAGAAAGACTGATCCGGACCGTCGGAACCGATCGGAACCGATCTGCGGCTCGATGTCCCGGCTGCTGGAGAGCCGGAGGGAAAAGGACCGGATGAAGGAGAGCAGCCTGAAGGTGAGCCGAACCCCGGAACCGCCGAACCCCGCCGCGCGCGACCACCCACACTTTAATTATACACACTTTATAATGGGTCGAGCGGAACCGACAGACCGAACCGAGCAGACCTGTTCCTGGTCCCGGTCCGATCTGACCGCGCACATCTGGAAAACACGGACCGAACCGCTGGTTTCGTTACTTCGGCGGACTGGGTCAGTGAGCGGGCCGGGGTTCGGGTCAGGGCCCGGTTCTGGATCCACTTTAAAGGGAAACGGAGCAGAAAAGTTCGGAGATCAGAAACGGGAAACGGATTTTTTTTTTCTTTCCGCTAACTCAAACGAGCACGCGCGTTTCTTCTACTGCGCGTGAACAGGATGCGCGCTTGCGTGGGTCACGGCGTGTGCGAGAAGTGTGGGCCGGTACCGAAGCGGTTCGGTGAGTTGGACTTTTTAAAGGCGGCATCGTGGCCGCTTTGTCCTGCAGGAGGAAGCGGGAGGGGGAGGGGAAGATGCGCGCGCCGCGTGCGTCGGGGCGCGCGCGTGCCACTGTCTCATACAGGAAGAGATGGGAAGGTCTGACCTCTGACCCACAAACCCAAACAACCCGGGTCTGACGGAAAACCCAATCTGTTCCAGAGCCAGAACCGGTCCTGGTTCTGATTTTGAGGGTTCTTCAGAACTTCCACATTTGTGTTCAGAACCGTTGGTCTTCTTCTGGGCCGGTCAGTGCGGCTGAGCTGTGAAGCACGGTGGAGGTGTCATGGTGGTGGGGAGAGGGTCACTGGTTTAACTGGGAATGCTGCTTCATGAACAGTGGGAGATTTCAACAGAACCTGAGCTGAGCTCTGATTGGTCCGTCAGTCTCAGGCGCTGAGTTCTGATTGGTCGCTCGAGCGGACCTTAAGTGTTCTTCATCCCGATGAAGATGAGGCAGAGCGGGTGTTCACACGCCTACGCCTCACCGAAGCATCCTGGCCGTTGCCATGGTTACCTGGAGGCTGCAGCAGCTCTGCACGCCCACTCACTCCACGGCTCAAATATTGATCGAAGCTTGGTGATAAGACGGCCGTACGAAGGGTTTATGATCAATTTATGATCAATAATCTCAGCCATTCAATGAAAGCAGCAGAACTGATCTGAAGTGGCTCTGCTGACGAAACCTGCAGGTTGCTTCACCTGGAGCTGCAGGTTGCTCTAGTCTCAACAGCAACATTTTCCTTTCTGAGTCAAAACAACCCAACCCTCTGAGCAACGTGTTCACCTCCATGCCTGTGGGGGCGCTGTGAGACCTGGTACCCATGGCATTGGAACAACCATCTCATCTTAAATGGAGTTGGTTAAATATTTCAGGGTCAAAGGTCAAATGTCAGAAGAAGATAGTTGCTGGGTGCTTCAGCAACATGCTAACAGTGCTAGCTCTGCTGCACTGCTAGCATGTGCTAACAGTGCTAGCATGTGCTAACAGTGCTAGCTCTGCTGCTGGGGCAGCTGTATCTCAGCCAGAGTTGCTGCGTCTCGCTGGCTCCCTCTGCTGGCTGGGAGCTTTAGGGGTGTGATTGGCTGTTACTGTAATACCTGGACTATCACCTTATCTCCTTGCAGTGGTCACATGACCTGGAACCACCTGGCTCCTCCTGACTCTCTCCCTGCTGTAACCCAACTCGCTCACTCGCTCGCCCTCCCTCCCTCTCTCCAACAGAGCTCCCTTTCTTCCTCTTCATCACTGAACCCTTTATTTATCCATCAGCTGATCACTGACTGTCACTGAGCGCCGCTTCTGCCCTGAGCCGGTTCCGACAGACCCAATATGATCCATATGGACCCAGCTCAACCCAGTCTGACTCGGTCAGAACCAATTTAACAAAGTCAGAACCGTTTTCTTCCAGCCAGCTGGGGTGCTGTTGGTGAAATGCATCCTGGGAGCAGGAATCCAGCTGAGCATTAGAGACGATTAATGAACATGCAGGCGGGCGGCGCCAGATTAAGAACCGCCCACCTGAATCAAAGGTTACAACCAGAACCAGGACCTGAGCTGCTGTCTGGACCCGGTGCCGTTACACGTCTCTGATGTAATCCTGCAGCCGGTTCTGATGAATGCAGATGGACTTCCTGTTCCTCTTCCTGTTGAGAGAAACAGAACAGAGGAAAGCAGAAGTTCCCATAGCGACACAGTAACACAGCGCTCTGACCCGGTTCTGATCCAGTCTAGTATCGCTCTGAGCCTGTTTCCCTCAGAACAAAACACCGAACAGTGAGAGCTCAGGTGTTTCCAGCCTTCACGCCCCTCGTCTCCAGGTATTAGCTCCACCCTCTGCTTTCTTCCCTCACCTGTAATTCAGCTGTTCCACTGGTTTCACTGGTTTCTGTGGTTTTAGGGGTTTCAATGGTTTTATTGCTATCATTTGTTTCACTAGTTCTGCTGGTTCAACTGATTTCAATGGTTTCCTGTCCAGATCAAGGAGAAGGAGCGGCTGAAGGAGACGAGAGAGCGGGAAGCGCGCTCCAGCAGCGGCCACCTGTTCACCTCGCTCAGCGTGTCGGCCACGACGCTCTGCTCCTCCTGCAACAAGAGCATCACGGCCAAGGAGGCGCTCAGCTGCCCAGGTAAACTCAGCTGCCCAGGTAAACTCAGCTGCCCAGGTAACTGTGACCACCAGGAATAGCTGAACCTGAGATTTCAACTCAGTAATCTAACCGCCCCTCAAGGTCCACAAGAACCTCCATTTGTGGGTGGAGGTGGTGACGTTGGTCCTCTTTATGCACTATAAGCTAGTATACGCTTAGCCATTTTGTTGTTCAGTAATGACATCATCAGTTTTTCCACTGATGATGTCATTACTGCACAGAAATATACACACAGCTGTTATACTTCTGCTAAAGTGTGTGGTTTGGTTTTTCTCACATTTTAAGGGCCATTTTTCTGTTGTGAGGACAGAAACTGCTCTTAATGGGCCCCAAAGCCTGGGACCCATAAGGAGAACTACTGTTCTAGGGTCAGAGGTCAGGATTAGGACTGAGGTGTGAGTTGAGTCAATGCAAAGTCCTTCTGAAAACTGAAGGGGGTGTGTTCATAGAGAGGACCAACTTCACTGTCAGAATCAGAATTTAATGCACAACATTTAAAACTCTCAAAGAAACACAGAAGAACTCTGGAGTTAAGAATAAATAGATAAATAAATCAAGACAAGAGTTTGTCTTGACTTTGTGATCCTGAAGCGCCTCCTGGGGGCAGGAAGAGGTGGTGCTGCGGGCTCTCCGGAGGCAGCAGATCCAGTTGATCTCCAGAGATGGAAGAGGCGCCCAGTCAGTCTGTGGGTGGTGTTGATAGCCTCTGGAGCTGCTTCCTCTCTGCTGGAGAACCACGGCGAGTCGCCGTTGCTCAACAGCAACTCCGCAGAGAGCGCAGCTCTCCCCTTGTTCTTCCTGAGAATCATCAGGAAGTGCAGTCTCTGCTCTGCCCTCTCCAGGACAGGTCAGGTCCTCACTGACGTAGCTGCCCAGGAACCTGAAATCTGACACGTTGTCTAATGTGAATGTGTCCCCGTCTCTAATGATGGTGGACTGGGACTTCAGGGGGTCCCAGTCGACGATCAGCTCCTTCGACTCGGAGGTGTTGAAACAGAGGTGGTTGTTCTCCGTTCTCCACTCTGTAGTCGGTTTCCAGAGAGAGGCGCCCAGTCCCCATGATGGTACCATTTGGGTGGGTGGGGCTACAGCCATGGGTGTGGAGTTGGGCTCTCTGCACACGGCCTAGTGGAGAGCCGGAGCTCAGTGTCCTCTTCCTGTCCCTCTGGAAGCGTTCTGCCAGTCCCCAGTTTCCTCCCAGTTTGCTTGGACTGATGGTGTTAAAAACCAGGGAGAACAGCTTCGGGGCGATTTGTTTCACTCACAAACCGAGACCGATGGAGACGGAGAAGACGTTTTCCTGCTCGGCTTGTTTCACAGTCCGACGGCTCCAGTAGTCAGGCTACAGCGAGCCAAGCTCTGTCTGGGTCGGTTCGGGTCCATGTCTCAGAACTCCAAGTAGGGAAATGGACCAGGTCTATGTGACAGTAAGGTCTCACCTGGCTATAGTGATGCACAGGTGCATCTGACCAGTCTGTGACATCACTACTGTGGTTCTTGCAAAGCCAATCAGAGAGCAGGTACTGAGCAGACTCCTTTCTTTCCCAGGATGCAACGTCACCATCCACAATCGCTGCAGGGACAGCGTGGCGAGCTGCGCCAAGATGAAGCAGAGGGTAACACCTGACTGACCAACCTGACTGTCTGTCTGACTGTCTGACCAACCTGACTGTCTGACTGACCAAGCTGACTGTCTGACTGACCAACCTGACTGTCTGACCAACCTGACTGACTGACCAACCTGACTGTCTGTCTGACCAACCTGACTGTCTGTCTGACCAACCTGACTGTCTGACCAACCTGACTGTCTGACCACCTGCATATGTTTTTGTCCCACAGCAACAGAAGCTGACATTAGTCAGAAACAATTCGGCTCTACAGAACGTCGCTTTGCGGACCAAAAGTGAGTCTACCTGTCTGCCTCCACCTGTCTGCCTCCACCTGTCTGCCTCCACCTGTCTGCCTCTGCCCATCCTACATCCTCTTGCTCTGTGCTCGTCCTCAGCTCCGATGATGAAGGAGCGTCCCAGCTCAGCTATCTACCCCTCAGACACCCTGCGACAGTCTCTGCTGGGATCCAGGCGGGTTCGGTCTGGCCTCACGCTCGCCAAGAGCGTCTCCACCAATAATATCGCAGGGTGAGTAAAAACCAAGATTGATTGGCTGCTGGGAAGCACACCCAATTGCTAACAGGGAGCAGCTCCACATGCTAACTCCACATGCTAACTAGTAGCACCTCCACTTCCTGTTCTGTTCCTGACACTGTGGTTAAAAGCTAGCAGGTGATTGATTGGACCTGCAGGTGTGATCATTTGCTGAGTCCAGAGATGCGCTCAGTGTCCTGAGGTACAGCTTCAGATGGACTTGTCTCTCTGTCCCAGGGGGACAGAGGAGTCCGTCGGTCTCCGCAGGATTTTGTCCCAGTCCACCGAGTCGCTGAACTTCCGCAACAGAACTCTCTCCATGGAGTCTCTGACCGACGACGGTGCGTTGAGCTTACTGATGGGCCACTAGCGGCGGGCGCGGCGTCTGATAACGACAGGCTGTGTTGTAACAGGCGAGTGGTGGTGGAGCCCCCTGCTGGAGGAGCTGCAGGCGGAGGGCGGCTGCGTCCAGGCCGACAGCTGGAGCATGGCGGTGGACTCCAAGTTCCTGCAGACGCAGCACAAAGATGTCATCAAGCAGCAGGACGTTATCTACGGTACGATGCAGGTCGCGGCCACAAAGGGGAGCCACCGAGACACAAACACCGGACTGAGCAGGACCAGAGCCAAATAATCGGAATAAACTTTACATGTTGCCTCCTCCTCTCTGTCTCCACCCGTCTCATGTCTCAGAGCTGATCCAGACGGAGTTCCACCACGTCCGGACGCTGCGGATCATGGAGGGCGTTTACCGGCGAGGGATGCAGGAGGAGGTACTACTGGAGGCGGGTGTGGTCCACACCATCTTCCCCTGCCTGGACCAGCTGCTGGAGCTGCACGCCAACTTCCTGTCCCAGCTGTTGAGCCGCAGGAAGGATGGGCTGCAGGAGGGCAGCACCAACAACTTCACCGTCCGCCGCCTGGGCGACCTGCTGCTGCGACAGGTGAGCTCACCTGTGGGGACAAAGGGGGTCAAAGGGTGTTGGGGTCTGGACAGAACCAGGCAGAACTTGGCAGGTTCAGGTCTGAGGAACCAGTTAAATAGAATATTTCTTTTGCACACAAAGTCAATACAAAGACTAGCTGCTGCGCCTCACCATGATGCCAGAATGAAGGTCTGGTTTCAGTCTGAGGGAAACAGCTCCCCCTGCAGGGCTCCAGCGGTACTGAATTCAGCCGGGCCACTTCCTCCGCCTGTGGACTGATGGAGGACGTCCACATGAGGAAGTTATGACTGAACTAAAGACGCTTTTCCACCAGAGCATCTCTCGCCTGTTCGGTCCGGTTCTGTCCGTCTCGACCAGATTCAGTTTCCATCAGCAGATCCAGCCCGGCTGTTCTCAGACTTTCCTACCTACTCCAGGGTTAGCATTAGCAGCACAGCAGGGTATGGCACCGAAACCATTTGATTGGCTCATGATTTATTTAGCTGAGGCCCAGCAAGATGGCGGTGTTACAGAAAAATGTGTGACTGCAGGGGGCGATAGCTCTCACCAGAGACGACCCCGACTTACTGCCGGCAATGCAGACCAGACTCCGATCCTGGTCATACAGGGACCTAACGGCCCTATCAAAGGGCCCGGTACCCCAAGCCCCTAGGGACCCGGTCGAACGCCTTCTCCAAGACCACAAAACACATGAAGACCAGTTGGGCGAACTTTCAAGTTGCCACCTGAAATTACATATCAGAAAAATAAGTCATTACTTTAATCAAATCTATTAAAGCAAACATTCAAATAGTTATTATTAATAGTATGAAACACCAGTGATGTTCATTAAGGAGAAGTCTGAAAATCCCTGAGCTTCCTTTTCATCAGAAAAAAAGTGTCTTCAGTCAGAGGCTGTAACACAGACTGCTACAGGAGATCCTTCCAGCTCACAGCCGTCAGCATCAACAACTCCTGGAAGAACCTTGAAATAATGAGATAAATATTAGAACTTATTGGTAATTTAACTACAACTGGCATTAAGCAGAACATCATTTAGTACTTTGTGCTGTGAAACCAGTTAATGCCCAGGATTCATATGTGCAGCTGCATATTATTTCATAGCTGATGAAGGAAAAGAGGCAGTAGCTCAGGATAAACCACAGGCTAAACTACAAGCTAATATGGATCAGACTGAATATTTACATTTTTGTTCATCCACAACCATTAACTAGTTTAGTCCACTTCAGAGCTTACTGGTCCCATAGATCCTGCTGGTAGATTCCTCCTATGGATCTAAAAATAATTGAATTCAAATATACTTAATTGATTCCAAAGGAAAATTAAATGGTGCAACTCCCATTAGCTGCTGCCTCTTCTCATGTCTGTGTTGGGAAGTGTCAGCTAGCTTTGCACATTTGACTGTATAAACTTTAAATATTAATGCATTTATTTTCTTTTACCTGGCTTTTTAAAAGGGACAATGTACAACATAACTGTTACCATTTGATGCACTGAAAAAGCCAATTAGCCTTCAGTTCCCCCCATCACTTTTCCTCAGGGTTGGGGTCAGGGTTGGGGTCAGGGTCAGGGTCAGGGTTAGGGTCAGGGTCAGGGTTGGGGTCAGGGTCAGGGTCAGGGTCAGGGTTAGGGTTAGGCTCCATTCTGTAGACCTGGTCAATTAAACTTCGCATTACCGGTTATGTTGACTGTGGTTCACAAAACTACACATGAAGGGAAAAAGAGCAGGACATTTCATGCAGAAAAATATTTCTGGCCGCATCAAACTTACAATCAAAGTTGAGAAGAAATTGGATAATGGTGCCACGTGGTTGATATGGAGGACGAATCTCGGCGTGACACAAACACACAAGGCGTTGGTAACAAATATGGCTTTATATGCTCTAACATGCTTGGTGAGAAAATGATACAAATAAAGTATTTGTATTAGTATGAAAACTAATAACTTACTGAACAGATCCCAACATGTGAAATACAGAAGCGTTGTTTCCTGACTGCAGAAATCCGAATATAATCCAGGTTGGGAAGTGATGTCACTCGGCAGAAAATGCTTATTTTCCAAATGAAAGAACTTTTATTTAAGCATTACTCTCCTTTGAGATACATTTACATTAAATTAGAATAAATCCAATGCAGTTTATGCAGGAAAGGGAGTGAGAAAAAAGAGGGTAATGTTTGGAGCCCCCTACTGCCTCAGTGGGGTATTGAATTTAGTAACTGCATTTTATAAAAACGTTCAGAGATGCAGATCTTCTAAAAGGACATAAATAGAGATTTTGTCAAAAATATTAACCACCATAAAGGGTTTAAAGATATTAAAATTGATTAAATAAAATGAGAGCAAAACAAATTTTTTGGTGTGTGTGTGTGTGTGTGTGTGTGTGTGTGTGTGTGTGTGTGTGTGTGTGTGTGTGTGTGTGTGTGTGCAGTTTTCAGGTCAGTGTGCTGAAGACATGAAGAAGCTTTACTCCGAGTTCTGCAGCCGCCACCCCAAAGCCGTGAAACTCTACAAAGAAGTGCTGAACCGAGACCGCAGGCTGCAGCAGTTCATCAGGGTGAGGATCAGGACCGGATTCGCTCCGGTTCACACTGTCTGAACTGGAACTGGATTAAAGCGGGTGCTGCTGGACGGAATCCAGATTACACCGGTTTCTTTCTGTGTTAATCAGCGGGTTTGTCGCGGTCCTCTGCTGCGTCGCCATGGCGTCCAGGAGTGCATCCTGCTGGTCACCCAGCGGATCACCAAGTACCCGGTTCTGATCCAGAGGATCCTGGACAACACCAAAGGTGAGGCTCCACCCCCACACCAGGTGCTCTTCCAACCAGGCGGCGCCACTAAACCGCTCTGCCCCCTGCAGGCTGTCCGGACGAGCGGCGAGACCTGCAGGAGGCCCTGGTCCTCCTGAAAGAGCTGATCGGCTCGGTGGATCAGGAGGTTCTGGAGCTGGACCGGAACCGTCGGCTGCAGGAGGTCCAGGCCCGGTTGGACCCACGGGCCCAGGCTGAGGTGAAGGGAGGCGGCGCGTTCAGAGGGGGGGAGCTGCTGAGGAGGAAGCTGCTCCATGAGGGGACGCTCACCTGGAAGGTGCAGGGTTCCAGGATGAAAGGTAGGCGGGGCGGCAACACCAGGTGTCCCCCAAGTGTCCCCCAGGTGTTGCTACCTGGAGGACACCTGTTGATGACACTCACTGCTCTCTCCAGATGTGCAGGTCTTGGTGATGTCAGACATCTTAGTTTTCCTCCAGGAAAAGGACCAGAAGTTCACTTTTGCATCACTGGTGAGTCACACCTGACCTCACCTTCATCACCTTTAAAAACCTGTGCTGTCGCTTCACCTGTCTGTCCTCCTGTGTCTCAGGACAAGTCCCCGGTGGTTTCCCTGACCAAGCTGATCGTCAGAGAAGTAGCCAATCAGGAAAAAGGGATGTACCTGATCAGTGACTCCGCGCCCCCAGAGATGTACGAGCTGTACGCTTCGTCCAAAGACGACCGGAAGACGTGGATGAGCTGCATCCAGAAGGCCGCCCAGAGGTCAGTGCTGCGCCTCCCAGTGAACCAGTTTGCACTTCCTTCTTGTTCTGTGGCCCAACTGGTTCGTGAAACTCGTCACTTTTTTTTGCAGCTGTCCTTCCAGAGACGAGTTTCCCCTCATTGAGACTGAAGACAAAGCTTTACAGCGCCGCCTCAGAGGTACTAATGCTGCTCCTGGTGACCTCTGACCCTGAGTGAAGTCAGGTCCTAATATCCCCTGTCCCTCCTCTTCCTCGCCTGTCTCCGCAGCTGACATCCAGCAGAAGGACAAGGAGGTTCTGGAGCTCCTGCAGGAGCGGGCCACCTTGTTCTCCGACCTGGTCCAGGCCGCGGCGCGAGAAGACGGAGAGGAGCGGCGAGTGGACGCGAAGACCTCGTCCTCTAACCGGAACCTGTTCAGAGCCGACACGCCGCACGCTCCCAAAGCTGAACCGCTCCTTCTGGCCGCCATTGCAGAAGGTGAGGAGGCTCTGCTTAGCTGGTTTCACCGGTTTGGTTCTGGTTGGTCGTCCTGGTTGAATCTCACTTTTCTTCTCTGTTTCTTGTTTCAGTCGACAAACTGGCGGCTCTGCTGTCCGACACCAGCAATCAGAAATCCTCCGTAACCAATGGCAACCAGGACATCAGCAGTGAGTCATAACAGTTCTGCTCTTTACCTGGCTTGGTTCCGACCTCCTCTCACCTGTCCCTCCCTCACCTGTTTCTCTCTCAGATGGTGATTCAGTTTCTGTCAACGGTTCTTTTAAGATCAGCAACAGCTCTTCCAAGGTAAGGCTCCTTCCACCAGAACTCCGCTGCTTCTACTTAGTCTGAGCCGGTTCCGGTCCGGTTCCGGTCCGGTTTAGATTTGCAGATTAATGATGAAGGTTCTGACTGGTCCCAGTTGGGATGTTGGTGGTGTTGCCATGGCAACAGGAGCAGCTGCACAGCGGCGGCATCGCTCTGTAGTTCTGGGCGGCGATCCAACAAGGTTCTGTTTCAGCGAGTCAGGCTCGACCCGGTTCGTTAGTTTGTGACACTGTGAAGGTTCTGGTTCTGACCAGGTTTTGTGTTTCAGGACCGCAACGGAAACCAGCTGCAGGAACGGACCCTGAATGAGGTAACCTCTACTTCCTGTTTCCACTTCGACCAATCAGCTTTCAGTCGGCTCAGCGTCAGAGCCCGGTTCTGGGTCTGACCCAGTTCTGACCCGCTTTTTGTCAACAGGAAGTGCGCCAGCGGTTGGTCGGGCTCAGCACACAGCTTCACGGCCTGCAGGTCCGTTCCTCCAGCCTCAAAGCCTTTCCTGTTGAAGCAGGAAGTGATGTAACGGATGTGTTTGGCTCCGCCCCCAGGCGGCGGTGATCCGGCAGGACTCAATCCTGGAGCTGTCAGCGGGCGTTGCCCACCCGGCCGGCCCGGGCTCCGCCCCCCGCCTGGTCCGGTCGATGTCGCGCGATGCGGCGCTGGACGCCAGCGGCGAGGCGGTGCTGCTGCGGCGGCAGGTGGAGCTGCTGCAGGAGGAGCTGTCACGGCTGCGTCTGAAGGCGGAGGAGGGCGGCAAGAAGGGGGCGGGGTCTGGAAAGAAGAAGAAGAAGAATAAAGGGAAGGGCGACGCCTCCAAGGACCAGCAGGTGCGTCCGGACAGCCAGGTGATGCGGCGCGACGATGGCGAACAACCCTGATGTCTGCTGCGTCTCCCAGCAGGTCGACAGGAAGCCGGAGGCCGAGCCGCCCGCAGTCGCCCCGTTGGCCGTCGAGGATCCCATCGACCAATTAGATGGCCTGGAGGAGGGGCCTGAGGAGGAGGAGGAGGAGGAAGTGATGAAGATCTCGCCGCGCTCCGACAGTCCCAGAGGTCAGTACCGCCATCACCGCCGTGCGTCTTACTGTCACCATGGTAACCGCCGCTCTGTGACCCCCAGACCTCCAGGACATTCCCGAGGAGAGCGAGAGCTAACCTCCCAGGGGACGTCACCGCCATGATGTCACCGTGATGTCACCGTGATGTCACCGTCGCTACCAGAGATCCACTCGCTGTCGGACACTTTCCTTCAACATTTCCAAAATTTTCTGTTCGATACAGGAAGTGTAACCATGACAACTGTTTACTGATCATGTCTGCTGGAGGGGGAGGGGCTTATAGAGAGGGCGGGGCTTACAGAGGCTGTGGTGGGCGGAGTTTGTGTGTCTCAGTCCAAAGTTCAAAATCTGCTTCAAAAAACGCTTCAGGCGATCGGCCATGCTGGGAGCTGGAGACCAGTACAGGTTACTGGGAGCTACTGGGAGGGTCAGGGGAAAAAGAACCTGGAGTGAAACTGTGGATAAAACAGGAAACGCTGCTTGGCAGGACTTCAGATATTAAAACGAGAGACTGATCAATAAATAACAATCGATTTGGCCTGATAGGATCGCTGATTCAGCAGGTCTCAGAGCGTACCGACCTGCTGACCTTCACTGGAAACAGAAACATTTCTGTTCCTGGCTCAGAGCCATCATGAGACACATGAACGCTCACCACACTACATTACCCAGAAGGCCTTTGGAGCTGCAGCCTGACTGTGGGAACTTTATTTAAACAGAAGTAGTTTTAGAAACTTTTATTCTGTTTGTCACGTCTGAATATTTAGCTTCAAAATCTGTTCCAGGTTCAGGTGAAGCCAAAAAGTTTTTAATACAGCAGCGGGGTGGGGAGGGGGAACCAGTTAGAGATAGGAACTGGGAGGACTGGGAGGGAGGTCTGCATGGGTCACATCTGTTGTCCATTAGCATGTTAGCATGGCTGTTTTTTCTATAAGAGTTAATTAACCAGTTTGTAAGTGTCAACATGATGATGATGATGATGATGATGATGATGATGATGATGAGGTCACATGATGTAAACACTATGAACCTGCTGATGGACACAAACGACTCCAGCTGCTTCAGCTGATGATGAGGATGAAGGTTTCCTGTCCAGAACATTTCAGAGAATTTACAGAAACATCTGGAAGATCCAGAAAAACCTGAAGCCTTTCAGGAACTGATTATTGATCATTGATTTCTGCTGAATATAAAAACCTCAGAAACTTCCTGCCTGCTGTTATTATGATGGATGGATGATAAATGGATGGAGAGAGATATGGATGAATGACGAGAGCTGCACAGTGGCGGCTGCCTTGCAGCAAGCAGGTTCAGGGTTCAATTCCCAGCCCGGGGTCTTTCTACATGGAGCTTGCATGGAGGGTTCTCTCCGGTTCTCCGGTTATCTCCGGTTCTCTCTGGTTCTCCGGTTATCTCTGGTTCTCTCTCCGGTTCTCCGGTTCTCTCTGGTTCTCTCTCCGGTTATCTCCGGTTCTTCGGTTCTCTCCGGTTCTCTCCGGTTATCTCCGGTTCTCTCCGGTTCTCCGGCTTCCTCCCACAGTCCAAAAACACGACTGTCAGGTTCATTGGTCTCTAAATTCTCCCCTGGAGTGAGTGAGTGTGGTTGTTTGTCCTGTCTGTCTCTGTTGAACTGCAACCTGTCCAGGTGACCTCTGGGTGACCCCACCTCTCGCCCGAAACGTTCAATGGAGAGGCACCAGCACCCCTTGACCCCACTAGGGAGAAGGGTGGAAGAAAATGGATGATGAAGAGACGGTAACCTGGCTCGCAACCGGTTTATGTTTCTGCTACGGTGGCCCTGAGGTGCAAACCACTTCAACAAATTCCAAAAATAAAAGGAAGAGGGTTATCCCAGTTGGACACCTGAGAAATGGCTGATTGGACGACAGCTTTTGAACCCGAGTTATCGCTTGATAACTTCCGGTCAGCTGTAGTTGCGATGCGCTACAGAGCGAATTCGAGTAAATGGATCGAACTTCATAAAGAGCCGTTCTGCAGTGTTGTAGTGAAGACCACCTAACCCGAGACGAGACCAAGACTTTTAGGGTCCAAGACCAAGACCAGCGCTACATGGCACAATAAAATGTGAAATATGATCAAAATTGCTGATCAAATTGACTTGAAAGATTCACTTTCCCACAAAAACACCTAGATATTAAATACTTAGAGCTGAAATAAATTGAACTAATATTAAACGACAGGGCCGTGCAGAGACCTTTGGAGGGGCAGGGGCTCAAAGTTAGAAAGGGCTTCATTGAACGAGATCTTAAAACATCAAACAACAACAGCAACAACCCATATTGATCAATAATCTAATTGGATCCTAACATATCCTAACCGTCCTCCCATCATGTGGGGACAAGGCAAAGCAAATGTCTACAATTGAGCTGATCTGAGACTGTGGGTGTTAAACAGGCCAGAGGAGAGAAGGTCAAAGGTCATGACGTTATGAAATAAGAACATTTGGCCCCCAGACACTCAGGGGCCCCCAGACACTCAGGGGCCTCCAGACACTCAGGGGCCTCCACACACTCAGGGACCCCCAGACACTCAGGGGCCCCCAGACACTCAGGGGCCCCCAGACACTCAGGGGCCTCCCACACACTCAGGGCCCCCCAGACACTCAGGGGCCCCCAGACACTCAGGGGCCTCCACACACTCAGGGGCCTCCACACACTCAGGGGCCCCCAGACACTCAGGGGCCTCCACACACTCAGGGACCCCCACACACTCAGGGGCCTCCACACACTCAGGGGCCTCCACACACTCAGGGGCCTCCACACACTCAGGGGCCTCCACACACTCAGGGACCCCCAGACACTCAGGGGCCTCCAGACACTCAGGGGCCTCCACACACTCAGGGACCCCCCAGACACTCAGGGGCCTCCACACACTCAGGGACCCCCACACACTCAGGGACCCCCAGACACTCAGGGGCCTCCACACACTCAGGGGCCTCCACACACTCAGGGGCCTCCACACATGGTTGAATTGTAACACAGATCATCATTTATAGAGAATGACAATGTTATTACATTTTATTTAATGCATTCAGCTGAAAAAATAAAAGTACATATTTAGGATTTAATTTGGACGTTTACTTTGTAAAAATTTAAAGAATTATAGTTTGATTGTTGTGTTGTGTTGTTGTGTTGCCATGGCTACAATATGGTGTAATCTTTGGATTTGAGTTTGTTCACAAATACATCACAGCAAATAACCAACAATCAGTGATTGGTTTTAAACTGGGCCAATAAACCTGGTCTCCTCTCACAGATTCACCTGATCAATATTTAAAAATAATAGTGATGCTGAGGTTCTTAGGACGGGAGGTTCTGTCTAGTAAGTTCATAGCAGGTGTGTGAATGATGTAATAATCGGACTTCTGATTGCAGTGGCTCCACATTGTCAGCAGAACTAGGGGGCCCCAAAACCAGATTTAGCTTGGGCCGGCCCTGGCCTCTCCCTCTTTAGAAAAACAACACAGTATATAAAAAAGTTAGCTTAGCTAAGAGAATAATCAGAGGAATTAACTGGGCCAATTTAGTTACAAAGGAACTATTTCTTTGTTGTTTATTAGTTTGTTTCACCACAGAAATGTGCAGCACTGACCACAAAGTCAAGACATTCTGCTCCTACATTTACTTTATTATAATTTTTTATTCTTACCAGTGAAACGTAAAGGCAGCGGCTCCACTTTAAACTGCAAAACCGTTGAAACTCGTCCGCGCAGTCCACGCGGCGACGCCATCTTTCAAGATGGCGGCGACATAAGAAGGACTCAGCGAGTAGTATTCACGCCTGTTGTCCAATCAGCGATCTTTCAGGTCTCTCCTCTTCTGCTTTGTTAATGTTTTAGCGTTTTTGAATTTGTGAAAGTGGTTTGCACCTGAGAGCCACCGAGTCACTGAAAGGCTCTGCTGGATGTCAGATCATTATCAGCTAAAGGACCAGTTCACGACCCATCGCTGACCGCAACAAGATGTGGATCTGCAGTGGCGCCTTCACGTCATCGACGGTAAAGAACGCTGCTGCTGGAGTTCTGACTAAAACCAGGAAGATAGAGAAGATAGAGACGCCAGCCGGTTCTACGCCAGCCGGTTCTACGCCAGCCGGTTCTACGCCAGCCGGTTCTACGCCAGCCGGTTCTACAAAGCCACCTGGCTGGAGCGGATTTGATTAATAACTGGAACACTACGTGTGGATTAGGGTTTTTATGGCTTCTCTTTATTTTGCCACTGAAATATAATGTTTCTGTAGTTTGTTGTGTTTTTATGTAACGCATTCTGACCTGAAATACTCGAGGGTCAGGCTGCAGTTTCTTGAGAGTCCAGCAGGGGGCAGTGCTTTAACTGCTTCTTCCTCTTCCTTAGAAAAGAAGAGCAGCTGACGTCATTTCCAGTGGAGGGAACTCAACCCGGAAAAGGGTGTTGGCTGAAGGGGAGGAAGAACCAGAGCCAGAACCAGACCCGAATCCTGAGCTGCATCTTGACCCGGATTCGGAGTTGGACCGGAACCTCGACCAGCTGAGACCTGGGACACTGTAGCGATCCACGCAGCCGCAGTTTGATCCGGAGCGCTCTGCTAGCCGCTAACAGCTAACATTCCGGTAAGTTCGGAAGGAGCGGAGTGGGGTGGGGTTCTGGAGGTTCTGCTGAGGCCTCTGGACCAGAACCAGCTGTCTGACCCAACCAGGGACCGATCACTGGATCAGAATCCAAAAGGAGTCGGATCCGACAGGACAGGAAGTTACGTCAGCTTAACGGTTCTCGTTAAAGTTTTGATGACAGCTGGTTCAGATCCTCAGGGCCCCCGAATGTCTGAATGTGTTTCAGGGGCCCCGCCAGACAGTCAGGAGCTGATCCAGAGCGTATTCTGTGCTGCTGACCGGTTCTGATGGATGACTGATTGGTTCTGCTGGTCCAGAAGAACTTGGGCCCTGCAGACCTTTGGAAAGGCTCAAAGTTTAAAAAACGGCGCATTGAACAAGATCTTAAAACACAACAACCCATATTAACCAATAGTCTAATATTGAATCAGATTTTGCTATATCACTGTCACCATGTTTGGACAATGCAGAGCTAAGATAGTCCATGTTTCCCTGATTTAATGTTTCTGGTTCTGCTGAGTTGATCTGAGACTGAAGCTGTGAAACAGACCAGAGGAGAGAAGGTCTCTGGTTATGAAGTTATGAAATACGCTAATTTGCTGCTATTTTACTGAATAAACCTTCATAATGTCTGTTAAACTCCATAGCAACCCGGTCGAAAGGCTCAGAGGGGTTAACTCTGTCAGTTTTCTATGTTAGCACCTCAGAGATCTAGAATTATTAGACTGAGATATCGAGGCAAAGAAAACTCCAAATCCGAGGCCATGGTCTTGAGCTGGAAAGGGTAGAGTGCCCTCTCCAGGTCGGGCGGTGTCCTGCCCCAAGTGGAGGAGTTCAAGTATCTGGTCCATGAATGAGGGAAGGAGGAAGATCAACAGGCGGATCGGCGCAGCGCCTGCAGTGAAGCGGCGCTGGACCGGCCCGTCCTGGTGAAGAGAGCTGAGTCAAAAAGCGAAGCTCTCAATTTACTGGTCGATCTACGTTCCTACCCTCATCTATGGTCATGAGCTTTGGGTCATGACTGAAAGTACGAGATCGCGGATACAAGCGGCCAAAATGCATTTCCTCCTTAGGGTGGCTGGGCTCCCTTAGAGAGAGAAGCTCGGTCATCCAGGAGCGATCAGAGTAGAGCCGCTGCTCCTCCACATGGAGAGGAGCCAGCTGAGTCACGATGGAGGCTCCCTGTGAGGAGTTCAGGTCCCACCAGAGGAAAGGAAGACCAGGACCCGCTGGCCTGGGAACACAGAGGGAACGCCGTGGGATTCCCGGGAAAAGCTGGAACTAGAGGCTGGGGGAGGGAAGTCTGGGCCTCCATTCTTAGGCTGCTGACCCTGTGACCCGACCTGGATAAGCGGAAGAATATGGGTGGTTTTATGCTGCGTTTCAAATTACGGACCCCTGAACATTTTATTGATGTTTATGTAATATTTTGAGAGCTGTAAAAGCTTCCTTTATCAGTTGAGGTTCTGCAGTAACTTCTACTGACAGCTGCTCACCTCTGGTGGTAACGTTGGGGTGAAGCAGAGCGAACAGTCAGCAGGTGGTACAGGGGCTTTTGAGGTGCAGTGACAGCAGCTGTACCATTTCTTCATATCAGGATATCTGCTTGTGACCCACAGCGGTACAGGCTGCCTGTAGCGATCAGTCATTTAGTCCAGCTCTGGAGCAGAATGATGAAATTAAAACCAGAAGTTTCCCTGTAGCCAAATCATTTCTGTGTTTAGAGGTAAGGATGGTTTTTCCTGCTATTGAGGGGAAAATTACAAAAATAAATAGAAATGTTTTTTCTAACTTCAACAATCAGGCCCACTTTTTTATGCACAAACAAGTTTATGTTGGGAAAAAGAAATTCTTGCCCATAACTTGATAGATGATCCTCCTCACCATGGACCCGATGTCTGAACATGGAGGCTCTGAGAGTCTGTTACACCGACGGCAGCCAGACTCACTTATTTAGCTAAATCTGTTGCTGAGGGCCACAGGCATTTCCTCTGCCTGAGAAGAACCTGCACCATCAGCACTGAAGAAGCAACAGACTGAAGTTCCAGCTGGAGCCAGAAGTTTACATACACCTGTCTGACATTCCTCCGGAACCAAAACTCTGGTTTTGGGTCAGAATCACCAGAATCATTGCTGTTTACTGAAAGCCTCAGTGATGACACAGATGAGCTCAGAGATTATAATTATTAATATCTTCAGGATCAGAAGTTTACATATAGAAGAGAATCATGGATCCAGTTGATTCTGGAAACTAGTTTATCTGAGTCAGACTGGGAACTGTTCAGTCATTGGTGCTGTTTCCTCTCCACCAATCGGCTGCTGTGTCTCTACAGGAGGGGAAGATGAGTGGCGGGATGAACAGCATTGACGCAGTGAAGAAGAAGATCAAGGTTCTGCAGGAGCAGGCGGAGGAGGCGGAGGAGCGGGCGGAGCAGCTGCAGCGGGAGGTGGAGAAGGAAAAGAGGACCAGGGAGGAGGTATGCACTCCGGTTCTGATCCAGTTCTAAACTGGTTTGAATGGCTCAGAGCTCTGACCTAGAACGGGTTTCAGATGAAGGAGGTAATCCGGTTCCTCTGGTTCTGGAGCTTCTCTTACACTGCAGGAGGGTTTGAACACAGGTCTGGTCCAGTCTGACCCGGTCCGTTTTCATCCAGTCCGAACCGCTCTCTAGAACCCAGATTGGTTCCATTGGACCAGACAGGTAAGTTTGAAGCCAGTCACTGATTGGTTGATTGGCTGTGGGGGCGGAGCCAAACATCCAGCTGTCTGAGGAGCGCTAATTTCTCTATCCACCATTTGGACTGACGGCTTCCAATCCTTTCATTCACGTTCTGTTAGTGATAATAAATGTTTCATTTTATTCAGCAATCTGAACACAGCATCTCCATCAAACATAACAGGAGAGAAAATATGAACAATTCAGCTGATTGATTAAACTGGTCGACCCGGAGCTGAGTTTGGGTCGGTTTAGTCCTACTGGTGCTACTGGTGCTTCTAGACTGGTGAACCGTTTTGAGTGGTTCTGTTGGAACCACTCAAAACGGTGGTTCCAACAGGCTGTGTGTGTGTGTGTGTGTGTGTGTGTGTGTGTGTGTGTGTGTGTGTGTGTGTGTGTGTGTGTGTGTGTGTGTGTGTGTGTGTGTGTGTGTGTGTGTGTGTGTGTGTGTGTGTGTGTGTGTGTGTACCACGGACACCACTGCCATCCACTAGAGGAGGAGGTCAAAGGGGACAGTGAGGACCTCCCCAGACTTTCTGGAAGGGCCTGATCAGAACCAGGTCCTGACCCTTTACCCTGAGCTTTGACCTCTTGTCCTGCTCTCTGTCTTGCAGGCGGAGGGAGAGGTGACGTCTCTGAGCCGGCGGCTGCAGCTTAGCGAGGAGAACCTGGACCGAGTCCAGGAGCGTTTGGCCGCCGCATTGCGCAAGCTGGATGAGGTGGAGAAGGTCGCTGATGAGAGCGAGAGGTCAGTGACCCCAGGTCCACCTGTAGCAGGTGATGGAGAGGAGGAGGAGGAGCTCATCTTCATCACCTGTTGCTGTCATTCTCATCTAGGGCCGTAGAATAAATCAATACCAAAATCAATCACAAAAGAACATGTGATTAATATCAATAGATAATACATCTGAGGTTGACTGTGAAATAATACATTTTCAATCATTTTTCTGATCTCTGATCCAGAACCTCACAGCATTCTGGGAAATGAAGGCAGAGGAAAGCTTTAGCTCAACCTCTTACTGTTAGCAAAACTAGCCAGCTAAGCTAGCTTTGTGGCATCAACTATCTCACTCTTAAGTCGCCTAGCAACAAACTGTTGAGTAACTTGCGCAGCAGCAGTTTCAGGTTTTGTCACTGAGCCCCATAACTGCTTAGAAATAAACAAACAAAAAAACAGTGGAAAAAAAACTGGAAAAGTCATACCACCAGTTTAGCTGGTTTTCAGATATTTAAATCAAAACAAAAATCAATATTTATTGATATTGACTGATCTGAAACGATTGTATCAGCTATATCACCTAGGCCTACCTCTAGTAAACAGAAACACCTGAACAATATCTTTATGTCGCCCCACAGAGGCATGAAGGTGATCGAGAACCGGGCTCTGAAGGACGAGGAGAAGATGGAGCACCTGGAGGTCCAGCTGAGGGAGGCCAAGCTGATCGCTGAGGAGGCCGACCGTAAATATGAGGAGGTACCTGATTGTCGGCTGGCAGTCACGTCCACACATGGTGACATCATCACATCAAACCCAGACCAGTTAACCCTGAGTAGATCAGGGTTAACCCCATCTTAATCCTTTTCCAAACACATTAGGTTCTGTTCAGGACTTCCCTTCACAGATTTGTGGATACATCATATGTAAACTAGAATAAACTTTTAGAATGCTTCTATTTTAAGTTGCTTTTACTAAAAACTGTATAAAAATTATAGCTACTAGTAGGACCTGTGCTGTGCCTGACTCCACGCTGCTGTGTGGATGCGTAGTGTTGGAACCATTAAGTGTTGAGACTAGCCAGTCATTTTGCGCTTCGCCATGTAAAAATATACGTTTTCACAACTTCGGCTCGATGATCCGAGATTCAAAGACTAGGAATG
Source organism: Poeciliopsis gracilis (assembly GCA_911649635.1). Classification (NCBI taxonomy): domain Eukaryota; kingdom Metazoa; phylum Chordata; class Actinopteri; order Cyprinodontiformes; family Poeciliidae; genus Poeciliopsis; species Poeciliopsis gracilis. The sequence continues at coordinate 1,392,610 of CAJVRI010001204.1, read as the reverse complement.
ACCGAAAGGCATTTTGTAAAGCAAGCAGGAAAAACTCTAAATTTGACCTGGAACAACGTGACGGAGATCAAGTCAGACCGAGAGCGTCAACCGCTCAGCAGCAGCAGCTAGTCGGTTAAATAACCAACTGTACCGCTAACAGCAGACTGCAGTGTGAACATACTGAAAAGTGACAATTCCACTGCAACTGTAGGAGAAGTGGTCGAACTTTCACGTACAAGTTTATCATTTAATATCAGCCGATACCATTTAGACTCTTTTCATGTTGTTGTTTACATCTGAAAGTTTGGCGAAGGCAAAAAGTCGATTCCTTCCCCTGCCGTCCGTCGCCGCGCTGCCGGGCAGAACGGTTCCGATAACTAAATGAAACCTTAATGTAGAGCAGTGCGCCGCAGCAAAGGGAAAATAACTCAGAAAACCGTCAAAGAACAACTCAAAACCTCTCATATCTACTTTCCGTGTGGCTAGCTACACGCAGACTTGTTGCCATAGCAACAAACATCTCCACTGTGTATGAGGCTCCAACACCATAAAACCTGCAAACGTTTCCCAAAGAGCAACACATCCAGTCCTCAACAGTTTGATGTTTCAGGCTTGATGGTTATTTCAGGATCATAAATGATGATCTATTGAGAATAAAACTGGGCTTGTGAAAATACAAAGTCATTGCATTTTACTGATGTTCTTTAAAAAAGGGTTAGGGTTAGATTTATAGTTCAAGTAAAGCTGCTTTGATGTCACTTCCTGTCTCCATCCCAAGTGTAAAATTAGCTCGGTGTGGTGACACTTAGGCTAATGCTATCATCATTTCACATTACATGATATTAATGTTTACCAGCAATCCTGTCGAAATGCAGCTTTTACATCTATTAACTACTCTGAGCGTACAGGATTTATTTATTTACTCTGTCTGCCATTTTACCTGTAACCATAGGTCGCTCGCAAGCTGGTGATGGTGGAGGGAGAACTGGAGCGGGCCGAGGACCGGGCCGAGCAGGCGGACAGGTGAACCCACTCACAACCACAACCATCAGTCCAGACCAATGACTCAGAACCACACCAGGGTCCAAATGAAATGCTGTGCTGAGTAGATCTGATCTTTGACCTCAGTGTGACGCAACAGATTGAGCCAATAGGAACAGGCCGTGTCAACCTGAGCTCAAAGCAGCCAATCAGAGCAGCTCAGCTGGTTCTGTTAGTTCTGATGGTTTGGACTGCTACATGAAGCTCCGCCCTTGATCTTTGATGTCACTCTGATGATGTCACTCAGACTAACATCCTGCATGTATTTTTACCTGTTTGTTTCCATGGAAACCACTGCATGTGTTGCTGCATCCCCACCTGTCTGTCTGACTTCTCCTCTTTGCTCTGGCAACCGTCTGTCCATTTGTCCTCACCTGTCTCACCACATTACCTGTCTCTCGCTCGCCCATCTCTCTTTCTTTCTGGCCCATCTCTCAGTAAGGTTTGGAGGCTAGAGGAGCAGCTGAGGGGTTTCGACCAATCACTGAAGAGTCTGCAGGCGTCTGAAGACAAGGTACTGCAGGTCATGTGACCTCTCACCTGTCGGTCAGAGCAGTGAAGCTCCTCCTCCTCGCCTCCTGTTGCCTCCATGACCTCTGACCTTTACCTGCGCTTCAGCCCCTCCTCCACCCACTGCGCGCTCTAACACACACACACACGCCCACGCCTTCCGGGAGGCCCCGCCCACACCTGTTTGACACCATGTGTTCTCTGCAGTAAGTGTCGGCTGGTGGAGGAGGAGCTGAAAACCGTGTTCACCAGCGCCAAGTCTCTGGAGGCGCAGGCAGAGAAGGTAGGAGGGGGGAGGAGCCTGATCACTGATCAGTTCATCGATAACCTCACCTGGAGGAGGTGGAGGTGTGTTCAGTAGTGGCCAGAGTCGGACGTTTCAGTCTCCAGCTAACATTAATGACGGATAGAGTTGCTGGAAGGAGAGGTTAAACTGATGCGCTGACTCTCCTGAGCTCCGACACCTGAACAGGTGAGCTCTGATTTAAATCCGTGTCTCTGTCTCACAGTATTCCAACAAGGAGGACCGCTACGAGGAAGAGATCAAGAATCTCAGCAACAAGCTGAAAGAGGTGAGCCACATTTCAGCAGTTATCTTCCTGTTAGCTTAGTCAGCACTTCCTGTTAGCTTCCTCAGCTCTTCCTGTTAGCCTCCTCAGCACTTCCTGTTAGCCTCCTCAGCACTTCCTGTTAGCCTCCTCAGCGCTTCCTGTTAGCCTCCTCAGCACTTCCTGTGTTCCAGGCGGAGACCAGAGCCGAGTATGCCGAGCGTACGGTGGCCAAACTGGAGAAAACTATTGATGGCCTGGAAGGTAAAACTGGTCTGAGTGTTTTAGTGGTAATCACTAATCAACAATCAATCAAATCAAATCAAGTAACTACTTGTAATTAATTGGATTTGTAAGTAATAGTTAATGAAGTGTAATAATTTATTTATCTTAAATTAACCTGTACTTAATTGTCAATTGATCCTTAATTGTTAATTGATTGTTAATCATTAATTTGTAATTAAGTACCGGTAATCATTAATTGACGAGTAATCAACAACTGCCTGCCTCTTGCTGTTCCAGACGCTCTGACCTCAGCTAGAAACGCCAACATGGAGCTCCAGGCGACCCTGAACCAGACCATGGAGGAGCTCAACTCCTGCTGAAGCCCCTCCCACTGTGTCACCTGACAGGAAGCTCCTCCTTGTCCTCGCAGGGGACAGGTGGAGGTGGGCCAGGGGGTGTGGCCTCCTGTCTGGATATATCCCGATGTCACACATTCCGTCTGTCACCTTTGACCCCATTCCCGTCACTAACTGCTCCCCGTGTTTATGACTAATTCAGTGTTTTCTCTGAATGTTCCGTTTCCTTTGATAATTGATTTGATAATTAGGGCCAAATATGATTACAGCCAATAACGTTGGAGGGGCGTGGCTTCAGTGTGTGATCAGCCAATCATGGAAAGACATTCCACTGCCAAATAGGGTGACTAAGGGCCAATCAGAGCTCAGACGAAAGAGTGTTTTTACCTGGTGATGTCATCAGTATGATGTCACAGTTTGTTCTAATGACCCAAAGCAAAGATTTTATAAAATAAAAGCACCGCATGTAAAACTGATCGACTGGCTCATTGATCACCGACCACCTGCCAATTATTGGAAAAGTTCAGATTGCATAATTTACATAGTAAGCCCAACAGAATAAACAAATAAGGTGATGAACAAAGACATCTGGAACGACGTACACAACTGACATGTTTCACGAGTTTGAATATTAATAACTGGTTCAGTTATTAAGTGGACTGGTTAGACCGGCCCGGACCTCCAGAACCGGTCCCCATCTTCAGAACTGTCCAACCTGAGCACCTCTGTAACCATGGAAACCCACACATTGCATAATTTGTAATGAGGTCCTGAGGCAGGAACCAGAAAACCGGTTCAGATCAGAACCGGCCTACTTGAGTTCCGATCGTTCAGCAGCGCCCCCCACTGGCCAAAATGAAAACTCCAAGATGGAATATTTAAATTTTAAACTCTTTTATTTCTAAAAGGATCCAGAAAAATCATGACTTCATTTATTCAGATTTAAATATTTTCATTCTTAGTCGTTCCTGCTGATGGTATGAAGCAGACAGTCCGGTTCTGATCCAATCAGAACCTTCAGTTCTTCCTCCTGAACCCTAGACGGCTCTCGCTCCACAGGCTTAGCCTCCGGCGGGGAACTGCAGCGCCCCCCGGTGGCACACGAGAGTTTTTCGTTCAACTTCCTGAAACACCTGCTGATTCCTCTCAGCCAATCAGAATGCAGCTCTGAGGCCAGTCGCTTCAGCATGTCGCACTGCCCGCAGGTGAAGCGGCACATTCTGCACATGCTCAGTAGCGGTCTGTGATGTCATCAGGTTAAATCACTTCTTTCTAAATAACTATTATTACAATTGAAGCTAATCAATAATAACTCTATTGATCATGGCGGAGCGCCGCCACTTCCTGCGCCGTCCTCAGGATGGGCTGCAGCTGCTGGTCCAGGGCGGGGGCGTCGGCCTCGTTCCTGATGATCCAATCAAACTCCACGCCGCGGTCCAGCCCGCACTCCGACTCTGCATCGTCCACACCTGAGGGACGGCCGAACACCTGAGCAGATAGACGGCAGCGCGGCACACGGAGAGAGAAATAGAGAGGTGGGTCAGCGTACCTGGCGTGAAGCTCCACCCTCTCTGCCTCCGGGTCTCTTCCGAGCACTGGACTCTGACGCTGCGGGTCTGACGGGGAAACTCGGACCGGAACCACTGCAGGTCCGACTCCCGCCTGGCATCGCTCACCACCTGACCAATCAGAGGGCAGAGAGCCGTCCTGACCAATCAGAGGGCAGAGAGCCGTCCTGACCAATCACAGCCCTCACCCACACAGGTTGATGGGCTCCGCTGGTTGCTAGACGACAGAAGAAGCCCGGGTCCCGGTTCCGGCGGTCCTCCCCCCAGCGGATCATATCAGCCCGGTACCGCTCCTTGTACGGTCCTGAACCCAGCAGCAGGTTCAGGTCCAGGCCGAGTTCCTGAGGGCCCGCCACAGGTCAGGTGGAAGTTACCATGGTGACGAGGTGCAGCGCACAGCGCGGTCTCACCTGAGCGTACTGCTGCTTTAGCGGGCCGGATAGCCGCAGCACGGCGCACACCTCCGGGCCAAGACTGCAGAAGAAGAAGAAAACGTTAGACGGAGCAAGCTGATTGGTCCACCACTCGACAGGTCCCGCCTCCTGAGAGAGACAAACATGAATAAACCTCAAGAACCAGAACCAAGACCAGAACCAAAACCAGAACCAAGAACCAGGTTCCGGAGGTTCTGTTTGACCCATCAGAACCTCGACTTAAAAATACACAAACATTTAGACCTCGACTTTCAAAATAAAAGCTTCACCTGCTTGAGTCAGACACTGGTTGTCATGGAGACGGAACCAGGTAAGAGCTGGACATGACGAACTCGCCCGGATCAGAACTCTGATCAAAACCGGGACGGCTGGAGAATCTGCTGGTGACGGATCTGCTCCGAGGTTCTGGAAGGTTCTGGAAGGTTCTGGAAGGTTCTGATCAGAACAATCAGCGACCCGGAACCAGAGTCGTTCAGAACCAGGACCGCAATGGTTCTGATGCATCATTTATAAGAGAAACATCCACGTGACTCCAGTGTAAACAACCCGAGCCCGACTCTTATCGGAACCGAACCTTACCGATCCTGGATCAAGTCCGTTATGAAATCTTTCCCGGACTTCCGCTTTCCGCTGAAGACCAGGACCAGTTCGGGTCCAGACGCTCGGTTCTCCATCTGTCAGTCCACCTGAGACGCTGTTGGTTCCGTTCTCGGACCGGACCGGAACTGGAACCGAACCGCACTGTGAAGCTCCTCAAATCAGGAGCCAAGTGGACCAGGAGGTTCTGCTGGAACCGGGGAGCTGTTCGACTCGGAACCACGTGACTATCATCAGATCCAGACCGAACCATAAATAGGGGACGGAACCGGAACCAGATCAGAACCTCGAGGTTCTGGTTCCGAGTAAATGCCGGGCTTTGTTTTAATAGTTCATTAAACTATTAAAGGTAAAACTAATAAAAGCAATTTTTGCTTATTTTTATTGAACAAAAACTTCAAATAAAAATTGAAGCGCTGCCCCGCCCCCCCCATGACGTCATGGTGGTACGACCCTCATACGTCATCAACAGAAACCAACATGGCGGCCGTCATGCTGAGCTCAGGAAGGAACCTTCTGCAGGTGAGACCAAGCAGCATCTGTGACGTCAGAGAGCAGCGTATGGAGCGTCAGGTGTCGGACTGAAGGAACGTTAAAGTTTTCAGTCCGGGTTGACCTTTCACCCCGATCCCGCCTACATCCATGAAGACTCCGGCCAGCTGTAGTTCACGTTGTCAGCACCAGGGGCCACAAGTTTGACTTTGACTGGCGTTTTAAAGTGTTTGTGACGTCAGTCCAGCGGCCCTGGCGCCAGAGGCGGAGCCAGAGGGGGCAGCGTGGGGGCACAGATGCCTTGCTCATAAGCAGGGGATCGTTCCGCGTTAACTGTTAACTGGTGGTCTGAAAACACGGGAGACATGAAACTGTCTTGTCTTCAGGGGAAGAGCATGAACCATGCTAACCGCTGCCTTGCTCCAAAGCCTGCGTCACAGGACGCAGCGCCCCCTTCTGACCGGAGGACTGTTACAGGTTCAGTGACGCAAAAATAATCAGCCCTTTACGTTTGAAAACTTTTTATTTTTTAAAACAAACGCAGCTTTCTCTGTGCAATATTTCCAAGACAACTTTTTATTGCATGATGATTTATCAAATACACATTAAAATCTACAAACATTTAACTGTTTAAGGCCCCTGCAAATTGACTAATTATAGGAATCATTACATGATGTTACTCAAAAACACGTTTATTTTATGGCTAAAAGTTAGCTTGGTATAAAGTGGAGCTAATATGCTAACAAATCAAATTAAGGACAAACGCACAGCACATATAAATGGAACTAAAATATCCTTTTAAAAAAACCCCTGAATGTTGTGACTTTATGAACCAAAAATGTAACAATAAATTCATCAGTTTTTTCCTCAAGTCTGAGAAGAAAACATTTGTTTACAAATCATGATAAATTGTGACTTCATTAAAGTTTTTAGAAAGCTTTCAAAAGTGGATGTTGTACAATAAATCTATTCCATCTTCAGTTTTAGAAAATAAAATTTGGTCTTTAACAGGAATGAAGAGTTAAATGATGATATATATAATCCAAAGTTTTATTCTCAAACACTGCTTTCTAAAAATCACCTCCACTTTTAAAGAGAAATCATCTATTATTTACAATCTTTAATCCAATATGTTAATATCTTAATTTAAGATTTGAAATTTGTCTTTCATTTGTGACATTTTGTTTTTCTTTCCTCATTTAGTTTATTATTTTCATTTCTTCTTTTTCTGCTCAGTCTAATAAATCAAACTTTTTATTGCTAATATGTGCCTTGTCATAATATTTTCTTTTAATTTTCCATAAAGTTGAAAAAAACAAAAAATCATTGTCATAAATCCACCTTTTAACTCAAAACGTCACATGCAGCAATGAATTGTGGGTAATAGTCCACCTGCATGTGGCTTAGCAGCAGGCCAGAAACATAACCAAAAGGGGCGGGGCTAAAGCAGGAAGTGAAAATTTGGACGCTGCAGGAGGAGGACGGTCTGGCCCCCCATGCATCACCATGGTAACAGGCCGCAGCCACGCCCACTTGAATTGATTGTAATTATTCTCATATTCAGGTGCTTTAACTGAACTGGGTTCTAACTGGGCCATAACTTTGTGTCTCAGACCCGGTTCCCCAGGCCGCAGGTCCGGTCCAGATCCACCCGTCCGTCCGGGTTCTTCGCTCCGTCCGAAGGCGTCATGCTGCCGGCGGGAAGCTTCAGAGACCGGCTGGCCTTCATCACTGGAGGCGGCACCGGTCTGGGCCGGGCCATGACCGTGGTTCTGTCCCAGCTTGGAGCCCGCTGCGTCATCGCCAGCAGGTCAGAGGTCACATCAGAGGTCACATGACCCCATCAGGAACCGTTCCTGAACTTCTGCTTGTCTGGTTCAGGAACCTCGACGTCCTACAGGAGGCAGCTGGCGAGATCAGCAGCCAGACCGGGAACCAGGTAGCCGGGTCACCTCAGAACCAGGACGGGTCCAGAACCCAGCGTCTGACCCGGTCCGTGTCTGTCCTCAGGTCCACGCCCTCCAGTGTGACGTCAGAGACCCTCAGGCCGTGGCGCGCTGCGTGGACCAGATGGTGGCGCTAAGCGGACTTCCTGATGTAAACCAGAACCAGAACCTGTTGCTGTTGTGTGTTCAGAGCGTTGGTGATGACATCACGCTATCCTGTGTCCCCATTGGCCAGGTGATCATCAACAACGCTGCAGGCAATTTCATCTGTCCGACGGAGCGGCTGACACCCAACGGCTGGCGGAGCGTCACCGACATCGTCCTGAACGGGACGGCGTTCGTCACGCTGGAGCTGGGCAAGAGGCTGATCCAGGCCCAGAAAGGTCAGAACCGGAACCTGTCAGAACCAGGACCGGAACCAGAAGCTGAGCTGTTCAAACCGTCTTCTTGTGTCTCAGGCGCCTCGTTCCTCGCCATCACCACCATCTATGCTGAGTCTGGTTCTGGTTTCGTGGTTCCGAGTGCGGCGGCCAAGGCCGGAGTCGAGGCGCTCTACAAGTCAGTCGGACGCCGATGCGTTGGTGTGGCCCTGTTGTTGCCGTGGTAACTGTGCAGCTCTCGCCCGCAGGTCTCTGGCTGCAGAGTGGGGGCGCTACGGCCACAGGTTCAACATCATCCAGCCTGGACCAATCAGGACCAAGGTACCACCCACACCCTGTCCTTTCCCTGGGCTGGTGCCATGGTGCCCAGGCCTTGAACCTTGACCTTTCAAGCCCTTTGTTGTGATATGACTTGCAGTCATTAGTGAGTTTTATTGCTGAGTTTCTGCTGGATTAAACTGAATGGCCTGTGTTAGAACCTGGGTTCTGGTTCTGTTCAGGGAGCCTTCAGCCGTCTGGACCCAACCGGAAGTTTTGAGATGTCGATGATCGATCGGATTCCGACGGGTCGGCTCGGAAAACCAGCTGAGCTCGCCAACCTGGCAGCGTACCTGAGCAGCGACTTCGCCAGCTGGATGTCTGGAGCTGTGAGTTCTGACCCGTTTCTGACCAGAACCGACCAGAGTCCTGACCCGGTTCCCGTCGTAACCGACTGGAGCTGGTTGACAGTTTGGAGCAGTTAAACCACAGAATCTGTCCAGAACCAGAACAACTGGACAGGTGAGACACTTGTCTCATGTGTCACCTGTCTCAACCAGCCCACTGGCTCCATGATGAGGTCATAGGTCATGTCCTGCTCTGATTAGACAAAGAGAAGATTTTTTTCATCACGATTTCTCTGAACGGCCATCTTGGTAGCCAAACGCTGCACAAAGTGTAGATGAACTAAATATAGACGTTCCTGAGCAACGGAGAGAAAGATGCATGAACAAAATGGCTGCTGCCGAGATCGGCCGAATTGTTGTCATAGCAACACCATGCAAACTGTCACGCCATTTAATTTAGGATACCTACCAAAATGGCCGTCAGCCATCTTGATGCATTTCCAAACTTGGAGAAAAGATGTGACCTGCGTTCACAGGTGATCCGTTTCGATGGAGGCGAGTTCGTGTCGATGGCAGGAGAGTTTAACGAGCTGCGCAAGGTGAGTGGAGCCGCCCACCTGTCTCATGTCCACAGGTGAGCCCGACTGAAACTGCCTTAATAACACACTTTGAGAAAGTAACTTAGATTACTGATTACTTGATTTGGAAAGTAACTAAGTTACATTAAAAGTAACTTTTTTAGTTACTTTCAGCAGCTGCTAACAACACTTGTGAAAATCACATTGATCTTTGCCAATAATTAATTGTAAGATATTTTATATTGTAACATCAACAATGTGTCTCCACTGATCAGGTTGAACTGAACAGGAGATTAAAACTAGTACAAAAAAAACTAGCAATTTGTAAAGAGTTTTAAAGAGTGACTAAAACTACCTCAACAAGAGACAAATTCTGGGCTTTATTAATGTTTCTGCTCATTTCCAAATGCAGCAACCCGACACTCATTAAATCTCAAGCCACTTTAAATCACTTATAATATTCGACAGAAACTCAAACTAGTTCAACAAAATGTCCCTCCTCCCTGCGATGTTTGCATTTCTGTTGTTGCTGATGCTGTCGCGCAGAAACGGCGATCACTGGACAAGACGCGCAGAGGAAATGCAGTTAAAGAGACAGTAACGCAAAGTGGTCTCCATAAGTCACTGTAGTGGATTTGAAGTAGCAACGCGACACTCACATCACTGCTCATGTCTCCCGTCCTCCAGGTGACTCCAGATCAGTGGAAAACTCTGGAGGCCATGATCAGAGGTACAAAGGGGTCGTAGGAATGCTGACAGCTGATTGGACCACAGAGGCCCCGCCTCTGCTGATATCTCTTCATCTGATTGATTAATAATTGTACCTCATGTGGTGCAGTTATGTGACTGTCTGCACTCGCTTCTTTCATAATAAAACATGAAATCAGAGGCTTCATGTTTATTCTCTGCTGGGTCAGAAAGTTCTGGAGGTTCTAAAGACGCCTGGAGACCAAAGAAGGTTCTTCAATTTTATTGAGAACAGAAATCGACTGGAGGCCAGGAGCAGCTACAGGTGTGTGTCTCAGTGTGTGTGTCTCAGTGTGTGTCTCAGTGTGTGTCTCAGTGTGTGTGTCTCAGTGTGTCTCAGTGTGTGTCTGTGTGTCTCAGTGTGTGTGTCTCAGTGTGTTTCGGTGTGTGTCTCAGTGTGTGTGTCTCAGTGTGTCTCAGTGTGTGTGTCTCAGTGTGTGTCTCAGTGTGTGTCTCAGTGTGTCTCAGTGTGTGTGTGTCTCAGTGTGTGTCTCAGTGTGTCTCAGTGTGTGTTGATGTTCTGCTGACAGCGGCCAATCAGAGTGGAGACCAGCTTCTGCAGAAGCTCCGCCCTCATCTTACAGATCTCCAGAACCTCATCATGGTTCACCTTTTCCTCACGACTGTAGTCCAGAGACACCTGAAGAGAGACAGGCAGAGACAGGTGAGGACAGGCAGAGACAGGTGAGGACAGGCAGAGACAGGTGAGGACAGGCAGAGACAGGTGAGGACAGGACAGTTTCTCCTGTCAGAGACCTTGTTGGTGATGAGGGTTAAACCCAGAACTCTGAGTCCGCAGTGCTTCGCCACGGTGACTTCAGGGACCATTGACATTCCTGGACAGACAAGCGGACGTCACTATGCCATCCAACCATCATCCAACCATCATCCGACCATCATCCAACCATCATCCAGCCATCCAACCATCATCCAACCATCATCCAGCCATCATCCAACCATCATCCAACCATCATCCAACCATCATCCAACCATCATCCAGCCATCAACAAAAGCTCTGTGTTGGGAATTTTCAGCGTTTCCATAAAAACAGTCCTCGTCTTGTTCAGCTGAATATCAGGAATATGATCATATCAATACATTTCATCTGGAAACGTCAAAGATACGACTGAAATTCTCTGCTTCTCTGAAATGGAGACATTGATCAGAAACAGTTCAGTATGAACGTCCCGTGGACTCAAAGAGTTCCTGGAGCCAAAGCATCTTCCTGCTTCAGAACCATCGTCGGCACATTTCCAGACTCCAGACGTTCGGTGAATCAAAATGGCTGCAGATCCGTTGAGAAAAGCTCATCATAATGAGCTAGTGTTAGCCACCACGACTCGCTGTCCCTCACTGACACAGGACACCGGTCTCTGTTCTGCTCCACAGGGGCGTGGCCTAGTCAAAGCATGGCTCTGTGAGTGACAGCTTCTTCATTCCAGCATCTTCTTGCTGTTTGTTAGATCAAAATCGTCCATCTGGTTTTTCTCTCCACTTTCAGATTCACGTTTCATGATTTGGCTCTTTGATCAGATTCTGACAGACGGTAGAACCGGATTCAGATCCAGAACCGGATTCAGATCCAGAACCGGATTCAGATCCAGAACCGGATCGCAGGGAGACGCGGCTTCTGTCTTCAGATCAAAAATAAACATGCTTGTTGGCCAGCAAAGCAAACAAGCATGTTTACTGTAGTTCGGTTCAGTAGTTTAAAGAACCAGAACCGAACCTTTGGATGGGTTCTGGTTCTTGTATTGTCAAGAATCTAGGATGTTGGACATTGAGCTTTAATAGATTCATGATGTTCTGGTCCTGGACGACCCAATTTGATCTCCATCTGGGCCAAGAACTTGGCGAAGGACAAATATAGAAAAGTGCAGCGCACAAAAACATCCGGACGTCTGAAGCCGTGCAGAGTTCAGTGGATTCATATTTATGCAAACTTTCATTTTCATACATGCTGACTTGTCTGTGAAATATGGAACTGCACAGTGTTTGTGTGTCCACATGTTTCACATGAGGCGTCTGGAGCAAAACGACAACCTGTGACGTTCAGAGAGATGATAGAGAACCCCAAACATGAAGACATCAATCGCAGACGAGTTGAAGGACAATCTCACCAGGACATTATGTCCAGAACCACGCTGCTCCTGTCTTACCCACGCAGTCGCAGCCCAGCGTCAGCAGCATGCGGGCCTCGGCGATGGTCTCGAAGTTGGGTCCGCTCACCATGCAGTAGACGCCGGTGCGGACGCTGCAGCCGAGGTCAGAGGCCACGTCCAGCACCAGCGTCCGCAGTTCTTTGCTGTAGGCGTCCGACATGCAGGGGAACCGCGTCCCGAACCTGGATGTGGGACGGAGGACAGGTTTACCGTGATGAACGAGGGTCGGAGCTCCGGTCGGAGCTCCGGTCGGTGCGTCGCGGCGCCTCACCGCTCGTCGTTGGGTCCGCACAGAGGGTGCTGGCCGGCAAAACCTGGCAGGTTGATGTGATCCCGGATCACCATGATGTCCCCGACCTTGAAGTCCGGACAGATCCCCCCCGAGGCGTTGGTCACCAGGACAGAGTCCACTCCCAGCAGCTTGAAGATCCGAACTGGGAAGGTCACCTTGTGGTGAGCAGTGTTAACGCAAAGACAAAACTCTCAACGAGAAATACTTTCTTTGGACACAGAGGTAGAATTAGCCATAGGCACCCGCCCGCCCCAGTGCATGCTGGGTAGCAATGAGGACGACTCACCTGGCAGAGGGAGTAACCTTCGTACAGGTGGAAGTGTCCCTTCATGAAGACACAGGGCGTCTCCTCAATCGTCCCAAACACCAGGCAGCCTTCATGGCCTGGGACTGGAAAGCAGACTGTGGTTACCATGGCAACAGCTCAGACATCATCCAGGATGCAACTAGGTTGAGGGAAGCAGCTCCCAGTGAGATTAGCCAGGCGCCAACAGGATGAAAGGTTGGAGAAAAGGGGCGGGGCTTGAGGGAGGAGGGAAGATGGAGGATAAATGGCTGTGCATCATGAATTTATTAATTTAATTTAGTTTCATCAAGTATCCAGTCTAGATTCAGTGATCAGTTCATTTCTACCACCTGACCACTGGGGGAACTGGGTTTACTGGGTTTGGTGCAGCATCCAATCAGAGCAGAGGTGAGAGAGACTCATGACGAACAAACTACCAGGATGGATTCTGCCGTTAACCGTCACGCCCTGGATGAGAGCCGATGGAAACATTTGGTCCTCATTCCTGACCAGCAGGTGGCGCTAACATATTGAGCTAATGCTATCCAGCAATTAGCAAGAATGAGAACAACCACTGAGTCACTAAGCAGCGAAATGAATCTGATTCCAGGATCAGATAACCACGCCCACTCACACAGTGACCACGCCTACTCATACCGTGACCACGCCCACGTACACCGTGACCACTCACCTGTGCTGACAGGGAAGTTGGGGATGTCCTGGTACCTGAAGGTTTGCTTGTCGGCGGCGGCTTCGGCCAGCAGGCCGAGTCCGGACCCACATATCACGGCCACTTTGGGTCGGTGCCGGGTCTGGTTCTGGAGCCATTCGGTGGTCAGCTTGTAGTCATCGAAGGAGTAGCAGCTGGAAGTGGGTCAGACCAACAGAATCAAGCTCTGTTCTGCAGTCAGCGTTAATTGGACCGGCTTCAGAACCTGTTCAGCCCGGACCACCTGGTCTACAGAACTAAACAGAACCAACAGAACCTGTCTGTCTCACCAGGAGCTTCCTTTGCTGAGCATCGTCAGGCTGTAGAGTCACCAGGAGGAAGAGGAGGAAGAGGAAGGGGAGGTCAGAGTCCTCTCCTCTGATTGGCTGATTTCAGCCCCACAAACACTCTCTGGTGCATTGACTCCATGTGACTTTGCCCTTTGACCTCTACAGTTTGTTCAGCCAGAACTACCAATCAGGTGAGGTCAGCAGGCCCACAGCAGACCTGGTTCTGGTTCTGACCCAGCACAGGTTGGTACGGGTTCATCCGATCAGCAACGCCCTGCTGAGCATGTTCAGTGAAGCGGGTCAGAAGTGGTTCTGCAGGGACGGAACCAAGCGGACCCATCAGAACCATGAGAGTATTAGTTCAGTTTAGGATGAAAATGTTTCATCTGTTGAATGAAATTTGTTTGGTTTGTTTTTTCTGCAAACCAAGAAGTTAAAAAACAGAATAGATTTTCATATTTTGACTTAATTTTCAAACATTTACAGGAAACTTCATGATCTGAATTTGATATTTATTGTCTCCAGTCTGTCCGTCAGTCTGTCCATCAGTCTGTCCATCAGTCTGTCCGTCAGTCTGTCTCCAGTCCGAGGAGGAAGAGGAGGAAGAGGAGCAGCGTTCTCCTCTGCGGCTCCACACCAGCAGGGTGTGTGTCACTGTGGGAACCTTCTGCAGGAATTCAGCTCTGGTTGTCATAGAAACTGGGATTCTACAATAGCAACAGTTTGTGCGTGTGTGTGTGTGTGTGTGTGTGTGTGTGTGTGTGTGTGTGTGTGTGTGTGTGTGTGTGTGTGTGTGTGCTCTGCAGTATTTTATTTTTAACTTCAGCAGCTCAGTGATCAGGTTGACGCTCCATCGGTCCGAAGGCTCCAGCGCTTTATGACATCACCAGGTGATCCATGACCCGCGTTGTCCCAGTGACCTCTAGCTGACCTGCAGGTCCTGATCGGATCCTGATCCTCCTTCCAACTGATTGGATCGGGACCAGAACTTTTCCTCCAGGGTTCAACATCCCGTCTGAAGGCAGCTGGAATCTGACTCCCCGCCAGCAGGGGGCGCCTCTCCATCGCTGTCATCTTTGCAGAACCTGTGCTGGTGCTGCCAGCTCCAGGTTCTGGTTCTGGTTCTGCCACAGGACTCCTGGGTTCACAGAAGGTGTTTAACTCCTCAGTTCTTCCGGCTGAGCATCAGAACCCGGGTCAGAACCAGAACTGGATCCAGGAAGACCTGTCGGGCCCATCGCTGCTCTCTGCTGCCACCTGGGGCGCAGCTCCAAACGGGACACACGATCCGATTGGTCGTGTGTCGGTAGTCACGTGCTTCTGCTACTGCCACTCACTCCCTTTGCCGCCCCCTGCTGGACGCAGAGGGAACTGCAGTTCTGCTGAGTTCTGGTTCTGGATGTTTACGCGCCTGGACCAGAAGTCTTCGGCAGGCACCAGGAAGTGAGTGTTGCTATGGAGACAGTAAGGCTGCTTCCTGATCAGCTCAGATCTGACTGAGCTCTAAGGGTTAATTAGGGCTGGGAGGAAGAGGAGGAGGAGGAAGAGGAGGAGGAGGAAGAGGAAAAGTCGCGCAGCGGCTCCGTCAGTCGGTTGGAACCAGCTGAGGAAGAGGAGGAAGCCGCTTCTTCAGCTGCGGTAAGACTAGCCTTCCTCCTCTTCATCCCTCCATCCTTCTTCATCTTCATCACCCCCTTCATCTTCATCATCAGATGCAACAGTGTGCGCGTGCTCGTGGTTCTGCTCGTGCAAATGTTAAAATGGTGATGAAGAAACACCGTTCATCGCCTCCCTGCGTGCGTGTGAGCGCGCGCTGCTGCGGTCAATTCACGCGCACGCGCTCGTGCAGGCGCTGAGTAAATATAGAAAGTGATGCGTCAGAATGGCGCGGTGACGTAGCAACGGTGACGCCGCATTCCTTCACAGCTTCATCATCATCATCATCATCATCTGGTGACTGATGAACACCTTCACGCAGAACAGGGCGCGTGTTGATCCGGATCAATACTGCAGCTCCCAGTCTGACCAGTAAGAGACCAGTCACGATCGATGAAGGCATTACCATGGCAACACCGGTTGGATGGATGAACGGTTGGACAGTTTGTTGGATGAATGTTGGATGGCTGGACTAACTTTGTTCTGTGCTAAGCAGAAGAAGAAGAAATTCTGCCGTTAAGTGTTAGTTGACAGAGCGCCCTCTGTGGCCGAAGTGGGAAGTGCATGACTTGTATCAAATGACATCAGCTGCTCAGACATTCAGGACCATCATCTCATGACGATGACGGACCTGCAGAGCAACTGGGATGACTCCTGCATCACCGTCTGATGATGTCACAGATCATTCCAACCAATCAGACGGCAGCAGTCTTCTCCGTCTCCCCAGATGTTCATGTCTATGTACCGTGTCTTTCGCCTGCAGGTCATGTGACTTCAGAGAGGATGTCCAGTCTTGAGTGAGCTTCCAGGCAAAGGATCATGGGAGATGGAGGGCCCCTGCAGACGGAGGGGAACGCTCTCCTCAAAGCTGTGTTCCAGGGAAAGCTGCGCCTCGCCCGGCTGCTGCTGGAGGGCGGAGCCTACATCAACGAAGGCAACGAACGGGGAGAGACACCCATCTCCGCCGCCTGCCTGGGGAGCTATGACGACCCACAGACCCGCCAGAGGATGGTCCGCTACCTACTGGAGAAAGGCGCTGACCCCAACATCCCAGACAAGAGCGGCCGCACGGCGCTGATGCATGCCTGTGCCGAGCGAGCAGGACGAGAGGTGGTGACCCTGCTGCTGGAGAACGGGGCAGACCCCAGCCTCAGAGACTACGCCGGTGCCTCTGCTCTGGTCCACGCCATCAACAGGGGAGACCGCGACACGCTGCAGGTGCTGCTGGACGCCTGCAAGGCCAGGGGCAAGGAGGTGATCATTATCACTACTGACACATCTCCATCAGGCACCAAGAAGACCAAGCAGTACCTGAACTCGCCACCCTCTCCCGGAATTGTGGACAAGCTGTCCCCTGCTTGCATGTCTCCTTCAGAAGTGGAGATCGCCACTGCGTCACCTGCTGGGGACAGGACCAATGGCGAGGAGGGCATCTTCAGCTTCGCGCTCACCTCGGCCTTACCACTGCCTTTGGCTCGGCCTCCAGGTGAGAAGCGGCCCCCGCCTCGGAAGCTCTTGAAGAGGCTGAACTCGGAGCCCTGGGGCCTGGTGGCACCCTCGGTGGTGAGCGGAGTTCCTCCAGACCGGCTGGACCCAGGTCTAGAGGAAGAGGGCAGCAGCGATCTGAGCAGAGCCACCGCCGAGATGAACGGTCTATCCATCTCGGAGCCGGTCCGGACTCGGTTGTCACGACGACACAGCATCGAGACGCATGACCCTTGTTCTCCCAAACCCATTGACCGGTCCTGCTCCGAAGACTGCACCGGCCTCTCTGCCACATCCTGGGCCGACAAGGTGCAGCAGCACCAGATCCTGTACCGGAGAAACACAGCCCCTGAGCCCCAGGAGAATGCTGGGGGGCCTGGGGCTATCCGGCTCCTGGTGCACCCTAAACTGAGCCGCATGGAACACTACGAGTCTGACACTCACCTCTGTCCAGAGTCCATCCCTGGCTCGCCGGACTCTGGGCGGGTGTCAGTGGAACGGCGACGGTATAACGCCTCCCCGTTATCCCTGGTGACCAGCTCATCCAGGGAGTCTCTGGAGAACATCCCCAACTCGGTGTCACCCATCACCATGCGCCGTCGGCCCCCAGGTCTGCTGGAGCGCCGCGGGTCCGGTACGCTGCTGCTGGACCACATCTCCCACACCAGGCCCGGCTTCCTGCCTCCTCTCAACATCAACCCCCACAGACCCATTCCCGATATTCGAGCCAATGGAAAACCCACCTCCCCCGCTCACAGCGGACACAAGATCCTGGTCCCCGTGGCCCCAATATCTCCCAAGCGGGGCCCTGAATTCAAGATGAAGAAGAAGCTGATGAGGAGGCACTCCATGCAGACAGAGCAGATGAAGCAGCTCTCCACCTTCCAGGAGATCCTGGCTGAGAAGGTGGTTGAGTCCAATGGGGACTGATGATAGCAGGCAACAAAGCATGATGGGTAGCTGCTGAGTCCTAGCTAACACCAGGTCCTATTGACTGAGGTGAGCTTTGTTTGATACCACCTGACTGGATCAGTTCTGTTCACTGAGGGATGGTTCTGATCCAATGGGATGTTCCCTGCAGCTGTCAGAGTGGTACGTTTGGGAAATCAGAACCCCCCCCCATCTAAAACATCAACTTGGAGGTACGTTTGATTCAGAGATGGTCCTGTCAGACGACATGTTGGTGCTGGACACTTGACAACCAGGTGGATCCTGCACCTCCAGGCGGATCACAGGGAAGAGGAGGACCAGAACCTTTCAGACCAAACCCTCCAAGATCCAGCCAGTGGTCAACTCTGGGTTCTGGTGGTATCTCTGCTGAGATGTGGGGGCGTCTCAAAGAGTTAAGGATGGTCCTCTAAAGACACACCATTCAAGGTATGGAGAAATGAATGAACCTCCTCACATCACTGTGTTCTGGATCAGAACCGGTCCTGTAATCTAACTGGGTCGATTTCTCTGACGTGGATGATCTTCAGAACCTCTCCAACTAGGATCAGAGGCTGCATGAGTGCAGGGAAGGTGCTGAGCCATTCAGAACCAGAACTCTGGTGCAGGTTTCCTGCAGATTCAGCAAGAACCTGAGGAAAGTCTGATGCAGGTGAAGTGAACTTTAACCCCTGAGGACCAGAGGCACTTCTGGGCCAGAACCAAACTCTACAAGAACGTTTTTAACAACCTCAAACCGAGACAGAGTAACTAAACGCCAAAATTGACTTGATTTTGCTGGTAAACTAGAACCGGTTCTTGAGAGCTCCATCTTTATTTTTTTGTTCATTTTCATGCAAATTTGTTTAATTCTGCTTTTTTTTGTTTTTGTCTAAAACCGTCTCAGTGCTGCCCTCATTAGGTTGGAGCTGCTGCAGTTGGTTTGTGCTGTTGGTTCCCCTCCCTCATCCCCAGACTTGGCTCCGCCCACATTGGTGTTATTTTCATGAATTTGTCAGAGGGTGTAACTGTTAGACTTTAAATCAGCCTGAAGGTGGCGCTTTTGTCCTGTTGCGCTTCACAAACTGCTCTGATCTCATTTCAACAGTTTGCTGATGTTCAAAGATTGACCCCTGATGGTCACAGCAGCGTCACCTACAGGTTCATGGATCTCAAGTCAGTTTTCATCTGCAGCTTGGGTTAAGCTAAAACTAAATCTGACACTTATTTCAATGATTCAACTGAAAAAATGTACCTGTTATTTTACAGACTTATTCCAGATTGATATCCAATAATCTATATTTTAAGTGTTTCAGTTAATGTAGATCAGGGGTCAAACTCCAGCCCTGGGGGGCCGCTGGCTGCCTGCAACCTTTAGCTGAGCCTCTGCTGCACCTGAGTAGAATAATGAGGTCATGAAGGCTCTGGAGATCAGATCCGAACTAGAGGTGATGAAGCCGATTCGTTCCAGTGTTTTGTACCTGAGGCTCATCTAAAACATGGAGGACTGGAGTTTGACTCCTGTGACGTCGATGTTCTGGTTTAGTTGAAACCTGAAGTTCAGGTTCTGAGAAAATCAGATCAGACCAATAAATAAAGTACTTTAATCCAAACCTTTTCTGTGGAAGGGAAAAGTGTGAGGACCAAATCGTACGAGGTTTTAGAGATGTTTTCTGATTGGCTGTCCCAGCAGGACTTGGTACCAGTTCTGATTGGTGTGGTTCTGTAATGTTTGGTGTAGCTTTGATTCTCCTTCAGCTCGTGTTGCTGAAGGTTCTGATGGACAGAGACCCGGTTCTTCTGCATCAACGGGTAGAAAATTAAACTTTCATCCAACTAAACGCTGATTTCTGGGTTGGGTCAAAAACCAACAGAATCATTTCAGAACATCACGTCCAACGACCCAAACCCAACCACCAGGTCAGAAACTTGCTGAGACACAAACTGTGAAACATAAAGACGTTTATTGAAGATTAAAATGTTCCTTTAGACAGGAAGTGACATCATGGCTACAGATCACCACTCAATAATGTAGCCATCACTAAAGTGACCAATGAAATCTGTCCAACTGAACTAAGCTCCGCCCACACACGATTCTGCAGGAAGTGCATCAGATTTTCAAAATAAAGCTTCAGTTTGCATCCGGTGTTGGCGTCTTGTAGCGTACACAGATAGGCGCGTAAGAGAAGAGGGCTCACTCTGATCAAGTCCTCAGATGCACCAGTGGAAACTTTAAAGTGCAAAGATCAGTGAAAGCAGGATGTATTACTATGGATCAAAATAATATAGTGTGATCTAGAACAAAGATATGTGTTTGGGCAGATGACTTACTCTGCTTAAAGTTTACTAATTCGCAGTGTTTAAAAAAAGCGCTTAAACAGACAGTAGTAAAACAGAGGTCTCACTCTGTTATGTACTGAGGTCCATTTCAAACAGAGATAGTGTAGAACAGACATCTCACTCTGATCAAACAGTGATAAATAGAGATAGGAGTAAAACAGAAGCCTCACTCTGATACATACTGAGGCACATTTTAAACAACAGATAGTAGTGCAGAACAGATGTCTCACTCCAGACAAAATGGCAACAGGTATTCATTTGGCCAAGCAGTGAGACACCAGACAAAGATAGGAGTGAGAAGAGAGAGTGTTCGCTGGTTTATTTTTTGAAGAACTTCTTGTTGAGCAGGAAGATGAGCAGATTGACGTTGACTTTCGCTTTATCGAACATCTTCATCACCGCCACGCCCTCGTACTGCAGCTGCAGCAGATCCTGGGCACAAAACACAGCAGCTGGAGCGTGGCAGAACCAGGACCAGGCAGAACCTGCACTGGGTCACTGTCACTCCACAAGAATCCCACAAAAAGTTAATATTTCAGAAACTTCTATTCAGGTTTTTTCTGCCCATTAATATAGTTGTTGAAACTCGTTAAAGAGGTTGAGAGCAAACATTGCCGTTTTGTTCACTCTGAGATGTTTTCCTAATGTCAGGCAGACCTAGCCTGTGTTCTGGTTCTGACCCGGTTCTGGTGGTACCTGGTATCGGAGCAGGAAGTCCTCCATCTGGACGCCCAGGAAGCGGGCGCTGACGCTGAAGCTTCCCGTCTCTGGACCAGGTGTGATGTCGAAGACCACGTTCCTGAACCTGGAAGAGGTCATAAGGTCAGAGTGGTGGTGATGTCATAGTGATGTCACACTCAGCGGTCCCGCCTCACTGTGTGGCCGGAAGGTCCTCGATCTCCAGCAGCACTCCCTTCTCCTGCAGCCGGGTGGCGCTGTAGCTCACAGCAGGAAGCTTCTTCTTCCCTCTGCTCTCTGCTGCGTTCCTATTGGTCCCTTTGCTGCAACAGAACAACCGATGATGGCGCCGTCGGGGCCTGAGAACCAATCGGGTCTCTGGAAGTGCAGCGTGTCGTCTCACCTGCCGGTGGTCAGGTAGTCCAGACAGGAAGTGATGTAATGCCTGTAGAAGTCGACCTGCTGGCAGTGGAAGCTGCTCTTCTCCTGCAGGCGCCTCAGAGTCTGCTGCAGCTTATGAAGCTCCGCCCCCCGCCGCTGGCGATGCACCCGCTGCTGCCGGATGTCCTGGACGGACAAACCGGGTTCATTCTGGGCAGAAACCGGATGAGGACGGTTCTGGTCAGGCCGTTACCTTGGCAACCATCTGCAGGAGCTGCTCTTCGGCCCGCGGCGGCCGCAGAATGCCGAGCGTCTCCAGGCGGCGGAGGCTGCGTACGATCTTCCTCTTCTTCTCCTCCAGGCTCAGGTTGCCGTTGGCAACCAGAGACGGGTTCCTCTTCATCTTCTCCGGAGTCTGAGCGTCCTGTCGCACCCGCCGCTGCACCAGCCAATCGTGACACACTTCCTGTTTGGAAACAGAACCCGGTCGTCAGGCGCCCGGTCGTCAGGCGCCCGGTCGTCAGGCGCCCGGTCGTCAGGCGCCTGGTCGTCAGGCGCCCGGTCGTCAGGCGGGCGTAGAGGGTCACCTGGTCAGGCGAGGTCTTTGTTTTCAAGATGTCCCTCAGAGAGTCGCCTGGCTGAGTCCTGATGACGTCGATGATCAGCTGCTTGGTGCTGAAATCAGAACCACAAGTGAGCAGAACCAAACAACGTGCTGACCTACCTGGACAGGTGAGCAGAGCTACCTGAGCAGCAGTCCTCGGACGTCGGGTTGTTCAGAAGAGTCGTCAAAAACATCAAATTTGTTAGTGAGCGTCAGAGAAACTTCCATCTTACTGAACTCTGACCCTGGATCAGCTGACGCCTCACCTGAGGATCAAAAACCCCAAAAACTCGTCACATCAGGCGCCAACATCCAAACCCAGCAGGACCAGTTTGCACCTGCACTGTGCTGGTGCCTGACCCGACCCAGACCCAAAAAAGGCAGCAGCGGGTAACGGTACCGTTGAGCTCCTGCAGCGAGGGAACCGGTCCGAGGTCATTCAGGATCAGCCTCAGCGGGTCCGACGGGTCGGGACACAGAACCTCCTGGTGCTCCAGCAGTAGCTGCAGAGACGAAGGCAGGAGGTCCAGAAATTGAATGTCTTAAAGCGACGGTACGTATGAAGGGTTAGGGTTTTATAGCCAGTGTGTCTCATATACAAGACATGATTTAAAAGAAATTCAACTTCTTCGTTTCATGTCTTGAAATTGGGCCTGTTTCTTTAAGAAGCTGCTCCTCCTGATGCTTCACCTTCAGGAAGTCATCACAACAATGTTTCTCCATGATGCTGTTTGCAACTGGACTGACGAAGCTGCAGTCCAGTTGAGGAGGAACTGTGACTCAAAGGCGGAGCTAAGTCCAGGTGTTTCGACATGGTCTCCATGGCGACCTAATGGTTGCCACGGCAAACCAAATGGTTGCCGTGGCAACCAAAGGATTCCTTGACATGAATGAAAACAAAGCACTCCCGGTCTGTAACATGATGTAGAAACACTTGGTTTTACGTGGCACTGCTCCTTTAAGAAAGGCAACAGCAACAACATGTTGCTGCAACGTTGCTGCACCAATGAAACGTTGATTTCATTGTCACGTTGAAACCAACGTGACAATATTCCTCGTTCACAAAGACAAACGGCTCACATACAACGTCAAACGCAGAAAACTGGCAACACCGACGCTACAGGGACCTTCTGGACCCAAAGAGTCTCGGTTCTGCTGCGGCTCACCTTGTGAGTGTTGAGCAACTCGCTGACGGAGATGTAGACAATGGGTCTGTTGACGATCAGCTGCTCAGAGAACTCGTCCATGCTGAACCGCTCCTCTGGTTCGGGAACGTCACAGACGCTGTGCAGGAACTTCCTGTCCAACAGAACATGAGCGGCAATCAGCAACGCCTCTCCTGACCTTTGACCCACAGCTGCTGGCGTCTGTACCTGAACCTGCCGTGGGTCTGGGTGATGTACTGGTTGAGGGCGTGAACGTGGTAGCCGTCTCCGTGGAAGTGCTTGTTGGCGGCGGCGTGCTGCAGCATGCGGGCGATGGATCCCAGGATGTGGCGCTGCTCCGGCCGCAGGGCGGATCCGGCCGACCGGTCCACCACGTCGAAGCCGTCCGGAGCCACAATGGCCGGGTTCATGTAGCGATAGTACACCAGGTTTCCCACGATCTGCAGGGAGCGTCCCAGTTAGAGGAGAGAGCCGGACTAGAAATTCATCCGTTTGTTCAATCCAGACCAACCTGAGATCAACATCCAGATTTTGTTCTGAAGGTTTGATTATTGAAAAAGGTTCAAATCTAAAGAGGCACAGTCATGATCCAGTCAAACTGGGAGCCACTGGGAGCATACCAGTACGACTCACCTTGTAGAGCTCAGCCTCACTGGCTGCAGGAAACTTTGTCTTCAAGGCGTCTCGGAGAACCTTGGCTGTGTAACGAAGGCCGTACCTGCCATCCACAGAGAGCAGCCAGCAGAAATTGTTCCATTAAACTGTCCAGCAATCAATCAGCAGAAATAAGTAACAGGATGTCAGGCGCCAACGGGAGAGAGCAGGAAGTTGGGGACCTACGGGAGTTTGTTGAGATTGGAGGTGATGGCTTTGAGGACGCGGTCCGTCAGGTTCTTCAGGTTGATGATGGCGATGTCGATTCTTCGCTGGACTTCTGGGTGGGTCAGGGCGTCCTCCGCAGAAACCTCATAGGGTAGAGAGCTGGTGGGACAGAGCCAGTCAGGTCAGCCCCTCTGTGACCCAATGACCTTGTCCTCGGTGTCTCACCTCTTGTGTCCGGTCTGGGTCTCGGTCTGGTTGATCCAGGTCTTGTAGACCTCCAGCGGGTCGGTTCTGATGCTGAGGGTTTGGTCCAACAGGACGTCCTGCAGCGCCGGACCCAGAGAGTCTCGCAGGGCGTTCTGACCGCGCGCCTGCCGATAAAAGTTCACCAGCATCTTGATGACGGTGGGATTCCCGGTAATCACTTCCTGCGGCTGCTCCACCTTCAGTCTGACAACACACAGGTGTGTTCAGGTGCAGAGTGACGTCACATCCTTAAGACGGGTGCTTGATGACATCATAGAAAGTTACCTGATCTCGTATCGGAGTGCTTCGGTAAAGAGCTGCAGCAGCAGGAAGGCGTCTCTGCGGTCGGAGCCGTAGTTGAACAGGCTGAAGACCAGCATCTCCATGAAGCAGGTGGAGCGGCTCTGCGGCATCAGGAAGATCACATGGGCCAGGTAGAGGGGCTGCGTCTGGAGCAGAGCAACACGCTGTCAGACCTGCAGCAGGCGGAGCAGGCGGAGCAGGCCGGACTCACCTGCAGCAGGTAGAACAGGTGCTGGTAGGCCTCCAGTTTCTCCCTGCGGTTGCGGCTCAGAGCCTTCAGCCCTTTGTTTCTCTCCATGTCCATCAGGTCTGACAGATGCTCCTTGTTCTTCCCGGTCAGCTTCTTGCAGTGGGACACCACTTCCTGTTGGAGGCACGAGTGATAACCAGCAAAGCAGAGCGAAACCAGCAAAGCGGGACAGAACCTGAAACAGCTCGCACCTGCAGCGTGGCCCGGTTCCGGACCAGCAGGCCAATCTTCAGGTCCATCAGGTCGAGGTCGGACTGCAGCCGCCGGTTAGCGCGGATGCTCCGCACCACTTCCTGCCTCAACTGCAGAAGCTCCGCCTCCTCTCTGATGTCACCGTCTCCAAGGTCGAGCAGGTGCAGGAACCTCCTGATCACAGACAGGGGGGGCGTGTCCGAATGCACTGGGGAGGGGGCGGAGCTAGTTAGTGATCAGTGGCTCGGCCAATCAGGCACTGTGAACTCACCACGCAGTAGCACCAACTAGTCGGTTCTTTACTCTTCAATGACTTTTACTGAGCCAGTCGACTAGTCACAAAAAATAATGAGCTTTAATTGTATAAAAATGTAAATAATTTACCAAAGAGAAACATAAAATCCCAGCAAAGGCTACTGGAATAGGGGTGTTGCTTAGCTAGTGCGGCTAGCTAGCGCGTCGTCCTGCATAGAGAGACCGTAGACCCGGTATCTGCACACCCGGTTCGCTGGGCCTCTCCCCTCTTCTTGTCAGATTGCTGTCAAATAAAGGCAACTAGTGCCAAAAGACGACCGGAGTACAGTGTGACAACGAGTCAGGATGTCGGGCTTCTTCATCCCTCCAGCTGATCGGCGTCACTCTGCGTGTTGAAGCTTCTAACCTGGCAGCTCTACGTTTTTATAAAAATTCTGTTTGACAACATCTGGAAACAAAGTTAAAGCTTCACTCTGAGGGCCTGATGGAGACCATTTCCATTCAGATCTGGATCCAACTGTAACCAAACGGGATCCGGTCAGTTTGGTTTGACATGTTCCACTGAGGTCAGTGAGACAATTTAACGTCTAAATGTGCAGCAGTCCAGAGATCATCAGTATCAGCCGGTGTTTGGGGAAAAAAAAAAAATCGGACCCGGCATTTCTCTGCTGCTCACGAAAAAGTTTGTGATAATGTTATTGTGCTGCACCACAGCCAGATTTAACATTAATGTTGGAATTCCTCAAGGGTGTCCCATCTCGCCATATCTCTTTAATTTGGTTGCAGAAATGTTAGCACTCTATCTTAAAAACTGTGCAGACATTGAGAAATTAGAGGTTTTCGGTCAGAATTAATAATTAGCCAGTTAGCAGATGTCACCACCGTTTTCTTAAAAAAATCACAAGCAGGTTCCAATTGTAATTGATAAAATAAAAACATTTTCTGAGGCTTCAGGACTAACACTAAATTTAAAAAAAATGTGAGCTTATAGCCATTCGTGACCCTCTGCTAAAAGAAATATCTAGCATTACAATTAAATCTGAAATTAAATACTTGGGAAATGTTATAACCAAAAACCAAGAATCAACCTTAATTATTGAAAACAAGATCAAAGAATGTAAATCCAAACTTAACTCATGGCTCCAAAGAGACCTCTCTATTTTAGGACGCATTTATTTAACCAAAATGGAAAGTTTATCAAGATTGAATTATTCAACTTGTAGCACTGCCATCCCAAATAGTTTAACTAAAACTATTAACCAAATGAACATGAGCTTTATTTGGAGGAACAGGCCAAACTACCTACGTAAAAATCATATGGTGACAGAAATCAAAGATGGCGGTCTGAAAGTAATTGACTCTGAATGTCTGAACGGAACCCTTAAGATTAATTGGTTGAAATCCTGGATTAAACATTCTTAGTTATTTTGGTATTGTGTCCCTAATTATGTATTTAACAAAATAGGTGGTTTAAAACTTGTACTTCTAGCTGATTTCAATATAAATAAATTGGCCATTAAACTATCAGAGTTCCATAAACAAGTATTACTATACTGGAAAATGCTTTATGTACATAACCACTCGCCACACTCCTCTATCATATGGAATAACAGATTCATATTACATCGCAATAAATCCTTATTTTACAAAGATTGGATGGAGAAGAATATTTGGTCTATCATACACTTAATGGATGCTAATGGCTGCCTGTTAAACTGCCAACAATTATGTGCAAAATATCAATTCTTTCCCCCAAGAGCTGAATTTACCAAATTATTTAATGCCTTTCCGAAACAATTTATTAATCAGATAAATAATCCGATGACCCCACAATTACCCAATTTATCAATTAATGTAATTTCATTGACTGACCAACAATTCAATAACCACACAATTAGAAACTGTCTTAACGAAACTTTGTTCCCTGGGAAAATAAATAGAAATAACATTCTTTGCAAGTTTGATAATAAATCGATTGAAACGTTAAGAACTCTTTATCTTAAACTCCCCATACAACCAAAAGCTAAAGAAACACACTTTAAAATTTTAAATGCAATTTACCCTATTAAGAAATGGCTTTAATATCGATGACAATAAGAGCTCGTTTTATGAACATGATATTGAAACAATAGACCATATCTTTTATGAATGCAACCAAACCAAAACATTCTGGAATTGCTTAGAAAGATGGATCAGTTCAAAAATCACACTTCCTGAATCTATTTCTAGAGATATGGTAACTTTTGGAGTGTTATTAATAAACAAAACTATAGAACTCTGTTGTAACTTAATATTTTGTTTGACAAAATTCTTTATTCATAAACAAAGAGTGCTGAGATCATCCCCAGTCTTTAATATCTTCTTATACGAATTCCAGTTATATTTGAAATCCTTGAAATGTATTGAATCGTATGAATCCCTGGCTGAAATATTAATCCTAATACATGAATCCCCCTTTTGCCTTTTCTTTAGTTATTGTTTCACTATTACTTATTGAAATACCAGTTTTCTATTATCAATATTACTATGTATTCCATTTTAAATATGCCTCTTCTATATGTGCCTTATACAGAATTCCACTACTGTAATGGCCTTATTTGTTTCTCATTAATTTGTTAAAATAATGTGTTCATGTAACGTCGTGGTGATGTGCTGTATGTCTGTGACACCTGGCAGACATTTCTGTTGTGCTGTTCTGTATTTTGTATCAATAAAGTTCTATTAAAATAAAAAGTGAAGCTGTTTGCTATTCTTGTGCGTTGTGTGTGTGTCGGACAAGATTTGTTCGTAAGTATCGGTTAATTGTTTCTTTGTTTTATGTAACTTTGGTGTCAATGTTTTATTTTAGCTCGCAGCAAAAAGGGCTTTTGCTAATACGTTTGCTAGTTCGTTTGCTAATACGTTTGCTAGTTCGTTTGCTAATACGTTTTCTAGTTCGTTTGCTAATACGTTTGCTAATACGTTTGCTAGTTCGTTTGCTAATGCGTTTGCTAGTTCGTTTGCTAATGCGTTTGCTAGTTCGTTTGCTAATGCGTTTGCTAATACGCAGTTTTGTACGTTTCAGTTTACGATGGCTAAAGTGATGGCAGCGGTCAGAGGTCACTCTTCAATAAACCACTGAAAAAGGAAAGAAGTTTAGTTATTGGAGCGTCGTTATCTGGCTGTCTAGATGCTGAAGAAAAAGAAGAACTCAGGGCGAAGACGGCATAGTTATGTTTCTTGTTCTTTCACTTCTGCATAAACAGACTTAATAAAAGCAGGTTTTTATCAATAATTGCAGTGAAATTGGCTGATAAAGCCTCCAAGCTGTTGTGAAGCATTTTGCGCTTGTGTCGTTATGACGTCACCTCGACTTATCATGTTGTAGTCGACCTTAAGAAACATGAAGTCATTCAATTCCTACCCAGCAGGCGGTAGTGGTGCCGGGCCCGGCTGGCCCGGAAGAACGCCTGGATCTTCACCACAGCGTCCACCTGTCGGAGGGATCGCACCGTTACCATGGAGACATGACACGCACCTGGTGTTTATCGGTTTGGATCAGAACCGGAATTTAGTATGGGGTTCAGATTAGAACCACAGAAACTCACATTCTGCCTGAAGAATCGGAGCCGGGTCAGAAATCCCCTCCTGGCGATCCACATCCTCACCAGCGCCTGGATCTGCAAGGAGCGATCCGGTTACAACACGGCCAGTGAAACAATATCCAAACCCACAACTATAGAAAACAACAAATCGAAAACACAATTAAAATGAATATTAATGATTTGCACTATTTAATCCACTGATTTGATTTAATGGTTTCAACATGAACCAAAATATTTTAAATTGAAGATTTTAAGGAGCTGGCAAGTTTACTTTGTAGGACTTCAAAGAACAATATTCATAGTTAGATTGTTTTGTTACCATAGCAACAATCTGATGCTGTGACTTTAATCTTTCAGTTTGAGCTGTTTGTTCACAAATATAAATGAATAAACTGTAATTATAACTGATAGACTTAATTTAATGATCTGCTAATGTGGCTTTAGCAGCTCTAACATTTCTGTCAGTTGAGCTTCAGTAAGAGCCACAGAAACTGATTTGGTTGCCTGAGTTTATGGGACGAGTTTCTCAGAAATCTGTGCTCTTCAACTCTAAGTGGACAAAGCATTTCATATGGTTAGGGTTATGGTGAGCGGTTTGATTGGTCCGGATTTAATGCATAAACTCTCAACTGTTAAGTTTATAGTGAAACGCTTACGGCAGTAAGTGCTCAGAGCAACAGACACGCTTGCAACCTGGCTTTAGAAAAAAAAGTGATTTTTTTTTAAAATGTATTTTTTTAATTATTATTTTCCTAAAAACATAAACAAGAAAGGCTTAGCCTGGCGGTGGGGCTAGTAAAGCATGGCGGGCCGCCAGGCCTATAACACTGGGGGAAACTCTGACCAGGTGAGTCCCAGGCTCACCTGAGGGTCTCTGAGTGAAGATGTTGTGACGGCCCATCGGTTACCTTGACGATGGTCCTCCAGTTCCTGTAGAGGAGCTGCAGCCGGCGGCGGTACGCCCTCTGCTGGATGAACCTCCTCCAATGAGACTGAAGAATAGAGAGAAGCAATGATGATGATGATGATGATGATGATGCAGATGGCAGCGGTCGCAGCTCTCACCTGGATGATGACAACAGCTGCGCTCTGATCAATCAGGTAGCGCCGGCGACCCTCCAGCTGCTGCCTGACCAAGAAGCCCCGACAACGCGCCTGAAGGCCAACCACCAGGGCGGCGCTGCTGTGCCACAAAATGCCACGGTTGTAGGATGCTGAAACGCTGCTCACTACTTCCTGCAGGGGGCGACAACAAGTCAGCCAATCACCTCACAATAAATCAAAAAGTATCAGAGATAATCAATATCAGTAGCCAGAATATTCAATAATTTTACTGAAACGCACAGCATTCTGGGAGGCAGAGGCGAGCTAAGCTAGCTGGGTAGCATCAGCTCATACACTAATACAGAGAAAGAACCAATAATTATTGATAACAACTGAAATGAAACTGTGACGTTTTCCAACAGCGTTGTCCAGCCAATCAGAGACTAACTCAAAAAGCTCCAGCCAATCAGAGCCTTTGAAACTAGACATGAATCATGTCAGCCTCTCAGTCTACGCCAGCCCCTCTAACCGCTGCGGTCCGGTCCGGTCCGGTCCGGTCCGGCTGCGCTCAGAGGGTTCGCACTAGCAGGATGATGGCGCTACAGCATCAGAACCGTTCTGGCTGCTGTCTTTTCTGGGTTAGGCTGGTTCCTGCTCAGTCCAGGTGTCTATTCTACTAGGTGCAGCCACAGGCCCCGCCCCTTCACCTGTATGTCCTGCCGGGTCAAGAAGCAGCTGTGGTTCTGGAAACCGTCGGGTACCTCCCATCTTCCCTCCAGCCGGCTCAGATGAAAGTAATAAAACGACCCGTCGTCCAGCCGGACCCGGACCCATGGACTCCGCTCCGCACCTGGACACGGCAGAACCTTCACTACAGTCCACGCCTCACCTGGACGGGCCGCACCTGGACGGGCCTCACCTGGACGGGTCCGGTCTGCCAGCCGGCTGCTTAGCTCCTGCTGGTAGGCCGCGGCGCAGTCTGGCAGAACGCCGTGCAGGTGCAGGTCTGGCAGAGACAGAACCCGCAGCGTCTGCTGGGCCCGGTTCTCCTTCACCGCCTGGTTGGCGGCTGCCACCGCCAGGCACACTGCAGGAACGGGTCAGAACCACACAGGTGGGTCAACAGGTTCAGCTAACCGAAAGGTTCTGATGATGGATGGAAGCGGGTCAGGAGCGGTTCTGATCGGACTCACGCTTTAGGGCTTTTTGGCTCTGCTGATTGGCTTGCTTCACTACTTCCTGGATATCAGCCAACCACAGCTCAGCTCCTGGGTCTCTGCTCGTCTGATTGGACAGAAGCAGGATCATGAGGATTCTTAAGTCAATCGCTGATTACCTGTTACCTGTGCACTCACCTGGGCTTTGTCGTGCCTGCAGCTGGTCAGCAGCGCCAGGTACCTGCAGGCGTTGGCAGGTATGACGCCCTGCAGGCCACCAGAGGGCAGCAGCAGAGCAGACAGCAGCAGCTGGACGTCTCCTTTCATCAGCGCCTTATTTATCAGGCCGACCACCTGGAGCTCTGTCACACAGGTAAACACTGGTAAACACAAGGTGCATCAGCATGGTGTGTGTGTGTGTGTGTGTGTGTGTGTGTGTGTGTGTGTGTGTGTGTGTGTGTCGTACGCTGGTGTTCGTCCTCGGCGCAGCTGTTCACACTGTTTATTCCTTCCTGCAACTGATTCCAGGTGAGTATGGCTCCGCCCCCCTGCTGCTTCATACCTGCCAGGTGCTGCATGTACCTGGCCAGCACAGACCTCTTCATCATCATCATCATCAGGTGCTGTGGAGCTCAGCAGGTAGACGACCTGCTCTCACCTGTCCATGAGGGCGCTATCCACATCACAGAGTCCTGCAGACGGACTGACCAATGAGGAGCTGAACTGCTGGCGATGTCCCGCCTCCAGGCTCTGATTGGTCAGAGCAACCGCTGACAGCATCTCCACAGCAACAAACAGCTCTTCCTGGTGCAACTCCCCCTGGAGGACAGAACAGGAAGCTACAGGCCAACAGAACTGAGCCGCTTCCTGCTGGACCAGGTGTGTCCCAGGTGCGTCTACCTGAGTGGTGCGTCTCTGCAGCAGCTGCAGCTCCCGGTGGTAAAGCGCCGCTGCAGTTGGAAACACTTCAGGCAGCTGCAGGTCAGAGTTCATCAAGCAGCTGACGGTGCGCCTGGGATCGCTTCCCCGCAGCGACGAGTTGACGCTCTGCACTGCCAGGAGACCTGGGAGACCGGTGGACAGGTGAGACCGGTGGACAGGCGAGACCGGTGGACAGGTGTTTCCGCCAACAACAGGACTTACGTCTCGCGGCGCTCTGAGCTTCCTGGTTGGCAGCAGCGATGCTCTCCTGCAGCTCGGCCGGCTCCAGAGGATCCAGGGAGCCCAGATCCTGGGTCAGAGGTCAGAAGTTGAGCTGTCACAGGTGAGCAGAACATCTGAATCCAGAACGTCAGAGTGGATTTTATACCAGCGCCTTCTGCTGGCGGTCCTCCAGCAGCTGATCCAGGTACCAGGTACCGTTGGAGCCACGGAGGCCCCTGAGGGCCAAACATGGCCGCTGCAGCGCAGCAAGCAGAGAGAGTTCATTGGCAGCGTCCAGAGCCTCGTCCACCTGCTGCACCGCACACCGCACTGGACACACATGGAGGCTCAATCAGGGGCCCCGCAGGACCAACCGGGGCCCCGCAGGACCAACCGGGGCCCCTCAGGACCGACCGGGACCCCGCAGGACCAACCGGGGCCCCTCAGGACCGACCGGGGCCCCTCAGGACCGACCGGGGCCCCTCAGGACCGACCGGGGCCCCTCAGGACCGATCAAGTATTTTGGGATTTTATCAAGTTGAATCTTAATTCCAGTTTGTAACCCCAGGAATTTGAACTGAATTAAATTAATTGTGATTAATTATTCATATAAATATCTTCAATTCAAAACAGTTAATATCAGAAAAGGGTCAAATGTTTTGGGTCAACAGCGGGAAAGAGGGCAGAGGAGAGGTGGAGCTTCTCTGGTCAACCTGCCATGTTCTCACCGTTGACGCTGCCGATCAGCTCCTGGATCTCCCGGCGGCTCAGGAACTCCTCATACATGTCTCTGTCCTCCCGGCCTCCCTGCTCACACACACGCAGGTCAGAACCAGCAGCCGATTGGACGGCAGCGTTTCTTCTTCGACCAATCACAGCTGACCTGGTGAGCCGCTCGCTGCGCCTTCCTCCTCCTGGCGTCCCTCAGCGCCTCCTGGTAGGCGGCCATCAGCGCCTCCTGCAGGTCGCAAAGCAGCGCCGCAGGGTTCCTCAGAGCCGCCGCCGTGCCGCTCACCTCCCCTCGGTCCACCGCCTCGTTAATGGCCGCCACGGCCGCGTGCACTGAGGGCAGAGCGCACCGTCAGACCCGTACCTCTACCCAGGAGCTCCCAGCCAATTGGAGCGCTCCTACCTGCGGCTTCGTCCACAGACAGCTCATTGGCCAGGATGCCTCCAATCTTACTGAAGGCCGGCATCTGGATCCCGTATTTATCCAGCTCCAGCTCCATGTTGCTGATCTCCTCATCTGCAGAGTCACATGTTACCAACATTGTTCTCTGATTGGTCCAAATATACACCAAGACTCATGCTGGCTGCTGATGCTACCTGGAAAACACAACTGAGTCCAACAATCACCTGTCTGTCAACATTTACCTGTCTGTCAACATTTACCTGTCTGTCAACATTTACCTGTCTGTCAACATTTACCTGTGAACTTTAATTTTCCATAGAGGTCATAAATAGGAGGAGCCAAACCCAGTCTGTGCAGGTAGAGGCTGCAGAAACACGAGACAGACAGGTGAGCAGACAGACAGGTGAGCAGACAGACAGGTGAGCAGACAGACAGGTGAGCAGACAGACAGGTGAGCAGACAGACAGACCTGAGGGCGTGGATGCAGTAAACTGCTCTAGGCATGTTCTTCTTGTCGTAAATGTCTGTAGTTTCAGGATGGAAGATCTGCAAACATGAACAGCCAATCATGAGTTGTGAAGTTGATCAGCTGACCAAGCAGTGACCAATCCTGTGAAGGTTGTCTGACCGCTGGCAGGCCCAGGGTCGTCATGGCGTTCCTCCAGTGGTTTATGTTGTCAGTGTGACGAAACTGGAGACCCACAGCCTGCACAGATCAATGTTATCGATTAGAGGAATCGGTTCTGATCGGTTTCTGGACCAGACCCTGACGGAACCAATATTCCAAAACCAGAATTTGTTAGAAACCCGAGGCTGCATGACAGCTGGGTTTTCTGATGGAGTGGTGCATGACTCAATAATTCAGCTCAATCTTTCACCTGCAGAGGGTCAGGGGTTAGGGTCAGGGGTCAGCCTTCCTGAAACTAGCAGCACTAAATGAAACCTCTGTTTGTTGCTCATCCTGCAGTGCAGCAGGTTGAACTCATCCTGCAGGCCCGGTCCAAGGCCGCATGAGGCCCGGTCCAAGGCCGCATGAGGCCCGGTCCAAGGCCGCATGAGGCCCGGTCCAAGGCCGCATGAGGCCCGGGGCCGAATCTGCCTGCGGGCCGCTCTAGAACCTCAGAACCTCTAGCAGCTTCTGTTGGTTTAATCTGGGAGATTAAAGTCGATTAACTGGCCAACCTGAAAACTATCAGTTATAATTACAGTTTATTCATTTGTATTTGTGAACAAACGGCTCAAACTGAAAGATTAAAGTCACAGCATCAGATTGTTGCTATGGTAACAAAACAATCTAACTATGACTATTGTTTACAAAGTAAACTTGCCAGCTCCTTAAAATCTTCAATTTAAAATATTTTGGTTCATGTTGAAACCGTTAAATCAAATTCAGCAGCATTGATCACCTCAATAAATAAATGTTACATTTATGTATCTGTGTTAAATATGATCATTTGTGGCCCCTGAAGCCCTGGGGGCCCGAAGGAGCTGCTGACTTAATGTGGATTAAATAGAAGTGCAAATAATTCATTTTAATTGTGTTTTTTTATTTGTTGTTTTTAAGATTCTACATTTGTGGGTTAGATATTGTTTCACTGACCATGTTTTCCTGTTACATATAATTACCCAGTAATATTTATACATTTCCTGTCAACTTGACATGTTTTACTATAAAAGGCGGCGGACGCCTCGGCGGCGGACGCCTCGGCGGCGGACGCCTCGGCGGCGGACGCCGCGGCGGCGGCGCCCGGACGCCTCGGCGGCGGCGCGCTGAGCAGGTTTACTGGGGAAACCCTGGATATGCATTTGGTGTTAAATCATTGACTACATATTTTAGAAATAAAACATTTTCTTGATTTTTTCCAGATTCTCGTGGTTCCAATGGAAAATATGTTTGTACTAAAACTCTAAGTTTGGCTAGCAGTAAAAAGGTTCACTGCTTGTGCTAAGCCCACTAAACATAAAAACTTAACAGAAGCTAACGCTAACGCGAAGGCGGGCAGAGTCCTCCGTTTCTGATTCTGCTGCATTTTATCACTTTAACGTTTCATGAGCCGGATGAATAAAACGGTGTGACATAAAGTTCCCATTTTCAAGTCATGAAAATGGGAAACATTTTATGGCAATAACTGGTTTAAAGGGCTAAGCTGTCTGCCATCTTGAAAAATGGCCATCATCCTGAAATCCTGATGGAAAATATGAAACGTGTACAACCTGAGGGGTTAGCATGCTAATGCTTCTATTCATAGTTGAAAGACATTCACAGTAAAATTCTGAACTTTAACACAAAAACCTCAGAACATCATGTTGTGGTCTCTGGACCGGACCAGAACAGAACCGGTACTGAACCTTGTATCGGAACTGTTCTGGGTCGTAGATCTTCTTCAGTGGCACGGCGGTCGGAGCGAAGTGCTGCCCCAATTTGGCCAGAATGACTCCATTACGCAGCGCCTCCTCCAGCTCGGTTGGGGCAGGAAGCTCCTCCCCCAGACACGCCTCCATCCACCTGGACAGGAAACACGGGTCCCAGTGAGAAAACCTCCACATGGAGGCACCAAGGCCAGCTCTGGTTCTGACCACCGACCTTTTAGCCTCCTCCAGCCTGCAAAGGTACTGATAGGCCACATTCTGGACTCGCTGCTCGTCCATCTGCTCTGCTGTGAGACGCTCATCTGGGAGGAGAACAGAACAAAACACACCTGAGACTAGTGGAGAAGACATTTCTTCCTTTTGATGCTCAGCTCTCACTCTCAGTGGCTCTACCTCGCTCACAACAGAGCTAAGCTTTGTTGTGAGCGAGGCCAATTAAGGGGGGGCCAGGTGAGTCCGTCACCTGGGGGGCCAGGTGAGTCCGTCACCTGGGGGGCGAGGTGAGTCCGTCACGTGGGGGGCCAGGTGAGTCCGTCACCTGGGGGGCCAGGTGAGTCCGTCACCTGGGGGGCCAGGTGAGTCCGTCACCTGGGGGGCCAGGTGAGTCCGTCCCCTCAGTCAGTAGAAAGCAGTGAGGAGGGAACCCCTCAATCTGATCGACACATTGAAATAAACCAGCATCTGGCTGCAGTATTTCGCTAATAAAAATCACAAAATCAAACTTATTATATAAAGGTATTGCATAATGAATTTTTGTTATGGTTCATTAAGGTTTTGCAATACTCTGCAAACTCTTTTTTCCAGTCCTGCAAACAGATGTGGCCAGTCGATCCCTCGAATGATTAGTTTCTAATTATTAAAATTCCTGGAGGAAAATGCGCCTGCCTCGAAGCTTCGTTAGTTTATGTTTTATTATTTAGCGCCGTGTTCCGGCCGGAACATTCTGCGTTGCACAGAGCTCTCACTTCCGCCGCCGGGTTGTTGACGAAAGCCAAGTGTTGTCATCATAACGTCCAATCTTCATGTTTGGCCAGTGGGGATTGGATTGATTGGTGATAATACCCGGGTTGTCATGGTTTTGGGGACCAATCAGCGTCCTTAAAATGACGGGCGACGCCTGGAGTCCGGCAGCTTTTCTCCTCTGGAGCTGCTGGTTCAGAGCTGCAGGTGTTGATGCAGGTAGAGGACAAACTGAACGCGGCGGAGCAGCTGATGGTTCAGTGCAGGTTTACAGCCGATCAGTGACGTTTCTCTGCCAGGTGAAACCAGAACCGTCTGATGACCGGGACGCCGTTCAGACCGGGACGCCGTTCAGACCGGGACGCCGTTCAGACCGGGACGATAAGCTTCATATCATCCTGGTCTGAACGGCGTCATGGCGGCTCATGGCCGGTAGTTTCTCAGTGTGATGAACGAAGGCGCCGTAAACATCCCCTATTGCTGCCCAGGTCTTACCAACGTCCCCTGGTCCATTTCCTCCCAGCTTACGTTCATTTGCCCCTAAGACCCCATGACCCCATGACCCCCATCACCAGGCCACATTCCCGTTTTCTCAAACCCAAAGCTTGACAGGTTTGGGCCAAGGTCAGAGTTCATCTATTAAACTGACTGGAGATGAAAACATCAACTAAAAGCTGGAGCAGAGACATTTTTATAAGCATATTGTGATCCTGCCTCTTTGCTATTAAATTTAATATAATTCACATTCCTGTATAACTTTTATTCAGTTTAACTTAGAAACTGAGATGTTTTTGTTACAGTTCATTTTCTAAACTACAGAAAAGTAAATCGTATAGAAGCTCAAATATAACAAATTGGGCTGATATTGATATCTGATGCCAGATTTACCAATATTATATTTTAGGGGTTTTCATCAGATTATTTGATTAAACATAGGAATAATTGATACATTACTCGATTACTAAAATATTTGTTTACAACAGGCCTTAATGTTACACAAAAGCAAGACTGTTTTCAGAACGAACACAAGACTTTTCATAAAACATTGAGTGCAAAATAGATTAATATAAAAAACATTCATATTTGCCCAGTGCTGCTCAAATATGATGCAGATGATGATCAAATGTTTGGGAGCCGTAGCCAAAGAGTCGGTTCTCTGAAAAGAACCGAACTTTCCAACACTAAACCCAGCCCGGAGGTCAGATTCGCAGCAGAACCAAGACTGCATGAGTCCAGAACCAGAACCAGAACCAGAAGCCCCGGTTTTAGGCGAGTCTTGGTGATTTAGCGATTCTGGGTTTTAATTGCGCCACATTAATTCTTACAGCAGAGACAAAGTATGAAGTTATTCCATGATCCATGAAGCCCCATTCCGATCTGATCAATAATCTGAACGATGAGAAATTAATAAAACTCACAGCGGCTCCCTGCTGCTGGTTCCGACATGTTGTCCCGGTTCTTTGTTCTCTGGCCGGTGAAATACCGCCTCCCGGTTCGGGCAGAAGATAAAACTGGACCCGAATGTGTTTGCAAAGCCTTTATTCAGAAAAACGAGCTTCAGCGCTCCTAGCTAACTGGCCGCTGCTTCGAGCGACTTCCTGTCTGAGGTTTGAAAGCTCCCGCCGCTCTCTGATTGGCCCAATCATCAGCCTAGATAGTATCGCTTCTGCTATTGGCCAGAAGGTTGCCGCGTTGGATTCTGGTCTGTGTAGTTCTGTGTCGTCAGTCAAAGCGAATTTCAAACTTATTTTAAAGCCTCATCAGTCCGCAGAACAGGAAACAGAACCTTTCTTTTCTTTGAAATGACTCAGAGCAAATAGAAATTTAATGTTTCGATGTCTGCGCTTCTCGGTTACCATAGCAACCGAACCAAACTGACAAGTGTCGGTAGGACGTCAGCTGTGTCCGATGTTTCAAGAAGTTTCGGTCTGTGACCAGGTAAGAAGCTCCACCTTCAGCAGCAGGTGAGTTTCTGCTGATCATGTGGTTACCTGGTTAACCAGGTGGTAATCTGTGGTTAGTTATGATGTTTAGGAGCAACATGTTAAATTTAAAACTGTTTTGAATCCGTTCGCAGTTATCAGAGCGGAGCTGCGCCAATCATTCAATCTTTACTCATATTGCCCTGTTACCACCCAAAAAACTGTAAAACATGAGAAATAAAAACACAAAGACAGAATAAAGTAAATAATAAAAGCAATAATTAGCATAATTAAAGGCCAAAGAAAACAAACAAATTAAAGGAGATTAAAAGTCAGCTGGCGGCATTAAATGGCCAGTCCGTGTTTTCCAGTTAGAAATGCGATATGTCCAAATACGGCTCAGAAATAGCTTTGCTGGACAGGTGACACCTGGAGCACCTGCAGGCATCCAAGGCATCAGCAAACTAAGCAGCCGCTTTGGGCCCCAGGGCCACTAAGGGGCCCCCAGAGGCCCCAGGGCCACTAAGGGGCCCCTCAGAGGAGCCCATGTTTTATTTTCGTTTTAGTAATAATTTCTATGTCATTATAATATCAAAACACACAATTTCACTATGAAGTGATTAGTTTTTACAATAATATATATTTAATAATGAATGTAGAAATGATTATTTAATGGATAAAAAGAAGATAATAAATTGCTCCTGTGCCCCCTGGTGGCCATGGTAGGTAGCGCACGCTTCACGGTAACGAGCTGCATCCAAAGGTCCATCAGAAGGTCAGTTAGTAAAAATCTGTGTGAAAAAAGGAGGAATCCTTCAGGGAGGGAGGACAGAAGAGGAGGAACAGATCGAGTTTTAATCAGCCTTTATTATATAATGTAAAGATAATAAAGCTGCTAACAGAACGACCTTGACGACCCGGAACCCGGGACCGGGTCCAGTCGTTGAACCGGACCCGGACCCGGTCCGGTTCTACAACATTTAAGCTGCGTCTTTGTGCGAAACTGAGTTTAAACGTTAATGAGTCGATTCTCCTGGTGGATGTGAATATTTCTGAGCTATTTTGGCCTCAAACTGTTTGATAAGGTTTGATATGCAGCAGGACGAGCTGCAGCAGCAGGACGAGCTGCAGCAGCAGGACGAGCTGCAGCAGCAGGACGAGCTGCAGCAGCAGGACGAGCTGCAGCAGCAACATGTCAGTATCGGCCGATCACGATGCCCCAAAATGAAGGAAATCAACTGGTCAATAAATCAGTTGGCAATAAATGTATCTATTATATATATAATATAATGTAAACAGCCAGAGATGCAATGAGATTAGATCATCAGTCTGATCTAATGATCTCAGTCTAATGATCAGACTGATGATTGCAGCCGGTCCACATTGTTAGCAGAACCAGAGGGCCCAAAACCACGTTTGGCTCGGGGCCCCATGGAGGCTTAGACCGGCCCTGGATTGGTTTCTGGTTCTGAACCAGATTCCAGGAGTGAAACATCTGTTCCTCTCATCCAGGTGAGCCCACCTACAGATCCAACATGGCTTCCGAGGAGTCTCCTCCAGGTGAGGAGCAGGTGAAGAGGAGCAGCAGGAGGCGGCAGAAGAAGACCGGAGAGGTGGAGGACCGGACATGGGCCGGCCACAGAGCGCTGCAGGCCGGCCGGCCGCAGGACGCGCTGCGCTGCTTCAAGCAGGCCCTGCAGGCCGCTGCACAGGTGAGTCAGACAGGTGAGATTAGCTGGTGGTGTGTAGCGGTTTGTAGTCCTTTGGTGGTGTGAGAACTCCATTTCCCATCCTGCCCCTGTGTGTCCAGCTGCAGGACTCTCAGGTTTTGCGCGCCTGCTCCTTCAACCTGGGCGCCGCCTTCGTGGAAGCGGGCCGACCTCAGAGAGGACTGGACCTCCTACGCCGGAACCAGCCCGGTCCAAAAGCGGAGCGGCTCCCGGATTTGCAGTTCAACACGGCACTGGCCCACAATGCACTTGGGCAGTACCAGGAGGCCGCCGCCCACTTCCTGCGGGCTGCTCAGCTTTACCGGTCGCAGGGAGACGGAGGCGGCGAGGGCGACGCCTGCATGGAGCTGGGCCGCTGCTGCAGCACAACCCAGGTCAGAATTAGAACCGGGTCAGAACCAGGATCCACAACCTGATGAAAAATCAACTGAATTTTCAGTTTTCATTTTAACTTACAATTTTCTTGTAAGTTAGTTTCTAGGTGTTTCCAGGTGTTTCGTGTCATGTCTGCTGCAGGACTGGCCTCAGGCGGTGCAGAGTTTCCTCAGAGCAGCAGAAAGTTATAAAATGGCCTCCATGTTGGATTCTGCAGCCGCCGCCATTAGAGAGGCAGGAAGTCACATGGTCCAATCAGATCTGTCCACCCATGATGACATCAGCTGCGTGCTGACAGAGTGTCTGAGTTTGAGCAGCAGTGTCAGTGACCTGAGCATTCTGGGTAATCACCATTCCTGACCCGGAGACTTCCTGCAGCAGCCCATCAGTAATTCCCCTCACGTTGTCCAGGTGAGCTGTACCTGTCGATGGGCGTGGCCTACTGCCGCATCAGGTGCTTCCAGGAGGCGGTGAGCTGCTTCCGGCGAGCCGTGAAGCCGGCAGCTCACCGCCCTCCCCTGCTGGCAAAAGTCCTGCACAATCTGGGAGCGGCGCTTAACGGCGCGGGCGACTTTAGCTCAGCGGTGGAGCCTCACCGGCAGGCCGCGCGGCTCTACGGTGAGCGTTGCCATGGAAACATTCGACTCAGGTGTTCTTGTGAAATGCTTGAGACTTAACTTCCTGAGAGTTGACCTCAATAGACCTTTACCTGTTCTCAGTGTGACGTTCAGGTGTGTGTACCTGCAGGCTCTCAAGGTTGCCGTGGTGATCAGGCTCGATGTTTCAGTAACCTGGCCATCGCCTGCAGTCACCTGGGGGATGACCAGGAAGCAGCAGAGAGCTTCATCCTGGCTCTACAGGGATTCAGAGACACAGGTACCAAGAGAAGGTGTGCTAATGAGGAACAGGTGTGCTAACGAGGAACAAGTGTGCTAACGAGGAACAGGTGTGCTAATGAGGAACAGGTGTGCTAACGAGGAACAGGTGTGCTAATGAGGAACAGGTGTGCTAACGAGGAAAAGGTATGCTAACGAGGAACAGGTGTGCTAACAAGGAACAGGTGTGCTAACGAGGAACAGGTGTGTTAATGAGGAACAGGTGTGCTAACGAGGAACAAGTATGCTAACGAGAAACAGGTGTGCTAACGAGGAACAGGTGTGCTAACGAGGAACAGGTGTGCTAACGAGGAACAGGTGTGCTAACGAGGAACAGGTGTGCTAATGAGGAACAGGTGTGCTAATGAGGAACAGGTGTGCTAACGAGGAACAGGTGTGCTAATGATGAACAGGTGTGCTAATGAGGAACAGGTGTG
This sequence comes from Poeciliopsis gracilis, assembly GCA_911649635.1. Taxonomy (NCBI): domain Eukaryota; kingdom Metazoa; phylum Chordata; class Actinopteri; order Cyprinodontiformes; family Poeciliidae; genus Poeciliopsis; species Poeciliopsis gracilis. The sequence continues at coordinate 1,350,828 of CAJVRI010001204.1, read as the reverse complement.
CTAACGAGGAAAAGGTGTGCTATCGAGGAACGGGTGTGCTAATGAGGAACAGGTGTGCTAATGAGGAACAGGTGTGCTAACGAGGAACCGGTGTGCAACAAAGAATAGATGTTAGCACACAACCTGTGCTTGTTAAGGACCAGATGTGTTACCTGTGTGTCTCCACCTGTGCAGGCGACCTCCTGGCTGAGGTCCAGGTGTGTGAGCGTCTGGCTGAGTGTTACCTGAGGCAGAAGAAGCTGCAGAAAGCCGTTGAGCTCTACAAACAGGCTCTGAACGTGATCTCTCAATGCAAGGTAGCACACCTGCCGCACCTGGAGGTGAAAGGTCACCCTGAGATCTGAGTCATCTGCTGAATGTGAGAAGTTGAGCCAATCAGAGATTGGCCCACAGATCATGGTGACCAATTGGTGGAGTTGTTCTCAGGAGGCTGAAGGAGTTCAGGACCAGCTGGTGGATCGTCTGACCGCAGCTCTGCAGCTCAGTCTGACTGCGATACAGGTGCAGCACCTCACCTGCAGCGCCTCACCTGCAGCACCTCACCTGCAGCACCTCCCATCCTGACTCCACCCACCCAGCTTCAGGTGTCTGATAGTTAGAAATCAGTCGATGTTTTTCCTTCTCCTCTCCTCAGAGGCCACGCCCCGACAGGCGCCGCCCACATCTGCCCCATCCCCACAGCTCACCTGGTCACCAGGACGACAGGTGAGTGTCTGTGGATGAGGGAACCCAGAGCTCAGCGTCTCATTCGGTCTCATTTCTGTTCTCACAGGAAGCTTGACGTGGCACAACGTGTGGCAGCCAATCGGCATTTAGATGAGCAAAAGGCGGAGTCTCCAGGTCAGTTTTACCTTTATTATTTTCTGTCTTTTGTTGCTATGGTTATACCTGATTGTGCTCAGGTGCAGCAGCTGAGTTGAGCTCAAGTAGACAGGCAGTGGCTCATCCAGAGGGCGGAGTCACACCTGGACGACACCTGTAAGATAACAGCGTTTCATTGGTTCATCTGACAAGTCCAGGTGTAGAAAACCAGGAGCGACAAAGTCTGTGTCTGTGTTTCAGCTCAGAACCACCAGAGGAGCTGCAGCAAGGTGAGTCACCTGGACTTCAGCCCCTGCTACACCTGAGCAGCAGGTTGACTGGAGCTGCAGGTGAGACCTGTTTGTTTCCAGGTGAGCTGTGGTTGGACAGAGCGAACCCTCACACAGAAAGGTAACTCACATCTGCTGATTGTTCTGTTTTTGGGGTTTTTTAAGGACAATAACGTTTTTGAATTATTGAAACAAACTCTTTGTGTTTTAGTGAAGCTTCTTCACCTGAGCAGGTGGAGCCCAACCCCACCTGCTCAGGTGTTCTCAGGAAGTCAGGGTCACCGGAGGCCAGTTGGAGGTCCCGCCTCTGTTCTCTGATGTAGCCTTCTGATTGGACAATGGACTGATGACGTCAGACCATCAGGACTGAAATGTTTCATCACATGACCTTCATCAGCTCTGCATCCATCATGGCTTCCTGCTGCAGATTTATAGATTAAAACCCTGGTAACCTGGCAACCTGGTAACCTGGCAACCTGGATTTGAATCTGGGAGTCAGAAAAAATATTGCATTGTGACATGACTTATTGTAAATATTTTATAATCCCCGTGGATTTTCTAAAAACTAGAAGCAGGTCGGCCACCAGGGGGCGCTGTGATGCTGGCAGAACGTTTTCCCCATTAAAGGTGGAATACACCACTGTGCACTAGAGACAGCGCCACCTACCTGTCCCTACAATCAGCGCGGATCTTTGAACCTTTTCAGGAACTTCCTGTTTCAGATCATATTTTATAACAGATTTGAGTTTGTAAACATTTCAAACATCGGCAGCAATTTGATCTGAAAACATTTCATTTTGTTTCGTTTCACGTTAATCTGGAGAAACTATTCATAAACACTTTAATCCAATCTGATCTGGATCAGAACCGGAACCAGAATGACTCAGGCTGATTCAGGCTGACAGTCTGAAGCGTCAGCAGATTCCTGGACCCAGAAGGTTCTGGACCCAGACGGTTCTGGACCCAGAAGGTTCTGATGTTTAATTCATTCACACCTGATGCTGCAGGAGGAAGATGATGAGGAAGAGGGTAGATTGAGCTTCATCAAAAAATTCTTCCTGTTGCATCTCAAATGGATGTTTGACACACACTGACACACACACTGACACACACTGACACACACACTGACACACTGACACACACACTGACACACACACTGACACACTGACACACACACTGACACACTGACACACACACTGACACACACTGACACACACACTGACACACACTGACACACACACTGACACACTGACACACACACTGACACACTGACACACACACTGACACACATTAACCCCCAGCAGCTGCAGGCTCCGCCCCCTTGCTACAGGCTCCGCCCCCCCTTGCTGCAGGCTCCGGGTCTCCAGTTTTCCTGCTCTGTTTCGGATCAGCTGCTGTGGATCGCTATCTGGACCGGACCTGGTTCTGCTGGTTCTGTTTGGGTCGGAGTTCTGGGGGAACATGAGGAGGAGAGGAGCAGAACACCGGAGGAGGGCCTGAGGAGCAGAACCGACTCAGAACTGCTGAGCAGGTAAATCACCAACTCCTTCACAATAAAAGCATCCAGATGATGCTGAATCTGAGTGATGGAATTCAGCCGGTTCTGGTAGTTCTGTTCATCAGGTGAACAGAACTACCAGGTTGAGGTTCTGTGCCGTCTGCCGGATGTCTGAGCAGTTCGTCTGAGTCGGATCTGCCGGTTCTCCAAGCATCAAGTTTGATTGTTCAGGTTGGCTCAGACAGACGGGTCGAGTTCTGACGGGTCGAGTTCTGACGGGTCGAGTTCTGACGGGTCGAGTTCTGACGGGTCGAGTTCTGACGGTTCTGTTGGTAAAAGTGGAGAAAGTGAAACAAACATCTGAATCAAAATGTTGTCTCGGTCCGTTTATAATCTGGAGGCGGCTCCACAGTCCATCAGAGAAGTTGGCGGCTCGGTCGCGCAGGAGCAGGTTGCCACGGCGACACTGTGACCACAGAGTGGCGGCAGCTAAAAATAGCGTCAGGCTGAAAGCTGATCTGATTGCGGAGACGGCGGCGCCTCTGCTCCGTCCCGTCTGGATGGATTTGGTGTCGGATCAGCGCCAGATTACCCAGCAGGAGATGAATGGAGCCTTTTCCAGCTTCAGAACCAGGATCTAGTCAAGGTGCCGCCATCATCATCATCATCATCATCATTGCCTGACTTCTCCTCAGAGGTGAGAAGGTGTTGCCATGGAAACCCTCAGGTTCCCTGCTGCCTTCAGAAAGGAAACCTGCCAGCGGTTTTTGAGGACAGGAAGTGGACAGAAGGTTCTGATGGACCTCCGACTGCAGGTGAGAGGTCCATCACCTGCAGTCGTGTCCAATCACAGGTCAGCGGGTGATTCTGCCTCCATCAGAACAGGCGGCCGGTCAGAACCAGCAGAACCCGGCGTGGCTCTGAGTGGACCTGCTGTCTGAGCCAGACCCGCTCACACCGCTCTTCTTCCCCTCCTCCTCAGGATGTCAGGAAACGTGTCATCTCTGGCTCCACCCACCAGTGCGTCTCCCCCACCTCCTCTCAACGTCTCCCAGTATCCTCCCCTCACCGACTGGGAGCCTCCCAGTTTCACCCGAGCTGCTCAGTTCCGGGTCGGCGCCACCTCAGTGCTCTTCCTGTTTGCTGCCTGCAGCAACTTGGCGCTGCTGGCCAGCGTCTGGTGCGGCCGCGGCCGCCGGCTGTCGTCTCACCTGCGGCCGTTGATGCTGAGCCTGGCGGCGGCAGACCTGATGATGACGTTTGTGGTGATGCCTCTGGATGCGGCGTGGAACATCACGGTGCAGTGGTACGGCGGCGAAGCGCTCTGCAAACTGCTGTGCTTCCTGAAGCTGTTCGCCATGCACGCCGCCGCCTTCATCCTGGTCGTCATCAGCCTGGACCGCCATTACGCCATCCTGCACCCGCTGGACGCCCTGAGCGCACACCGCAGGAACCGCTGCATGCTGCTGCTGGCCTGGACTCTGAGCCTGCTGCTGGCCTCCCCACAGGTAGGTTCCCCAGGTGGAGCTCATTGTCCTGCTCAGGCTGACAGGATTCGCTCTAGTCTTAGGTAGCCACTGTTGAAAATCAGAGGAATATATTTACTGATATTTACTTGCTCGCTATTTTTCCTCTGGTCTTCCGGGTTCCGGGAACTCTGCGTGTACAGTGGGATTTCAGAGAACAACCATCTGACATCAGACTTCAGATAGATCTAGAGCTTTATCCAGAGAATTCAATGCATACAGGATGTCACATCAGCATCACACCCAGATTATCAAGAAGTCCAACACATAGAATGACCAGCAACGAGTTGAAAAGGAAAGACAAAAATGCATTTTTGGGAATCGCTCACTCGGGCACAAAGTGGTTCCATCTTCTGCTGTAAAACAGACCATTTTATAAGAATGTGTTTTCCCTTCATTGAAATATATGCATTAGAAGGTGTGTCCTCCCCTTGCAGGGCTGCTTTAATGTTCATTTTATTGCCTCCTCTGAGACCTGCTAAAAACCCAAAGCAAATATATGGAGAGCCTAAAGCAGGATCTTGTACCAGCCGCCTCCTTTTTACATTCCAGGCCAGATTTTATGACCTGCAGCTCAACCTGTTGGTTTTCTGCCTCAGTGCTTCAACAAGACATCCATCCATCCATCCATCCATCCATCCATCCATCCATCCATGAGGCGGGGTCACCCAGGACAGGTCGCCAGTCTGTCGCAGTCAACAACAAGACACTGGTTTCTATTTTATACAAACTGGAGCAAAATCTAATGGCCAATGATAACTAGATGTTTGGATCTAAAACTGCAGGGTTGTCTGTTTTTAGAAAAGCTCTTTTGAAATACCTGAAATATTTTAGCAGTAAAATAGTTTCCTAATCATATTGTATTTCAGTAATATAAATTGCATGCAGATAGTCTGGTTAAAAACGAACTAATTCAAAACATGCTGCTTAATGCTTAAGGAAATATCTTAATACATGTCACTATACTTGTAGAAGACTTTTCTTAAAGGTTTTAGTGTTTCACTGAACTCTTGAACCAACAGCAAAGAATTTATTGATCCTGATTAACAGATAAACTCCCTGTCTGCAGAACACTTACGGGAGTAAAACACTGCCTGTCTGAAAACCTCCTTAGAGATTTATGTAAGTTCAGAGTCACCAGTTGTTTTAGTTTGGATCTTTATCTAAGTTTATCTTAACGTAAAGTCTACTCCACATATTCATGCTACGTCTAATATTTCATATATTATATTATAATATATATTTAATATATATTTCTAATATTTTCATATGTCTAAATATTGGCTGTTTATTGGCATAAGTTTATTTATGCTAAATAAACTTACATTCTTAACACCAGCCACCTGTTTGTCTCACCTGGACAGGAAACTCATTCTCTGCCTGATTCTGCTGAATGGAAATCAGATTCCCTGAAGGTCAGGGATGCATCGCCATGCATTGTGTTTGCACGATCCGGCACCGTGCAGGTTAGCTAGATAAGAATAGTCCGGGGGAGTAAAGAGATGTAAAAACTAACAGCTTATCATGTCTAAGCAAATGGGAATCCCAGGGCGTTCCCAGGGCGTTCCCACGGCGTTCCCAGGGCGTTCCCCGGGCGTTCCCAGGGCGTTCCCACGGCATTCCCAGGGCATTCCCACGGCGTTCCCAGGGCGTTCCCAGGGCGTTCCCAGGGCGTTCCCACGGCGTTCCCACGGCGTTCCCAGGGCATTCCCAGGGCGTTCCCACGGCGTTCCCAGGGCGTTCCCACGGCGTTCCCAGGGCGTTCCCACGGCGTTCCCAGGGCGTTTCCACGGCGTTCCCACGGCGTTCCCAGCGGGTCCCGGTCCTCCTCTCCTCTGCTGGGACCTGAACGCCTCACAGGGAGCCTCCATCCTGAGCGGGAGCCTCAGCTGATCCTCTCTCTCCATGTGGAGGAGCAGCAGCTCCACTCTGAGCCTCTCTGGAAGGGAGCCCAGCCCCCCTACAGAGGAAACCCATCTGGGCCGCTCGGATCCATGACCTGGTTCTCTCTGCCGGGACCCAAAGCTCATGATGATGGTAGGAACGTAGATCGACTGATACATCGACGCTTTGCTTTCTGGCTCAGCTCTCTTCACCGGGACGGACCGGTCTGGCGCCGCTTCACTCTGCAGACGCTTCGCTGCTGCAGACGCTTCGCTGCTGCAGACGCTTCGCTGCTGCAGACGCTTCGCTGCTGCAGACGCTTCGCTGCTGCAGACGCTTCGCCGGTCCGCCGGTCGATCTCCCTCCTTCCCTCATTCGTGGACCAGATACTTGAACTCGTCCCCTTGGGGCAGGACACTGCCCTCCACCCCGTCCGGTTTGGGGTTTTGACTCTGGATCAGCAGACATTTCTACACTGCCAAAGAAGGGTGAATTCAAGTACATAATGAAGCAAAAGCCTAAACGGGGTCAGTCAGCACCTTCTCACACATGGAGGCTGCACTTAGATGTGAGGATACAGGAGCTCCGACAGCTCGCAGATATTTTGCTACATTTCAAGCATCCAGTGCTGATTGTGAAAGAGGATTTAGTTTGATGAATCATATCAGAGCATCATCCAGAAATCGTCTTGAAGTGGCAGATTTGCAGCAGCTGATGCACATAAAGTCAAAGCAAGAAGCAGACGGAGCATCGACAGAGTTCAGCCACTGGAGAAGTGAGAAAACTGTGGAATTAAATATTTCACAAGACTTTATACTGTATCTAATGCTACAGCACATATTTCATTGTGCAAATTGTGAATGTTTTACTGTGAACCAAAAGTTATGACTGAAAGGCGTAACGTCTCATTTCTCTCCCGGCTGAAGCAGAACATGAACAGAAATATTTTCTTTTCCTCATTTTAAGTCGGGCAAATCGCTTAGACTGGAAACAAACTAATGGAAACTGTAATTGGATTCGTTAGATAAGCAACGTGCTGTGATCCAGATTTATAACAGGTGTGTGGCCGCAGCGCCATCATGTGATGCTGCGCTCACTGGTCCTATTTGTTTGCAGAGAGTTTTGAGCAGCGCAAGTGGCTCACATTTTTTGACAGTAGACTGACAGGAAAGAGAGCAAAGACAGGGGGCAAAGGTCGCCAGGGCCAGGAGTCGAACCTGCGACGTCCACGTCGAGGACTGAGGCCTCCAAACGCAGGGGCGTGCTAACATCTGCGCCATCACAGCACGCTGCACATGAATATATAATGAGCGAGTCACATGACCGCGTTTCCTGCAGTGAGAAAACGCCGGCGAGAAACAATGCGCCGCAAAATCCCTGCTGGAATGTTGAGAGGATTAGAGAAACTCACTGCTGGTTCCTGGCAGGAAACGCTGAGTCAGCTCTTTGTGCTGCAGCTGTTCCTCACTATTTGTGCTGCAGATGTTCCTCACTCTGCTCTTTGTGCTGCAGCTGTTCCTCACTCTGCTCTTTGTGCTGCAGCTGTTCCTCACTCTGCTCTTTGTGCTGCAGCTGTTCCTCACTCTGCTCTTTGTGCTGCAGCTGTTCCTCACTCTGCTCTTTGTGCTGCAGCTATTCCTCACTCTGCTCTTTGTGCTGCAGCTGTTCCTCACTCTGCTCTTTGTGCTGCAGCTGTTCCTCTTCAGAACCGTCCGTCTGGACGCCGCTGACTTCACGCAGTGCGCGTCCCACGGTAGCTTCGCCCGCCGCTGGCAGGAGACGCTCTACAACATGTTCCACTTCGTCACGCTGTACGTCATCCCGCTGCTGCTGATGAGCTGCTGTTACAGCCGCATCCTGCTGCACATCAACCGGCAGCACCTGCAGCACAAAGGTACACCAGCTGGTCCTGCAGCGCCACTAGGCGTCGGGCGTCATCACTCTGAATCACACCTGTATCTCACCTGTCATTACGTGGCAGCGCCGGTCAACAGAATGCAGCTGACGTAGCTCCTCCCCCTGCCAGCAGGCGAGTCGCCCCTGCGGCGCAGCGGCACCGACCTCATCCCCAAGGCGCGGATGAAGACGCTGAAGATGACGGTGGTGATCGTGCTGTCCTTCGTCGTGTGCTGGACGCCGTACTACCTGCTGGGGATCTGGTACTGGTTCCAGCCCGACATGTTGCGGGTCACACCTGAGTACGTCCACCACGCCCTGTTTGTGTTCGGGAACCTGAACACCTGCTGCGACCCCGTCATCTACGGCTTCTACACGCCGTCGTTCCGCGCCGACCTGGCCGCCTTCTGCCGCCGCACGAGGAGCCGCTCGTCGCCGGACCGCCTGTCCGCCAGGGGGGGTCCGCACAGCGGCGAGGACGAGGCGGCGCCCCGCTGACCAATCACAGCCCAGAACTGAACCACGGGACGCTGTCTGGTTTTATTTCGTGTTTGGAGGTTTTTCACTTTGTTTGTTGGATCCGAATAAAATGTTTCTGTGATTCTGATTGGACACAATATTGAACTTTAATCCAGTGCTCTGATTGGCTGATAACCAATTTAGAACCTGACATGCAGGCCAGCAGCGCCACCTGCTGTCCGGGAGCTCTGAGCTGATGAGGAAGTCAGTAACTACGGAGCCCTGGAGGGGACACGGGACTTTTCCTTTTGCGTTCCCTCATAATAACATTTCTGCAATATTTGCTGATCTGGTTTGTTCACAACCACAGTGTTTATTAACTCTTTGGTGCAAAAACTGATAGAAGATGGATTCACTGCATGTTTATGTCTGTTAGTGTAGGTTGGCATGGAAACGGCCCTTTAACCCTTCAGACCAACAAGAGACTGACCTGTCAGATGATTTATTACCCGCAGTAATAACTCAGAAATAGTCCAGATAGTTTGGATGTATTTTATATTCTTTCCTTCTTCTGGAAAGTTTCTGTTTATGTCAGAAGTTTGTGGTTCATTTCTATCCTAAAGAAAAAGATAAAAAACTTCACATATTTCATAATGAGATATTAACATCCATGGAAAAACCTGCTATTATAGCAGAAAATATGACGGACCGTGAGAAAGGCTGGCAGTATTCAGTCATAACGCATGAAGTGATCAGGACGTCACTGCGAGGGAACGCAAAAGGAAAACGTCCCCATGTCCCTGAAGGGCCTCCGTAATTAACAATAAATAATTAAATCATGATTAATACTGAATAATATCTATTAAAGTACATATGTGTATGTACGTAATGTCTGTATATGTTTTATTCATGTTCTCCATACCTTCATCAGTGACTCGTCTCTCCCTCCTCTTCCTCACATCGTCTTTATGAAACATTCTAACTAAAACAGGAGCCATCTCACTAACACAGAGAAACAATTACACATAAATAACAGTCTGTTCCGCCTTCTGTGGCATAATATAAGGCAATAATTCAAACTTGTTCAAATTTCCTAAATCTCCTTCATAACTGAACTGGTGTGACGGCAAACACAAAAACAGTTTGAAAATATTATAGTCACAAAATATAAACGGCAATATGTGCATCTTACTTGTGAAATGTAAACCCCTGAGATCTCCAAGATGGCCTCTCCAAGATGGCCGCTCCAAGATGGCCTCTCCAAGATGGCCGCTCCAAGATGGCCTCTCCAAGATGGCCACTGCCCTAAATCTCTTCAGCGAGAGTAGGCAGGAGCAGCAATGAAGCATCTGTTCTTCATGAACGTCTGTTTGTAACCAGCAACGTTTTATTTCTTATATTTTGAAGCATTAGAAAGCAAAATACTAAAATATTAAATCAGAAAACGCTTCTGACAGCAGATCGCTTGAAACCACGCAGTGAGAAACAGCGACTGTCTGAAACTCTTCATTATATTTATTGTAGATCATCTGATTGGATCCTGCCAACATGGACCCGACCAGAACCGGGCTCAGTGTGAAAAGAAGCAGAACTTCAGTCCAGTTTCTACATGAATAACTTTTATTTGGTGTCTAAACAGAGAGAAGAACAGCTGCTTGTTCCAACAGCAAGAAAAATATTCAAACATTCCAGAAAATTCATTGGAAAAAGACAAAAATCTCCATCAGAATCAGTTAAAGCTCCGCGCTTCACTAGAAAACCATTAAAGCATTTCATCATTGGTTCTAGCCTCAAATCTATGATCTACGGCTCTAGAGCTGCTCCGGCTGGAGGGTTCTGGTTCTGGTCCATGTCCTCCAGCTGGATCAGTTTTCATCTACAAACAGAGTAAAACCAGGTCGGAGTTCTGGACCTACAGGAATCGTCTTCACATCAGCAGAATTTGGCAGAGCTTCCTGTCCGCCGCCGATGGCGGCGACCGAAACTTGGACTCAACTGACAGAAGAAAATTTTAGAAACCAGAATAATTAGCAACATTAAAGGCTTTGCTCTGCATGAAACCGGGTCGCTTCAGAACCGACACCGAGTCAGCAAGAAGCTCCTGGCAGAGCAGACATGTGACCCTGAGGACAAAGGGGCGGGGCTTAGCGGGGGAACTCGTGTCCTGCAGTGCTAAGCTGGGAGTTTAAAGGGACAGGTCCATGTTTTACTGCAGGCTGTCCTCAGGGTCAGGGGTCATCATAAAGACTTGTAAACTAACTAGGTGAACTCCCAGGCCTTCTGTGGTTCTCCATATGAACCTCAAAGGTCAGAGGTGAAGGTGGAGCTGCAGGTGTCTCCATCTCTCTCATTTGGTCGTTTGGACTCGTTGTCCAATAGAAACTCGTCGTTTTGGTTCGTTTGTTCTTCAGAGTGAAAACAAACCGAATCTGGTTCAGAACTTCCTCTTTGGACGCCATTCAGCGCGTTAATATTTGGCTCCAACACATCACAGGTACGCTGAAACATGGCCGACAGGAAGTGGCCACGCCCACCTTCATGTGTTCATAAAGAGACGGTGAGGACGTCCCACAGAGAGGCGTCTACCATGTCCAAACTGTCCTGCTTCACCTCTGCAGCAGCTTAGAGGTCAGAGGTCAAGGGACAATCATGGAGCTTTTGGTTGTGAGGTAGTTTGGCCTGAGCAGCAGGAGGTCAGAGGTCAAAGCCTGAGGTAGTGGTGTGGGGGTGGAGGGTGCAGCTGAGGGGGTCGTCCTCCACTTCCTGACTTACAGTGAACTCTGCTGCCACCTGCTGGCCAGAACGTGGTAATCCCTTTGGTTCTGGCCCCAGAGGCCCGGCAGGTCCGCTACCTGCTCAGGTGGTTCTGAGGCCCGGTTCTGGTCGGATCGGCGGGAACTCGGCACAGTTGGTGATCAAACGGAAACGACACCAAACTAAAGAAAAAAAGTTTTGGTTTGAGCAGGAAGTGACTCTGATTCCACAGAGGACAGTCCAGGTCAGGGGTCAGGGTCAATGTGACCAGGTCATCATGGTACAAGGTCAGAGGGGCTCAGCTTTGGCTCAATGTGGGAGGGAAGTGAACAGAGCGGCCAGTCTCTGCAGCTTCATCCTCTGAAGGTGTCGGGGGGGGGGCAGGGGAGGGGGGGGCAGAGGGAGGGAGGGGGGGCAGAGGGAAGGGGGGCAGAGGGAGGGAGAGGGAGTTTATCCGGTTCCAGATTCAGCAGATCGATTCGACTCGACCATGATGGTCACTGGCGGAGGAGCGGAGTCACGTCTCTGCAGGTGGAGGAAAAGGTGATGATTAGCTTGGTTCTGATGGTTCTGATGGTTCTGATCAGAACCATCAGTAGAATCAAACACATATTATAGCTGAAGCTAATGCTAAACCACCAAATACAAAAATTATCAGCAGAAGCTAACGCTAATGTGGCATACAGGCCATTCTGATGAAATAGTGGATGTAAATTAATAATCTTAATGTTTTTTGTGTGTGTTGCTCGGAGGCGACGGTTGTGGAACAAATGTCTTGTTCTCTCTTGCTAATGACTGTAGCGATAGCGCTAACTGAATTACTTTGTAACAATTATTAAATTGAAATGTTGCAGACTCAATCACAATATCTCGCCTGACTGTTTGCCACCATTACTCGAGCGTTAAGATGTCTTCCGTTTCTGATTCTGCTGCATTTTATCACTTTAATGTTTTATAAACTGGATGACTAAAACTAAATGTGCCAGAAAGCTCATCCAAATTATTAAAATGGGAAACATTTTATGGCAATAACTGCTTCAAGTGGCTCAAATAAATGGCAGCCATGTTGGAAAGTGGTGGTCATCCTGAAATTCAATTGCTGGGTTTCAGATGCTGCAGCAGCCAGTGCAGATGGAGGGCAGGAAGTAAATACAGCCCAGTTATCTCTGCTGAACAGCTTCCTGTACGGTTGTTCCAGCCGTTCTAATGGAGGCAAAGATCAACATTATTTTTGTGTTTCAAAGGTTTCAGTCACAAGGGAGCTCATTTTAAAAACTTAATGAAAAGAGGGGAAAAGTGGCCTGTATTTTTTGAAAGCAGGCTGACAGGAAGGCAGGGACAGACAGAGGTAGGGTAAGGACATGTGGTAAGGAGTTGAACCCGCGACGGGCGCGTCGAGGACAAAGGCCTCCATACAGCACGTCCCCAACCAACCCCACGTTATGTCTATGAGCCTGGATCTCCTGCTAAATCATTTATTTAGCTTCTGTAAACCCAGTTCATGCAGGAGTTGTGCGTTGGTGTTGAGTCGCTGTAGGATTCAGGTCCAATGTGGGTCAACTGTTGGCTCCGATCAGCAGAAACCCAGACATGAACCGTGTGGGGAACAGTCAAAGTCTGTGTGGCTGGGTAGCTTATGTTTCATTTATTTAGCTTCTTTACCATGAATGAACATTATATTTTCTGCCCGGGACTCGGCACTGAGCTAGCGGCTAACAGCGTTAGCGCTCTGAGGACAACCAAGCCAGGGCAGAAATAATGTCTGACCTTACATATGAATGCTTGTCTTTCTAAGCAGGTTTAGCTTGTTGTTAGCGGTAGCATCGTCATCATAGACTGATTACTTAAATTAGCACAATTCCTTAGTTTCAGCCTATTTAGGGCGTTAGCTACTCGTGATGAATTTAGCTTTGTTTTCACTGGAGAAATCCACTTCCTGTCCTCCATCTGAACTCAAGTCCACCTTGCTGCAGCAAACAGGAAGGGGCGGGACGGACCACTGTCTCATACCTCACTTGGAAACGGGACCATTGCACTCCAGAAGTGAAGGGGGCGCTATTTCCTAAGCTCCTTCTCTCTGAATATTGCGCATCATCGGATCACATGACTGAAACCCAGCAATGTTAATGTTTCTGCCAGAGCTGGGTTGTGATTGGGCGGTTGGATTTAGTTGAAGCTAATCGTTCAGGTGTTCTCCTCACCTGACTTAGTTCAACGTTCTCTGCCCTTTGACCTTTAGCCCCTCTCACTCCATTCAGGGTGCTTGAAGTCTCCCAGCTCCTCTCCTTCCTACAGATAAAGCTGAACAGAAACAGGAAGTTGCAGGTCATAGTGAGAGAGGAAGCAGACAGATGATGATGATGATGATGTACCTGCGTCTGTACGCCAGCAGGATGAAGAGCAGGCAGCAGAGGACGCAGGCCAGGCCGCTGTGGACGCCGACCAGCAGCGTCGACATGGACGGGTCGGATTGGTCGCAGTTACAGCTCTGACCAGCTGGGGGCAACAAAGCTGTCAGGTTCACCTCTAAACTGGGCAAATTAATTCCAGCATTTGAGGCTCCGCCTACCTGCTGCTGAGGCTCCGCCCTCTGCCAGAGACACCAGGCGACGAGCGGACGGACTGTCTCCGTTCCCGTTGAACGCCACCAGCTGGATCTCATAAACCGCTGCCGCTTCTACACACACACACACACACACACACACACACACACACATACACACATACACACACACACACATAAACACACACACACACACACACACACACACACACACAAACACACACACACACACACACACACACACATAAACACACACACGAGGTTACCCTGAGCCCTCTGGACAGGTGGAGGGGGCGGGGCCTCCACTTCTACACCTGGCTCAGTAGCGTTAGCTGCTGCTGCTCACCCAGGTTGGAGATGGTGTGAGTGTTGATGTGTCCTGGGAAGACTTCCTGCCCCTGGAGATCGGGGTTGGAGACCCCATGGTACTGCAGCCTGAAGCCCTCCACCTTCCCTGGCTTACTGGGCAGCTCCCAGTACACCTGCATGGCCGTCTGGTTCAGCACCTTGGTGAAGAAACTCGGAGTACTGGGAACTGTGGAAGAGACAGAGGGTGACGTTAAGCAGCACAGACCAGGGGGCGTGGCTCAGGTGTGCACCAGGTGGCGTACCTCCGCCCAGCGTGGTGGCGGTGACGGCGGCGGACGGCGGGCTGCCGCCCTCAGCAGAGTACGCCTTCAGGTAGACCCGGTAGCTGGTGGCGGCCTCCAGGTTCTGGACGTCGTGGCTGAAGGTGTTCTGGTCCACGGCCTCCTGCAGCTCTGCGCCGTCGGGTTCTGGGAACGCAGCGGAGTCAGAACCTGCTAGACGGACCACCCGGCCCGGTTCTGACCAGTCCCGGCTCTTACCTCCCAGCCTCCGGATGTGCAGCACGTATCCGATGACCCGCGGGGCGTCCTGCGGGTCGGGCCGGTCCCAGGTGAGCCGCAAACCGTCAGCGCTCATGGCGGCGGCACGCAGCCCGGCGGGCGCCTCGGGCAGCGCTGGCCCCGGCGCCACCGCCAGCCGGGCGCTGGCCTGGTTGGTACCGGCGCCGCTCTCTGCGATGCACTGGTAGATGGCCTCGTCCTCCGCGGAGATGCGCGTGATGGCCAGCGTCCTGCAGGGGGCAGAGCGATCGAGGGAGTCAGAAACCGTTCCAGACCCGGTTCTGGCCCGGTTCCGGCCCGGTTCCGGCCCAGTCCCAGCAGCCTTACGTGTTGCCGTTGGTGAGCTTGACGTTGGCGCCGGGCGCCAGCAGCTTGCCATTCTTCAGCCAGATGAGGTGCGGCTGAGGGACGCCGGTGGCGGTGCAGCTGAAGACGGCGCTGCCCCCTGGTGGCCGGGAGACGGACTGCGGCCACTGAACGAACTCTGGAGGAGCTGCAGGCGACATGGCAGGTAAGCAGTGGGCGCCACCAGCAGGGGGTGCCACTCACTGAAACTTAAGGATTAATTCAAACTGTGAAATTCGTGATGATAAAAAAAACTAAATATTATTAGTAACGTGAGAATATTGGATTAATTAATAGCCTTCTGCTTGGCAGGAAAATCAGGTGGAAGGAAAAAGTATGCTGGAATCAGGGTCCCTGCAGCTTTGGGAGGGTTGTGATCCAGGAGTTTCTCCAGAGCTGCAGCGTGTTGGGACAACAAAACTGGGGAAGGTTGCCATAGCGATACATTAAACAAAGTGTCTTAGTGTCCTTCTGGACTGAGATAATGGTCCTGATGATGATGATGATGATGATGATGATGAAGAGCAGCAGCTGCTGCAGTCGCCTCTTTGCTCCAGCAGGGGGCCGCTCTCTGGGATTTCCCACGCTGTCGTCCTGTCAGTGAACTCATCTCTCTTTCTGAACTTGAACTTCTTTGTGTCTGTGTTTAAACTCCACTTTGACCTTTGACCCCTGCACCCCCACAGACAGACAGGTGCTGTCTCGCCTCTGGCCGGCTGTCGTCACGGTAACCTGGAGACCCCACTCACAGCTCCTGAAGCCCCGCCCCTTTGGCTTTAAATGCAAAGAAAGGGGAGTGGGCGGGTTCAGGGGTCAAAGGACAGATTGTGTGTGTGGGGGTTTTTTTACTGGCAGAGAAATAAAGATGATCTATGAAGTGTGGACACACAACACACACACACACACACACACACACACACACACACACACACACACACACACACACACACAGAGGGATGAAGATGATTCAGATAAATTTCAAAGACCCAAACTGGGAGAACTGGTCCAGTTTCGTCTAGGTTCTGGTTCTGGTCCAGATGCTGCGTTCTTCAGCTTCCTCCTTTGTTTGGACCGCCTCAGAGGACTGACCGGGTTCTGTGACAAACAGAACGTGGTTCTGACCCAGATGGGTCGGCTGGTACTGACTCTGCAGATCAGAGGTTCTGCTGCAGCCCAACAGAACCAGGATCAAGGGGTCCATCAGAAGTTCTGCTCAGTGGCAGGGCGGGTCGGGTTGGGTTCTGTCGGGACAGACGGCGCTGCTGTGGGAACCAGATTCTCATTGTGCGCCGCATCTCTTCTCATGCTAATCAACATGCTAATGGCCTGACCTCTGACCCCACAGCCCCCCCAACGTCAGGCTGAGGGAAGCTAACCGACCTTCATCTGGACTAGAACCAGAACCCTATGGTAGCAGCCTGCTGGTTCTGTTGGATCCAACAGATTAACCCTTTCCTGCGTTAAAGCTGCCAGGCTGGCTGGGGTCATCCGGGGTCATCCGGGGTCACCTGGAGCGCTCGCTGTAGTCATGATGCTACGCTCCTCTTTCTCAGAGAGGAACTGATTGTAACAAAGAACTGAAAACCATGAACTGATTCAGAATCTGTCTGATCCGATTGGTTCTGGTCGGCCAGAGGTCCAGAGTCGGTTCTTTACCCGGAATGCTGCTCCTGGAGTTCCGGCCGGAACCAGGAGGATGGAGCACATCGACCCAGTTCTCAGAGAACCGACTGTAAAACTGTTAGTTTATAAATCACTGAAAACACAATTCATTAAAGACCGTCTGGTTCTGGTTCTGGTTCTGGTTCTGCTCTGCATGTCCAGAACCAAACGAGGAGAAGCAGCTTTCAGCATCTATGCACCACAAATCTGGAACAAACTTCCAGAAAACTGTAAAACAGCAGAAACCCTGAGATCCTTTGAATGTGGACTGAACCCAGATTGGTTTTATTTGAAATGGAATCAATTTATTGATGACTTATTGATAACACCTGACTTGATGTGATGATGGATTATTGATTCTATGATGCATGACTTTATGTTTTTATGCTGTAAAGCTCTTTGAGATCCTCGCTGCTGAAAAGCTGCAATACACATCAAACCTGATCTGCTTTACCTTGGACCACCAGGCGTCCCAGCGCAGTTCTTCTGGACCGACTGCCGGGCCGGTTGGCGGAGCAGACGTAGACCCCGGAGTGCTGCAGAGACGCATCCGAGATCATCAGGTTCCCCGTCCCCAGGACCTGGACGCCCTCCACGCCGATGGACCGGCCGTCTGGTGGCGGAGGACAGGACAGGTGAGGACAGATGGGGACAGGTGGGGATAGATGAGGACAGATGGGGACAGGTGGGGAGAGATGGGGACAGGTGGGGATAGATGAGGACAGGTGGGGACAGGTGAGGACAGGTGGGGACAGGTGAGGACAGATGGGGACAGGTGAGGACAGATGGGGACAGGTGAGGACAGATGGGGACAGGTGGGGACAACTGCTACAGGCAGACAGCTGATGGTGGCGTTACCTAGGCGACTCCAGGACACAATGGGGCGTGGGTTTCCTGTTGCGATGCATTCCAAGATGGCGGTTTGGTGGATGTTGATGGTGAGGTTCTGAGGTCCAGAGAGGATGACGGGCTCCTTGTAGGGTCTGGACCCTGCTACTGGACCCACAGAACCAGAACCTTCAGTGAAACGGCCCAGACCCCAGAACCACCGATCAGGTTTGTTTTGTTTTGTTCTGGACCTGGGCCGGTTCCCTTACCGGTGACGGACAGCCGGGCCTCCTGGCTGCAGCGCGTGTTGGCGATGTTGGAGGCGACGCAGCGGAACAGGCCGCCGTCGGAGCGTTGGACGGCGGTCACCTGCAGGACGCCGTTGGGGAGCAGAGTATACCTGCAGACAGCCGGGGAAAACGTGAGGACGCGGCTCTGGAAGCTTGCCAGGAGCTGCAAGTGAGGAGGGTCACCTGGGGTCAGCGGTGCTCAGAGGGAGGCGGTCCTTCTGCCAGGTGATGTTTGCCTCCGGAATCCCATTCACCTGGCAGCTGAGTCTGGCCACACCCCCTTCGTCCACCGCCAGAGACTGTGGGTGGGACAGGAACTTTGGGAGCGCTGCAGGATGGAGACAGGTCAGTTCAGGTGTGCTGCAGGTGGGGGATGATGTCACATGGTGCAGGTGTGACTCACAGGCCAGCTGCGCCCGCGCCTTGCGGCTGATCAGCAATCCGTAGCGATTCTGCGCCGCGCAGTCGTACTCGCCAACGTCCGACTCATTGCTCTCTCGCCTCTTGGAAAAGTTCTTGATGAGCAGCGTGCCGTTGGCCAGCACCGCCACCCTGTCGCCAGTTGCTATGGGAACGCCATTACGCCTCCAGGTGATGCTGACAGGCCCCTCCCCTTCTACCTGGCAGTGCAGCATCAGGGGGCGGTCCCTGACAGCGATCACGTCTCTGGGCTCCATCAGGAAGGCGAGCTCTGAGGCTCCCAGCACACCTGGAGAGCAGGTAGGAGAGGGGCGGGGCCTCAGCTGGAGCACACGGTGACAATAAGGTCTGCCTGCAGCCAAAACTCAGGGCACAATTCAACTCACTGCAGGCTCTACTGAGGAATGAGAACCATGGAGACTGAGGAAGGTGATGATGAAGGTGACGATGATGATGATAATGTCAGCATTCCTTCCGGTCGCGCCTGCAGGCAGAACTCTGGGTTAAAATCAAACTCCTGAAATCGGGCAGAGGGCGGCGCTAATGCTGCGTGTCAGTAGAAAGACAAACATCTCAGTCAGCAGCTTCATATTTTGGTGCTACTCTCTAAATTTCATCCACCAGAGACCTGCTGCAGCAACAGGAAGGGCGACGCCCCGCTGGCAGCCTCTGACCTTATATGGAAATGGGACCGTTGGACTCCGGAAGCGAAGGGGGCGCTGTTTCCTATATTATCCTCCCGTTTTTATTTTCCTTTGCAATCTGTGATGTATTTTCACCTTTAGGAAGGATTTTCACTCTCAGCATGAATTTCATCTTCTCTCTATTATTTTCTCTGTATTATTTACTGAGTGCAGCTCACAGTTTTTAACTGTGTTCTTCTAAATCTGCTCCTTAGTCGCATCTTTTCAGGCCTGATGCTGCCTCTAGTGGCGCGGGGTGGTAGCACAAATAATATTACTAAATCAGAACAGCACAAAGTCTTTATTATTTATTAATTTTTCATTTTCTTAAGGAAGTACAGATAATTAAATGAGATGAACAAACTGATGAATAAAGAGGATGGATGCTCTCTGCTAAAATATTTCTGCATCTTCTATCATCTTTCAGCAAACAGTTGAGATAAACCTGCTGTTTTACCTGCCAGTGAAAGTTTCATTAAAAGTTTGTCTGTTGATCTGCAGCTCATGAGACCGAGTTAAACTTGAGTTAAAATTCTAAGTTTTAACATTTTAGCTCAACAAGCTCTAGTTGGGTAACAAGATCACTAGATCCTCTTAAAGATGGAGTCTCTGAGAAAGTCCTTAAAGATACAGGAAGTGTTTTCAGCAAAGTTGAGCTGAATGTCCAGGAACGACGCCAGGAATTTGCCAGTTTCAACAGTTTGGCCATTAAGTGAAGCTGGAATCACTTTCAGGTTTTGTTTATGTCATTTAATTATCTCTATGGCCTTAAGAATGGAAAAACGGTGTTTTATAAGATAATTGATC
Organism: Poeciliopsis gracilis; assembly: GCA_911649635.1. Taxonomy (NCBI): domain Eukaryota; kingdom Metazoa; phylum Chordata; class Actinopteri; order Cyprinodontiformes; family Poeciliidae; genus Poeciliopsis; species Poeciliopsis gracilis. The sequence goes on along the minus strand of CAJVRI010001204.1, from coordinate 1,331,253 downwards.
TTTTTCAGTTCCAGTAATGCCAGAATTAATAATAAATATTAAAGCCTTTGTGCTATTCCGATTTAGTAATGTAATGATATTAGTTGTGCTACCACCTCACGCCACTAGAGGCAGTATCAGGCCTGGAAAGATGCGACCAAGGAGCAGATGTAGAAGAACACAGGAAGCTACAGAATGTGTTAAAACTGTGATCTGCACTAAGTAAATAATAGAGAGAAGATCAAATACAAGCTGAGAGAGAAAGGAAAGGAAAATAGAACCGGCAGACCGCGGATAATATAGGAAACAGCGCCCCCTTCACTTCCGGAGTGCAACGTTCCCATTTCCATATTTGGTCTGAGGCTGCCAGCGGGGCGTCGCCCTTCCTGTTGCTGCAGCCTGGTTCTTCTCACTTGTCCTAAAATGCGGTAAACCTGAAGCATCAGACGCGTTCGGTGTGAACGCAGCATTAGCCCTGACGTCATGTGACCAGCTCCACCTGTCAGGTTGTTATTGGAGGTGACTGAATGTCTGCAATCTCATTGGCTGAGCCACTTCAGTTTTTAGATGAGCCACAGGTACAAAATCCTGGAATAAAACGGCTTCATGAGCTGATCCAGTGGCTCGGATCTGCAGAACCTTAATGAGCTCATCATTCAGTGCTGCAGCAGAGGCTCACAGACAGCGGACCTCCAGGACCGGACTCTGACTCTGTGGGGTTTTGTGTTTCGTTACGGTTCTTCAAACTGAACCGAACCAGAACCGATGGTCTCGTTTAGCCACCCAGAGTGGCTAGAGGAGGCAGAACCGAACCGAAGCTGGACCGGACCTGACTGGGCGGAACCAGGTTCTGAACTGGATCAGTTCTGAACCTGATCCAGTTCAGTTGCTGCTGGTTTCTATAGAAACATCTAAACTGGTCATAATACGCAGCTGAACTCACTGCACCGATAACCGATCAACTGGAACGAATGAATCAATGAATGAGTGAATGAACTGAAATTACTTTCATAAAGTTCTTCCAGATGATCGGATCGGAGGATCCGATTGGTCGGTCTGTGAAGCTGCACTTGAACTCAGCTGCAGTCTGCCTCCCCACCCCCCCAGCTGACTGACCTCTGACCCCCCAGCATGAAAGAAAACAATCAGAACAACAAACTGGACCAGACGCGATCCCCCTGCACCCCACTGCAGCTGTCAGACCCACCAGAACCTCCTGGTCGTTCTGGTCCAGAACCAGAACCAGATAATAACAGATACACTGATAGAAACACAAAGCGTTAGAATAAAACACCTGAATAATGGCAACATGGGTCAACATGTTTTCCTATGTGGAATCGAACCAGCAACCCCAGAACCGGCTGCTGTTTGTGCTGTGGTGTTGCCATAGCAATGGAGTTGATTTTTCTTGATGTTTTCGTAAATAGTTGTTCATGTTTCTGAAGAATCAGGCAATGAAGAAATGATTTAACTTTTTACCCAAAACGTTTCAAGCTCCTTTAAAAACTGTTTTATTTTATCAAAGCATAACTGGGAAATTTCTAAAGGTTAAATTATTTCTGATGCATAAATGTAAAATAATAAAATAAATGTAAGAGATTGTTTCCATGGGCCGTAAATGAATGAAAATATTAAGATCTGTGTGATTTTTCCCTCCCATCTGTGGTTTACAAAGACATGCTGGGCGCGGCGGCGGCGGCGGCGGCGGCGGCGGCGGCGGCGGCGGCGGCGGCGGCACTTCGTTGAAACGAAGGTCCAGCATCATCATCACCCCCCCCCCTCCCTGAGGGGGAGGGGCTCATCATGGGGGGCTCTGACTGCACATCCCCCCATCCCTCAACAGCAGACAGGCCCAGAGGTCAGGAGGTCATGAGACCGCCCCTCCAGGCCCCGCCCCCCGACTCTGAACATGAACTTCACGGTTCCAACAATTACCCCCCCAGGGGTAAATCCTTCAGCACCCTGAGAACCAGACAGTCTCCCCTCATCCCCCCTTGGACAGATGTCCTTCAGTCTGCTGCTGAACGGGTCACTTCCTGTTCAGGTGAGTCACTGGGTCAGGTCAACCTGGGTAACTTTAGCCCAGTCCTCAGATGAGCCTCTATTCCAGAACCGCTGATCCAAATGATCACATGACCACCAAGAGCTGCAGAAACTCTCTGATCACCTCCAGGTGTGGCAGAAGGGAAACACTGAGAAACGCTGCTTCAGACTCAACCAGTTCCTCCCAGTTTGACCAGCTGCAGATCAAACTGGGAGCCTGAAAGTAAAAACTGGAGTGAAGACAAAAGAAAACAAAGAGAAAAGGAGCAAATGATGGAGGGAGGATGAAGAGAGAGGAACCACGTTGATGATGATGGTTCTGGTTCTGATCCGATCAGATTAAAGCATCAGCAGCTTTTAAACTGATTTTCATAAAACCACAGTGCTGTGTTTTTATTGGTCAGATAGAAAAAGGGGTGCTCTGATTGGCTGAAGCAGAAAAGCTTCAGAACAAACAGGAAGAAACGTAAACCTGGAAACTTTACTGAAGAAGAGGAGGAGAAACCAGGAAATGATGAAGAGGACAGAATGTAAACCAGAACACGAATCAGATCCAGAACCTCAGAGTTCTGTTGGTGTCGGGTCGGTGAACAGAACCTTTGGTTCTGAAAGAGTCTGACCTGAGCAGCAGATTCCCAGCAGCATCATCAACATCTTCATCATCAGGCTGCGCAGCGTCGTCTTCTTCTCTTCTCTGTTACAGGACCCGGTTCTGACCCGGTTCTCCTCTGGCTTTGACCCGGTTATGCTGCAGAGCCTTCTTGCTGCTGCTCCGTCTGAAGTCGGGCTCCAACTGAACCAGAACCCAGAGATGCCTGGCTGATGTGGGAGGGGCCAGAGGGAGGAGGGGTTAAAGGTCAGACAGAAGGGAGGAGGGGGAGGAAGAGGAGTTTATATTATTATGGCATCAGAATGACGGAACCAGAAATCACACTGAGGTTCTGACCCGTTTCACTGGTTCTGATCATCAGCAAGTCCAATCTGTCAGATTCTTTAGATTCTAGAAAAGTTCTGGTTCAAACTAGACCTGAAGCTGATCAGAACCAGTCCATCAGAACCAGTCTTTCAACGTCCTCTCAGTCCAGAAGTTCTGGTTCAGCCCGGTTCTGCTGATCTAAGCAGGAGAACCTCTACTTATTTCATGTCGGATCCATTTAGCTGCTGGTTCTGTGGAAGCAGTGAAGCCTTCCAGCTCAGGCCCACAGAACCGGTTTGGGTTTGAACTGGTTCTGCAGCATCAGAACCAGTTCAAACCCGATCTCTATGTGGAGATCTCACAGAACCATCGGGCCAATAACGCTGGTTCTGGTTCTGAAACATAAAGGAAGTGTAGAGCCCCCGCATGGCGCTGGGTGGCGGCAGAGAGCCGCTCTGGCTGCAGCAGAAGAAGAAGAAGCGTGGCGGGACGTAAACAGGAAGTGGATCTGAAACAGGACGGGTTCTTTTCAGAAAGGTTCTGGTCAATCTGATGGAGGTTCGGCTGCAGGAAGCGGACCGTTAGAACCGGAACCAGAACCCGCTTAAAGGTCAGAACAGACCGACCCGAACCATCAGAGTTCATACTGAGGTTCTGCTCGAATTCTGACATCAGAACTTCTTTTGGAGTTTTATTTAAAAGGTTCGGAGGTTCTTATCCGGAGATCCAGTTCATGACCAGTTCCAGCGCTCTCCAGTTTGGATCAGGGTCCCGCTCTGTTCCTCCGGTCCAAATAGATCAGAACCAGTGTTCTGACTAACAGAGCTACCCCGTCAGATTTTCTTACCGCATCATATAGATAGCTAGGTCTGTCTGTCGGTGCTACCCGTCCAAAACTGCTACCATCATGTTTACAAAGAAACTACAGCGGCTTGTTAATGTTCAATATATTGGATTATTGAGTGACTGAAGTGGAAGCTTAGCAGTTTGGTTAGCTTAGCATTGAACAATTCATATGATGATGAAAGCAGATCACTTCCTTCATCTGAATATCCTACCGTTTGAAATGAAAAGCTGCAGATGCAGCGCTGATCCTTTCCTAGAATATCTACCTGTTCATATCTGCAATACAGAGGCGATTGTTAGAATGAAACAGGATCAGATGGAAACAGGTTTTATTGGTATTAAATTAAACAGACAACAGATCATTACATTAATAGGATGTATGGCTGCACAGGTCACTGAAATGATGGGATATGATTAATATACACTGATATTACAGGCTTACAGCGTCAATCCTATATAGTATTGCTAACATCTATTTAGCAATGTTTAGTAATAAAAGAGTGTAATTAAACTAAAATATTATACAATTTAGGAACAAAAACAGCCCAAAAAACCAACATATTTTTTCCCAAACAATGACTTGTTTACAGCAACGACTTTACAGACAGAAAACTGAAGCCATTTATAAATATATTTACAAGCTGCTGTCATTTCAAGTAAAATCATGAAGTAATACAGCAGCTTAATGAAAGCCTGGTATAAGCAAAACTTCCACAGGTTGGACGTATAAGAAATCTGAGTCAGCAGAATGTGACGTAGCATCGATGTGCGCATTAGTACAAGGTAGGACGGATTGACGGGTAGCCCAGATAAACAGAACGCCTGTTGCCCAGGGGGTGGGGCATCGGCTGATTTTCGGGAGACAAAGAGAATCTACTTAGCAACAATAATATTATTCAAGTAAAAGAAAAAGGCACAGAGCAGTAAAATGGTAAATGGACTGAACTTATATAGCGTGTTTCCAGTCATTTTGACCACTCAAAGCGCTTCACACTGGAGTCACATTCACCCATTCACACTCACAAACACACACACATTAATACACCGATACGCAGACCGGTAGGCAATATAAAACTACCTCTATAAGAACCTTTCTTCCAGAAAAGTTACTCAAGTGAATGTAACCAGCACTCGCCACGTTATGAACATAAACACCAGTAGCCTACAGGCTGCTAGTTAACAAGCTAAAGGTGCTGTTCTGGTGTTAGCTAGCTAACATTAGCTAGTCATCTTCTAGCTAACATTAGCTAGTCATCTTTTAGCTAACATTATCTAGTCATCTTTTAGCTAGTATTAACTAGTCATCTTTTAGCTAATATTAACTAGCCATCTTTTAGCTAACATTAGCTAGTCATCTTTTAGCTAATATTGACTAGTCATCTTTTAGCTAACATTAGCTAGTCATCTTTTAGCTAACATTAGCTAGTCATCTTTTAGGTTACACTAAGTACGTGTAAGCTAGTTAGTGTAAACTCAGTCGGTTAGTTTGGGGAAAACTGTGTTATGTTCTTTGCGTTTTGCTGCCATGATTCTAACACACCTGATGCTGCTGTAGCTCTGCACAATAGCATCAGCGCTCATGTTGCATTTAAAGGTGGCTCGGAAAAACATGTTGTGACTTGTAAACAAATTAAACAGTTTTAACAGCTGATAAAATGACAGAAGGCACCGATATGGGAAGTGCGTAAGCCGCTGGCTCCTGTATCAAGCCGATATAGCAGTAACAGAGAGTCAACCACTTTAAGGTAAAAACAACAAACAGCTTTAGACACGGCTGACTCTGTGGGCAGTTATGTCCCCCAATGCTGCCGGGCATCGGAACCGGGCCTCTGCAGAACCTGAGGGCTCTGGTTCTGCAGCACTTGGACACACTTTGGAGGCGTGGCCTCCGCCAGGTGCGGGATGGGGGAGTGGCCTCTGACTTTATTCATTTAGGTTTCCATTCAAAATGAAAACAACAGGAGCAATAAAGCAAAAATCTCATTGAAAATCTGTCTAAAGAGTTTTAAAAGTGAACAAATAAATAGTACATTTGATATTCAATCATCTGGAAGCAGAAACACTAAAAACTGGAAGAAGCTGGTCGGGAACCAGAAGTATCAGGTTCTGGTTCTGGACCAGTAAGATGGTCCAAAAATTAGTTTTATTTTATTTCATGTTATATAAACATTTAAAAAATTGAAAGATAATCATTTTTCACCCGTTTTAGACTTAGACTTCCTTTATTGTCATTGTACAAGAGAACACTTGGCTACCAGTGCAACAGAGCTAAAACCTTGTGTGTGTGTGTGTGTGTGTGTGTGTGTGTGTGTGTGTGTGTGTGTGTGTGTGTGTGTGTGTGTGTGTGTGTGTGTGCGTGCAGCACAGTTCTCATTGGTACTGGTCCAGTTCATAGAGGATTTTAGGACTGAAGGAAGTGAAAATCTTCCAGGTCGATTTCGTTTCAGATCTGGGCCTAGAATCGGTTCTGATTGGACCAGTCAGTGCGTTTGTATTGGATCCATGTCGGGTCAGAACCCGGTACTGAAGCTCTGTCTCTCTGTGTTCTCAGAATCCAGATTCTCCCGGTCCAAGTTCTGGTTCTGATCCGGCAGTCTGGGTGGCGATGGCGGGTCGCGGACGCGGCCGCAGAACTCTGGGTTTGGACCCGGTCGGAACCAGCAGAGGCGACCCTCTCCCTCCGGCCGTGCAGCAACCCACACCTGTGTTCCCAGTAAGCTCCGCCCCCTTTCTTCTCACCTGGCTCCAGTCCTCAAGTGGTTCTGGTTCTGTTGGACGGGTCCGACTCCAAATGAACCAGAATGAGGGCAGCAGTGCACTCTGGGAGCTGTAGTTGATTCTGTGCGGTTTCCCAGGCAATGGAGCAGAAGCCCCTCCCCCTGGCAGGCGGGGAGGAGTCAGAGTACCTGACGGCGCTGAAGCAGGACTTCAGGGCGGCCATGAGGAGTCAGCCATGTTTCATCCAGCCGGCCGCCGCCCACAGAGGTCAGAACCCACCAATCAGAAATCAGCAGCTGACTCACCAAGCTGTGCTCTTATTCTGAAAATCTTTCTCTACTTCCTGTCAGATGTGGAGCGATACTCAGATAAATATCACCTGAGTGACAAGATGGATGCCCTCACTGACTGGATCATGGGTGAGGTCCCTTCAATATGGAACAGTTCAGTTCGGTTCGGTTTAGTTCAGTTCAGTTCGGTTTAGTTCGGTTCGGTTCGGTTTAGTTCAGTTCAGTTCGGTTCGGTTTAGTTCAGTTCAGTTCGGTTCGGTTCGGTTCTCGTCCGTTGAACCCAACTTGGTTGGGAACCCGGTGGAACCAGCTGAGGTTCTGCTGTTTTTGTTTCAGACTGGAAGAGATTCCCCAAAGAACTCCGGGTCCCAATCAGGAAACCCAGAGATGGTCGGTACTCTGATTCCGTCTGACAGTAATCTGATTACCTGAGCCAGTGACAGCAGCTCCAGTTTCTGTGTCCACAGGGGCGGCGCTCAACCGCCTGGCTGCTGCTACGTCGGAACAGAAGAAGAAAGTTGGCGAGAAAGAGGAGGTGCTGCTCAAACTGGAGGTGAGTGTCTGTACTGGGGGCAGGTGTGGTAGGCCCCACACTATGTGACCTTTGACCTTTGACCTTCAGACACTGGAGAAGAAGGAGCAGCAGGAGAGTTCTGAGGAGGAGGGCGAAGAGCAGAAGGAGGAAGAGGCTGAGGAAGAGTATGATGAAGAGGAGTTTGAGGAGGTGAGGAAGGTCATGTGACCAAAGCTACTTCCTGCCAGAGCGCTGGCATGCTGCCTACGGCCGAGCGACGGCCATGTTGAGGGTAGCAGGAACCGCAACCGAATGCTCTCCTGATTGGTCGCTCAGCAGCCAATCAGAAGCCTTCATTCACCTGTGATATCAACCAATTATATTTAAATTGATTTCTGAAAAATAATATTTAGTTGAAAAATGTTTAGAGTAGAATAAAGATTCACATGTTTATAATTATTTTATTATGACTGCATTATTATCGTTCTATGATGAACTAATGGGTGTGTGTGTGTGTGTGTGTGTGTGTGTGTGTGCGTGTGTGCGTGTGTGTGTGTGTGTGTGTGCCTGTGTGTGTGTGTGTGTGTGTGTGTGCCTGTGTGTGTGTGTGTGTGTGTCGTGCCTGTGTGTGTGTGCGTGCCTGTGTGTGTGTGTGTGTGTGTGTGTCAGGAGACAGACTACATCATGTCGTACTTCGATAACGGCGAGGACTTCGGCGGAGACAGTGACGACAACATGAACGAGGCCGTCTACTAGAACTGGTTCTGGTTCCGACCCGAATGATCCGTTTTATCTGAGTGTTTTTAACGTTTTTGTACAAAAACCGTTTTTATTGTTTTTTGCTCTTGAAAATAAACCAGTGTGATGTTTGTAATGGTTCTGACCTACTTGGATCTGTCTGGTTCTGACCCAGTAGAACCAACCAGGAAGCCTCCCTTAACGCCCCCTGCTGGCCCACTATGACTGCTGAAATCCACCAGAACCAAGGCTGGTCAGAACCTGAGCAAGGAGTTCCTCCAGAACCGTCCAGAACCAAGACCTTGTTTGGGTCCAGCAACAGTTTGGTTCTGGTTAGACTGGGTTGGGACCAGTACAGGATCTCCAGCTGGTTCTGACTGTTTCCAGAAGTTCTGAACGTTTCTCGGCTTGTTTGGTTCTGGTTCTTGAGACTGCAACCGTCCTACTGCTTTCACACAGAACCAGAACCTGGGCCCGGTCCGGTCCCTCTGCTACTGTGTGCGACCTTTGCCCTGGTTCTGGTCTGCAGGAAACCCGAGCTGCTGACTCAGAGGCCCAAATCGTCGGCCAATCAGACACCGACTGGGGCGGTTCTAGTTCTGGGTGCTGAGTCAGCAGAAAGGGGAGAGAGTGGATGTGCAGCACGTGTCGGTTCCGAAGAACCCAGTCAACCCGATTGAGCTCAGCGGCTTCTGCCTCACTTCCAGCTCACCCAGAACTCAGTGGTTCTGGTTCTGTCTGTGGCTTTGTTGGGTTGCAGGTTCTGATGGAAGCAGGTGTAAACAGGAGGTCCAGTTCCAGCTAAACCGGGTCAGAACAGTTCAATTGCAGGTTGATCAGCCTGGAGCTGACCTGCTGTAGAACCAGAACCAGAACCGACCCGCTAACGGTCCCGTCGGCCTTCTCTGGTTTTGAGAAGCTGAACCTGAGACAGGGACAGCTGGGGCGTCTGCTAAAAATGTCCTGCTGTCCTCATGTCCAAACCGTCCGCTGACGGCCTGAGGTTCCTGTTTTGACTCGGGTGGATCTGAACAGAACCTCAGAGTTCTGGAACGTTGGTTCACTCAATGAATAAGTGAACCAATGAATGAATGTACTCTATCAAGACGATGGAGGGTGAATTCTGGCTCTGGGTGAAATGCACGGCCAAAGACATTGAACAGGTAAATGCAGGATGGTTGTGTGTTTTATGGGAGGGGCAACAAGCACCTGTCATTCTAGGGTTATTTAAGGTGGTCTGAATATTTACAACCCTCCTGTTGAGACATGGACTTTCCTCACTGTCTTTCAACCACTTTGAAAACATTTCTCCGTCCTCCATCATCTTTGTCCCGCTTCTGTTTTGGGCCCCACAGAGTTTTTTCTCTTATTAACAACTCTAATAGAAAATAAAGCTAGAACAAGAGATAAAAAAATTACAAAACAGTTAGCCCCTCTTCTCAAAATATTGAGAAGAGGGGCTAACTGAAATTCTTCCATGAAATCACACAATTTATTTGCTTTTCAGGTCTTTTTCAGACATCTGATAAAGGAGGAAAGTCCGTTTCAGAGAGCAGAGATTGAGCATTTTGCATAACGGCATTTATGGATATTATATTTGGTTATAATCATCAAAACATTAACTAAGAATTTCACATTTTATTCTTTGATATATAAACCAAACTGAATTATTTGTAAGGAATTAAAGTCTACATTTATAGATCTAGAGGATAGAAAGTTACAAGTTGATCCCATTGGTTTCTTTCTTCTTTACATTCATAAAACAAATGTTTAGTAGTTTCCAACTGAGTTGTATAAAAACCACAATTCCCAACACTGAATTTAAATCTCTCTCTTAAGTACTCATTTGAAGGATATATGTCATTTATTATTTTAAATTGTAATTCTTTATATTTAGGAATAATTGGGAATTTCAAATAATTAGTCCTAATTTTGGTTCTCAAAGATTTGTTAAAATGCTGTAGGAGAAATGTACGTTTCATTCGACCAGGATAATATTGCTTAAAAACCTGTTGGTACATTTATTGTCTCTAATGTCCACGTTCTCAATTTGAAGCTTATGAAAACTTGGAACAGAAACTAGAAATACTGTTTTTAACGAACATAACACAGTAGGTAGACTACGTAAAACATGTCAATGAACAATCAGTCCCATAAATCCTCTTAAAATATCCTAACTTAAAATATCACCATTTCCATCCATTAAATGAGTTATTGACCAGATTGGTTTATTCCACCAATCATTTCTAAATATAGATCTTCTGCCACATAGAATGGCTCTGTTGTTCCACAGTGGGACATTATGAGGGCTGAAGTTGTGCTTGAAAATGAACTTCAAGCATCAAAACAGTTTTATTCCACTGTACTAAAACGTGTTGATGGAAATGTGAGAGTTGAGTTTAGATGATTCGAAATCAGATTTTAGAAGCAACTAAACACCACAAACACTTTGAAACACAAACGATGGTATAACAAACCAAATAAGATCACCTTTTTAAAAAAGGACTGAAGCCATATTTGTTAGGATTTTAGTTGGTGTGAGAGTTCTTGCAATAGACGATCTTCGTGGGAGCGCACCTGAAGCGGATCTCCTCCAATGGGCTGCAGGATTGTTAAGGAGCGGTGGTGCAGCCAGTCATCCCTCGATGGTCCCACTTGTTGGTCAGAGCCAAACCTCACGTTCTGTTAAGTCTCAGGTCCACAGAAGAACTAAGTTGTGTGTCTTCCACAGATTGATGACGTCTCGTTTGGATTCTGCCAGGAACTGCACCTTCCCTATTGCCAAGCAAGACCACAGATTGACCAGGAACATCTGCCTGCCGCCTCGACACCCAATACCTTGCCGGAACCTCCACACTAACCATTCCTACCACCTCCCTCAGCAACTCTCCTTCCCCGACGAACTGTAACCCTTCTCACTTTCCTCTCTGCCACGATCCCGCCGTCCTTCTCCTTTCTAAACCTCTCCCCTCTCCGAGCAGCACCCAAGCCGACCTTCCGTTTTCCAACTCAGAGGGCAACCCGAACTCACCATTCTCACAAAAATCTGTAAAATAAATCTTTTGAATTTCGATTCTCATGGCTAAAAACTAAAATCCAACATGACAATCTTATTTTTAAAATAGCATTCATAATTTCAAAATCAATTGCTTTGATACCACCTTCTTTGTATTTTTTTTAGCAAATCACTTTTTCTGATGTAATGGTGTTTGTTTTTCCAAATAAAATAAAAAATTTATTCTGTTAATCTGTTTTATAAGATTTGGAGGGATGGCTAAGGAAACGTCAACGTGGATAAGGATCCAGTTTTTGTTAATAATGTTCTTAATGGAGCCGTTACTATCAGAAATGCTAATGGAACCATTGCTAGCAGAAATGCTAATGGAGCCGTTGCTAGCAGAAATGCTAATGGAGCCGTTGCTAGCAGAAATGCTAATGGAGCCGTTGCTAGCAGAAATGCTAATGGAGCCGTTGCTAGCAGAAATGCTAATGGAGCCGTTGCTAGCAGAAATGCTAATGGAGCCGTTGCTAGCAGAAATGCTAATGGAGCTAACTCACTGGTACTGAATGTGAACACAGTAACAGCTGTTGCCGAACCAGACGGTTTTAGTACTGAAGGATCAGAGCTGAGTCAGTGAAATATTAATGACTCTGAGATTCAAATATATTGATATGTCATTAATGTTTATTCAATGAATAGAACATTTTTAAAAATCGGACTATTTACAAAATATACATGATTGTAACTTCCTGTTACTGTAGAACCCCCCCCAAATATTTACAAACAATAAACACGATTTCATAAGGAGTCGACATTACCATCAGAAACACTCAGGCCATCTTTAAACTGCAGAGTCATCGTCTTTATAAACTGCTGAGTCATGTAAATATGTCAGTATAAAACAGCAGCTGTCGGAGTTGATGATGGATCAGTTTTGGTCTTAAAGGCATTTAAAGGGACAGTCTCCTCCTTCTGTCTGTCTTCAGAAAACCTGTTGAGAGTGAACGGCATCTTCATCAACCTGAAGCCCACAAGAAGGTTAAAGGTCAGGCATCCATCTAAAACCTGTGACTGCTCACCACCAGACTGGAGGGAGGCGTTCGGGTTCCTCACCTCGCTGTAGGCAGGCGGAGCGGGGTAGCACCCCTCAGTAACCCCGATGAAGAGCCCCACGTCATCGTCGTCGTAGTCGTACAGCAGCGGCATGCGGGGGCCGTCCGCCCTCAGGTCCTGGTGGATGTTGCTGTAGCTGGGGGGGCCGGAGGAGGCGGAGCCCCGGCTGCTCATGCTGCTGGTTCTGCTGCCGACGCCGCTGAACGGGATGGTGCCGATGACCAGAGGCAGCTCCAGCACCAGCTTCTCGCTGCCGGGGATGTGCAGGTAGACCTGGGAGGTGGACAGGTGTGGGTAAACAGTGATGTCATCTGCATAACGGCTGAGTTCTTCTGCTTCATCACAGAAACAGGTTCTGGTAGGGGCCAAAGGTGGAGCCCTGAGGAACACCTGAGGCTTCCCTGGTTTCTGTCCACGTGTGGCTGAACCCCTCTCTCTGTTATGATGACATCACAGACGACTCACCATGAGGGCATAGTCCACCTTGATGATGTCACAGCCGAGCAAAGTGGGCTTCAGCTTTGGGACCCGGAGGCTCCGCCCCTGCCACATGTCGCACATGCCGGACATGATGGCGTTCCCCCGGACCGCTGTCAGTTTTTTGCTCAGAATCTGTGAAGGAACCCGGAGTTGAGCCTGGCAGCAGAACCCCAGAGGTTCTGGGACGGTTCTGGCCTGGCGTCGCTCACCTTAGCGGTCCCGTTGACGCTATAGGAGTGCCTGGCGACGATGGCGGCCTTCGGCACCACGATTCGAGAGCAGGTGTTCTCAAACTTGGCGTTGATATTGATGTCCTCGCCCTCACAGAAGCCCTTCCTGTCGATCTGAGCCGAAACCGACACCTGGCCGTCAGGGATGAACAGACAAGTAAGCTTCTTCTGCCGGGAGGCCGCCGCTGGAGCCTGGAGGAGGGGTCAGAGGTCACCGGGTTTGGAGAAAGATCGGGATTTAAATCAGGATCTGGGTCCGGATGTGTGGCATCAACTGCAGCTTTAGTTTTCTATCTAATCATGTGGATCAGATGCTGTTGGTTCTGGTTCTGTATGTGCGGGTCGTACCAGCAGGTCGGGTCGGTTCACGTCCAGCGGCTCCTCCACTTCAAACTCTTTCTCGCACTGCAATGCATGCTGGGAAGGCCGCTGCAGTTCTGCTCTCACGTAGTACCGCACTGACCCAAACTTCCCTTTAAAGGAGGAGACCAGGCGCCTGCAACAGAACCAACAGAACCAACAGAACCATCAGAACCAACAGAACCATCAGAACCAACAAAACCATCAGAACCATCAGAACCATCAGAACCAACAGAACCATCAGAACCAACAAAACCATCAGAACCATCAGAACCATCAGAACCAACAGAACCATCAGAACCAACAGAACCATCAGAACCAACAGAACCATCAGAACCATCAGAACCATCAGAACCAACAGAACCATCAGAACCAACAAAACCATCAGAACCAACAGAGCCATCAGAACCAACAGAACCATCAGAACCATCAGAACCAACAGAACCATCAGAACCATCAGAAACCACAGACCCACAGACCAGCAGAACCATCAGAACTATTGGGAACATCGGAACCACCATAACCGAACAGAACCAGGGAAGTGGCTCACCCAGGAGGAGGAAGCTCAAAGCCGAACTGGAAGCAGAAGCATTTCCCCGCAGGAAGCAGGAAGTAGCCGTCAGAATCTGGGGACACGGAGTGACGTTAGGGGACAGAGACACTCAGGACGCAGCTGTCCAGCGGCTTCCTCACCTGGGTTCAGAACTGGGTCCAGTTGGACCTCGTCCTCGTATTTGAGGTACTCCACCTCCTGGCTGCGGCGCCGGCTCTCTACGCGGGCGCAGCCGGCTGCTGTGACCCGCAGGCTCGTTAGCCTGCAGGGGGCGCTGGCCTCCAGCTGGACCGAGCCGGATACTTTGTCCCCGCTGCTGTAGAAGGTTCTGGTCGGGTCAGAGAAGATGACCCGGAACACTCGGGGTTTGTTGGCTGAGGACAGAACCATGGCTGACCAGACCAAGGTGAGGAAGAGGAATATGGAGGAAGAACGATCAGAACCAGACCGGTCAGATTGTTTCTGCAGGACTCTGGGGCAGCTCAGCTTTATACCCGGTGTGGGGGCAGTTAGAGGAAGGGTGGTGTATTCAGGGGTGGGAGGGGGGCGAGGGGGGTGTGAGATGCCGCGTGCCCAGTGTGTGTTCAGACCAAGCCTTCACACACAGAGAACTGTGATTGGTCAGCCCTAACCTTCAGCCAATCAGAGCTCAGAGAGGCCGCGTGGACAGAAGCTGGCAGGAGAGTCAATAGAGTGAGAATAGAAACAGAGACACTGTAAACAACAACAGCTGCAGAACCGGATCAGAACCATCAGAACCAACAGAACCAACAGATCCCACTGTATGGAGCTGGCCTTTCAGTAAAGTTCACTATTATATTTATAATTTCCTCCTTTTACCACATCAATCACTTATTAATAATTGCAAAATAAACATTAAGCCTAAAACCAAACCACTGCAACAGACTGGATGTTCTGCTGTGTGAGGGAAATATGTTATAATAATGATTTTTTAAGGGACATTGTCAGTTGCTATGGCAACGAGTCTGCATGTAGCCTGGCCAATGCAGAGAGCTAGAAAGAAATGGTTCTGAGTTGGACTTTAACTGGTTTTCCCTTTGCATGGAGTTGGAGAATTTCCAAGTTGCACTGAGTTTACGGAATAATAAATCCATATGGACGCAACATGTCATCCATACGCGGCTATGAATGACATGTAAAGGAATTGTGTTTTTGCCGCCCGGCTTGTCTGCATGCGTGAAACGATAACATGCAGAGGATTGATATCTGATGATGATGAAGTCAGCGCCTCCCCAGCACTGCTACTCATTGATATGATGACCTTTAACCTCACTGATATGATGACCTTTAACCTCATTGACATGATGACCGTTAACCTCATTGATATGATGACCTTTAACCTCACTGATATGATGACCTTTAACCTCATTGATATGATGACCTTTAAACTCATTGATATGATGACCTTTAACCTCATTGACATGATGACCTTTAAACTCATTGATATGATGACCTTTAACCTCACTGATATGATGACCTTTAACCTCATTGACATGATGACCTTTAACCTCACTGACATGATGACCTTTACCCTGTCAATTCAGGTGCTCTATGAAGATTGCCTGTCAATTGATTCCTCCATCCATCCATCCATCTTCTGCCACTTATCCGGGGTCGGGTCGCGGGGGCAGCAGCTTAAGAAGGGAGGCCCAGACTTCCCTCTCCCCAGCCACTTCCTCCAGCTCCTCCGGGGGAATCCCGAGGCGTTCCCAAGCCAGCCGAGAGACGTAGTCCCTCCAGCGTGTCCTGGGTCTTCCCCGGGGCCTCCTCCCGGTGGGACGTGCCCGAAACACCTCACCAGGGAGGCGTCCAGGAGGCATCCTGACCAGATGCCCGAGCCTCAACTGGCTCCTCTCGATGTGGAGGAGCAGCGGCTCTACTCTGAGTCCCTCCCGGATGACCGAGCTTCTTTCTCTAAGGGAGAGCCCAGCCACCCTACGGAGAAAACTCATTTCGGCCGCTTGTACTCGCGATCTCGTTCTTTCGGTCATTACCCAAAGCTCATGACCATAGATGAGGGTAGGAACGTAGATCGACCGGTAAATTGAGAGCTTCGCTTTTTGACTCAGCTCTCTCTTTACCACGACGGACCGGTAGAGCGCCCGTTTCACGGCGGACGCTGCACCAATCCGCCTGTCGATCTCACGCTCCCTTCTCCCTCATTCGTGAACAAGATCCCGATACTTGAACTCCTCCACTTGAGGCAGGACATCTCCCTCACCTCGAAGCACTCTACCCTTTTCCGACTCAAGACCATGGTCTCAGACTTGGAGGCACTGATCCTCATCCCGGCCGCTTCACACTCGGCTGCGAACCGCTCCAGCGAGAGCTGAAGATCACGTCCCGATGAAGCCAATAGGACCACATCATCCGCAAAAAGCAGAGATGCAATCCTAAGGCCACCAAAACGGATCCCCTCAACACCCTGGCTGCGCCTAGAAATTCTGTCCATAAAAGTAATGAACAGAATCGGTGACTAAGGGCAGCCCTGGCGGAGTCCAACCCTCACTGGGAACGAGCCCGACTTATTGCCGGCAATGCGGACCAGACTCTGACACCGGTCATACAGGGACCTGACAGCCCGTATCATAGGGCCCGGTACCCCATACTCCCGGAGAACCCCCCACAGGGCACCCCGAGGGACACGGTCCAACGCCTTCTCCAAGTCCACAAAGCACATGTAGACCGGTTGGGCGAACTCCCAGAACCCTCCAGGACCCTGCTGAGGGTGTAGAGCTGGTCCAGTGTTCCATGACCAGAACCAGAACCACACTGCTCTTCCAAAATCTGAGGTTCGACTATCCGATGGACCCTCCTCTCCAGTACCCCTGAATAGACCTTGCCAGGGAGGCTTAAGAGTGTGATCTCTCTATAGTTGGAGCACACTCTCCGATCCCCCTATTTAAACAGGGACCACCACCCCAGTCTGCCAATCCAGGGGAACTGCCCCCGATATCCATGCGATACTGCAGAGTCGCGTTAACCAACACAACCCTACAACATCCAGAGCCTTGAGATACTCCGGGCGAATCTCATCCACCCCCGGGGCCCTGCCACCGAGGAGCTTTTTAACTACCTCGGCGACCTCGGCCCCAGAGATTGGAGAGCCCAACCCAGAGTCCTCAGGCTCAGCTTCCTCAATGGAAGGCATGTTGGTGGGATTGAGGAGGTCTTCGAAGTACTCCGCCCACCGACCCACAACGTCCCGAGTCGAGGTCAGCAGCACACCACCCCCACTGTAAACAGTGTTGGTGCTACACTGCTTCCCCCTCCTGAGACGCCGGATGGTGGACCAGAATCGCCTCGAAGCCATACGGAAGTCTTTCTCCATGGTCTCTCCAAACTCCTCCCACGCCCGAGTTTTTGCCTCAGCAACCACCTGAGCCGCACGCCGCTTCGCCCGCCAGTACCCATCAGCTGCTTCCGGAGTCCCACAGGCCAAAAAGGCTCGATAGGACTCCTTCTTCAGCCTGACAGCATCCCTCACCGAAGGTGTCCACCAACGGGTTCGAGGGTTGCCACCACGACAGGCACCGACAACCTTGCGACCACAGCTCCGATGAGCCGCCTCGACAATGGAGGCACGGAACATGGTCCACTCGGACTCAATGTCCCCCGCCTCCCCCGGGACGTGTTTGAAGCTCTGCCGGAGATGGGAGTTAAAGCTCCGTCTCACAGGGGATTCCGCCAGACGTTCCCAGCAGACCCTCACAACACGTTTGGGCCTGCCAGGTCTGACCGGCATCCTCCCCCACCACCGGAGCCAACTCACCACCAGGTAGTGGTCAGTGGACAACTCCGCACCTCTCTTCACCCGAGTGTCCAGGACATACGGGCGCAGATCCGACGAAACGATGACAAAGTCTATCATCGAACTGCGGCCTAGGGTGTCCCGGTGCCAAGTGCACATATGGACACCCTTATGCCTGAACATGGTGTTCGTTATGGACAATCCGTGACGAGCACAGAAGTCCAGCAACTGAACACCACTCGAGTTCAGATCGGAGGGAGCATTCCTCCCAACCACGCCCCTCCAGGTCTCACTGTCATTGCCCACGTGAGCGTTGAAGTCCCCCAGCAGAACGAGGGAGTCCCCAGGAGGGCCACTCTCCAGTACCCCCTCCAAGGACTCCAAAAAGGGTGGGTAAGCTGAGCTGTCATTTGGCCCGTAAGCACAAACAACAGTCAGAACCCGTCCCCCCCCACCCGTAGGGCGGAGGGAGGCTACCCTCTCGTTCACCGGGGGTGAACCCCAACGTACAGGCGCCAAGATGGGGGAGCAACAAGTATGCCCACCCCTGCTCGACGCCTCTCACCGTGGGCAACTCCAGAGTGGAAATACATCCAGCCCCTCTCAAGGAGACTGGTTCCAGAACCAGAGCCATGTGTCGAGGTGAGACCGACTATTTCTAGCCGGAACCTCTCAGCCTCACACACCAGCTCCGGCTCCTTCCCCACCAGAGACGTGACATTCCACGTCCCAAGAGCCAGTTTCTGCAACCGAGGATCGGACCGCCAGGACCCCCTCCCTCGGCACAACCCATCACACATTGCACCCGACCCCTGTGGCCCTTCCTACAGGTGGTGAGCCCATTGGAAGAGGGACCCATGTTTCCTCTTCGGGCTGAGCCCGGCCGGGCTCCATGGGTAAAAGCCCGGCCACCAGGCGCTCGCCAACGTGCCCCACCACCAGGCCTGGCTCCAGAGTGGGGCCCCGGTGACCCGCGTCCGGGCGAGGGAACACTAGATCCAAAGTTTTTGTTCATCATAGGGGTCTTCGGGCTGCGCTTTGTCTGGTCCCTCCCCTAAGACCTGTCTGCCTTGGGAGACCCTACCAGGGGCATGAAGCCCCCGACAGCAGAGCTGCTGGGATCATTGGGGCCATCAAACCCCTCCACCACGATAAGGTAGCAGCCCGAGGAGAGGTCAATTGATTCATGTGCAAATAAAATTTGCGGGTATCAGACGTCTGTGTTCAATTTTAATAAAAACTGCATGTCTGATATTTGACTGTCATTATTGTCAGAAAGTCAGATATTGTAGAGCTATGATACAATATTCTGATGCAGGGTTTTAATGTTCCTACACACATTTAACAGGGAGACATTGTGATGAAATCATTAGTTCATCATTTCACAACGAGATGAGAGAACTGCACACATTCCTTCGTTTGAATATTTACCAAGATATTCAAATGAAGGAATCTGTGGTTTCATCATTTATCAATATTTTTTTATACTCATAGCTGCTAAGCTGAACTTTAGCACAAAGAATTTCTGATTATATTTACCGACTGCTGAGGTTTTGATTTTTAAAGGTAACACCAACATAAATGTCTGCAGTATGAAAATCTGCCCAGGAGGGATTGATGTTTCTATGGAAACCTAAGAATCTCCTCCATCTCATCATTTCATCATGTCTCTGGATTTCTGCTGGTTTTTTCCTCCATGTCCCTTTAGGGGCTCCATAGTTTTTCAATCGTTATTATAAAACAAAAGTTAAAGTAATCAATTGAAATGTGATTTACATGTTTATGTTGCTCTCTGATCAACTGCCAGTCAAATTGATCAGGATGATTTTTAATCATCCAGCGAGAGAAACGAGCAAAAATGACTAAATGACTAAATGACTAAATCTTCCAGGAGGAAAGTTCTGCTAAATGGAGGGAAAGATGACTAAATGATTATTTTCATTAATATTTTTTAGTAAGAATTTCTATGTGATTATAATAACAACAACATACAATTGATTTTGTTTTTACTGTAACCTGTTTAAGTATAAATCATTCATTCCAAATAAAAAATAAGTTGTTCTTGGGTGCCCCCTGGTGGCCGCGGCAGGTCACGCTCCACCGGTCACATGAGCTGCATCCGAACCTCCGAACCTCCGAACCTCCGAACCTCCGAACCTCCGAACCTCCGAACCTCCGAACCTCCGAACCTCCGAACCTCCGGTGGAAGAAAAGTTAGCAAAACAAAGTGACAAAAAGGAGAGAGAGAGAAAGAGACGTTAAAAAGCTGAAGGTTTGTTTCCTTTTGATAATGTTAGATTATAGTGGAGCTGCAGCGACATGTCCGGTTCGGTCCGGTCGGTTCGGTCCGGTCGGTTCGGTCCGGTCCAACGGCCAACATTTAAGCTAGTCCGAGGTTTTTCGGCTTCTTAACATTTGATAATAATAATAATTTAAACTTGTCAATGTTTGAACATGTTTTTCCATCAGACTGCATGGCTGCTGCATTAACACTCCATGAGCGGCTCTAAGCTGCAGTGGGGCCGGGGGCCCGGGGCCCGGGGCTCCATCTTCTCATTCAGGATGGTTAGGATCTGACCAGGGCTAATTTTTTGGGTAACAGTAAGTCGGGATGACGGAGTAACACAGAAGTTGATGTAAAGTGTTTTACACTCTGTGAGCTCGTCCATGTCCTCCATATTTGGTTCATACCAGTCAGTGTCCTCCAAGGACCCACTTTGACCCACTTTGACCCACTTTGACCCACTTTGACCCACTTTGACCTCCTTTGACCCACTTTGACCCACTTTGACCTTCTTTGACCCCCTCCTCACTGTCCTCGTGGTTGCAGGTTGGCTCTTCACCAGAGGTGTACAACACGGGCTGAGGTGCACCAGGTTTTGATCGGAGCGTCCGAGTGGAGGGGTGGCAGAGGAACTGTATGCATCCTTTACGGTAGCATACAGCAGGTCCAGAGTTCTGTCCTCTCTGGTGGAACAGCTCACATCCTGGGTGAAGCTGGCCAGGGTTTTATCCATGGTGACATGATTAAAATCACCTGAGACAACCATGAATGCAGCTGGACGTTCGGTCTGGAAGCGAGTTACAGCGGAGCGGATGACGTCACAGGCCACCATGGGGTCAGCATGGGGAGAATGTAAACAGTCACCACGACAACATGGGAACATTCAGGGGACGAAGACCAACCGCCAACAGTTCAACGTCCGGCAGCAGATTCTGTCCTTCAGCGTTAGGAGCAGGATTGCCCCAACGGTTGTTTACTAGAGCGGCAAGCCCGCCTCCATTCCGCTTAGCGCTCTCGCTGCAATGCCGGTCGGCCCGAACGGTCCGGTCCGAACGGTCCGGTCCGAACGGTCCGGTCCGAACGGTCCGGTCGCCCTCGATGGAAACGCTGGCATCAGGAATGTCCCGGTGCAGCCAGGCCTCCGTAAAACACATTAAACTACATTCCTGGGATTCCTGCTGGCTCCTGGACAGCGACATTAATTCATCCATCTTGTTTGGACATTGATCTAACGTTACCCATGACAACAGAGGGTAGAAACGGCTTTTAACTTCTCTTCTCCATAAGCCTCTGTAACCCTAACCCTATCTCATCAAGCGGAGTGAGCCACACACCGATAGGACACAGAAACGCCCCCGGAGGACGCTACCACGCCCCCTGGAGGATGGAGCCACGCCCCCGAAGGACGGAGCCACGCCCAGGATGACGAAGTCACGCCCCCTGGAGGACACAGTCACGCCCGTGGAGGACAGAGCACCGCTCCCACCAACTGGTCCAACACAGACCACTCCAGATGTTCCCAAGCCCCTGAGCCACTTTTCACACTGTAAAACATGACAGAAGTTGAAGCCATCTTGTAAATATTTTATTACTGCAGCAGGTGAATAACCAATCAGGAACCTCCTACACAAATGCCCCGCCCCCTGCCACATGAAACCCGATCTAGACCCAGACCAGAACCAACCACATCAACCATATTACACATGTTGGTGCTGCTACGGTTTATGGTTGGTCCTGAGGCCAACGTTGCCATGGAAACAGTGAGTTGGTGTTAAGTAGAGAGAAGGCAGTGAAGGAGTAGGAGGAGCTGCTGATGAAGACCAGCCCTGATTGTGATTCCATGGAGATGTGCCGGAAAACCGACCCAGGAAGAGTTCCTTAAAAACTCCTAACATAAACAAAGCAGCATGAATAAAACACAGACTGTAGGTCTGTACATCCAGCAGGTCAAAGGTCAGCAGGCTCACAGCTTCAGCCTCCACATTCATCCGGTCTGATCCGTCAGAGGTCATCTGAGGTCGTCATCTTCTCAGCTTCTCATCGTACCTGTGAAGGACGGAGACATGAGACAAGAAGTAGAAACATGGAGACAGACGATTCATCGAGTTTAAATCGATTCATCTGTGATTTAAGTATCAGGAGAAATATCAGACTGAGAGCCAAAGGTCAAATAATAAAACGTCTAAACCAAAGATCTGGATAAACTTCAGCAACTGGAGGAATAGGTGAACACATGAACAGCAGACAGAAGAGAAATCGAGCTACATGCTAAACAGTAGCATGTAGCTCTTCTGTTCATGGGACACAAACAGAATAACAAAAAACAGATCAGGATCTGCAGAATGAGAATAAAAGAGTACAAGAGCTGAGCAACAAATAACAGCAGAAAAACAGTATCAGCAATGATAGTTCAGCGTTAGCTCAGCGTTAGCTCATCAATAACTCAGCGATAGCTCATTGATAGCTCATCAATAGTTCAGCATTAGCTCATCAATAACTCATTGATAGCTCATCAATAGCTCAGCGTTAGCTTATCTATAGCTCAGCGTTAGCTCAGCGTTAGCTCAGCGTTAGCTCAGCGTTAGCTTATCTATAGCTCAGCATTAGCTCAGCATTAGCTCAGCGTTAGCTTATCTATAGCTCAGCATTAGCTCAGGAATGTTTCAGCTCTTACTGTCGGATTGCCTCTGGGATCTGCAGCCTGTCTGTGGGGACGAACTGCGACAGCTGCTCCAGGTTCTGAACGAATCGAATCTTCCTGCTAAATTTGTCACTATGGAAAACAGGTGAGGTCAGAGGTCATAAGTTCTCTGATCATGGTGTGAAAAGAATAGTTATAGACACGTGTAGGCTCACTGAAGAGATTATTTATTTACTGTGAGTCCGTGTGGGACCAGTGTGTGTGTGTGTGTGGGACCAGTGTGTGTGTGTGGGACCAGTGTTTGTGGGACCAGTGTGTGTGTGTGTGGGACCAGTGTGTGTGTGGGACCGTGTGTGTGGGGCCAGTGTGTGGGGGACCAGTGTGTGGTCCCAAACAACACACTGTGTGTGTGTGTGGGACCAGTGTGTGTTTGTTTGGGACCAGTGTGTGTGGGGGACCAGTGTGTGTGTGTGGGACCAGTGTGTGTGTGTGGGACCAGTGTGTGTGTGTGGGACCAGTGTGTGCGTTGCAGACCTGATGAAGGGCTTGACCAGCGTGATCAGAGCCTTGATGTACCAGGCCGGATGCACCACCAGGAGGCCCTTCAGGTCCTTCTTCAACCTGTGCAGAAACACCTGCTGAGCAGTTAGCTCCACCCGCCCGCACCGCCCTGTCGGAGGAAACCATCCTACCTCCTGTCGATGGAGGTGTAGCACTGATGGAGCCACTTGACGGCTGGCAGCTTGTTCCTGGGAGCCATGGCGCACAGGTAGACCAGCAGGTAGTTCTCTGAAACCATCAGGTCCAGTGTTCCCACGATGTACCTGCAGGAGAACGAGAGCCGGGTCACCCGTCTGTCCAGGTGGGCTTCTGTCACGCTGCACTGACTCCACACCCAAACACACCTGAACAGGTTCTCCATGACATACTCATAGTCCTCTACTGTGTTCTCTGGCAGGTAACAGGAAGTAAACAGAATTATGGCGTTCATCCCGTCTCCATAGTAACCTGCCAATGACAGGTAATTTCACTTTGTTGCCACGGTGAACACAGATATTGATCTGATGCTTAAGGCTTTCTACAGGTGTGTTCTATGGTCGTTCCAGATGTTGCAGCTGTTCCTGTGTTTCAGACGCTGCAGGTGAGTTTCTGTGTTTGATGTACTACAGGTGAGTCGCAGTTATATGTGTGACCTCTGACCTCCATGTGACAAGACCTGCAGGTATGGCTCCAGGACGCTCATGTTGACCTGGTACTCCTGTCCGGATATGGAGAACCGCCTCCAGCGGCGGCCATGTTGGTCCACCTGGTCCAGCTCCATCAGACCCTCGCTGGGCTCCGCCACGCCCACGGACCGCCCCCTCCCCATCTCAGGCAGGTCGTCTGTCAGGAAGAGGTCAGGAATCAGAGTCTGAGCAGCGGCTCCTTTAGCTCCGCCTCCCCGCTGCCTCACCTTCCCACTCCAAGTCATGCACGCCGTCCGGCAGCGTCCCCGACTCGCTGCCGGACGGCGTCTCCAGCGCCTCCAGGTTGATGTCCAGCGACGGCGAGTCGTCCGGCGTCCCGGACAATGCCGCCGCTGAGAAGCTGTCGCTGTTCGGGTCGCTGAGGGCCGGCGCCATCAGCCGCTTCCTGGCCCCGCCCCCGCCCGACGGGGCCTGGCTGGTGGGCGGGGCTAAAGAGTGGTGGGGATCGGGTTTCGGTTCAATGAATCGAGGGCATCCATTTGGACCCGAACCAGAGACTCACCTGAATCAGCAGCGCCTCCTGGTGGACCCTCAGTATCCTCCGGGAGCGGCCTGTAGACCGGGTCAGAACAGAACCACCGGGTCATAACAGAACAGCAGCAGAACCCAGTCCAGTAAAACCAGTGAAGGTTCTAGAGGGTTTGATGTAATGATGCTGATCAGAATCGTCCTTAATTCTGGTTCTGCTGGAAGGTTCTTTCTGCCCACTGCGGGCCGGTTCTGGTTCTGCTGGAGGCGGGGCTTACCTGGGGAAGCCGTCGTCCAGCCACTCGTCCCTCAGCTCCAGGTCCTGGTTGCTGCCGGGCCGCGGGGTTTCCTCAGATGCACTGCAGGGGCCGAACACACACAGTTAGCGCACAGCTGATGATGTCACCAAGAATGCTCTCTGATTGGTCCATTTCCTAAGAAACAATCCAGTCACAGAGTCACAACATGTTCAGAACCAGGCAGGTTCTGCTGGTCCAGTACACCCAGAACCAGAACCACGGAAAACCAAAAACATAAAACCAGGAAGGAAACAACATCGGAGTAACTGGACCTAAGGCGACCGGACCGGACTGGACCGAGTAACCCAGCTCTCTGACCGACCCGACCCGACCAGATCCAGCTTCCATCAAGGACATTTGTCCCCAGAGGAACAGGTGACCCACATGCGGTCCACAGGACCACCGGTACCAAGTCTCACTCCTGATGGTTCTGTGCAACCGACCCGGTCCGGTTCTCCAGGTGAGAAGCTTCTCTGGCTCAGCAGGAACCGGCCCGACGGCTCAGACTGACACACCTGAGCAGGTGAGGAGGGCGGGGCCTATTGTTCCTGTGAAGCCCAGCCAGGTGAGAGCCTGCTTCATGTTTCCGTCGCGCTGCCTTCAGGGTCCGGCTGGGAAAAACCCACATGTGTTAAGGGGGCGGGGCTTAACGCTTAACATCCGAGACAGTCAACGACAACTAGAGTCAGTGGACAGGTGGACGTCCAGGTGTCCTACGGGACGCTCTGGAGCGTCAGGAATTTCTGGAGGATTTTACTGGACTGGAAAGGTTCTGTAGGTTCTGGAGTCAAGGAACCAGTGACCCAGCGCCACTCTGACCCGGCGTCAGAGCGACGGGTCCAGAACCACAGTTCTGCTTGCAGCGTAAACCGGACCTGAACCAATCAGGTGGTGACTTTCCAAACAGTGACATCATCCACACAGACCCGGTTCTTCTGCTGAGGACCAGAACCAGTTCTCTCCTCAGCCCAGTCCAGTCTCTGACCCAGAACCGGATCAGAACCAAGGCAGTGAAGCCTTCACTGCCAGACAGGAAGAACTGACTTCCTCTGTGAGCAGGAACAGGAAGCTCACACACACACACACACACACACACTCTCTCTCTCTCTCTGAGGTTCTGCTGGTCAGAACCGGGCTCACCTGTCCTTGGTGGTCCCGTCCATCTGCCCAGCAGGGGAATTCATGATGTCACAGTGATGTCACGGTGTGTCTGCTCTGCATGTATGACCTGCTGCCGGTGTGTGTGTGTGTGTGTGTTCCTCCTTCTCTCTCTCTCCTGTCTGACTCGCCCAGCAGGTCCGACTGCATCGCAGGGCAGAGCCGCTCTCTGATTGGTCCAGGCTCACCTGGTCGCTGCAGACAGGTGAGGCGGGGCGTCAGCTGCAGCTTCATTAACCAATCAGCAGGAGGAGCTGCAGGGTCCAGAAGCCTGCCGGTTCCGTTTTCTGGCTGGGTCCAAAAGCTTCCTGTTCAGATGTTCTGGTTCTGGTTGGATTCCAGTTCGAAATGTCCGGTCCAGAACATCAAGAGCCATGACCAGACAGACAGAACCAGCAGAGGTTCTGTCCGGATCCGGCTGCAGCTCAGCCGGATCCGGGTGAGAACATTCTACTGCAGTCCTGGTTGGTTCTGGTTCTGACCCACTAAGGTTGGGTCTGGAGAGGTTCTGAGGCTGGATCAGGTGGACTGGGGCTGACCGTTTGGACCTGGTTCTGGGTCTGCAGGTGAAGCAGAGCTTTTTGGTTCTTCTGGGGTCAGAGGTCAGCAGGTGGAGCTGCAGATGGAAACCTGTCACTGAAGCGAAAGAGGTCACTTCCTCTTTGTGTTTCATAATAAAAGCCTCCTCCCGGCCTCATTGTGAAACGTGCTGCGTTTCCAGACAGGAACAGGAAGTAGCTCTCACTGAGACACAACGTTTCTCCACAGAACCCAGAAAGATCCAGTTCCGATTGGCGGTTCTGGTGGTGAACCGGGTCATCTATTCAAACCAAATCGGCCAATCAGAGTGCGGATCTGAAGCTGCAGAGAAACTCTGATCCAATAAGAAGACGTTTCTCTGAGACAGGCCAAAACTAGAACCAGAGTTCTCCTCAGGTCAAAGGTCAAACAACCACCCACATACTGCTTTAGAACTTCTAACCTGTGGCAGGCTTTTATTGTGAAGGAACCAATCTCAGAGACTTTTATTGTGACAGGTTTTCTTAAGAACCAACCTGACAAGCTTTTATTGTTGTGAACAGAGTTCTGAACACAAACTTCCTGTCGTTTTTGAATGGAACGTTCTGAAAAATAAACATGTTACAAAAACAGGAAATAAAGGCTTTAATTTCAAAAAGTTTATTTAATTTATGAAATAATGGCTTTTATTCTGAAGGTTTGGGACAGAACGTCTCTCCGCTGCTCTTTGGCCGATCCAGTAGGTTCTGTTGGACCCGCCACATTGATGTGAGTTTTAAAAGATTCTTGACCGTAATTTGTGTTCTGATGCTGCATCTCCATTTTCCAGCGTCGTTGCCGTGGTAACAGATGTGAGGTTAGAGGTCATCAAACTTGCCCCGCAGCTCCTCGGCAGTGATGCGCGGCAGGCCGCCGTCCAGAGGGCAGCCGTCCACCAGGCTGTTTGTGGGCGTGGGCGGCACCGCCGGCTCCTCTTCCGCGTCTCCCAGGCAAATGGCGCCATCACACTCCTTCAGGAAGTCCTGGACCAGGGGGAGGAGCTTCTTCCTGGACGCCAGCGCGTTACCTGGTAACCACACACAAATGTTACGCACCTCAAGCTCCGCCCCGGCCAGGAGAGCCAGGTGAAGGCCTCACCTTGGTGGAACGCTGAGATCAGAGGGTGGAGGCAGGGGGCGGGGCTGAGGCCGAGGGCGGGGCTCTGGGCCCGCTGCAAGTAACCGCTCACCTGGAGGAAAGCGTCATGGTTTGCATGGCAACCACAACCAGCAGAGTCTACAAATGGAGAACTACAACTACCAGGTTTCCATAGTGATACTACAACGATACTTCCAGTGTGTAACACGTGATACCTGCTCCCTGCAGGTGCTGCTGTGGCTGAACACAGCGAGCTCTCTGATTGGCTCCTCTCTCTCAGTGAAGGAGATCGTCATCAGCAGCAGCAAATCAAATCCAGACTTGTGACAGAAAGCTGAAAGCTCCGCCTCCAACTCCGCCCTCTGCAGCAGCTCCTGCAACACAACAAGGCTGAAGGAAAGAGCTGCAACAGGGCCCCCTGCTGGCACTCACGCAGTACTGCTGCTGTGTGTGAATGTAATTCTGTGTACAGTTCAGGTGTTACCTCCAGAGTGAGGTAGATAACAGGAAGGGCGACGTTGAGACTTCCTGAAACAGTTTTCATGTCTTTTAACAACATCTGCTCCATGTTCAGACCTGTGGACAGAACACTGCTCTAACTACTCGCAAACACTGTGAGTGCTAGCTAACACTGAGGCTCACCTGAGACGTCCAACTTGGCCTTCTGCAGCTCCTGGAACAGAGCGCCCCTTTGTGGCAAAGAGGGGAATCGCGCCTCCAGCTCAGCAACGTAGCAGCTGTCTTTAGGAGTCACTTTACCTGCAGCGGCAGCCATGTTGACGCAGTCCAGCACCACTGTGGCTGCTCACACACACAAGGTTCAGAACAGCTTCTAATCAGATATACCCTCAGAATCTGGCCAGGCAGGTGTGTGTATCCAGGTGTGTGTATCCAGGTGTGTGTATCCAGGTGTGTGTATCCAGGTGTGTGTATCCAGGTGTGTACCGTAGAGTAGGAGGGCAAGCTGCTGGTCCAGGATCTGTGGAGCCTCCTTGATGATGCGTTCGGTTACCAAGGTAGCGCAGGATCCCACCATTTCCATGGTAACCGGGCAGGTTGGGGAGGGTGTCCTCTCAGCCTGACGGTGGTCAAGCACCTCCACTACTGCCCCCTCCAGGTCAGCGTCTGAACTGCAGGAGAAAGAGGATCAGAACTCAGCTGTGGAGGCGAGGCGTTCAGGGCCCTGCGGCTGCAGCACCTGCCGGGGTCATGATGAGTTCGTGGTCTCCAGGCAGAATCAAGGGACCTTTCTTCAGCTCACCTGGGCAGGACGTTGTGATCCACTAAGCTGAGCCGCAGGCGGCCGGCGCGCCGCAGCGCCCGCAGGTCCAGCTGGTCCCGGAACAGCAGCAGGTGTTGTGGCAGAGCGGCGCGACGCAGCAAGAACACGCTGTCGGACCGCAGCGCCAAGTCTGACTGCCGGATGTTCATCAGGGGCAGAACCAGCGAGTCGCCGCCTGCAGTCTGACACACACAGACACACACAGACACACACACAATGTGACCTCGGCTCACTGAGGCCTGGCAGCTGATTGGGCGACTCCTCACCTTGAACAGGAAGTAGGCGAAGGCCATGGCGGACACCATGGAGTCCATATCACAGGCTTCGTTCCCCAGAACCACATGGACGTCTGGACCGGCCCGGTCCGGGTTCTCCTGCAGAACCAAGACACACCAGTCACAACCAGAACCAGGCCGGGATCTGGTACTGGTTCTGATGTGTGGGACTGTTGAAGTGATTTCTCAGGGTGTATTCAGACCGGAGGGTCCGGTGGACTCGGTTCTGTTGGGGACTAAAGTTGCAACATTTGTTACGTTTTCAGAACTGTAGTTCGCATTCACACTGCACTAAAACTAACTGAAAAACCTGTTCCCCCCGTCGCCTGTGGGGGCGCTGCACCAAGAACAACTGAAGGAATCCACTCCAACCCTCTGAAGAAGAGCAGCGCCACTTTCCTCTTCACGAAAAGGAAGCGGAGCGGTGTCAGATTTTAGGATTTCTTCATTGATCTACATTATTAGTTTGTTCATGGCCTGTTAGCCGCGAACGCAGAGACTCTGTCCACTAAACCAGGCTGCTGCAGGAATCACACAATGATGGCAGCGCCTTTATTTACGACCCGACTTCTAGAAATAAATTACAGCTGAGGAAACTGCTGCTGTTTGGAAGTTTTCTCCCTCGATATAAATCTATAAACAGTTTATAAATCTATAAACAGTTTATAAATCTATAAACAGTTTATAAATCTATAAACAGTTTGGTTTCTGTCAAGATACAAGAACTAAGCAAATTGCTCCATCCTGTTTCATGATTATGTTCAACCAAATGAGGTAATTAGTTCAGTTTTTGTCATTTATTAAAGGGTTAAAAATGGCAGTAGCTGCAGAGCGCCATGGCAACGGGACAATAAGCTGATAAAATGTAAAACAACTTCAGACCATTTATATTTAGCTTTTCCTTGCTTGGTGTCGCAAACCCGTTGGTATGACAACCGACAGAACGACTCCGTTAACCTGCAGAGCAGAGAGCAATATATTACCCAGAATGCCCTGCACCGTCGCTAACTTCCTGCTGTTGAAACGGTCTCTGGTCAGGCTGCATTCAGGCTAGTTTTCTACCGGTTTAGAGTCCACTTGAACCGGACCGAAACACTTCGGTTTTGAGTCCTTTTTGGAATTCAAACATGTATTCAGACCCAGGGGAGGGCAGTCCTGGTCCTGGAGGGCAGTCCTGGTCCTGGAGGGCAGTCCTGGTCCTGGAGGGCCGCCGTCCTGCAGCGCTGAGGCGTCTACCTGGTCCAACAGCTGAATCAGTCCAGTCCGGTTCTCCAGAATCCTGCTAATGACCTCATTATTTGACTCAGGTGTGTTAAGCAGAGACGCATCTAAAAGTTGCAGGAGACCCTCCAGGCCTGGAGTTGCCCAGCCCTGTGCTAGACAAACGGACTGGAGTCTGATTCTGATCCTAATCCTGGGTTGGTCTGAATGCACCTTTAATTCTCCAGGTGTGGCTGAGCTGGACCAATCAGGTGATTGGTTGCATTTATGGGTGATTTATGAAAGGGACAGTTATCGTTATTAGAGCAAACCACAGAAGAAGAATTAAACACTGAACTTACAGCAGCATGTATAAAAAACAAACCAGAATGAAATGTTAGAAAACAAATCTGCCAAGATAAAGAAAAACTCTGCATGACGTTTCTATGACGTACAAAAAGTGAAAAATGCATAATATTTATGTATTATTCTGAATCTTATTACAGCTGCAGGAAAACTGTACCAATTCTTTTTTCGGTTCTGGTTCCCGTTGTTAATTCTTAAACCATGACTGGGACTTTTATTTTGAAAGTGACTGATATAGGCGGAAATGACCCCAGTTTATGGGCTTATTTCAGTAAATCGAACAAAAGCGGCGCTGCGGCCCGGTTCCTCTGCGGCCCGGTTCCTCTGCTGGACAGCTTCAGCCGAACCTTAGCGGGACTGGGTCGGAGGACGGTTCCGGTACCTGTAGGATCCGCCGGCAGCTCCGCAGAAACTCCTCCATCTGTTAGCCGTTAGCTTCCAGGCGGTACCGCCCCGGTTCTGCTGAAGCGACCGAACCCAGCCGTTAACGGGCACCGCGGGCTCGCCTGGCGGCGGGTCCGAACCGGAACGTGAGCGGGTAAACTGCCCGCTGCAGGAGGCGACCGTTAGCACAGAACGGGGTGAAAGGTCAAGGCGGCTTCACTGTCTCGTTCCAGGCTCGGAAAACAGAATCACCTTCTGGAGAACTACTGGACCAGAACCCCCCAGCTGCTCAGAACAGTCAGTCGCCTCGCATTAATATTTTTCAGATAAAACTTGATCAAAATATAAAGTGGTCAGAAACAGAACACAAAAGGTCAGAGGTCAAACGTGAACAGATTTGTCCGGAGACCAGTAATATCACAAAATTCATCACTGAAGAGTTTCCCTTCAGCAAACAGCACAACTGTTCCCTAAGAATCTCAGGCCACAGGCAATTTACAAACATTAAATATTATAAACAACAACAAAAAAGATTGAATCAAATATACCAACACCTGAAAACGACAAAAGAAACCTTCCCAACTTCCCACAGAACAGAAAACATTTTGGTTTTTCTGTGGTCGCAGCAGGGGGCCATGAAGGCCAACGACCCTTCAATCTGACCAATGAAAAGGAGAGTCAGTCTGACTGAGGCTGCAGCGCCGCCTGCAGGCAGCACCGGGACTTCAGTCAATTCTGCTCAATTCTTTTCTTTAGTCTCACAGAGAAACAAAAACAGAGTCGATAGATTTTTATCAGATTTTATTTAATTTGCTGGTCAGAAAAACGGATTCTAATCTAAAATCTGTTCTGAGTTTAAAGGACTAATTTACAACATGTGCGCTAATATGAAATATTCAGACTGTATAAAAATCACGGACTGATCAGACTTCTGATTTCCAGCAGCACTTGAAGGCAGCACTCCTTCCAACAGGAACTCTGGGTAATGTAGTGCCACCTCCGCCTGCATTAACGGCTGAAATCGGGCAGAGACTGAAGGATGAAACAGAGCAGACCATGAATCTGATCGTTAAACATGTTTGTAAATTGATGCTGGACCAGCCGGTCCGGAACCAGACTTGGTTCTGGTTCCGGACCGGAACCAAACTTGGTTCAGTTAAATTTATGATTTAATCACAGAAAAACTGTGATGAGGATAAAACGTTTGGGACCTGAAGGAGGCGCAAGCTACTAATACTGATGTCAACATTGATGGAACGACTCCTTCACAGAACCGCTCATCAGAACCGACCCAGGCCCACAAAACAGACCAGAACATTGTGGGTTTGACTCCAAGTGTCTCCTGATAGTTGACCTCTGACCCGGCCCCAGGTCTAGATCTTCTCCACGTAGTTTCCAGGGAACATCCCCTCTCTGCCCCGCAGCCGGCCGAACCACCAACCCGACGGATCTACGAGACAGGAACCAGAGGAACGGGTCGGAACCACAGCTTCATATTTACTGCAGAACAAAATCAGGACCGCAGCCGACAAGTTTGTTAGGTTTTGATTTCTTGTGCAGAAAGTTTCCAGCTGGATTCACTGATGAGCCTCATCTGTATTTATAGTGAAATACTGAAATAATCACAGATTTCCACCCAAAAATATTAAAAATACATAGCAAATATTTTCATAACAAAATTCAACAAAATTAAATTGCCACATTTATCAAAACTTTAATTTTGTAGACAAAACCGTCTCTCCAACTTTTGTTTCTCTTTTTTTCATTTTTATCTCACTTTTTACATATTTATTTTACAACAATAAACACCAAGTGGATTTTTTTTACCCGACTCGCTTGATTTCAGTAACGACAATAAACTGTTAGTTTGAGCCCAGCAGGGGGTTTCAGACCAGATCCGTCACATCTGAAGCCCCAACGAAGCTTTTCATGGGACTAAACTCCAAGTGTGCTGAAACATTATATTAATAAAGTCAATGCAGGTTTTATCTGTTTATTAATTTATACCAATCAGTCCCTCCAGTTTATTGAGAATTACTGTGGAAATTGATGTAAAATTATCAAACTTTACATGATCAGGAATTCAATGCAGATTTTTCTCAGAAAACTTTCTTACTTGTACTAAACAGCTGCCTCAGCCTCTGTTGAGCAGATTTTAGTCCCTGATCTGTGTCATAAAACCTTGTCATAAATAAGTGTAAATACTTCAAATATTTCCAAATTAATAACACAAACACTTTGATTTTTATTGTACAAACATTGAAAGTACAATATCATGAGATCCTGGAGGGACAGAAAAGATGTTTAATAATATTATTTAAATTGAAGAATTGATATGTTAGCAGTTTGTGGACCGGCCCTTTAAGAGCCTCCGGGGTCTTGATTTGGCCCCAGACGAAAATGAGTTTGACTCCATCTGGCAGAACCGCAGAGTCGGTCCCATCGGGTCCACGACTCTACAGAACCGCGGGGATTGGCTGTAGTTCACTCTGAGGCCTGTGGGGGGTGCTAGAAGCACCAATGGCTTAAACACATCCCATCGCGGCCGCGCTGATGTCACAACCGTATGCGCAAATGCGGCTCTTTTTTCCGCTTTCAGTTACTAAGACTGCTAGAAAAGACAAAGTCTACTTAAGACACAAATAAAACAATACTATGCACTTTGTTTAAGTTTTCATGGATTTCCAAGCGATCCTGAATTAAGTAGACAGCTTGTAAATATTCATCGCTGCCAGTTAAAGCTACCAGTTGAAGCTAACAGTTAAAGCTACCAGTTGAAGCTAACAGTTAAAGCTACCAGTTGAAGCTAACAGTTAAAGCTACCAGTTGAAGCTAACAGTTAAAGCTACCAGTTGAAGCTAACAGTTAAAGCTACCAGTTGAAGCTACCAGTTGAAGCTAACAGTTGACAATAACACTGCACAACAAAGTTTGCAGACTTCACGTCACTCCTGATCAGCTTCTTCAGCCTAAAGATGAAGGTACAGGAGACGTTTCTGTGTTATTCCCATTGAATCGCTGCTGCATTCAGCCTGAAACAGCGAGTGTTTGGGAACGAAAGCGCAGAGCCGGACAGCCGAGCAGATACCCGGTGCAAAGTACCATTTTCAATAGATCGGAAACATTTGCGCCGTTTTTTCCCGAACGCGGAAGCTGAGTTGCAAAGAGCCCTCAGCTCCCGGGAGGTTACCATGGAAACGGCTACCATGGAAACTGCTCTGGATAACCTGTGGTTTTCATTCATGGTAGACGTCAATCTGTGTTTTCAGTTATTGTGTGACAAACGGAAGCAACAGGACCCGGCACCAGCGGTTCCACTGGACCCGGCACCAGCGGTTCCACTGGACCCGGTTGCAGATGTACCTTCAGTGAGGATCTCGATGACGTCATCGGCGTTGAAGCTCAGCTCGTCGGTGTCCTGGGCGTCGTAGGCGTACAGAGCTCTGCACTGGGGGGACCGAGGTTTGGGTTTAGGCCGACCCACTCCCGGTACCGGCTTCACCTCCTTGGAGAGACGCCTGTGGAACCTGCGGGCCAGGAGTATCGACACACGTCACCACTGGGGACAGCAGAGCAGCTGCCTGGAGGTGACCTTTGACCGCTGAGGCTTCTGGACCTCACCCCGCTGCTCCCTGGTCAGGGACGTTCATGAACCCCATGTCCTGGTTCTGGGGCGGCCGGTTGCTGGGCCGGTGCTGGTTCTGGAGGCGGGGCAGGGTGGGTTGGTCCATGCTGGACTGCTGCCTTAGAGTGGACCCTCTGGAGGGGGCGGGGCCTCCTCTGGAAGCCCCGCCCCCTCTGCTGCGAGGCGCTGCAGCAGAAAATAAAAGGAGTGATGAGATTCCAGAACCGGTTTCAGAGAGATTCTGGTCCAGAGAGAGACCAGCTGGTACCTGAGTGGTTCTGGTAGGTGGGCGGAGCCTGGCCCCCCATGTAGCGGCTCTTGCGGTTATCCTTCCGGGTCGGTCCTGCAGGTCAGACACAGGAAGTGATCAGGAGGAGACAAGAAGGTTCTGTCATGGGGGATGAACTGCGTCAGAACTTACTGGAGTTCTTTGGGAGGCCCGGCCCGATGGAGACGTGCAGAACCTTACCACTGGGCTTCAGAACCACCTCATCTCCCTGGCCCGCCTGGAACTGGATCTGCCTGGAACCGGATGAGCTGAACAGATGGCGGCCCTTCTTCACCTTGAACTCCAGGCTGGATGGAGGACAGATTCAGGACGGGTTCTGATCATGTTCAGATGGGGTTCTGGTACTCACAGGTTGTTGAACTTTAGCACCAGCTTGCGGTCCGTGTTCTCCTGGTACCGTTTCACCAGCAGACTGAGGAACTCCGTCTTGAAGACGCTCTGCAGGACGCTGTCGTATTCTTCTTCATGGACAATGAAGAAGTCGTCCTGCAGAGTGCTGCCGGACAGACGGGCGGGCCAGAACCATCAGAACCAACGCTGGGTCCAGGTGGTGGGTCCAGGTGGTTCCCCCTCTGGTTCTGGTCACTTACCTAAGAGAAACTGACTGGATCCGGTTGAGCTGGATCTTCCTCTTAAGAACCTCATGGATCTGACCCTTATCCGGACCTTGCTTCACCTTCTCTCGGCCAATCAGATACAAGAACTTTGGGGTCAGGATGAGGTCACGCTTCGTCGTCTACAAAACAGCAGCAACAAAAACGGCTTGGAGAGCATCTGGTGTACAACAGCAGAACCGGGACAGAACCAGTACATCGAGAGCTTCAGGAGAAAAAGAGGGGAACCTCCATCACTTGGACAAACATCCAGGTGTGACTTGACACCACAAGGACGGACCCAACAGCAGTAATCAGGTCAAAGGTCATCTCCAAATTGCCACAAGTCCGTCACTCTCCAGAGGGAAGATTATTCCTAGAAGGTGACGCCCTTTAGGAGATGAAGAACCTTCAGTTTTTGCGGTTCGTACCTTGAAGCGTCGGTCGAACTTGACGACTACGTCAGCAAAGTCGATCCTCTCTCGCCGGCCCACAAACTGCCGGATCTCAGGGTGGTTGTCGGTTCCGATGTAGTCGCCTACAAAGTTCCTGTTGATGCTGTTCTTGCGGCGTTCCTTCTTGTTCAGCAGAACATCTGAGGCTGGAAAAAGAAGGATCTGTGAGGACTAAACCGGACCAGGACTCCTCTGTCTGAGGTAGAACTTCTGACCTTCCTCCCTCATCCTGACGTATTTGCGGACGGCGATGTGTTTGCGCCACGCCTTCTGGATGACGCGGGCATAGCCGTTGAATTTCCTCTCACGCATCTCCTCCAGCAGGAAGAGCTGCACAGACAAAGAGAGCAGAACCTTTGAGCTGGTGTTGGAGGAGGAAGTACTGTTGCAGAACCAGAACCTCCCAAGGAACCGTTCCACGGACCTCCCGGGGGTCTCTTACCGACTCCGGAGCTTTGATGAAGACCTTGGCTGTCCCCAGCTGGAACTGGTCCTGATCCATGTTGACGGAGCGCAGCAGGTGCAGGACGCCCTGGCGCTGCTCGCCCCGCCACTCGGGCCAGGTCTCTCTGGTCAGGATGGCGTACCTGCAGACCGCCAGACCCGTTAGAGCGTCCGAGCCAGCAGCCGGTTCTGGTTGTGTGGGCTTGACGCAGAACCTGTGCAGGAACTTGCTGAAGACGCGGCGGTAAGCATATCCGGCCCGGCGGACCCGGATGTTCTCCCGCAGGCCCAGGTACTCCACCTGGTGCCGGACCCGGGTCTCCTCCCAGTCTCGGGGCCGCTTGGTCTCGTTGGGTTTGATGCACCGGATGTAATGTGGCGTGCACTTCATCAGGGTCTGGACCAGACTGTTGGCCTGTTTCTGGAGGAGTGGAGGTCAAAGGTCAAGGACCGGTCTGGTATCTGGTCACCACAACCTGCTAAAGACCCGACTCACCTTGATTTTGCTGCTGGCCGTGGTCGGTCGGCCTCGTTTTTCCGCCTCCAGGTTCTCCGGGAACAGCGCTCTGATGAACGGACTGACCACGAACACATCACAGATTAAACTACCTCTTATTCTGAAGGGTCACAGCTTCCTGCACTACAGCTTAAAGTGACACTGACCAAGTTAAATGACAGGAAGTTAATTAAACATTAGGGTTAAACAGCTGACAGGGGATCAGAACCAAACCACTTGGACCTGCAGTGACAGCAGCTGACCATCTGGAGGCGCTGTGGTGTGAACCTGAAATGTCCTCAGAAACAAAAGCTGAACTCACAACTCGCTGCTCTGCATCAACTCGATGATGTCATTGAAGAGGACGTCCCGGTTCCGCTCACAGAACCCGCCGACATCATACGATACCTGAGAGAGAGAGAGAGAGATGGGCGAGCAACAGGTGAGGTCAGGAGAGGTCAGAAGAGGTTGAGGCAGGTCAGGGGAGGTTGA
This sequence comes from Poeciliopsis gracilis, assembly GCA_911649635.1. Classification (NCBI taxonomy): domain Eukaryota; kingdom Metazoa; phylum Chordata; class Actinopteri; order Cyprinodontiformes; family Poeciliidae; genus Poeciliopsis; species Poeciliopsis gracilis. Next base: position 1,294,047 of record CAJVRI010001204.1, on the reverse strand, counting down.
GGCAGGTCAAGGGAGGTCAGGGGAGGTCGGGAGAGGTCAGTCAGACCTTGCCGGCATAGTGGTGGATGATGAAGCCGCGGTTCCAGCTGCTGAAGTGTTCGTGTGTCCCGATCTGTCCCTGCAGCTTCTGCAGCAGCGTCTGGTCCGCCCCCTCTCCTTTGGCGTGCATCGTGGCGCAGACGTCGTCCAGGACGCTCATCACCCCAGGAGGATTCTGGGAAATGAACAGATGGATGGAGGGAGTGACGTGTGTGAGGCTCCGCCCCCTGCCACCTGCGGGTTGGTCCACTCACCAGTTTGGACTCGATGAGATCACAGACCACCTTGTTGTTGAAATACTCGATGGGGGTCCAACGGATCCCCTCCTGGACGTACTCCTCCTGCAGAACCAGAACGGGATCAGAACCAGAATCGGGCCCCGTTACGCCCGGCTCTCCGGCTCACCTGCTCAGCCTTCAGCGTCAGCTCGATGAAGATCTGCTGCAGCTTCTCGTTCACAAAGTTGATGCAGAATTGCTCAAAACCGTTTTTCTGAAAGCAGAGGAAAAAGCAGCGCCTGTTGAGCTGCTGATTTTCACATCAGTGGGGAAAGTTCTGTTAAAGGACGAGCGTTGCAACTGCCTCTGCTAGCACCAAGAAGGTCTGAGCGATGGTCGGTTCCTTCTCTCCAGAAACGATGGACGGCTTGGCACTAAGCTGCTAACGATGCGACGCCTCGCTGTTATTCAGAACATTGTTTAGCGTCTCTCCTTCTTTTTGGTGAACACGTTCTTGGCGCTAGCACTAGCTAGCTCACAAACTAGCTGTGTCTGAATTCAAGGTCTGCATCGTTGGAAGGACTGGAAGAAAGAAGCAGTGAATCGGGACACATCCAGCGTCCTCCAACTGTCTCCACCCCAACCTCAGTGGAACTCACTGGAACACCACCAGGTGGCGCTGGACGGCTGGGGTCCAGGTGTTCACTTCCTGTGTGTCCAGGTGTTCACTTCCTGTGTGTCCAGGTGTTCACTTCCTGTGTTCATGTGTGTCCAGGTGTTCACTTCCTGTGTGTCCAGGTGTTCACTTCCTGTGTGTGTCCAGGTGTTCACTTCCTGTGTGTCCAGGTGTTCACTTCCTGTGTGTCCAGGTGTTCACTTCCTGTGTGTCCAGGTGTTCACTTCCTGTGTGTCCAGGTGTTCACTTCCTGTGTGTCCAGGTGTTCACTTCCTGTGTGTCCAGGTGTTCACTTCCTGTGTGTCCAGGTGTTCACTTCCTCTGTGTGTCCAGGTGTTCACTTCCTGTGTGTGTCCATGTGTTCACTTCCTGTGTGTCCAGGTGTTCACTTCCTGTGTGTCCAGGTGTTCACTTCCTGTGTGTCCAGGTGTTCACTTCCTGTGTGTCCAGGTGTTCACTTCCTGTGTGTCCAGGTGTTCACTTCCTGTGTGTCCAGGTGTTCACTTCCTGTGTGTCCAGGTGTTCACTTCCTGTGTGTCCAGGTGTTCACTTCCTGTGTGTCCAGGTGTTCACTTCCTGTGTGTCCAGGTGTTCACTTCCTGTGTGTCCAGGTGTGTGTTGGTTTTAATTGATCCTCTTGATAAGTTTGTAGTGATGTTTCATACAGGGTCGTATTATTCAGCGTTACCTGGACGTTTTCATTCGTCTCTTTTCATCAGGTTGAATTGGATGTTTTTGTTCGTTCTGTTGGTTTTTATTTGGCAGCAGATCCTTCAGTTTGACTTTAGATGCTGTTTATGTGAAGCAGGAATTCAGTGTTTCAATGTGTTTTACATTGATTTGATCAAATGATTTAATAAGCATTTAATAGTTTCAGTTTTATCTCTGCTTCCTTCTAGAGTTTGATTTTCTTGTTAGTTCGTCCAGTTTGGATTGTTTGTCTCCTGGCCGGTTAACATTCATTTGTCCTTGTGTCACTTCCTGAATACGCCCACCGCCTGAGGCTGTAAAGGCCCGGTCCGGTTGGGGCCCGGTCCGGCTGGGGCCCGGTCCGGCTGGGGCCCGGTCCGGCTGGGGCCCGGTCCGGCTGGGGGGATCTGGAGTTTGGGTTGGATGTGATCACTCTGCAGTGAATTGAGTGGGTTAGGGTCCAGGTCCGGGATCCCGCTTCAGGTCCGGGATTGCAGTGAATTGAGTGGATCCCGCTCCAGGTCCGGGATCCCGCTTCAGGTCCGGGATCCCGCTTCAGGTCCGGGATCCTGCTTCAGGTCCGGGATCCCGCTTCAGGTCCGGGATCCCGCTTCAGGTCCGGGATCCTGCTTCAGGTCCGGGATCCTGCTTCAGGTCCGGGATCCCGCTTCAGGTCCGGGATCCCGCTACGCAGCAGGATCAGACATGTCCCAAAATGTGAGAGCAGGTCATGTTTGGTGGACCAAGCAGATTCTTCAGACTTACACATTTACATTGTTGCCTAAAAACGTTGTACAAAATCACATTGTGTCATTTATTGTCACCCGGTTGGGACTCGCAATGAATTATGGGATATGGTGGACAGTGAAGGACACACTGGTCCCAGGACCTGAGAAGGACCTGGCTGCAGCAAACAGGAAGTGGGAGGGGCCGCAGTCTGACCTTATTTGGAAATGGAACTGTTGCTCTCCGGATGGAAGGGGGCGCTATTTGCTATATTTTCCATGGCCTACCATTTTTGTTTTATTGAAATCTGATATATTTTCACTTTCAGGAAGGATTTTGACTCTCAATATATATTTGAACTTCTGTCTTTTATTTACTTCAGAATCAGTTTTGGTTTTTTTTCCTCCGAAGAGTTTTTTTTTTTGTGGCGCTAGTGGCTCACATTTTAGACAGTAAACAGGAAGGAGGGCGAGGAGAGGGGAAGACATGGGGCAAAGGTCGCCGGGTCCGGGAGTCGAACCCGCGACGTCCGCATCGAGGACTGAGGCCTCCAAGCGTGGGGCGTGCTTAACCCCTGCGCCACCACAGCACGGCCCGGAATCAGTTTTTAACAGACTCTGTAGTTTTCGGTGAATTTCTAAATCGTTGGTTTTGTATTGTAACCCAGATTGTGCGAGTGTCTGCTTCACCTTTACGGCTATCGCTAGCAGGTTAACGGCGAAGCAGGATGCAGTCTGAGCCTCACTGGGTCCATGCAGACCAGCATGAAGCGTCTGCTGCACAGAACCGCAGCAGCTCATCATCACGCAGCACAGAGACTGGAGAGTAACGCCCTGCTGCTGCTGCTGCAGCTGCTGCTGCTGCAGCTGCTGCTGCTGCTGCTGCTGCTGCTGCTGCACACAGGAACAATGAAGCTCACAAACTGCAACAATGCAATGATGAACACAGCAGCTCATTCAACCATGTTGCTCTCAAATACTTTGTACATAAATGTAGAACTCTCCAGGAAAAAAAAGTAACACAAATCACTATGTTACGTGTCAGACTGGCTCACAGAGAACCAGGATCTACAGACCTAGATCTACAGATCTAGATCCTAGATCTGTAGATCTAGAGCTACAGATCTAGATCTGTAGATCCAGAAGCTGCTGCTCATGTTCTCACTAGAACCAGGAAGATAGAGACATAACTCCAGTTTAAAGTCCCTCCACTGGCTCCCTGGAGCTCAAAGAATAGACTTTAAAATACTGCTAGTTTATAAATCACTGAACGGTTTAGCACCACAATACATTAAAGATCTGCTGCTGTTGTATCAACCTGCCAGACTCTCAGGTTCTGGTTCTGGTTCTGCTCTGCATCCAGAACCAGAACCAAAAGAGGAGAAGCAGCTTTCAGCATCTATGCACCAAACATCTGGAACAAACTTCCAGAAAACTGTAAAACAGCAGAAACCCTGACTTCCTTTAAATCTAGACTAAAAACCAGCTGATTAGTTTGATTGGAAATGTAACATGGATCAATGTATTGATTATTCTATGACTTTGTGTTTTGTGTTTATGAAGTAAAGCACTTTGAAATGCCTTGCTGCTGAAATGTGCTGTACAAATAAAAACTGATTGATTGATTGATTGATTGATTGATTGATTGATTGATTGATTGATTGATTGATTGATTGATTGATTGATTGATTGATTGATTGAAACATCACCCAGCTAAAACCAGAGATGAGCGATGTGAAGTAATTTGTCTTTAAAGAGAAAATATTTTATCTGCATCATACAGTAGCAAGTCAAGGTGTGTTTTCATGCAGCTGCAGTACAAACTAATTGAACATGATGTGTCTGTTGAAGTTTCCCAGACGGGTTATTTGGGAACTTGCTGTTTTTCCCGTGGCCTTAGGGTTAGGGTTATCTCTATGGAGACAGTGTTTAGTTTTTTCCTCCCGTAGACATGATAGTGAATGAGCTACAAGGTTCTGTTTGTTTTCCTTTGTTTGGTCTTAGAAGATTGAGTCTCCGCCTGTTAGCAGAGAGAAGTGAGTAAAACAACGATGCACCTCTGAGTTGGTCAGAGCAGAATGATTGTCGCCTAAAGCAGTGGATGTTTGCTCTCCGTCTGCAGATGCATTAAAGATGTTTTTGCTCCCTGACTTTTGTCTGGACCTCAGTCTCTGAATTATGCTCTTCACAGCAGGAAGCTGCTCCACAGACAGGAAACGCCTTTGGTGCAGCGACCCTAACCCTGACCCCGACCCTGACCCTAACCCCGACCCTGACCCTAACCCTGACCCCGACCCTGACCCTAACCCTGACCCCGACCCCACTGAGGTATCATCTCTGTAATGCCCAAACTGAGGCTGAGAGCTTCTTCCTCAGAGTCATGAGGAGGAGGATAGAAACGTCCAGAGATGTTTCCCCCGATCTGAACGAACTTGTGACGCTTTTAGGAGTGAAAACAGGATCGGGACGCAGCCGAGTCGAGTCGCCTCGTATTCTGAGGCAAGAGGGAACAGAGAACGGACCAACAGCTCCTTCTCTTTGCACTTTTAAAAGACAGGAGTGGAGCTGCAACCAGAACACGGACGGTCAAATCCCACACAGGAGCAAGTGGGCGTGGCGCCAGTCTGCTTCTGCACACACCTCTCAGGAAGTGCTGCATCAGCAGGTGCTGCAGAGCGTTGGGCCCCAGAACCCTGGTGCCAGGACAAAACAGCTGCAGCATAAGTTCTGAAAGCTGAACTTCCGTCCAATCAGCTGCTGGAGAAATGACGGCCTGAGCCTGAAGGACCTGAAGCGGCTCCACGCCTCGCCCAGCGGTGGAAGGCTGACCCATTTCAAGCATCGAACGCTGAAGCGGCTCGTCAGTCCTGAACGGCGCCACCACATCCTGAGGGAAGCCGAGCCTCTGTAGGCGCCAGACCCAGAGACGCCGCCCCGCTGCCCCCGCCCGCCCCGCCGCCTCTGCCGCCCCGCCGCCTCTGCTGCCCCCGCCGCCTCTGCCGCCCCGCCGCCTCTGCTGCCCCGCCGCCGCTGCTGCCCCGCCGCCGCCCCGCTGCCGCCTCTGCCGCCTCTGCCGCCCCGCCGCCTCTGCCGCCCCGCCGCCTCTGCTGCCCCGCTGCCTCTCTGTTGTCCGTGTGGGTCAGAACATGCTGACCCTGGAGGCGAATCATGTCCAACAAATGCAGCAGAATCACCATGTGAACTGCTGACATCATTCCCAGCAGCCATGACTGACAGCGAGGTCACTGTGAGGTCACCAGCGCGGTGACCTCACAGTGACCTCACAGTGACCTCACAGTGACCTCACAGTGACCTCTGACACGGCGCAGCCTGGATTCTCGGCTGAGCCAATCAGGCGCTAATCATGACTGAATTCAGGTTCCAGTTAAAGGATCATCTGAGATGGAAAACCAAAGTGTTTTCCCAGTTGCTGCAGCATCAGTGGACGTGTTGCAGGTTCTGGGTCGGCTTCCTCTCTGGGCCGAGCCAGAACCTGCAGGTCGTCCAGGGAGCAGAGACTCATCCTGCCCTGTGGCTGCAGTGCCGATTCTCATTCCACGCATTTGGAAAACGTTCAAAGGGAGAGAGAGAAGCGATGGTTCCGGTTGTTCTGGTACCGGGCCAGCTGGACGGAGAAACGCAGATACTTGTGGTGTTTCAGGATGATGGAAGTCAACCTGAACAGGGCCGGACCCAGGATGGGTCTCACTCCTCCTGTGTTTAGGTTAGACTTTGTGCTATTCTGATTTAATAATCTTAATAAATAATAGAGAGAAGATCAAATTCATGCTGAGGGAGAAAATCCTTCCTAATGATGAAAATATATCAGATTTCAAAAGGAAATAAAAACAGGAAACCGAGGATAAAGTAGGAAACAGCGCCTCCTTCACTTCCGGAGGGCAACGGTCCCATTACCATATAAGGTCTGAGGCTGCCAGCGGGGCGTCGCCCTTCCTGTTGCTGCAGGTCCTTCTGAGTGAAAGGAGGCGCATGCAGAGGAGTCTTGAATTCAGAAGGTCACTATAACGGAATCGGCCGATAAATCCGTCCTGAATCTGGACACAACTGATGTTGTTCACTTGTTGGTGAGTCGTGTTGTTTCACACTGTGGCTGCAACATCTGGGAATGAAACGTTTCTGCACCGCTGGCTGATGGTATCGAAGCTCTTATATGGCCTTAGCATGGAAAGCTCTGCGACTTGGAGGGTTCATTGTTCTTCCAGAACACCGTAGCGTTTCTCAACAGGGCGCTGCGGGTCCTTTAGGGGGCGTTTGCTCGAAAATAAACTTCCCTCCTTAAAGCAGCATTTCTCAGGCCGCCTGCTGCAGCTCTTGGTGGTCATGTGATCATTTGGATCCGCCGCCTGCTGCAGCTCTTGGTGGTCATGTGATCATTTGGATCCGCCGCCTGCTGCAGCTCTTGGTGGTCATGTGATCATTTGGATCCGCCGCCTGCTGCAGCTCTTGGTGGTCATGTGCACAACAATACAGTTTAGACTTTGAGCAACTTGCTAAAACTGCATTGTGACATTAGAAGTTGCTTTGCTGCAGCTGCATCAGTTCAGCGTCTCACCGGCTGCGATTCACTTGTCTGGTGTCTGATTTTCAAATGTTTGCTGTTTCATTCAGGAGTTTTGTACATATGTTTTGTGATCGTGTCAAAGCAGCAACTTCTATTAAAAATGTTTTATTGTCCTTCCATGGACAGCAGAACGTTGCCGTTTTCACTGAGTCGTGATTTTACATGATAAAAACCACAAGTTTTGATGATGAAAACAGAAACAAGCATAAGAATCAAAACATGAACAATAGTGACAGTAAGATTAATAATGAAATATTCAGAGGAAGGCGCCGGCCCAAACACAAACGCCAGTTTACCTGGAAGATCTCGAAGCCGTAGATGTCCAGGACTCCGACGTTCAGCTCCTCCGTCTCCTTCTGCATGGCCTGGTTGACGCACTGAGACACAGGAGACGCCAGCTGAGACGGACGGGGACAACCAGAGATGGGGACGGACGCTGGGACTCACGTCCACCAGGTAGTCGAAGAGGCGCGTGTAGAGCGCTTTGGACAGGGCGTCCCTGGAGAAGCAGGCCTGCTCCGTGTTCAGGGTGACGGCGATGGACTCGGTCTTGCCGCCCCACTTGCTGTCCATGACCCGGCTGGTGAGCTTGCTGCAGAGTCCGTCCTGAGAGATTCCCAGCAGGAAAGACGGGAACGCCAGGACTGGAGGGGACGCAGGGGAGAAACACGGTGATGTGAGGACAAACTGAGGACAGGAGAATCCGGGTTCTGACGGGTTCTGCTTGGTTCCGTTTGGTTGTGTTGGGCCACCTACAGTCCTGGCTCTCCACCACGGCGTAGTTGTTCTCCTCCCGGAAGCCGATGTTCCCCAGGTGAAGGATTCCTGCGACCAGCTGCAGAACCGAGTCCTGATCGTCCAGAGTCAGACCCACGACGGACATGGCGGCCTGGGGACAGAGGGACGGTTACCATGGAGACAGACTTGGGGACAGACAGGTCTGTGGTCACCATGGTGTCGGAGAAGTCCTTCCTGTCGTCCACGTCCTCCACCGTGTACGTTCCCGACTGGTTCAGGTAGAAATAGTAGTCCGGGGTCGTGACCCCCAGGTTCTCCCTCTGCTCCCCGCTGGCTCCGCCCAGAAGCTGACATCATCACAGAGAGACAGATAAACTCCCCGCGTCCCAGTACACCGAGGTCCCTCACTGGTACGTACCTGGTAGTAGATGTGGAAGTTCCTCTCTCCGGGGTTCTGGGAGACGACTCGACTTTTCTCCAGCAGGAAGTTGGAGATTTTCCCTCCATCAGGAGCTCCGCCCCGACTGAACTGGATCTCAAAGTACTTCCCCTGCACAGACAGAGGCCTGCTGGTAGTACTGTGTAGTACTGTGTAGTACTGTGTAGTACTTGTATTACTGTGTATTACTGTGTAGTGTGTATTACTGTGTAGTACTGTGTAGTACTGTGTATTACTGTGTATTACTGTGTAGTACTGTGTAGTACTGTGTATTACTGTGTAGTACTGTGTAGTACTGTGTAGTACTGTGTAGTACTGTGTATTACTGTGTAGTACTGTGTATTACTGTGTAGTACTGTGTATTACTGTGTATTACTGTGTAGTACTGTGTAGTACTGTGTATTACTGTGTATTACTGTGTAGTACTGTGTAGTACTGTGTATTACTGTGTATTACTGTGTAGTACTGTGTAGTACTGTGTAGTACTGTGTATTACTGTGTATTACTGTGTAGTACTGTGTAGTACTGTGTAGTACTGTGTAGTACTGTGTAGTACTGTGTAGTACTGTGTATTACTGTGTAGTACTGTGTAGTACTGCTGGAGTGTAGTACTATAGTACTCACAAATCTGCTGGAGTTGTTGTTGCGGACTGTCTTTGCGTTACCAAAAGCTTCCAGCAGGGGGTTGGACTGTAGGATGATGTCTTTGACCCGCTGTGCAGTGACAAGCAAACATGGTTACCATGGTAACGGGCTTCTTCCCGTCTCCTCCGGGTCTCTGACTGAGCGTCCAGATCGATTCCAGACTCAAAAGATTTTGTGAAAATAAAAACCTAAATCAGTTTCATCGTCACTCGCAGACGCAGAGCATGTCGAGCCGGCGGCGCTGCTGCAGCAATCAGCCGGCGGCGCTGCTGCAGCAATCAGCCGGCGGCGCTGCTGCAGCAATCAACCGGCGGCGCTGCTGCAGCATCTGAGTCAGTAAATTAATAACGACCAGAATAAACTACCTCAGGAGCTTTGGTGGAGTTATGAAGCATTTTTCCATTTTGTGCTGCACCAAAGTCGATTCCTAAGCATTTGGTCTGGACTCCATACCTGCCTCTAGTGACTGTAACCACGGCAACAGCAGGACACACCTGTACTTTCTCTCCCCCTCCAGACACTTTGGACACGTAGCTCATGATGTACTTGGCAGCGACGGTTTTCCCAGCTCCGCTCTCGCCGCTGAGGAGACAGGAAGTAGTTTCACATTCAGCCGTCTCTCTGGTTGGAGCCATTTGAGAGGCTCCGCCCACCTGATGATGACGCACTGGTTCTCGCTGTCAATCATCATGTTCCGGTACATGCAGTCGGCCAGGGCGTAGATGTGGGGCGGGTTCTCGTACTGCGCCTGGGGGCAGATGTGGGTTAGAGACTTGTCTGTCTCCGAGTGTCTCCGTCTCTCCGAGTCTGTCCGTGTCTCCGAGCCTGTCCGTGTCTCCGAGCCTGTCTGTGTCTCCGAGTCTGTCCGTGTCTCCGAGTCTGTCCGTGTCTCCGAGTCTGTCCGTGTCTCCGAGCCTGTCCGTGTCTCCGAGCCTGTCTGTGTCTCCGAGCCTGTCTGTGTCTCCGAGTCTGTCCGTGTCTCCGAGTCTGTCCGTGTCTCCGAGCCTGTCCGTGTCTCCGAGCCTGTCCGTGTCTCCGAGCCTGTCCGTGTCTCACCGCTCCCTGGTACGTCTCCACCTCTCTCTCTGTGAAGTACGGCAGCTGCTTGAACGGGTTCACTGAGATCAGAACCGGCCCGATGTAAGTCTGACACAGCTGGGTCAAGGAGCTGAACCAGAACCTGAATGACAGTGTGTATATGAGAGTGTGTGTGTGTATTTGAGAGAGTGTGTGTGAGACTATATGTGTGTGTATTATGAGAGTGTGTGTGTATGTATATGAGAGAGTGTGTATGTGTGTATGAGAGTGCGTGTGAGTGTGTGTGTATGTATATGAGAGAGTGTGTGTGTATATGAGAGTGTGTGTGTATATGAGAGTGTGTGTGTATATGAGAGTGTGTGTGGAGGATACAAAGATGTAGTCGTCCATGTATCTCTTCTTCAGGTTGTCGGTGATGGCGTCCTCGTTGATCTTGGACAGCAGAACCATGTCGTCCACTCCGCTCACCTTCACGTTCTGGGCCTGCCAGTGGTACCGCTCCTTGCTGCCCTGTGGGTCAAAGGTCAGCAAAACGTTCACCAGTACAGAGCACAGAGGAGGGGACCATTAGCTTTACTAACATGGAGGTGATCATTTTAAACTTTAGCAGTGCTAACACTGAAGCACTACACTGAGACAGAAAGACTCGGTATTTGTTGTCCGGAGTTCAGAACCATCCAGACATCAAGGGGTTCAGCTAAAGGTTCTGGTGCTGAGCGGTCCAAGCGACGGATTCAGCAGCATCCACACACTGCCGCCCCCCTGAGGCTGACTGATGATGTCACCAATAAGAAACCAGGCGCTTCCAGAGGATCTGGACTCTGATTGGCTGAGAGTCAGCAGCGTCACTGTGACTCGTTTCCATGGAGACAAGCCGCTTGTCCAGAACCATCACTGTCTAATTGGCTGCTTTATATGTAATCAAAGTGTGATGTCACTGGCCCCGCCCGCCTTGGGGCCTCAGTCGGCCCCGGGCCCCACGGGCTGCGGCCGCATCCCTGCTGCATTCCAGCATTCCAGAGTCCTGCGAGGACATGCAGAGCTGCTGCGTGTGTGTGTGTGTGAGAGTGTCTGTGTATGTGTGTGTCTGTGTGTGTCTGTGTGTGTGTGTGTCTGTGTGTCTGTGTGTGTGTCTGTGTGTGTATGTGTGTGTGTGAGAGTGTCTGTGTGTGTGTGTGTCTGTGTGTGTATGTCTCTGTGTGTGTGTGTGTGTGTGTGTGTGTGTGTGTGTGTGTGTGTGTGTGTGTGTAAAATAACAGGATCAGCTGAGATTAAGCAGGAAATGTGAGGACTGGTTGTTGACATGTTTACTCTCCAGGTAAACTATCATGTTTACAGGAACAATCAGCAGCAAATTTTGCTCAAATCCTCCCAAGTGAACCTGGCCCATAAGCCGACGCCCACCACCTGCCAGCTGCTCTCTGATTGGTTGGTTAGGATATAAAACTAGTTTACAATTCAGCCTGTAAACAAACAGATTTTATTCAGCCCAGTTTCTGATGTAAATCATTTCAACTTTATTTCAATCTTCATTACATTTTTATTCCCAGAATCCAGATCAGTTTAACAGAACCAGCAGAATAATCTGTTATGTGGAAATTTGTTCGGTTCTGATTAGGGATCAGTTCAACCAAGCCAACTGGACTCAGAACCAGAACCTCGGTGTGGTTCTGTTCTCCTGGCTCTGCCTGCGGTCCGTGAACTCACCATGTTTCTGCTCCTCCACTTCCTGCTTCAGATCAAGAGTTGAGAAATCTGGTCCAGAGGGATCCGGCTGGATCTTGGCGGGTCCAGGTGGAACCAGGCAGGACTTGGACCAAGCGCTGCGGGTCGGAACCCTTCGCTTCGCTTCGGTTCGGTTCGGTTCAGTTCCCTCTCAGCATGCCGCCTCCTCCCGCGGTCCGCCGTTTCTTCCTTCAGTCTTCAGATTGTCTGCAGGTGTGGACAGGTAGGCCCCGCCCCTCCTTGCCCCGGGGAACTCTGGGAAACTGAGTCTCAGCGCTGTGTGGCGGCTCTCTGCTGCCACGCGGTGGTCTGAACCGGAAGAGCAGCAGCAGGAACCAGAACCTTCAGAGTTCGGCTCTGGATGGAGAATCACTTCCTGGAGTCAGAACCAACAGAACCAGGAGCCTGGACCCAGACGGTCCTGGTTCTGCTTGATCCGTTAACAACCGGGTCTCATCAGAATCGGGTTGCAGCTTGATTAGAGCAGGAAGTGATTTATAGTCAGAACCAGAACCAGAATATAGCCCAGCACTCCAACAGATCGGGTCTCATGGAACCAGAACCGGGCCTATTGGGTCCATCAGCTGCAGGCGGTTCCACAGTCATGGAATCATGCTGCGGGTCAGACTGAACTGCATACTTGAACAGGTGAGGCTGAGGAGGAAATGACCTTATATAAGCGTTCCAATGAGGAGGGGGCGGAGCCACTTCACCAACAATGCGTTGCTATGGAAACTTCTCTTCTGCTAACCCAGTTACTCACAGAACCCACACCAGAATTGTTCGCTCAGAGTCATGAACTGGATCAGTGAACTGATTCATCCATGAACTGATCAAGTTACTCTGGAGGTCAGAGGTCACCTGGTCCAGGTGCGTTCAGGTGAATCAGGACGTGAATCAGCGCTACAGGTGGACACCGGCTGCTTTTATTGATGTTCATACCTGGAAACCACCTGCTCACATTTCACAGTTCAACTAAAACTGGCTGCTCTGTGATTGGCTAAAGTCCTGCTGAACAGCCAAAGAGGAGCCTCTGCCCAAATATGGAAACAAGGAGGAAGAGGAAGACACACAGATGATGAAGAGGAAAGAAAATTTCTAAAGGAAACGCGAACAAAAATCTGGAATTAACAGAAGTAGAAGCGTGGCCTAGGTCACATGATGCCGGGGTCACACGGGGTCACATGATGCCGTTGGTGAGGTACTGGAAGCCGTCGTACAGCTTGGTGGTGAGCGAGCGCATGGAGCCGTCCACCAGCTGGTCCACCAGCAGCTGCAGCTGCTCCTCCGTCAGGCTCATGTGGAAACGCTCCTTCAGGCCCCGCATGGTGCTGGAGCCGTGGAAGCAGGGCAGCTGGGAGCCTGGGGGCCACATGGGGACACGGGCGGTCAGTCAGTCAGCGGCCAGAGGAGGGCGCTGTGGGCAGGACTCTCACTCACCTTGCTGCATGATCTCCACTATCTGCAGAACCCGGTCCATGTGCTTCCTGGCTCCAATCAGACCCTGAAGCATCAGCATCCTGTAGTAGTTAAACATGTCTCCATCTGGACCGCCCATCACCTGCCAGACAAGGCCCAGGGTTTAATAAAACACCGTGCCAGACAAGGCCCAGGGTTTAATAAAACACCGTGCCAGACAAGGCCCAGGGTTTAATAAAACACCGTGCCAGACAAGGCCCAGGGTTTAATAAAGCAACCTGCCTGAAGCCATCTCCTCCTTTCAGGTAAGACACAGGGTGAATTTAACCCTCAGCTTTAACAAAGTTTATTTCATCTTCCTGAATGTGGCTGGAAACCTTTCAGACAAGAAATAGGTCTTAACAGAACTCCACCCAGAACCAGAACCAGCCCACCTCCACGAACTCTGCGGTGAGCTTGAAGGCGGACGTCTCGAAGCCGAGGTTCCTGGGCGAGCTGGACAGGATGAAGCCGAAGTCGATGTGGATGATGTGTCCGTCGGCGTCCAGCAGGATGTTCCCGTTGTGCCTGGGGGGGCAGCCGTGTCAGCAGGGCGGGGCGAGCGCATGGAGCGTTTGGGGGCGGGGCCTCACCTGTCCTTGACCTGCAGCAGGTAGCAGATGAGGCTGTAGCCGGCGCAGCTGCGGACGAAGTTCCTCTGGGCGGACAGGAAGTTCTCAGTGGTGGGGGCGCCGTGCTCCTGCAGGAAGTAGTCCAGCAGCGACAGCTGGCTCTGCTTCTTCACCTGGTGGATGGACACGGCGTTGACCACCGGCTCGATCATGCCGCTGTCCGCCGACAGAACCACGATCTTGTAGGGCCGGATCCACAGCGGCACGCGCTCCTGCTCCCAGATCGACTGGGGGACAGAGAGATGCATGATGGGAAGGAAACTGGTGTGAGTGCCACTCTGGCAGCAACAGGTCAAAGGTCAAGACCAGCCATCAATTAGCAAGCATTTAAGGGGCAAATTGCCTTTGAGTTCCCATCTTAACATGCTGGCTAGCATACTGGCTAGCATGCTGGCTAGCATACTGGCTAGCATACTGGCTAACATACTGGCTACCATGCTGGCTACCATGCTGGCTAATATGCTGGCTACCATGCTGGCTATCATACTGGCTAACATGCTGGCTAACATGCTGGCTAACATGCTGGTAGCACATGTTGAAAGGGCTGTATTGGACCTACAAAAAGAAAAACAAATCTGTTTGGAGCCGCAATAAAGTAAAAGCCTTATATGAGGCTTATAAGGAAGGAAAACAGGCTCTACGCGTTTATATTAGCGTATTATCAAAATGACTAAGTGTATATATAACTACACATTTTTATAGCATTGGAAAACGTTAAGAATGATTGTGTCATGTTTGTCCTCCTACAGAAACCATATTAAAACAAAAAATATATTTCCCACCCCCATCTTTTCCCATTTTCAAACATTTTTGATGAAGCTTCAAAGAGCCACTCAGGCAGCGCTAAAGAGCCGCATGCGGCCCCCGAGCTGCGTGTTGGCTGACATGCTGGCTAACATGCTGGCTAGCATGCTGGTTAGCGTGTTGGCTGACATACTGGCTAACATGCTAGCTAACATGCTGGCTGACATACTGGCTGACCTGCTGGCTGACATGCTAGCTAACATGCTGGCTGACATACTGGCTAACATGCTGGCTGACATGCTGGCTAACATGCTGGCTGACATGCTAGCTAACATGCTGGCTGACATACTGGCTAACATGCTGGCTGACATGCTGGCTAATATGCTGGCTGACATGCTGGCTAACATGCTGGCTGACATGCTGGCTAACATGCTGGCTGACATGCTGGCTAACATGCTGGCTGACATACTGGCTAATATGCTGGCTGACATGCTAGCTAACATGCTGGCTGACATACTGGCTAATATGCTGGCTGACATACTGGCTAACATGCTGGCTGACATGGTAGCTAACATGCTGGCTGACATACTGGCTAATATGCTGGCTGACATGCTGGCTAACATACTGGCTAATATGCTGGCTGACATGCTGGCTGACATGCCAGCGGGAGGATAGCCAGTCAATGACATCATGGCGCTACCTTGAGCTGCTGCAGCACCTGGAAGGCCAGCAGCTCCTGCCGCAGGTCGTCTCCACACTTGACGATGACGGACAGCAGCCTCCAGGTGGGGAAGTGTCCATAGGGCGAGCCCTCCCTGATCCTCCTGGGGGATGGAGACAGAAACGGCTCAGCACCGGGCGGGATGGCCCGGCGGTCCGGACTCGGGGATTGGCCTACCGGACTTTCTCCTCCCAGGGCTCCTTGAGGGCCACGGCAGACGGGTCCTCCGGGTCCCGTCTGAAGGTGGTGGGGGCCTGCGCCAGCTGCTCCGATAGGCGCCGCCTGAAATCAGAGGGACGGGGTCAGAGGTCGTCTGGACGGCCAGAGCGTGTCAGAAAGCGTCCTGACCTGATGTCCCCGGCGGCGATGAAGACGGGCTCCTTGCTGTCCAGGCTGGTGATGCTGTCCACTGAGAACTGGCTGATGTTATCGCAGCTGTTGGTGTGGCCTTCTGGGAGCTGGGGGTTCGGTCAGAACACCGCCAGCTTAATAATGGTAGCTAGATGCTACAGCGCTAGCTCCATCAGAAACAACGCCTTGAAATACCGTTAGCTCTAGATAAAGGACATTAGCTCCTGCTATGACATCCCCTCTACTAATGGATATTAACGCCTGATAATGGATAATAGTTTCAGATCCTGTTACCAGCTACATTTCCAATCTCACATCACTTCCTGTGGGCGTAGCCTCACCTCCACCTGCAGATCTCCGATGTCGTCCACAGACCAGGCTTCGTCGTCATTGTCGTAGTTTGGGACGACGGAGAAGCTCCCGGCTCGCTGCTCCGCCATCATGCCGCAGTCCGGCAGGTTCTCCACCGACCGCGTGCTCCTGATCCGGTTCTCCGGGATCCGCATCGGAACGCTGGACGTCTCAAAGTTCTCGCACTCCAGAACCTCCACGTAGATCAGGTAGGGAGCCTGGGGGAGCGGCAGGGGGAAGTCAGGACCTCCGTGTGTCTCTGCTGCCCTGGGGACTGCGGGGCCTCACCTTGTCCTTGGAGTTGAGCACCACAGCCTGCGTGTGCGGCACGCGGACCACGTGGTGGTCGAAGGCGGCGGTGGGCAGCCAGACGCGCGCCGGCAGCTTGTGGTTAAGCAGCGACAGCTCTGAGATCAGCCGCTGCGTCTTCTGCTCTTTGGTGGGCAGCGTGGCCAGACGCTTCCCGATGCCCATCAGGGACTTCATGAACTCTCGCTGCGGAGCCAGGCGCACCGGCTGCAGGCACACAAGACAGGTGACACAGGTAACATCTGGATCAGAACCAGAACTGTTCATGGTTCTACTGAGGAAAACCTGACGCACAGAACCAGCCGACCAATCAGAGGGCTGGACCAGCCGACCAATCAGAGGGCTGGACCAGCCGACCAATCAGAGGGCTGGACCAGCCGACCAATCAGAGGGCTGGACCAGCCGACCGATTGGTTGAGGGATCAGCACAAGGAGACATGAGGACAGGTCAGATTCTGATTGGTTAACCCAGAAGCATCAACAGAACATAAGAGACACAATCACAGTCCGAGTCCACAGGCCAGAGCGACGTGTGGACCCAACCAGAACCAGAACCAGAAACCAGAGACTCCCTGGCAGAGTCCCTTTCCCAGAGTCACCGCGGACTGGACGAGTTTTGGGCGGAACTTACGGGACCAGAATCCAACTCCAGACTGTCGGAGCTGGAGCCGCTGTCCTGGG
The DNA here is from genome assembly GCA_911649635.1 of Poeciliopsis gracilis. Taxonomy (NCBI): domain Eukaryota; kingdom Metazoa; phylum Chordata; class Actinopteri; order Cyprinodontiformes; family Poeciliidae; genus Poeciliopsis; species Poeciliopsis gracilis. Next base: position 1,277,285 of record CAJVRI010001204.1, on the reverse strand, counting down.
GGTCAGAGCAGAACTTCTGGTTGGTTTCATTCAGAAAGTCCCTGCAGGTTCTGGATTCATTGAACACCTCATGATGCCTTCATGGAAAACCTGCTTTTACAGTGTCTCAAACGACCAGATCAACATCTGAGGTTGTGAGGAAGGAGCCACAATGTTCAGACTCAGATACCTGTTCCAGGCTTAAAGGTTTCCCTTTCTGAATGACTTCGTTCCTCCTTCCTCTGAACGAAGGGGGAAAAATCACTTCCTGTCTGTTGTTCATCATAAGAACACACACTGGTTCTACTCCCAGGGAACCAGACTCCCTAGGACTCATGAGAACGTGTTCTCAAAGCTCCCTGAGATGGAGTGATCCCACAGTGACCTCACAGTGACCTCACAGTGACCTCACAGTGACCTCACAGTGACCTCACCTCATCCTGGCTGCTTTCCACCTTGGGGTTGCTGGCTGTTCTCTTCAGGTTGCTGCTCAGGCTGATGCTGACTGTGGCGTCCGATTTGGAGCGCTGATGGGTCCGTTTGGACGGAGACAGGCCGTGGTCTGCCGCCGGGCCCACGGGGGCTGCCGCCAGGCAGAACGGCGTCAGCGTCAGCTCCCTGCGCGCCCGCGGCCCCGACGGCTTCAGCTCGTCAGACAGGATGAGCTTCCTGAGCTTGGAGCCCCGGGAGTGGCGCTGTGTGGAGATGTGCATATCGGAGGAGTAGGCGCCCAGCAGCCAGGCGCACTGCAGGCTGAAGGAGATGCTCTGTCTGCAGCGGTGCACCTGCAAGGTCACACACAGGGCACATTAACCCACAGGAACAGAACACTAACATGGCTGCAGGGAACCTGCAAGACCACACAGTACTGACCCCGACCACTTGGTGGAGCCACAGCATCTCACTGCATCACCTGGCCAGGTGATGTTCCTGCTACTGCTCAGCACCTCACTCACCTGAAGACTTCTCTACAAGAGGTACTGCATGCGCGCGCACACACACATGTTAGAGTGGCTATGTTTGTGGCACTTTCCACTGACTTCCATTCATTTCTACAGCGTAACCCTAATCCTAACCAACCTTAGTCCTAAATCTGACCCCCAACCCAAAAACAGCCTGTCCCCTCGTGGGGCCCAGGCTTCAGGCCCCACAGGGAGCAGTGGGTCCTCACAGCGTAGTATGTCAGGAGAATGGTCCCCACAAGGTTTTACAAACAAATACACTATGAAGTGAACAGAACTGACAGAAGAGTTTGTAAAAAGAAAAATGGTGTCAGTAAATCGAGTGCGATGGAGAATGAGGGCCAGACTGAAATATTCTATTTTAATTGTGAGAATAACGTCAGAATATGACATATCACAGGAGTATTTAAATTACCAGAAAACTTCACACTTATAATCAGATCAGGACACGGATTCATTTAAACATCGATTCAGAATCTGGTGCTGTGTTTAAAACTGGTTTAAAATGTCAGAACCTTGCAGGATGTATTTTTCCTGCTGATCTTCATCCTGTAACAGGACGCCCATTAGCATAATATTGATCCAGTAGCTAGCCCATTAGCATACTATTGATCCAGTAGCTAGCCCATTAGCATAATATTGATCCAGTAGCTAGCCCATTAGCATGCTATTGATCCAGTAGCTAGCCCATTAGCATAATATTGATCCAGTAGCTATCCCATTAGCATACTATTGATCCAGTAGCTATCCCATTAGCATACTGCTGGTCCAGAGGTTTCATGTTCTGAACAGATTTTGGTCCGATAGAGTAACTTGGCGCCACCTTGATGTGGAATATAACGAACAACAAACAGGAAACTGTCTAAACTGAGATTACAACCAAGATTTATTTGCCAAATGCGGTCCAGCTGTATCTATGGAAACCATAACAAAAATAAACTGCTTTTATCCATAAAAGGTAAACTTTCTGTGTCCGGTTTGTACAGCTCAAGCTGTTTGCATGACCACCATCACTTCCTCCTGGATGGAGGCTGAACTCTGACCTTCGCCATGGCAACCACTGCAGTAAGCAGCCTCACCCCGAGCAGGTCAGCTGACCGCAGGCCACACCCACCAGATAAGGCTTGATTGCGTCGCCGACGTCCTCGTCCATGTGGATGTACATGTTGAGCAGCTGCGGCAGGTAGAAGTCCACGTCGTCATGCGGGAAGCTGAACAACCGGTTCCCGATGTACGCCTGCACGCCCGGCTCCTTGGAGCTGTGCAGGTAGGATATCGCCATGGAGACATCGAACAGCTTCGACTCAAACAGCCGCAGCAGCCACGACTGCTTGGATGTGTTGTGTCTCTGGCGCCGCCGCGCACTCTTCACCGAGCCGGGCGCCGGGCCCTCCGGGTCGTCCTCTTCACGGATCTGCGGCGTTTTGATGGCGGGGACGCCGCGGTCCGGGGACGGTCCGTTGTGCTGCGAGCCTGGGGCGGGACTGGCGGGAGCGTCCACCTGATGCAGCTTCACCTTCTGTAGGACCTCCTGACACGCCCGCTGGGCCACCTCGGCATCTATGACCAGGTTCAGCTCGCCACCCCCCTCGCTGATGACGCCCAAAGGTGGTGAGGCAGGGCGGGGGGGGCCGCATGAGGAGGGGGTGGAGGGCAGGGACTGGGAGGGGGAGGAGCAAGTGGAGAGGGAGGGACTGTTCTGCTCAGAGTGGGCGGGGGAAAGGTCATCCTGAGGGTCCGCCATCATGGCTGCCAAGAGGCTCCACCCACCGCCGCTGGAACACAGACAGGTCAAAGGTCAGGAATGAGACCCTCAACACTAGACAGGTGGAGGACAGCAACACACCTGAGGGATCTGGAACCAATCACGATCATTAAAGATCTTATATGCAAATGAACAAGAAGTAATTCGTATTGGGACTGTGAATGTAGTTGCTGAACTCTGAACATGAACTATTTCCGTTTAAATGGTGAGCAGAACTTCAAAAACCGATTCCGGATCAGCCAGTGCTCAGAACCACTCCGAGTTCTTCTGGACACAGCTGAGGAACCCCAGAGTAACTGGAGCCTGAAAACGGGTCGGAACGAACCTGGGAGTCGAACCCTCGGGTCTGTTATTGTTCGTAGCCGACAGTCCAGCCTGACGGAACCGGTGTTTGGACTTATCTGCTAACAGACGGACAGTTTCTGCCAGCTGCAGGCAGAACCTGGAGCAGCTGCAGCGGACCGAACCGAACTCTGGGACCCGCTCTGTGGACCTTCATACCTAACGCAGAACTGCTGCTAGCTCAGGGTTAGCAACTAACCACTGAAGATGAACGGGATGCTAACCAAGGTTCTCCAATATGTTTGAACGCAGCTGTTAGCTCAGGGCTAACTAGCTCAGTGCTAGCAGATAATGCCAACTGATGCTAACTCCCAGCTTAAGTTCCAGCGCGCGCCCGGCTGAGTTGTGCAGATGATGTGACGTGGAGGGAGAGAACAGGTGTATCACTATTACCTGTTGACAACTTAGTAGCGCCGAAATAACGCCTCACGTGCAGTTTGTTGACTCCATTTATTCCGTTTGATCTTCATGTCCGCTGCCAGCCAGCAGGAGGCGCAGCGGCTTCTGTTCCGCTTCTCTTTGGACGTTTCCGGTGCGGCACTGCCACCCACTGGACGGAGTCAGACATTTCATTATAATAATTATTTAGGGTTTTTATTGTGGAAGTCCGGGTGAACCAGAGCCGGCTAAACTTGCCAATGGAATACAGATTCACTCAAAAGTAAAAAAAAATATACAGACTGTTTAGAAAGTGAAAATTTAAACCATACCTGTTAAAGTAGTTCAAGTAACAACAGATTGAGCGGGCATAAAATACTGAAGTACACAAATGAATGAAGAACACAACACAGATATTGACTTTTATTTGTAAACTAATTAATCTTTTCAAACTCCCAATTCAGCCTCATTTTATTTTGTGTGATCAGTTAAAATTGTCTGGATCAAAAGCACTGTTTTGTACTCAGTTCTAATCCAGCCTGTTTTCTGTCATATAATCGGGACTAAGTTCAATTAAATTTAAGATTTTTTTTCTCTTGTAGTGCTTTTGAGCATTTTGTTTTTAACCTTTTAATCTGATTATTTAATTTTATTTTTAAGCTTTTTTTTTAAAGATTTTAAAGATATTCGATGTCATTGTTTTTATATTTATTTTTATAATTCAACACTTTCATAATTTCTTTTAAAGCAAAGATTTTATTTTTAATATTACGTCAGTAAAGTGTTTTTTATATTATTTTAGATTACATAACTTTTTTAGTTTTTTTCCGTGACGTGGAAGATGTCCGGGTCTGAGACCGGAAGTGTAGTGGTGCGGGCGGCCAGCAGGGGGAGCCAGAGAGCAGGAAGCGCTGAGGCGGCCAGCAGGGGGAGCCAGAGAGCAGGAAGCGCTGAGGCGGCCAGTCTGCCAGCTGCTGTTGTCCTGAAGTCTGAGCAGCGAGCTGTTCTGGTTGTTTTCATGAGGAACCGAACTTGCTGATCCGGAACCAGCTCCAAACAGAACCACTCTGTGAGTATGTGCAGCTCCTCATCGGGGTCAGCCTGGTTCTGGAGTCCGGATTTAATCTGCTGAGCTGCGTGAGGAAGGTTCTGGATTCAGAACCTCTGCCTGCTCTGCTGGGAGATCTGAGGTCCTGGAGGGTTCCGGTCCAGAACCAGTCCGGGTTCCTGCTGATGTCCTGCTCATCTAAACAGATCTGGATCTGGTTCTGGTTCCCTCATTTGTGCTTTCTCAGACTGGAAATGTTTGGATCCAGGTTCTGCTGGTTCTGGTTGCATTGTGTTGCTGTGCAGGCAGCAGATACTCCGGTCAGAACCGGTCCGTCCGGTTCCAGAGGCGGGACGGGAATGTTTGAGGTGCAGGGCGGGTCCAGCAGGATGTCCTGGACCGCTGAGCCTGCTGGAGAAACTGGGCCCAACCAGAACCTCAGGACCAACACAACAGAACCATTCAGAAGCAGGCAGGGAAAACAAACCCGGTTCTGGTTCCTTTTCTGGGTTCTCTGGGTGAAACCAGAACCCAAATATGGGTTTCTTTTGTATTTCTTCTCAGAGGTTCTGATCCAAAGCTACAGCAGATGGTTCTGGTTCTATGGGAGAGACCTGTTTTGGTTTTAGATGGTTCTGGTTTCTTGTGGTTCTGGTTCTGTGTGGTTCTGGTTCTGATGTCGCTGTGGTCTGTTTCAGCTGATGGACACTGAGAGCGGGGCGGTTCTGCCTGGAACCAGGCCGGCGACCCACTGGCCCGGTTCGATCGGCTTCAGCGGCCCAAGAGAGCCCCTGCAGGACTGGGTGGTGGACCCCGGCTGTGTGAGTGAATGATAATGATGCATGTTCTTGGTGAACAGGTGAGTTCTAAGGTGTGGAGTTCAACTTTATTTGGAGGTAATGGAGAGAGACGATGCCGATCCGGCTGCAGCCCGGGGCGGCCGCAGCATGGGGAGGAATGGGCGGAGCCACTTAGTGTTACGGTGAAGGTACTGATAGACCCACCTTCTACCTGAGCAGAATGATGAAGATGGGCGTGGTCTGACCATAAAGGGCCGGTATCCTGTTAAATTGACTGCTTTGATCTCTGTTTTTCCCTGATGTGTTGCTTTGATCCTTTCATGTTTAACAAATCCTCTAATCTCCATGGCAACCATTGCGTTGCAATGTATGTAATGGTTGCCATTCCATTGCCTCAGAGGCGGTGCATCTAGCCCCGCCTCTGAGGCATAGTTTCTTCAGACTAGCCAGCAGCGATTAGCATGGGTCTAACTTCCAGCGCCCACCAGAAGGAGCCATATTTCCTGTGATTTGTAGGGTTTTCTGCTAATCTATATTCATGATAGAAGTTACAGCTCCCTTTTATTACAGTACAATATTTAGTAAAACTTGTTCATGGACACCGTCTGCTATCAGAGAGCTGCTCTGCACAGAGGATTGTAATGGTGAGTTTAATCACGGGGAGCAACAGAAACACGATCATTAGCAGAATGACAGTCAGTTAGCATCGCTGCTAGCAGCTCGACGTCAGTTAGCATCGCTGCTAGCAGCTCGACGTCAGTTAGCATCGCTGCTAGCAGCTCGACGTCAGTTAGCATCGCTGCTAGCAGCTCGACGTCAGTTAGCATCGCTGCTAGCAGCTCGACTCTCGGAAGAAATGACAGAAATAAAGAGAAAAGCAGAGAAGCTGGTCAGAGATCTGAGCTGCAGTTTAGCGCCGACAGCATAAAACACCAGAACTACAGAATGTCAGCTTGGTTTTTCATTGGAATTTAAAAAATAATAAAGTTCATAATCTCAGTCTTTATCATTATGATTGGGCCTGCAAAATTTATTTGTAAGACAAAAAAAAATATCTGGGTTTATTTAGTCCATCAGAACCAGAACCTCGAGGTTGACAGCAGCTGCTGCGCTGCAGACCCACTGGACCAGAACCGAACCGAACCGCACATTAACCAATTATAGAGAGCAACTTGCCTCTGGAAAGTGTCAAATTGCTGCTAATAATCAGACCAAGTTTAGTTTGCTGCAGCTGTGTTTTAACTACTCCCAAAACAAAAGCTGCAGATAAGCAAAGAAAATAATTTGGCTAAAAATTCTAAAATTGAAGAACCCAAAATGCTTTATGCTCATTTCATTGCGTGGATGAAGCCAAGGGAAGAAAACCTGCATCTGCATCCGGAACAACTGAGTCAGTGAAGAAGCTAACCATGCTAGTTCTGGCAGCTAGCTATGCTAGTGTGAGTACCTAACTGTGCTTGGTAAGTTGAAGAAAAGCAATAGCTCTAGGTTGCGGAAAAACAATACTGTCACATTTAAGTTTTAATAGCGGGTGTTTTCACATATTTTAAGCTGGTTAGCGAGTTGCTAACATGTAAACAAATGGTGGTTCCGGTTTGCAGCGGAAGTTGCACCCATAAATCACACAATGCCTCTTGGGGGCTCGGAATAAGGTGGATAAAACTGCACTATGTGCCTGATAAATACCCGATACTCCCCCTTCAAGGTGGAAGCAGTGCCAGTAAATTAAACTTTTCTTCATAACAATCAGACAGGAAGTGGGCTCAGAGGAAAGGCAGAGCTGGGCATTGTCAGCGTAACAATGGATATTATTATATCTGCTGAATGTGTGGCCAGGATGTTGATCTGAGCCCTGGGCAACACCTGCAGAAACTTAGACTGGATTACACAGGACACACTGAAGGTACGAGGAAGAAGGATGCTAATGAACGCTTAGCATCCTTCCAACTTAACCTGGAGGATAAGATGAGTAATGGAGGAAGGACTCCTTGGTGTTAGAGTATTTTACCTGAAAGGCAGTCTGAGCGCGCTCAGTTAGACTTCACATCCTGACTTCTTCTGGGCCGGAACCAGAATCCTGTTGGTGCTTCTGGACCAGGTGGTTCTGGGTCCGGCCCCCTCAGCTCATCTGTTCTTACTTCCTGTCAGGTGACCTTGGACGACAGCGAATCGGAGGACATCCTACAGGCCGTCGACCCCAACGAAGTGTTTGGAGCCGCTACCGGGCCCGCCGACACGTCGTCGGAGAGTGACAGCGGCATCTCGGAGGAGACCCCTGTTGCCATGGTGACAGCAGTAACCACGGCATCCAGCCAACCAGCAGTCTACCAGGTGGTGTATGACATCACCTCTACAGGTGGAGCCAAATCTGAACCCGGTCAGGAGAACATCATCTCCATCGAGCTGGGTAGGTCCGGTTCTGACCCAGTCCTCACTCGGTCCACATGATGATATCATATGATGAAGTCATCAACTCACCTTGTTTCCTTTTTCTCCCACTACAATCCCCCCCTCCTCTTCCCTTTCCCCCCCATCGCCCCCCGCCCATCGCCCCGCCCATCGCCCCCGCCCATCGCCCCGCCCATCACCCCCCGCCCATCGCCCCCCCGCCCCGCCATCGCCCCGCCCATCGCCCCCCCCGCCCCGCCATCGCCCCGCCCATCGCCCCACCTGCTCCTCCAGATGAGTGGAGTTCCCAGCTGCTGTTTTCAGACTCCTGCATCATCAGCGACTTGCACGCGGCCCCGAATTCATCATCATCCTCTCCATCTGACGGCAGTCGGAGCTCCGCCCCTCTCTCAGGTAGCGACCAGGTAAGACTTCCTGTCAGTTAGTATCATCAGAGGACGTTTGAGGCTGGAAGACTCACTCTTCCTCTTCAGGTGCCGCTGTTCCCTGACCTGCGGCTGACGGAGGAGGAGCAGAAGCTGCTGACGGAGGAGGGCGTGTCCCTGCCCAGCAACCTTCCACTCACTAAGGTCCAACAGAACCGGTTCTGGCCGCCGCAAACGCATTTAAAGATTACATTTTGGAAAACCAGGGTTATGTTCACCAGTGCACTAACTGGACTTCCTCAGTTCAGAGATTAATTTCATCTCAGAAAATGGAGCGTAGCTGGTAGATGAGTTTCTATGACGAACTGAGATGTCAACTCCCGTCGTTTGGACCCAGGTCAGAGTTCATCTATTAAACTGAATGGAGATGAAAACATAAACCAAAAGCTGGACATTTTTATAAGCATATTGTGATCCTGCCTCTTTATCATTGAACTGAATATAATTTCAGATTCTTCTATAACTCTTCTTCAGGTTAACTTAGAAACTGAGATGTTATTGTTACAAATTCATTTTCTAAACTACAGAAAATGGTATAGAAGCTCAAATATGAAAATTGGACTGATATTGATATCTGATAGTAACTGTGCTGTTTTGTATGGAGATTCACTAATATTGCATTCCTTTTTTTCATCCGATTACTCGATTAATTGTAAGAATAATCAATAGATTTCTCAATTACTAAAATATTTATTTACAACAGCCCTAGTTGAGAGTGATGTCGGCCAGTCCGGGGCGGCCATCTTTCTTTGCTGCTTGACTTCGTCTCTGACGAGTTTCTCTCCCGCAGGCCGAAGAGCGGATCCTGAAGAAAGTCCGCAGGAAGATCCGGAACAAGCAGTCGGCTCAGGACAGCCGCAAGAGGAGGAAGGAGTACATCCACGGCCTGGAGAGCAGGTACCGCTGGCGGCCAGCAGGGGGCGCCACATGGTCACATGAGGTACAATCCTTGTGTTGCCATGGTAACTCGTGAGCAGGATTAGTTCAGAATGCTCACTGGCCCCTAGTGGCCAGACCTCGCTACCATCTTAATGGTTCTGATCCGGTGGTGTTCTGGTTCTTTCTTCAGGGCAGCGGCGTGCTCGGCTCAGAACCAGGAGCTGCAGCGAACCGTGGAGCAGCTAGAGAAACACAATGTGTAAGATGATTCCTCTGGTTCTGGTTCTGATCCGATGTTTTCCTGCTGTAGATCCGGGAGCAGACTTAAATTTGCTTCTGCTTACGCTGAGCGCATTAGCGTTAGCTTCCACTAAATACCATGTCGGTATTAGTGAGCTAATGTTCATGCTGGAGCTGGACTTCCTGAAGGCTGATGTTCCAGTTCTTCTAGCTGTTTAGTCATGGTATCAGTGGCTGATGATACGGACCTGGTTCTGGTTCTGGTTCTGGTTCTGAGCCGTGCCGTGATTCTGTCTGCTCTCAGGTCCCTCCTCTCTCAGCTGCAGCAGCTTCGCTCCCTCATCAAGCAGACGGCCAGTAAAGGAGCGCAGACCAGCACCTGCTTATTGGTGAGGAGCTCTTGGAGGTTCTGTGGTTCTGATGGCGTCGGGTCCGCCGGGCCGGTTCTGGGACGCTTGTGGAGTCAGAACCGCTTTCTGTTTGTCCTCAGATCCTACTAGTGTCCCTCAGCCTGATCGTCCTGCCCAGCTTCAGCCCGTTCAGCCGCCGCACGTCAGCCGACGACGACTACAGAACCGCCGCAGGTCGGTTTGGACCTCTCGCCTGCTCGCGGTTCCACTAAGACTCGGTTCTTTGGAACGAGACGAAGCCGAGGGGCAGGTCGGCCTGCCGGGTCGGAACCTCAGGAAGTAATCATTTTTATTTTCTGCAGTTGTATCCAGGAACATCCTGACGGATCCAAACTTCTCCAATTCGGCAGAGGACGGCGCCGGTTCCGCTGAACGGTTGGGCTCATCGGTGCCTCCTGAGCTCAGCCAATCAGGGTCTGCAGGGGGGGCAGCGGCACTGGCGGAGCCAATAGGAGCCCTGGAGGGCTTAGCGGGCGATGACAGCAGCCAATCACAGAACGGGACTGCCGCTGTTGCCGGGCAGACTGGCCGTGAGCCGGGAAAACTCGGACACGCTGATGAGATGTAACCAGAACCTCCACCAGGGGCCGCCAGACTGACGCTGAGCAGCTGGAGGACTGATTCTGTTGGATCAGAACCAGAACACTGAAATTCTGGAGCGATACCCTGACCGGAATCAGGGTTGAAAGTGGATCCAACAACCGGACAGGACTTCACAGAGATTGTTTCTGTCTCTGCTGCACCGGACCCGGAACCGACCCGTTTTATGTTCAACTTGTGGAGACACACTGATGTTCTGTCCTGGGATGTTTCTGGGTCGGTTTGTGGGTTCTGGTTGTTCAGTAAATCATGTGATGCTGCAAACAGGTTCTGACTCTGCTCCTTTGACGTTACCATAGTAACAATAACACCTTAGCAGAAAAGATTCCTGTTATTTCCAGTTTCAGCGCGTCCACCTGCTCAGCCTCATCGAGACTAAAAATTACATTTCAACATTTTTCATCCTGCAGTGTATAAAATACGGCTCATTAATACGTACAATGTAACCAAAATAAGAAATCACTGAATTTTTATCACCTTTGTTAGTTCCACTTTATAACTTTTATAACTTTTTTAACTTTTAGCTGCATAAAACAGATGGTTTTATAATGACAGACAGATTAATTAAATATTAATATATTTAATGTGTAATATCTTGGAAATATGGCGAAGTTCACAGAATGAACTAATAGAATAAAATCAGTTTTCAAAAGTATTGAAATATTTGTTTTCCTCAACATGAGTGATTCTATTGAATTTTCCGTATTCAACAAGTCACAACAGAACAAATATCTCCAACAAAAATACCTTTAGTGTGCATTTAAAATCATCTGTTTTGTTGCAGTTGTACTTTTCAGCAGCAGGTGCCTAAGCAGTGACCAGCCGCCATCTTGGATGTGACGTTCTGTCCCGACCCCGAGCCCTGATGTGACTTAGAGTCCACACTGCATAGGGGTTGCTATGGATACTGAGCACTGATGCTGGGCCTTAATCCTCTCCTGGATCAGCAGGGGTTAATATCAGACTATGGCCGCCATGCTGGTTTTTCTGAAGAAGCTCCGCCTCTTCAGGAAGCTCCACCAGCAGCCATCTTTAAGGAGGAGTACCGCCTCACACAGTGGATACTCAGTAGTTCACTTCACCTGCAGCTGCTGCATCAGAACCACCTCAGGCCCAGTTCAGCAGAACCTTCTGCTGTTGGGAATCCAAACAGGTTCTGGAAGCTTTTATTTTGAAACTGCTTCCTTCCTGTGGTCTGCCGGGTTAGGGTTTCTCAGATGAGGAACCTCAGCGCTCCTCTTCCTCATCTGAGGAAGGATGAAGCTCCTTCTGCCTGCCTGCAGCTGGACCAGGATCAGGTTCTGGTTCCAACTGGTTTCAGCGCCCTGGGAGGAGGAAGTGATGTGGTGGTGACTTCCTGTCTATGCAGCCAATAAGCAGATCTTCATCGGCAAACAAACTGGGTCAGAACCATGGAAACCCAACCGGGTCAGAAAACTCTTGACTCCTCAGGTTTTCATGTTGGTCTTCATTGTTCAAAAGTTCTGAAAAGTTCTAGATCCATCAATTCGCTGGTCCTGCTGCTGTGTTCCTGGTTCTGCCCAGCAGGGGGAGCTCTCCCCCCCCCATGGAGGTCAGGGTAGCTGCTGCTGATCCGCCCTTCCGGAGTCACCGACTCCCCCTCCCTCTCTTTTCCTCTCCCTCCCTCCGTCCCTCCCTCTCTCTCTCCCTTTCACATCCTCCCTTCGGTCAGTCCAGCAGATTTTCCTCCTCCAGCAGCAGCTCCTCCGTCTGTTGCCGAGTGCAGACCGAACTGCTGCAGAGCCCGTGTGTCTGACAGGTGAACTTACCTGAGAAAGACGGAAGTTTTCTGCAGGATCTTCTCTCAGTTTTTCTGTTGATCATGATGAAAGGAGTCGAGAGCAGCTCAGGTAGGAGCAGGTGTTCAGCAGGTTGGCTCGTTGCGGAACCGGGCGGTGCAGAGCCAAACAACACCCGCCTGGACCGAGGCAGGGAGGATTTCCTGGCTCAGCCCGGGAACGTTCACGAGTTCAGACGGGTTCAAATTGAACCGGTTCATGTTCACAGTTCACCAACAAGGGATGTTCTGTTGGGTCGTTGATTCTTTTGGGTTGTTGGCTCCATTGGGTCTTTGAATTCATTGGGGTTGTTGGTTCTGTTGGGTCAACTCTGGGTCAACCCAACATGGTTGGTAACAGTGTTTTGTTCTCTGCAGGTTCTGATTGACCCGATCTACACCAAGATGACCCACTACATAGAAGTGTTCAGGAGGAAGGAGGCTGGGACTCTTCTGATGGCTCTTCTGGTTCTGTTGGACCTGTCCGCTGGGCATGAGCCCCGGCGGCGCCACGGCGGAGACCAGGAGAGACGGCGCCCGTGGCAGAACATCACGCTGGCGGTGATCCTCCCTCAGAACGCCCGGTACCCCTGGGCCTGGCCTCGGGTTGGACCCGCCGTGGAGCGGGCCGTCAGAACCATCAACTCTGACCCGACCCTGCTGCCCGACCACCGCCTCAGTTACGTGTTCAACAGCAGCGAGGACAGGAACGGGATCTGCTCCGAGTCAGTGGCTTCGCTGGCGGCGGTGGACCTGAAGCTGGCCCGCGACCCGTGGGCGTTCATCGGCCCCGGCTGCTCCTACGCCGCCGCGCCGGTCGGCCTGTTCACCGCCCACTGGGACGTGCCCATGATCACGGCGGGGGCCACGGCCGTGGCGTTCTACAACGGCGTCTACCCCTCCATCACCAACACGGGCCCCACCCACAAGAAGCTGGGCCGGTTCGGCCTGCGGGTCTGCCTGGAGTCCGAGTGGAGGGAACACGTGGCGCTGGTGTTCAGCGACCACAAGTACGACGACCGGCCGTGCTACTTCGCCATCGAGGGTCTGTACGAGGAGCTGAAGGCGTTCAACATCAGCACTCATCACAGCGTGTTCGAGGAGAAGGAGATCAACTACGCGCAGATCCTCGCCGACATCCAGAACAGCGGCCGCGGTGAGTCCCACTTCCTGTTCCCACCACAGGTCACATGACCTGAGCCACAGCCGGTCGGGTGGTTCCATAGAAGAAGGCTGACCCAGTTCTGCTGTTTCCAGAAAATGGTTCTGAATTTCCCAGGTCTGATTCAAGAACCAACAGAACCTTTCCTGGGTTTTCCTTATTCATCCGGTTCTGGAAGCTCTGATCTCTGATTCTGCCAGGAACGGGTCGGGTCGGGTCAACAGCTGCTTTTCAGAAATCAGATACGGTGAGGTCAAAGGTCTGAGCTTGTGACGTTTGCGTCACGAACCAGAGAGCGGCAGTCCAACAGAATCCAGCAGAACCGGGACCTCATCAGGTTTTGTTTGGACCCGCTTATTGGCCCGCTGCTGTCTGATTGGGCGGTACTGTGTGGGCCAGCAGACGTGTTTTTTGGGAGTGTTTTGGCTGCAGGGCGCTGATCAGAACTGGGTCCAAAAGGAAGCCTCAGTCCAATCCAGTCCCACAGCACCAACAGAACCACAGTAGGAGTTGCACGAGACAAGATCCTGTTTGGACCAGAACCAGACTAGATCCAGCTGGCCTTCAGCAGCAACCCTAATTAGTGGCTTTTATTGTGAAGGTTTACAGGAAGTTGTTTGGAATCACCTGAACCATCTCAGCTGACAACCATCAGCATCATTTTGACCTCTGACCCCACCCTCGTGACGAAGTTCTGCTCTGATTCTGAGCCGTAGTCGGTTCTGGTCCGTGTTCTGTTGGATCCATCATCCTGACCAGGTGAACCACCGTGACTTCCTCTGAAGGATCCCAAGGAGCCAGGGGAGGCCCAGGTCTGAGGCGTGAGAAGGTTCTGGTCCGATTCTGCATCCTGATCCGACCTGCCGGTGGCTCTATTAGCCCATCCCCCCCTGCTGTTGCGGCAGGAAATGCGATCCGGATCGATGCGTCTGCTGAGCGGAAACATTACAGCTGCAGAGAAGCAGAACCAGCAGGAAGCGGCTGGGTCGGCCCGGTTCCTGCTGAACCTGAGCCGTTCCTCTGGAAAGTTCTCCAGGTCTGCTTCAGGAACCAACCAGAACACTGCCGTCCGGGTCGAAGTGGGTTACAGATGATCAGGAACATTTTTATTTCTATAAACCAAGAAGCAAATGAATCATTTTCCCAGCAGAGTCCCGACGCTCCGACCCGAACGTCAGGAATCAATAAAGACCTGAATCCTCCATGGAGAACCCGTCCGCAGGAAGCTCCTCCCCGTCTGACGCCAACATGTCATTCGAACGCAGGATCCCCTGCAGGCCGTTTGTTCCTGTCTAGGAAACTTTGTGGTTCAATTTGAAGCAAAAACAACAAAAGAAATCTGGATTGATTTCCGTTGCTCTCAGCCGCTCCTGGTATCGGCTCCGGTTCGGATGATCCGGTTCGGATGATCCGGTTCGGATGATCCGGTTCGGATGATCCGGTTCGGATGATCCGGGTTCACACAGCAGCAGGAATCACAACTTGGTTCACAGAGAACATGAAAGCAGAAAGAACTAGGGGAAGTGTGACGAGCTGGGTTCTGGACCCGGGTCCGGTTCTGGACCCGGGTCCGGTTCTGGACCCGTCATGACGACAGCAGAACGTAGGAACGGTCTCGGCAGCGATCTCTCTGGCAGCGACAAGCGGCTGGACATTTATTAACCGAGGTCAGCGACCCGCCGCTCCGCCGCCATATCAGATCAGCAGGAATTTCCTGTTAAACACGCGCAGCCTAATTTTACCTCATCACAACGTTCCCAAACACGGCCAACCGGGCCGACAAGGGTTCTGATTGGTTCTGACCCTGAGGAGAAACACAGGAGCCTGTCGGAGCTTCCTGGTTACCTGCTGCTCTCTGTGTGTGTGTGTGTGTGTCTGTGTGTGTGTGTGTGTGTGTGTGTCTGTGTGTGTGTGTGTCTGTGTGTGTGTGTGTCTGCGTGTGTGTGTGTCTGTGTGTGTGTGTGTCTGTGTGTGTGTGTGTGTCTGTGTGTGTGTGTGTGTGTGTGTGTGTGTGTGTGTGTGTGTGTGTGTGTGTGTGTGTGTGTCGGGTCGGTTCCATAGAGTCAATTTGGTTTCAGCTCCCATCAGGCCTTGAACATCTAACCCTAAACCTCTATAGATGTACTGATAGATTTATGTTCTTGATAATCAATAATCAGAGCAGCAGATGTTGGTCTTGGTTGGTTCTGGTTCCGGTCCATTCAGGCCCCATTTCAGCAGCTTCCTCCTCCTGCTCTTCCTCCTGCAGTGATGTTCGTCTGCTGCTCTGCCGACGTCTTCAGGAAGCTGCTGGTCCACTTCTGGCGGGCCGACCTTCCTCACCGCGAATACGTCTTCCTCTTCATCGACCTGTTCGCCGACAGCCTGAACTCCGGAGGCCGGCTGCCGTGGGAACGGGGCGACCAAGATGATGCCGCCGCCAAGGAGGCCTTCCAAGTAAGAGCTGCTCTCCACCAATCAGCAGCATCCAACCATCATCCATCCTTACCGTCTCTTCCTCTCATCAGGTTGTGAAGTTTCTGACCTATCAGGAGCCTCAGAGCTCCGCCTACCAGCAGTTTGTCTCCAACCTAAAGATGGACGCCAGGAACTGGTTTAACTACAGCATGGACGACTCTCTGGTACTGAGTGGATGGATGGATGGTTGGATGGATGGATGGATGGATGGTTGGATGGTTGGTTGGATGGATGGTGGTGGATGGATGGATGGATGGTGGATGGATGGATGGTTGGGGTTGGATGGATGGATGGATGGATGGATGGATGGTTGGATGGATGGATGGATGGTTGGATGGATGGTGGATGGATGGATGGATGGATGGATGGATGGATGGATGGATGGTTGGATGGATGGATGGATGGATGGATGGATGGATGGTTGGATGGATGGATGGTTGGATGAATTCGTTGGATGCTCATGGATGAGTCATTGATCCTCATTCTTACTCTGGTTGGACCCGATCAGAACCAGCTGTGAAAGCAGAGGTTTTCTGTTCGGCAGTCTTGGTCGCCATGGAGACGATATAGAGGTGTCATATGTCTCCTGCTGCTCCGACTGGACAGATATGGAGGAAGTGATGTATTTAGGCTGGCGGCTTCATCAGCTGCTCCACCTAAATATGTCCGAGCCGATGATGTCATCAATCACACAGTGATGGACATGGCGCCCACCGCCGATGATGTCATCAGCAAGTCTGGAGACGATCCATGAGGAACATTGCATCCTGCTCCTGATCCAGCTGTCCGCCATGTTTCCTTGCTGCTGGCTCTAACGGTCGCAGCAGCTGCGGTTGCAGAGGGAAGCTAATGCGGTTAGCTAATCTGTTTAGCTGATGCGGTTAGCTGCAGAGAAACGTGATCCTTCAGGGCAGCAGCAGCTAACGGCCTTCAGGAAACTGACAGCTGCTGCCGTGGTTCTGATGGTTCTGGAGGCGAAACCAATTGGTGGTCATAGCAACACTTTCTGCTCCAGTCTGATTCCTTCCTTCCTTCCTCCCTTCCTTACTTCCTTCCTCCCTTCCTTACTTCCTTAGTGTAATGCCCAGCGCGCGCTGCACCATCTTATGTCGCAGATTGTCGGCCCATTATCAAACCTGAGAGACACATTAGCGACAGAAATCCTCGCTATAACGGTTCGATCAAACCGTGTTGTGTCCAACAATGGACACAAAATAATAAGTCCAGTTCACTAACTTTGAAACCAGGCATTAATCGATTCCTTACTACAATCTACCTGCAATGCATGTAGCTAGTGTCAGTCTGACTGAATGAAAATCATTAGAACTATTTATGTCACGTTAACGGAGAACAGCTGAAAAGTTACCGGGTTTTCTGGTAGAAATTTCGCTCCAACTCCTCCCCTAGTTATTGATATTTTCTTTGCACGAACTGTTGAATAAACATTCATGTTGTTTCCGATGTCTGCTGGACTTCGGGTTGCACCGTGTCAGCTGTTCGGGATTCCCTCCGTGTTTCCCCTCAGAAAGCAGGAGGGGAATCCGCGCTTTCTGATTGGCTACCGGTCACATTCAACAGGCTGCGTCACTCTCCCAGTCTGGATAAATCCTTGGTTTAGATCGGAGCGGCACAACGATCTACCGTAACACACAACACTAGTGACGATCTCAGAACGAAGAACGTTCTAAGATTGTCGTTCAGGGTAAAAAATCCTGCAGTTTGAACTATTGATCAGGCAGTGGGATGTCTTCTCTATTTAAATCTAATGATTACTGAAGGCCAATAAACTATACAGACTTCATAATCTGCACTCTTTTGGTTGAATGCAGTGTTTATTTCCACTTTGGCTTTATGCTGTTTAGTTTTTATTCAAGTACATTTATTGTTAATGGAAACTAAGAATCTATTTTATTTTTGGTTTTGGTTGTTTTATTTATTTTGTGTATCAGTCCCAGTGTTAAGTGTCTTTAAAGTAAAGTGTTTCTATCTTTGGCAGGAAATCACATGAATTATTACGTCATTTCCATTAAATCAATGTAAAAAGGTCTTCAAACGATATTATCGTTTATCGCAATAATTTTTGAGACAATTTATCAGCCAGCAAAATCTGTTATCGTGACAGGCCTACTCATAAGGAACCAAAACCCAGATGGGTCTGGTCACCCAGTTTCCTCTTCCTGAATGAAACGTCCAACATGGCTCCAGCAGGAATAACATCGGGATTCCTGGTTGCGGGTGTCTGGAGCCCGGACCGGGTCAGGACTGACTTCCTGTTCCTGTTTTTCAGATGAACATCATCGCTGCAGGGTTTTATGACGGCCTCATGATTTACGCCCGCGCTCTGAATGAAACTATGGCAGCTTCAGGACCCAGACCGCCGGGGAGAAACATCACCGCCAAGATGTGGAACCGAACCTTTACTGGTGCGTGACCAGATTCCCGATTGATTCCTGATCGATTAATCTCTGATTCCCGCCTGATCTTCTTTCAGTGTCAGAGGTCATGAAGGTCACTACTCTGTGGTGAAAGTAGGAAGCTGCTGGGTCTGACCTCTACCCTCTGGATATGTCGTTCCAGCCTAAACAGTCCGGTGTTCCTCAGGGCTCTGTTCTCTTTGGGAATCTTCAGATTGTTCTCAGATCCAAACAGCTGCTCTGGGTCTCAGAACAAACCGTCCAGAACCAGAACCGGTCTCTTGTTGGATAATCTAAGGAAGTCAAAGTTCTTTACGTCTTATTTTATAACTGAAGGTGACAAAGTTACTGTGTAGGAAAATGGAACCATGCAATTGGAAAACATGATACTGGTCCTTTAATGGTTTCTGCCTGCGAAAACCAGCAGCATCGAGTCGTTGACCAAGCATGCATGAGGCGACCATGGAGAGGAAAAAAAGCAATTTAACAGGAAGAAACCTGCAGCAGAACCAGAACCGAGTTCAGCACCAGCTGCTGTCTGGAGGTTTGAGAAGGAGGAATGTTCGTTAAAGTAAAAACAAGCAGCAGGAGAGAAAACACCATCAGGTGATTCGGAGCATCAGGTGAGCTGATGCCCCGCCTCCAGGAAGAGGTCAGCCAATCAGAAGGCCAGACCATCTGAGGAGAGAAACTGGGAAACGAAGTGAACAAAGAAAACTGAAGAAGTCAGTTTGACCTCATGAAGCATCATGACAACACAGACCGCTCCGCAAGACCCCAGTCCAACCGCAGCTTCCCAGATTCTCCAGGATGAGCTGCTCCTTAACCAGCCAACTATTTAGCTTGGGGCCAGCTACCCGAGGGGCTAGCTACCCTCGGGGCCAGCTACCCTACGAGCTAGCTACCCCAGGGGCCAGCTACCCTCGGGGCCAGCTACCCCAGGGGCCAGCTACCCTCGGGGCCAGCTACCCTACGAGCTAGCTACCCTCGGGGCCAGCTACCCACCGGGCCAGCTACCCTAGGAGCCAGCTACCCTCGGGGCCCCGGCAGCTACCCCGGGCCAGCTACCCTAGGAGCTAGCTACCCTCGGGGCTAGCTAACTATTGAGATAGCGCGGAACTTAATATTTACCTCTAACTAAATAGTTAAAATAAGTTTCACACTACATATTTAATTAGCAAGCTAAATGTGTATTTTGAACCTTAATGTTTAGTCGTACATTTAGTAATGACGGAACATCATGGAGAAAATATGACTGAAAAACGAACCTCCATTTTCCCTCTTATGACGGACTAAATGGCCAAATTACTGAAGTTTTGACTGTGTGACTTTATCAACGGCAGTCCGAACCCGTCCAGTTAACCCCGGGGGGTCCAGTCTTGGGTTCTGTCAGCGTAGTTCGTATCAACTGCTGCAGAACTCTGAGAAAACTCGGGCCGGTTCTGCTGTTTGGATCACTGCAGCTTGTTCTCTGCTGCCCCCTGCAGGCTTTCAGGTGTGCTGCATCGGTCTGATCCCTGAGGATCCACCTGATGGTTCTGGACGGTTCTGGGCTTTGTGTACTGACCCACAGTTTCTCCCTGTAGGAAAGTCAGGTGTTCTGGTTCTGACTCGGCCCGGAATAAATTGAGTGTTAGGAAAAATTCCCAGCTCCCTGGAAGCAGAGAACAAACGAGTCCAGAAGGTTCTGTTCAGCACCTGATGGTTCTGACCGTTTCTCCTTTGCAGCAGGAGGGAGACCAGTTCAGCATGGACAGTGATCCTGGTACAGAACTGGACTGGACCGACCCAGAATGTTTTATCTCCTGGTAAAATAAAGGCTTCATTGTCATGTTGTTCGTCTTGTTGTCATGGTGATCTTCAGTCCTGGTTCTGATGGACCCAGTAATCAGCTGTAATTAATGTGAGAGGACTCCTTTCTGAGCTGCAGCAGAATTTACCAGAAACAATTTGGAGGTTCTTCCTTCAGAACCAGAACCTATTATCAGCTGTAAGGACATTGTTGTTATTCTGATTATTCCGGCCGGGTCCAGTTTACCAGCCCGGAGAGCTTTATCAGTCCAGACCAGATGAATCGATGATCCAGGCATCAATAATCGGCTCTGGATCTAAAGCACAGGTGTCAGACTCCAGTCCTGGGGGCCGCTGGGTTCCTGCAACTTTTAGCTGAGCCTCTGCTGCACCTGAATAGAATAATTGGGTCATTAAGGTTCTGGAGATCTGATCCACACCAGGAGGTCATGAAGCCGTTTCATTCCAGTGTTTTGTACCTGTGGCACATTTAAAAACTGCAGGACAGCCAGCGGCCCTGGAGGTCTGGAGTTTGACACCCCTGGTCTAAAGGATCTCGGGGTTTGGGCTTGTTGAGGTTTTGGAAGTTCTGTGGTGCGTAGAAGCTGCCTGCTGCCTCTCCAGGTCTGGTTCTGGTTCTGGAGCCGAGCAGAACCAAGCTACCGCAGTGGCCTGGTTGAGTCAGACCTGCCAGTTGCAGAACCTGACCTGCGGTTCTGTCCGTCCCCAGGTGTGGCAGGTCCGGTCCAGTTGGACGTGAATGGGGACCGGGAGATGGACTACGCTCTGTGGGACTGGGACTCCAACCGCAGCGCCTACCGGGTACAGAACCAGAACCCTTCAGCACACCCCCACTCTTTCCAGCTCTGATCTGATTCTGTTCCCCTGCAGGTGGTTCTGACCTACCGCAGCTCAGAGCAGAACCTCAGCAAGGTACCCGGGTCGGCCCGGTTCTGGCTGGGCGGAACCAGGCCTCTGGACGTTCCCTTTTGCGGCCTGAAGAACGACAACCCAAAGTGCCTCACAAGTCAGTGGACAGGGCCGAACCTGGGTCCAAAACTGGGCCAAAACCGTCTCTGAACCGGGCTGAACCAGATCTGAACCGGGTCCAAACGCAACCAGAACAGAACTCACTGACCCGGATGCCACCGGTCCAACGTCCGGCTCTGTCAGAACCAGAGGTTCTCTAAACCCAAGTTCTGACCCGGGACCTGGTTCTGGTCCGTTTGGGACGGTCTGGATCAGAACCTGAACCGGGAATGTGTTTCATCCTGCAGGAACCATCACCATCCACCAGATGGCGTCCATCCTGGTCTGTTTCCTCATCACCATGACGACCGCAGTCGCCATCTTCATCTACAGGTCAGAGGTCACCTTCACTGATCAGAACCAGAACCAGATTGTTTCACCGGTCAAAACGAGCTCTGCTTTAGCCAGTTTCAAACTGGTTCTGATGGCAGGTTTAGGGACGTTGTCCAGGTTCTGGTTGATAACGGGTCACAGAATTTATTTGGACCTGTATGGTTCTGGACAAGCTGGGCTCTTTGGTTCTGGTCCAGGTCTAACTGCTTTCCAGGTTTTGGATCCTCCATGACCCAGTTTGAGGATCTGTTCTTGATTTGGACCGGTTCCATGTTCGGTTCTATTTTGATCTGGTTCAGGTTTGGTTCTCACTGAACTGATCCGATCCGGCAGAACCCCGGCTCTACCTGGGTTAGCTGATTCAAACTGGTTTCAACCAGGGTCAACTCCAGAACACTCTGTGGTTCTGACCCGGTTCCGGTTCTGTAGGAGGCTCAGGCTGGAGCGGGAGCTGGTGGCTCAGCTTTGGCGAATCTCGTGGGACGATCTGCACATGAGCAGCATGGAGAAGGTTCTGCGGAGCGGCAGCCGGGTCACCTTGTCACTGGTGAGCTCCGGATGCGCCGCCAGTCAGCAGAACAGGAAGTTCCCCGTCGTTCAACTTCCTGCTAATGAGAAGCGCTTTGCTTCGCAGAGAGGCTCCAACTACGGATCCCTGATGACCGGAGACGGAAACCTGCAGGTGTTCGCCAAGACTGGCTACTACAAGGTGAGTCTGGCTAGGTGAGAGGAAGGTGGCCTTCATCATCCTCAGTGTTCCTTCAGTGTTCCCTCAGCGTTCCCTCAGCGTTCCCTCAGTGTTCCCTCAGCGTTCCCTCAGTGTTCCCTCAGCGTTCCCTCAGCGTTCCCTCAGTGTTCCCTCAGTGTTCCCTCAGCGTTCCCTCAGCGTTCCCTCAGTGTTCCCTCAGTGTTCCCTCAGCGTTCCCTCAGCGTTCCCTCAGTGTTCCCTCAGTGTTCCCTCAGTGTTGTCCCTTGCAGGGGAACGTCGTGGCCATCAAATACTCCAACAGGAAGCGGATTGATCTGAACAGGAAGGTTCTGTTTGAACTCAAACATGTGAGTCTGTCCAGGTCATCTGAAGACGTTCTCTAACGGAGCATTAGGCGGTTCTGGTTGTGTTGGACCTCCAGAATCAAACTGACCCAGAAATGTTTCTGTTCAGATGAGAGACGTCCAGAACGAACACCTGACCCGGTTCATCGGGGCGTGCATTGACCCGCCGAACATCTGCATCGTCACCGAGTACTGTCCCCGAGGCAGCCTGCAGGTACGCGCTCTTGGCCGTCCACCTGCCCACATGTCCCCACTTTTCCTCACATGTCCTCACTTGTCCTCAGGACATCCTGGAGAACGACAGTATCACCCTGGACTGGATGTTCAAATATTCGCTCATCAACGACATTGTGAAGGTGAGCCTCTTCCTGTGCACCGCCCGGTCTCCTGGTGGGACAGACGCTCAGTCCCTGTCTTCGTCCTCAGGGAATGGCTTTCCTTCACAACAGTGTCATCATCTCTCACGGTAAACTCAAATCATCTAACTGCGTCGTGGACAAGCGCTTTGTCCTCAAGATCACCGATTATGGCCTCACCAGCTTCCGATCCGACTTGGACTGCGGCAGTGACGCTCACGCCTACTACGCCCGTGAGTCCTCCCTCTTCTCCATCGCTACCGATGGCTATAGAAAGGGCACAGGGCAAACCTCGTCAAAATAAAAGACCTATTTGACCTTTCTCTGGGTTTTGTGCAGAGAAGCTGTGGGTGGCTCCAGAGCTGCTCCGGATGGAATCGCCGCCTCCTCAGGGGACGCAGAAAGGAGACGTGTACAGCTTTGGGATCATCCTGCAGGAGGTGGCGTTGCGCCGAGGAGCCTTCTACCTGGAGGGGGCGCTGCTGAGTCCCAAAGGTAAGCCACAGCTTACCGCAGGGTCCCGCTTCATTCCAGACCCAGGCCCCTCTGAGCATTCTGCTGTCCAAGCAGAGATCGTGGACCGGGTGATTTTGGGCGAGTGGCCCTGCCTGCGGCCCACCGTCAACCTGGAGGACCACCGAGAGAGTCCGAGTCCCAACGAGTCCAAACCCGAGCTGGGCCAGCTGATGCAGCGGGCCGGCCCCCCCTTCAACCACATCCGCCTGCGCGCGCAAGCCGGCCCGAGGGCCGAGACACGGGCCGGGTCATAGGGGTGGAGTCTCTTTGTTCGCCGGGAGTGAACTCTGACTCCGCAGAGCCGAGCTGCTTTGGATCAGAACCTTCTGATACCTTCTCACCGGAACCCTGTTTACATCAATAACAGTAGAAATAAACTGCTGCCCTCTACTGGTGCCTCAACGTTCTTCCAAAGTTGTCTGATAAACATCTACAGTCGTGAAATCTGCTGTTAAAAAAAAAGTTTATGAAAGTGGTCGGACAGAGCAGAGTTACAGGTAAACGTCTGGTAAACTCTGGTATTTTCTGTTTCCAGAGAGTCCAGGAACAACATCCTGGACAACCTGCTGTCCCGCATGGAGCAATACGCCAACAACCTGGAGGAGCTGGTGGAGGAGCGCACCCAGGCCTACCATGAGGAGAAACGCAAGGCCGAGGCCCTGCTCTACCAGATACTGCCACAGTGAGTACTATAGTACTACTACAGTCAGCATGGAGTACTACCAGAGTCACTACTGACCGGTTGTTGTTGTCTGCAGCTCGGTGGCAGAGCAGCTTAAGCGTGGAGAAACGGTTCAAGCTGAAGCCTTCGACTCAGTCACAATCTACTTCAGTGACATCGTTGGTTTCACTGCCCTGTCTGCAGAAAGCTCCCCGATGGAGGTCCACAGCACCTGGACCTTATGCTACCTGAGAGCAAAGGCTGCAAACTCTGACCAACTGTTAGCCTAGCTTACAATAGCTAAGGAAAATGATGGAAGCAGAGGAAACATTTAGCCTAGCCAAACATAAACTATTGGTCTAGCTTAGTCTAGCAGGGAAGCTGTTAGCTTAGCTTAAACGCAGGAAGCACAGGGAAGCTGTAAACAGCGCCCCCTGTCTGTGGCTGAAGCAGCTGAATTGTGTCTCCTGTGTTTCCTCCATGTTTAGTCTGAATCTAAACCCTGAATCTGTGTTTCTGCAGGTCGTGACTCTCCTCAACGACCTGTACACCTGCTTTGATGCCATCATTGACAACTTTGATGTTTACAAGGTGAATACAGTTGGTGTTTGGGTCAGAACAGGCTGAAAGTAGTAACAATTCACCTTTTGATCCGGTTGAAGAGGAAGGAAGTCATTCTGTCAGATTTAATCATGCCAAATCATTTTCTGCCACATTAAAGAATAAAAGCCTTCCTGTCCTGCTAACAGTGCCGTTGTCCTGTGGCGCCCCCAGGTGGAGACCATCGGTGATGCTTACATGGTGGTCTCCGGGCTGCCGGTGAGAAACGGGAAGCGGCACGCCAGGGAGATCGCCCGCATGGCGCTCGCCCTGCTGGCTGCCGTCCGAACCTTCAGGATCCGCCACCGGCCGGAGCGGCAGCTGGAGCTGAGGATCGGGATTCACAGCGGTGAGGATTTGGACTGGCGTTGGGGACGGAGAACCTGATCCTGGACGAAGCACTGGAGTTTCCCACAGGGACCGGAAGACGATTCTGTCCACGGCCCAGACCGGCTCTGATCCGCCTCTGTCTGCAGGTCCAGTGTGTGCCGGAGTGGTGGGTCTCAAGATGCCACGCTACTGCCTGTTCGGGGACACCGTCAACACGTCTTCACGGATGGAGTCCACCGGGGAAGGTGAGCCACATCTTCGACACTAGACTGGACTGGGGTGGTACCGTCCCCTGCTGGCCCAACAGAACCGGTACCGGCAGCAGGTGTTTACAGCCATCTGTGTTTGTATCTGCAGCGCTGAAGATTCACGTGTCTGCGGCGACCCGCGACGTCCTGATGGAGTTCAACTGCTTCCTGCTGGAGCGCCGAGGGTCCGTCGACGTCAAGGGGAAGGGAACCATGACCACCTATTGGCTGCTGGGGGAGAGCGGCAGCCAATGAGGATGCAGCAGTGACAGAGGATGAAGGATCGTTCTGATTCTGGTCAGATCCAGAACTTTAGGAGGACAACCGGAGTCAGGTGGATGGAGGAGAAACACTCCCATCACCCGAAGGAGGAAAACAGACCGAACCGGGACTTTCTGCAGAGCTTGATCAGGAATCTACATTTCCCTGGCCCGGTTCCGTCTCCTAACCCGGTTTCTTGTTCCAGTAGCAGATGATCTTTCTGCTCTCCATCAGAACTGACTCTGCTGGTTCTGATGACCCGGTGTTTCATGAAGGTGGAGCTCTCTGCTGCCTCCTGGTGGCCGCATGACAGAAATGACCTGGAGCCCGGCGGCCACCAGGGGCAGAAGAGAGCTGGGATGGACTGGGTCGGTTCAGGCTTCTAGAACCCATCTGTGTCTCCATGTAGAACAGGGCTGGGCACTCCGGGTCCTCGAGGGTCTCCTGCAACTTTTAGATGTACCTCTAAATCAACACACCTGAGTCAAATAATGAGGTCATTAGCAGGACTCTGGAGAACTGGACTGCATTTAGCAGGTGATTCAGCTGCTGGATTCAGGTGTGTTGGACCAGGGAGACATCTAAGAGCTGCAGGACACCAGCCCTCGAGGACCAGGATTGCCCACCCCTGATGTAGAACCATCTTCAGAACCAGACCAAAACCTGCTTGGCAGATATTCTCTAAATATAGGATGCGTTTCAGATGGGTTCTGACCGGCAGGTCCAAAAGGTTCCTGCTGCGGTTCCGTCTGTTTCAGGATGGTTAAGTTGTGAAAAAAAAGAATAACATGAAAATTTTTTAAAGATAGATTAAATTAATTCTTGTGTTGGTCAGCATCGACCCGGTCCTGTTTGGACTTCCATATCAGAGTCTTCCAGTCCATCAGAACCATCAGAACCACCACTCAGTCTAACCGGGTCACAGGGAGCTGGACTTTCTGCAACCCAATTTTCCTCCCATTGCCTTTTCTGGTTTTTCCACAATCCCAGAAAATACTCGGGTCGGAACCTGACCCTACTCGGGTCGGAACCTGACCCTACTCGGGTCGGAACCTGACCCTAACCTTATGGTGGCGCTTTGACGGTTTTTAAAAATCAGTCATGTTCTGTTTTACCCATAAATCACAGTCATGTTAATATCAGGCTATTCATCGGTTCAGTGAATATTCAGCTGGTTGAACCTGAATCCAGATGTTGTCACACATAAAGCAGACGAAGCGTCTAAAACCTGCTGAGGTCCAGAACTTCCAACCAATCAAATGAAGTGACTCCATGTTAATGAGTCTCATTCCAGTCTGAAGGCTCAGCCTCACTAAATCCTCCTGGCCTGCAGAGAATCTGGATCCTCGATCAGTTGATCAGTCGGATCCAAACCGATCAGTTGAACGTTTTTGACCCGGTGCGGTCCGGTTCGCGCTTTTACTGGATTTTTATTTGCGGCGTCGCGTCTCCGAAACGGACAGCAGATGTTCCATGTGCCGCCGCGTTTGGAGGGAAACGTCTTCAGCTCCAGTGGTTCAAACCCAGGATGAGTTCGGTCCCTGCAGCCGCTGGGCTTGGTACCGTCCTGTTGGACTATTAATGGATCAGCTCAACGTTGCATCTCTTTAGTTTCTCTGGTCTGGAATTAAAGGCCTCATTTCTACCAAAGGTTTTTAAAGTTTCTTTCCTCACCAGACGCTCCAAGGCGTCCGGTCCGTAACTCCTTCAACCCGCCGTCGGCTCCGGTCAGAAACATTGAGTTCAGAGTCCATGAGATGATATTCAGAAAGGATGTTTCACTGATTGACTTTAGCTCCTCTGCGATCAACTGTTTGCTTCATGTCGGGCTTTGGTAACAATCAGGGCTGTTATTACAACCTGACCAATGACCGACGGGCTTCAAGTTTCCGTTCACAAAATAACCGGTCAAATACGGAGAACATCCCATTAACGCGACCTCTCTTCCCAACAGAACCAGTAGAACTGGGTCAGCGAGGAGGAGCTGCTTTAGAACAGCGGTAGTTGTGTCTCGGAACCAGAACCGGTCCTGCAGGGAGCATGTTGAATCAGAGTCCAAACCAGCTTTGTTGAAAAATGTACAAATTTATTGAACATGTTGATGCTGAGCAGCCGTCCTGCAGGGGGCGCCGCGCCGCTGATCGACCACATCCCATAAAAACATAGAAACAAGGGAGGAGCCTGTTGCCATGGACACCTGGGCGTCTTCAAGTGATGAGCTGTGAGGAGACAAAGAGGACAGCATGACACTTCCTGTCAGGACATGGCGCCCCCTGCTGGAGGACTCAAACTGGACCCAGTCCGGTTCTGGACCCAGTCCGGTTCTGGACCCAGTCCGGTTCTGGTGAGGGCCAGGCAACACGGCTGAAAATGTATCGTGATTTAATGGTTTTGTGTCAGTTGGATGACAATGCAGAAACCTGAAACTGCTGCTACGCAAGTTACGCTACACATTGTTGCTAGGCAACCAACGAGTGAGCGACTTGACGCTATCCAGCTAGCTCATGAGAAGTTTAGCAGCTAAACCAGGGGTCCCCACAGTGGGTCCCCACAGTGGGTCCAATGATGCTCGTTAGAGAAGAACATGGACATTCTGAACAGGTTGCTGATTCCACCAAGGAGAGACTAGAGCATGCAGGATGCCGGCCCTCCGGGACCCACAGTGGGTCCCCACAGTGGGGACCCACTGTGGGGATCCACCTGGGGACCCCTGAGCTAAAGCTTTTCCTCTGCCCAGAATGCTGTGCGGTTCAGTGAAATTATTAAACATTCTATCAGACATTATCTATGAACATTGATCACATGTCTACACATATTATTGATCTATTGTTCTGGAACCAGGGAGAACCAGAACCAGGCTGGACCCGCTGTAGTGAGAAGGTCAGACTTACGGTCTTGACCGTCTGCTTGATGAAGTCCTTCCTGCCGCTCAGGTCGTGTTCTGGATACGTGTCGAACACCTGCAGCAGAGAGCAGAGGTCATGCTGGGCGGGGCCCGGCGGGGTCAGAGGTCACAGGGGGTCTGCGCTCTGACCTTCAGGCAGATCTGCTTCATGGTCATCTCCTCCAGGTCGGCCTCCTTCAGCAGACTCTCCACCGTCTTCCTCAGCTGCTCGTCTGTCGGCGCCTTCTTCACCATCCTGATGAGCGGCTCGTCTTCATCGGAGCTGTCCTCGGCTGGACCGTGGGGGTCAGAGGTCAACATACGCAGGGGTCAGAGCCAGACCCGGGTCAGACCCGGGTCAAGTTCTTGTCCTGCTGCTCACCTGCGTTGGTGTTCTTGCTGCTGCTGCTGCTGTCGGCCTTCTTGGTTTTGGCAGCTGCTACTTTCTTCTTCTTTGGCTGAAACAGACAGCAGAACGCACCGCTAGAACCCGGTTCTGATTCTGGTTCCAGGTTCAGACTGTGGGCTGGTACCTTCTCCTCTGCCTCGCTGGTTCCATCAGAGCTCTGGCTCCTGGGTCTCTTCTTCGATGGTATCTGGTGCTTCTTCTTCTTCCCTCTGCTGGACTTGGGCTTGGAGGACAGAAACAACCAGAACCTGTTCAGGGTTCTGCAGCAGGTTTGGGTCAGAACCAAGCTGATCTCACCTCATCAGACTCCGAGTGGTCAGTCTGCTCCTCCTCCTGTTCTGACTGTTTCTCCTCTCCATCAGAACCGCCGGCCTCCGCGAAAGCCTCCACCTTCTCGTCGTCGTCGGTGCTGGAGTCCATGACGATGGCTTTGGATTTGCTGCCGGGTTTGGACTTCTTGGTGCCGGTGGCTCTGGGTTTGCTCTTCTTCTTGGCCACCGAGTCACCGCCGGCCAACTTCTTCTTGGTCCTCCGCTTCTTCTTCACTGGTGCACGCTGTGGAGGAATGACAGCAGCCGTCAGCAGGGGGCGGAGCCTCAGTAGAGAGGGGCGGGGCTTCTGATCACCTTTCCGCTGTTCTTTGGGGCGATCAGAAAGATGAGGATCCGATCGATCAGGTCCTGGTGGGTTCCTTTCTTCTCCAGGTCCAGAATGGAGCAAACCAGCTTCAACTTGGTGTTAGTCAGGTTCGAGTTCCTGGGGGAGACGGGTCCATCAGAACGTCCATCAGAACCGCTCCAGCGATCCAGAACCAGCTGAGGAACCCACCTGAGCATCTTGTCTCGCTTCCTGGTGAACTCCTGGCTGTCTGCGGCGAACGGGAAGCCGTTGAACAGCCGCAGGTTCTTCTTGACTGAGGCCGACTGAGAAGACACAGAACCGTTACTGACCGGGTTCTGGTAGAACGGAGCAGTTTGCAAACTCAAATATGGACCCGGTCCAGCTGGAGACGTTTCTGTTCAGCAGAGCCAGATCCAGAACAATCAGCTGGTTCTGTTGATCAGACACAAGCTGGAGACCTTCTGGCCTGCTAGCAGGGACGCTAGCAGGGATGCTAACAGGGACGCTAGCAGGGATGCTAACAGGGACGCTAGAA
The DNA here is from genome assembly GCA_911649635.1 of Poeciliopsis gracilis. Classification (NCBI taxonomy): domain Eukaryota; kingdom Metazoa; phylum Chordata; class Actinopteri; order Cyprinodontiformes; family Poeciliidae; genus Poeciliopsis; species Poeciliopsis gracilis. The sequence continues at coordinate 1,247,590 of CAJVRI010001204.1, read as the reverse complement.
GGGATCATTATTGCTTTATCAACCTAGAGTAGCTGAGCAGAACCGGGTCAAAGAATTTCCTCAGACCCAGTAGAACCAGCAGAGGAGCTCTGGTTTTGCTCAGCTTGTCTGGATCAGGTTTCACCGGGTCCAACTCCCTCTTCCTGGCTCTTTACCTTCCCGGGTCGGTCGAACAAGATGGCGTGCAGCAGCTTCAGCTCCTCCGCCTTCCTCCTGGTGATCTCGTAGTTGGTCCGAGGAATGTCGCCCAGCTTGTCTCCACTGCCTGAACACATCAGAACCGGCCACCTGTCAGACCCGAACAGAATCGGTGCAGAACCGGTTCTGTTTGGGTCTTACCGTCTGCCACTTTCAGCTTCTCCCTGGTCTTTGGAGCCTGGAAATCCAGCCGGTCCACTGACTTTTTGGTCCGCTTCCCTTCAACGATTTCTCCACCATCTGCAGCAGAATTAGAACTTCAAAACCCTTGGAGTTCTGATTCCGGCCACAGAAACCCGGCAGGCCAACAGAGAATCCAGATACCTGAGATCTTGGAGGAGCTTCTGGGGGAAGCCACCTTGTCTCTCTGCAGATCGTCCTCCTCGGAGACAGCAGAGCTGTCCATCGCTTCGCTCATGTCTGATGTCTGGACGGCCAATCAGCAGAGGGCAGACTAAGTTCTCCAATCTCACAGCAGCAGAAATATTGCACATCTTTTCTGATCTTTGATCCACACATTAATTTAACACCTGAGAAACGTATGCTTCTGCCTTCAGATTGAAGACGTTTTTATGTCTAAGGACCTCCTGCACCACAGGGGGCACCAGAGATTCATTCCACCATGTTTCAATAAAAGCCTTTTCTTTCACCTTGAAGAAACCATAAAAACTGAAGGTGATCAATAGGTTTTCCCATTCAAATGCTCAGAAAAGCAACAGGTGAGCAGCAGGAAGTCGAGCCTCACCTGGACTGATCAACGTCTCTCTAACTGCCAGTTTAGAGCAGCAGCTGCTCCTGTCTGAACGGCGCCAATAAAATGGTTAATAAAAATTTCATGTATGAACTGAGTTTCCATCATTTAGCTCATCTATATAATGTACAGCGTTTATTGCCACCAACTGTGTGTGTAATGTGTTTCGTGCTGAGCAGCGATAAGAGACCAAGGAACAGACTGGAGGTGAGACAGGCAGTTCTCTGGCCTGAGGGCAGGGGGCGCTCATGATCCCAGACACAGACAGCAACAACCAGCTAGCCATGGAGGTAGATGTACAACTAGCCATGGAGCTACCCGTAGAGTTAGCCTAGTCATGGAGCTAGTCATGAAGCTAGCCATAGAGTTAGCCATGGAGCTAGTCATGGAGCTAGTCATGAAGCTAGCCATGGAGCTACCCGTAGAGCTACCCATGGAGCTAGCCATTAAGCTAGCTACGAAGCTACCACTAACTCCTGGTCATCATGCAGAGAGATTTGGAGGGAATAGTTCAAATTAGGGTGTCAACAACCAGTCAGTTGGCGCTTGGTGAGTGTTTTGATGTGTAAATATTTACTTTGTGGTGTTTTGCCACTAGATGGTGCTGATATTCTTTGGTTAACCGACAACAGCTGAAATTTTATTGTCATATTTTGTAGCTCTTACTGTGTGTTCACATACAAAGGCTGTTGAATGAAGGACTGAACCATCAGTTTGAGGCCGTCCTTTCAGCCGGGACGCATCCATTTTGAGACGGGTGATGTGATATTATTGAATGGCATTAGCTCCACGTCACACCCCAGGCCACATGGTGGCGGTATTGCATACTTTCAGCTTTTTAAAAAAAGTGCCATAAAACGAAGAAAAGCTATGAAGTCAGAGAAGATAACAGATGCTGCTTAAATCCACCATTTTTACTCGCATAATATTGTCTTAAAAGTAGAGAGGCTCTTGATAGTTCACGTAAATTCAAGCCGGTGATGTTATAGTCTGAGTTAGACGACAACAACAGGAGAACCGATGGAAATGAAATGTGAGTCATGAAAGGAGCTGAAGGGTTGAAGGCTGCTAATGGTTTGCTAGCTGTACCTAATTAATAATCGAGTTTCTAATTATTAAAATTCCTGGAGGAAAATGCGCCTGCCTCGAAGCTTCGTTAGTTTATGTTTTATTATTTAGCGCCGTGTTCCGGCCGGAACATTCTGCGTTGCACAGAGCTCTCACTTCCGCCGCCGGGTTGTTGACGAAAGCCAAGTGTTGTCATCATAACGTCCAATCTTCATGTTTGGCCAGTGGGGATTGGATTGATTGGTGATAATACCCGGGTTGTCATGGTTTTGGGGACCAATCAGCGTCCTTAAAATGACGGGCGACGCCTGGAGTCCGGCAGCTTTTCTCCTCTGGAGCTGCTGGTTCAGAGCTGCAGGTGTTGATGCAGGTAGAGGACAAACTGAACGCGGCGGAGCAGCTGATGGTTCAGTGCAGGTTTACAGCCGGTCAGTGACGTTTCTCTGCCAGGTGAAACCAGAACCGTCTGATGACCGGGACGCCGTTCAGACCGGGACGCCGTTCAGACCGGGACGCCGTTCAGACCGGGACGCCGTTCAGACCGGGACGATAAGCTTCATATCATCCTGGTCTGAACGGAGTCATGGCGGCTCATGGCCGGTAGTTTCTCAGTGTGATGAACGAAGGCGCCGTAAACATCCCCTATTGCTGCCCAGGTCTTACCAACGTCCCCTGGTCCATTTCCTCCCAGCTTACGTTCATTTGCCCCTAAGACCCCATGACCCCATGACCCCCATCACCAGGCCACATTCCCGTTTTCTCAAACCCAAAGCTTGACAGGTTTGGGCCAAGGTCAGAGTTCATCTATTAAACTGACTGGAGATGAAAACATCAACTAAAAGCTGGAGCAGAGACATTTTTATAAGCATATTGTGATCCTGCCTCTTTGCTATTAAATTTAATATAATTCACATTCCTGTATAACTTTTATTCAGTTTAACTTAGAAACTGAGATGTTTTTGTTACAGTTCATTTTCTAAACTACAGAAAAGTAAATCGTATAGAAGCTCAAATATAACAAATTGGGCTGATATTGATATCTGATGCCAGATTTACCAATATTATATTTTAGGGGTTTTCATCAGATTATTTGATTAAACATAGGAATAATTGATACATTACTCGATTACTAAAATATTTGTTTACAATAGGCCTACATTCATTGACTAAAAAGTTACTTCATTAGCAATTATAATACAAAAGTGTAATTGTAGCATACTGTGATCACACCACTAATATATGAAATATGTAATATACTGAAAATACATCAAAATATATTTTAAATTTAATTAAATCACAAAATAAGACTTAAAATAAAGTAGGAGCATGTTTATATTACATAAAATGTCATATAGTTAAAGTATACTAAGTGTCACCTTAGTTTTTCCAAAAAAGCACATTATAGTACACTTTAAATTGTGATTTTCTACTATTTAATTACTATTAAAATACACTATGTACGAAACTAGTTGTTCCAAAGTAACACACACACCGATGATTAGTCTGGCTTCAAGTGAGCCAACATTTAATATACTTGCTATATTTATTTTTCACCAGGTCGGCTTTGGATGAGCTGATATTTTTGTGCAGAATGAGCAGCGCATGAACTTCATTTGTCAGTAAAGGTAAGTTTATTAATGAATGTGCGATTTGTGAGCTGCAGTTTGTAAGAATGCAGAAAACTGATCAATGGCTCCATGAGCCAAAGCTCCTCAGGTAGCAGCTCACCTTTACGCAGCTACTGATATACCTGAGACTGTCTCCACACCTGATCACCTTCAATAATCAGACCTATTGATCACCTTCAATAATCAGACCTATTGATCACCTTCAATAATCAAACCTATTGATCACCTTCAATAATCAAACCTATTGATCACCTTCAATAATCAGACCTATTGATCACCTTCAATAATCAGACCTATTGATCACCTTCAATAATAGTCAGAGCCATAGATTCATTCAGATGAATCGTTTTGTCTTTATGAGACAAACTGAGCAAATTTATTATTTCCATGTTGTGATGTTTTCACATCTTTATTTTCTTTTCTTTATTTTGTGTTGGCTTATTGTCTGAGGATAAATCGGTTCAGTTTCATCGTTTAAACACTCAAATATTAAAATCATCAAATCATGGGGTTTGATGCTTCCTGGTCTAAATAACTGAATCATATTTCAGTGGATTCAGGCCAGTTTTGACTCTTGACTTTATTATTGTCCTCAGAAAAATTTGGTGGCTGCTGCACATTTTCACAGCAGGTCAAACTTTCATTCTTATACATCCTGACTTGTGCTTAAATATGGCGCAGCAGTTTTTGCGTGTGCACACGTTTTACACATGAGAGCTCTGGTGTTGATATGAAAGAGTCAATATTCATAAAGATCCAATCAGAAAAGGGAAAACTGAACAACTGCCATTTTTAAGGAGTTCTTATGCTGAATGAATAAAGTTTCAGAGGAAATTAAAGTTAAAATGTAATTATGTATTTGTATTAAACTGTTATCAATAGCCTAATCAAAATATTCCCAACAACAGTTACCATGGAAACGGAGACAAGTAACAGACTAGCTGATTTCCATCTCTGCCAATTGAAACCAGAACCGTGTTCTGACCTGAAGTGGACCGGGCCGAACAAGCGGTTCTGTTCCAGACTTCTGGGTTCTGATTCCGAACCGTGGCCGAACCTCTGCAGACTCATTTCTAGAAATAACTCGTCAACGTAAATTCGTTAAAGGCGTGCACTGGGATCAGGCGCGCGCAGACTGTGACGGATCTTCTTTATTTGCATCACGTGCACGCGAGTTGGCGCGCGGAAACTTAAACTTGCTAGTCGCCTGATAGCTGATAGTTAGCAGTCAGTAAACTCCGCAGGTACTGTGAGTGACAAACTCTGACGGTACTGGTCCATCCGAGTCCCTGTGGTTCCGACCCGCTAGTTATCACCCTAAACCCCAGAGTAAACAGTTTAATCAGCCTCTCTCCAACCAGCAGGAAGCAGCTAGCTGTTAGCTCCGCTGTTAGCTTCAATAACATACCGGTACCAGTTCTGACCACAGCAAGAACCAGAACCAGCCGTAGCGCCGCGCCGCGCCGCGCCTCCTCGGGTCCAAACATAGCAGAGAAAAGTTTACCTGGTCCCGGAGATTCGAACCGAACCAGAGCGTCACTCTGCTGCCTGTCAGTCATCAAGGCGGGATGGCTTCTGGGCGGGACCACGGCCATGCTAGCTATGCTCATTGGTTGAGACGTAATGACGTTCCCATGTGTTCCAGTTGTAGTCACAACACCGCCCCCTGCTGCCCAGCCGCGGGATGTAAATACAGAGGAGTTCTCGTTTTATTATGCAGCACGTTTAGTTGAGGAGCATCTCCTACATCAGGGAAGTCAAAGTCAAACACACCGAGGGGGAACAAACCAAATTTATTACAAGCCCAAGGCCAGCTTGGGTCCACGTTAACTAAAACATATTGAAATGATTGCACCAAGCCTGTTGAACTGAGACCTACCACAGTGTATATTATTTAATAATTAAATGAATAAAGCGATATTTTCTTATGGATCTGTCAGTAATTTCAAGTGAAACAATTTTTCCAACAGGCAAACAGACGAAAACAAACTACCTTAAAAAATAGCATGTTCTATACATTAAAAGAATAAAGCAATATTTTATTATGACTGTCAGTAACCTCAAGGGAAAACATTTTCAACAGGCAAACAGAAAAAAATGTATTGTTTTGAAAAACTCAATGTTTCTTAATGTCAAGATAAAAACTGCATTATTGTGCTGCTCTATGATGTTCATGTTCTTGTCTTTGTGTGTTTCTGAGAAGCTTGATAGATTATATTCTTTCATTACAGCCAAACTATCTCCACACAGAAACACACAGGCAGTGATGGGTTAGTTACTTCAATCAGATTACTGATTACTCCTTGAAAAAGTAACAAATTACTGATTACTTGATTTGGAAAGTAATTAAGTTACATTAAAAGTAACTATTTTAGTTACTGTCAGCAATTGCTAACTACACTCTGCTGCCTGTCAACATTATATTGATCTTTGCCAATAATTAATTCAAAGTTATTTTATAATGATTACATCAACAATTTGTCTCCACTTATGTGGTTGAACTGAAGGGGAGATTGTTTAATGGTTACAATAGTTCAAAAAAATGTTTAGTAATTTGCGCATGTTCTTGTGTTTCTATTGTCTGGAAAACTATAAATAGGGTTTTGGACCCCAAGCCCCCCCGGCCTCCAGGTTGTGTGTTACGGCCCTGCGTTTGGAGGGGGAACCTGAAGGTTGATCTCTGCTCTGATTGCTGATGAACTGAAGCCGCTTGTACTGCAGTGACGTCGCGGGCTACAGTTGCATTGTGGGAAATGTAGTGTTGGTGCGTGCAAAACGTCAACGGGTCGCTGTGGCCCGCAGGCCGGTTCTAATAGTAATGAAATATTATCCTGGGGGCCACAGATAATTAATTTGCGGGCCGGATCCGGCCTGCGCACCTTGTCTTTGACATACTTGTCCTACATTATTGATGATTAGAAAGCTTTGTTAAATATTTATCGGTTTTAATGATCAAAACAAATGAGTTAATTTCAAAATTCTCAACAATATTCTCCTAATAAAGCACTTTGTCCACTTTAATGTTCTCCACATTCTCTTTAGAAAACTGGATCAGAAACGTTTGTTTTGTTCCAGATTTCCACCTTAAAGAATAAACTGTGACCAACTGTGACCTGACTGAAGATACAGTCAGGGGATGTATATCCAGGAAAAAACCTGCTAACCAATAGAGCTAGAGTGGATAGATTTCACACAGAACTCCACGGCAGCCATTTCTGCCATGGAAGAGAAACAATTAAAGCCCAACAGGAAGTCAGAATTTCCAGTTTGTTTGTTTTTTTATCTTTTTTTTTTTAAATTTTCAAACCAATATTTGCAGTGGATAATGTAACTACATTCATTATTTATACAATGGGAAAGGAGAAGAAAAAACAAAACAACAAACAAAAACCCTATCCTCCCACCACCCATCTCAGCTCGAAGTCAACCTGATAGAAGAGAAAATAAACAGATGTAACATTAATCCATTAAGACCACCCATATTAGTGACCAAAACAGAATTCAACAACAGGCACATTCAGTCGGGCAAGACCTTCAAGTTGGAAAAATAGGAAAGAAAACATTGACATTTTTGATAGAACTTCTGTGTGGTTCCTCGAAGGGTGTATTTGATTTTCTCAAGCTTCAAAAAAAACATCACGTCTTTAACCCAAAGAGATATTGAAGGACATTTTACCCACTTCCAGTGTAGCAGTAAAATACGTCGAGCCAGTAATGATGTAAAAGCAACCATTTCCATGTGAGTGGAGCTTAGCATCGAAGTAGGGCTGAGGATGCCGAATATGGCGACCAATGGACAAGGTTGCAAATTCACACCCAGGACAGAGGACATAATTGAGAAGTAATTGGACCAAAACCTACATAAGCTGGGACAGAGAAAGAACATGTGGCTGAGATGGCACGGGGAGCCTTTGCATTTATCACATATATCCACCATATCTGGATAAATCTGAGAGCCTCGATTTTGAAAAATGAATCCTATGTACAACTTTAAACTGAATCAAACTAAGACGAGCACAAGAAGAGGAAGATCTGATTCTATCAATGGCGACATCCCAACTATCTTGAGTCAGCTGAATTCCCAACTCTTTTTTCCATGTATTTCTAATTTTGACACTAGAATCCCCCCTCAGCTTTAAAATACAACTATAAATCTTAGAGATGGTGCCTTTCTGGAGTGGATTGAATGTACTAACCCTTTCCCAAGGCAGTTCAGGGGGTAAAAGAAGGAAAATTAGGGAAACAGTTAGAGGCCAAATTCTAAATTTGTAAGTATCGAAACAGATGCGTACCAGGTAACCTGTACTTAGAAGATAGATCTTCAAAGCTATCAAATACTCCTGATGCATATAGATTTTTAATTTGCTTTAAACCTCTGTCATACCAAACTAAACATGTTGGGTCAGACAAAGATGGAGGAAACAAATGGTTGCTGGTCAAAGGGCATAAGGGTGAAGCAGAAGTGAACTTAAAGCGCCTTCTGAATTGAAACCAGACTTTCAGCGTGTTATATACTAATAATAACTTGATTATTAGTATATAGAGAAGGTTTTACAGGTAGTGAAGAAAAAATAAGGCCAGATAGTGAAGACCCATTACATGAAGAAAGCTCCAATTTACACCAAGGAGAGCTGGATGAATTCAGCCAATAGTTAATTTTGTGTATGTGAGCAGCCCAGTAATATAATTGAAAACTGGGCAATGCAAGTCCGCCACTGAGTTTACAGCTTTGCTATAATGCTTTACGTACTTGAGGAGGTTTCTCTTTCCAAATAAAGCCATTGATCAATTTATCCAAGGAATCAAAGAAGGTTTTTGGCATAAAAGAGGAATAGATTGAAATAAAAAAAGAAATTTGGGTAGGACATTCGTCTTGACAACATTAATCCTACCCAGAAGGGAGAGAAAGATTGTGCCAACACTGAAAATCCAATGCTGTTTTGGCAATGAGAGGTGAAAAGCTAGCTGAAGCGAGGCCAGATAAAGAACAAGTCACATTTATGCCAAGATGTTTAAATCCATTGGGACTGAGTTTGAAAGGGAAATCAGAAAATTGAAAACCACCCGGAGGAGTATTGATAGAGAAGCATTCACTCTTTTCCAAATTCAATTTGTAGCCTGAGAAGGAGCTACAATTATTTAAGATACGCAAGATAGTAGGGACAGAGGTAGTGGGATTAGAGACGTAGAGCAACAGATCATCAGCGTATAAGGACAGTTTATGTTCTGTCCCATTTCAAAAAATTCCTCTAAAAGAGGGGGAAGCACGCAATGCGATGGACAACGGCTCGATCGCCATAATGAAGAGCAGTGGCAATAACGGGCAACCTTGGCGCGTTCCACGCCCAAGAGAAAAATAATTGAGTATGTATCATTCATGTGGACACTCGCCTTGGGAGATGTATGAAGAAGTCGAATCCAAGAAACAAAAGTATCACCGAGTCCGAATTTCTTCAAAACCGCGAACAAGTATTCCCACTCAACCCTATTAAATGCTTTTTCAGCGTCAAGGGAGATAACTACTTCAGGTTCATCCGGAGAATGCTTTGAATAGATAACATTCAAAAGAGTGCGCGTATTAAAAAATAATTGACGTCCTTTGACAAAGCCATTTTGCTCCTCAGAAATAACCAAAGGAAGAACCTTCTCCAGCCGAGACGCTATCAACTTGGCTAGTACCTTTACGTCTACGTTCAACAGGGACAATGGTCTATAAGACCCACACACAGTTGGGTCCTTGTCTTTTTTGTGAAGTAACACAATAGTTGCCTGTGTTAGTGTTGAAGATAAAGTCTTACATTCCAAGGATTCATTGAACATAGCCAATAGCAGTGGTGCTAATTCTCCGATAAACGTTTTATAGAATTCGACGGGAAACCCATCAGGGCCGGGGGCTTTATGTGACTGCAGTGCTTTTATGGAGTTTGTTACTTCCCCCAGGCCCAGTGATGAATCCAAGGTCTTGGCAGTGCTTGCGTCGATAGTGGGAGTGGAAAGACCTTGAAGAAATTCGCCCATTATATTAATATCAGTGGGAAATTCTGATGAATATAAGGAAGAATAAAATGATTTGAAAGTGTCATTGATTTCGATAGGGTTGTTTGTAATTACCCGTTGGGTATTTTGAATACTCTGTATCATACGGGAGTTGACCTGACGTTGTAACTGGTGTGCCAATAAACGGCTAGCCTTGTCGCCATGTTCATAATATGAACCTTTACTGCGTAACAGTAGACGTGCAGCTTCCTTGGTGGAAATTAAATCGATTTCTGTCTGAACACCCATACGCTCTTTAAATAATTCCGGTGAAGGATCCTCAGCATATCTTTGATCTAGTTGAGTGATGGACGTAGCCAATTCAGTAAGCCTTGAGTTATGTCTTTTGTTAGACAAAGACGTGTATGAAATTATCTGTCCTCTGAGATAAGACTTGAGTGTTTCCCATAACAGTGAATATGAAGTGGAATCATTCTTATTAAACACCAGAAACTCATCAATTGCATTAGAAATAAAGTTGCAAAATTCTACATCTGCCAGTGAAAGAGGATTAAGCCGCCACAGCGGTGGGCTGCGTTTATAAGATGTCAACTGGATATCTAGTAATAGTGGGGCATGGTAGGATATCATTATACTCAAATAATCAGAGAGAACTACACATGAATTGAGTGCCTGGTCAATAAAAAAATAATCAATTCTAGAATAAGAGTGATGGACCTTAGAAAAGAAAGATTTTTTTCTGGTAGGGTTTCGATATCTCCATGGGTCAATAAGACCACTCTGCCTTGTGAAATCAGAGAATGCTTGGGCCATTGAAGATTTAGTTAAATTGCGGGGATTAGATCGGTCAAGCTCTCGATCAATGACACAATTCAAGTCACTCCCTAAAATTAGCAAGTGAGAATCCAAAAACGGGAGGCTGCTCAATAACCTATTTACAAACTCAGCATCATCGATGTTTGGAGCATGTACATTTACCAGAAGAATCTTTTTTTGCATTAGTGTTCCGGCAATTATCACATATCTACCATATTTGTCAGCTATAACGTTAGTGAGCGAGAATTGTACCGTTTTACTCATCAAAATGGCTACGCCTCTTGATCTGGAGTTAAACTCAGAATGAAAAACCTGATTCATCCAAGAGCAACGTAACCTAATATGATCCTTGATGCGAAGATGAGTCTCTTGTAGAAACACTACCGAAGGTTTTAACCACTTGAGGTGGGAAAAGACTTTTGATCTTTTAACAGGATGACCCATGCCCTTGATATTCCAGCTAATGAAACGTAGAGAAGTGCCTGGTCCTGCAATACCAGGGTCTAGAGTGGCATATACTGCTCTGCTCTCCTTTACCACTCCATTGTAAGTAATGCGCAGCTGCGCTGGGTAGAAAAGTCCCTACCTAATCCCTGCGATGCCACGAAGTAGCCGCTTTACCTCATTGAACGCGGCCCGAGCCCGGCCAACCTTAGCAGTGTAATCCGGAAAAATCGATATAGTCCCGGCTCATACTTTAAGGCGCTGGCGCTCCCTGGCCCGGCGTAAAATGTCCAGACAATCACTGTAGTAATGAAGCCTGCACACAAGAACTCGAGGTCGTTCGCCTGGTCTGGGTTTGGGCTGATGAGACCGGTCCACCAGCGCTTCCTTCAGCAGCGCAGCCACGGCGGTGGGTGAGCAGGAGCCAGCGGTTTCCTCCACGCCGATGATCCTGATATTGTTTCGCCGCGATCTTGACTCTAACTCCTCGCACTTGGCTTCCGGTATGGTGACCTTAGCCGTGAGCTGCTCCAGTGTAGTTTTCATAGCAGTAATGTCATCAGTGCAGCCCGAGAGCGCCTCCTCCACATCCCCACCACAGCTGTTAGCTTAACCAGTTTAGCATTGGTAGCAGCATGGTCACTAGCTATCTGCGTTTTCACGGCCGGTATCTCAGCTTTGATAGATGACAACGCATCTCCAAGAACCTCTTGGAGCTCCTTCTTAATAATTCCGGCAATATCTTCTTTCAAGGATGCCAGTAGTTCCACCTTGAGGGAGTCAGCGACCGGGCCCACCTCAGTCACAGCACGTGGGTCTGGCGGCGAAGAAGCCGAGGCCTGCGAGCATGACTTTAGCTGGGTCTGAACAGTTGGAGATTTTCCTCTTCCCGACATTGTCACTTGGTGCAAACAAGATGTATACGCGGATCCAAGGTGCAAAACAATCGATAGCGACTTGGTTTACCGAGAAAAGCACATTGGAATAGACTTTTTAAACGAAATTGGCAGGAGCTACCACCAACCAGTCCTACTCCACAGACCGCTCCGCAGCGCCCCCAATTTCCAGTTTTAAAGTCACTTTTCTGAGATAAAAATCAGTCAGGAGGCTTACTCCAATATCTCAAAAGCAAAGCTCAAACGGGCTGCCATATTTTTAAATTGAACTCAGATCAGATCAATGCATCTGACAGATCAGAGCAATTGATTTATTGAATCTATTCTACAAATTGCTGCTTTTCCCCTTTTGTGTTGATTTATTTTACAAACTTCTAATATATGAGTCATTTGAAACGTTTTTATAAGTGACTTTTTCAAGATTAAAATAATAAATAGTGGGGTTGTATTGCCATGGTTCTCCACCAGATGGCGCCATCTCCGGTATCTATTAGATCATCTGTGGTGAGGCCGCCTCATGTGGGCTGTGCTTAACAGCTGTGACTGTGTGGTTCTGACCCAGTCCGTCAGAACCAGGGGAACATCATGGCTGAACCGATGAAAGCATGAATGAAATAAAAACTGCATTCAGCCATTCACCGCTTCAGCCTGACACAAGGTGGCGCTGCAGAGCCAGAGCTCAGAATGTGGAGCGGCGCCACCATTAAGCTGGACTGGAAACCAGTTTGTTTCCTAGCAACAGGAGATAATAGCAGCTCGTGTAAGACGGGCGATTGGTCAGTCTGGTTCTGGTTCTGACTCAGTTCTAACTGAAATGTCTGTTGTGACTCCAGGACTTCCTGCTGTTCAGTTTTGGACCGGTGGTTCTGATTGGCCCTCTGTCTCGGTTCAGTTTGGTTAAAATGGTTCTGATCCTTCAACCAATGATGGATCAGAAACGTTGGGATGAGTGAACTGGGACGGCTTCTCCAGGGTTCTGCCTCTGGAACTGGGTTTGGGTCAGAGCCGACCCAGTTCAGAGGCAGAACCTGGACCCCGAGGAAATCATGAGCAGCTCAGGAAGAGAAGGATCTAAAAATAAAGCAAAGGAACAGAAATAAGACCAGGAGGAAGAGGAGGGCGCTCCTCCTCCTCTTCATCATCCTCTCCCTCCTCCTCCTAGTCTTCCTCCTCCACTTCAAACTGCAGCGCCAACCTGAGCGGAAAGCAGAAGCTGCTGGACCCGCCGACCCGTCAGAAGCTCCGGCTGCTGCAGCGTTCTTCGTCTCCAAGTGAGGAAAGTTCCCAGCAGACGATCCGACAGCGACTCCACGGAAACCAGGTCAGAGTCTGCTGGTTCTGGTTCTGGTTCTGACAGAGGAAGATCCTCATCTTCATGCTCCTGGAGGTTCTGGCTGTTCAGACAGGATGGGCAGCTGACCTCTCAGCAGTAGTGGTGGTTCTGATGGGGTCGGGTTGGACGGGTTGGGTTTCTCTCCTCTGAGTCCCGGTGGCGAAAGGAGAGGACGCATTAAACACCAGAACCTGGTTCTGATTAGAACCAGAACCCAGAAGACCAGATTGGACCGGACTGAAGCGAACCAAACTGGACCGGGCCGACCTAGGATCCAGAACCTCTCTCCACAGAGCAGAGGATCCGACCCGTTAGCCCGAACAGCCTCCCCTAGTGGCTGAGAGTGGGAACAGCAACAGAATGACAGCATCCTGACTCTGTCCTCTCATTGGTTGCAGAAAGGCCAGGGGCGGGACTTCAGGGCATGTCTGCAGTGAGTCCTCTAAGCCAATCAAAATCCAGACATGTGACCTGCTCCTCCTCAACACAAGGGGGCGCCACCTCTTGACTGACAGAGCATCAAAGAAGCATTGTGAGGGAGCCCCCTCCTGCTGCCGCCCTGGGCAGCTGCCCATGTTGTTGAAATCAGAAACCGCACGGTTGCTCGCTCTCTCTCTCTCTCTCTCTCTCTCTCTCTCTCTCTCTCTCTCTCTTTCTCTCTTTCTCTCCCTCGCTCGCCCCCAGCATCTGTTCCTGTCAGATCCAGATGTTCCCCAGACATCAGAGACCTTATTCAGAGCGCTTCTGACCCAGATGTGTCCTGTCTCCTTTTCTCCAGCTGCCGCCTCGTCCTCCATGGCGGGCCTGGAGGCGTTCGCTGACGCCGCCTCCCTGCTGTCTTTGAACTCCAGCGTCTTCTTCAGCGAGACGCCGGCGCCGTGCGTGAGGGACCCGCTTGACGCCGTGGTCGTCAACGTCGGGGGGAGTCGCTACGTCCTGTCCCAGGAGCTGCTGGCGTCCCACCCAGAGACCCGCCTGGGGAAGCTGGTCTGCTGCGGTCGAGACTCTGCGCTGGAGCTCTGCGATGACGCAGACTTCCTCCTGAATGAGTTCTTCTTCGACAGAAGCTCCCAAACCTTCCAGTAGGTCTTCCTCAAAACAACCATCATCATGCAGCATTCCTTAGACCTTTAGCCCAGGTCAGGGTGGGCCGCTGTCCTGCAGCTTTCAGATACGTCTCCATTTCAACACACCTGAGTCAAATAATGAGGTCGTTACTCTGGAGATGACCTGCAGCCCACCAGGACTGCCCACCAGGACTGCCCACCAGGACTGCCCACCAGGACTGCCCACCAGGACTGCCCACCAGGACTGCCCAGCCCTGGTCTAACAGATGCTTAGACTACCTTTCAAAACTGAAAGGCTCCCTTAGAGCTTTATTCCTGTAGTTCTGCCGTCAGATCAGCCTGAGAAAGCGCCGCGTAACGACCCAGCTCCTCGTGTCTAAACGCCGCGTAACGACCCAGCTCCTCGTGTCTAAAGCGCCGCGTAACGACCCAGCTCCTCGTGTCTAAAGCGCCGCGTAACGACCCAGCTCCTCGTGTCTAAACGCCGCGTAACGACCCAGCTCCTCGTGTCTAAAGCGCCGTGTGCACAAAAAGCAAACTTTTCCATTTGACAAGAACAAGCTGCCTAAAGCTCACCGAACTTCCCTGAAACGGTACCGGTACCAGGCCCTCCTCTGCCCTGAAAGCACCTTTAAATAAAATAGATTATTATTATTGTTACAGATACTTATACTGGCACAACAAGGCCGTTGCCATGGTTACAGCTGCACGCAGCAGCAGACTTCCGGGTATTTATACCAAATTACATTAATATGTATCTATGGAGGCGACGGGCGGAGCAGCAAATCATAAAGCAGGTCTGATCGCAGCTCGGCTTCAGACATCTGGAGTCTTTTCTAAATTTGTTTTAGTGAAAAGCGCGCAGAGCTTCAGCCCCCGATGTCTTCAGGAGGAAACATCCAGTCAGGGCTCATCTGGTTTCAGGTCCACCACTTTTCTCCTGTTTCCAGAAACTTCAGGCTGTTCAGACTTTGTTTCTCTCATTTCTTCGCTTGGTCCAGGTATGTGATGAACTTCTACCAGACGGGTCACCTTCATGTCATGGAGGAGCTGTGTGAGATCTCCTTCCTCCAGGAGATCGAGTACTGGGGCATCGACGAACTGCGCATCGACTCCTGCTGCCGGGAACGCTACTACCGCCGCAAGGAGCAGAAAGAGTCCCTGGACGTCCGGCAGGAGTTTGAAACTGACGAAGAAGAGGAGGACTTTGTAGGTACGCTCTGTCCAGGCCTGCGTCGGCGTCTCTGGGACATTCTGGAGCGACCGGAATCGTCTGGCGCCGCCCGAACCTTTGGCTCCCTCTCCATTTTCTTTGTGGTGCTGTCAGTCGTCAACATGGTGCTGATCTCTCTGGACCTGGACCAGGACGTCGGCGTGAGCTGGCTCGGCGCCAGCGGGCCGCGGCTGCTTGACGGCGTGGAGTACATGTGCGTCCTGTGGTTCACAGGTGAGCTGGTGCTGCGCTTCACCTGCGTCCGGGACAAGTGCCGGTTCAGTCGAAGCATCCCCAACGTGATCGACCTGCTGGCCATCCTGCCCTTCTATGTGACGCTGGCAGTGGAGAGCCTCCACGGCGGCTCCACCGAGCTGGAGAACGTGGGCCGGGTGGTGCAGGTGCTGCGCCTCCTCAGGATCCTGCGCATGCTGAAGCTGGGTCGACACTCCACAGGTACACGCTTCAGTACAAAGTACACCTCATGTGTTTCTCTCAACCATTAAAGCTTAGTAGAACTGATTTGGGTCAGATGTTCTGGGTTTCCTTCTGCCAGGTTCACTGGGATCTTAGCTCAGCCCAGTGTTACTGGGTGGAGTTTTAAGGCCTCCTGCTTCACCTGTTCACTCTGACTCGATCCGTTGTTCTGTGGTGCTGCAGTCGGGACTTTGCCATGGCCACTGCAGAGCAAGGACTGTGTCAGCGTTTCCCCAGAGAAACATAAACTAAACATAATTCCTTCCTAGTTGGAAGGAGGTTGTGCAAAGCAGGTTCCCCTGTAGCGGCATTGAATGGTCCCTCTGTGAAGACCGACTTTTTGGAGAATACTGCACCAAGTATCAAAGCCTGACTGCTGGATCGCTCAATGCCAACCTACCAGCAGTTATCACCACGGTTTGCTCTGGGCCGTCAGTCTGCTGTGAGCGCATGCGTCTTTATGAGCAAAGAATAATGTGTGGTGTGTGCGTTCACAGTGGAGCTGGTCCTGGCAGCGCTCTGTGTCTGTTCATCCAATCACAGATTCCCTTCATTTGCCGCCACAAAGAGCAACCAGCAGGTCAACACATTGCCCAGAGCGGCTACATCATTACTAAACATGAGTTCCATGCAGCTTTTCCTCAGCCTGGCTGCTTGTTGTGTCCTAAATATTCCTGAACAAACTGGCTGTTTCCTGTTTTTCACCATGGAAAATGAATCCACAGCCGACAAAGAGCAGCGTAATGCGGCGAGGCGAGAGGACCAATCACAGGTCCTCCTGTCTCCCCCATTCTCTCCTGATGTGAAGAGAAAGCAGCTGGAGGAGAAAACACAGATTCAACGTCTGATATTAGCAGAGACTCCATGAGCTAAAGAAGCTGCTCTGATCGCTCATGAATAATGCAGGAAGCAGAGGAAACTGGAGCAGGAACCCAGAATAACCAGAACCAGCACCAGTAACTAAAGTGACATCAACAACATCCTTACTCAAGAAACAAGATGAATGTCCTGAAGCCAGATCAGAGCAACACAGTCTTTATCTGCTCTGAACAGGTTCAGGAAAAGGTTCAGGGCTGAACCAGTTCTTTATCCTCTCTCTCCAAGCCCTGGTCTCTGGGAAAGACCATCGCTCAGTTCCCCAATGAACCAGTTCAGAGAATGAACTGGTTCTTTTATGTAAACAGTTCCTGAATGAACTGGTTCTTTTCTGTGAACAGTTCCTGAATGAACCGGTTCTTTACTCTGAACAGTTCCTGAATGAACCGGTTCTTTACTCTGAACAGTTCCTGAATGAACTGGTTCTTTTCTCTGAACAGTTCCTGAATGAACTGGTTCTTTTCTCTGAACAGTTCCTGAATGAACTGGTTCTTTTATGTAAACAGTTCCTGAATGAACTGGTTCTTTTCTCTGAACAGTCCCTGAATGAACTGGTTCTTTTCTCTGAACAGTTCCTGAATGAACTGGTTCTTTTCTCTGAACAGTCCCTGAATGAACTGGTTCTTTTCTCTGAACAGTTCCTGAATGAACTAGTTCTTTTATGTAAACAGTTCCTGAATGAACTGGTTCTTTTCTCTGAACAGTTCCTGAATGAACTGGTTCTTTTCTCTAACAGTTCCTGAATGAACTGGTTCTTTTCTCTGAACAGTTCCTGAATGAACTGGTTCTTTTCTCTGAACAGTCCCTGAATGAACTGGTTCTTTTCTCTGAACAGTTCCTGAATGAACTAGTTCTTTTATGTAAACAGTTCCTGAATGAACTGGTTCTTTTCTCTGAACAGTTCCTGAATGAACTGGTTCTTTTATTTAAACAGTTCCTGAATGAACTGGTTCTTTTATGTAAACAGTTCCTGAATGAACTGGTTCTTTTCTCTGAACAGTCCCTCAATGAACTGGTTCTTTTCTCTGAACAGTTCCTGAATGAACTAGTTCTTTTATGTAAACAGTTCCTGAATGAACTAGTTCTTTTCTCTGAACAGTTCCTGAATGAACTGGTTCTTTTCTCTGAACAGTTCCTGAATGAACTGGTTCTTTTCTCTCAACAGTCCCTGAATGAACTGGTTCTTTTCTCTGAACAGTTCCTGAATGAACTGGTCCTTCTCCCCCTGCAGGCCTGCGTTCTCTGGGAATGACCATTGCTCAGTGTTATGAGGAAGTCGGCCTGTTGCTCCTCTTCCTCGGCGTGGGAATCTCCATCTTTGCCGCCCTGGTGTTCGCCCTGGAGCACGACCTCCCAGCTTCCACCTTCACCAGCGTGCCGGCCGCCTGGTGGTGGGCCACCACCTCCATGACCACGGTGGGCTACGGCGACGTGCGGCCCGACTCGGCGGCAGGGAAGACGCTGGCCTTCCTCTGCATCCTGTCTGGCATCCTGATCCTGGCGCTGCCTATCGCCATCATCAACGACCGCTTCTCCGCCTGCTACTTCACCCTGAAGGTCCGGGAGGCCGCGCTGCGCCACGCCGACACACTCAGGAGGCTGACCCGCGGCTCGCTGGGGGACGGAGCTGACCCCGCTGGGGGCGGAGCCAACCTGAGGGACGCCTACGCCCGCAGCGTCCTGGAGATGCTGCGACTGCATCGCCGAGAACGGGCAAGCACGCGTAGCAGCGGGGGCGACGAGCTGGGGGGCAAATAATCTGCTGGGGGGCAAATAATCTGCTGGGGGCAAATAACCTGCTGGGGGGCAAATAATCTGCTGCGGGGCAAATAATCTGCTGGGGGGTAAATAATCTGCTGGGGGCAAATAATCTGCTGGGGGGTAAATAATCTGCTGGGGGGTAAATAAGTGAGTCTTGTTGCCCTGGTTCCACTCAGAGTTCATCTAGTCAAACAGGAAGTGACATTCCCTGCAGTCATCATCCTTCTGGTTCCGTACCGGTTCTTCCTGACCCGGCGGCTCCAGAACCGACAGCAGGATGTTTACGGAGGAGACGCCGGGATTCTGGACCGGTCCAGTTTCCCACAGGCTGTTCTGGCCCGGCTCAGAAACAGAACCTGTTTACCCGGAGGTAAACAGGTTGTCAGCGGGAGAGCGGGTCCAGATCCCAGTTTTGTTCCCGCTGGCGCCGTGGATTGGATGAGGCGGGAGGAGGAGCAGAATCGGGCCAGGCTCAGAGCGGTTCTGAAATGGAACCAGTTCAGAACCAGGAAGAGTTTCCAGCCAATCAGGAAGGAAAAATCCAAGTGCTGCTGAAGGGAACTGGACCTGGTAGAGAACCGGGTAAGCAGGTGGTTCTGTTCAGTAGGACCAGGTTGAACACTTCAGGCGTCGGTTCTGTGCAGGAACCAGGAGAAATAAAATTAAAAGAAACAAACAAAAAGTTAAAGAACAAAAAAATAAAATTGTGTTTGTGCCGATTATTGTTACTGTGTAGAGAACCAGGCGGCATTTTGACTCAATAAACCATGGACCCAAATCAATCTAGTTTGTTCCTTGACAGACAGAACACCAAAGTGGAACCTTTCTATTCTTGTGTTTCTGGTACGACCGTAAAGCTGACGCACAGCTACATCTGCTAGCAGCAGTGATGAAGCTGTTGCTCCCGTTCATTTATATTTCCAAACAATCTGCTGCTGGAAAAGATGCTAACAGGATGCTAAAAGCAGTTAGCATCAGCAAAGCTATGCTAGCCTAAAATAACATCTGACTGCTATACATGTAGCAGCTAGCGCTAATGTCGAAAGAACCGGGTCAGAACACGTAGAACACGTCAGTTGCTGTAAGAGTTCCCGGTCTAATTATTTCTTTAATTATTTTTTAACTATTTAGAAATTAGTATATTAACAGCCTGTCCAAATCAATACTAGAAAGGGCGAATTGAATGAAATTATGTTGTGTTCCGGGGCTCCTTGTTTTCTTTGTGGGGTTTTTGCCAGCCTGCTATTACTACATCCAGCCAGCAGATGGTGCCTGACCCACCTCTGTCCGGAGGGGTGTGTCGTCATCCGGCGCACCTGAGGTCAATCCGCTCATCAGGCGTGAGCTTGAAGAGGAGTGGACTGCCAGTACTGAGTAACGGTTTCCTCCTGAGACGTTCTGGAACCTGTTCGTGACGCCGTGGTTCTTACCCACCGGTTGCCCGTGAACCCAGACTCACTCCCTCCGTTTCATCACAGTTCCCTCCGGGAATTCCTGACTGGCAGTCGAGCTACTCCTCCGTCCGCGCTCCGACGCACGGCTACGTTGTTCCCTGGACTCTGGTGACTGAGCGCTGGACCTTCTGAACCCCTTAGAGACCAGGACCCCGAACCTTGCAGTTGCCCCTCCTAGCCACGATTTACCACACCACAAGTAAGATTTACCCAGTATTCAACCTCCTACGGTCCATGAACTCATCTCTGCTGTTTTCTCTCTCGGTGAGCCACTCATTCCGTGACTCCATTCCCGTCCTGGACCAGACCCGCTACCTGACGATTTGCACTAACATCATTGTTATTGTAAATAAATCATCCTCTCCTGTCTTGTGTTCTGCATGTGGGCTAAACACCTAACTCCCATCATGACAAATTAATTAAAAAAAACGATCAGACACGTCAGCTTATGAGTGCAGATGGAGGAGACGTTATGTTTAATAAATCAGCTGTTCTTATAGACATTTTGAACCAAACCAAATCTGAAAAGGTTTCTGAAATATATCTTTCAATAACAATAAATATCCAACGAAAAGTCTGCAGTTATTTACTCAAAAAATGTATCCATGCACTCACAAAAATAACGATGGGTCCCAAATGATTCGTCTGCCTGTGTCCAAAAAGTAAAGGAAAATAAGGAAACGTCTCATTGGGTTTATGGTCCTGGCGGTCTCCTTCTCCAGGCCTGGAATGAACTCCGCCCAGTCTGTCCAGGTATTGGGACCGGACGTTGGCCCGATTTGACGTCCTCAAATTGAGCCGACAATTGTCCTAAGAGAAGTCTTCGTCCCTCCAGCGTTCGATCAAGCTTCCCCAACAGCCCAGGTTCTGTCTCTCCAGGTAAAACTCTGGAGCTCCACCGGCCCAGCTTCCGTCGCCTCTTTCATAAAGAAAACACGAAAAGAACTAAACTCGCCCAAGCTGGAACCAACCAGGATCTGTTGAAACCAGAGGAATAGCTTCACTTAGCTCATTAATTAACTTGGTGTGAGATGTATTATTGTATGTTTTACTGTAAGCTTTACTATTTATTTTTTTAGTCTGTAGCACTTTGAGATTTCTTTGAAATATAAGGTGCATTACAAATAAAATTTATTATTATTATTATTATTATTAATTGTCCTCTAGTTTCCCAGATCCAAAAGTCTCTGCATGCACAGTGGAAATAATAAAGAACAACCATCTGACATCAGACTTCAGATAGATCTAGAGCTTTATCCAGAGAATTCAATGCATACATTGTTTTGGACTTCTTCCATATTATCAAGAAGTCCAAAACATGACAAACAGAATGACCTGCAACGAGTTGAAAAGGAAAGACAAAAATGCATTTTTGGGAATCGCTCAGCTCGACCTGTTGGTTCAGTGCTTCCATCCATCCATCCATCCATCCATCCATCCATCCATCCATCCATCCATCCATCCATCCATCCATCCATCCATCCATCCATCCATCCATCCATCCATCCATCCATCCATCCATCCATCCATCCATCATCCATCTATCTCATCTATCTATCTATCCATCCATCCATCCATCACATCCATCCATCCATCCATCCATCCATCCATCCATCCATCCATCCATTCATTCATTCATTCATTCATTCATTCATTCATTCATTCATTCATTCATTCATTTATTTATTTATTTATTTTCTAACCACCCTTCTCCCTAACGGGGTCCGGCGTTGCTGGTGCCTATCTCCAGCTGCGTTCCGGGCGAGAGGCGGGGTCACCCTGGACAGGTCGCCAGTCTGTCGCAGTCAACAAGACACTGGTTTCTATTTTATACAAACTGGAGCAAAATCTAATGGCCAATGATAACTAGATGTTTGGATCTAAAACTGCAGGGTTGTCTATTTTTAGAAAAGCTCTTTTGAAATACCTGAAATATTTTAGCAGTAAAATAGTTTCCTAATCATATTGTATTTCAGTAATATAAATTGCATGCAGATAGTCTGGTTAAAAACGAACTTTAAAGTAAATCTACAGTTTGGTATGTAACTGGTATTTTGTATTATGTCGTAATGACCATAAATGTATTAATTCATTCATAAATGAAGTCCCATTAACAGTAGCTGAACAGGTTGGATTGTAGTTAATGCCGGAAGTTTCACAGCCTCTCTGGAAGCACAGCGGCAGCCATATTGGCTTCGGATATTAGCGGCAGCATCTCCTGATACATTAGGTCTTTACTAAGACTGCCTGTCTCAGTCTCACCTAAGACAACATACAAACAACCCAGAAAGTCGCCACTTTGTGGTATTTCTGTTTTAGATCAAACTGGGTGAGGATGGCTGGAGATGCTACATGGTGTAAGATTAACGACGGCATTAAACTCACCGGCGGGTTTGCGTTGCCTCCATGGTCGCGAGCCTCGGTGATGCCAGTGGCGTCCTGTGATTGGCTGCGTGTTGGAATCTGACATCCATTGCTCATGTCTGTGACCGGAAGTAACCTTGCCATTTTTACATCGAATTTGAGCAAATTTAAATTCGGGGACACTGAAAATATTGCATTTGAATTTTGAAAAGCTGAATTTTTTATTTGCTGAACTTTTTTAACACTGAAAAATAAAACTCGAAAAATATGTACATTGAAAATTTTATCACTTTGAAAGAGGAATGTGATTTTTTTTAACAAATGAAAATTGCACAAATAATTACACTGATTTTTTTTTCATGTACAAATATATTTTTTAGGTGAAAAATGTATTCTGAATTTAACACTGAAAAAGTAAACACTAATATACAACATTCAAATTTTAGGGCATTTTTAAAATTCAAATCCTGGTGGCACATATCTACTTCCATACCCAGAGACAGTTTGGTATGGAAGTAGATATAATCTTGTCCTCCCAAACAGTAAATGTTTAAATATTGGTGCAGTTTGCTCTTTCTGTCTCCGGATGAACACATGAATCATTTGCTTTGGAGCGACACCAAAACCCCTGAGATGAAATCATGAACTATTTCCCCACAAACCTCAGTTATGAAATCGTTATTCTGGCTTTACTGCTTTTACAAGAACTGAATCTTTTTGTCCTCATTTTACAACTAAATTTTTAATCCATAAACACAAGTTGAGCAAAAACAAACCTGTATTCTCTATCTTCATTAACCACTGGATTTGATATAATCATCAGATTATTGTTCTAAAAATCCAAAAGCCATGAAAACTGAAAACTTATTACACAAATTTAATATCTTATAATTCTCTGTAGATGATTTTTTTGTCAGTATAAAATCCTGTCTGGCAAATTTCTTTATGTTTTTCTTATTGTGTTTGTGTATGACGACAATGTTAATATGCAAAGAAAGTAAAATGAACAGGAACCAACCTGGAAATCTGATTAGACGTACCGGTCTTTTCACAATAAAAGCCTCCCAGCGTGAACTGAACGCTGACCCGGTTCTATTGGTCCTTCTGGAGGTTCTGGGGGGTCCTGCTGCCATCTGCTGGACTGATGCTGTCACTGTACTTGTTGGGTCCCAGGACTCACCTGGTGGACAGGTGAGCAGGTTCTGCTGCACCCCAGGAAAACCTGCTCCTGCTGTCAAGCCTCTGCTCCTGTGATTGGTCGAGCCAGCAGCTTCTGCTCCTGTGATTGGTCGAGCCAGCAGCTTCTGCTCCTGTGATTGGTCGAGCCAGCAGCTTCTGCTCCTGTGATTGGTCGAGCCAGCAGTTCTAAACCAAAATCAATTTAATGAGTAAACAAGCAGCTTCAAAGTTGCTATTTTTATCCTCCATGTTTGTTGTGATGATGTCACACCCAACATGGAGGCAGCGGATGGTCCAAACCTTTATTCAGATTGTGTTTTGATCAGCTGTTCGGTTCTGATGTTTACTGCAGCCGCCATCATCAGAACCGTCTGCTGGACCTCAATGAACGCTGGGGGCTCTGGTTCTGATCAGAACCGGCCCAGTCCAGCAGGGTCACAGGTTCAGACCTGAAATGGACTCTGACTTGAGTCCACAGGTTCTGATTGGGCTGCTTCATTCATAAACGGACCAGTCAAAGTCCGCCCAGCAGGGGGCGCTGCAGCCTATGTGCGCGCGTTTGTTTGAATTACCTTGTAGGGTCCGAAGCCTTGTTTGTGGGTCAAGGGTCAGACTTAGGACTAAGGTGTAAATTGAGTTTTGGTTAGAAATGAATGGAAGTCAATGGAAAGACCCCAGAAAGACAGACACGAGACGCGCGCGCGCGTGTGTGAGGGAACAGAGGAAGCCGAACCTCACAGGTGGAAAACAGGAAGTGTTTATTATTAAGACAATAAAAGCCCTGATGAGTCAGGGATATGAAGTCGCTCCGCTACGGAGCATCACGTGATTCTTCTGGACATAAACAGGAAACAAAGAAGATCAGTCTCTGACGTCAGCAGCCTCACCTGCTGCAGGTGACGCCAACATCAGTTTGGAGAGGGGTGGGGGGCCAGTCACTGTAAACATCCGGTCTGATCAAGCCCCGCCCCCACAAAACGTAATCATTGTTCAAGAACACTGCGTGCACGTGACCGAGGCGCGTGCATACAGAACCCCCCCCATCCGACACGTTCCCACCATGAAACACATGTTATAAAAAACACGGGACCAGAACTCCCAGTCTGGTTCCAGTCCTCCCATCAGGCGCAGGGCAGGCTGTCCGCAGCCCGGCCCAGCTCCCGGCAGTCCGGGGAGAACTGCAGCCTCCGAACCGCCTCCTTGATCAGGTTCCCGGACAGAATCAGTTCCTGCAGCAGCCGGTGCGGGTCCTCCTCCTGCACCCGAACCGGGACCCGCTTCCGGTTCCACGGTCGGATCTGGTCCCAGTCCGGTTCCGCGTGGTTCGGGCAGCTGGTACGGGCTGCGGGTCCGGTGGGCCCGCGCGGTTCCGGATCTTCAGGCAGCAGCCGCGGGAATTCTGCTGGAGGTTCGGGCCCGCCGCGGCCCCGCAGGACCCGGGCCCGGTCCGCGGGTTCCCCCCCGGCGCCCCGTGGAGCTGCAGCGCCTCTCCGATCTGCGTGACCAGCGCGTCCACGTCCGCGGGGCCCACGGCCTGCTGCAGCGCCAGCAGGTTCTCCTTCAGACTCGGCATCTCTCTGTAGACCGAACCGAACCGAACCGAACCGAACCGGGCCGCTCCACTCCGCTCAGTACACACAAACAAGCCGTTTGATTTGTAAACAATGGATGACGCGTCTGGACCGAACCATCTGCAGGGGAGGGGAGGGGGGTAGGGAGGCGTGACGTCACTTCACCAGGTCCACTAGTCCAAACCAGAACATTCACTCCGAACCGAGCCTCCTCCCAGTGTGAGACGACCTCCCACCGCCCCTCCCCAAAATGGACCGGTCCATCCGAACCAACATTACATAACTTTAATCTGGCGCTGCCGGAACCATTTACACACAAACCGAACCTCATCAGAACCGGTATGACCTACACAACATCATCGGTTCCGGCTCAAACACACACAATGATTCCCTTCAGAACCAATCGGCTCTTGGTTTAGTTGATCAGAACCGGATCCTGGTTGTACCGAACCGGAACCGGAGGGATGTTCTGAGAGATGGGGAGGAGGTGGGGGGGTGTAGCTGCAGAGAACAATGTGTGTGTCTCAGTGTGTGTGTCTCGGTGTGTGTGTGTCTCAGTGTTGTGTGTGTCTCGTGTGTGTGTGTCTCAGTGTGTGTGTCTCAGTGTGTGTGTGTGTGTGTCTCAGTGTGTGTGTGTGTTCTGTGTGTGTGTGTGTGTCTCAGTGTGTGTGTGTGTGTCTCAGTGTGTGTGTGTGTCTCAGTGTGTGTGTGTGTGTGTGAGAACACCGTGTTCAGTGTTTCTCAGAAAGTCTCTGTCTGAACTCGTTGCTCCCTGCAGCCCTCATCACCATATATGGAGCTGCTGGCGGCACCACGTGACTCGGCAGCCAATCAGAAGCCGCTGCTCTGTCTGTGGATTCCTCGGTCAGTACAAAGTGAAAGGAACACACACGAGCTTCCAGAACCAGAGCTGAACCGGGCCGGGCCAAGTTCTCCTTTATTTTCACACAAACTGACCGGAGGTCCGATTGAAGAATCAGCTTCATCAGAACCTGGGTTCTGTTTGGTTCTGGTCAAACAGAACCAGAATGTGAACAAACTGGTCTCAGGGAGCAGCAGAGGTCATCGGGTTGGTTCTGACCCGGTTTGTCCCCATGTGTTCATGTTTAGACTCGTTCCTGGAAAACCTGCGGAGGAAGAGCAGGAGGAGTCTTCCTCACAGCTGACCTCTCCAGTCTGGCCTGGACTGGTTAAACTGGGCCCTGCTGGACGTCTCCATGGCAACGACTGAACCTGCTGTTTATGTTTTTGTTGTATCAAAATGTCAACACAATGTACAGAATTATGGAAACGGAGTTAAAGGAATAAAACCAGAGAATATTAATGTTGTAATTCAGATGAAAACAGATTAAATAAAGGCTTCTTCGCACAAAATTTGCATTCATGAATATGAAATTTAACTAGAATTAATAGATTAATTACATAAAATTTGTTCTTATTAGCAGAACAAACGTTGTAGACATTGTAACAACCAAAAGTGAAACTATGGAGGAAATGAGACTCAATAGACAGACGGTGGACGAGCGTCTCGGTGGACGAGCGTCTCGGTGGACAGCTGAGCTCCGTATTCTGGTCCAGGTTCTGCTGTGCAGCACCGCTGGAGAATTCTGAAGCAAACATCACCAGGTTTGTTGGTAATAAAGTCCAAACTGTTGTTGATTTGATCCCAGAAGGACACTGTGTCCAGCAGTGGGTCACATCAGAAGGACACTGTGTCCAGCAGTGGGTCACAACAGAAGGACACTGTGTCCAGCAGCGGGTCACATCAGAAGGACACTGTGTCCAGCAGCGGGTCACATCAGAAGGACACTGTGTCCAGCAGCGGGTCACATCAGAAGGACACTGTGTCCAGCAGCAATGAAACAAGGATCTTCTATTCCTGCTTCTAGTGGAGCATTTAGAGGAGAAACAAAGTTGACCCACAGCAGACGGAGACAGCAGACGGAGACAGCAGACGGAGACAGCAGACGGAGAGAGCAGACGGAGACAGCAGACAGAGACAGCAGGCGGAGACAGCAGACGGAGACAGCAGACAGAGACAGCAGACGGAGACTGCAGACGGAGACAGCAGACGGAGACAGCAGACGGAGACAGCAGACAGAGACAGCAGACGGAGACAGCAGACGGAGACAGCAGACAGAGACAGCAGACGGAGACAGCAGACAGAGACAGCAGACAGAGACAGCAGACAGAGACAGACGAGTGAACGTCTGCAGCTGTCTGGTGACGGAGCTGCACGAGCATCAGAACATCTTCAGAGTCCAGAACAGCAGATCCACTGGGGGAACTGGGACCAGCAGGGGAGAAACGTTTAGAGTAAGACTTTAGGGACTCATCAGAGGAAAGCAATTGTTTTACAAAAATAATATTGACTGAATAAGATTGATTGTTGTAAAGAATATTCTGGTTATTGCAGAAGAGAGAGTGTTGCTAAAGTCGCGACCAGGCCAGGAGCCTGTGGCTGTGATCATCTGATGGTTTCAGTTTTGCTCTTATAGTTAGACTGAAAGGCCACCAAGTGTAGAGAAAATATAACTAGGAATAAAATCCCACAAAGCGTCAGGGTTCAATAAAAACATCTGATCCAATTGATTTTAAATGTGAGATTTAAGGATAAATGTAAAAGTTGAAACCAGCTGAGTCTGCAGGGTTCAGGCCAGAGTCTGTTTTATTTCTGCAGATCAAATTGTAGAGAATTTGATCAAGTTTCACAGGAAGCAGCATTAATGCTGGTGCAGCAAGTTAGCCTGGATTATCCTGCAGCTTTAGGTTGCAGGATTCTTCCTCATGAAGACAGATCTCTTTGAAGCCAGTGGTTTCATTTATTGTAGGGTCAAAGTTCAGCTTGCACCTTTCTTTGGCATCTTTTGTGATAATTATACCAAGATAAGAAACTTGTGCTTTAACAGGAACGATGTAAAGATGGGATTCGCTACAGGATGAGAAAACATTCGTTTCAATTAAGTTTGTGGCCTGAAGCATCAGAGAACCTGCTGGGTTTCAAACCTTCAACCCTGGACTGCTCAGCCCGATGGGCAGGGCCTGTAGAAAACAGACCAACACCTCCACCTTCTGGGCGGCGCCAGGAACTGCAGCTACACCCAGAATCCTGAGCAGCAGATGGTTGGGGCTCAGCTGGCCTGGAGATGGTTTATGCTGATTATAACATGTTGATGTGAGCTGCACTGCAGATTAACATATGTTTAATGTTTCTGTAACATATTAAAAACACCAGTAATTAAGTTTCTGATGTAGACTGAGCTACATTTCTGAACCAATCACAAGGCAGGAGGCAGAGCATAGCGCTAGCCCCGCCCACTCAGAGGAACCAGCATTTTCTCTAAAGGAAATATTGTTTATTCACATTTATTTTCAAACTTTGAGAACGAAAATGCAGCTTCAGGAACTGAGATCTCCAACGCAAAGAGAGGTCAGTGAAGTAGACAAAACTACAGCAACCAATTAAAAAGCAAACAAAAGCCTCCACAGACAGACCTGAAGCTCAGGAACCAATCAGCAGCCAGCTCTCTGCTGCTCATAGTAAATAAAACCAGGTAAAAAACAAACCAGGCCCCGCCCCTGCAGGCCCCGCCCCTGCAGGCCCCGCCCCTCAGTCCTCCAGACACTGGCCCGCCATCAGCATGTACTCGTCCATCTCCTGGTCCAGGCGTCTGCGGGACATGGACATGTAGTCGTCCAGCTGTCGGTCCAGCCTGCTTCTGGACAGAGACATGTACTCATCCAGCTCAGCATCCAGCTGCTGCTTTGGGACAAAGCCCCGCCCCTTTGAGGCTGTGACCCCGCCCCGCCGCACCGTGGGACCCAGCCCTCCTGTCACAGAACAGAGATGACAAGTGGTCAGATGCATCAAGGTTCTGCTGACGACGGACGGAACAGATCACAGTTCAGTTCAGATCTGAACAGTTCAGCTGAACCGACCTTCAGTCTGGTTCTGGAGGACTGATGTCTCCACCAGGCGGCGCTGTCCCAGCCGACTCAGCAGGTTCCCCCGTCCTGTGGAGAAGCAGCAGAGAAGACCGGTTGGGTCCAGGAGACCCCGACCCGCCAGCCTGGCTTGTATCTGACCTGTGACCTCTGGTGGTGCTTTCCTTCCTATAAAGAGTCTGAACTGGAAGCGATCTGTGCCACTGAACCGCAGAGCAAAGCACAGATGGTCCAAGGATTCGAGAGGAACAAAAACAAAATATATTGTTGCTGCTGACAACAATACAGAAAAACATACAGGAACAAAACAAACCAGCCTACTTTATCAGGCTGTTGAGCGTTTTCAGCTAAGCTAATGCTGCTAGATAAATGTTGCAGATATTTATCAGAAACTGTGATCCAGAAAATATCTGTAAGGAACTCGTTCAGTTCATAAGTCAGGAATGAGGAAAGAGCTTGTTTATTGTTGTCATAGTAACTCTATGACAACTGCCAGGAAGGTTGGTTACGGTGCCTACCAAGATGGCCGTCAGTGACCTTACATGAGAAGCTTTGTCGCTGCTACTCACTCCTGTAGGGGGCGTTGCACCTGCCTCTCCAGGTGTACTTCCTCCTGAAGCTCCAGAACCCAGGCTGCCTCCAGGACCAGCGCAGTCGGGTCGGCCTGCGGGTCAGCAGCGGACCCCCCAGTCGGGTCCACACGCTGCCCCTCACACGCAGCCGCTTCCTCTGGCAGGTGGGCGGAGCCTGACAC
This sequence comes from Poeciliopsis gracilis, assembly GCA_911649635.1. NCBI lineage: Eukaryota > Metazoa > Chordata > Actinopteri > Cyprinodontiformes > Poeciliidae > Poeciliopsis > Poeciliopsis gracilis. The sequence goes on along the minus strand of CAJVRI010001204.1, from coordinate 1,217,798 downwards.
ACAGGACCAATCAGACACTCTGTTACAACGGAGACCCCAGGATCAGAACCGGACCGGAGCCGTCCTGATCCCACTAAAAGGTCAGAGGGGCGGAGCTTGAGCTCACCTGAACCAGCGCCGCTCTCCTCCTGCGGCTCCTGAAACCGGGCCTGCCGGGTCGGGTCAGCCGGGTCATCAGAAGCTGTGAGAAGCTGAGGGACACGCAGCGTCAGAGCACAACTGGTTCTCGTTCGGTTCTGGATCGATTCCGAATCTCACCGCTCATTCAGGGAAACCGCCGTCGTGCTCCTCAGGTACAGCGGGCCGGGCCGAGCCGGCTCCATCAGAATCTGCCTCTGAAGCTGGATTCTCCTGCAGAATCGGTAGCAACAAAAAGAACATCACAGTGACCCGCTTCACCAGAATCTACCCTGCAGCATGGACCCAACCCGACCCAAGTAGAACACGAGGACCCGGTCCAAGCATCCTTTGGACCGGGTCCGCTGGTCGTGGTGCTGGCCGAGTTCTGAAAAACTTCAAAATGGAAGCAGGCTCCATAATTATTTACATATTAGAGACGCTCCGATCAGGTTTATTGCAGCGATCGGCGGGCGGGCGGAGCGATCAGCGAGCGGGCGGAAGCGATCAGCGGGCGGGCGGAGCGATCAGCGGGCGAGCGGAAGCGTCGGCGAGCGGGCGGAGCGATCAGCGGCGAGGGCGGAGCGATCGGCGGCGGGGCGGAGCGATCGGCGGCGGGGCGGAGCGATCGGCGGCGGGGCGGAGCGATCGGCGAATGCCTCACGTCAATTATTAGGCAGCTTCTTTTCCTCTGGCAAAATGGGCCAAAATAAAAACTGAAGTGACTCTGAAAAGTCCAAAACTAAAAGGCTTTTCAGAAGGATGAAAACTGTTGTGATCACAGAACCATCAAATGTTTTGCTGCAAATGGTTAACAGGGACACAAGAAACATGTTGAGAAAAAAAGAAGCAAATTAAGTGGTAAAGATTTGAGAAGAATCAAACGTGAAGCTATAGGAATCCTTTATCTTCCAGTGCAAAGTACAAGATGTTCAGAGAAATGGACAAGGAAGGCTGAAACATCGAGACTGGGTCAAGACCAATCTGAAGACAAACTGGTCAAAGGTTTTATGGACTGCTGAGAGGACAGAGAGTCTTGACGGACCAGGTGGACGGACGGGGCCAAGTCCGGATCAGTACTGGACACAGAGGCGGAGTACTGGACCGGGCCGGTATCATTAAAGACGAGCCAGACAGACTCAAAATCAACTCCCAAAACCAAAGGCAGATTTTACAAACACTTTTTTCAAGCAGTGGTTGAAGAAAAGTCAGCATTATTTTTATGTAGACAATGCAGAATAATGAAGTGGCCCCCAGAGAAGCTGTGGCCCTTCTGAACGGAGTCTGGGAGGCGGTGGGTGCACAAAAAGCTGGTCATCAACAGACTCCATGAAGGGAAGGACGGCTTAAAACTGTTACCGAAAAGAAGGGTGGCGATACTGGTCACTGATTAAATTTTTAAATGTCAGAAATGTTTCTCATTTTTGAGTTCTATGTCAATTATTCTAACCTGAATAATAATGATCAATTGAGACAGTAAAATGTGCAGTTTTAATTCAGTTGCATAATAATTCCAATAATCTTGCACACATAGATATTGTCCAAAGAAAGACAAAATCTCACCTTTACTTTCTTAAAAATTCAGGTTTGAAGTTTATTAAAATGTTGGATTGACTGAGACAACAATAAAATGAATCCTCAAAACTACAGCCAGAATAATAATGTGTGTGTGTGTGTGTGTGTGTGTGTGTGTGTGTGTGTGTGTGTGTGTGTGTGTGTGTGTGTGTGTGTGTGTGTGGGGCTACCTTTTGGCCCTAACTGCACTAAATAACCATGTGGGGTTTTATTTTTCACACTTTATGGTCAATCTTTGGATGAAAAATCTCAAAGTTTTTAATATTAGTTTGTGTCCATCAGCAAAACCTTTCCACTTATAGTGAACTGTACCTTAAGTGACTTAGAGGTCAGAGGTCAACTTCTTTGGACTGAAACTGAAGCAGCTCCAGTCCACAGCACAGAGCCTGAGAAAATTAGAAAGTGTGTGGAGATGGGTGGCAGCCATGCTGGGCCTCCATGTTTCATTGTCTCACCTCGGTTCTGATGGTTCTGCTCAGGATGGTCCCACTGGGTTCTGAATGGAGCAACCTGGAGCTGGTTCTGTTTCAACATCAAAGGGAAATCTCTCACTTTTCTTTTTCAGGTCTTAATTTGAGTGAAACACAGCAGAACAGCGCCTCCTGGTGGCAGCAATAATCCTCCATTCATCACATAGAAACATTGATAAGCTCTTAATCATTATTTAAATAATTCCTAAATGTTTCGGATAATAATGGTTCTGGATCTGTTTTTTGTTTGGTTGGGTCAGGTGTAATGGGGCAATCAGTACCAGTTTGTTCCAGCAGAACCGATGTGGTTCGGGTTAATTCTCACCGAACCGGGCGGGTTTTACCGCCCAGCGGCCTGACTGCGGCCTGCTCGGCGGCGCCGCTAGCTCCGGTCGGCCTACCGGCGTCCCGGCCCGCTGCGGCCGGAACCGAGGCTTTTTGATCCTATTCCAGGGTTAGGTTAAAGCCAATCATCGAAGAGAATGTTTGGCTTTAATTATTTTATTTATCATATTTATAATTCTGCTAAATAATTAGAAATAAAACAGCTACACAGAAGTTAGCTTCGATGCTAACAAGCTCTTCCCGCCAGGAACTTAAATACCGGAGGGACAAAATCAAACAACCCACCTGTACCACTTGGTTCGGTGGCTGGGCTCACTGGTTCTGCTAGAACCTACCGGTTCGGTTCGGTTGGCTCTACTGACCTTCACCTCTGACGTCATGGTCGACATGTTAGCTTCCCGGAAGTTCCGTTGGGGTCCATCCGGGTCACACCTAACGGACTCTCTGAGAGGATCAAACTGGTTCCTTTGAAACTGTTTAGAGCTAAAACGTCTCATAATCCCCAAACCCACGGGACGAGATTCACACTTATTGCTGATGCAAACACAAATATCTCTGGACTTCCAGGATGCTTCATGCCTGTGAGTCGCTGCATCTGCCTCCGCAAACGTTTTTTAATACATTGTCTACCTGATTGGATGATCAGCAACCAATCAGATAGCTTCCTTGTTTCAACCCATTCCAACAGCGCTGTAGCCTTGATGAAGAATAGCGCCCCCTTCACTTCCGGAGTTTAATGGTCCCATTTCCAAATAAGGTCTGAGACTGACAGTAGTCCGTCCCGCCCTTTCTGTTTGCTATTTATGTTTATAGCAATATAAATGACCTTATATTATTCTTCCATGATGACGCCTGCCTCTACTGACCGCATGTCACTGGTGAGAGAGCGGCTGCACGGTGAGAGCTCTGGATAATAAATTAATAAGTACTTGAATATCCGGCACACAAAAGGAGCATCATCATGAACTAATACTAATCATGAATTAAAGCGTCCAGCGATAACAGGAAAGATAAGACAAGCAAGAGAAAAGCAACAGCAATAATGGCTAACAGCAAAGCTAACAGCAAAGCTAACAAGGCTCTGCTAACTCACTACTACTGTATGGACACTGAAGCCAAAGGGACTAAAAGGCCCTAAGGTCACTGTGCAAGGCCTATGGAAGTAAATATGTGCCATCAGGATTTGAATAAAAAATGCCTCTGAAATTTCAACGTAAAAAAATTCAGTGTTGAAATTTCAACGTAAAAAAATTCAGTGTCATTATTTGTATGTGAAAGAAAATTCAGTGATAAAAAATTCGCTGTAAAAAATTCAACGTCTAAAAATTCGCTGTTAAAAAATGGCAAAGTTACGTCAGGTCACAGACATGCGCAATGGACGTCAGATTTCAACACCCAGCCAATCACAAGACGCCACGTCATGTAGAGGAAATACCAGCGTCAGCGAGGCTGGCGACTATGGAGGCGAACGCTAACACAACGGTGAGTCTATGCCTTCATATTTCTGTAGTATATTTCATTTCATTCGTCTTGTGATTGGCTGGGTGTTGAAATCTGACGTCCATTGCGCATGTCTGTGACCTGAAGTAACTGCCATTTTTTAACAGCGAATTTTTAGACGTTGAATTTTTTTACAGCGAATTTTTAGACGTTGAATTTTTTACAGCGTATTTTTAGACGCTGAATTTTTAACAGCGAATTTTTTATCACTGAATTTTTTTTCACGTACAAATAATGACACTGAATTTTTTCACGTTCAAATTTCAGAGGCATTTTTTATTCAAATCCTGATGGCACATATTTACTTCCATAAAATGCATCCAATGCCAAGATTTTAGAAGCAGCTGAAAATCTACAGAAAATGATGCTGAACCTTGGAGAAGAAACTTGCAAGTATTACTAAAGCAGTGGAGTTCAACAGCGCTGAAGTTCAAGATTGTATAAAATACAAACAAAAAGATGGAAAACAAGATTACACAACTTAAAACCACAAACCTGACAAAGAAGAGCCAAGAGTTTGAAAGAAAAGCTGCAGAATCAGAGCGCTACAAAAGAAGATGGAATCTGCGCATTAAAAGAGCAAAAGGAGGAAGACGAGCCAGAAAGTCTCATTTAGCAGATTGTGCCACACTGGAAAGAGAAGATGGACATTATCCAAGCTTATTCCTGTCATGGCTCCTGAAGAGCAGCAGGGGTCGCTGTTCTTCTAAAAACCTCCAGGTCAGAACCAGTGACCAGATGGAAATGGTCACTGGTTCTTCCTCACGGTCTGTTTGGATAACTCACAACTTATTTTGTTAAATGTATTTGGTTATAATAATGTGAACCAGAACAAATGATTGCTAGAGGAAACATCCCTAAACTCAGATCACCTGAAATCATTTTACTCGACACACTATATAATCGTTGGGGATCTCGACTCGTTCCAGATGAACTTCATGATACATTTTTTAAAATTGTTTCTTTTGTTTTTATTTTATGTCTTTAAAAGTTCATCTTACGTTTTTGTGGCTAAATGTAAGGGGCTTGAGAGAAACTGTGAAAAGGAAGGCAATGTTTATGTATTGTAGAAATAAGAATCCACATTGTATTCTTCTTCAAGAAACCCATTCAACGGACTGTATTGACTATTTGTCCCAAAAACTTTATTCCAAAATCGAAAAAATTCAAATCTCAAAGTGATCAAAGCAAAATGAAATAAACTCAAACAGTCATTACTGTGCATCGTGGGTTCTGGTTTACGCAGTCCAGACAAAAGGTCAAACAGTCCAAATGCAACTCTTTGGTTATTTTTATTCAGTTTTTGGCTAAAAACAAGTTACAGGCTTCGGATAAACCTGCCCTGTGACTGCTGCACCTGTTCTCACTGATAAAAAACTGACTGACTGACTGACTGACTGACTGCCTGACGCTGACTGCCTGACTGACTGACTAACTGACTGTCTGACTGACTGACTGTCTGTCTGACTGACTGACTGACTGACTGACTGACTGTCTGACTGACTGCCTGACTGACTGACTGACTGCTGACTGACTGACTGACTGACTGACTGACTGACTGACTGACTGACTGACTGACTGACTGACTGACTGACTGACTGACTGACTGACTGACTGACTGACTGACTGACTGACTGACTGACTGACTGACGACAGACAGGAAAAACCCATAAGACCACCACGTGCCCCTGACTCATCTAAACTCTACATATTCACACTGTGAAACACACCCACTTCCCAAACTGAAATCAATTCACTAATTAAGTGAATTACTAACCAAAAACTTGTTTAGAAACAACAAAATACACATTCTAATTATAAATCAACTAGAAAACAAAAAAATAAACTAAATAATCTACATTCTAAACTTTAACTGAAAATAATAGAGAAATAGCTCCTACACGGACTCTGAGGAAAAGTTTTGGTCCAATCAGTGGGGAGATCAGATTAATTTCTCACATGGTTCATCTAAATCAGCAGCTGTGGCTTCATCACTGAATAACTTTCCAAGGAAGATAATTCATACAAAACATGACAGCGATGCCATTGGTCTCTTTCCGTATTACATATTGAGGACTCGTTAATAATTCTTGGTAATATTTATGGTTACTGTAACATTTCCAAAAATAAAGAGCTTCTTGCAATTATTGAAGCAAATATTGAACAACTTAAAGATTTTCTACTAAATCTATTTTATTAGGTGGGGATTGGAATACGGTTCTGGACGAAGCTCTTGATAGACACCCAAGTAAATTTGCAAATACCCATCCGAACCGGACTCTGTCTGATTTCTGTAACAGACTGGAACTTATTGACTTATGGAGACATATTAACGAAAAACAATTCTCCTGGTTTAAATCAGACGCTTCAAACAGATCTAGAATAGATTTTTGGCTAGCAACAGATGACATTCTCAATCTAACATCAGACTGTAATATGTCTCCAACCCCTCTCACTGATCACTGCAGCATCAATTTATCAATTACTCCTCTTCCTGAGAGTCTGAGACACAGAGGGAATTGGAAATTCAATGCAAATCTCTTAAACTATGAGCTGTATTGCAGAGAAATCAAAGATCTAGTGAAAAAGATTCTGTTAGACGAGTCAATAATAACCTACACCAAAAAATGGGAATACCTAAAATATAAGATACGGGCTTACTCTCTCTCATTTAGCAAAAACCTAAAAAGAAACAATGACCTGGAAGAAGAAAGGTTAGTTAAAGAGTTAAACCTATTATATGCTAAACAGATGTTGACTGATGCTGACAAAAACAACCTCCTGATCCTACAAGCTCAATTAGACAACGTCTAGGAAAGAAAAGCCCGAGGAGCTTTCATCAGATCCAGAGCCAAGTGGATTCAGGAAGGGGAAAAAATAGTTCATACTTCTGCAGACTGGAAAAGAGTTAAAAAACACATTCAGTCCCTTATTATTAACAACACTGAATGTACCGACCAAATCCTAATCGCAAAAGAAATTAGCAACTTTTATCAAAACCTTTATTGCTCTTCGTTTTCAACCCAAGACTGCGACCTTCTGCTGAACCAAGCCAAAGACTTTGTCCCTCAGATCTCTGAGGATTTTAAGGAAAACTGTGAAAAAGATATTAATATGGAGGAATTAGACAGCGCCATCATGTGTTTGAAACTGGATAAATCTCCTGGCCCGGATGGCCTTACTGCCAATTTCTATAGACACTTCTGGGATTATCTCAGAGAATTTATGTTCCGTGTTTTTAAAGAGATCTTATGTGATAATTCACTTCCTCCCACCATGAAGCAGGGCGTCATCACCCTGATACCCAAACCAGGAAGAGACAACAAGGTTCTGGACAACTGCGGTCCGATCACCTTCTAAACTGTGACTATAAACTGTTGACGTATATCTATACAAATAGATTAAAGACGGGCCTTAAGGATGTTATTTCTGAAACACAGACAGGTTTTATGTCCAAAAGGTCAATACATGATAACATCAGACTGGTGCAGGATTTACTGGAGTACAGTGAGCTGATAGAGGATAAAGGCTTCATCCTTTAGACTTCTACAAAGCCTTCGATATGTTGGAACATCAGTTTATTTTCAAGGTTTTACACATGTTTGGATTTGGACCAAGTTTCTGTAGTACAATAAAAAGCTTCTATGACGGCACCACTAGCTCAGTTGCGCTGCCACATGGAACGTCTCCACGTTTCTCCATTAATAGGGGCGTTAAACAGGGCTGCAATATTTCCCCGTTTCTCTTCATCCTGGCCATTGAAGTGATGAGTATTTTCATAAAAAACTCAAATATACCTAAATTGAAAGTCTTAAATGACCAAATTATAATCAGTCAATTAGCTGATGACATCACAATGTTTCTGAAGAATCTAGACCAAACCCCTAAAGTACTCGAGTTAATTCATATTTTCTCCAAAGCATCAGGATTAACCTTAAATCTGCAGAAATGTGAACTGATGGCGATTCACGGCTCTGATCTGACCGAAGCTTATAGTATTCCCATTAAATCTTCAGTTAAATATCTCGGTATTTTAATAACTAAAGATGTTAAACTCAGTGAAACCGTTAACATAGAGAACAACATACAGAATTGCAAATCTCAGTTAAATCGATGGCTCCAGAGATCTGACCCTGTTTGGTAGAACCTACTTAACCAAAATGGAGTCGCTGTCCCGGTGCATTTACCCAGCTTATTCTATGGCCATACATAATAAATATATTAAAGCTATAAATCAATTGAACTTTAATTTCATCTGGAAAAATCGAGTCCACTACTTAAAGAAAGCAATTATGGTTAAAGACTTTAAAGATGGAGCTTTACAAGCCATCGACTTTGAATGTTTAAACGCCGTCTTAAAGGTAAATTGGTTGAAATCTTTTTTAATGAATGGAAATAGAATCTGGTACTGTCTCCCCAGAGGTTTGTTTAAAAAAATTGGATGCATGGATTTTGTTCTTAGATGTGACTTTGATGTCAACAGACTTCCTGTTAAGTTATCTGCCTTTCACAAGCAGGTTTTGTTGTGCTGGAAACTTATGAACACACACAACTTTCCTCCTCACCAAACTCCCATCTGGAACAATAGATATGTGTTACACAGAAATAAGTCTCTGTATTTAGATCACTGGATGGAAACAGGTATTTGGTCCATAAGACATTTTCTTAATGACAGTGGAGATTGGTTGTCTTATGATGAATTTTGCTCATTGTATAACTTGGTTTGCTCACGCTCTCAGTTTCACACAGTATTAAACTCCATCCCCTCTGCAGTCAAACATCTGGTTCAAAATAGAAACATTAATCAGCTGATCTTCAGTTCCCAGCTCTTCAACTGTTTGGATTTAACCTCTTGGACAAACATAATTCTAACAAACGGATGCGTCAGCATCTCACTAATATTATATTTCCTGTCCGACCAAATAAAAACTCCATTTTAAATGTATTTTCTGATTTAGAGGTTAATAAGTGGAGAACGGCTTACCTTAAATTTCCTTCATTTTAAAGTTTTCAATAACATTTTTCCATCCAGGGAACTTTTAAGACAAAGATTCAACTTGGACATTAACATCTGTACCTTTTGTGACGACGACATTGAAACAGCAGATCATCTTTTTTTCTATTGTGTGCAAACTGCATCATTTTGGAGAAACTTTCAGGACTGGATCTCAACAAAACTTTCCCTCCATCATCCCTTAAAAAGAGAGGAGGTAATATTCGGAATCACCCACAAAGACACAAAAACCGACCTGGTTCTGAACAACCTGCTGATCCTCGCCTAATTCTTCATCCACTGCTGCAAATGGGGAAATAGAAAACCGGACTTTACAGCCTTTAAAAACCTTCTGATGGAAAACCACTTCAGGACCTTAAAACTGATAGAAAAAGGAATTAAACTTTTGAACGCTTATAACGACCTGACTTTATTTGAGAACTAAAGCCCTTTTGTCTTCTTTCTGTCTTTTTCTGTTTTTGTTCTGTACTCCCTATGTTTGATGTCTGACTGATTTTATTTATTTAACTTATATATTTTGTTACTATCTTTTAGTTATATGTGTGCCTTAAGCCTGTAAAATTTGACTTCTCCATGTATGTATATGCCACGTGGTTTTGTATAATTGTTAAGTAATTAATAAAAATAAATAAATAAATAAAAAGAAAGAAAAATAAAACATGTCACTGTTGTTCCAGAAACTGATCCATGATTCTACCGAACCTCTTCCGGTTCCAGCGGAAGCCAGATATCCGGACAGGAATCTGTTGTTTTCACCGCTGCCACCGGAGGGCGCTGTGCTCGGACCGCCCAGTGCCCCGCGAACACCACGTAACCAAGGGCAACCTAACGCGCGTGCACACGTCTCTCAGAACAAACTTTGGTTGTTCGTACTTTCAAAATAAGAGGCTCATTACTTTTTCAATGTGAATTGCTTGTTTTTATATTGTGTGACGTCACAAGCAGTTACGTGACTGAAATTCTGTCTATTGATTTTATTTCCTCTCTGAACCAGAGAGCACGCGCTGCCGGAAGCGCTCGTTACTGTTCATGAACCAGGCCAACTTCCGGTCTGAAGAGCTGGGATCAGAACCATCCATGTTTGGACTCTTATTTTCCTAAAACTCGGAGGTCAGCACACTTCCTGTTATGTCTGGCTGTCGGGGGAGCGTGACACAGCCGCCACCCCCTCCCCTCCCAGACAGACGGTCTGCAGCATCACACGGAGAGACGGCAGCTCTGGGCAGACCGGAGGAGCCGAGAGCCGGTGAGTGGCGCTGGGGGCCGGGGGGCCGAGGGACCGGCCGGGGGCCCTGGGGGCCCTGGGGGCCGGAGGGCAACTGTTGATGCGGCGGGACGGATCTGAATGTGTTTTAACAATGTCTCTATGTCCAGACTGTCTCTATGTGTCCAGACTGTCTCTATATGTCCAGACTGTCTCTATGTGTCCAGACTGTCTCTATGTCCAGACTGTCTCTGTGTGTCCAGACTGTCTCTGTGTGTCCAGACTGTCTCTATATGTCCAGACTGTCTCTGTGTGTCCAGACTGTCTATATATGTCCAGACTGTCTCTATGTGTCCAGACTGTCTGTGTGTCCAGACTGTCTCTATATGTCCAGACTGTCTATATGTCCAGACTGTCTCTATGTGTCCAGACTGTCTGTGTGTCCAGACTGTCTCTATATGTCCAGACTGTCTCTATGTGTCCAGACTGTCTCTGTAACCTGAGGTGTAAGGGAGACATCAGGTCATCAATAACTGTTGATCAGACTGATGATGTCACTAATAATCAGGATCAGATTCCTCCCGTCTGTCCAGTCTCTCTCTGTCTCTCAAGGGGACAATGAGGACACTGATGATGTAACAGAGATGAAGCTTCAGCTCATCTGTTTCTGATCGGCAGAGATCAATACCTTCATTAGCAGCTTCCTGGTGGCCCCTAGGGGCCCTGGTGACCCCTAGGGGCCCTGGTGACCCCGAGTTCTTTCCTGCGACCTGAGATCTGTTTAGGTTCTGATGTGACTTCTTGATGTGTTCAGTCAGTGGTCATGTGACGGCGTGTTAGCCTCTCTGGTTAGCCTCGTTGCCCCATGTTAGCTAATATTGCGATGACCATGTCTGCCTGTTTTCTTCTGTCCAATTGATTTAGAAACGGTTGATGGAAACAGCGAAATTGAGAATAATCACAAAAAAGTTTTTACATTTGCTTGATGCGGTTTTTGGATTTTTTCATAAACGTCTGCTGTAGGGCATCCTCCCCTCCACTGGGGGCTCTGTGCCTTACAGGGGATGCTAGCTAGCAACCTCTACTTCCAGCCATGTCAACATCTGATGAAGTTAGGCTTTGCGTTGCCTGGTTGATTTGCTCCACACCAGCAGATGCTAACACGCCTCATTCAGTTTCCTTTTTGTGACATTTTAAAAGTTCGCTCAGAATTTGAAAGCAGATTTTGCTTCTGTGCTAATGTTGCGTTAGCATAAAAAGTACGACTTCAGAACTCTAGCACTATATTAGCCAACAGATATGAATATTTTACATGCTGATATTGCGATATATGTGCGATGCGTCGTGTGGCCAGTAGGGTCCAGCAGCTGTTCTCTAGTCTCCTGAAGGTCTGTGTCAGGATCTGGAGGTTTTGTTGTTGTGATTCGGTCTGGGGTTCCACAAGGCTCTGGTCCTGGTTCTTCATTTTTCCAGGAACTTTTAAAGCAATATCCAGATTATTTCCAGCAAATGCACCTGGACTGATAAAGATGATATTAATAGTATTGAACCGAATAAACTTCTCTCCACTGCTGTCTGTCAGCCCCAACTCCTCCCCATACTGAGCGGCCATGTCGGTGCTCGGCCCCGCCCCCAGCAGCGCCGACGCCTGCCTCAGCATCGTCCACAGCCTGATGTGCCACCGGCAGGGCGGGGAGAACGAGGGCTTCGCCAAGCGCGCCATCGAGAGCCTGGTGAAGAAGCTGAAGGAGAAGAAGGACGAGCTGGACTCGCTCATCACCGCCGTCACGTCCAACGGCGTCCACCCCAGCAAGTGCGTCACCATCCAGAGGACGCTGGACGGCCGGCTGCAGGTAAGGCTGGATTGGACCGGACTGAAACCACTCCAGCCAATCAGCATCCATGTCTGCTGGCTGCTGATTGGCTGATCCAGGAGACAGGAAGTTTTAGTTTGAGTCAGGGGGGCTCTGGTCACCCAGAGATCCTCACAGCAGTGAGACCTCTCACTCTGATACAAAACATGTCTTTTTCTGCTGGTCCACCTTTAAATATGAACTGGGTCTGTCCTGTTGGGCCTCCGGGTCTCCTTTGTGGTTCTTGTTGTGACCCGGAGGTGGTTCTGACTCAGCCAGGTGCTCCGTCAGCAGCTAATGATCATGTTGGGCTGCAGCAGACTGGGTGTGGCCCAGTCCAGCTGTCATTATCCCAGTAGAAACAAACCGGCCAGTTCTGGTCTGCAGCCTGACAGCCAGAACCGGCCCAGAACTTCTCCAGGTAGCTCTGGGACCATCAAGTCTGGTTCTGGTCCAATCTGGAATTGGATCTCAGATGACAAGATTCTGATCTAGTCTGGAGCGATTAACTGCCAACTGAAATAATCATCGACTAATTTAGTAATCGATTAATTGTTAACTGCAGGTCATTTACAGTCAAAATGAAAACTGAACAATAAATAATAACATTTTCCATTTCAAATAGAAAACCTTCTTAGTCTGTAAATCTGTTCAACCACAAATCTTCTAATGAATGAATGAATGAATGAATGAATGAATGACCTTAAAATGGGACAGTCCTCAACATATCTTATCCACTCAACTAGGTTTTGCTACAAATGCAAATTTCCATCTTTAGTTCTCAGAACTTACAGTAATATTAAAATTCTAAATTTTAGCAGCTTCACATTCTGTAAAATGATCTCCTGTTAAGAACCTTTATTGATTAACTGATTCTTGTAATCAGAAAATAATCTCCAGATAGTTCTTAACTTGAGCTGTTTGATCAATGTTTTACAAAAGGAACTGAATTAATTGTTTACATTTTATGTTCTTGTAATATTGTGTAAAAGAAGCTTAAATGGTTGAATCAAAAATCTGGAGAATGTGAAAAATAGCGTTGAGCTGCAGCTCCAGTTCGGATCGTTCCAGACTCCAGAGCGGATCAGAACCTCCCACTGATTCCTGGGATTCAGCTCCAACAAGCTGGAACTATGGATGCAATCAATCAACTTACAATTAATGGTTTGTTAGATTAAAATTGGTTCTAATTGATAACATATGCTTAGAATTTCATTCAGTGCAGTAGTTTGGCCTCCATCCAGCAGAGGGCGCTGCTGGTCATCCTGAAGCAGGAACAAAGATGGCAGCCAGGCCATTTCAGAACGGGAGACAGAAAATGCGCTTTGTGTGATTCTGTTTAGAAATATGAAAACTGAACAAACCCCTGAAGTTTCAGCCATATGTGGATCCGAGCTGCTCTCTCAACCAGAAACCCAAATTCAATTCAAATTCTCCTCTGCCTACATCTCCCAGAATGTTGTGCGCTTCTGGATCAGAGTATTGATCAGTAGATACTCTGATTGTCATATGAATAGATACTTGATACCAAAGGAAACTTCAAGAAAGATCAATCAACTTTCATTAATCAATAACTGCCATCCCTACAAAACTGATCACATCAACCTGGTCTGGACCAGAACCGTCCAAGGGAACATTCTGGAGATATTCCAGCTGAAGCAGAACCAGCTAAAGACACCAGGCTCCAGACGTGCTGCTGGTTCTCCTGGTGTCGGTTCTGGTCAGACGCCTGGTGTTACCGTCTCCTGAGAGACGCAGCAAACTGAGGAGGAGGGGGAGAGGGGGAGGGGGGAGAGAGGGGGAGAGGGAGAGGGGGGAGAGGGGGGGGGGCCGGCTTGTTTTGTCTGAAACACAGGAAAGGGGCGGGACGAAGTGAAGCCAGACTGACTGAGAGGGAGAGTGTGTGTGTGCGTGTGTGTGTGCGTGTGCGTGTGCGTGTGCGTGTGTGTGTGTGTGTGTGTGTGTGTGTGTGTGTGTGGTGCGTGCGTGCGTGTGTGTGTGTGTGCGTGTGCGTGTGCGTGCGTGCGTGTGTGTGTGTGTGCGTGCGTGTGTGTGCGTGTGTGTGTCAGACCACAGAGTTTCCACACTGGAAGAATCTCCAGCTGATACAAGCTGAACTTTCCTGATCCAGAATGAACCTGTCAGGCCCCGGTTACCGAGCCGCCCGGGTCCAATTGGACTATTCAGAACCAGATAATGACGACTCTGATCCTGGAGTCTGGAGACGCTGAGTTTCCCTCCAGAGGATTTGTTTAGTCTGCAGTCACCCATCGCCCTTCACCTCCAACCAGAGACATGGCAACACGCTGCCACATGGTCTCTGAGGCGACGACCCGGCCCGGTCCAATGTTGTCTGACCTGTGGGTCTCACCTGCACAGGTAGCGGGCAGGAAGGGCTTCCCCCATGTGATCTACGCCCGGCTGTGGCGTTGGCCCGACCTGCACAAGAATGAGCTGAAGCACGCCAAGTTCTGCCGCTTCGCCTTCGACCTCAAGTACGACAGTGTTTGTGTGAACCCATACCACTACGAGAGGGTGGCAGCACCCGCCTGCACAGGTAACACACACCTGAACCAGAGGCAGAACTGGTTCCGGTCCAGAATGGAGCTGAAGCTGAGCAGCAGCTCCCTCTGCTGTCTGGATCAGAACCGGTTCTGACAGCCGTCCTCTTTCAGGTCCTCAGGCAGTGATCAAGGAGGAGTTCCTTCAAGACTGCCTACAGCTGGACCTGCCCCCCCTCTCTGACCCGTACGCCCAGCCCCACCCCCTCACCATGTATCCCAGCATGCCTCTGTCTCCGCCAGGTGAGCGCCCCCACAAACCTCCCGAGATGCCCACCCTCCACTACCTGACATCTCACTCTGTTTCGTCTCCTGCAGGTCAGATGTCCATGACGCCCACTACTCTGGGCGCCTCTGAAGCTCCGGAAGGCCACGCCCTCCTGCAGGTGGCCCCGCCCCCTCAACCAGAGGGCCGTGCCTCACCCCCCCTGACACCTCAGTCCACCACGCCGGCCCCCGCCCAGCAGAGCCCCGAGTACAGTGAGACGCCCACATCTGGTACACCTGCTCACCTGTCCAGCTGCTCACCTGTTCTGCTGGACAGGTCTCTCATTCTGCTTTGTCTCTGCAGTCAGCTGGTCAGGTAACAGCCCTGCCCCCTACACACCTGCAGGACATCAGCACATTGGGCGGAGCCACACTCAGCAGACACCGTTCCATCATCATCATCAACACACACCCAACACTCACTTCTGTAAGACACCATGTGGACGAGGAAACGTTGAGGTAGCAGTGGGAGCTACTTTGAAATAGTGGAGGGTATTGGGAGGTAGTGGAGGGTAATGGGAGGTAGTGGAGGGTAATGAGAGGTAGTGGAGGGTAATGGGTCAGGCTGGGAGACCTTGGGGGTTACCGTCAGGGTTTTATGTGGTACTGTGGTTGCTGGGTGCTACTGAGTGGTACTGGGGAGGATGACAGTGCTGAGTCTGTGTTTTTACCTCCAGGGTCACAGCATCACAGCACTCCTCCTTACCCACAACCAGTCTCAAACCATCCAGGTGAGACAATCTATTCTGAACACCAACATGCCTCTGTGGATGTCCTCTGTCTGCCCATGTTGCTGTGTCCGTTCTGCAGGTCCAGAGTTCTGGTGCTCCATCTCCTACTTTGAGCTGGATGTTCAGGTGGGAGAGATGTTCAAGGTCCAGGCCAGCTGTCCCCTGGTGACGGTGGACGGCTATGTGGATCCTTCAGGCGGGGATCGGTTCTGTTTGGGACAGCTGAGCAATGTCCACCGGACTGCAGCCAGCCACCGCGCCAGGTTAAAGCACTTCCACTGTTTCCAACCAGTCAGTTCAGCTTAGACCAGTTCAGATCAGTTTGTATCAGACTGCTCGATTCAGTCCAGTTTAAGTCGTTAGCTACCAGCAGAGGGGCTGCATGCCAGAACTCACTGTCTCTTCATGCAGGCTCCATATTGGACGGGGTGTCCAGCTCGAATGTCGGGGGGAAGGGGACGTCTGGATGCGCTGCCTTAGCGACCACTCCGTTTTCATCCAGAGTTATTACCTGGACCGGGAGGCTGGCCGAGCGCCAGGTGACGGGGTTCACAAGATCTACCCTGGAGCTTACATCAAGGTCTATCACCAGTCACTTCCTGTTTCACTTTTATCATTTCCTGTTTTCTTTCACCAGAAGTCTGGTGTTTCTCCACCTCCTTTCTGATTGGCTCTCTTCACTGTCACACCATAGAAAAACAACAACCAACACTTGAACCCAAACTTGTCTTACCTGTCTGTCCGTCTCACCTGTGTCCACAGGTGTTTGACCTACGCCAGTGCCACAGGCAGATGCAGCAGCAGGCAGCGGCGGCACAGGCAGCAGCACAGACCCAGGCGGCTGTGGTTGTTGGGGCGATGCCAGGACCCCACAGTGTGGGAGGAATCGCACCTGCACTCAGTGAGTGTCGCCTGTCTGCTCCTGAATGCCTCATTAATAATGCAGCTCTAACTGGGTGTTTAGCAGGTTTCTGTGTGTGTGTAAGGGTGTGTTTGGCTCTGCCCCCAGGTGTGTGCTCTGCAGCAGGTCCAGGTGTAGATGACCTGCGCAGGCTGTGCATCGTGAGGCTGAGCTTCGTCAAAGGCTGGGGATGCGACTACCCAAGGCAGAGCATCAAGGACACCCCCTGCTGGATGGAGGTGCATCTGCACCGGGCGCTGCAGCTGCTCGACCAGGTGCTGCACACGCTGCCACCTCGAGAACACGCCCTCTGACCTGAACACACCTGACTACTGTCACCCCCGACAACCTCTGTTCCTCTGAGAGATGCAAAGCTACGGCCTTGTTTCCATGGTAACAACCTCCCAGAGTCAGTCAAGGCAGGGATCTGGGATCAGAATCAGGAAGACTGACTTCAGATCAGCTGAAACCAAAAACCATGAAGTTCATCTATTTATTTCTATTGATTACCTATCAAAGATTAATTTCTAACTGATGACATAATTTCCTATTTGGTTGTTTATTCAACCATGTTTTTTTTTCTTTTTACAGCTTTTTATCCCATTTTAAAGTGTTTTCTACAGAAAACTTCAATAACTGTAGCTGTTGCTGTCTGTTATCATTACAATAAACATTCCTGTCCTGCATTCTGCTGTCCTGTCTCAAGGGGGTGCTACAGACTCAAAATATACCTCAACAACCTGCACTAATGCGCACAGTGCAAACCAGCTTAGCGCAACAAGCCAGAAGGAGCAACTATGAGCTCAAACACTTGGAATTCCTTCATCGTGAGGCTTAAACTTTAGAGGTTGTTGAACAAACACACCATGCTCATCATGGTGTTTTTTTTCCAAATGAAAGGAAAAGCTGGAATTCCAAATGGGAAATCGAGATGCTGCTGATCAGCCCTGACTTCAGTATCCAACATGGCTGCCACCCAAAGTTAAATCATGAAAGTTGAAGGTCTTAAATATTTATTAGCCATTCTGACACTTTTTGTATTATTTAACACATAAAATGGAAATAAATACACCCTTTTGATCTTTAATAATTAGCAAATTGCTGTGGTTGTGAGGCTCATATTCAAGACCTGGAATCCCAGACTGAAGAGAAATACAATGTTGGCAAGTATTTTAGCATCAGTAGCTATCCCATTAGCAGAGTTTCCAAAGTACTGTATTGAATTCCGATTTTCTTCAACTGCCTTTTTACTGCTCATTTTATTTCTTATTCTGCGCATGTTATGAAGCATGCTATTCTGTTTTAATTTGATCTGTGTATGTTTTATGTTTTTGATGGTTTAAATATGAGGAAATGTCCAGATCTGATCTGGTTAAAGGAGTTTAGAGCAGATGGTAAACGTTTCAAATTAACTCCAGGAGCTGTTGTCATGGTGTCCACGGTTTTATGAATGGAAGTTTGTTGTCAGTAAATATGGCGTCTTTCAGGACAAAGACTTCGCGCCTACAGAGTTTAAATGTTTCCTTCTCGCTTTCTCGTTGGTCGTAGTGAAAGTCCCGCCTTCATAGTTTCCACCAGTTACTGATAGAACATCAACACGGTGCCTTTAGACGGAGGGGCTTGTGGAATGTCGGGCCTTTGAACCAATGAGAGGATGACGTTATTGAAAGTCTGAATATTCATTGGCTGGTGGGCGTGGTCTGTTGATGGGGGTCGGGCAGCAGTGAACATGGAGGTTTAATCGTTGTCTAATGGCCGCTGAGGAAGGAGAGCTTTACTGAATTGCTTTTAGTTTATCGTTCCTAAGTTAGACTGTTTATCCACTTTGTTCGGCCTTCAACATGGAGATGAAGAAGAGAATCAGCCTGGAGCTGAGGAACCGGAGTCCCGCAGAGGTTTGTGATAAAAATACAGGAGAATTACTTTGTAATACCCAGAACAAGCAGCCAAAGGATGCAATCCGACATGATGGAACGGTTCCGCGGGAAACAGGCGTCGCTTCCTCCGCTGTTAGCGGAGATGCAGTGGTGAAAAGCCCGGCGCCGCGGCGGACCCGGACCCGGAGCGAGGCTCGAGAGTCCGGGCTCCGGGAGAGCCGAGTTCAGCTGCGAGCTAACAGGCAAACCGCCGAGATTCCGGTGCGTCTCCGAGCGGCTGGAGTGCGTCTCTCGGCGCCAGCTCCCCGGGCGGGGTGCTGGCGCCGAGGCTCGGTGGCTCGGACAGAACCAGCCTGGATGGGTTTAGTGAGTCCGGTTGTTCGGTTAAAGGCCGCTGGTAGGAGCTCGCACTGAGACAACTCTCATTGTAGCCTTCACAGTTAAATAGTTGGATTTTGTTGACGTTAATAGCGCATTAGACCAGACTCCTTGTTCAAAACCTTAACTGATATTTAAGTGGACATAAACCCAGACTTCTTGTTGAATTCGGGTCGTAAAAGTGCTGAAACGTGTTTCCAGGAGTTTCGGGTGGGTTCGGCCCAGTTTCAGTCCACCGTGAGCTGTTTGTCTTAGTTTTTGAATCTGTTCCGTTCGCGCCCGCCATGCTGCTGGAGCTTCCAGGCTGCGGGCTGCTTGTTCCTCCTGCAACCGCCTCAGAGCTGCTGGTGGTCGGTGTCCGAGCGGCGGCCGGCGCGCTGGATGGACGGAGGAGCCTGCGGTCACTTTACCCACAGGAACATGTGGAGTTTAAGGCTTTTTCTCAGTTTTCAACACATTTAATTAGAAAATAACATCAAATCTGGTTTCAGAGAACGAACAATTGTACCAGTTAATGTTAGATATTTTTAATTATAACTGATATATATATATATATATATATATATATATATATATGTTAAACTGATGGAAATAACCCCAGTTATGAGCAGCTGCCAGATCCAGCCTGATTTCAGGGTTGATTTTGCCTCATCTGTCCAGTTTTTAACCCATTTTATTCATTCATTGCTAAAAAAGATGAAACTGTCTCACCAGTTTATCAGACTAGGTCATCGTTTAAATCTCTTTCTGGTTAGTCAAAGCTTGAAAGGGTTACTAAGTAAGTCCAGCTTTGATAAACTGGTCTGATAAACTGGTGAGACAGTTTCATCTTTTTTTCGTCTCTGGCCTCTGGACCGGCTCCGGTTGGTGGACCAGGAATGTAGCCATCGCTTCAGGTCTGTCTGCCATTCCTGGCCTTCAGTGTTTCCCTTCAGCGTGTTGAAACTGGTTGACCTTCAGATAACAGCGACCCGGTTCTCTGGTCCAGTTCACACCTGAGTGATTTGACCAGTTACCTGCTTCAGATCAGCTTCTCCATATCACACAGACTGAGTTTCCCCCTGAGTTATTGAAAATATGTCTCTAAATGACTGTCAAGATTTACTGCTGTTTTATATCCAATTTTACAAAATATAGTTTTTGTTGTCACATGTTATTTGAGAACAACAAAATAAAAAATTATGAAGTTGAACATTGCAGCCACCATCAATGTAAATTTAGCTGTGATGCAAATTAGAGACACCAGGCACTGAAAAGCCTCAGGATGTGTATTTTATTGATGCTGTTTTTGCTCAAGACTTTAAAAATGAGTCAAAATATGTTTTTGAACAACCATCGCTTTTACATCATTATGTTTCGGATACAATTAAATACTACAACTCCGTTGCTGCTCAGTCCCATGAGCTCCATGTCCACTTTGTAACATAAAAATAACTCAAAATTGAATGTTAACATATATATTTATATATTTTTTGGAATCTGAAGTAATCATTTGATTATAAGTTAGATACTCAGAATTAATGCACATAAATGACTCTGTTTTACTTACAATTATTCCTCAATAAGACCAGTATTACTCATTGAACTGGGTGTCGCTAAAAATGTTCAAACCAAAATTAGGACTTTCAGAATTATCATAAATGAGTTATTTAAATGTATTGTATCTAAAGATATTATTCTGCATAAATATATATTTTTATTGACAATTCAGCTCAGGTTTAAGATTATTTATCAGCCCATTTCTGACTTCAGGCTCCCCGCAGCAGGTGCAGTTCCCTCTCTGACCTCTAGATGGCGGCCGAGCGCTTGTAACAGCCGCCTCAGCATGAGAGGAAGATGAATCAGGTCGAGTTGTCGAAAGAAACAAACTGATCAGCAGGTTTAATTTGCCTCTGGCAGCCATGTTGGATGCTGGGGTTGGGGACCAGTTGACCCTGCTGACTGTTCTGGCCCGGCCAGCGGTTCTGACCCGGTCCACCTGTCCCCAGGTGAGGGAGCTGGTGGTGGACAGCTGCCGCTCGGCGGACGGGGAGGTGGAGGGCGTGACGGAGGAGTTCTTGGCGCTGGAGGTGCTCAGCATGGTGAACGTCGGCCTCGGCTCGCTGGCCAAGCTGCCGGCGCTGCCCAAGCTCAGGAAGGTGGGTCCAGTTCCAGTGGGTTCCGGTACCGCTCCGACCCGAACTCTGACAGGTTATTGTGTGTTTCAGCTGGAGGTGAGCGACAACTCCATCTCTGGAGGTCTGGACGCGCTGGCGGAGAAATGCCCCAACCTGAGCTACCTGAACCTGAGCGGCAACCACATCAAGGAGCTCAGCAGCCTGCAGCCGCTGGTAGGTTCGGACTGGTCCGGGTCCAAGTGGGTCAGATGTGTGGGGCTGCTGTGAGTGTGTGCAGTTCTGTTGGACCCAGCTGACCCGGCCTGCCTCCTGCAGCAGAACCTGAAGAACCTGAAGAGTTTGGACCTGTACAGCTGCGGCGTGACGGCGGCCGAGGGTTACCGGGACGCCGTGTTCCGCCTGCTGCCGCAGCTCGTCTACCTGGACGGCTTCGACCCGGATGACAACGAGGTGCCCGAGTCCAATGGTGAGTTCTGGTTCCGGTCGGTCGTCTGGTGCTTCCGGTTCCGTTTGACGCAGCTCTGCTCTGTCCCAGATGAGGATGATGAAGCCGGGCCGCCTGGAGACGAGGATGAGGATGAGGATGAGGAGGAAGGTTCTGAGGTGGGGCTGTCATACCTGATGAAGGAGGGAATCCAGGTGAGTCTGTGACGTCACAGCGGAGGAGGAGTGGGGGGGCGCTGCAGCTAACGCTAACACTGCTTGTCTTTCAGGATGAGGAAGATGATGGAGACTATGTGGAGGAAGAGGAAGATGATGAGGAGGAGGAGGAAGATGGAGGTGGGTCTGAAGTAAAGATGTCTTGGTGCTGGTCCCGGTTCTGGTTCTGTTCAGCCTCTCCGTCTGAGTGCTGTGGTTTCTTCCTCAGAGGATGATGATGCTCCTGCTCAGGGAGAGAAGAGGAAGAGGGATGCAGACGATGAAGGTGATGATGATGATGACGAGTAGAGGACACACCTGGCCCCGCCCCTCACCTGTTGACCCCTCCCCCTGCTGGGCGTGGCCTCAGAGACGCAGATGAACAGGACGCCCTGTTACCATGGTAACCAGATGGGAAGCTGTCTGGAAGATGATGATGATGAAGATCCTCCAATTTTAATCATGAACAGAACCAGAACCGTCACAGGTTCTGACCCGGTCCTGGGTCTGACACAGATCAGAATCAGGACCGGTTCTGCTCCAGTGGCCCGGTTCTGTCGGTGTGACAATTACCCATGATGCTCGGCGGCTCCTGCAGCGCTGCGCTCTGATTGGACGCCTCTCTGGGACTCTATTGGACAGTTCCTGTTGGCCCCGCCCCTCCCCGTGTAAATAGACGTGGCGGTCCTGTAGGTTCTGGTGTCGTCTCAACTTCTTCGACCCGATTTTATTTTTTTATTCCTGTCTTGACCTGATGGTGGCGCTGAAACCACAGAGTTTTTGAATAAAACCACTGAAACCAAACTAGCATGAAGCTTCTCATCCATCAGAACCAGAACCCGGTTCAGACACCTGTTGTCATGGTGATTAGAGTAGGTTCTGCTGGTGTCTTTAACCACTGGAGTTATCCCTGTTGCACCTTTTCGCCTTCCACTCAACTTTCCAGTAGTGTTGTAGTAAACCCTGGGGACAGCTAGCGCCGTTAGCTGTTCAGTTCTTAAATTCCACTTTTATTGGTTCTGACCCAGAAACTTTACCCAGTTTGTTGCTTATGGTCTAAACATTCATAATTTAAAGTTAAACTTTTTCTCCTTCTAGTTGATTATTAAACTGCTTTAGTGCCACGGTTTCTCCAGCAGAGGGCGGCGCTGTGCCATTATGCCAGGACGTTGCCGTGACAACCTGGCTCTCAGGCGGTTCTGGTCCTTCGGCTGATCATTAGGAAATAATGGCAGTTTATTTCTAAATTGGGTAAATTGCGTCGGTTACATGACCTGCTGGTCACATGACTTCCTGGTTCTACATCAGGAAGTCAGCGGTCTGTGTGTGCGTGCGTGTGCCCCCCCCCCCCCACACACACACACACACTTCACAGAGGAGATGGAGCTTCCTGTTCGCCTTATAAGGAATAAAGAGATGAAGGCACACAGAAGCACAGAGGGAGTTTTCAGACACCGGCCCTTTAATGGCGCCCTGCCGCACCGTTACCATGATGGTTCTGGTAGGGTTCCATCAGGAGCTTCC
The DNA here is from genome assembly GCA_911649635.1 of Poeciliopsis gracilis. Taxonomy (NCBI): domain Eukaryota; kingdom Metazoa; phylum Chordata; class Actinopteri; order Cyprinodontiformes; family Poeciliidae; genus Poeciliopsis; species Poeciliopsis gracilis. The sequence goes on along the minus strand of CAJVRI010001204.1, from coordinate 1,194,725 downwards.
AGAACCAGTACATCACAGCTCAGTACAGCGGTGGCAGGGTTATGCTGTGGCTTGGCTGAGACGGTGCGCGGAGGTCAAAGGTTATCCGAGCTGTTGGTCAGAGCGCAGCATCTGTCCCAGTTTGGCCAGCTGGATGTCCCAACAAACAAATCAGCCCCACCTGTTCCCTCCTGTGACTTCGCGTGGTCGTCGTCATGGAAACGGACATTAAGGAGTTTGCATTCAGTTTGAATACCACTGGGTCCAGACTGGAGCTCAGAAACTCACAGGACCAGTTTAAACCAGTTTAAAGCAACCCACTTCTGAACCGGTGCAGCTCAGGCTGCGTTCACACTCCAGACTTAAACTTTGTTTGGGTTCAGGTTAGGACGAAAAGTTTGAACCAGTTCAGATCCAGTGTGAGCTAAACTGGTTTCAGACTGCAGATTAGTGAAACCAGACTGGAGTTTAGACTGGTTTCAACCCTTTAGACTGGTTGTAACCCAGTTTGGACTGGTTTCAACCCGTTTTGGACTGGTTTCAACCCAGTTTGGACTGGTTTCAACCCAGTTTGGACTGGTTTCAACCCGGTTTGGACTGGTTTTAACCCGGTTTGGACTGGTTTTAACCCGGTTTGGACTGGTTTCAACCCAGTTTGGACTGGTTTCAACCCGGTTTGGACTGGTTTTAACCCGGTTTGGACTGGTTTCAACCCGGTTTGGACTGGTTTCAACCCGGTTTGGACTGGTTTCAACCCAGGTTTGGACTGGTTTCAACCCGGTTTGGACTGGTTTCAACCCAGTTTGGACTGGTTTCAACCCTGCATGTTTCAGGCATTTCCTTGCTTCAGTCCAGGACTCCGATCCTTGACGACCAGGGTTAGGAAACTGACCTAAACATGTCTGAGGAGCTTCTGGTGCAGAATCCTGATCCAGAACCGCTTCACATTATCCTGAAACAATGTCCTATTAACATCCTAAATATTTAATCAACAAGCCAAATATTTGGTTCGTAAGCCAAATATTGATCTTCAAATAAAACATTTAGTTTTTTGAAAAAGTTCCTATCCAGAGAAAAATCGGCGAGGGCTCAGTCCAACATCGTACCGATACGTAACATTTAGATTTTCAACTAAATGTTTAATCAGGAATGTAAATATTCACTTTCCACCTAAATGACTTCAAACCAGTTAAGATAAAATATTCAGCTTTGATTATTGATTATCTGTGACTGTTTTCTATATTTAGCAGTATGATAAAGCCACAGTGACGCTCCACACGGTTCACTTTACAGATTTTATTTTAGCACATTATCAGGTCAGAACTCTCAGCTGAACTACATCTCCCATGATGCCCTGCAGGGTTTAAGGCCACAGGAAAACATTTAGAAAATGAGCAACGGAGGAAATCAGCGAAACGAACTTGGACCCGATGGAGTCACTCCAGAACCAGTTGGTCCATGTTCTGGTTCCGGTCCAGTTGCAGTCTGAACCAGGCATGCTGCAGTTGGGTTTCAGTCTGGTCGTATTCTGGTTCTAGTCTGACCCGGTTCGATTCCAGTCTGATCCAGAATCAGTTTGGGTCTGAGATGATTCGGTTCTGGTCGATCCAGTCTCTGGTTCCCCTGAGTTTCCAGCTGTGAAAAAGTTTCTATCCAGAGAAAAATCCAGAAGGCCTCAGACCAACATCGTACCGATACGTAACAGAACCAGAACCAGCGCTGCTGTTCTGGTTCCTGTCTGTTGGAGCAGTTTGGGTCGAACCAAAGAAACAGAACCGGACAGGAGGAAGAGACGAGTATCCTGCCTGAGGAACCTTCTCCAGTCGGTCCATCAGCTGGAGTCAGCGGTTCTGTCAGAACTCTGGAATGGATCTGCCGGTACCGACTGCTCCACAGGAACTATCAGTCCGAGGAAGAAACGCCGCATGGGAGATCCGACTACACTCTGGATCGAACCAGATCTGGAACAAAGAACCAAAGAACTGTTGGCACATTCAGCCTGGCGGTCTGGCCGGTCCGTTTAAATCTACCTCAGAACCTGCTGGTTCTGGTTCTGAACGGCTCGGGACAGTCAGAACCATCTGTTTTCAGCAGAACCTTCTAGAAAACCTGCAGGTGTGAACAGGTCAGTTCTGTTCTACAGAAAGCCAAAACTCAAATGGACCTCCTGTCTCCTCTGTGGATCCAGCAGAACCTTTGGTTGGTTCTGGACGGCCGGGTTCTCCGCCCAGTGAAAACGCCACAGAGCAACAGGTAGCATGCGGATGCTACAACCTAACTTGGCACAGATGTCACCGGGCTTGCTTCTTCGAAAAAACAAAACGACAAAAACTGCCACTGAAAAATTCAAGATGGCTGCCATCTTTCAAGATGGCCACCACTGTTGTCAATTAAATTTTTTTTCACTAAATCTGAAAATATTTATCACAGATGCATACTTTGGTATCAAATCATGTACAAATGAACCCATATTTACTGATAATTAAATTTTTAAAATAGATTTTTCAAGATGGCTGCCATTGTATTTGGTGTCAAATCACATCCTACGTATTTTCAGACATTGGCATCATATTTTCTTCATCTTGTATTTCAAAATGGTCGTTGGATAGTATATGGTTGCAATAATATCAGTCATTGCCAGTAGCGGGCTAACTGAAATGTTAGCTTCCATAACTAATAATTCCCTGAACAAGAACCTTAGCTATGCTAATAATGATTCTATTGCTAAATGCTATGCTAGCAAATGCTAAATGCTTTAAAACCATAAACAAGCTAAACTGCTAAACAAAAAAAAACTAACGTTAAGTTGAATGTCTCTAGTCTTCAAGTCTCTTATTTCTCAAACGGCCGTATTTCTCTCCAGCCACAACGTGACGCCTGCTGCTTTTATCGCTTCAACGATTCATGAAGCAACAACCGAAACACCATGTCACATAAAATTCATCCAAGTCATGAAAATGGGAAACGTTTTATGGCAATAACTGGTTTAAAGGGTGCAAAAAGAAGCAGCCATCTTTAAAGTTGGCCGTCATCCTGAAATTCAAGTGGCTGATGGGAAATGCTAATGCTAATGCTATAGCCATACCTGAATGATTTTCACAGTAATGAGTTGAATGAGAAGGATTCTCCTGATCCGGTCTTGACTGAGGCAGAACGCCTGACCCGCTTCTATCTGCCTCCGTCCAGAACCAGATACTGTTGGTTCTGGTCCAGATCTGAGAACTGGAACGTGGCTGAAGGTCCAGATCATTTCCTTCTCCACCAGAACCTGCTCCTCTGGAGCCAATCTGACCTTTAGCCAACAGAACCACATCATCTGCATAGACGTTGACGTCCATCAACTTTGAAATAAAACGTAAAAAGCAGCACTTCAATATATTACAGCAGATCTTTAAACAGGTCCAAACCCAGGAGTCGTCCAACCAGAACCTCAGGTCAAAGTTCTTGTTGAAGCCACAGAAACCTGAGAGGACACCTGATGTTCAGGTGTTTGTGGGCGGAGCTTCAGGAACCCAGCCAGGTCCAACAGAACAGGAACTTGAGACAGGATCGATGAGGGAAACGGAAGCCCGGGAAGTCTTTGTGACCCAGCAGAGTCCAGAACCGGGCTGTGGTTCTGGCCTGGCTGGTTCACATCAGGCTCTTGCGGTTGGGTTTGGTGCTGTTGAGGCAGCCGGGCTCCAGCTGGCGGTACAGCACCTTCAGCTCCTGGACCTCGTCCAGAACCTGCCGGGCCTGGGTCCAGGCGGCCGCCGCCTCTTCCAGAAGCCGCTGCGCCTCGGCCCGCGGGCCGTCCGGCGCCGGCTTCCCGCCCTTGGCTCCGCCCGGCTCGGCCTGGACCTCCAGCAGGAGCCGCTCCGTCCGCTGCAGCTTCTGGTCGATGAGCTCCTGCAGCCGGTCAAGCGGTGCCGCGGTTCTGCAGGTTCCGGTAGGGGTTTGGTTCTTGGCGTCCGGGTTCAGGATCTCGTCCATGGAGACGCAGCGGTTCTTCTCCGCGATGCCGAGCCGCTGGTCCGGCTGGGGGCTCTGGGCCGAACCCGTCCTCTGCCACACGGCCGTCTCGCTCTGGGACTTGGAGGAAGACTCAGTGGTCCGGTCCGCCAGCGACCCGTCTGTCTGGGACCGGGGACAGTCCGGACCGGGCCGGGCCAGCGGTTCTGAAGCCACACCTGTATGAGACGCTGAGTCCTCCTCCTGGATGAGGTCAAGGGTCAGCATCCCGTCTGAGGAGGAGGTGGACGCCTGGCGGATACACAGGAAACGGGTCACAGCTGGTTCTGAGGAACCGATGAGCCCAAACATGCGGGCCCTAGGGCGGGCCGGGAAGTTCTGGGTTCTGGATGGATGTGGGACCAACAGGAAGGCGTCATACTGACCACGGCCAGCAGGTGGCCTCTGGTGGGCAGCCGGCGGTTGTGAGGGATCTTCACTCGGTCTCTGGTCAGGTGAGACAGCTGGGAGTCATCCACCATCACCTGCGGAGCAGAACCAGAGACTGGATCAGGTTAAACCGGGCCAAATGGAGGGAAGTTCTGATGTGGTTCTGCTGGTACCTCATCCAGGATCCGGTTCTTGGCTCTGGTGATGGCCGTGTTCAGGATGTTGATCCAGGAGTCCTTCTCCTCCGGGCTGACGGCCAGGAACACCTGGTTGGACACCTGCAGGACAGAGGCACACCTGGTCAGGGGCGGGGCTACCGTCCACCGGGTGTGCCAGTGTTGATGTGGTTCATGATGACGATAAGTCAATTATTTCTCAAAGACCATTTATTTCATGATGATGATGAGCTGTTATTGTCTGTCAGAAATCAAAATGTTTCTGTCTGTCAGTCCACCTGGTTTGGCCCCGCCCACCTGAGTGATGTCATAATGTCTCCAGGTGTGTAATCTGTCTCCAGGTGTGCAGCCTGTCTCCAGGTGTGTAATCTGTCTCTAGGTGTGCAGCCTGTCTCCAGGTGTGCAGCCTGTCTCCAGGTGTGCAGCCTGTCTCTAGGTGTGCAGCCTGTCTCCAGGTGTGCAGCCTGTCTCCAGGTGTGCAGCCTGTCTCCAGGTGTGCAGCCTGTCTCCAGGTGTGCAGCCTGTCTCCAGGTGTGCAGCCTGTCTCCAGGTGTGTAATCTGTCTCCAGGTGTGTAATCTGTCTCCAGGTGTGCAGCCTGTCTCCAGGTGTGTAATCTGTCTCCAGGTGTGCAGCCTGTCTCTAGGTGTGCAGCTGTCTCCAGGTGTGTAATCTGTCTCCAGGTGTGTACTCTGTCTCCAGGTGTGCAGCCTGTCTCCAGGTGTGCAGCCTGTCTCCAGGTGTGTAATCTGTCTCCAGGTGTGTAATCTGTCTCCAGGTGTGCAGCCTGTCTCCAGGTGTGCAGCCTGTCTCCAGGTGTGTAGCCTGTCTCCAGGTGTGCAGCCTGTCTCCAGGTGTGCAGCCTGTCTCCAGGTGTGCAGCCTGTCTCCAGGTGTGCAGCCTGTATCTATTTGTGCAGCCTGTCTCCAGGTGTGTAATCTGTCTCCAGGTGTGTAATCTGTCTCCAGGTGTGGAGCCTGTCTCCAGGTGTGCAGCCTGTCTCTAGGTGTGCAGCCTGTCTCCAGGTGTGCAGCCTGTCTCCAGGTGTGTACCGTGTTGCCCGGGGAGCTGCAGCGCTGCAGTCTGAACTTGCTGTGGTTCTTCTTGCTGCGGCTCTTGTTCTTCCTGATCTCTTCACAGCGTTCATAGTCGGACAGGTCCAAAACTTCATCAGCCCGGCCCACTTCCTTCACCTGGACACACACAGGAAGTACTGGTAACTGAATGAGGAGGCGGAGCCTGGAGGATCAACACCAGGTCACCAGGAGGGGCAACGGTTCAAGGTTAGATCAGGCCAGGTGAGGCTGGTTGTCATGGTAACCATGAGTGAGGCACAGTGGAGGCAGGTGGTGATGTGGACCTGCTGGGCTGCTCCAGAACCAGAACCGCTCACTGACTGGATCAGGATCTGAAGCTGGGTCCGAACCAGGTCATCAACAGAACAGCAGGTTCCGAACACAGCAGCAGAACCACAGCCACTCTGGAACCTCTAGAACCTTCACTGGGTCAGAACCAGACCCAGTCCTCCCTCTGATCACCTCCAGCTTCATCCCATCCTGTCTGTCTCCATGGAAACAGCATCTATTATTGAGCAGCCTTAAGTTGAGTCTTCCTGGGAACCAGCCCTCTGCCAGTTCCACTGGGCTCTGACCCGACCCTGCTGCCGGGCAGAACCCCCAGTTACAGGCGGGATGAGCGGGTGTCATATCGGTGCCTTCTGTTAAAAGAGCTGAAAAAAGCTATTTTAACCGTTGTTAACACGTCATAACATGTTTTTCTGAGCCACCTTTAAAGACAACATGAGTGCTAAGACACAAGCTGGATTTAGACCTGTGCTTCATTGAAAGAGACCTGCTGCTGCGGTGCAGAGCTACTCAGGTGTGTTAGAATCATGGCAGCAAAACGCAAAGAACTTAGCACAGTTTTCCCCAAACTAACCGACTGAGTTTAGTAAACCTGTTAGATGCAACTAATGTTAGCTAAAAGATGACTAGTTAATATTAGCTAAAAGATGACTAGATAATGTTAGCTAAAAGATGACTAGCTAATGTTAGCTAAAAGATGACTAGTTAATATTAGCTAAAAGATGACTAGATAATGTTAGCTAGAAGATGACTAGATAATGTTAGCTAGAAGATGACTAGATAATGTTAGCTAGCTAACACCAGAACAGCACCTTTAGCTTGTTAACTAGCAGCCTGTAGGCTACTGGTGTTTATGTTCATAACGTGGCGAGTGCTGGTTACATTCACTTGAGTAACTTTTCTGGAAGAAAGGTTCTTATAGAGGTAGTTTTATATTGCCTACCGGTCTGCGTATCGGTGTATTAATGTGTGTGTGTTTGTGAGTGTGAATGGGTGAATGTGACTCCAGTGTGAAGCGCTTTGAGTGGTCAAAATGACTGGAAACGCGCTATATAAGTTCAGTCCATTTACCATTTTACTGCTCTGTGCCTTTTTCTTTTACTTGAATAATATTATTGTTGCTAAGTAGATTCTCTTTGTCTCCTGTTAAACTCGTCTGGAGCCAGGACTGATCAGAACCAGAACCGCTGCTCTGAGCCCGTCTGCATCCTGGGGCGTTTGTTCCCGCCGATGTTGCATCATCGATCGATAATCAATACTCTCTGAGAATGGTTACAAAATGAGCCGCGCTGACCTCCGACCTCTGGCTGGCCAGCAGCGTGCTTCTGATCCGGAATCAGAACCGCCTGGTGGAATCACATGGATCCAGAACATTGTCTGAAGTTCTGATGATATTAGGCAAAGACAAGAGTCGGCTGCTTCTGACCTGCGTGACCCCGGGTGACCCCTGTTGACCCCATGTAACCTCAGGTGCCGATCTCCTCGGATTGTTTGCAAATCTGTGAGGAACTGATTTGAGAAACAAATTGAAATCCAGAACCGAGTCGGACCGACCCGCTTCCAGCTGGTTGCCATTGGTTACCTCTAGAGCTACCGTGGTTACTGTGGAAACCAGCAGCCCCCCCCCCTCACTAGAAGTAACACAGACCGGCTGATGTGAAACCAGATCAGAACCACCAGAATGGTTCTGGTGATCCGCTTCCCTCTAACTGTTTCCACTCTGAAGTGGGAACTGGGAAAACTTTCCTCCCAGATCGGACCTCTAAAGGTTCTGACCAGTAGTGAACCGGGTCTAAAGGTTCTGAAGGTCCGACCGGCTCGGTTTCAGTTCCTCTGTGGTTCTGATCAAGTTATTTCTGATCGGACAGGAAGACGCCACCGCAAACAGGAAGAGGCTGGTTGCCACGGTAACGCTCTGAACCAACACACCGGGCCTAATATGATGCTGACAGGAAGAGAACCTGAACGCATCACAGAACCAGAACCAGCTCTGTTCTCCAGTTCCCTGCAGGATCTGGGACTGGCTTAGGAGAAGAACCGTCAGAACCAACGGTACCAGACACTTTGGGTTCTAACTCACTGCAGTGAGACCAGAAGGTTCTAATCTCTGGTTCCGTGAGGCGGGTTCAGCTCGACAGTGAAATCTGATCTTTCTGTGTTCCTCTCAGACTGAAACTGGACTCCTGTCAGCAGCAGGAAGTGGAGGAGAACCGGATGGAACCAAAGCAGATCGCAGAGGAACTTCAGGTTCTGCCGGGTCCAGTCGAACTCTGAGGTTCTGAATGTTCTTCAGACTGAAGCATGCAGAATGTGTCCAGAGAGCCCCAGCCGCTGCTCTAAGCCCCGCCCCGTCCTTTACAAGCCCCGCCCAGTTCTCTATAAGCGCCACCCTCTCCTCAATAGGCCCCGCCCCCAGACTCACCTCCTTCTCAGAGATGAACAGCTGGTCTCCTTTCAGAACCACGAAGCGGTTCTTCCAGATCTCCCTGAAGATCCCCTTCCCACAGAACTTCCTGATCCAGCCCGTTTTGTCCGGTGCTGAGTTCTGCTGGCCGGGCTCCGCCGGACCCTGAAACAGGAAGCAGGAAGCTGAACTCTAGTGCTGACCTCTGACCTGCGTGGTTCTGATTAGAACATCAGCTGAAGAAAGAGATCTGACAGGTGGTGCGTTCAGGCTAGCAGTCATTATTCTTACCAGCCTATGATGCGTTCAGGGCCCTGGTTTATTCCAATGGGTCTGTGGTGCGTTCAGGTGTCAGATGTTAGTTATCTAACGTGTAACATGAGCCTTTAAGCTGTTGGCAGATTAACTGTCACTCTGCTCTGGTTCCCCTCTCAGCTTCCTGATTTACTGACACATCTGTTTACACCTGAACGCATCGCCCTTCTCTGCAGGGGCGATTATTTGTTTTTAATAACTTTTCAAAGTCTTCACACCGAACCTAGCAGAACCCGACCTCTTTAACCTGCACAATAACAAACCATACCTTTCTTCTGAAAGTCGGAAACAGAGTCCGCAGCAAAAAGCGGCTTTTATGGCCTTCAGAATAAAAGTTCAACCTGATCCTGGGGCTTTTGTTCCTCCAGATTCGGCTTAACAGTAACAAGCAACCAGTACCGGTTCCGTCTGGACTCACCCGTTTCCCGGAGCTGTTCTTCTTCATCGTGGGGCTGAAACGCAACTTCTCCCACTTTCATGCAACTCCGTTATTCGTCCACGCAGCGCTGCGGAGCGGCAGCCGCCGATGGGAGCCGCTGAAGCCGGGAAAGTTCCGCAGGGAGGCCGGAGAGTCCCGCTCTGCTCCGCCGCTCCTCCGCTCGCTGTCCGCGGGGTTGACAGACTGACCGACCCGCCGCCGCCGCCGCCGGGCTCCGCTTCACTCTGAGCAGCTCTGGGGGTCGGTGTCCGATTACTCCTCCTCCTCCTCCTCCTCCCGCGGACTCCCCGCTGGCTCAGCGGCTCCTCGGCAGCATCACAGCGCCCCCCGCTGGATGAAGGCATCAGCTGGAGGTTCTGAAATCTGGACCATGACCAGGTGGCGGTTCTGGTCCGACTCAGATGGAACCCAACTGGACCCCTGGTTCCATGCAGCAGATGTTTCCTCAGATCCGGTTCTGGTCGGCCGGTTAATCCCGCTCTGGAAGCCCATAGATGTTAGATGGCTCCTGGCTGACCCGAGTCGGTTTCAGGGTCGGGGGGGATCCCAAACTCTGTCCGGCCGGTGTAGCTATCCTGCAGGTCCAGTCTGGCCCGTCCGGTCGGTCAAGATGGACCACCGTCCTGCTCATCACGACCAGAGCTCCAGAACCGGAGGTTCAGCCCTGATCGGAACCAGAGGCCCAGCCTGATCCTCCTACACTTCCTGTTGGTTCTGGAGAATATTTGATTTCTGCTCCATCAGAACAAACCTGACCTGTTTTCCGGACCAGAACCTCTGCAGTTCCAGGTGGTTCCAGGTTCTCTCACTGTTTTGGGGGCGAGTTAAAGAGCTCACAGATGTTCTGATGAGATCCAGAACCAGAACCCACATTGCTATCACATCCAGTTGTCGATTCAGACTGGAGGGAAATGTTGATCCGACCAATCGGAGCTCAGGAACAGAAACTAAAAGGAAAAGTTGAAACTGAACCAACTACTTCTTTCTTTCTATCTAGTTCTAATGTCAGTGTTTTTATGAACATGCATCAGGCGACAGTGGAGAGGAAAACTCCACTTGAACAAGGAGAAACCTGCAACAGAACCAGAACCAGGCTCAGTGGGAGAGTGCATCACCACCTAGAGTCTGGTGTGTAATAGCCTGAAGATTATTTCCCATTTGAAGTTAGAACCAGGTGTGATACTTAGAACCTGACAGATTTGAATCAAACTTTATTTCGTTCTTTTTATTACCAACAAACAGTTGGAGCATGCTCAGTAAAGTCTTCCTGTTTCAAACAGACAGAAGAACAAAGAAACATGACAGGAACCGAAAGGTGCAGCAAGACGAAGTGAAGGTTCTGTTGCGACCATGAAGAGTCGGTCTGCTGGATGTCCCACACCGTGGAAACCAGCCGACCTCAATGGTCTGCACACATGTTGCCATGGTTACATGTTTTACATCTATGTCGATGAATCAGACATCACTTCCTGTCCAGTTGTTTCTTGCACCAGAGTTTTCAGCTGGTCTAGAGTTCAAAGGTTCAGACACTAGAAGGGACAGACTGTGGTCCATTTGAAGGTACCAGGCGGTTCTGGGGTGACCGGGCCGTCACAGTCCTGGATGAAGCAATTTGGATGATGAATCAAACACCAGCTGGACAAGGAAGCTTCAGAGTAACGTTAAGCTGGTTTCATCCTGTCAGCTGGTCAGAACTCTGGGCCGGTTCAACGACCCCGGGTTCAACTTGGTACCAGACTAGAGAAAAGATGTTTTACTGGGGACGACCGGACCACTTAAGGTTCTAGCACTGGTCCTGTTTGGTCTTCCTCGCTCTGTGCAGAGGGGCTCTTCCTGCGGTGTGTCAGCCAGCAGGTCACAGGTCAGCAGGTGTCCTTCAGTCCTTCAGTCTGACCAATCGGGCGCTCTCCTCCCACAGCCTGCGGGCTGCCTCGTCATCCTGTCCCTCCGGCGCCGGCTCCTTCTCTGCGCAGTCACTGTGGACACAGAAGGTTCTGAACGTCACTCTGTCCACCAGGACAAAACCTCCCCAAAACAGTCCATCTGACCAGGTAAGCCCCGCCTTCTACCTGAAGTATCGGCCTGAAAGTTCCTCCAGGCCTGGCGTCACGGCACAGAACACGGTGGTCTGGCTGCCCTCCCAGGGAGTCTTCATTAGCAGCAGGGCGGGAAGCCTCAGCAGCGCCCCCAGCAGGGGAAACCAGCCCTCGACATGGCGCCCCAGCTCAGTCCGGATCACCCCAGGATGAAGACAGAAGGTTGACACGCCAGATCCTGTAGAACAAGTGAAGATACAATTAAGAACCAATCACAGCACAGTGCTGATGACATCATCACATCATCTTCAGTGTTAATGAAGTGGGTGGGGGAAAGGGAATCAGATGGGGTGGAGGGTGTTGGTTGTCTGGAGATTGTGTCAGACATACAGGAGGAATGAGCTCAGCAGCACTAGCCATGTGGTAGTTGGTCTTCTTAGGGTCTAGTTAAAGGACTGGACTTCCTGTGGACCTTGGATCCAGAGGTGAGAGCAGGTCACCTCTGGATCCAAGGTTGTTCTAGTGTTTGTGGACTTGCGTGAACCTCTGAGACGTCGAGCCAGTTCTCGGGTGAAGAGGACGTTCGCCAGCTTGCTCTGCCGGTAGCTCTCCAGCGCGCTGTACGGTCGCCGGCTGAAGAACAAGTCATCAAAGTTGATCTGCCCTGGGAACCAGAACAGACTTCAATTATCTGCAGGGATCAGATACGTTAAGATGGTGAGGTTAGAGGTCACACCTCCCCGGTGGGCAATGGATGACACGTTGATCACGCGGCTGGAGGTGGTGCTCTTCAGCAATGGCAGCAACAGATTGGTCAACAGGAAGTGACCCAGGTGATTGACGGCTATCTGAGTCTCAAAGCCATCTTCTGTGATCCATTTTGGGCACATCATCACTCCTGCAGGATGTAGACAGGTGAGCACAGGGACAGACAAGAAGAGAAACAGGACAAGAGAGCTCACCTGCATTGTTGACCAGGATGTCCAGTCTGTCTTCACTGTCCAGGAAGTCCTTGGCGAACTGTGAGACGGAGTAGACGGAAGCCAGGTCCAGGTGTCTGATCACCACGTTCCCGTTTCCAGTAGACTTCCGGATCTCGTCCGCTGCCCGCTCGGCCCGGTTCAGATCCCTGCAGGCCATTACCACCCGGGCACCTGGCGAACCCACATACCCTGCTGCTCAGGAGCTGATTATGGGTTTACCTGACAGCGATTGATGCCCAGGAGATAAGCCCAGCAGAGCGGATTAGCTCTGATATAGACTCTCTTTGGCCTGCGGAGGAAACTCATCCCAGCTTCAGGATCTTTGCCTCATAACTGCTGGTGATGACAACCGGTCCAAACTTTAAAACCTTTTGAAAGGGAAATCCGCCTCTGACAAATTAGTGAAGATTCCACCAAAGTGGGCGGAGCCAAGAGACAGAGGGGTGTGGCTAAGTGTGGTCAAGATAGGACTGTTGAAAACGTACAAATTTTGTACGATTCTCGAATGACTTCTTACCAAAAACAACAACTGATCTAGTGACATGGTTCTTAGTTATGCTTCCTCCTGACTCTCCACAGGGTGGCGCTGTGTATCTGCGGCCTTCTCCACACGTAGCCAGGTGGTTCTAAAGATAAATATCTCCACCACATCATTTTAAAACATCACATCACACACAAAGGATTAGTTTCAGGGAAGCTTTGATCTACATGCCCCAATCTGCCACTTAGTGTTGCTTTAAACATGCCAAACCCATTGGAGGAAGTGCAGTGTCAAGCTAAATCCTGTCAGCCAATCAGAATGCTCCAAATCAACCAGCACTTTCCTTTAGGAATCAAACATGGAGCCAGCAGGTTCATGCGTGCATTGAACTGCTTTCAAACTGAGTTTTACATAATAAAGTTAATACAACATGAGTCGATTAGGAATCATGTCAAAGCGAGTTTGTGAAAATATCGTCACATCATTTGTTGCAGAACGTAATGTGTGGAACCCTAAATCTCCATTTTCCTATAAACACAGACAAATACAGTTTCCTCAAAGTTTTTTAGGTTATTAAATGTTTTCCCAGATATCAGATGTGAATGAACTAGAAATCTGGACCACCTCAAAACAGGAAGACTCACCTGCAGTACCTCAGTTTAACACTAAGAGGGCAGCACTGAGACAGCTTTAGATAAAATCCTGCAGAACTAAACAAACTGACATGGAAAGACAGAACCCTAAATATCAGCAGTATAATCTGGTTTAGTTACATTTTAATGTTCACATAAACAGCGTTTCATCGTTCTCAAGTCCATTTCTGGCTGGGTTCATAATGAGAGTAAATCATTGATTTGGGTTCTGGACCCGTCAGAACATCCTTTGGAAGCAGCCAGGTTGAACCAGAGCACCTGTCCACCAGGTGAGCAGCAGCCGTCTCACCTCTCCCTGCCAAGTCTCTGCAGGTCTCCTTCCCGATGCCCGTGTTCGCTCCGGTCACCAGAACCGTTTTCCCATCCAGTCGGACTGAACAGCGGCACACTCCACCTGCGATCCACTTCCTGAGCACCACCACACCTGGAGAAGGACAGACAGTCACAGGTGAGACTGTGAGGATCAGCTGGATCAGATGGATCTGGAACATTTCTGTGCTTCAAATCTCATAGAAATGAGCAGATACCTTTTCATGCCACCAGGGGGCAGAGGTTGATGTTTCTGCAGTAAACAGGTAAACTTCGGCTCAAATCATCTTCATATGCAGAATAGAAGTGGAGCGAAGGTCGGAAGCAACGGCACTGCTCCACCTACAGCACCTCTCTATGCTAATAGCATTAGCTCTGTGTCTCCAGATGACCTCTGACCCTTCCACTGACAGACGGCACTGACAGACCGATGAGGTCTGGCAGTGGTTCTTCCTTCCAGAGAACTTTCCAGAGCACTACTACCAGAGCAGTACACTAAGTACTAACCCTAAAATCAAAGCTCAGACATGCTGGCCTAAATATGCTGTAATTTTCCTATAAAGTAATATATTCCTGTTTGTGATAATCCCAAACTCATAATTGCTACAAAAATGTATATTATCAGTTTTATCGTTCAGCCATGTTTTCACCAATGGGTTGATGATGTCATCAGGTCCGTTCTGTACTGGAGTCTACAGAGTAAACATAGCAAGGCTGACTTTACCGCAGTGGATGTCGATCATGTTGACTGGCGTCATTATTGATAAAGCCACACTGTGTCACAAAATAAAAATTGAGGGAATCTGGATCATTTCCCACATGAGAGAGAGGAGAGGAACACAACCAAGACTGGACCAGACCGGACCAGACTGGACCGATACGAGACCGGACCGATACAAGACCGGACCAGACTGGACCGATACGAGACCGGACCGATACGAGACGACCGATACGAGACGGTTCAGACCGGACCGATACGAGAACGGACCAGACTGGACCGATACGAGACCGGACCGGCTAGACGGGCTGGTGGAAAACGCTTTAAGGGAGAAATTAGCTCAACAAGCCTGCAGGTGGTGGCAGCATCATGCTGACTGGACAACCAGCCTGATATTATGGGATGGTTTAGATATAAATTCATGCCACACTTTTCAGATTCTACTGTAACTGGTGGCTATGTGTTTATTACAATGATTACAGTAAGATGTGAAAACATGATTCATCAAACCTTGAGGGAGAAAATCCTCTGAAGGTTTTTATCTAAACGAGATCAAAAATAATTCTTATTCATAATTAATGTATCGTTTACAAACATCCTGGTTCTTTCTAGTCCTTTGGTTCCGGTCCGGTAAAATGTTCTTACAGATCAGAGTGACTCCCACAGCGGCTCCACACGTCAGCAGGACGCCGCAGCCTCCGGGCCCCGGGTCCGACCCGCCGCCGCCGGGCCACGGCAGAACCAGGAACTCCTCTGGAGCAGCGGCTTCCATCCCTGCAGGTCGGCGCAGACTGAGCAGAACAGAGCAGAACCGGCCCACAGGAGGACGGATTAACAGATTAGAGCAGATTATGGATCAGAGCTGCTCTGGGATCAGTTACCATCTGAAGAACAGGAAGGATTAAAACAGCAGGAAACCAAAAAAACAGAACCGGACCGGTACCGCAACAAACTAGAACCGGATCTGCTGGACATTTATGGAGCTGTCTCCTGGACAGACATGCTAGTGACCTTTGACCTCTGACCATCCAGAAGATGAATGTCAGCGTCTGATGGTTAACGATGAAACTTGACATTTGTTCACTGTGATTCTGACTTTTGTGTTTTTTTGTGATTTTATGATTTAAAGCTCTTTGAAATGCCTTGTTGCCCAATGCCCCAGGGATGCCGGGACATTGGGTTGGAGCGCCGGGGCATTGGAGCGTCGGGGCATTGGAGCGTCGGGCATTGGGCGTCGGGACATTGGAGCGTCGGGACATTGGAGCGTCGGGGCATTGGAGCGTCGGGGCATTGGAGCGTCGGGGCATTGGAGCGTCGGGGCGCCGGGATGCCAGGGCGCTAACCCTAACCCACAACTATAAAATCTTAAAAACAACAAATCAAAAAACCCAATTAAAATGAATTCAATCATTCGTGCTCCAGGCCTCCAGCAGCACCAATCAGCTCTGTTAGCTTGGGGTAAAACCTGTGCTGAGGTTTTTGCCTTCAGCTGGTTTGCTGCCATGATTCTAACACACACATATTATATTTCCATAAAAAGCTGATTTATCCTGACATGTAAGAACCAAAGGAGACTCAGAGGCAATCAAAATATTAAATTTAGTTTACAACAATAAATTAAAAATAATTAGGTGGTCAGTATTTTATGTTATTTTTGCATTTTGCAAACCAATAATTTAACTCTTTCATCCTGTCTGATCATTTATCTCCTTTCGGGTTTCTATCTTTTTGATATTAAGACAGATAATAACATCAGACAAATAAATGCAGAACTGTCTGACCAGAACCATTTCACCAGAACTAGAACCCGTCTGACAACAGGAAGCAGACAGCACAAGTTTGAACCTGATGAGACACAAAGTCTGGAAAGGGTGTCAGACCTGGTTCCGGTTCTGGTCAGAAAACCAGGGAGAAAGTTCTGTGTTCAGTCCACTTTCATCTGCAGTGATGTCATACATCATGGTGGCAGTGTCATGCTGTGGGCTGGACGACTTTCACTTTATGACTTTTTATGAGGAGATAAACCACCGATTGTGTACAAAAGGCCTAGTTAAAACCTGAACTTCCCATAAACAGGCCGGTCCTCCTGGAAAATGTGTCTGATTGAAATTAATTCATCAGAGTGAGTCAAAGTTCATCCACAGTGACATTAGGGGTTTTAGGGTGTGATTACTTTTTCACACAACATCCGGTTGGAGAGTCTTTTTATCCCCAGCAAATAAAATCGATTTGAAATCGGTTTCTTCAGGTTGTCTCGTCTTCATTTGATTTAAAATTACTTTCAAAACAAATAAATAAAACACCAATCAATCAATCAATCAAATTTTATTTGTATAGCACATTTCAGCTACAAGGCATTTCAAAGTGCTTTACATCATAAACACAAAATACAACATAGAATAAAATGAAATAACAATCTTTTCCTGTTGTGTTGCCCACAACAGGAAAAGGTCTCAACCTACAACTTACATACTTATCCACAAATGCAAATCCAAATACAAATCCATACATATTACATTTCAAATGCAGTTCTAAACAGGTGTGTTTTTAGTTGAGATTTAAAGGAAGTCAGGGTTTCTGCTGTTTTACAGTTTTCTGGAAGTTTGTTCCAAATTTGTGGTGCATAGATGCTGAAAGCTGCTTCTCCTCTTTTGGTTCTGGTTCTGGGGATGCAGAGCAGAACCAGAACCAGAAGACCTGAGAGTCTGGCAGGTTGATACAACAACAGCAGATCTTTAATGTACTGTGGTGCTAAACCGTTCAGTGATTTGTAGACTAACAACAGTATTTTAAAATCTATTCTTTGAGCTCCAGGGAGCCAGTGGAGGGACTTTAAAACTGGTGTTATGTCTCTATCTTCCTGGTTCTAGTGAGAACATGAGCAGCAGCGTTTTGGATCAACTGCAGCTGTTTGATTGATTTGTTGGACAGGCCTGTGAAGACGCTGTTACAATAATCAATGCGACTAAAGATAAAGGCATGGATGAGTTTCTCTAGATCTGGCTGAGACAAACAGCCTCTGGTTTCTATTTGTGTGTTTTTGTCTTTGTTTAACAAGAGGAAGTCCTTTTCAGGTTAACTCGTGACGTCGCGATTCGTAACCACGCCCCTTCAAAACACCAAAACCAATATGGCGGACGTCTCTGGATGTTCCTGGGTTCGGGTTCGGGTTTTGGCACTGCCAGGCCGCCATACAGGCCACAGTTGATGTTTGTTTGTGTGTAAAAGGTTATGAGCTTCACCGCTCCGGGTCACAGAACCCGCTCCGGTCGAACCGGGCCGGGTAATCCTTGATCTTCTGAAAACCCGCAGCTCACGTTGGTTCCTCCAGAAAAATTTTCATCAACCAATCACAGGCAGAGCTGTCTGATGGGGATGTAACGTCAGACCCCAGAGAGCCAATCCACGGCTCTGAAACAAACTACGAGGAGGAAGGCCCGCCCCCTGCGTGTCGAACTGCAGCGCGCGTGAAGAAGAAAGAGTAGAACCGTCCGAATCGGTTCGGTCCGAAAACCGAAGCGACGCTCCAGCAGCAGGTAGGAGCGGTTCGGTTTGACCCGGAGCTCGCGGACAGAGCCAGCCGGGCGGTGGGAGGGTGTACTCGGTGTGTGTGTGTGGACAGCCGCTGGAGGAGCGGGGCGGGCGGACACAGACCGGAGAACCGTACGGCTGCGGTTCTACCGGACTCAGCACCGTTTCTGAGTCCACAGTGACCCGCGGTCTCCTCCAATGGTGTTCCGGTTCGGACTGGAAGTTTGTTCCCGCCGGAACAGAGAAGCTACAGGGAGAATCAAAGAAACAAATAGGACGTTGGGAGCGCGGGTGCCCCCTGCAGCTGTTGCTGGTACTGCAGCGACAAGTTTAACCTCAGCCTGAGTGAGGGCGTACAACAAACATAGTTTCTTCAAAATTAGATGTGAAATGATGACTAATAAATATTTAAGAAATCCTTGCATGAAAACGGTAACATAGTTGATACAGGGAGACATTTCCGTAGCATTAATGTGGAAAAAACAAGGAAAATATGGAGCTGGAGTCAATGATTACATGTATCAGAACAGGTCTTAATAAATCATGAGTTTATGGAAGATATTGCATATGAATCACAAAGGAGACCAAATCTTTTTTTTTTCTTTCTTATTTCTATTAATTTCTTGTCATCCCCCAGTCCAGTTGATGGCAGTAGTGCACAATCAGCATCAAACAAAGAAGACAAGACTAGAACCTTTCATATCATGAAAGAGAGTTGTCTTTGGGTTGGTTAGAGCCACAAAATTGGTTAGTAATTCTATCTCCTTCTTAGATTTAATCATTTTTATGATTACAGCTGTTAGCCCCACGGTCACACCACTCAGAAAATGTCCATCCATCCATCCATCTTCTGCCGCTTATCCGGGGTCGGGTCGCGGGGGTAGCAGCTTAAGAAGGGAGGCCCAGACTTCCCTCTCCCCAGCCACTTCCTCCAGCTCCTCCGGGGGAATCCCGAGGCGTTCCCAAGCCAGCCGAGAGACGTAGTCCCTCCAGCGTGTCCTGGGTCTCCCCTCCTCCCGGTGGGACGTGCCCGAAACACCTCACCAGGGAGGCGTCCAGGAGGCATCCTGACCAGATGCCCGAGCCTCAACTGGCTCCTCTCAATGTGGAGGAGCAGCGGCTCTACTCTGAGTCCCTCCCGGATGACCGAGCTTCTTTCTCTAAGGGAGAGCCCAGCCACCCTACGGAGGAAACCCATTTTGGCCGCTTGTATCCGCGATCTCGTTCTTTCTGTCATTACCCAAAGCTCATGACCATAGATGAGGGTAGGAACGTAGATCGACCGGTAAATCGAGAGCTTCGCTTTTTGACTCAGCTCTCTCTTCACCACGACGGACCGGTAGATCGGAGGGAGCGTTCCTCCCAACCACGCCCCTCCAGGTCTCACTGTCATTGCCCACGTGAGCGTTGAAGTCCCCCAGCAGAACGAGGGAGTCCCCAGGAGGGGCGCTCTCCAGTACCCCCTCCAAGGACTCCAAAAAGGGTGGGTAAGCTGAGCTGTCATTTGGCCCGTAAGCACAAACAACAGTCAGAACCCGTCCCCCCACCCGTAGGCGGAGGGAGGCTACCCTCTCGTTCACCGGGGTGAACCCCCAACGTACAGGCGCCAAGATGGGGAGCAACAAGTATGCCCACCCCTGCTCGACGCCTCTCACCGTGGGCAACTCCAGAGTGGAAATACATCCAGCCCCTCTCAAGGAGACAGGTTCCAGAACCAGAGCCATGCGTCGAAGTGAGACCGACTATTTCTAGCCAGAACCTCTCAGCCTCACACACCAGCTCCGGCTCCTTCCCCACCAGAGAGGTGACATTCCACGTCCCAAGAGCCAGTTTCTGTAACCGAGGATCGGACCGCCAGGACCCCCTCCCTCGGCACAACCCATCACACATTGCACCCGACCCCTATGGCCCTTCCTACAGGTGGTGAGCCCATTGGAAGAGGGACCCATGTTTCCTCTTCGGGCTGAGCCCGGCCGGGCTCCATGGGGAAAAGCCCGGCCACCAGGCGCTCGCCAACGTGCCCCACCTCCAGGCCTGGCTCCAGAGTGGGGCCCCGGTGACCCGCGTCCGGGCGAGGGAACACTAGATCCAAAGTTTTTGTTCATCATAGGGGTCTTCGGGCTGCGCTTTGTCTGGTCCCTCCCCTAAGACCTGTCTGCCTTGGGACATAGCTCTTAGGATCATTGGGGCCCTCAAACCCCTCCACCACGATACGGTGGCAGCCCGAGGAGAGGTCAGAAAATGTTCTCAGGTCAAATTGACAGACAATGTGAAAAGGTTCCTGCTGCAGTGACGTAATATTATGAAAGTTTTGGCTTCGTGTCTCAGTAGTGAGTCATGTGACTTGTGATTGTGGCGCCTCCTGCTGGTTAAAGGTTTCCAGGTTTTTCCAGACGTCTGGATCCGTTTAATGTTGTGTTTTATTGACATTAATTTTTCTTATACTGACTCCATATGACCTTCGAACTTGTTCAGATCACTCTGTAATAAAGTTATCATAACCGGGTCAGCCCGGACCCGGGTTGTTCTGTCTCCATAGCAACATGGACACTGAGCTGTTTATGGAGTGTGAGGAGGAGGAGCTGGAACCGTGGCAACAGGTGGACGACAGCGTGGAGGAAGACGACATGGAGTACACAGACAACTATGGAGAGCCAGGTGGGACAAAAACGCTCTGTTGGTACTGGTCCAGATCAGGACTCTCCTGGACTTGAGCTGGGTTCTTAGCGTCTTTAGCGATGGTCTTAAGCGGACTGAGGTTTCAGCTACACACCAGAACAATTCAGTTTCAGAACTTCTACAGTGGATTTGTGAACCGGAACGTGCGATATCATCTTCAGATTTAGCAGAAGCTAATGCTAAAGCGCTACATCATTATCAGATTTAGCATAAGCTAATGCTAAAGCGCTACATCATTATGAGATTTAGCAGAAGCTAATGCTAAAGCGCTACATCATTATCAGATTTAGCAGAAGCTAATGCTAAAGCGCTACATCATCTTCAGATTTAGCAGAAGCTAATGCTAAAGCGCTACATCATCTTCAGATTTAGCAGAAGCTAATGCTAAAGCAGCTTAAGAAGGGAGGCCCAGACTTCCCTCTCCCCAGCCACTTCCTCCAGCTCCTCCGGGGGAATCCCGAGGCGTTCCCAAGCCAGCCGAGAGACATAGTCCCTCCAGCGTGTCCTGGGTCTCCCCTCCTCCCGGTGGGACGTGCCCGAAACACCTCACCAGGGAGGCGTCCAGGAGGCATCCTGACCAGATGCCCGAGCCACCTCAACTGGCTCCTCTCGATGTGGAGGAGCAGGGGCTCTACTCTGAGTCCCTCCCGGATGACCGAGCTTCTCTCTTAAGCTGCTGCCCCCGCGACCCGACCCCGGATAAGCGGCAGAAGATGGATGGATGGATGGATGGATAATGCTAAAGCGCTACATCATTATCAGATTTAGCAGAAGCTAATGCTAAAGCGCTACATCATCATTAGATTTAGAATAATCTAATGCTGGAACTATCAGCTTTAACTGATCAATAATTTTTAGCAGATCATTGATCATGATCTTTAGATTTAGCAGGAACTAGCGCTAAAGCGTAACACCAACATTGTATTTAGGAGAAGGGGCAAAGGTCAAGGGGGTTGCATTGTGGTTGGAGGTGCTGGTCCACCTGGACAGGTGCAACAGGATCAAAGGTTGACCTGATGCTTTGTTTCCACAGTGGAGGATTCTTCACCCTGTGAGACTCCGCCCCCCAGGTCTCCCCTTCCCAGCACACCTCTCCCAGGTGAGTGTCCCCGTTTTACAGGTGAGTGCAGGTGCACCAGTGCTCATCTGTCTGTCTCTCAGGTGCTCTGCCCTTCGTCTCCTTGGCCCCTCCTCCTCCTCTCTCCGTCTCCAAGTCCGCTACCTCGGCCCCGCCCCTCAGGGCTTCGGCTCCGCCCCTCATCCTGACGCAGACCGCCGGTGGAACATTCCTTCTGCCGGCCGGGCCCGGCACCGGTGCCACCCAGCCGATCCTGCTAACCGCGCAGGTACAGGGCGTGCCCGAGGCCACTGGGCCATTTCCATGGCGACCTGGACGCTGATGGCATGCTTCCTGTTGCAGGGCTTCCAGGTTCCCACAGTGATGACTCCTGGCGCGCCGCTGCTTCTCAACCTGCAGCCCAACCTGCAGACAGTCCAGCTGATCCAGTGTAGGTCCGCTCGGCCCGGAACGAACGCCGCTGACCTCTGACCCTGCTCACCTGGCCCTTGTCTCCACAGCGCCAACTCTGGGCCAGCTGGTCCGACCCGCTGTGGCCGTGTCTGCAGTGCTGTCTCAGAACCAGACTGGACCCAGTCCGGCCCACCCGGGATCTGGCTTCACCACTCTGACCATCAGAACCGGCGCTCCAGGATCCGGTGAGCCTTGCGGACCCTTCGCCTGATTCTGAACCACCAGCTGGACTCACCACTCTGCTGCTGTTTTACAGTCAACCTGCAGGTGGCGCCTGTGGGCGGCGCCGGCTCCCTGAAGCTGGCCGGTTCGCCGGGCCTCCGGCCCGCTTCCACCAACGGAGTCCTGAAGGCCACGCCCCTCAGTGCCGGCACAGGTGAGACACCCAGGTCCAGTGAGTGACCTGGAGCGGTTCTGATCCGGTTCTGTAACCGATAATAACCAGACCGGTTCAGACTAACAATTCCTTGCCCACAGCTCCAGGCCCCACCCAGTGTGTGGTTACCACGGCGACCGCAGCTGTGCCCCCCCGGGTGGTCATGAGTGTGGAGGAGTTTTATTACGGCAGGTTCAGCGGCGACGTCAGCCTGAGGAGGCCGCCGCCGCCTGGAGCCGCCATCTTCTCTTTTACCTGCAACATCTGCTGCTTCAGGGCAGAGAACAACCTCAGGTAGGTACACCTGGACTCACCTGGACTGAACTGGACTCCTCTGAACTCACCGGGACTCACCTGAACCCACTAGAACCCATCTGTTCACCAGTTTACCTGTGCCTCCAGGTTGATGCAGCACGTCCTGCACCACTCGGAGCTCGTAGTGGAGAGTAAAGAGCGTCAGTGCTGTCGGTTCTGTTACCGCCAGTTCTCGTCCCAGATCCAGCTGAGGGACCACCAGGACCAGGTCCACGGCTCCGCCCAGTCCACCTGTAAGAGCCTCACCTGCAGCAGCCAGGTGTTCTCCTGCCGCTATCTCATCCTGTCCGTCCTCTCCTTCAGGTCTGTGTCGGATCTGTGAGTGGGCCTTCGACAGCGAGCCGGCCTTCCTCAACCACATGAAGTCCAACCACAAGCCGGGCGAAATGCCCTACGTCTGCCAGGTGAGTGCCCCGCCCCCTCACCTTCCCTCTCTCGTCGCTGGCTCTGACCTCAGGTGTGCCTCCAGGTGTGCTCGTTTCGCTCATCCTTCTACTCGGACGTTGTGCAGCACTTTGCCACTTTCCACAGAGAGACACCGTTCTTGCTCTGCGTCTTCTGCCTGAAGGTGATGAAGAACCCGGGCAACTACCAGCAGCACCTGTTCAGGCACAAGGTGAGCATGCACCTTTACACACACACGTATCATATTTACGTCACAGTTTTTTTCATAGTTTGGCTGGGGGTGCAACTTATACTCCGGAGTGACTTATGAAATTATTGACACATCATTATATCATATCACATGTTATTTTCACACTTAACCGCAAGAGGGCGCTCTAGGCCTGTTATTCTACCTTCGGAGTTAGCGAAGGTGTTTAAAAACAATACAGGACAAAGATTTCATTGTTTTGTGATTTGGAGACACGGATGGTTTGGTAAACTTGTCAGCATGTTATTTATGCTGTAGTTATCTAAATAACTATTAATATGTTAACATACCAGGGATGTTCTCAGGTCGTCGTTTGTCATGTAACATTAGCATAGCGTTCAATTATTCTGCCTGTTGTTGCCTCTATTCTATTTTATCGCCTTTCAAGATGACATGTCTGTTCTTATTGTTGGATTTTATCAAATAAATTTCCCTCAGACTTATAGTCTGGAAAATACGGTACATCCCAGCCACTGAGTAGGAGCTCATTGTTTAGTTCCTACTGATTAAACTAAATGTCATTTTATACTGACAGATATAGTTGTCAAAAGAGACATTTTTAATTCAAACCCCTTTTTGCTGCTTAATTACTGAATAAATAGGCATCAGAGCTGAACATGGTTCTGCAGGGTTTCCCCAGTAAACCTGCTCAGCCTGGCGGTTGGGGCGCCGAGGCGTCCGCCAGGTTTTTGCAGTAAAACATGTCAACTTGACAGGAAATGTAAAAATATCATTGGGTAATTATGTGTTACAGGAAGACATGGCCAGTGAAACAATATCTAAATCGACAACTATAGAATCTTACAAACTACAAATCAAAACATACTGAACTGAGGAAAACTTCAGAAATACAGCAGCAGAAACGCACAGAGGCTCCAGTGCTGTGATTGGTCCGCTCTCCTGCTTTTAAATGCATAAACTATAAACATATCTTTTAGAAATACATCTGCTCCACCAGAGAAACACTCAGAGCAACAGAGACGCTTGCATTACTAATGTTTCTAAGAAGACAAAAAGCAGCGCTTGGCCTGGTGGGGGGTAAAGCCTGGCGGGCTGCCAGGCTTATAATACACTGGGGGAAATCCTGTTTCTAGCTTTCAATTCAGCTTCTTCACCTGTCAGGTTGGAGCAAAGTGTTTTTCTTTTCAAACATCTTTCCAGAGTTTCTGTGGTCATTCATAGAGCTTCTTAGAAATGTGGACTGTGGATGCTAATACTGCTGTTAGCATCTGTACTGCTGCTACATGTTGGCATTGAGTTGCTATTTTAGGCTTGAATAGCTTTGCCAATTGGCTAACTGCTTTTGGCAAAACTTGAACATGATAATAGTCTTTTTCAGCATCCAATCAGATCGTTCAGAAGCACAAATTAAGAGAAGCAGGTTTGTTATACATTGCTGTTTGCAAATGTTACTTGTGCATCAGATTTACAGATGTGCCAGAAATGCAAACGCATTAAATCTGATAATTAATTTCTCAGCACTAATTTCTACCCACATAAGGACTTTATATTGACTTCTAGTCATATAAAGTCCTACACACACACACACACACAGGAACACACACACACACACACAGGAACACACACACACACACACACACAGGAACACACACAGGAACACACACACAACACACACGGAACACGCACACACAGACACACACACACACACACACAGGAACACACAGACCAGGTACTCCAGTCTGCATGTTGCTCCTGACCCTTTAAATAATTTGGGAGCTGCAGGAATCTTTAAAATGATATTTCTTGCAGGTGAATAAAGTGAAAGAGCTTTTACTTTGAAAGGTAACCCCTGTCTTCCTGTGTCAGCTGAGCCAGGCCTTCCATTGCAACAGATGTCGCCTTCAGTTCACCTTCCTCAAAGACAAGATGCAGCACAAGGTGGAGAACCACCGCAGCTTCCGCCGGCCGCCGCAGCTGGAGGGGCTGCCACCGGGGTCAAAGGTGAGCCCCACCCACACCTGCTCCGGTGTCTGATGATGTCACAGCTGCTCAGGCAGAGTGCGCTCTGTCGCTGTCTCTAGGTAACCATCCGGACCTACGGGAAGGTCAGGCCTCCGATGGCATCAAACTGCATTTTTCAGCCCAACAGAATCAAAACCGAGCTGATGTTCCCGATCCAGAAGAACCCCCCGCTGTTCAAAGTTCCCAAGTCCCCGACCCGGAGGGGGCCGGGCTGCCGGGAGCCCGGCAGGTGAGGCTGCAGTGCCGCGTCCATCCTGCAGAGAGCAGCAGAGGACAGCCAGACTGGAAGAGCAAAAATGTTACTAGGAATTAGACCGGAACCGGAGGAGTTCTGTCAGGTTCTGAGCGTTCCTTCAGCCCGTTTATTTCCTGCAGGTTCTGGTCGGCGGACCGGTTGTTGTGTCTGGAGTGCAGAACCGACGCATCAGACCTGACGGCTCATTACCCAACCTACGTCCACTGCCTGCTGTGTCCTTACAGCAGCTGCTGCTCCCGGGCCTACGCCGCCCACATGATCCAGTAAGCCTCCCAGTGCCTCCCAGTGCCTCCCAGTGCCTCCCAGTGCCTCCCAGTACTACAGGGTACTGCACAGAGTACTACATAGTCGGGCTGTTGTGATCACTGCAGTAATCTGTTGATTATTCTGACAATTAATCGAGTAGAGTCGTGTTTGGTAGGAGTTACTCAAGCTAGCAAGAGAAATCTATGAAAGAGAAAATGCTGGTAAAAACAATTCATTTTGTTGCATTCAAACGTTATTCTCAAGTATGAAGTGTGTAAAAATGTACAAGTGGAAACAGATGAGGAATAAGCAATGAATGGAGGCATTATGAAACACTACCTCTAATATTATACTTTCAGTCTCAGGTTTAAAGTATAAAACTACACCAATAAGATATTTATACTCTATTTGATTCTTTCACATCATTCGTCTTAATCACAAGTCCATGACACAAATAATCATCCTCCTGGATAACAGAATGTGGTTCTGTTGGATTTTTCGCTGACTGGTTCTGGTTCTGTTGGGTTCCAGCCACCACGTCCGCGGCTCCAGGGATAAGGTGCTTCCTCTGCAGAAGGCTCCGCCCCCTTGGTAAGGACCAATCAGCTGCTGGGTGAGTGTCCTGGTTGTAGCGCTGCGTGCTGATTCGTTGCTTTGTCTCCTGCAGCGCCTTCCTGCTGCGCTGCTCTGAATGCGACTTCCTGCCTCAGACGGCAGATCAGATGGCCGAACACCTGCTGAGCAACCCGGAGCACGATGGCGCCACCTGCTGCTCCCGCGGTGAGGCTGCACCTCCATGCACTGGACCCGCTCAGAGCGCTGTCCCGAATCCGGTTCTGTTGTCTGACGGCGTCCAGTCAGGCTGACCCGGGGTCAGGCTGACCCGGGGTCAGGCTGACCCGGGGTCAGGCTGCAGCCTCCTGGGCGCCGTGGCGACCGGCAGGCGGAGGAGGAAAAGGAGGCCGGCATCCTGCATGCTCTCGTCTGTCCTTGGTGGTAGTGACAACCTTTCCAGATTGTCAATATTCTTCTCTAACGAGCCATCATTGGATCCAGGTGCGTTAAACAAGGGAGAGACTAAGAGCTGCAGGATGCGGCCCTCAGGGACCCACCTTGGGGACCTGATGAACTTTCCCAGCAGGAAGTTTTCCTGCATTCAGAACTCAAAACTGGTTCTGGTCAAACGGAAACCATGTTGATACCAACGTGTTAGAAGATATCACAGCGGGGAAAAGGATTTAGAAATTCTCCCTCTGAAACTCCAAACTGCAGTCTGGTGAAGAGCGACGAGCTGAAACAAGTCAGGCCAGCAGCCCGCTGTGCAGAAATCAACCGTGGGAGTAATAACTAGGAAATGGACGACATAAAATGTCCCTCCATCAGATCTCACCCTGTCGGGTCAAGATGATGGCAGGAACGGTGGGACCTGCAGAAGGCATCAGGGACTCGGGTCCTGCTGTGGCCCAACAGATCCGGGCCGTCTGGACTTTACCAGAGCGCCTCGGCAGAACGTCGCATGGCCAGAAACAACTCGCCGTGTTTGGAGGGCAGAGCGTGTGGAGCTGCATCCAAAGAATAACATACCTTCTGTGAAGCATGGGGGTGGCAGCATCATGCTTTGGGGCTGTTTCTCTGCAAAGGGCCCAGGACGACCGATCAGGAAGGCGTGAATGGGCCCGGAGTGGCTGAGCTCTGCAGATAACTTCCCTCATGTCGTGTGGTTGTTGAGGTCAAGGGTCAGCAGGTTAGCGCTGCTCCTTAGACGTTGGTGCTACGGTGGCTCCCTGGACCATTCCACGTCAGAGTGATTCTTTCACTCCTCCTTCCAGTTGCATAGCTGTTGCGTATTGATAACTTCAAAATAAGAGCATGAAGACAAACGACTAACAAGTTGAAGAATTAACAGCCAAGAAAAAGCAGCGTTAGGAGAAGCAGGGAAAGCTAAGTCTGCTAAACATTTACAAATTTGCAGAAGCGCAAAGCAAAATATTAGCTCCACTGTTAGCATATTAACTGTTTAATACCCAGGAGGGCGCAGGGCCGTCTGAACGGGTCCCTGGTCCGTTGGACCCAGCTGAGGATCCAGAACCCAGAGAGGTCAGAAGGTCAGCGGCTTCCTGAAACACGCTGACCTTGAAGCCCAGAGCTCTGGGTTGGTTCTCAGCCTGAATCAGGTTCTGAAGGGCTGCAGTGAACCCTGTGGCTCTGCTAACCACTCTTCTTCTTCTGTTTTCCAGAGTACGTAGAGCCTGACATCCTGCTGTGCCTCAGCGCAGATCAGCGGTCTTCAGAGGAACTGGACCAGAACCAGGACTCAGCAGAACCGTCCTGGAAGCTGGCAGAGAGCTGGAAACGTCCGGAGGAGAGTCCCTGCACCCCGATCCTGTCCTTCACCCAGCCCAGTGGGCCCAACCACTTCCTGTCCAAGAACAGCGACGCCATCGACTTCTTCAGCCTGCTCTTCCCGCCAGCGCTCGTTGAGCTCATCGCCAAGGAGACCAACGCCCACGCCAAGGCGTGCCGCCTGCTGGGCTGCTGCCCGCCCGACTGGGTCCCCGTCACCGACCGCGAGGTCAAAGGATTCCTGGGCCTGGTGATCCTGATGGGCGTCCACAACCTGCCGGACCCGGCGCACTACTGGTCCTTCAACCACTTTGACAACAGCTACACCTTCCACCGCGCCATGCCGCTGCGCCGCTTCCAGCAGCTCGCCGCCCACCTCCGCATGGGCAACTTGGTGGGCGAGCTCCACGGCCCGAGCCGCTCGGCCGACCCGCTGCACGCCTTCCGGCCCATGCTGGGCCTCCTTTGCGGCGCCATGTGGGACGCGTACCGGCCCAACTGCTGCCTGGCTGTGGACCGGGCGCTGCTGCCCAGCCTGGAGGGCGAGGAGCGCGGGGAGGAGCGCGGAGAGGAGCGCGGCGAGCCTGGAGGGCGAGGAGCGCGGAGAGGAGCGCGGAGAGGAGCGCCGCGAGGAGCGCCCGAGAGGAGCGCCGAGAGGAGCGCGGAGAGGAGCGCCGAGAGGAGCGCCGAGAGGAGCGCCGAGAGGAGCGCCGAGAGGAGCGCGGAGAGGAGCGCGGCGAGGAGCGCCGAGAGGAGCGCCGAGAGGAGCGCGGAGAGGAGCGCGGCGTACACAGTGGCGGCGGCAGCGCCCAGCCTGAGGTCTGGCTGCTCTGCGACTCCAAGTCTGGCTACTGCCACCGCCTGTCCGTCCAACTGGGGGAGCGGCGCGGCGCGGACCGGGGCTCCAGTGTGGTGCTGGACCTGGTCAGGGGCCTGGACAACAAGCACCACCAGCTGTTCCTGGCCAACACGCTGGCCTCCGTCCCGCTCATGCAGACGCTACTGCAGCAGAACATCTACGCCTGCAGCTCCTTCCCGCCCCCCAGCCCCGTCCTGCCCCGCCCACTGTGGGACGAGGGGGAGCTGCGCAACCCGGGAGACTTTCTGCAGAGGCATTGCGGCCCCCTGCTGGCCACTCGCTGGCGCGACACCAAGGAGATGGGCTGCCTGTCCACCAATGCGGCGCCGGGCCAGCCGGACGCCGTCTGGAGGAGCAAGGCGGGTGGGCTGGTGACCATCGAGCGGCCCCTGGCCTTCCGCCTGCTGCAGGAAAACATGCGGGGCGTGGACATCTGCAAGCAGCTGCTGGCCTGCAACCCGCTGGGAGGCGTGCCGCAGGACCGCCACTGGCGCAACCTGTTCTGGTTCCTGGTCAACCTGAGCGTTGTCAACGCCTTCATCGTGCTGCGGGAGAGCCGCAAGGACAACCCGCCCGCCTGGGTGCAGGACGGCCTGTTCAGCCAGCTGGCCTTCCGCCGCCGGCTGGGCAACCAGCTGGCGCGCTGCGCCCAGAGGCAGGACGATGCGCTGCAGCCGCCGTGCCTCGGTGGAGCCCGGGCCGGCGCCGAGGAGCCAGTCCAGCAGCGGCACAAGATGGCGAAGATCAGCAGCGTCTCCAAGCGCTGCAGGAACTGCAACACAAAGAACCTGCGGCATGAGAGCGTGTACGGCTGCACCGTCTGCGACGCCAACCTGTGCAAGCGGCCCAGCTGCTTCTGGGAGTTCCACGGCCTGCCGCCGCTCCACCCAGGTGAGTCCGCCGCCTCCAGCACCGGTTCCGATCCGTCCAAATGCTGACCTGCCCTCTGTTTCAGGGTCGACCAAGCTGGGCTTCCTGAAGGACAGACTCAGGTAAGGGGCGCTCCGGTTCTGGCCCGGTTCTGGTGGAGCTGTGTGGTAACCAGGTGTCTGTCGCTGCAGCGGAGAGATCATCACGGATGATGTCGGCGTGGACGAGACGTTCGGCCCAGTGGAGGACCTGGACTTCTCCGATGACGAGCCGCTGGACGAGCCAGAGAACGAGGAGGTGAACCCGACCGAAGCCGGTCCAGACTCCAGTCCAGACTCCAGTCCGCCTATAGAGAGCGGCGGTCACGCTGCGGCGCAGCCGGCCGCGGTTCGCCACGGCCCGCTGTCGGTGCGGCAGCTCCGCATCATCCTGTTTGCGCTCTGCGAAGGCCTGCGGCAGGCGTCCCGCGTCTTCTCCACCGACCCGCAGCTGATCCGCCGCTGGCTGCGGGAGGCGCGGGCGCGGCCGGCGCAGGAGGAGGAGCAGCATGCGGACGGCGCGGCGCACATGGTGGCCTGGGTGCTGTCCATGCGGGAGCAGCAGCTGCCGCTCACCGAGAGCAACCTGTTCAACAAGGCGTCCATCTTGAAGAGAAAGAAGGCGTTTGGCGACGCCTTCCGCATCTCCTACGACTGGGCCGTCGGCTTCCTGCTGCGCCACCGGCTGGGCGTGTGCCGGGCGGGGCGGGCCGCGGGCCTGGGCCGGGCGGCACCGCCGCCGCTGCAGGCCCGAGTCTGCGCCTTCAGGGAGTTCACGCGGCGGGCGGTGCGGTCCCACCGGCTGGCGCCGCGCGCCGTGGCCGCCATGGACGAGCTCTGCCTCTTTGTGGACTTCCAGCTGGTCCAGGACCGGTCCAGGCGCCACGAGGCGCTGGAGCTGTCCGGGTCCACGCCGCTGCTCACAGTCTACCTGGCGGTTCTGGCCGACGGCGCCGTGCTGCCGGCGCTGGTTCTGCTCAGCCGGCCGGTCCCGCAGGCGCCGCCGCCCGACCTCGCCCTGCTAGAGGTCCGGACGGACGGCCTGAGCGCCGAAGACGCCATGGACATCTGGACCACCAAGGTCTGGCTGCCACACCTGTCCGGCCCAGCTCCTTCCGAGAAGTCCCTGCTGGTTCTGGACCGGCACCGGGAACACCTGGCCGACCCGTTCCTGACGGCGCTGAGCGCGGCCCGCAGCCTGCCGGCCGTCATCCCTGCAGGATGCTCCTTCTGCCTGCAGCCGCTGGACGTCTGCCTGAAGCCGGCGCTGCAGCGCTTCCTGCTGGCCCGATGGGCCCGGTTCGCCACCGGACCGGAACCAGAGCTGGACGACCCGACCCACAAGCCGCAGGACATCGTGACCCGGATGCTGGTGGACTGGATGCTGGAGGCCGTGACGCACCTGCGCCGCTTGCAGCACACCTGGAGGACGTCCTTCCAGCTGACTGGACTCCTGCAGGATCAAACCGGGCCGGAACCACAGGACCAGCAGGCAGAACTCATCAGAACCCTGACATGCATCCTCCTGGGTCCAGACGCAGCGGAAACAGAACCAGCTGAACTTCAGGAGGATGAAGACCAGGATGTGGAGGGAGAGGAGACATCCGTGGAGAAACCACTGTCCAAAGAGGACGAGACGGAGGACAGGAGGGACAACATCCGTGGAGAAACCACTGTCCAAAGAGGGAGACGGAGGACAGGAGGGAGACGGAGGACAGGAGGGAGACGGAGGACAGGAGGGACACGGAGGACAGGAGGGACACGGAGGACAGGAGGGAGACGGAGGACAGGAGGGACACGGAGGACTCTGCACATGAGACAACAGAAGGACAGGAGGAAATGGAGACGGGCGCAGAGGACAGCTTGGCAGTGGAGACACTAGAGGACAGCGAGGAAGAGGAGGGACAGCAGAGACAGGAGGAGACGAAGGAGGCGAGCAGAGAGAGACGAGAGACGCGGATCGAGATCGGGGAGGAAGTCGGAGACGAGTGGAAGATCCGGCGCGACGGCGCCAGAACTGAGGAAGACAGCTGAGGTTCTGACCCGACTGTGACTCAGAACGCCAGAGTTCCCCCCGGTGGCCAACAGAGGAACTGCTTCTGCCTGCTGGTCAGTTAGACCGGAACCAGAACTGGGCTCAGCTCGGATCCGACGGGCAAAACGTTTTTAATGAACCTTTCTTTAAAAATCACTGAGGTTCAACATCATCCAATCAGAGACAAAGGGGCGGGGCTTCAGCATCCATCAGACGGTCCAGGTGTCACACCTGAGGTTCTAATGAACAGAACATTCTTATACTCTGAGCTGCTCAGATCAAAATGGGCCATCAGAACCTTCAGAACCAGGTTTAGATGAACAAACAGAAGTGAGTGGCGCCGTTTCAGCGACTTCCTGCTAGCAGTAGGCTACTTCCAATCTCAATGATAGGCTGGAAGGAGAGTACTAGCTCCAGCTAGCTTTGGGTAGGCTAACAACTAGCATGCCTAGGCTGGTTTCCTACTTCATCTGCTGTCCATTAGCATTAAAAAGGCTAGCATTAGCATTAAAAAGGCTAGCATTAGCATTAAAAAGGCTAGCAAGTTGCTTGTTTGTTATCATAAACTGTCAAAACATGACGTAATAGATGCTGTTTACAGATAATCCATGAGAAACGTTTTTATCCATGTCTGGTGGAAAAGGTTCAAGTCTAGATTACGCAAGCTACTTAGCTAGAGCTAATGCTAAACAGAGCTTTCACCAGGGTATCCAAGGCTACAGTTAGCTTATCCAGCATGGATAGGCTAACCGCAGATGAAGTAGGAAAAGTAGGCTAGTTGTTAGCCTACCCAAAGCTAGCTGGAGCTAGTACTCTCCTTCCAGCCTATCATTGATTAGATCAGCAGCATCAGATTGGAATAGCCTACTGCTAGCAGGAAGTAGCTGCAGAATTGCCCTGTGTGTGTGTGTGTGTGTGTGTGTGTGTGTGTGTGTGTGTGTGTGTGTGTGTGTGTGTGTGTGTGTTTGCACGTTAGAGAAGATGACTGCTCTTCCTCACCTTCAGGAGGAAGAGCAACATTAATGTCTGGTTTTGTTTGGATGATGTCACCGTGGCCCTGGAAGCTGATTGGCTGCTGCTGTTATTTTTGTAGATGACCATGAACACTTCCTGTTTCTGTTGTCAGAACACGACGATGAATAAAGCAACCTGTCCAGGTGAGCTGCCTGTTCTCTGGGCCTGAAAGCAAACAGTTCCAGGATCCTCCAGGTTCAGTCCAGTTCCTGCTGGATCTCTGAGTCAGAACCGGGTTCTACAGGAGAACTCAGCACATAAAGATCAACAGCAACATGTCATATTGCACTTTAATATTATTATATTTTAAAATGATTAAATTTTCATAATGTTAGACTAATGATAATTTGTGCTTTAATCGGCACAAACAGGAAATGCTACTTGGATGTTACAGATTCAGTTAGTTTGATGAAACGAGTCTGATGTTCATATTCATGTAAAGTATAAAATGCGTCCCAAACCAAGTTCACGTCTGCAGCAACAGGAAGGGCGACGCCCCGCTGGCAGCCTCAGACCTTATATGGAAATGGGACCGTTGCCCTCCGGAAGTGAAGGGGGCGCTGTTTCCTATATTATCCGCGGTCTGCCGGTTCTATTTTCCTTTGCAATCTGTGATGTATTTTCATCTTTAGGAAGGATTTGATCTTCTCTCTATTATTCACTGAGTGCAGCTCGCAGTTTTTAATAGTGAGCTTCTAAATCTGCTCCTCAGTCGCATCTTTTCAGGCCTGATGCTGCCTCTAGTGGTGAGGGGTGGTGGTGACAACATGGTGGTTGCTAACATCTCTAAACTAGCCGAAATGAACGCAGCTGATATGAGAGACTGCAAAACGAAACTATCTGGCCTGGAAAGAGGCTCCTGAGGAGAGAAGAACTAGAACAATAGAAACGCCATTTAAAAATCCAGGCTTTAAAGAAAAAAATAACCACTGCTACCAGGAAGTAGCTGCAGAATTGCCCAGTGTGTGTGTGTGTGTGTGTGTGTGTGTGTGATACCCGCAAAGAAGTCATTGACATCTTGGCCAAGACGGCACCGCACCGGGCCTCGTTCATTGGCAACGCCAGTTACTGGTTGGGTTCAGCGTGAGATCCACCGAGATGCTTCTGGAAACTCACCAAAAGGAGCTGGATTCCTGCAAACCGGATCGGCAGGCAAGAGCTGCAGTCTGGCCCAAAATGGATCCAGTCAGAACCGGGGAAACATGTCCACTGCCAGGACACATCCTGCATCAGGGAGGCAGGATCCCTGACTGGACATGCAGAGGTAGTGACTGGACATGCAGAGGTAGTGACTGGACATGCAGAGGTAGTGACTGGACATGCAGAGGTAGTGACTGGACATGCAGAGGTAGTGACTGGACATGCCCTGTGTCACCAGGGCACAGAACACAAGCTGCTGCTTTCTGCTTCAAGGAAATGTTTTCTTTTATTTCTAAAGGTTCTTTAGATTAAATAGGCCAGATTAATAAATAAGGTTGTCTAAAGAGGCAAAGTTAATCATTCACAGGTTTGATGAATACATTCTGATCTGATCTGGTCAGAGGTCAGAGGTCAGTAGAAGGGAGTCGGTGCTTCATTCTTACCTTTTCCTGAACACCAGAGGTTCAGTTACCTTCTCACGTTTCTGTTTCTCGTTTTAACTGTTTAAATGTTACGGATTTGAGAGATGGTATTAAAAGAAAACCAATATTTCTTTTTTGTAAAAATGCAAAAACTAACTGCATGTTGTTTTTTATTTGTTTATCAGATCAAACATACATTGATATTACATACATTTTGCAAAGCTTACATCTTCAATTTTTTTTCTTTTTTTAACACATAACAAACATAAATCTCTTTACTGACATAAAAACAAAACCAAATCAGTATAATTACATTTAAAAACAAACAAACAGGGGGGTGGGGGGGGGCGGCTTTGAGAGCCTGAAAGGAAACATCACTTTACTCAATTATTCTGTAAATTTTAGTCACATGACATGATGGGTCAGTCACATCAACCTATGCATTATAAAGGCAGAGATTTAAAGTCGGTCACTAAAGCTGCCCACTTGTGAGTAAATTCTGCTGAACTGCCTTTCACTGATAATAAAATCTTTTCTATCCTTAAGCATGACCTTACAGTATTAAGCCATTGTGAAGTAGATGGAGGTAAAGGAGATTTCCAGCAGAGTAAAATGCAGCGTCTGGCAAGGAGAGAACAGAAAGCCAAGAGCGCCCCCTGCAGGTCCCTGGAACTCCAAAAATGGCAATTAGTTCAGATCTGGATTCCAAAAACCCCTGAGAGGATGGAAAAGACATAGTTCCAACATTTTTATAAACTCGGGGAAAAGAAAAACGTGACTTAAGTTGCAGGGAGAGGTCTGGCATCCGTCACACTGGTCCAACATCGAAGGGAAAATCGTAGATAGGCGGGATTTTGAGAAGTGGACTCTGTTTATCACTTTAAACTGTACAAGCTGTAACCTGGCACATGGTGAGATTTGATGTATACTGAGAATAACTTTATCCCACCATGAATCAGACAGTTCAACACCCAATTCACGTTCCCAAAGAGTTCTGCTTTTACCCGATGAATCGGGCTCAATTCCCAGAAGCTTTCCATATATATTGGAAAGGGGTGATTTCAGATTGGGTGTCAAAACCCATGGTGGATCAACAGGAAGAGTTGGAAAATCTGGGAACAACGAAGAAACACAATGTCTAATTTGGAAATAGAGAAACAGATGAGAAGTAGGAAGGTTAAATTTCAAGGACAATTCTGAAAAACTAAGAAATAGACCATCTTTGTAGAGATCTGTCATTGTACAAATGCCTCTCTCATGCCAAACTCTGTAGCCAACATTAGTGGTCGCAGGAGAAAATAAAGGATTTTTTAATAACAGCATTTTAATAGAGGGAGACATAAATTTAAAATGGGACCAGATCTTAAGTGTAGAGAGCACTATAGGATTTGTAATAACAGGATCGTCACTCTTTTACTAATATAGGAAGGCTTATTGGTGTTGTCCATTCTCGTGTATCGGGGGAGTCTCCTGAGGTTGTGACCTCCCTCGATGCGGAGAAGGCATTCGACCGGGTTGAGAGGCCCTACCTATTTGCAGTATTAGCTAAGTTTGGGTTTGGGCCCAAATTTACATCATGGGTACAAGTGTTGTATACATCACCCAAAGCAAGCATAATCACTAACAAAACCAGATCTAGGCCCTTTTCCTTATCTAGGGTTGTCCTGTCAGCCCGCTGCTCTTTGTTTTGGCTGTTGAGCCACTCAGTTCTGCTCAAGACCTCACAGAGCTTTAAGGGCATTTATAGAAATCAGCTGGAACATCGCCTGTCCAGATATGCAGATGACTTATTACTCTACATCTCGGACCCAGTATCTTCCATCTCCAGCATTGTGAGATTGCTAAACCGTTTTGGTAAATTTTCAGGCTACAAGTTGAACTTCTTAAAGAGTGAATATTTTCCAATTAATAATTCTGCACTCCAAATTGCAGAAACTGACTTGCCTTTTCCTCTCTCTAGAGCAGGATTCAAATATTTGGGAATTAATGTGACGCGTTCTTTCTCTGATCTGTTTGACAAAAACTTTTCCCCTCTGCTTAATAACCTTAAACGAGACCTCCAGAAGTGGAGTGTCCTAAACTTAACCTTAGCGGGCAAAATAGCTTGTATTAAAATGAATGAAGATTTATGCATCTCTTTCAGAGTATTCCAGTTTTTCTCCCAAAATCATTCTTTAGACTTATCGATAAACAGCTGTCCGTGTTTATGTGGAGTAATAAACATCCTAGAATCAGTAGGCACTTCCTTTACAGACACAAGGGAGAGGGAGGTATGGGCCTACCTAACCTTCTGCACTATTACTGGGCAGCAAACCTACAAAAGGTTGTCTGTTTATTCCAACAACCAGATGTCGACTGGTGCCGATCTGAGCTGGATACATGTAGGCCATCATCATTTCCTGCAATAGTCACTTCAAAGCTTCCTCTCTCTCCTAAGCAACACTCTTCATGCCCAGTTGTAATTTCCACCCTAAAAATATGGGCACAATGTAGACAACACTTTAATATGACAAACGTCTCTATTTACGGTCCCATATTTGATAACCATGTTTTCCCACCATCCTTATTAGACCCTGCCTTTGCCAAATGGCGAAGTGCAGGCTTAAGTAAATTTAGTGACCTATATATAGATGGCATTTTCGCTACCTTTGATGCCATTTCCTCCAAATTTGGTTTACAGCGTTCCTCCCTATTTCGGTACCTCCAGATCCGTGACTTTGTTCGTAGCATTAGCCCTTGCTTTCCTAATTTACCCCCTAAAGGAGGTATAGACATAATTCTGCAAACTCCAACGTGTAGGGGGCTCATCTCAAAAATGTACAATATCATCTCATCTTTCAATACAGTGAGGCTCAATGAGATCAGAGCAGAATGGTCAGAGGAACTTGGAATACACATCTCTGATGAGACCTGGGAGAAGCCTTACTCTACGCATTGCGTAGAGTAAATGGGTCAACAGCATGAGCTCGACTTGGACTAATTCAATTCAAGGTCCTTCATAGGATTCACTACAGCAGAGCCAGACTCTCGCGGATTTATCCCACTGTCAGTGATACTTGTGCTCGGTGCCACATAGCTAAGGCAAATTTATCCCACATGTTCTGGGCCTGTAACAAACTATGCAACTTCTGGTCTACAATTTCTCAGATCCTATCTGAAGCCTTTAACATAGGTGTCCAACCCAGTGCTGAATTGGCAATATTTGGAGTTCCAGGCGAGGGAATATCATTATCACATGATTTTAAAAATGTACTGGCTTTTTCAACCCTCCTCGCCCGAAGAAGAATATTATTAGCGTGGAAATCAGAACACCCACCCAAGGCTTCTCTTTGGTTGAGAGATCTGTCCATGTTCCTTAAGTTAGAGAAGATCAAATTTTGTGTTAGAGGTTCGACCCAAAAATTTTACAAAACTTGGTTCCCTCTACTATGTTATTTTCCTTCCTCAAGCCTGAAACTCGAATAGGAACTGGCTCCGCGGTGTTTGCCTGCTTCCCCGGCCCGGCAATGGTTCCTTGTGACTCGGGCTGCTGACGGTGTTTATCAACCTGTGCAGTTTTAAGTATCCATGTACTGTGTTTGGATGTCTGCCCACATGCTTGTTCACATGCTGTCCACGTCTCTGAGCTCTGCCTTAGTCCCCTGTGTGTGTTTTTTTTTTCGGCTATTTAATTATTGCTACTGTTTTATAATTATTATTTTATTTTGCTGTTTCTATTGTTTGCAGCCAGGTATGGATGGATGGGGAGGGGGTAGAACAAAAAGGCTACAGGAAGGGGGGAAATAAAGAGGGACAGAAGGACGGGGATGAGGGGAGAAAAAACAATGCCTTGCTTTGTATCTGTGTTCAAAGTCTTGTTGTCATTGGTTGACTAAATAAAATAAAAAAAGGAGGATAGTTTAATTGGTAGTGATGAATAGATAATTGAGGCAGGTGAAAAAGATGTAGAAATCGATTGAATTTCAAGTTTAGACCAGATCAGATTAGGTGAATTTAGCCAATAAATGAATTTATGAATATGTGAAGAGCAGTAATACATTGCAAAGTTGGGTAAGGAAAGACCACCACTCGGGGTGAACTGCTGCAATAGAGAAAGCCTCAATCTGGGGGCCTTATTGTTCCACAAAATGAAGAAACCATCTGATCGAGGGACTTGAAGAACTGTTTAGGTAAGAATAGAGGGATACATTGAAATAAAAAAAGAAGTCTAGGTAGAACATTCATTTTAATGACATTAATCCTGCCAATTAGTGAAAGAGGGAGAGAGCTCCACCTCTGAAAATCTGATGCAATTTGAGAGACTAGGGGGGCAAAATTCTGAGAAAACACTGAGGGCAGAGGTCGTGTAATATTAACTCCCAAGTACCTAAACCCTGAGGGGCTGAGTCTAAGAGGAATGTCAGGATGCCCAAGTTCCAATGCCAATGACTTTACTGGGTAGCATTCACTTTTAAGCAAGTTAATTTTGTAGCCGGAGAAAGATCCAAATTTTTCAAGAATATCCAAAATTGGAGGAAGACTATGTAAAGGATCCGAAACATACAAGAGAAGGTCGTCTGCATATAAGGACAGTTTGAGTTCAACACCAGAGCGGATAATTCCATGAAAAGAAGAGAGGGATCTTAGCGCAGCAGAAAGAGGATCAATGGCTAACGCAAACAAGAGAGGAGAAAGAGGACAACCCTGTCTAATAACCGCGTCCCAACGGAAATAATCAGATTGGACGGAGTTGGTGACAATACAAGCCTGAGGAGATGAATAAAGTAACTTGATCCAGGCCAAAAACCTCCCCCCAAAACCAAACCTATTGAGAACGGCAGAGGTTTTCCCATTCCACTCGATCAAAGGCTTTCTCAGCATCAAGAGAAACGATCACCTCCGGAGACGTGGGGGAATGAGCTGAGAAAATTGCATTCAATAGTGTACGAATATTAAAGAACAAATGACGACCGGTACCAATTGGTCTGTGGAGCGGTACCGGGCCGCAAGAAATAATGAAATATTTTTATTTTCTGTATTATTTGAGTCTGGAGGATCTTTTATTTTGAAAATCCTTGAACGGATTCTCTGGGCTGCGTTTTGCCGCCAACATTGAGCCACAAGCAGCAAAATGAACAGAACCGGATCAGATTCTGTGGACAGTTTGTCTGGAGGCCCAGAGAGGCAGGAGGATGGATTTATCCCGCTGGGTCGATTCCCACAGTCCAAGCTGCTCTGCATCTTATTTTGAAGTGAAATGTAACCGTTACCATAGCAACCAGAGTCAGAGCGTGAGGTCAGGGGTCGAGATGAGAGGAGATGTGAGTTTTAGGTCTGGTTGGTTTAAGGATCGTTGATCGATTTCCCAAACCTCTGTGACCTCAGAGCCGATAAACGTCCTACAGGTTCGGTCGGTTCGAGAGTCCAGGAGCAACTCAGCACCAGAACCGGTTCCACTGAACGACCCGGTTCCGCTGAACGACCCGGTTCCACTGAACGACCCGGTTCCACTGAACAACCCGGTTCCACTGAACGACCCGGTTCCATTGAACGACCCGGTTCCACTGACCGACCCGGTTCCATTGAACGACCCGGTTCCATTGAACGACCCGGTTCCACTGAACGACCCGGTTCCACTGAACATCCCGGTTCCACTGAACGACCCGGTTCCACTGAACGACCCGGTTCCACTGAATGACCCGGTTCCACTGAACGACCCGGTTCCATTGAACGTCCCGGTTCCAGAAGAAGATCCAGTAAAACCCCAACATCCCACAGTGAATTTGTGGCAGTGACTGCATTTTAAAGACCAAACAGAAAGAAAAGCTGCTCTATGATTCATCATAGTGAACATTTTAACTGAATAAACATAACCACATATATAAAAATGACCTTTATATAGTAATAAATATTTCCACACGTTGCCTCCGATGTCCACTGGACTCTCAGTTGCCATGTCAACAGTTTGGGATCCCCTCCATTCCTACATCACCGCGCGTTCTGATTGGCTCCCCGTCACATTCACCAGGCTGCGTTCAGTCAGGGAAAATCCACCGCTAACACACCTCCGCTAACACACCTCTGCTAACACACCTCTGCTAACACACCACCGCTAACACACCACCGCTAACACACCACCGCTAACACATCTCTGCTAACACATCTCTGCTAACACACCACACACTGCAGGACGTTGGAAGATTGTCGTAAAGGGAAATCGGGGCAACAAACAAAGGCTTTAGTGGGACACCAACATGCAGAAGCATCATCTGACGCTGCCATGGCAATAAAACAGTCTGGGACCAATGAGCTAAACTGTCTCGGTTCAGATCTGCAGGTCGCATGACCGCTGACCTGAATGCTGTGCTGAAGATGACCTTTGCTTAAGAAGCTGGCAGTTCAGAGTTCAGACACTTTCATAGAGGTGAAGGAAACCATCAGGAAACCGTCCTGGAGAGCGTCAGGGAGATTCAGAGAGAGGCCTGCAGCTGGAGTCAGGACCGGAGCAGAGCCGCAGGCTGACGGGCGCCGTGCCACGCCGCGCCGCGCCACGCCGCATGGCCGCAGTAAACCAGCACTGAGCTGAACATCGTCACACTTTCCCATTGGCCAACATTTCTAAAACTCCTTGTTTTGCTTTGGTCTTCATTCATACTCTTAACTTTCTGAGATACTGAATTTGGGGTTTTCATGAGTTAATGTTCTAATTATCAAAATTAAAAGAAAACAACATTAGCAATATATCAGTCTGTGTAACAAATATATATTTACAGTATATATAATATACAAGTTTCACTTTTTGAATGAATTATTGCTTTAAATCAACTTAATGAGATTAATTTTATGGTTCCAGTCGATGCGAAGTTTGTTCAAAATTGATTTATTCTTTGAATTTATTTTGTTTAGTCAATAAGTTGGTGGTTGCCATAGCAACCTGATTTCATTAATTAGAATAACTGATCAGTGATCATGTGATCACTGATTGGATCCGTTTCTGTTCATCATTTCAGTCTGACCTCTTATTGCTGTTTATGTATGCAGTTGTTTGCTCATGTATAAGTTCTGACTGGATGTGAAGCAGAACCTCAAACCGAACCTCCTGCGGTACCAGGGTCCTTCCTCAGCCTGCCTTACAGGCAGTTCCCCTGTCGGCCTGCAGGGGGCGCTCTGTTCCAGCAGCTGGAGGGCCAAAGGCCTCTACGCCCCGCCCCTCCTTTCTGATTGGCTGCTTCATGCTGCTCAAAGCGCCAGCTCCGCCCACTGGCTCCACAGCACCCAGATCCTGCGCAGACCAGCAGACGAGTCAGAACCAGGAATCGGAACCAGGAGATCCAACATGGGTGAGTTGGGTTCAGCATGCTGCGTTCTGATTGGCTGCTGCTCACCAGATCTGCTGCAGCTGTTAACCACAAAATATCTGCTCAATAATCAATAATCATCTAGCTGTAAAACATCAGCATGCCTCCTTCAAGGAAGCTGGGGAATTTCAGCTTCAAGCTACCAGGAGGCTTCACATTCCTGGTTCAGGACCTGTGTGTGTGTGTGTGTGTGTGTGTGTGTGTGTGTGTGTGTCTCTGTGTGTGTGTGTGTGTGTGTCTCTGTGTGTGTGTGTGTGTGTGTCTCTGTGTGTGTGTTCTCCAGACTGAGCCAGGGAATCTGGACCTTGGTAGTTTTCCATGAAGAAAAGCCAGGATGTGTGTTTATTGGGGGAAGTTGTGCGCCTGTGTGTGTGTGTGTGTGTGTGTGTGTGTGTGTGTGTGTGTGTGTGTGTGTGTGTGTGTGTGTGTGTGTGTGTGTGTGTTATATAACCCTTTTGTGAGAGCCCGCTGAGGCCCGAAGGAGCCGGTTCTGTTCAGATTCTGACTCAGTTTGTATCACCTGCGGTTGTTTCTGGGCCGTTCTGAGCATGCTCAGTAGGGTTCAGGTTAATCATTGATCTTAACCCAGTAGAGGCCTGTGCTGCAGCGTCTGGTGCTGCTTCTGACTCCGGATCCGTTTGTGTTTTTCAGCCGCGTGTTCAGGATGTGGACCCGGATATCGCAGCCCGCTGGACGCCATGAAGGGTGAGTGGACGTCTGGACCGGGCCAGAACCAGGTCAGCACTCTGGTTCTGGTCAGAACCAGAACCAGAAGTCCAAACAAACCAAACAGTCGGACCAGAAAGTTCAATAGGAAAAACACCTGTCCGGGTTCTGGTTCTGGTTCTGCCCGCAGGCCCCCGTGAGCGGATCGTCTACCTGCCCTGTATCTACCGCAGCACCGCGGTCCAGAAGCCCGACTACCTGGCCACAGTGGACGTCGACCCAGAGTCGCCCACGTACTGCCAGGTAGAACCCGACCAGAACCACGAGTCCAGCAGTCCGGTTCTGCTGGACTCGTCTGCCTTGTGCCTTCTAACTGATTCTGTTTTTCTCCCGGAACTCCTGTTGGTTCTGTTTGGTTCTGATGGTTCTGTTCGTTTCTGTTGGTTCTGTTGGAACCAACTGCATGGACCCAGACATGCAGTTGGTTCCGAT
Source organism: Poeciliopsis gracilis (assembly GCA_911649635.1). NCBI lineage: Eukaryota > Metazoa > Chordata > Actinopteri > Cyprinodontiformes > Poeciliidae > Poeciliopsis > Poeciliopsis gracilis. The sequence goes on along the minus strand of CAJVRI010001204.1, from coordinate 1,151,704 downwards.
GGTTCTGTTGGGTCCAGAGTATCTAACCCGACCCGTCTGCAGGTGATCCACCGCCTGCCGATGCCGAACCTGAACGATGAGCTGCATCACTCCGGTTGGAACGCCTGCAGCAGCTGCTTCGGCGACCCGACCCGAACCCGGAACCGGCTCATCCTGCCGTCGCTCATCTCCTCCCGGATCTACGTGATCGACGTCGGAACCGAGCCCAGAGCCCCGCGGATCCACAAGGTCAGCAGCCGCACACGCTGCTGACCCCTACATGACCTGCTGGAGGTCATGTAGGGGTCAGGAAACGTGCAGACGAAAAAGATGAACAAAACTATGAATAAAAGGAAATAATGTGGAAAACAGACAAACAGAAATGAAAACATGCAGAGAGTTCAGCTGGATCATAAAACGATAACGTAACAGAAAAGAGGAGGAGGAAGAGGAGGAGGAAGAGGAAGAGGAGGAGGAGGAGGAGGAGGGAAGAGGAGGAGGAGGAGGAGGAGGAGGAGGAGGAGGAGGAGGAGAGGAGGAGGAGGAGGAGGAGGAGGAGGAAGAGGAGGAGGAGGAGGAGGAGGAGGAGGAGGTCCTGAACCCAGACGGTCCTGAACCCAGACGGTTCTGAACGCTGAACCCAAACTGATCTTCTGGGGTTTCTTGGACATAGAGTTGACTCCACTGCCCCCTGCTGGTGGCGCCGTGGCATTACAGTGGCTGTAAGGGGCAGACAGTGAAAACAGCAAAGCGGTTCTGTTTGGGATCCGGTCCAAAGATACGAATCCTTCCTGTTCCCGTCCCCACATGGTTATTTATGCTTTTTCTGAAGTTACAGTCAAAGATGACCAGTAATAATTTGGGTTAATTAGCCTGGTGTGAGAGAAAAGGATGGCGTTTAAATGAATGTTTTCATCATGTTATTCACCCAATTTTAAATATTTAACTTTCCAACTAAACCTTTAGTTGGAAAGTTTAATGTTGTTTGTAGCCAGTAGGCTCATGTAGGGAGCTCAGTTTGTAACTAGTTATTTAGCTATCTTCCTAATGAACTATTGAAATTTCTCATGGAGATTTAGTTTAAGCTAAGTATTTAGCTTGCTAACTAAGTATTTGCTGCTTTGCGGGTTCCAGACGGTGGAGCCCATCGATGTGTACTGGAAGTGTGGCCTGGCCAACCCTCACACCAGCCACTGCCTGGCCAGCGGCCAGATCATGATCAGCTGCATGGGAGAGCCAGCAGGTGGCGGTAAAGGTGAGGCCTGAACCCACAGAGAGGAACACGAGCTGGTTCCCTCTGCTGGACGGTGTGGTAACTGCTGCTGTTGCAGGGGGCTTCGTCCTGCTGGACGGTGAGACGTTTGAGGTGGTCGGTAACTGGGAGCATCCAGGTGAGGCGGCGCCGTTCGGCTACGACTTCTGGTACCAGCCCCGCCATAATGTGATGATCAGCACCGAGTGGGGGGCGCCCAAAGCGCTGGTCCACGGCTTCAACCCGGCCCACGTCAAGGAAGGTCAGTGGTCTGGTAACAGCCGTAACTGTGTCTCTTTAAGACACTCTGGCATCGCTAATGATGTCACAAGAATGTGTGTGTCCGAAATCACACACAAAGATATTTACACAAGTTACACATCCGGTATTACTAAGAAACTAAACTAAATGGAGAGGAATAAACTTGTATGACAAGGCCTTTCGAGCAATAATTAATACCGAACAGACAGACACTATTTTCACATGAAAGGTAAAATAATACTGTGCCATGGGTTTGTTGGGACATCAGCCAGTTCTAATAAGAAATATATTTTACTGACCAAAACAGTAGGAAACTTATTACTTATGTTTCAAATTAGATTTTATTTCATATATTTCTTCAGTATTATTTTTCATGTCAGTGTTAATGTCATGATGCTGTTCAGTGACTCCATAACACTTGATTAAGAACCAGCTTTGTTTTTGTAATTTCTGACCTGCCTCTTAATTTATTAACTTTAAATCAATAGACAGATCTAAAGATTAAATCCATGTTTCTGTCCAATATTTCTCTGGCATTAAAAGGATCTGGAACTTTTATGTTTCCCCTGAAAGCTCTGGTTTGCACATTAATGCTGCGTGGGTGAAATTATGTGGATGATACTGTGATGTCCCATTCTCCTGAAGGCAGCACAGAGCTGCAGCAGCAGAAACTGACAGGAGGTGGAGAAGAGTGATGATTGATGAAGTTGCAGTTCGATCATGTTTTGTTTTTTAGGGCTCAGTTTTTTGCAAATAGTTCAAAGTTTGAACTGGTGTTGTACAACTTTTATCTGGCCACTTTGAACAAGATTTAAATCAGAAAATAAAAGCTGATCATCAAAGTTTGAGGCTGACTGGTTTTAAGTTGAATGTGCATTTGCATTTTTTTATATACTGCTCAAAAAAATAAAGGGATCAGTCAAATAACACATCCTAGATTTGAATGAATGGAAAATTCTCATTGAATACTTTAATGAATTTGATTTTCATTGATGATTTTTGTGTGATTTTGTTGTCAGCTTCATACAGGACAAAGTATTCAATGAGAATATTCCATTCATTCAGATCTAGGATGTTATTGGACTGTTCCCTTGATTTTTTGGAGCAGTGTACTTAGACTGTAAGAATAATAATTTTCTCTGGAAAACTAGTAATTCAGTAATGTGATTTTCTGTTAATGATTTTAGATGATAAATACAGATGAACAATAAAAATCATAACAGCAACAATCATGATCTGAACTATCGATGCGTTCAGTGGAAGCAGCACGGGGCCCAACACAGCAGCACATTTTAAACTTGAGCTGCAGCAATGCATTCTGGGTGGAGAACCTGAGGAGAGGAAACGGAACTGCTGCGTAAACAGACTTCAAAATAAGAGCATGAATATAAACGTCTAACTTCCGGTGATAAGAAAAACCTAAACACAGATGTTGAACTTTATTTACTCACTGAAAGTTTACTAAACTTTATTTGGAAAAGTCAGAGGAGCTAGGTTAGCTAAGACGCTAAAAATCATTAGCTGTGCTATTAGCGTGTTAGCGGAAGCGCAGCCATCGCCTCACAGAACCAATCTGGGCCCAACGGCCCGACTTCCTGCGTGTTTCTGGTGCCATCAAGTAAACGGTTCTGGTCCCAGTGGGTCAGAACCCCTGGACCGACTCAGACCAGTCCGGCGTTCTGTTCCAGGTCTCTACGGATCCGCCCTCCATGTCTGGGACTGGACCACCCACAGGAAGCTGCAGACTCTGGAACTGGGAGAAGATGGCGCCATTCCTCTGGAGGTCCGCTTCCTGCACGACCCCGACGCCACCGAGGGCTACGTGGGATGTGCCCTGCGGGGATGTGTCTTCAGGTTCTACAGAACCCCGGTCAGAACCACCGCCGTCATGGAGGCTGCCGGGCTTCTCTAGGAGGTTCTGGTCCAAACGCGGGAGGTTCTGGGACCAGAGGGTCCATCGGCCATCATGAGGGGTTCCACCTAAAAACCATTTATGATTAAAACTGGAATAAAGTTGGAAGGTTTTTATGTTACTGGTGAAATGGGCCAGAACCACTGAGAGTCCAGAACAGAGACAGCTGGAGATCTGGTTCTGGTGTCCATCATCAGAACCATCTAAAGGTTCTGATGTTTCCTCAGAAAGGCGACTGGGCCGCAGAGAAGGTCATCAGTGTTCCCAGTAAGAAGGTGGAGGGATGGATGCTACCTGAGATGCCAGGTGAGCCGACAGTCTACCTGTCTCTGTCCCACCTGTCTCTAACTTGTCTCTGTCTCTAACCTGTCTCTGTCCCACTCGTCTCTGTCTCACCTGTCTCTAACCTGTCTCTGTCTCTAACCTGTCTCTGTCCCACTTGTCTCCAGGCCTCATCACCGACATCCTCATCTCGTTGGATGACCGCTTCCTCTACTTCAGCAACTGGCTCCACGGTGACATCAGACAGTATGACATCACAGACCGCAGGAACCCTCGATTGGTTGGACAGGTCTGATGTCATCACACCTGTCTCCTGCTACAGCGAGACGTCGGCGTGAGACGGCTCACCTGTCTGTCTGTCTGTTCCAGGTGTTCCTGGGAGGAAGCATCATCAGAGACGGACCAGTCAAAGTCCTGGAGGATCCAGAAAAGCAGGAGCAGCCGGCTCCTTGCATCATCAAGGTATAATACCTGAGTCTACCCGAGTCTGTCTGTCTCACCTGTCTCACCTGTCCGTCCCTCAGGGGAAGCGTGTCCCTGGAAGTCCCCAGATGCTGCAGCTCAGTCTGGACGGTCGGAGACTTTACGTCACCACGTCTCTGTTCAGCGGCTGGGACAAGCAGTTCTACCCGGACATGATGAGGTACCGACCCGCGACCCGGAAGAACCCGGCGCCTGCTGAGGACCAGAGCCGCGTGTTGGGCCACAGAAGCTGAGCGTGTCCTGGTGTTTTGCAGAGAGGGCTCGGTGATGATGCGGATCGACGTGGACGCGGAGCGGGGCGGCCTGTCCCTCAACCCGGACTTCCTGGTGGACTTCGGCCGGGAGCCCGACGGGCCGGCGCTGGCCCACGAGCTGCGCTACCCGGGGGGCGACTGCACCTCCGACATCTGGGTCTGACGGAGGAGCGCTTTATCAGCAGCTCTGGTTTCTGCTGAAAAGCCTTTGAATAAATCAGATTTCTGTCTCTAAAAGATAAAAGACAAAAACTTCGATCTGCTCTTCACTGGTCGCATTGCGGCGCCGCGACCCGCAGCAGTCACTATGCTACGCTGCTATGCTACGCTGCTATGCTATGCTGCTATGCTACGCTGCTATGCTACGCTGTTATGGTATGCTGCTATGCTACGCTGCTATGCTACTGCTATTCTACACCAGCAAAGTATTTAGCAGAAGCTAATGCTAAGGTGCTAATTTTAAGGCAAATTAAATCTATAATTTTCGAACCATTTATTGTTGCCTTGTTTCGTTCTTAAATGTCGTATTTATGTTTCCATCTGATTCTCTAGCTGTTTGTCTCTTGCTAAGTTTCTTCTTAATCTTTGTCCAGGAAACGGAACCGCCGTGTAAACAGGCTCTTCAAAATAAGGGCATAAATGTAATTTTTAAAAGCCTGACCCAGAGATGTCAAACTGTATTAGGTGACTCAGCAGCAGTTTCGTGCAGTGACGGCTGGTTCAGGCTCTTGTTGTCCACAGTGTTCATCGCATAAAACTGTGATGATTGAATGATTTGTTTATGTCCACTAGATGGCAGTCACGAACATGGGTGATTGCATAAATGTAAAGAATAGGACAACAGAAGTGGAGAGTCATTTGTGACACACCTGTGCTTAACCTGTGTGAGCAGACCTGTGAAGAGCGTCTCTAATAAATGTGTCTGAGTAAAGCGCAACGACTGGTTCGTATCAAACATGAATATAACATGGTGTCAGGAGTAAACTGAAGGAGTGAACTGAAAAGCCGACCATGGAGCTGAAACCACCGGAGAGCTTGAAGCTGACGGGAAATGTGGATGAGCATTGGCGTGCTTTCAAACAACGCTTTCAACTGTATGTCGCCGCAATGGGTTTGGACACAAAGCCGGAGCCACGAAAGGTAGCGATGTTGCTAACCATAGCGGGAGCGCAGGCTTTGGAAGTCTACAATACATTTGTGTTTGATGAGCCTGAAGACAAAGAAAAGCTGGACGTTGTGCTGAGTAAATTTGATGCTCACTGTTCACCGAAGAAGAATGAATGCTACGAGAGATACGTGTTTCGTTCCAGGATGCAGACTCAGCATGAACCTTTCGATAACTTTCTGACGGATCTGAAAGTAAAAGCTCAGTCATGCAATTTTGGCCTGCTGAAGGACTCGATGATCAGAGATCAGATCGTCTTTGGTGTACGTGACGGGAAGCTCAGAGAGAGACTGCTGAGAGAACTGGAGCTGACCCTGGAAACAGCTGTAAAGATGTGTCGGGCAAGCGAACTGTCTCTGCAGCAAGTGAGGACATTTTCTGAACTTTCAACAGGAACTACTTCACAGTTCAGTGATGGAGCAGCGGCAGTAGGAGCGGTGTCCTGCCACAAGAAACGACATGCGCAAACGAGGCAGCTGCAAGAGGAAACCATTATCAACTGTAAGCGCTGTGGATCGAGGCATAAAGTGAGACAATGTCCTGCTTATGGTAAGCAGTGTTTAAATTGCCGTGGACAGAATCATTTTGCAAAGCAATGCTTTAAGAAGAGGAAAGAAGAAAAGAAGAGGAATCGTGTAAACTTAGTAGATGAAACTGACCTAAGTGACACATTCTTTATTGGTGTTGTGAATTGTGAAAATGAGTCAGAAAAAGTGCAGTGTGTTGACAGAGATGATAAATGGACAATTCCTTTGTTAGTAAATGGAACCACAATTAAGTTCAGATTGGACACAGGTGCGAAGGCAAATCTCATAAGCATATCTGATATAGAAGAAATGCAAGTAAAACCTCACATAAAAGAAGTCAAGTCAGGTCTGAGAGACTATAATGGACAATCAATTGAATGTATTGGAACATGTCAGCTGAATGTGACAGTTAAAGGAACAAAACATCTTGTGTTCTTCTCAGTTGTAAAAGAGGATCGTGAGTCACTATTAGGTGATAAATCTTGTGAAGAACTTGGACTGGTGAAAAGAGTCTACCACATAAACACTGAATTTAATGAATCCAATAACCCTGTTGATGCAATGCTTCAGGATTATGAGGATGTCTTTCAAGGATTAGGTGTTGTACCCTGTACATATAAGATTCAGCTGAAAGAGGGCGCGCAGCCTGTTGTTCATGCTGCACATCGCATTCCAGCGCCACTGCGAGAGGGGTTGAAAAATGAGTTGGATCGAATGACCAGGTTGGGAGTCATTCAGAAAGTGGAAGAGCCCACAGATTGGGTTAATTCCATCGTGATCACAAAGAAGAAAAATGGAGAATTAAGAATATGCATGGATCCAAAAGATCTAAATGAGAACATCAAAAGAGAACATTATCAAATACCCACTCGAGAGGAAATAATCAGTGAAATGTCCGGAGCAAGTTATTTCACCAAGTTGGATGCATCACAAGGATTCTGGCAAGTAAAGTTGGATGAAAGCAGTACCAAGTATTGTACCTTTAACACACCTTTTGGTAGATACTGTTTTCTAAGACTTCCTTTTGGAATAAAATCTGCACCAGAAATATTTCATAGAGCAATGGAGCGGATCATAGAAGGCTTGAATGGAGTAAGAGTCTATATTGATGACATCATCATATGGGGATCAACAGTTCAAGAACACAATGACAGATTGAGACGCGTCATGGAGCGCGTACAGAAACATGGACTGAAGCTCAATAAAAATAAATGTGAGTTTTGTGTCAAAGAAATTATGTTTCTGGGAGACAAGCTATCTGGACGAGGTGTTCAACCAGATGAAGATAAAATACAAGCCATTTTAAAGATGCCATCGCCTGCTGACAAAACGGGTGTCCTGCGTATCATGGGGATGATTAATTTTATAGGAAAATTCATTCCCAATCTGAGTGCAAGGATGACTAACATTCGCAGACTCCTGTACAATGACAGTCAATTCCAGTGGACAGAAGTTCATGAACAAGAGTGGAAGGAACTGAAAAAATATCTGACTTCAGAACCAGTGCTGACCTTCTACGACCCTACTAAAAAAATAAAACTGTCTACAGATGCCTCAAAAGATGGACTTGGAGCAGTTCTTCTTCAAGTTGAGAATGACCAATGGAAACCAGTAGCTTATGCATCCAGAGCCATGACAAAAGCTGAATGCAGATATGCTCAGATAGAAAAAGAATGCTTGGGACTGGCTTATGGACTAGAACGGTTTCATAACTATGTGTATGGTCTACCTACTTTTGTAGTTGAAACAGATCACCGACCCTTGGTTGCCATCATAAAAAAACATCTGAATGAGATGTCACCCAGGATTCAGAGGCTTATGATGAAGATGCAGAGGTATGATTTTACACTGATCTACACTCCAGGAAAACATCTGATTCTTGCTGATGCTCTGTCTAGAGCACCTACACACAATAGTGTGAGTTCAACTGAAGACGATATTCAATGTCATGTGAATTTGGTGTCCAATGTGTTACCTGTATCAGATGGAAAGTTAAAGCAAATAGTTGATGCAACAGCTAAGGATACAGAGTTGCAGTTGGTCATACAGAACATGGATGAAGGATGGCCAATAGGCTCATGTTCACAGTTTTTCAATGTTAAAGCTGATCTAAGTGTTGTGAATGGACTGTTACTGAAAAACAACAGAATTGTGATTCCACAAGAGTTAAGACGGGACATTCTACAGCGGATTCATGAAGGTCACCTTGGCATAGAGAAATGTAAAAGAAGAGCTAGAGAATCTGTTTTCTGGCCTGGACTAAATAAGGACATTGAAGTGCTGATAAGTAAATGTGAAACATGTCAGACATTTAGAAACAAACAGAGCAAAGAACCTATGATAATAACTGATATTCCAACATCACCATGGCTAAAAGTGGGAATGGATTTATTTCATCTTAAAGGAAAAGACTATTTAGTGATCATTGATTACTATTCAAACTATCCTGAGATGGCTCTGTTGGCTAATATGTCATCAAATTGTGTCATAACACATGCTAAATCAATCTTTGCAAGGCATGGTATTCCACATGTTGTGGTGAGTGATAATGGACCATGTTTTAGTAGCAGAGAATGGCAAAAGTTTACAGAACAGTATGATTTTAAGCATGTAACATCAAGCCACATTATGCTCAATCAAATGGAAAAGCAGAGAAAGGAGTTCATATTCTTAAGCAACTTCTAAAGAAAGCTGCAGATAGTAACTCTGACCCGTATTTAGCTTTATTAAGCTACAGATCATCACCATTGCAATGCGGATTGTCACCTGCTGAACTTTTTGATGAATCGGAAGATCTGTACAACTTTGCCAAGTTATGACAGTAAAGAACAAAGGGCAAAGAAATCGTCAAAGTTGGAGTACAAGTTACGAAAGCAGAAAGTAAAACAAAAATCATATTATGACAGATCAACAAAGCTTCTACCCCCACTGTCATACCAGGACCCAGTAAGGATTCAGGATGATGAGGGATGGAAAACCAAAGCAACTATTCTGCAGGAAGTAGCTCCACGTTCATTTGAAGTGAAAACTGAAGATGGACAAATTCTGAGACGAAATCGTCGCAGTTTGTTGAAAACGCCATTTGAACATGTTGATGAGTCGAGTGTAGATTCTAAGGACTCTCAGATTATTCCTACAACTGAAACGCATTGTGACATGGACAGTATTAAGGACAATCCACCACCTGTGTTAAGAAGATCTACCAGAGTGGTAAAAAAAACCTGATAGACTGATTTTGTAAAAAAAAAAAAAAAAAAAAAGGGGGAAAAAGAGAAAAAACAAAAAAAGTTGAAATGTATGTATTTTGTAATTCATGTTTTTAATGAGTGCTAAGTAAGATAGGTTAAGTAATTTTGTTATAGCTATGTGATACTATGCTCTGTCTCATACAATGTATGTTAATGTTAGACAGGATTCTTTTTGTAACATTCTAACTTTAAAGAAAGGAGGATGTGATGATTGAATGATTTGTTTATGTCCACTAGATGGCAGTCACGAACATGGGTGATTGCATAAATGTAAAGAATAGGACAACAGAAGTGGAGAGTCATTTGTGACACACCTGTGCTTAACCTGTGTGAGCAGACCTGTGAAGAGCGTCTCTAATAAATGTGTCTGAGTAAAGCGCAACGACTGGTTCGTATCAAACATGAATATAACAAAAACAACCTGCGAAAATCACACTGACTAATCATTAAGAGCGCAACAAACAGATGAGCTCATTGGACAGAAACATGGAAACATTTTACCTGACAAACTGGGACCAATTTTATCAGCTATCTGTGTTTATTATTCTTCCAAACTGGTTCCTGAACCGTGAGCTCTCCTGACCTCTGACCTTTGATCCAGTGCAGCAAACAGCAGATTTGATGATAAAATTGGCAAAACATTTCATGTAATATCTTAAACTCTTCTGAATCAGGCTTGGAACAGCTTCAATACCAAAACATGTTGCACTCAACATTTCTGATTGATACATGACTCACACATTTATTAAGACTGATTTCATATAAAGAACTACTGATTAGACTCATTTTAATCAAATTGTGCTCATTGTGTCTAAGAAAACAGTTTTACTGATCAGATTATAGTTATATTGATTGAATCTTTAATCTAAATATAATCTACTCTATATAATCAGGTCTAATATTTCAACATGCACTAAAGTTAGTCATCAATAAAACTACTATAATTAAACTAACATTTCCAACAATAGACAAGGAATTATTATGTTTTGAAGACATTTTCATATTGGCACAGCCAGCTGATGTTTACAAACATCAGTGTTGACGTTAATGCATTAATGCGGTTTGTTTAGTTTTGAAGTTGAATCCAAACTGGTTCCCAGTGGAGAACAGATCCTGTAGACATGGATCATAACCTGACAGTTTATTATTATCACTTTATCTTGTTTCTCCACCAACTACAACATTTAACTTTCTGTCATTTAGATGAGACGTTATTGCAGGATAACTGATGGACATTACTTGCTATTCCTCTGTTAGTAAACACGCAGCAACACCATCAATATGTGATTTAATGTGATGACCTCATAGTTCAGCGTCACTTCCTGTGGGTCGAGTCGCGATAGGATAAAGTTCAGAAACATTTTGGCTGCAGAGCCAGAAACTCAGCAGGATGGAAATGTTAATATCTCACATTACAGGAAGCTGAGAGCCAATGCAATGATTGTCTGATCAGTGCTGGTCATAAAAGCTTCCACTCAGGTTCACATTCTGCTGCTCATGAGAGGAAATGAATTTATTCTGGTGAGCCTGGATGGGACGGTCGTGTTCCTCATTGACCTGGTTCTGATCCAATGTGGGTTTTCGAAGCGCACTGATCGCTGCTCTGTACAAACTTGCTTTGAAACATAATTTTCACATGTAACATTAAACATATTCGGTGAAAATATGATTTATAGTAAAGCTTTGCAAACGGTTTTGTCACATATTTAAGTTTTTTAATGCAGCCACCTACAATTCAGAAACATCTGCGGTGCGCGAAGGTTTCACCCAGTTAATCCATAACACCGGCCCTTCTGTCTCAACCCGAACCCTGACTGAGTTCACATTCACAGGGGCCGTGGAGCCCCGGACCGGGCCAGACGCCTTCAGCCTTGTTCACCGGAACCGGACGTCTTTACAAACCGAACATCCAGAGAGGAGGAAACGGTTCTGACCCGCCTGGAGGTGCAGTCTTCCTCATGGGTTCCTCTCTCTGCAGATAAAACATGGGTGCTTCACCTTCCATGTTTCTGTCAGTTATTCATCACTAACAGATTAATTAATTGTTGTAGCAACAAAGACATATTGATTTAATGACTTGATTTTAAATGAGAGCGTTAATAAGTTGATAAGTTGAACAGGTCACTGTTTTTGATTCTGGATTTCTGGAGTCTCTGTTCCATTTTCTCCAGAAAAAGTTTCTGTTTTCTTCTCTGATTTCGGTGAACGAAGTTCAGCAGAAAACAGAAGCAGCAGCAATACGTGCTTTCTACCAGCAGAGGGCGCCGTGATGCCGTCTCGCAACCATCCAACTTTTCTAATCTTTCAGTGATGCCTCACTCCGACTGATAAATGAAATCCACAAAAACAGATCTATTAAAATTCTGGGTGACATTTCCGAAACAAAACATGTTCGGTATAAACCAAAATAAAAAAAATATATAGTTTTGCTGCAAAGTCAAAAAATTTATTAAACACAGCTCAGAATATTAAATAAACCGTACAAGTCTTGGAAAAAAGAACAATAAATTCATCTACAGACACATATCTGCCAAAGTTTAACCACAAAGTAAATCATCACATTAGATACCTAAGAATGTAATAACCGATGGAGAATATTTTAGCTTTAGTTTAAAAAAAGTTTGAACCTAGGTTTTACTAAATCTTCACAGTTTAATCAATTCTGCTCGGAAAGACCTAAAAAGAAGCTCTACTGATCTTAGTCTGAGGGTCCTGGTCCTGGAAATAATCCTCAAAGTGAGGCCTCTTCCTTTTCCGACCCTCTCTGATTGAAATCATTCCACTACGTCAGGTCGTCCGGTCCGCTCGGAGAAGATGTCTGCGACGGGTTCAGGCGGACCAGGACCCGGACCAGGACCCGCCACGGGCTCCGGGTCCGGGGCCTCCAACCCCCGAAAGTTCAGCGAGAAGATCGCCCTGCACACCCAGCGCCAGGCCGAGGAGACGGCCGCCTTCCAGGAGGTTATGATGGACATCACTTCGACCAGGGTGAGTGCGAGGCGGAGGAGGTGGGAGGAGGGAGCTCCCCGGAGGAAGAGAGGCCTGTCCGGGTCTTCGAGAGGCGCCACATCCGCTGGTTCTGCTGAGACTGGACATTTTTGTTTGAGTTCGGTTACTTTAGAAAGTAAAAGACGTTTTCGGGGATAACGCGAGAAGCTTCTGTCTCGTTTAGAGTCGAGAGCGCTTCGGTTTTCTTCGTTTCCGTCGTTAGCAGCGCTAGCTTCTGTTAGCAGCGATGCTAACTGTTTACCACTGCACTGCTGGGAGCTTCCCGGCTGCAGGAGCCGGGAATGAGGCGTCCTAACCCGGGTGAAAAACGGAGCCGTCCCGCTACTGGAGCTGCGGAGCCTCTGCTCTGTCCCAATTTGTTGTGTTTTTGAACAGACTCCAGGTGTGTTTAGATTCTTATCAGTCAGTTTTCATCCCATCCTGGGGTCAGACTTGTTGACCTGAAGCATCCAGCTGCACGTTAAACTCTTCGTCGGTCGTTTGGCTTTTCTTTGGACTTTGGCTGCTCCTCCACTCAGTTCCTGTTCGTGTCCAGATCGCTGTTTCATCTCCAGGCTCTGCTGGTAGAGGTGGTGTCATGCTCTGGGCTGAATCATCTCGGCAGAGCTTTCAGGATTGTACTTTTTCCCACAGAAGCAAGCTGGTTTGGAGATTCCTGTTAATAAAATAGTTTTTTAAAAGTGATATGGATTGATTATGTTTATTAAACATGAACAGAAAATTCTTCATGGGTGAAAAACTTTTCTCAGCTCAGTTCCTGCAGAAAAACAAACCTGAACCTGTTTCATCTACAACTTCTGGAGAACTTTGAACCTGAAACTGGGCCAGTGTTCTGCCTGTGCAGTCGTTTGGTTCTGGTTCTGGTTCTGGAGTCAGCAGAATGAACCCAGATTCTAGGCAGCTGAAAGTCGGGTCCAGCTGATGCTGATGGACCTCCAGAACCGTTCGGAAGCCTCAGTCTACTGCAGCCCAAAAGGCTGGTCCAAACCAGACCGGACATAATTCTGCTGGGTTCTGTTTGGGTCTGTTTGAACTGTCCAGTACCGGCTGGATTGGACCTGCCTGACAGAGTTGTTGTGACGTCATAGGTCATGATATCAAGTTCATGCATGCAGAATAAACTCAGATATTTAGACCCATCAGTGATAAACATGCAGTCTGATAATGACTAATGGTTTTGATCAGAACCTGTGGTCGTTCCAGCAGCTGCAGGCCCAGAAGTTACGCCTGGCCCGGAACCAGGGGCCGTACTATGGCGGCTCCTTACCCAACGTCAACCAGATCGGCCGCAACCCGCAGGACTTCCAGGTAAGCCGTTAACCTGAGTTGGACAAGAGTTTGTGTTAGCTTCCGCTAACACAGTGTTAGCCTCCACCAGTCCTCTGTTAGCGTTAGCCTCCACCAGTCCTCTGTTAGCGTTAGCCTCCACCAGTCCTCTGTTAGCGTTAGCCTCCACCAGTCCTCTGTTAGCGTTAGCCTCCACCCAGTCCTCTGTTAGCGTTAGCCTCCACCAGTCCTCTGTTAGCGTTAGCCTCCACCAGTCCTCTGTTAGCGTTAGCCTCCACCAGTCCTCTGTTAGCCTCCAGTCTCTGGCTACTTGCCCAGTATGACTCCAGTAAAGCGTTGTGTTCCTGTTGACCTGGAATCCTGTTCTGTTGCAGCTGAGTGGTGTTTCAGCGTTTCGGTCCTGGTGGAATATATTAAGCTGCAGCCATAAAACTTTCAGAACGTGAGTCTGAGCCCAGCGGTGAACGTCTCTTCTTCTACTGTTCCTCCCCTCAGAGTTCGTTCCAGTCCGGCCTGGAGTCCACCCGCTCCACCCGCCACCACGGCTTGGTGGAGCGGGTCCAGAGGGATCGCCGCTTCGTCTCGCCGGTCCGACCGTACCGGAACCGCCAAGTATCCTTCAGAACCGCGGTTCCTGCTGACCTAGAGGTTCTGCCGCGGTCTGGCCCGGCTGTTACTAAGTGATGCTTCCTCAGTCTGAACTCTGGAGAGTTAATGAAGTGACAGGATCATCTAGAACCCGGCTGTCACATTGTATAGAGTTTGGTTCTGGAAATGTTCTGTAATTCAGAAGGAGAAGAAGAGCAGGTTGAAAAGTGGTGCTTTTATTGTGAAAGAGCCTGACTGTGTTGTTGCTCCTTAACCTGCCGTCTCCCCAGGTGGAAAACTCTCTGTACAGCGCCGCCTACCTGTCCCCGCCCCCCGACGCCAGCTGGAGAAGGTGGAGTCTGCTACCCCTCCCCTCCGTCTCCATGGAGACGTGTCTGTCCTCTGGGACCCCTGTTTGTCTCTTTCTGGGCCCCCTGTGTGTTCCCGCCTCTCCAACGCCCCACTGTGACCCCAGCGTGACCCCAGGTGGTTCAGCGGAGCAGCAGAGGCTCATCAGGTCGACTGCAGGAGGAGACGCAGTCTGTCCTTAGTCTGTCCTCGGGAACCATGTTCCGCACATTGCCCTGACCCAACACACCTGCACAGCTAGCTCGCATGCTAAGGAAGTAATCCGTCTGAAGAGCTGTTGGGTCAGGGACGCTTCTGTCCCTTCAGGACGGCTCTGGACGCCTGGCGGAGGGTCAGCTGCTCCGCTCCGATGGAGCCGTCGGCCTCCGAGCTCATCTCCAGGATCTCTCAGGGCTTTTGTTTGGACTTTGGCCGGGTTGATCCAGAACCAGAACCAATAGCGTGGTGATGAGATGTAGACCAGTCCTGAACAGATTCCTGACTCCTGTCAGGATGCATGACCTTTAGGTGACCTTTAGGTGTTGCATCAAGCTCAGATGGAGCTTCAGCCTCTGATGAATCTTAAGGTTTTCCTGCAACTGAATGGTGGTTTGGGTCAGAACCAGAACCACTCAGGGACCTGGCCAAGATCCAGAAATCCTGGAGATCTGCTGATCCGGGGAGCGTCTGGGTCAGAACTAAAGCTGATCACTGTTCTGTCTCTGCTGGTCCAACCACACCAGAACCTGGGCTCAGTTCTGCTGACTGAACGGCTCTGGTTCTGGTTCTGGTCGCTGTGGGTCACACAAAGTGGATCCCTGTGTTTCACTAACAGCTGAAGCACTAACAGGAAGCGGGTCTGGGCCGCCGCTGCTGCTTCTGTGGTTTTTCTGTGGCTTCGTTAATCTGTTCCTGCAGTTTCAGTCGTTTTAACTCTGAGCCGCTTCCCTTCGCTCCGTTTCGTGTCATGGAATCTCCCGTTGGGTTTCTGACGGTCTGCAGCCGGTTCTGAATAGAAGCGGTCCAAACACACAGCCCTGTGGAGCACCACGAACAGCAGAAGGGCGAGGAGGATTAGGAAAACATTACAACGTCTTAATACTCACATAAAACTCTGTCAGAATGGAGACTGAGATTGATGGATTTCCAGAATAAAGTGATGAAAGTGTCAGAAGAATTGAATGAGTAAGAAGTTTGATGGCTTCATCCAGATCCCACATGACAAACTCACTCATCGCGTTATTGCGACTTTACATAATGGTGGTTGGATGATGGATGCTGTTCCCACAGTCTGTCCTACTAAACCTGATGACCAGATCTTGGCCCCGCCCCCTCGCTGCTTCTATCTTCCTCCTCTATTGGCTTGAGCTCCTCTTCATCGACACCCTGCCCTGCTCTCTCTTTGTCCTTCTATGTCTCTGTCTCTATGTCTCTCTGTGTCTCTCTATGTCTCTCTGTGTCTCTGTGTCTCTCTGTGTCTCTATGTCTCTCTGTCTCTCTGTGTCTCTCTGTGTCTCTGTGTCTCTCTGTGTCTCTATGTCTCTCTGTGTCTCTCTGTGTCTCTCTGTGTCTCTCTCTATGTCTCTGTGTCTCTATGTGTCTCTGTGTCTCTCCTGTGTCTCTCTGTGTCTCTCTGTGTCTCTCTGTGTCTCTATGTGTCTCTATGTCTCTCTGTGTCTCTATGTCTCTCTATGTCTCTCTATGTCTCTCTGTGTCTCTCTATGTCTCTCTCTGTGTCTCTGTGTCTCTCTATGTCTCTCTGTGTCTCTGTGTCTCTCTATGTCTCTCTGTGTCTCTGTGTCTCTCTCCGGTCGCTGGAGGAAAATAACTTTGTCTTGTTGTCGATCACTGAAAGGAACTGGTCTGGAAACTTCCCTGGAGATAAAAGCCAGTTGTTCCGTCTTCCCACCACAGCGCTCAACAGGTGAATCCTCCTCTTCCTCCTCTTCCTCCTCTTCCTGACAGTGTGACACGTTTCTGTTTCCTGTTCCTGTCTGTTTCATCCCTCCATCTCTCTGCTGTCTGAGCTCCACTAGATCTGTACACCCACTCACATCCTGCTGCAGGTTTGCTGCTGCAGTCTTTGGGTGATGCAGCGTGATGCAGCGTCTCCGGCTGCTTTCAGCCCGTTGAACATCTTCTTCTCCTTCTTCTTCTCTCCTCCTGAATCTTTGTGTCTGCCCCCCCCTCCCCCTCCCTCCAGGACCAACTCTGACTCCGCCCTCCACACCAGCGTCATGAACCCCCCCATGGGAGACTTCAGCATGGCGGGACCCGCCCTGACCCCCCAGGGAGCCAGACGCAACGGTGAGGACCATGGATGGATGCTGGTTGGATGCAGGTTGGATGCTGGCAACGGTGAGGACCATGGATGGATGCTGACTTGTTGGATGCAGGTTGGATGCTGACTTGTTGGATGCAGGTTGGATGCTGACTTGTTGGATGCAGGTTGGATGCTGACTTGTTGGATGCAGGTTGGATGCTGACCGACGAAGTGAGTCGAAGCTGCAGAACCTTCTGGCAGAATCACTCTATCCAGGTCCAGTTTTTGCAGAACCGGGCAGAACCAGATGTACTGGGTGGACAGTAGGGGAGTGTCTCTCTGCCCTCTGATTGGACAGAAACCAGGAAGTACTCCGGCAGTGGGACACAAAAACTCCTACGATTGGCTGAGATCCACAGGAACCTTGCCCTGGTTCTGATCCAGTGTGACAGAACGCTGTGTGTTAAGAGGTTCTGATGGTTCTGCTGCGGGTTCTGATGGTTCTGCTGCGGGTTCTGATGGTTCTGCTGCGGGTTCTGATGGTTCTGTCCTCCATCCTGCAGTGTTCCCATATCCGGTTCCTCCCATTGAGGAAAACGTTTTGGACGAAGACAAACTGCTCAAAGCCTGGGATGCCAAGAAGGTACCGTTCAGTTCTTTTCTGAAGTTGGACCCAGCTGGACCTGAGCAGAACCTTGTGGTTCTGGAAGATCCACAAGGTCCTGCTTTTTATGTCTTCTTTTCTTCTTCTGTATCTCTGTTTCCGTCCAGCTGTCTCTGCCGTCGTCTCGACCAAAGTCCTGTGAGGTTCCAGGCATCAAGTAAGTCTTGGTTCTGATCTGTAGTTCCTCCAGCGGTCCAGATCCGGTTCTGACTGTCTTCTGATTCGTCCCAGCATCTTCACGTCCCCGGAGCAGCCGTCCACGCCGGTCCAAGGCGTCCCTCAGGTCCCCAACACCGGCGGCTCGCTGCCCGATCTGTCCAGCCTCCACTTCCCGTCTCCGCTGCCCACGCCGCTGGACCAGGACGAGCCCGGTTACCCAGCATCCTCTGCTCTGAGCGGCGGCAGCAGCACCGGAAACCTGGCCTCCACCCTCACCCAGCTGGGTATCAACGCCGCCGGAGGAAACGGCAGCTACCACCAGCCAGCACCAGGTCAGAACCCGCCGGGTCAGGAATCAGATCCTTTAACTTCCTTCTAATGTCTTCTGGACACAAAACTCTGCAGTTCTGTTGTCTTTCAAATGTTATAAGAATATTTTTCTGCTTTTATAAAAAACGTCACTAAATCAATCCGTGAAAGTGTCTGAAGGTTTGAATCTCAGCACAGAGGAGTGAAAATATTCTCATTGTTGCTGAATTTTGGCCTGAATAAAATGAAGAAACCCGAAACCTGAGCAGATTCTCAGCAGAACTCAACGTTTGTGTTATGGCTCCGTTAAAGAGTCACAGTTTTATTTCCAGTCCTCTTAGTTTTAGAATAACAAAAGTTAGCAGAAACTAGCACTTCAACAATTGACAGAACTGCTAAACATAAAAGCTTTAGCTGTTGCTGAATGCTTTTAAAAAGTGATGTAAGCTACTGCTAGACTACCACATGCATCACATGGCCTGAAGCTAACGCTAAAATGTTTAACACATAAGTGATTAATGTGTTTAGTACATTAATTTCTTTCAGCAAACATTAAAAGACATTAGAGAAAGCTATCGCTCAACACATAAAAACATAGCACAAGCTAATGGTAAATACTTTAAGATATTAGCGTAGGGTATTGCTAATTCAACTGTTGCAATGATCAGGAGCTAATGCTAAACCTGCAGTAGAAGCTAACACTAAACCACTGAAAACTGCCAGGTCAGGACAGAAATCAGGATTCAGATGGTGATAAATTCATTCAGTGGAGCAAAAATTACAATCATTTCTACTCTATCAAAAACTGATGATGAGTAAAAACATTCAACTAATTAAATGAAAGTGGGAATCAGAGCTTAGCGTGACGATTACAGGTTCCATATGTGGAAAACGCATCAGAGTTCAAAAGCTAACACGACTTTTCCTCATGCCTAAAGTCCAGAATAGATATAAGAGCATAAATACGGGATGCTGGAGGAAGTGTGGGTCAGTGAAGGCCGATCATTCTCTCATGTTTGGAGCGGTCCTGAAACTGATCAGTCTGGGAAAAAAGGCAACAAGATTCTGGGATATGACATCCCAGAGGAGGGTGGCGCCCCCTGGGCAAGAGGCGTGGAATGATAGGAGAAATTTACATTATGGAAAATCCGACACATGGTTTGGAACTTCAGCCAGCACAATATTCAAGACTAAAGACCAAAGAACAGGTCAAAGGTCAAGTAGAGAAAGAGCTCCCAAGCAAAAGTTTTGTTATGTAATGTTGAATGTGAATTTTTTATACACACCAAGTATGTAAACAAATGTGGATAAATAAACAAAAACAGGTGTATGAATAATTCTGGGCTTGACTGTACGTTCTGGAGGTGTGGGTTCAGTGAAGCTGGATGGAGTTCTGGATAAAGAGAAGTGAGTGGTCTGCAGAAGCCATGATGCTGCCACCGCCGTGCATTCAGTCCGTTTGGGTCTGAGTGACCTCGGTCTGTGAGTAAACCTTTCTGGACGTGTTGATCTCCAGGCCTGCGGCGCATTCTGGACGCCACTAATGGTCGGAGAGCTGCGCTCTAAATTTAACCCCCGGGTTCACACGGCGGCGGGTTCGTTCTTCCTCTGCAGTCGGAAAACGTCGGCGTGTTTGGTGGCTGCAGCAGCCGCAGGCAGGAAGCTGCAGCAGCAGACTGCACCGGGATCGGTTTCAGACAGGAAGCGCCTCTGATTACCATCGCAAATGTTCAGAGCACAGCTGGTCGGAGGTTAAAGGTCAAATGTGGAGATGAGATGAGCTGCAGGTGTCTGCAGCGCCACCTGTTGTCTGATCAGGTCTCTGTCAATTTAGAAATTGGTTCTGGATCTGACCTGTACTGCCCGTCAACCTGGAAGGGGGTCAAAGGTGATTTCCAGACAGTCCATCAATCTCAGAGAGACAAAGACTTCAAGGTCATGACACACAAGAAGCCTCTCTGGAAACAGCCGAGTTGAAGCACGGAGGTGTAGCGGTGATGATGTGGGCTTGCTTTGCAGCCACTATAACTTCTACTTCCTGAAATGATTTTTTTTCTTCTTCCTGTCTGTCGGTCTGCCCCCTCAGGTCTCCTGGCGTCTCTACAGAGCACGCTCAGTAACCCCAACCTGCAGTCGTCGCTAAGCAACCCCAACATCCAGTCGTCCCTCAGCAGCCACTCCTTCTCCAACTCTCTGAGCTCCGCCTCCCTCCACTCGTCGCTAAGCAACCCGTCTCTGCAGTCGTCGCTCAGCTCCTCCCCCTCCCTGCCGTCCTCCCTCAGCAGCCAATCGCTGCACTCGTCTCTCAGTAACTCCTCCCTGCAGTCCGGCGGATACGGCGGTGGAGGGGGCGGGGCCGGAACTGGCTCCTCCCCCTACTCGGCGATGTTGGCCGGGCAGGGCCAGGCGTCGCTCAGCACGTCGCCACGGAGACGGGGCCAGCTGTCGCCGCTCATCCTGCCGATGGCGGGGGAGTCACGGAGGATCCACCCCAAACAGTTCTCCCCCACCATGTCCCCCACCCTGTCCTCCATCTCCCAGGTAACCAGCTCACCTGCAGCCGGGTGGATGACGATGGATGCACATCTAGTTCCTCCAACAGGAAGTGCATCCCTGATCACCCACTGATGTCACTTCCTGTGACCCCGCAGGGCGTCCCGTTGGACACCAGCCGGCTCCCTCCGTACCCGCTCACCCAGCCGGGCCAGCAGAACCCGTCTCTGGGTCAGAACCACCAGATGCTCCGCCTCCAGCAGCCCAGAACCAATCAGCAGCAGCAGCAGCTGCACCTGCAGAACCTCCGGAACCAGCACCTGCAGCAGTTTGGACCAGTACGTCAGGATCCTTGCCCACTTCTGATGTTTTGACCCGGTTCTGACTCAGTTCTCCTGCTCCACAGTCGCAGAGGCCCATGGGACCGCAGCAGAACCCCCCCGTCAAGTCGGAGAGCGCTTTGGACCCGTGCAGCCAGACGTCCTCCCAGTACCGGTCCAAACCGGACCAGAACCAGCAGGCGGAGCAGCAGCACATCAACCTGAACACAGACTTCTACAACGTGAGTACCAGAACCGGGGTAGGGTCCAACCGGGTCAGAACCTCACACAGAAACCGTCCCATCTTCCCCCAACGTTCTGCGGTCCCTGTATCGCCCCCCGAGGGTCGCGGCCCCCCGAGGGTCGCGGCCCCCCGAGGGTCGCGGCCCCCCGAGGGTCGCGGCTAGGCCTGTCGCGATAAACGATAAATCAATTAATCGCACGATAAATTAAAACTATCGACCTCATTTTAATTATCGATTATATCGTTTCTTCCTTCTTTTTTCTCTTACTGTTGATGACACTGAATGAAAAAAGGCTCAACTCTCCACTTCCTCCCTTCCTTACTTCCTTCCTCCCTTCCTTCCTTCCTTAGTGTAATGCCCAGCGCGCGCTGCACCATCTTATGTCGCGGATTGTCGGCCCATTATCAAAACCTGAGAGACACATTAGCCGACAGAAATCCTCGCTATAACGGTTCGATCAAACCGTGTTGTGTCCAACAATGGACACAAAATAATAAGTCCAGTTCACTAACTTTGAAACCAGGCATTAATCGATTCCTTACTACAATCTACCTGCAATGCATGTAGCTAGTGTCAGTCTGACTGAATGAAAATCATTAGAACTATTTATGTCACGTTAACGGAGAACAGCTGAAAAGTTACCGGGTTTTCTGGTAGAAATTTCGCTCCAACTCCTCCCCTAGTTATTGATATTTTCTTTGCACGAACTGTTGAATAAACATTCATGTTGTTTCCGATGTCTGCTGGACTTCGGGTTGCACCGTGTCAGCTGTTCGGGATTCCCTCCGTGTTTCCCCTCAGAAAGCAGGAGGGGAATCCGCGCTTTCTGATTGGCTACCGGTCACATTCAACAGGCTGCGTCACTCTCCCAGTCTGGATAAATCCTTGGTTTAGATCGGAGCGGCACAACGATCTACCGTAACACACAACACTAGTGACGATCTCAGAACGAAGAACGTTCTAAGATTGTCGTTCAGGGATTAAAAAATCCTGCAGTTTGAACTATTGATCAGGCAGTGGGATGTCTTCTCTATTTAAATCTAATGATTA
Source organism: Poeciliopsis gracilis (assembly GCA_911649635.1). Lineage (NCBI taxonomy): Eukaryota > Metazoa > Chordata > Actinopteri > Cyprinodontiformes > Poeciliidae > Poeciliopsis > Poeciliopsis gracilis. The sequence continues at coordinate 1,129,606 of CAJVRI010001204.1, read as the reverse complement.
CTGAAGGGCAATAAACTATACAGACTTCATAATCTGCACTCTTTTGGTTGAATGCAGTGTTTATTTCCACTTTGGCTTTATGTTAAAAAAACTATTTTTTTTTGGTTTTGGTTGTTTTTAATTATTTTTCAAGTAGTCCCAGTGTTAAGTGTCTTTAAAGTAAAGTGTTTCTATCTTTGGTAGGAAATCACATGAATTATTACGTAATTTCCATTAAATCAATGTAAAAAGGTCTTCAAACGATATTATCGTTTATCGCAATAATTTTTGAGACAATTTATCGCCATGTGGCCCCCCGTGGGGCGCAGCCCCCATGTTGAGCAGCCTGGTTTAGCTGCTGACGTCCTGATGTGCTTCTTGCAGGACGCACTATTCAGTTCGCTGCTGGACGATCCGTACCTCAGCCTGCAGCTGTCCGGAAAATCACACCAGCAGGTGAAACTTGGTTTCTCTATGAATTCATTCATGTCATCAGGCCTGCGCTTGTTTTAACGAGCCTCTTGTTCAGCCGCTCACCTGACTCAGTCCAGGAACCTGCAGGCCTGAGGAGACTCATCTTAAGAGAACTGCAGCACATGCTTCCTGCTTCCTGCTGTAGCAGGAAGCAGGAAGCATGTGCTGCAGTTCTGCCCCTCCACCAGCTGGGGGCAGCACCAGCCCTGCTGCCTCGTTAACTGGTCCTCTCCCTCTGCTCCAGTTCCCGGCTGAGTGTCCGGTTGACGGCCTGAACCACAGCGGACCGGGTCAGAACCAGTTCCCGTCCAACAGCCAGGGGGCGCTGCTGCAAGAGCCCTGCGACCCGCAGCGGCTCAACCACCAGAACCAGAACTACAACGGCGGAGACGGTCGCCAGAACGTCCCCAACATCATCCTCACAGGTACTGACCTGAACCACCAGAACCTCTCGCTGTTCTGAGCCGGTTCTGACCCGTTCCCTCCCCCTGCAGGAGACTCTCCCCCCGGTCTGTCCAAGGAGATCACCAGCGCTCTGTCCCACGTCCCCGGCTTCGAGATGGACGCCTTCTCCCTGGACGAGCCGCTGCGCATCGACCCGCTGGCGCTGGACCTGCTGGAGGGCGAGCTGATGCTGGCCGACCCGGCCGTGGAGGACTCCTTCCGCTCCGACCGCCTCAAATAACCGGACCGGACTGGGTCCAGACACCTATCCCTCCACATGGAATTCTTAGACTGAAAACCTGAGGTCAGAGGTCACGATAGACTTATTTTCCCTGTAAACTGGTTCTGGTTCTGGTCCATTTGGGCCCAAGATGCAAGAGAGGAAATGTAAAAAAAAACCTAAACCAGCAGCGCTGGGAGGAACTTTGTTTCACGGAAGCAGAACCAGGACCAGAACCGGTACCGCTCTGGGTCGAAGAATCACTCAGAACCACGTCAGACCCGATCCGGTCTGGGAGCAGAACTTTTTCTGCTTTATTATTCCAGAGGAGATCCTGAACCGGACTCAGTGAGACCAGAAGCAGAACCGGAACCAGCCGGTCCGCATGTTCTGGACCCACTGGACCCAGAACTCCGGTTCATTTCGTGTCAAACATCATCTCAGAGTTCAGATTTTCTGAAGTGGACCCTGAATGCAGCACAGTTCCACTGAGGCCGCCAAAGTCCAAAGAAAAGCCCGATCCACCAGGACGGGAAGACCGAATCAGAACCGGTTCGCTTAGGAGGATCCGGTTCTGAAAAATATCAGCGCATCTCATATGATCAGAACCTCTGTGGTCCTCCAGAACCCAGCAGGTCCAAAGCTGCACTACCTGGGAGAACAGACGCCTCCGGAACCGGCCCGGGTCGGAACCGGCCCGGGTCGGAACCGGCCCGGGTCGGGTCTGCTGCCTCCAGCAGCTCCTTTCTGATCCGGGTCCAGAAAAGCCCCGAAATGATTTTTACAGAAAGATGAAAAATAGATTTTTGCACTTTGAAGAAAAAAAGTTAAAATATTTAAAATTTTTATATTTTTATTTCTGCCCAAAGTCTTTAAGCGAGACGTCTCCTGATTGGTGGGACGAACCCTTTAGCCCCGCCCGCTCACTGTGATGGACAGCGCTTAGCCACGCCCCCTGCCTGCTGCTGTGTCCAATTTTCAGCCATATTTTTTCTGTAACGTGTAAATAAGTTTGTATTTTATTAAGATTTGAAATGTGCACAAAGTTTCTAATATGAGAGTCTAATAAACTCTGCAGTCGTGTTCTTCTGTCCGAGAATCTGACACGCCCCGGTCCGATCCCTGGTTCTGCTGATCCACCACAAAATCATGAAAAATCTGATTTTCCCTGTTATATTCCAGAAACACGGCCACAAGGTTCTGCTTCGAGGGTCCAGTCCAGCCGGGTCCAGTCCAGCCCGGTCCAGTCCAGCCGGGTCCAGTCCAGCCCGGTCCAGTCCAGCCGGGTCCAGATTAATTTGGATTTTCTACTGATTAATCAGAACCGTTCAGCTGCGAACAGGAAGTCGGTCCCGCGGGTTCCTGTTTATGGGACACAGCTGGAAGGTTCTGGAGGTAGAACGGATCAGTGACCGGTTCCGACTGACTGTCCGGCATGTGGAAAACATCCGGTTCAGAACTGCAGTGCTGCCCCCTGCAGGTCAGAGCGGGCTGCTGCAGGTCGGTTCCGTTAAAATTCGGTTGTTGATCAGAACGAAGTGAAACCAGAACCTGGAGTTACTGTTGAGAACTTTAACACTCAAAACCAGCGAGTGTGGGCCTGGAGCCGCTGGAAGCGGGACGGGTTCCGGTCCGGTCCGAACCGGAACCCGTCCTGGGAAGAGAGAACTGAACCATGCCGGATGTCGGCCCTCCAGGACCCACTTTGGGCCCCTGCTCTGCTCTAAAGGAACTAAATGTAGAAACCCAACAGTTCGCTCTGGGCTAGCTAATACACAAATTAGCGGAAGTGGACTATCAAATTAAAAGCTGTCAGAACCAGCTGAGGATCCGCTTGACTTTAAAACGGCTCAAGCTTTTGTTTAAAATGTTCAAGAAAGAGGAAAAGAAAGCGGCTGTCTTGGTAATCCTCTTCCGGTTATTTAATACTTTAATTAAAGTTTCAATCTAAATGTTTAGCTTTAAAACTACATATTTTGTAAAATGTTTAATTTGGAGCCAGATGTTCATCTTTATAACTAAATATTTAGTATGAAGGAAAAAATTTAACTAGCTTGCTAAATAAAGTTTGAAACTGACTGTATAACATGGTGAAAATATATAAATCCCATTTTCTCTTATTGTTGAGTTTGAATAACATCAGTGGATGTTAAACTCGGAGCAGCTCCCAGGAACGTTCTGCCAGAGAACGTTCCTGGGAGGATTCGGTCTTTTTTCCGCTCAGTCGGCAGACTTGTGGTCAGAATCAGAACCGGACCTGAAAATGAACAGAACTCGATTCTTTAATGATCGAAACAACTGGATGTGGACAGAACCACGAACAAAACGGTTCTATGAACCTGGTGTGTGTGTGTGTGTGTGTGTGTGTGTGTGTGTGTGTGTGTGTGTGTGTGTGTGTGTGTGTGTGTGTGTGTGTGTGTGTGTGTGTGTGTGTGTGAGACTAAGGCCATTTTTCATCCTGTTTTCTACTGATGTTTATGAATTTCTCACATCCTTTGTGCTGTTTATAGTTTTAGAGGAAAAACTGATTATGTTTGTATTCAAATGTTTTTATTGGAGTTTATTGATAATATTAATAACCAGGGAATATTGTAAATGTTTTAACCCGGAAGTGCTTCTGACGTCAGCAGGAGCCGTTTCTAAAGGCGAACTGTCTTAATTTTACAGAAAATAAAGCAACCTGCGGAACTGCTGCCCCCTGCTGTCCGTTTCTCTCTTTCATCTGATTTTCTCTTTGTTTGTAAACAAAGTGATTATAATCATCCCTCAGTGGAGCAGTTGGCCCTCCAACCTGCAGTCTCTTACAAAAGTATTCACACCCCTATATTAACTGACCAATTTGTTCATTAGACTGTCAGGCTGGAGGAGAGCGTTACCATGGCGACTATGGAGGAGCTGCAGGTATTCACAGCTCAGGTAGGAGGAAATTAACATATTCCCACTGTCAAACATGGTGGAGGCAGCATTGTGCTGTGGGATATTTTTGCAGCAGGCACCAGAACTTTATGAAAAATTAAGTTTTATTTGAATTAAAACTTTAAAATGAAAATAATCTTGTCCAAAATGAAGAAATATGAATCTAAACTAACTTTAAAAAATATTTTAAACAAAACCTCAACTCACCAATAAGAACTTCCCCCCCGTGATGTCATCGCCCATATATGGTCATTGCAGGTCCAAGCTACAGCTTCAGCACTATTTGCTAAGGAACTCTGTAACAGCGCCACCTACAGTCTGTTATTGTTGCTGTATTAATCTGCTGATAGCTTTTAAATTAAAAATGATCACCAGTTTTTATAAACAAGAAAGAAAAGCCTCACTTTTGAGTCAGGCCATGGGCGGTTCTACATGGGGGGCCGCACTCTCCAGACAAAACTACATCTAATGTAAGCCATTTTATCGTTTTACCTTCACAGTTTTACTTTTACAACCAATTAAAAATAAAAGTGTTGAGCTTTCAGCTTCAGGTCTGTCCTCCCCCTCTCCACTGTGACCTTGAATAACCTTGAAGTTGAAGCAGAACTGATGATTGTACGTGCAAAGGGAACAGGAAGTGCTGGTTTTAGCGCTTCCTCTATTTTCTGCAGCAACAGGCCTGATGCATTTCAGAAATATTCACAACGTTCTCCACACATCTGATTGAGGAACCGGTTCATCTGGAGGAGACAGAACCAGAGGGCGGTTCTGGTACCTGGTTCCAATCCAGTCTGATTCTGGAAGAGGAAACCAGGAGATGACACATGGCGGACCTGTACCAAAATGGTTCTGTTGTGTTCTGCCATCAGTTCTGGATCTTTCCATGTGAAACTCCCTGCTGGGTCGGGTCTGGTTCTGGTCCAGATGGAGGGGACGGTTCTGCAGTGGGTTAATAAATTCATCTTCTGACAGCTGCGTCAATGTTGCCGCATCTGAACCGGAAACAGTGCTGCGAGGCTTCAAAGTAAAAGTACCACTAATTTCAAACTAAAGAGAAAACCCCTGAAGGAAGTTGATGGATTTATAGATAATTTATTAGACAAACAGTTGGAAAATTAATCAACCAATGAAGCACAGAGATGTTTAAAGCTGATGTTCAGCCATCTTGTTCAGAGAATCCAGATTCTCTGATTCACTGAAGTGAAATAAACAGTGTTGTATAGTAACGAAGTAAAAATACTTCACTACTTAAGTATATTTTGGAGTACTTTCATACTCCAAATGAAAGTATGAAAGTACAGTGAAGTATACTTCACTATACTTCAAATATAGTGAAGTAAAACTTTCACTTTTACTTCACTACATTTCCGATCTTAATTGCATAATTTTACTCCGATCCATTTTCAATGTGTGGTTTAGTTACTGTGAGGAGGAGCGTCACGAGTTACGACCTGATTAAAGAGCCGCGTTAACACACACACACACACACACACACACACACACCCCAACACACACACACACACACCCACACACACACACACACACACACCACACACACCCCAACACACACACCCCACACACACACACACACACACACACCTACACACACACACACACACACACGCAAACACACACACAAACACACACAATCTCTAACTTACGTTGTGTTGCAGTTTAAACTGGCGCGGTTCATCGTGGGTCACACGCGGTGTTCCCGCTTCACTTCACATTAATCCTTATCTGTCATTTTCAAACATTTTCCCGGCTTTATTTTCAATTAGCTTTATTGTTTCCGGATCGTGACGCACCGAGAGAGAGTTGCGCGATGTGGTGACGTCATCAGAACGTACTGAGTGTTGGCTGTTTCATGGATTATTGTATTTTTTGGATTACAAGTTTATTTATTTTTTTCTCTTATTAATTATTTAAACCTAGTGGTTTAGGTAAAGCTCCTAATTTTCTTAACTAAATGATGCTGCAGGTTTATCTATTAGCAGGTTTCATTTTGCCTGCACTTGGTTGTGTTCATTATTTTAAGTGTATTTAACAAGTTTACCAAAATATTAAAAATGTCATTCAAACTGCATTTGCCTTGTTTTACTTTTTACTTGTACTTTTCATTACATTACTTGAGTTCATCCATTTTTACAGTACTTTCCATACTTAAGTACAAAACGTTTCAGATACTTTAATACTTTAACTCAAGTAACATTTCAATCAGTGACTTTTACTTTTACCAAAGTCATATTTTGGAGAGAAACCTATACTTTTACTGGACTCCGAGATTTCAGTACTTTATACAACACTGGAAATAAAATCACAATTATCAAGAAATTATTGACATAATAGATACTATAGCATCCATCCATCCTGCTACGTTGAACGGATGGATGAACAGATGGATGGATGAACGGAATGTAAATGACAACATTAACAACAATTGGAAATGTGAGTAACTGCAGGTGCTCTTATTTTGAAGGTCTCTTCCGGAAGCAGTGTGCCGTGTTGCGTCCCTCTTCCTCTTTTTCTTCTTCTTCTGCGCCTCTCGGATCAGAACTGCTAACATGGACGGAACCTGGCTGGCATCGACCTGACCATGATCCTCCCTCCTCTCACCTGCGGGTCGAACCAGCTAACAAGTCCAGGTACGGTCCTCCCGCCTCCGGCTGTCCCGGTACCGCCCAGAATCGAACCGGGCCGGACCCAGTCCGGCTCCCAGTTAGCCACTAACTGCTACGGAGGGTAACGGACACCGCGATGCGCCTATTGTCGGACAGTTCTCTGGCTTGTTTTCAGTGATGTTCGGACCTGCCGCAGTTCGGAACCAGAGGAATGGGTTCGGGTTTTATTCGGGTTGAATGATCCTCAGCGCCGCCAGACTGATTATCGTTATTATTGTTTATTAATAATAATAGTTTTAAACATTATCGCTAAAAACAGCAGAACAAATCTAATACGGTTCCAATGTTCGGCCGGTACCGGAACCGTTCTCCTCAACCTGTCCGTTTCGGTGGTACCGGAGCTGGTCAGCGGCTCTGACCGACTCGCTGTGACCGGGAAAGATGCTTCAGAGCCCGGCCAGACCTTCACCGTGGGCTGTCCGAGGATGGAACCCGGCAGTTGCAGTAGTTTTAGGCCTGTTTTCATGCATGCAGCCCCGCATGCAGCCCCGCATGCAGCCCCGCATGCAGCCCCGCATGCAGCCCCGCATGCAGCTGATGCTGAATGAAGATTAGATGGGTGGTTGGATGATGGAGGAGCTGCATCTCAGACATCAGATGTAGCTCCGAGGAGAGGCAGGTGAGATCTCTGCTCCTGACATCAGGGGTTTGTTATGAATTATTAATGCACAAGGAGCAGAGGGTTAAGGTTCCCACGAGTTCCCACGAGTTCCACTTTTCCAGAGTTGGCCCCTGATGTGGAGTACCAGGAATCTGATCAGAGGAATCATCATTTGGACCAGCAGAACCGGGTCAGCAGTAAACCAGGTGATCCAGATTCCTGAAGGTTTTCTTCCAATCACAGCCCTCCTGGGAGTCATGTGACCGACTCTGCATTTGTTTTGGCTGCGGCTTCCAGGACGTGTCCACTCACGTCTGTCCCTGAAGGAACAGAAACACTGATGCTTCCATAACAAACCCAATTCTGGTCCAGTTGGATCCAGTTAATAATAATCTGCAGTCGGTTAAGAAACTGGATTCTTCCAGACAAACTGGAAGAATCCGTGAGATCATAGAGGACACCAAGTCCCAGCATGCACTGGGGCCAGCATCCATCCAGCATCCATCCAGCATCCATCCAGCCAGCATCCATCCAGCCAGCATCCATCCAGCCAGCATCCATCCAGCATCCATCCATCCAGCATCCATCCAGCATCCATCCAGCCAGCATCCATCCAGCATCCAACATCCAAATAGCATCCAACCCCAGTGGCCATGTTGGTTTTGTGTCCAGAGCCGTTCTGTGGTTCAGTGGATCAGAACCAGCACCACCCAGCAGAGTAGTAATTCTGTTGGTTAGCAGCTCTGCTCTGGTTCTCTTGAACGGGTCGGGTTCTGATCCAGTTCTGGTTCTGGTTCTGCTCTGTCATCCCAGCAGCAGCTGCTCCTCTCTTCTCTGCTGCAGATAAAAATAGAGGCAGATATTTGGAGCCTCAGCGCTTCGGCTTTCATCCTGCTGCTGAAACCGGCCAGAGACGGGCCGGAACCTCAGAGACGGGCCGGAACCTCAGAGACGGGCCGGAACCTCAGAGACGGGCCAGAGTCTAGAACCCCCCCTGGAACAACACTGAAGTTGTCAATAAAACCAGATCACTTCATTCAACAAGAGAGAGTTCAGATTCTGGTCCTGGTTCTGGTTCAGGTTCTGGTTCTGGTTCAGGTTCAGGTCCTGGTCAAGGTTCTGGTTCTGGTTCAGGTTCTGGTTCAGGTTCTGGTTCTGGTTCAGGTTCTGGTTCAGGTTCAGGTCCTGGTTCAGGTTCTGGTTCTGGTTGTCCTGGTTCTGGTTCTGGTTCTGGTTCTGACCAGCACACAGCCACTGCCTGTTTCTCAACTTCTTTATGGAAAGTTGAGTGGAAGGAAACAGTCTGACCCGGTTCTGAGTCAGCTGAACAGGAAGTGGTCGACACCAACGTGACGTTTGCGTCTCTGGAAGAACTCAGGTTGTCCCTGTAACCATGGCAACAATCTGTTCAGCGAGGAAGACTCCGATGAAGAGTCTGTTTCACTTCTCTGTTTTTAAAAAAAGACACATGAACAGTTCAGCAAAATACCATTTAACACTTCAGAATATAATCTAAATAAATGTCATGAAATATAAAATTCTGTATTATATAATAGAACAGAAAAACTTTCTTAATCCCACAGGGAGATTCAGGCTGTCTGTCTGTCTGTCTGTCTGTCTGTCTGTCTGTCTCTCTGTCTGTCTGTCTGTCTGTCTCTCTGTCTGTCTGTAGCTCACATCAAGTCATATCCACACAACATTAAAAATCCTTAAAAGATACACAAAATACAATAAATACAATAAATACAATAAATATAATAAATACATCACCACTAAAAGACGTCTAGAAAGTGTTAAAATACAAATACTAATTACCCAAAACCATTCAAAACATAAAACCAACATGAGAAACAGAAATAAAAACGTTTTAGTTACTTTTTAAAAACCTTAAAAAACCGGAGCAGAACCATCAGAACCAGCAGAACCATCAGAACCATCAGAACCATCAGAACCAGCAGAACCAGCAGAACCATCAGAACCAGCAGAACCAGCAGAACCATCAGAACCAGCAGCCTGGCGATGTGACGCTCTGCTAGAACTATACAACAATCCTAGAACCAACCAGCGGAGGGAAACTGTCTGGCTGGTTCTGATGGTTCTGATGGTTCTGATGGTTCTGCTGGTTCTGCTGGTTCTGATGGTTCTGCTGGTACCAGTGAGAGGTGACCTTTAACTCCTGCAGGTTAAAGGTTAAAGGTGATGCAGTCACAGACCAGGTGAGACTGAAGCAGGATCCGTTTCCTCCATCAGCTCATCAACGTTTCCATGGCAACAAACTGGACTGAAATGAAACTACATGATAAAAACTAAAACAACAAACAGGAATAAATATAGAAATCATTTAATGAAACGATAATTATTGAATTTGTAAAAATACATGTGAAATATTTTAATGTGAAGGAACAAAAATATAATAAATAAATTTCAGTCATAGTTATAAATAAATAATAAATAAATTTCCGGGTTTCATCGGGTTTCTACTCTCTGTCTGGTTCTGGTTCTGGTTCTGGTTCTGGTTCTGCTCCAGTCAAGCCTCCATTGTTCTGTCTGAATGAAAGCTGCAGTCATGTGACTGCCTGATGCGTTGCCATGACAACCGTCAGTGACAAGCGGCCTCTGTTGGGCCCGGCGGTACCAGCTGGCCGATCCGGGTCGGAGACGTCGGCGCCATCATCACCACCACCGTACCTTTCGACCCAAAGTGACCCGGCGCTGAGGAAATCTGGTTCTCTGGGTTTTCCTGGATCTGCTAAGAAACAGGAAGTGATGAAATCAGCTGTTGCTATGGTGATGACAAAACCTGACTGAAGAGCCTGGTTCTGGAGGTTCTGAAAGGTTTAGTTTCTCTGAAGCTGCTTTTGGATCAGTCGGTTCTGATTCTAATTTGAAACCGGCCGACTTCATCACATTTATTCTCAGCTCGTTTTTTTTCTCCTTCCTGTGGAAACAGGAAGTGAGCAGTAAGCCCCCCCTCCCCCCGATGCTCAGCTGGGGAGGAAGTGCAGCAAACCATTCTGCTGTTTGGGTCGGTTCTGGTTCCGGTCTGAGCTGACATTAATCTGGTTCTGCTTTTTAACTGGTTGCAGAACCCTGTTCGGTTCTGATTGGTTCTACTGGGTTCAGTTTGGGTTAGTGCTTCCTGTTCATCTGGGCTGGATGATCCGATCAGAACCGCTGGTAACCGGATATGCTGTCACCATGGCAACTGGCAACCACACAGGAAGTCCTCAAAGAACAGGAAATAGGCTGGTAGGCCTCTTCCTGTTTGCCAGCTGACCTTTGACCTCTTTTTCCCCTGATGACGGGTTCAAATCTGAGCCCGACAGGCAGGAACCGGCTGGTTCAGCAGAACCAGAACCGGGACACTCTGTGAGAAAGTGAAGCAGGTTCTTAATCTAGAGTCACAGGCAGAAATGACTTCCTGTAATCTGGATTAATGTTCAGTGGAATCACTCAACCGGCTTTGAAACTGGATTAGATTACACCTGATCTAAACCTGTTTCTAACCGGGTTTCTTCTAGTTTACATCTGGTCTAAACCGGGTTGAACTTGGTCCAACCTGGTTTGGTCTGGTTCTGATCCCGTTCCGTTTTGGATTGAATCCATAGCCGTGTTTTGCCTCTGCAGGATTCTCAGGATTTATGATATTAATAAAATGGTAGGAAGTATTTAACCCTCTGCTGGTGACCTCTGACCTCTGACCCTGCAGGGAAGGCCAGTCAGGAGGCATGAATGATGAGAAATGTCCCCAGCTGGTGGACTACTTCGTGGTGGCGGGCCTGGACCCGGCCGGGCCCCGGAGGTCCCTGGACGAAGACGGCCGGGCCTCCTCCTCCTCTTCGTCATCATCGGCGGCGGCGGTCCGGGCGGCGGAGCCGGTGACGGACCTGGCGGTGATCGCTCGCGGTCTGGGGGAGGAAGTGCCGGAAGGCTTCACCTGCATAGAGAAGACCCTGGGGGGCCACTCAGCCGAGCTCAGCGCCGGAATCATCAACAACCCTCACCTGTACCTGTGCTACCGGCGGGGCCGGGACAAACCACCGGTCCTGGACCTGGGGTGAGTCTGGGTCTGGGTCTGGTTCTGGGTCTGGGTCTGGTTCTGGGTCTGGGTCTGGGTCTGGGTCTGGTTCTGGTCGGGCGTCAGCGGGTCGGATCCGGCTCGTTTAAGGACCTGGATCTTCGTTGGATTTAAAGTGCTGCTGTGCTGCTGAGGCCGTCCGGTTCTGACCGCAGGGTTCTGACCGCAGGGTTCTGACCCGCAGGGTTCTGACCGCAGGGTTCTGACCGCAGGGTTCTGACCCGCAGGGTTCTGACCGCAGGGTTCTGACCCGCAGGGTTCTGACCCGCAGGGTTCTGACCGCAGGGTTCTGACCCGCAGGGTTCTGACCGCAGGGTTCTGACCCCAGGGTTCTGACCGCAGGGTTCTGACCGCAGGGTTCTGACCCGCAGGGTTCTGACCGCAGGGTTCTGACCCGCAGGGTTCTGACCGCAGGGTTCTGACCGCAGGGTTCTGACCGCAGGGTTCTGACCCGCAGGGTTCTGTATGAGGGCAAGGAGCAGCCGAAGCAGGGCTGGTACGTCATCGAGACGACGCCCTACAGCCGCTCGGCCAGCCTGAGCTCCGGCGGCGCCCCCACGGCCCACCGGGTCTTCCTCATGTACCGCCGGGCCCTGGACTCGCAGGGCCTGCACACGCTGGGCGTCACCGACATCGCCCTGCTGATGCCCAGCAAGGGGGAGGTGGCGCCGCACACATTCTGTCGGGTCGACAAGAACCTGAACACAGGCATGGTGAGTAGCGTGGCGGTCCGGACCGGTTCTGTGAGGGTGTGAATACTAATGGTTCCCTTTTCTGCAGTGGGGTCCAGCTCTGCACATCTCCTACAAGCGAGCCGTGGCTAAAGCCAACGCCCTGGTGTTCGAAGCCAGTGAGTCGGCGCTCAGCTACTTCCTGTTGTACCCGAGCGGCTGCATGTGGACGGGATCTGGGTTTGGGTTCACAGTCCGGTTCCTAGAACCCATGTTTTCTAATAATAATGACATCAGTGGTGCCAATCAGTAACTCAAGAGTTAATTGTGCTAAGTTGCTAACACTAATGTGCTAATCGTAAACATTAGCTCCGCTAACGATCGTGTTATTCTAGCATGGTATTGAAAAAGTTACCAAACATGTTAAAGTGCTAAGCTAAATATTAGCTTTGCTAAGAGCAGATTAGCAGAAGTTTGGCCACCACCAAACTTTAAGCTCCCAGTCTGGATGTCATCAGTCCAAAGAAGAACGTCCAGAAGTCAGGAGAACTTGGTACATCAGGATGTTTGTGGACAGAAATCACTCGATGAAGCAGAGAGATCCTCTCCTGTGTCTGCATTCTCAGATTCTGACCTGAGAGCCTCGGCCTCGCTGATCCAACTCGCTGTGTTCTGCAGGTCTGATCAGCCGGTACCCAGAGGACGACCTGGAGGCGTTCCCTCTTCCTGAGTCGGTGCCGGTCTTCTGTCTGCCGATGGGCGTCACCGTGGAGAGCTGGCCGCTCAACTCCAAGTACCAGCTGCCCGTCTTTTCCACCTTTGTCCTCACATCCGCCTCCGGAGACAAGGTGGGTCCAGAGACGGTTGCTGCAGTTAGACAAAATGGAGCAGAGAGCAGGAGAACGACAGCATTGAGTAACGCCATCTCTGTCCCGCAGGTCTACGGCGCAGCCATCCAGTTCTACGAGTCGTTCTCCCGGGATCTTCTGTCCGAGCGGCAGAACGTCCGGCTCGGCCTGCTCAGCGTGGTGGACCGCCGGCCCATCACCGGCCGCAGTCTGCACGCCAAGAAGAGCATCTGCGTTCTGTCCCACTGGCCCTTCTTCACCGTCTTCCAGAAGTTCCTCACCTTCATCTACAGATACTCCGTCTCCGGGCCGCACGTCCTGCCGCTCGAGAAGTCCGAATCCTTCCTTTCCACTCAGCCGTGTTTTCAGATAAAAACGGTCTTTGTTTATGGAGTCTGCATCTCTTCTTCTTCTCTGTCTTTACTCGTCTCTGTTTCTGTCTCTGCAGACACATCTCCAGCTTCATGCACAACGTTCCGTTCCCTTCGCCTCAGCGTCCACGGATCCTCGTTCAGGTAAAAGTCTGTCAGGATCAAATAACCTGAGCATTTTCTCACAGGAAAAACAAGAGAGAGGTAAGTGTTCCAGATTTTACCCTCCAGAGCGGAGAGCAAACATCTCCATCACAGTGTCTGTACCGCTAGTTACAGAGATGTTAACGACTGGAACCAGCTGCCAACACCCAATCATGAATCTTTCCTAATACAGTGAAGTTTCATGTCTCAAGCACAGTTCGCTTGTCTCTGAGTCATAAACTTTGACCCTTAGCCTGTGGTATCTCCTTCCAATTTGGCAGCTTCGACGTCTTCCTGCAGACATCTCTCACAAGGCCCACGTTCCAGAAACAAACATAGAAGCTAACAGTGCTTAAATATAATGATGAGTATTCATATGGGTTATTATTTAATTCTATCGAAGTCAAACCCAAACACATCTGTGAACCCGGGAACCAAAACCAGAAAAGTTTCAACTCTGGAGAAATAAAAAGCAGACGAGGCCTTGGATATAACTCAGTATCATCAGCATATCGCCTGATCTCAGGTAGAGATCTGCTCCACTGGTCACTCCGCTGTCTGGACCTGAAGACCCCACAGGTCCATCCATCCGTCCCACTTATCCAGGGTCGCGGGGTCAGCAGCCTAAGAGGGGCCACTTGTTCCAGCTCCTCCAGAGAATCCTTCAGGTCCCTTCATGGTTTAATTTTCCCATCTGTGTTGCAGCTCTCTCCGTACGACAACCTGCTGCTCTGCCAGCCGGTCTCCTCCCCACTTCCACTGAGGTGAGTGCGACTGGGTCAGATACAGAACCCTGAGGAACACCAAACCTCAGTGAACACTCGCCGATCAAATGTTGAACTGTTCCTTTAATTTCTCAGAGACTCGCCTGATTGAGTCGTTTTGTTGTGCTAACTGTGTGTGTGTGTGTGTGTGTGTGTGTGTCTCTGTCTCTCTCTCTCTCTCTGTGTGTGTGTGTGTGTGTGTGTGTGTGTCTCTCTCTCTCTGTGTGTGTCTGTGTGTGTGTGTCTCTCTCTCTCTCTCTGTGTGTGTGTCTCTCTGTCTCTCTCTCTCTCTCTCTCTCTCTGTCTCTGTGTGTGTGTGTGTGGCAGCGGTGCCAGCTTCCTGAAGCTGCTCCAGAACCTGGGTCCAGAGAACTCCTGCACGCTGCTGCTTGCTGTCCTCACCGAACACAAGCTGCTGCTGCACTCGCTGCGACCCGACGTCCTGACCTCCGTCAGCGAGGCCCTCGTCTCTGTAAGACTCCGCCCTCCTCCTGAATTAAACAGAACCGGGTTGGATCTGCTACCTGGAACCGGACCTGGAGCCGGTTCTGGTTCTAAAAGCTGCATATGTTAATTATTCAGAAACATTGCAGTTGAGGCTCGTAGCCTGGGTCCTCCTGTAAGACTGAGGTGATATTTTGTTCCTTGATCATTGACATCATTTATGTTTTAACAATTTTTGTGAATTTTTAGTGAATTCATAATAATGCATTAGTGTGGAAAAATGCACTTGGCTGCTAACCTGGTGGGGTAGCCAGCATGCTAGCGGCGACATGCTAACCCAGCAGGACGATTGTTTCGCTCTCAAATCGTCGTTTGCATCAGGGAGCTCAAACTTTTCAGACCAACATGGAGTTTTTCTCCCAGCAGCCGCTGAGATCCACTGAGATCCGCTGAGATCCACTGAGACCCACTGAGATCCGCTGAGATCCACTGAGACCCGCTGAGATCCACTGAGACCCGCTGAGATCCACTGAGATCCGCTGAGATCCGCTGAGATCCACTGAGACCCGCTGAGATCCACTGAGATCCGCTGAGATCCGCTGAGATCCACTGAGATCCACTGAGATCCGCTGAGATCCGCTGAGACCCGCTGAGATCCGCTGAGATCCACTGAGATCCACTGAGACCCGCTGAGATCCGCTGAGATCCGCTGAGATCCGCTGAGATCCGCTGAGATCCGCCTCATCACACCAAGACACAGAACCTGCAAATTAAACCCTGTCGACTCATTTGTATCCATCAGTTTGATCAGAAATGATAACTGATAGAAAACCTGACACACTTTCTTCCCCAGTGACATTCTGGCACTGGGAGCAGGTTACTGGTTTCCCAGTCAGGTTACTGGTTTCCCAGTCAGGTTACTGGTTTCCCAGTCACAAGCTGGATTTAAACCTGATGTCAGAAGGTGTCAGTCAGTTCTGGTGGATCTGAACTTTGACCTCAGTATGGGAAACTGCAGGCTGATGGGAGGAGCCAAATGGCTCTGTTAAAGTAAAGGCCAATCTTCTGAATCTGGGATTTAAATCATTTAGTTTCACATAATCCTGGTGGCAGAAGCCGTTTGTTAAAACTTAATCAATATATTTGATGTTTGTTGAGTCGTTTACTGCAAACGAACGAGGCAATCAGTCCAAGTTTATCGTTTATTGATCGTTCAGAAACTCTGTGATGAGCCACAGCAAAGGTCAACAAAGGTCAACAAAGGTCAACAAGGTAAAACAACCTGAACAGGTGATCAACTCAGAACCATCGCACCTTTTTACTCTCTCTCTCCCTTTGTCGTTAAGCACATCTGTTCCCGTGGCAACCGCCCGTAAGCCGAGCAGAGATTACGTTAAAACCATTCAGTTCGTTACGATATCAGGTTTGCAGGTTGATATTTAGTTATTGATTATCAATGAGCCTCTCATGAACACAGCGGCGGCTGATTGGCTCATTTAAACTCCTATTTTTGATAAGCCAGTCGGAACAGGAAGTTCTGCTTTCAGCTTCCTGGAGGCCTGCAGTTTGTCACCTGCTGCAGAGACTCAAAACCTGATCGAGGTATTGATCAGCCCCGGTCTACATAAAACTGGTTGACAGGATAATAAATGGTAGGTGATAAAGACTTTATGGGAATCTCATTCATGTGCTTAGACAACATAAATAACTTGGAATGAACTAAAATAAGAGAATTTTTACGCTCTGTGCCCTTCTTCACGTCCGTGAGGACGAGCAAAGCTGGGGAAGCACCGCCACCCGGTGGCGTGACATGGTACAACACATCAACACACTTTCACTTCCTTTTAATTCTGGTAAATTATCAATAAAATAAACTGTGTTTTATCAGTTTATCAATTTTTAAAAAGATATAGAAAAAATGTCAAATTAATCAGAAATTTCATGGCAAATGTTTATTATCTGGATTATTCAGTGTTATTAAGATGTTACATAACAACCTTCATAAACAGAACTAAAGTTTGACCCAAGTTTTGATCTTCTGACCATCAGCAGAACCTCTGACTTGGTGATGACGTCATTTCTGCTCATTATGACTAAAGTCTGTTCTGTGCTGTGCTGTGTGCAGATGACCTTCCCGCTGCGCTGGCTCTGCCCCTACATCCCTCTGTGTCCGCTGCAGATGGCCGACGTGCTGCTGGCGCCCATGCCTTTCATCGTCGGCGTTCACTCCAGCTACTTTGACCTCTACGACCCCCCGCCAGAGGTCGTCTGCGTCGACCTGGACACCAACACCATCTTCCAGTGAGTCCGAGCCGCTGCGGCTTCTGCAGCCGCTAACGAGGAGATCATCAGCTGCTCTTGTTCGGATCCCTGCAGGTCAGAAGATAAGAAGCCGCTGTCATGGCGATCGCTACCCAGGAAGCACGGAAAGACGCTGTTCAGCACCCTGACCAACCTGCACCGGACCCTGGAGAAGAGTGAGAGGCCGCTGAGCGTATCAGGAGAGCAATTAGAGGTCAGGGGTCACGCTGTGCTTCTTCCTGCAGTTTGTAGCCCCGGACAGGAGGAGGCGACTCTGGAGTTCCTGCTCACCGACTACGACCAGATCTACCGGCGTCAGAAGCAGCTGGAGCTGGAGATCCAGGAGGCCTTCCTGCGCTTCATGAGCTGCCTGCTGCAGGGTTACCGCGCCTTCCTGCTGCCCATCACGCAGGCGCCGTCCGACACCACCACCGACTGCAGCTCCCTGTTCAACCTGCAGGGTGCGCTCTCCTCTAAACACGCTCTAGTCTCTGCCGGAAGCTTCTGCTGCAGAGACTCACTGTCAGCACAGGCAGGCTCTGTATCATAATACTGTTCTAGAAGCAATACAGGTTCTGCAGCAGAGAAATGAAAAGTATTTCTGCTTTAAAATCCAACAAAACTTTATTTATCCCAAAGCAAAATGTTTCTTTCACCAGCATATTAAGGTTCTTATCGTTAAATATCATTTTTTAGTTAGCCAACCTGGCAGCCCCATGCAGCGCCTTGTGCACCACTAGGGGGAGCCACTGTTCAAGAAAGGCTGTTCCAGACCAGTCTCTCAAACCAGTTTGACACTCCCCGGACTGGTGGTCCGCAGGCGCCCCCTAGGGGTCCGCCAGGAACTGCAAGTAAACAACCGTTTATTTACTGTGACGTCAGTTTAAAGTGCGACGCAACAGCTAGCTTAGCAAAGGATTGTATTGAAAATAATGATTGCAAACTGGCTAAAAACAGAGTCACTCTAAAGAACAGCTCCAGGAATATTTTCTGAGTTTATTTTAATTGTGCTTCTAGATGACAAAGAGCTGAAATGTGATTAATGAACACAGCAGTAAAGAACAGCTTGTTTTTCATGTGCCTGTGTCTGACATCATCAGAAAGCTCAGGCTCCTTCACGGCGCCGATTTCAGGTCAGGATCCTCAGCCTGTGTTTCAGAAACTGATCGAGGTCAAATATTTTATTTCTAAGACGACTGGATACAAATATCCGACTTTCACATGATACCGTGATGTTCTGCGATGCTGCCTCAGCAGTTGAGCAGCGGCCTCTGACCCTGAACGACCTTTGACCCTGTGACTGCAGGCTTCCTAAAGTCTCGGGACCGGAGCCAGCAGAAGCTGTACGCCCAGCTGAGCCGGACCCAGATGTTCACCCAGTTCATCGAGGAATGCTCCTTCGTCAGCGACCGCCACGCCTGCCTGGAGTTCTTCGACGAGTGCGTCCAGAAGGTCAGAGGTCTAATCGTTTCCTTCCTTTGGCCTGGTGACCTTCTGTTGACCATCCGTTGACCCGCTGACCTTTGGGTCCCCAGGTGGATGTGGAGAAGCCGGAGGAGGTGCGGCTGATCGACCTGGACGAGAGCGGCGGCGGCGAACACACCGTCTTCATCATGCCACCCGAGGAGCCGCAGGAGGTCGACGGCGCAGAGTGCCCCGCCCGCTACAGGTCAGGCTCCTCCCAAAAAGGGGCGGGGCCAACACACCGGGCGGCGTGTGACCTGACGCGTCTCTCGCCCACAGCTACGAGACGTTCCCCAGCCTGACGGCGGAGCTGTTCGACCGACCGCAGGACCCGCTGCGCGCGCCGGCTAGAGGCAGTGCCCCCAGCAGCCCCGCGCCCCGCCGCACCAAGCAGGTAGCCATTCTGGTTCTGACCCGGTTCTGCTCCAACAAGAACCACGTCCTGATATACAGGTTCCTGCAGTTTAATGTGTTGATTTAGTGGAGAATGTGGCAGCGCATTCTTCAGAACCGACTGACCCGGTTTCCAGACCACAGTTCTGGTAACGATTCTACCAGGTCAGAGGAAAGTTCTACAGATCGGATCAGAACCACAGAAAGATAAAACAGTTCAAACATCTGAATGGATGGATGGATGGATGGATGGATGGATGGATGGATGGATGGATGGATGGTTGGATGGTTGGATGGATGGTTGGATGGATGGATGGATGGTTGGATGGATGGATGGATGGATGGTTGGATGGTTGGATGGATGGATGGTTGGATGGATGGATGGATGGTTAGATAGATAGATAGATAGATGGATGAGTTTAGATGGATGGATGGATGGATGGATGGATGGTTGGATGAGTTAGATGGATGGATGATGGATAGATGAATGAATTTAGATAGATGAAAGTTTAGATAGATAGATGGATAGATGGATAGATGAGTTGGATGGATGATGGATGGATGAGGATGGATGGATGGATGGATGGATGGATGGATGGATGGATGGATGGATGGATGGATGGATGGATGGATGGATGGTTGGATAGTTGGATGGATGGATGGATGGATGGTTGGATGGATGGTTGGATGGATGGATGGATGGATGGATGGATGGTTGGATGGATGGATGGATGGATGGATGGTTGGATGGATGGTTGGATGGATGGTGGATGGATGGTGGATGGTTAGATGGATGGATGGATTAGATGGATGGATGGATGATTGGATAGATAGATGATGGATGGATGGATGGATGGATGATAGATGGATGGTTAGATGGATGGATGGTTTGATGGATGGATGGATGGATGGATGGATGGATGGATGGATGGATGGATGGATGGTTGGATGGATGGATGGATGGATGGATGGATGGTTGGATGGATGGATGGATGGATGGATGGATGGATGGATGGATGGATGGATGGATGGATGGATGGACCTGCTTAGGGTGAGCGTTAGGGTTTTCTAGCAGTTCCCAGGAGCAGCAGCAGGTGGCGCTTTTGGAGCAGGTTCTGGTTCTGATGGATTCACAGAAGCGCTGTGTGTCTACAGGAGATCAAGGTGGCCCAGAAGCGGGCCCAGAAGTACTCTGCGGTTCCGGACATGTGGTCCAAATGCCTGCTGGGTCACTGCTACGGCCTGTGGTTCATCTACCTGCCCACCTTCGTCCGGGCCGAGGCCTCCAAGGTCCGCGCCCTGCACTCCGCCCACGACGTCCTCCGGCACATGGAGACCCGCAAGGTGGTGCTACCTGATGAGGTGAGGGGTGCCGGGCCGGGCCGGGGCGCGGACCGGGCCGGCCCGGCTCGCCGCAGTAACAGAACCTCCGCTGTGTGTGTGTCAGGTGTGTTACCGCATCCTGATGCAGCTGTGCGGTCAGTACGGCCAGCCGGTCCTCGCCGTCAGAGTCCTGCTGGAGATGAAGAAGGCGGGGATCACGCCCAACACCATCACCTACGGATACTACAACAAGGTCACTCAGACACACGTTTGCTGTCTTTGTGTGACTTTTCATTGACTTCCATTCATTTGTACAGACGAACCTCAACCACAACTCAGTTGGTTTCCCCTGGTTTGGACCGGGCTTCAGGCCCTCAAGGTCTTACAAACAAACGGACCGTAAAGCTTCATGGCTGTTCTCCCTCCTCAGGCTGTGTTGGAGTGTAAGTGGCCCTCGACCAATCAGGGCGGCCGACTCCGCTGGGCTAAACTGCGGAACGTTCTATTGGCCGTGGCTCAGTTCAGGCAGCCAATCAAACGGCGGTGGAAGAGTGGTTCTGTGGGCTCCAGAGGTCAGATGTCTGTAGTTTGTCCTGCAGGATAAACACCTCACTGCTCTAAGTGATGAAGGTGATGAAGATCATCTCTGTTTCCATCCCAGGAGCCATAGCGGAGCCTGATCAGAAGCCCCGCCCACAGTCCGCTCTGATTCGTCAGTCCAGCTGGAGCGGCCTTAGCGAAAGCTCGAGTCACGAGTCTCTGACCGGGTCGCTGGTGAAGAGCTCCAGCCTGAGCAGCATGAAGACGCCCACAGTCAGTGGTGAGCACTGCTAGCTGAAAGCTAGCTCCGCTAACACTGAGGTGCTAATTAT
Source organism: Poeciliopsis gracilis (assembly GCA_911649635.1). NCBI lineage: Eukaryota > Metazoa > Chordata > Actinopteri > Cyprinodontiformes > Poeciliidae > Poeciliopsis > Poeciliopsis gracilis. The sequence continues at coordinate 1,108,618 of CAJVRI010001204.1, read as the reverse complement.
TCCCATTTAGCTTAGCAATAACACTAAGCTAAAAATGGGCTCCACTATTAGCTCGTTAGCAGATCAGCGAAGTGTTCCCACAGATCAGAACTCACCTGATGCCCTTTCTGCCTTCAGAGCTCAAAGTCTGTGGGAAGTCCCCCGTCCTCCACGGTTCAGGGACAAACGGGGACACGGTCCACCGGAAGCCCCCGCTGGGACGGAGAGAAGCCTCGGCTCCGCCTGCAGCGCCCCCTGGGGGAATCGTGGTGCGGCGCAGCGAGGTCTGCCTCTCCACCTTCTACACCGAGTCGGAGCTGGACTGCAGATGTGAACCGAGGCTCAGCAGGTCGGTGTGTTCGTTCTGCCGGGTTTTCTGAGTTTATTCCAACCGATCTGACAGGATTTACGTTCTGACTGCAGATCCGACAGATCCGGGAGCGGCGGCGGAAAGAACAAGGCCCGAACTGTAGACGAGAACTCCAACCACGTGTCGTCCCCGAGCCGAGGAGGCCTGGCAGGGAAACTGCAGCAGCTCCTCACACCGACCAAACACCGAGCGTCGGTCCGGCGCGCCGCCAGCGTGGAAAACCGCCGGTCCGGAGGAGGGATCGGTCGGAAAGTGTCAGATCAGAGGCAGTCCAGGAAGTCCCAGGTGGCTGAAAGTCTACTGAAGGCAAAGGAGCGGCTGGTGAACGCCACGTCAGAGGTGACTGCATGTTCCTGCTGAAGGCGATGAGCTGCAGATCCAGCAGCCTCCACCAGGGGCAGATGTTTCCCTGTAGTTCTGGATGTCTAGGCCGCTCTTATCGTCTGGAATAACCAGGAATCTCTCCTCAGAGCTCGCTGTCGGTAGGAAGTGACCCGGACCTGACGGACACGCCCACCGCAGTGTATCCTCTGCGCAAGTCGTGGGACGCCAACCAGGAGGGGGCGGGAATCGAGGTAGCTCGGTCGGTGAGGTGGGTGAGGCGGTTTGGTCCGGGCGGGGCCTCACAGTGTGTTTGTGTCCAGGTTCTGATGTCCAGCTGCTCGCTGTGCCGCAGCTGCAACTCTCTGGTGTACGACGAGGAGATCATGGCGGGCTGGACCTCAGACGACTCCAACCTGAACTCATCCTGCCCGTTCTGCGCCGCCTCCTTCGTCCCGTTCCTGAACGCAGAGATCTGTGACCCGGGGCCTGCCAGCAGGTACAGACCCAGCCGACCGGACGCTCATGCGCTCCTGGTTCTGTAGCGTCACTGGTTCTGCTCTTGCTCCTTCTTAGTGCGGAGCGCTGCAGCATGAACCTGCAGGATGAGGTGGAGAGCGCCGTGAGGCCCCCTAGTGGTCACCAGGCGTCCCTGCGGCCCCAGTGCAACGGGATGAGCGACGACTCCAGCTCTGAAACCAGCAGCTACTCCGAGACCAGCAAGGCCACCACGGTAACTGCCCCAACTGCCCCCACTGCTGCCCCTGCTGCTGCCCCCACTGCTGCCCCCGCTGCTGCCCCTGCTGCTGCCTCCACTGCTGCCCCCACTGCTGCCCCTGCTGCTGCCCCTGCTGCTGCCCCTGCTGCTGCCCCCGCTGCTGCCCCCTGCTGCTGCCCCCACTGCTGCCCCCGCTGCTGCCCCTGCTGCTGCCCCCGCTGCCCTCCTCACAGGCTCCGCCCTCTCTCCAGGTGTCGTCGGTGGGAGGGACTCCTCAGGTGACGGTGGCCTACCTGAGCCCTCTGGTTCTGAGGAAGGAACTGGAGAGTCTGCTGGAGAACGAGGGCGAGTCGGTTCTGGCTCAGCCTCAGTTTCTGGACAGCCACTCCATCATCTTCTGGAACCTGGTCTGGTACTTCCAGCGGCTCGGCCTGCCCAGCAACCTGCTGCAGCTGGTCCGCAGCTCGCCACTGGTCAGCCACTTCACTCAGGTGACTCTGAACAACTAGTTCATGTTGGGAGACTCAAATACTGTGAGCTGGAACTTCAGAAGGTTCTGCTGTCTGAACACAGAACCTGTAGCTACCCGTAGTTTCCTGAAGTCCAGGGAAGCACATGAATATGACTGTTTTTCAGGGGCCTCCACCAGGGGGCCCCTCTGGCGTCGGTAACAGCCTGTCTTGGTTGTTCCAGTCAGAGAACTATGCGCTGAGGGTCCGGCTCCTCTGGGACACGCTGAGCCCCGACACGGACCAGTGGCCGCCGCTCTACGTCCTCTGGAGGATCCACAGTAAGGACGACCGGCGGACAGGTCCAACACGGGACGCAGCGTCCGCGTCCAGCTTTAACGTGTTCCTCCACCAGGTGGCGCCCCGATGAGGAGCTACAGCTGGAGGCGGCACAACCACCCGTTCACCCTGTCCTTCCTGGAGGAGGTTCTGCGCTGGGTGGGCATGAACGAGGTGCACAAGGCCATCACGCTCTTCCTGGACACCCTGGAGAAGCAGCCCGGGTCGCCACAGACCCAGAGGTGGGGGTTGGGACCGGCCCGCCGGTTCTGATGATTCATGCTGAGCCTGAACTCAGATGTTTGTGTTTTCCGGACTGACAGGAGTCTCTACCGGGAGATGCTGTTCCTGACGCTGGCAGCGATGGGAAAAGACCATGTCGGTAAGGCTCCTGGTTGACCTGGGTCAGGTTTCCGATCAGAACCAGGAAGGTTCTGGAAGTTCTGCTGTGCAATCCTCTCCCATCTCTGTCTGCAGCTGCATTCGATAAGAAGTACAAGACGGCGTTCCTGCGTCTCAGCAGCTCCCTGGGCCGAGACGAGCTCCGCAGGAAGCGGGCCCAGCCTCCCAGCACCAAAGCTGTCGACTGCAGACGCAGCTTCCACCCGCCGCTGGAGTGCTGAGCGCTTCCGGACCGGACCGGACCGGACCGGACCGGACCACCGGCAACCAACACCCTCTTCACCTCTCTTCTGCCCCCTGGTGGAGGGCACAGCATCATACTTCCTACCAACCTCTATGGATCCCGAAGAAACCGGTACAACCGGACCGGACCGGACCAGACCAGATCAGACAGAATCGGACTAGACTGGACCGGATCGGACCGGACTGCGGATCTGCTCTGTAGTCAGAGGAAGGCGCGTTGTCATCAGAGGGAACCCAGAACCGAACCGGAGATTCCCGGGGAATCCGCTTCCTGAACTGGATCGTTGTGGACGAGACATTTATTGTTGAACTGTGAAAAACGGATCCGACCCGTTTCAACTCCTCAGGACCGGTTCTATTGATCAGAAGCTCAGCAACGCATCCAGGCTTCTGCTTTCCGGTCGGGTCAAATGTCAGGGTGGGTCAGAACCACTTGGGATGAGAGGCAGAACGATTCAGGAGTAAAATGAAAGAAAATCTGACCAGAACCAGGCCAAGGTAGGGCCAGAACCCGACCAGAACCCAGTCAAGTTTCTGAGTTTCTGTCAATCCTTTCGCAGCTGGAAAACAATCAAATTTCTGGAACCAAATTTTGACATCAGAGCCAAAAATTCAGCCAGAAATTTGAAATCAAAGTCACAGACCGAGCATGCTCAGTGGGCGGAGCCTCAGACCGAGCATGCTCAGTGGGCGGAGCCTGAGACCAAGCATGCTCAGTGGGCGGAGCCTCAGACCGAGCATGCTCAGTGGGCGGAGCCTCAGACCGGGCATGCTCAGTGGGCGGAGCCTCAGACCGGGCATGCTCAGTGGGCGGAGCCTCAGACCGAGCACTGGTTGGTTCTGGTTGGTTCTGGTTGGTTCTGGTTGGTTCTGACCTTCAGAGTTCTTCCTCCTGTCTCGATTCTGGTTCTGTTCATTCACTCTGACTGACGTGCTGAAGGCCAGAGCTCAGGACTGGACCCTTCCTTGCGATTCTGACCCGGTTCTGATTATTTAAATTTGCTGTTTGTCTAATTTATATCTGATTGTGGTTGCCATGGCAATGTTGCTTTTTTTAACAAAATCGTCAATAAAAGACGTTAAAAAAACCTGGTGTTGTTTCTGTTCACCCACACTGATGATGGTTCTGGTTCTGGTTCTGGTTCCACATCCCTATGAGGATTATTGGGGTGTTTTATTTTGAAGGAACGGACCGGAAGTGGGACAAGTGATTCTGCCTCGGGATGACTCGTGTCTTTTCGGGATGCGCTGAGTGGTTCTGGTTCTGGACAAGCAGCGGGCTGGGTCACGGAGAACCGGGAGGAGAGTCTTCCTCCTCCTCCTCTTCCTCCTCCAGGTGGGTCAGCTCTCCGTCACGCGCTGCGGATCTCCAACAGGCTGGTTGGATGTCTGGTTGGATGTCTGGTTGGCTGTCTGGTTGTTGGCAGAATCCGCTGGTTCCGATCCAAAATCTTCATTTTATGACTGTTTGGTGACTGAAGGTGTTAAATCGGGACTAAAAGGTTTAATTCTCCTGATATGTTTTTATTTCACAACAGATGAAATAAAAACCGTTTTTACTTCCGAACCGAACCCAGAAATCCGGTTTCAGCTTTTGTTGCTCTTTATTGGAAACGTTGATCAATATTGATCTTTATTTGTGATTAATGAACCATGTTTTGTGCGGTTTTAGGTCATGAACGCTTGATTTTAATTCCAGCTCCTGCCGCTGTGCTGAAGCGGGCGGGGCTAAAGGTGCAGAGACGCAAGATCTGACCGGAAATGCAGTTTCAGCATTTCCGGTCAGATCAGGTAAAGCCACGTTGCTGCTGCTGAATGTTGGGTCATTTTTGTGTTTGCTTTGTTCTGCAGCGTCTGTGTTTGAAACGTTATTGAAATGTGATTCTCAATGATCTAAACTCTCGAGTTTCCATCAACTGGTTTTGTTCCAGTGGAAGTTCAAAAGCCCAGAATGTCCCACTGTGGAGCCACTCTATGTGGTGAACATCTATATTCATGGAAGATTGGTGGAATAAACTCATCTGGCCAATTCCTCCTTTACTGGGTGGAAATGCTGATGTTCTCAGTTTGGAGGATTTTAATAGGAATATGGAACTGATTGATCACTGATCGATCATAAGAACGTTTAATGCAGGATCCTCATGTCCTCATTCTGTCCGTTAAAAACTATTTACCTCGTTTCTTTATTCCAAGACTCCATGAGATTCAATTTATTATCCATGACAGATAATAAATGCAGCAACAGGTTTATGAATCAATATTCTAGAAATAATAGAAACCCAGAAGAACAAAAATCACATTTCTCTCACAAAATGTTAACAAATCTATGATTAGGACAAATTATTAGAAATTCCCAATTCCTCCTAAAAATAAAGAATTACATTTTAAAATAACATAAATCCTTCAAACACGTTTTTAAGAGACAGATTTCATTTTAATGTTGAGAATTGTGGTTTTTATTTTACTAATGTAATAAAGTATTAAACTTTTGGGATCAACTTTGAAACTTTCTGCCTTGTAAAAATATAAATGTGGATTTTATTTCTTTACAAAACATTCAGTTCGGTTTATTTATGTGAAAAAATGTGAATTTTTAGTCGATGTTCTAATGATTGTAACAAAATATTACATCCATAAATGCTGCCTCTCAATGTGCTGCAGAAATGAACTCTCCTTTTGTAAAAGATGCAGAATTTAAACACAGTTCAATAGTTTGAGGTCATTTCAGTTATTAGCCCCTCTAATTAATTTAACTGATTTATTTTCACTAATTTCAGTTCTTTGTTGGAGCCTCGGTTGCTCGCTGTGATTTGTAACAGCAGGAGTTGTGATATTTAGTTTTGTAATGTTTGTTACTGACCAGAGCTTCCAGCTGCTGTTTTCAGGATCACACAGCGCCACCATGTGGAGGAAAACGGTTCTACTGCTGCTGCTTCACATCATGGAAGGTAAAAACTTTCAGAAATTGTTTGAGGATTTTCACTGGTTTAGTTTCTCATCGATAATCTTCCAGATTATTTTCAGCATGGTTCTGACCCAGTAAAACATTCAGAACTTCATGGATTGAAGAAGTTCCTCCATTTCCTGTTTTCTGACCAATCAGAGAGCAGATGGACACGCCCACGCTCATTCACTTCCGGTTAGTTTGGTTCTGACTGGTTCTGGAGAACTTGTACCAAAGATTGTGTTTAACCAATCAGAACCACGTTTGGACCCAGAAGGTTCTGCTGCTCATGACAGAAGAAAGTTGTAGATTTCAGGCAGAACCTTCAAAATAAAAGCACCTGAAACCTTTCAGTCTGATTTCTTGTTTCAGGCTCAGCAACATGAAATCAGAATCCGTTCATAGCTGGTCGGTGATGAACGGAACCGGTCCAGTCCTTCACTTCCTCTGCTGGTCGTGTTGCAGCTGCAGTGGCGCCGCCCTGCTGGCAGGGGGCGCCCTTCCCGGAGGCCGTGGTGTCCCCTGCGGCGATCAGCAGTGGCATCGTGCGAGTCCCGGCCGCGGCGTCGCTCCAGCAGTGCGTGGCGGCCTGCTGCCACCTGGCGGCCTGCGACCTGGCCTGGCGCTTCCAGGGCCGCTGCTACGTGCTGAGCTGCCAGCAGGGGGCGGACTGCCGGCCCCGGGTCCGGCCCGGCGCCGACTCGGTTCTGGCCTTCCTGCAGCGTCCGGCCCGCTCCCTGCTGCGGTCCCTGCGAAGGCCGGCGCGGTTCGGCCGGACGCGGGGGCCCGGCGGCGACCTAGAGGCCCTCAAGGGCCCGGTTCTGTTCGACGGGCCCAACCCGACCTGGTCCGACATGGCGGCCCCGGAGGCGGATTGGTTCTGGTCCGAGTTCAACCAATCACAGGAGGCGGATCCTGGAGGGGCGGAGTCAGACAGTAACCTGACCGGAACCGGTACCGCGGGTCAGGAGGAGCGGACCAGAACCACAGAACCAGCTGGTCCAGCTGCTGCAGAGGAAACAGTGAGTAAAGACTGATCCGGGTCAGAACCATCAGAACCAGCTCTACAGGGTCTGCAGCTGGTTCTGTTTCACCAGAACCGGAACAACGATGAAGGTTTTGGTGAACAGAACCTGTAGAACCTCCTGCTCCTCTTCCTCTCTAGACAGGAAGTCAGACAGCAGAGCTTCCTGCAGCTGACTCCGCCCCTACGGGTCACATGACCACACCCGGTGACATCATCAACACCACGGCGAACCCAGGTAGGCGACTCTGATCCGGGTCTGAACTGGACCTGTGACAACATTCACTTCCAGAACATGTTCTTTCCTTTGATTGGCTGTTGCCATGGTAACCGGGGTTATTTTGTGAAAATCCCTTTGAGTGGGTCAGAACCAGCTGCAGAAATGCTTGATGTTGGGTCTGATCTGGACCGGCTGCCTCCAGGTCGTCTCGTTGGGGACCCGGTTGACCCGGTTGACCCGGTGGACCCGGTGGAACCGGTGGACCCAGTGGAACCAGTGGACCCAGTGGAACCAGTGGAACCAGTGGACCCAGTGGACCCAGTGGAACCAGTGGACCCGGTGGAACCGGTGGACCCAGTGGAACCAGTGGACCCGGTGGACCCAGTGGACCCAGTGGACCTTGGTGTCGCTGTGACATCAGAACCAATTGGTTCTTCTGAACCCGGGAACGGAACTTCAGGTCTGATCCTTAGTTCTGTAGGGGGTTCTGGTTCTGGACGGAAGCTTAATGCTGGAGTTGTTTTTGTTCTGACAGAACCTCTGAAGGTTCTGCAGGCTCCAACCACCGACCCGCTGATCCAGGTGACCTCTGACCTCACTACCTCAGCTGCTCTCCCCCAGACCACTGCAGGTATGTTAACCTGGTTCTGGTTCCTGTTGGTTCGGTTCTGCCTGGTTCTGGTTCTGACTCTGAACTTATTACTGATTTTTATTTATGAATTATCATAAAATTTCCTTCAAAAGTTGCTTTTCTGATTTTGGGAAACAGAAACACAAAGATGGAACCGTCGACTCATTAGCATAGCACATGTTAGCCGCTACAGCTAGGCTGTTAGCCGCTACAGCTAGGCTGTTAGCCGCTATAGCTAAGCTGTTAGCCGCTACAGCTAACTGTTAGCCGCTACAGCTAAGCTGTTAGCCGCTACAGCTAACTGTTAGCCGCTACAGCTAAGCTGTTAGCCGCTACAGCTAGGCTGTTAGCCGCTACAGCCTGCACCCGGCTGGCCGTCATCTCGGGCCTCTACAGCCCGGTTCTGATCGTTCCAGCTGGTTCTTTCTCTGAGCAGAACCCCAGGGGCCGAACCGAGCCCCGCTGGCCGCTGTGGGTCCGGACCTCCGTCTGGTTCTCCCTCTGAGCGCCAGCCTGTTGCTCAACGGCAGCGGCAGCACCGACGACCGCGGCATTAGCGGCTACAGCTGGGAGGTGGTGAGGTGAGCAGACCTGTGGACCGGAACCAGAACCGGGGACTCGGTACCTGACGGACTCTCTGCCACCTGTGTCCACAGCGGTCCTCCTGGTTTGCGGCTGCAGGATGCTGACCGGGCGGTTGCCATGGTGACGGGCCTAAGCCCGGGACGCTATGCGTTCAAGCTGACGGTGTCGGACCAGCAGGGGGCGACAGACAGCGCCCTGCTGTCGGTGCGGGTCCAGGAAGGTGAGTTCTGCTGTAGGTTCGGGTTCTGGTTCTGAATGGTACCGCCCGTCTCCTTCCCTCTGCAGCCCGCAGTCTTCCTCCGGTGGCGCACGCCAGCGGCAGCCATGTTCTGGTTCTGCCTAACAGCTCGGTGGTTCTGGAGGGGTCGGTTACCGATGGAGACCAGACGGAGGTCCGGTACCGGTGGACCAGGGACAGCCAGAGTCCGGCAGCCGGGGTACCGCCCGCTCTAAACGGTTTAGGCCAAAATGGGCCGGCTCAGGTGACCTCCAGGTTCTGTGCAGGAGGTCCTGTTTGGCTCGGAGACCCAGCGGGTTCTGTACCTGTCGGACCTGGTGGAGGGAACCTACCTGTTCCAGCTGAGGGTGACGGACGCTCAGGGCCGGGTCAGCACCGCCACCGCCACCGTGGAGGTCCGGCCAGGTAGGCCGCCGCTCAGCGCAGGTTCTGCTGAGGTTCTGAGGGTAAATGGACCTCTGGGTTGGTTTGTGCAGAACCCGGCGGCGGCCAGCAGGTGGAGCTGGAGATGCTGGTGGCGGTGTCTCAGGTGAGCGTGGCTCAGAGGGACACACTGGTCCGGCAGCTGGCCGCACTGATCCACGTCTTGGACCGGGACATCCGGGTCCGGGCGCTGCAGGGACGGACCCAACTCAGGTATCAGAACCCTGACCGGGTCAGGCCCAAACAGATGCTGCTCCCTGCACCTGTACCTGCTGGCTGCTACTCAGGTCAGAACTCTGCTCTGCTGTTCTGTTTCAGCACGGTTCTGCAGTTCTGGGTCCAGGGCCCGATCGGACCCGTCCCGGCCTCCAGCCTGGTGGTTCTGCTCAGGAAGCAGCTGCTCCGAGACAAGAGCGACTTCCTGCTATTCAAGGTGCTGAGAGTTGACACTGTGGGTAAGTTCTGGTCCTGACCGGTCCGGGTTCATGTATTAGAGAGGGACCATCCAGAACCATCCAGAACCATCCAGAACCATCCAGAACCATCCAGAACCATCCAGAACCGCCAGGGAACATGTGTCTGCTGAGGACGTTGCGATGGCTCCCCTGGGTCACTCTGATTGGCTCTTCCTGTTTGTCTATGGTCAGCCTGTCCCAGGCTGCCACCTAGTGGAGGGACCCTAACCCGACCCCGTGCCATCAGGGGCCTCATGCTCCTGCTGGGGTCACCAGATAAAGTTCATCACAAAGATGAGAAGACCAATGGAAGCAGTGTTCCCTCGCCGGACCCACGGCCCGCTGGCCACTTCCTGGTGTCCTGGCTTTGACCCACAGCCCGAACTGGAGACTTGGGGACATGGGAGGGGCTACAGGGGTCAGGTGCAGAGTGGGATGGCTGGTGCTGGAGGCTTTCATTCTGGGGTTGCCCCTGATGAGAAGCATGGAGTGAACTTTGAGGAACATTCAGGTTCCTTAAGGCTCTGGCTGACCGGACTGGCGGTCTCTTATCCGAAAGGGGAATGGCAAAGACACACTCCTAAACGTCTCTGGCAAGGTCTATTCAGGGTCCTGGAGAGGAGGTCTGCTGGATCATCAAACCTCAGATTCAGGAAGAGCATTGTGGTTCTGGTTCTGGTCGTGGAACACTGGACCAGCTCTACACCCTCAGCTGGGTCCACAAAACACATGTAGACCACCCGATCGGTCTACATGGAGAAGGTGTAACCCTCAGGGAGACCTGTTGGGAGCGCTAAGGGGTTTGGGGTCCCGTTATCAGAGTCTGGTCCGCATTGCTGCCAGTAAGTCGGGCTCCGCCAGGGCCGCCATCTGTCACCGGTTCTGTTCCATATTTTCATGGACAGAATCTGGACCAGCCAAGCTGTTGAGAGGATCCGGTTTGGTGGCCGTTGGATCCATCTCTGCGTTTTGCGGATGATGTGATCCTGTTGGCTTCATCAGGTCGTGACCTGCAGCTCTCGCTGGAACGGTTCGCAGCCGGGATGAGGATCAGTGGCTCCAAGTCCAAGGGCGCGGCGTCGAGCCGGAAAAGGTGGAGTGCCAAGGGGACGAGTTCAAGTATCTGGTCCACGAATGAGGGAAGGAGGGAGATCGACTGGCGGATCAGCGAAGCGTCTGCAGCAGCGAAGCGTCTGCAGCGGCGAAGCGTCTGCAGCGGCGAAGCGTCTGCAGCAGCGAAGCGTCTGCAGCAGCGAAGCGTCTGCAGCAGTGAAGCAGCGCCGGACCGGTCCGTCCCAGTGAAGAGAGCTGAGCCAGAAAGCAAAGCGTCGATGTATCAGTCGATCTACGTTCCTACCATCATCATGAGCTTTGGGTCCCGGCAGAGAGAACCAGGTCATGGATCCGAGCGGCCCAGATGGGTTTCCTCTGTAGGGGGGCTGGGCTCCCTTCCAGAGAGGCTCAGAGTGGAGCTGCTGCTCCTCCACATGGAGAGAGAGGATCAGCTGAGGCTCCCGCTCAGGATGGAGGCTCCCTGTGAGGCGTTCAGGTCCCAGCAGAGGAGAGGAGGACCGGGACCCGCTGGGAACGCCGTGGGAACGCCCTGGGAACGCCCTGGGAACGCCGTGGGAACGCCCTGGGAACGCCCTGGGAACGCCATGGGAACACCGTGGGAACGCCCTGGGAACGCCGTGGGAACGCCCTGGGAACGCAGTGGGAACGCCCTGGGAACGCCGTGGGAACGCCCTGGGAACGCTGGTTTCCCCCAGAGACTCCTCCTTAGGCTGCTGACCTCGCGACCCGACCCCAGATAAGAAGGAAATAAATGTGTGTTTCCACTCTGTTGATGTTCTGGTGTCATTTGTTGCGTTAGCGTGCGAGCTGAGCTGTTCAGGGCGGGGCCAGTGTGATCCAATCACCAAGCAGTGTTCCTGTGACCCGTTCTGGACGGAGAACCTGATCCGGCTCTACCTCGGGGACGGAGAGAGTAACTGTGGTAACGTTTTAATCCTCATTCCTGAGCCAAAGGTTCCCTGTAGTCGACCTTTGACCTGGCTCTGCTCGTCCCCTCAGAGTGGAGGGTTCTGTTCGTGATCCTGAGCAGCTTCCTGACGATGGTCCTCATCCTGTCGCTCAGCTGGACCTTCGTCTGCTGCAGCCGGAGGTGAGTCTGGACCGCCGGGTCAGGATCAAAGCCGGGTCCCATCCAGAATCTGCCGGGTCCGATTCGGTGTTCCGTGTGTCTGCAGGAGGAAGCAGAGGAAGGGCAGGAGGAAGACCAGGTACACCATCCTGGACGACATGGACGAGCAGGAGCGGCTGGAGCTCCGGCCCAGATTCAGTGAGTTTATCCACCGGCCCTGCTGGTTCTGGACCGGACCGGACCGGACCGGACCGCCCTTCAGGAAACCCCGGAGCGATGGGGATTCACTCCTTTCCCGGATTTCTGATTGAAAATTTACCGGAATTAGCAGCAAAACTTTTCAATAAAGCAACAAAACCAGCAAAGAATCTAAACATGAAAACCTGACAACGATCTGATCCGACGTCCAATCCAGGGTTAATCCGGTTAATCCTGGTTTAACTCTGGTTAATCCCGGGTTAACTCTGGTTTAATCCTGGTTTAACTCTGGTTAATCCCGGGTTAATCCGGTTAATCCCGGGTTAATCCGGTTAATCCCGGGTGAATGTCCTGCAAAGCTATTTAGAAAGTGAAAATGGTCCCTCTCTCATCCAGATGTGGAAAACTCTGAAAGCTAATCCCAGCCTTTCAGGGAAAGGGTCCGGTCCGGGTCAGAACCAGTCCAGTCCAGAATGCGGTTCTGTCGGATGGACCGAATGTTCCCGCTCAGTAACTCCCTCCGTCCTGCGCAGGTCTGAAGCACCGCAGCACGGAGCACAACTCCAGCCTCATGATGTCCGAGTCGGAGTTGGACAGCGACCAGGACTCCGTCTTCAGCCGGCCGGTCCGCAACCGGAACCGGGTCGGCTCCCAGGCCGCGCGCAACGGGAACGCCTTCGGGTGAAGACAGGAAGCCCGGGGGGACGGTGAGGGTTGGAGGAAGTCTGGACGGCGCCTCCTGGTGGCAGCATGTTCGGTTCACAGGTTTCATTCGTTCTCGTCAGAAACATTCATGAAGCAAAGACTTGGCCTGCAGGGGGCAGCACCACGACATGAGTTCAGGTTCTGTTTATCTGGGTCTGTTGGACTGTTCCTTTAGTGTCGCATCAGAACCAGAACCGGACCCAGCGGGGATTATTTAGCATCCTGGTGAACCCAAACGTCTCAGCAGAACCAGCTCCAAGTCGCTTCATGTCTGGAGATTTAAAGTCAAAGTTTCAGGAGAAACTGAAGAAATAAAACATCAATTCATCCGTCAGTTTATTTCAGATCAAACACAAACCTACAAATATCTAAACAACAAAGTTTTCCAGAATAATCCGAGACACTTTGTTACTAACAGAACATCTAGCATCCAACAGATCTCTGTCTGCAGCAGAACCGACCCGGTTCCAGCCGGAAACCCAGATTCTGGATTCATCAGCTTAAAGTCAACACGAAACTCCAACTTCAGTTGTTTTTTCCTGCACATTGTTGCCTGAATGCATCAGGCAAGAGGTTCAGGAAGTTTGGGTCCAATCAAACGGCTCCTAGAACGTGATGCGTAAACGTGGGCGGAGCTTCGTCCTTCCAATTGAGGGAAAACAAATCACTTTTGGGTGAAAAATCACAAAACCACATTTAACATGATCAGTCTGAGGAAATGAGGTCATTAAACCTAAAGGCAGTAGTACCTTACCTGACCACCAGATGGCGGCGTTCATTACTCACAGAACCTTTAATTGGACCAGGCAGCAGAGCAGACAGCAATTTAAGACATAAAAATGTTACTTATATAGAAAAAATTAACAATAATAAAAACTGTTCTCATGGTGATTTTAGAGTTTCTGTACATTAATTATTTCTCCTGGTATTTAACATTTTTTATTTGGTCATATTTGCCATATATTTGTTTTTAGTATTTGTATTTTTCCCCAGTAGAATGTTGAGATTTTAAAATGTAAAGTTCGTTAGAAATCTAACTGACTAATTATTAATGATGGCAGCTGGAAGGTTGGGCAGCTTCCTGGGTCATGATGATCAGCAACTCTTCCTGTCTCCGGAGCCGGTACCAGCTCCGGCCCGGTTCAGGGGTTCAGGCCTCCGAAGCACATGTACTTGACCTCCAGGTACTCGTCGATGCCGTACTTGGATCCCTCCCGGCCCAGGCCCGACTGCTTGACCCCGCCGAAAGGGGCCTCGGCGGCGGACAGGAGGCCCTCGTTGACCCCCACCATGCCCACCTCCAGCGCCTCGGCCACCCGCCAAATCTGGCCCACGTCCTGCGAGTAGAAGTATCCTGGAAGCAGAACCGGAGCAGAACCGGATCAGAACCAGGAGGGAGGCGTCACAGACCATCTCTGTGGGTTTGATTCTTGTGGATTCAGAAGCAACGGCTTTCAGCATGAGGAGAATCTGAGGGTTAGTGGCGGGAACCTCAAGCTAACACGTTAATCGAGGAGCTAATGTTGCTTTTAGCACATCTAGAAACCCCTAAATGAATTCACTTTCCAAGATCAAGCTAAAAGCGCTAATTCACTGCAGTCTTAAGTAAACTTCCAGAAAGTTCAGTGAGGTATAGCTTTAGCGTTAGCTTCACCCTAAACACCATGTTGACATGCAGGTGTGGCGTTAGCAGACAAAATACATATAACCAGCTAGCACTGCTAACTTTGGAGCTAGCGGTGCTAGCTGGTACCATCTCAGCTCAGCAGGTTCAAGTGTCTGGAAGACGTGGACCTGAACTGGTTTCACGGTGGTTCTACTGGGACCGGATCTGTCTGAGCTCAGGTTCTGCAGAGCCTGAGGGGAACCGGACCTTCTCACCTGCCAGCCCGACGTTGGAAGCATTGGCCACGGCCAGAGCTTCTGCTTCTGTCTCGAACCTGGAAACGAGGAACACAGCTGCTGATTGGTTCGGACCCGGACGGCCCGCCCCCAGAGCAGAACCCGCCGCTCCCACCTGATGACCGGAACCAGCGGTCCGAACGTCTCCTCCTGCGTACACAGCATGTCAGTGGTGACGCCCGCCAGCAGGGTCGGCTCCATGAACGACCCATCCAAACGCTTCCCGCCTCGCAGAACCCGGGCGCCACGAGACACGGCGTCCGCTATCTGATGGGCCACCTGGGGCAGAGACACCGTCCCATCATCATCAGAACCTCATCAGAAACCCATCCAATCCCCAACAGAACCAGAACCGTCTGATCCGGAACCATTGGACCCAGGCCTGGGCAGTGGAGGCTAACAGCAGCGGTGGCTAACAGCAGTGGAGGCTAACAGCAGCGGTGGCTAACAGCAGTGGGTTAACAGCAGCGGTGGCTAACAGCAGTGGAGGCTAACAGCAGCTGTGGCTAACAGCAGCGGTGGCTAACAGCAGCGGTGAATAATTGCAAAATGCACATTAAGCCCAAAATCCCAAACCTGTATCTGAAGGTTCTGCTCTATGTGGAGAAATGTTTGAGTGTTTTTCGTCCTGAATCCTGATACATAAAGTTGTGCTGTTGTCAGTTGCTATGGCAACAAGTCCATGAGTATCGTAAAGCCGACAGAGAGCGAGAAAAAAAAGAATGAGTAGACTGGAGTTATTTTCCCATCATATCCTCCCTCCGTCTCCAGGTTTCACTAACGCTCCGGTTCTACCAGATATGGACGGTTTGATTATTAATAAATCTGTGGTTCAACCTTTAATAGTTTTGTTGGACATCCTCCCTATAAAATCCAAATCACTGCCAGATTATTGATCCAGAACTAAACCAGTTCATCTGATTCCTCTTCGGTTCCGTCTCATTCTGCCTCCAGCTCTCCTGTCGCCATGTTTGTTTTCTCCGCCCACCTGATTCGTAAAAAATGTTCTGGTGATGCATTCATAGGGTGTCGGATAAAGCATACTTGCAGTGAATTCGCAGACAGTTTATACTTGCCATACAGCCAATTTAACCATCGTAAATCGAAAATATTGCGATACATCGCCCAACCCTATTGCAAAGCATTCTGGGGGATGTAGGCAGAGGAAAGGCTTTTGCCCCTCAAACACAAGGCTAGCTAAGCTAGCTGGGTAGCAACATCAAACACACTGACTCTGTGGTTGCCTAGCAATCACCTGTTGAAATACAACAGGAAGCATCTCCAACAGGATTTGCGATACTTCAAACAAAGAGCTAATCACTAATTATCGATAGATTGATCTGAAACCATTAAATCGTGATCCAGGCCCAAACCAGATCCAGAACCATCCAGTGTTTTCTGGAAAAGGTTCTGGAAGTGTTCTGGGTCGTTGGCTATGGGTCCAACCTTCTCCGCTGCTCTGGTGTTGATGAGCGGTCCCAGCGTGATGTCCGGTTCCGACCCGTGGCCCAGACGCAGCTCGGCGTCCATGGCGCGGCCCAGCCCGTCCAGGAAGCGCTCGTAGATCCCGCTCTGGACCAGGAAGCGGTTGGAGCACACGCAGGTCTGCGGGGCGGTCAGAAGCGGTCAGCCGGACGCTGCGTCACACCAGCACAGCCCCGCCCTCCCGCCTCACCTGTCCAGAGTTCCTGAACTTGGAGGCCATGGCTCCGCCCACTGCGCGCTCCACGTCGGCGCTGTCGAAAACGATGAAGGGGGCGTGGCCTCCGAGCTCCATGGAAACCCGCTTCACCGAGTCGGCAGCCATTTTCAGCAACACCTGGAGGAGAGAGAGGAACGACTGAGAACCTCAGCCGGTCCGGTGCGGTCCGGTCCGGTTTGGACTCACCTTCCCGGTTGCCGTGGATCCAGTGAAGGAGATCTTGGCCACTAGCGGGTCAGAGCACAGAACTCGGCCCACGGCGGCCATCTTGTCCCTGGAGCAGGGAACCACGTTGACCACGCCCGGCGGGACGCCTGCCTGCTGCGCCAGCTGCAGGAGACAGGAGACAGGATGAACACCAGGACCGGACCGGACCGGACCGGAGCCGGAGGCTGACCTCAGCCAGAGCCAGAGCGGACAGCGGCGTGTCTTCGGCCGGCTTCACCACCACGGTGCAGCCGGCGGCCAGGGCGGCGCCAACCTTCCTGGTGATCATGGCGCTGGGGAAGTTCCACTGAGGACGAGCAGGACCTTCATCACAAACATTTCAGGCGCTGACTTCCTGTGTGGTGCCTGTGCTCACCGGCGTGATGATGGTGGCGACCCCTACTGGCTGCTTGAGGACTAGCAGCCTGCGGTCCGCCGCCGGAGACGGAACGATGTCGCCGTAAACTCTGCGAGCTTCTTCTGAGAACCACTGCAGGAAGGAGGCCGAGTACGAAACCTCGACCAGGGCCTCCGGGAGAGGCTTACCCTGAAACACACACACTCTGAGGAACACACACTCTGAGGAACACACACACTGAGGAACACACACTCTGAAGAACACACACTCTGAGGAACACACACACTGAGGAACACACACACTGAAGAACACACACTCTGAGGACACACACACTGAAGAACACACACACTGAAGAACACACACACTGAGGAACACACACACTGAGGAACACACACACTGAGGAACACACACACTCTGAAGAACACACACTCTGAAGAACACACACACTGAGGAACACACACACTGAGGAACACACACACTGAGGAACACACACACACTGAGGAACACACACACTGAAGAACACACACACTGAGGAACACACACACTGAGGAACACACACACTCTGAGGAACACACACACTGAGGAACACACACACTGAGGAACACACACACTGAAGAACACACACACTGAGGAACACACACACTGAGGAACACACACACACTGAGGAACACACACACTGAAGAACACACACACTGAGGAACACACACTCTGAGGAACACACACTCTGAGGAACACACACTCTGAGGAACACACACTCTGAGGAACACACACTCTGAAGAACACACACTCTGAAGAACACACACTCTTTCTCTCTCTTTAGGAACCAAATTTAATTCTTTCTCTGCATATTTATTTATTTATTTATTTCTGTTGATGGTAAAAATAAAAAACTACAGTAAAATTTTCACTGATCAAGAAATGGTGAATAAAACTTCTAAAATCAAAGCAAATTATCTGTTGATCAGCTCGTGGTTTTCTGGACGCTGTGCAGCAACATGAACCTGCAGCAACACGAACCTGCAGCAACACGAACCTGCAGCAACACGAACCTGCAGCATCTTTCACTGGATGCAGCTGATGCTCAGATTTACTCACAGACTCGAAGGTGAGGATCCGGGCCAGGTGACCCTGATGCAGCTGCAGCAGGTCGGACCATTTCCTGAGCAGGACGCTCCTCTCCTGCAGGGGGACACCCACACACACACACACACACACACACACACACACACACACACACACACACACACACTTAGGGGATCAATTTATTATTTGGCTTGAAACTGACATTTACATTCATGTTTCTCATCGTATGTCGAAGGCTGAACTCAAATGCACCATGAAAACCCGCCTTTGGTCCATGCAGTGAGAGCCGAACCGCAAAGGGTTCACCAGTACGGAACGGACCGGGCCAGCGCGGGGTTCCGACTCGTTATTCGGTTAATCCGCTGCATTTATCTTAAAAACATGATTTTTTAAAACGGAGTCCCGCTGAGCAGCCGCCTACCTTGGCTGTGGTGCGCTTCCAGGACTGAAACGCCTCGTAGGCGGCCCCCACCGCCTGCTGGGCCTCTGCGGGCCCGCAGTCCGACACCTGGGTCAGCTCCTGTCCGGTGGCCGGGTCCAGAACCGGGAACACCGAGGCTGCAGAGACCCAGCGGCCGCCCAGGTAGCCCTGCGTCCGGAGCAGCGCGGCGGGGACGTCCAGGCCGTAGTGCCTGCAGGAGGCCTGGAGGACGGGGGACACCTGCCGGAGGAGCCGGCGGCTCCTCAGCGCTCTGACGGCGGACATGGCAGGGAGCAGGAGACCGGAACAGGAGCTGCGGGAGAACAGAGCAGCAGCTGGACGGAGAGCGCCGAGCATCCGACTTCCGGTCTCAGTAAAAAACTACAAATCCCAAGAATGCTGGAATCCTCTTCCAAAGAGCCACAAGTTTACCTCAAACTACTGGAGGATCAGGTCTTTTAAAGACTTCAATGTTAAATATGACCTGCAAATGAAGACAATTAATTTTAAAAAATTGCTAGAGCTTTTCCCCCAAATCTTTTCTGTACAGCTAAATGACTTTGTGAGAACCCTGATTGCAGAACCCCTGACCTCTGACCCCTGACCTACCTGGACTTCTGATTAATGGGCACAGTATCACAGATAATGAAGTAAAAACTCAAAAATTAGGGAATGCTTTACTAATACTTTGTTTCCTTTTCTATCAAATCCAAATTTTATATCTCATTTCTTCTCAAAGATTGAAAAGGAAAAAATGAGAAGGAATGATTGAAATCTTCCCGTTCCTCCAAAAGCCGAGGAAATCCACTTCAAAACTTTCCAGCTGTTTAACCTCTCAGGAATTCCTTAGACTTCGATTTTCTATTGACGATAATGCTTGTTGATTTTGTGACGGTGAAATTGAGTCGACTGAACATCTTTTCTATGAATGTGTGTTTTAACCAGTGTTTTATAAAGTACTGAAATCTCGGAGTCCAGTAAAAGTTTAGGTTTCTCTCCAAAATATGACTTTGGTAAAAGTAAAAGTCACTGATTGAAATGTTACTTGAGTTAAAGTCTTAAAGTATCTGAAACGTCTTGTACTTAAGTATGGAAAGTACTGTAAAAATGGATGAACTCAAGTAATGTAATGAAAAGTACAAGTAAAAAGTAAAACAAGGCAAATGCAGTTTTTATATTTAGGTAAACTTGTTACTTAAAATAATGAACACAACCAAGTGCAGGCAAAATGAAACCTGCTAATAGATAAACCTGCAGCATCATTTAGTTAAGAAAATTAGGAGCTTTACCTAAACTACAAGGTTAACTTAACCTGCTTTAGGTTAACTTAACCTGCTTTAGGTTAACTTAACCTGCTTTAGGTTAACTTAACCTGCTTTACAACTGAACCAGCTTCTTAGTAAACCCTCCAGGACAGAAAATAAAGTTTCTATAAGCCTTAAGTTTTCCCTTTCAGTAAGGTCAGTGCTGAAAATGAGAAAATAAATAGTCAGTACAGAAAACATGAAGAAAAAAGCCGTTATGATTACTCTACTCCACAAACTATAGGAGCAACAACTGGTCATTATGCAAAAGAAAAAAGAATTGGGAGGGAAATGCAGCTTATTTGGCATCTGAAGAGGGAGAGTTTTTTGTTAACTTGGTGTTTAATGGGAGAAGTGAAACAGACCTCCATGATGCTGACACCCACCTACTGAAATAATCCAGCAAATAGTCTGATTGGTTAGAGCTCCGTTTGTGCAGCTTTGGTTTCTCAGATATTAAAAATGATTTTTTAGGCCATCCATTACTTACTTAAAGAGTAAGTAAAATGAATTTTGTGTCAGTTGGTCACAAGGCAAGAAATCTATTTCCATTAGTTTCTCAGGAGTTTGGATGTAAAATTTGTTGACTCTCCCTGAGTGAAACTCCGACACCTTGAGGAAGGGGAGACCTAGAGAACGGCTGGCCGAGATTAACGTTCATGAATCGGATCAACCTCGAGCGAGACGCCGCTCACACCGGATATCGGAAGAGCCAAAATCCAAATTGAAAACAACTTTGCTGCGTTTGTTTTAACGGCACAAACGGAGCACTAACGAATCAGCCCACTTTGGTTTGTTTTGGAGCAAAATGGGGGGATGGTGAACTCTGGACGGCCTAAAAAATCATTTTAATATCTCGGAAACCAAAGCTGCACAAACGGCACAAACCTACACAACCGGAGCACTAACCAATCAGACTGTTGGCTGGACTTTCTGACGTAGTGGGGAGGTGAAACCTGTGCATCCTATTGGTGGAGATGAACAAGCCCAGGCAAGCAGGCTTTGTTGCAGCCAATCAGTAGGTGATCAAAACATTTGCGTTTCTCTCTCTCTTCTTTGTAACGAGTAACTAAACCACACATTGAAAATGTATCGGAGTAAAAGTATGAAATTAAGTTCGGAAATATAGTGAAGTAAAAGTAAAGTTTTAAAAAATGTTCATACTCGAGGAAAGTATGAAGTACTCCAAAATATACTTAAATAAAGTAGTGAAGTATTTTTACTTCGTTACTATACAACACTGGTTTTAAAGCTTTTTCCTATTATTCCAAACTTACCTGAATTCTCTAAGACAGACATTATTGGGACTCTGAGAAAAGAGAAAACAATTGAAAGGCTACTAAATGTAATAATTATGGGCAAGTTTTTCATTCATAAATGTCGTTTTCTTAAAGCCAAACCGTCTTTCTCCATTTTTCATAAGGAACTCTGTCGCTTCTTTTCATCACTAAAATTTATGGACAAACAACAAGATGCAGAACTGAATAATATGATAAACAATCTGAAAGTGCTGGAAACCCTGATGGTTTGTTTTTTCTTTCTTTCTTTTATTCTCTCGGAAGCAGCCTGGATCGGCTTCTTCCAGTTTTCAGGTTTGATGCTGAGATCATGTTTGTTGTATATGATGGTAATAAAAAAACAACAGTTCACCTCTGCAGCAACAGGAAGGGCGACGCCCCGCTGGCAGCTCAGACCTTATATGGAAATGGGAACGTTGCCCTCCGGAAGTGAAGGGGGCGCTGTTTCCTATATTATCCATGTCTCCCGTTTTTATTTTCTTTTGAAATCTGTGATGTATTTTCATCTTAAGGACGGATTTTCTCTCTCAGCTTGTATTTGATCTTCTCTCTATTATTTACTTAGTGCAGATCACAGTTTTAACACATTCTGCAGCTTCCTGTCTTCTTCTAAATCTGCTCCTTAGTCGCATCTTTCCAAGGCGCCGCTGGCCTGATGCTGCCAGCGGCGCCCTTCCTGTTAGCTGCAGGGGTGAACTTGACTGAACCCGAAGATGATTTCATCCAGATGGTGGCGCTAGTGAGCTGCTTTAGCATGCAGTGACGTCACGTTGCCACAGAGATAAACGTCTCCATCCCTTGACTTCAGTAGTTTAAACCTGGGTACCCAAAGTGTGGCTCTCGGGCCATTGGCGGCCCTTGGAATGAATTCTGAGGCCCTGACTGCAGAATGGAACAAACTGAAAAAGATAAACAGTTGATGTATGTTTTTAAGATGATATATTCCTAAACGGAAAGTGTTCAGTAACACAAAAATATGTATTTTCTATAAGTCATATTTACTTTCACATACCCCCCCCCCCCCCCCCCCACCCCCACACACACACACACACACAAGCTTCTTCTTTGGTGTGGTTGAGTGCCTTTAGTTAATTTTAGTTGTATATATTGTTATTATGTGTTTGTTTATTTTACTTACTGTATATATTTGACTTTTTGCACGGGAGTTGAAATAGAAATTTCGTTGAATCCTGTTCAATGACAATAAATGCTATCTATTCTATTCTATTCTATTCTATTCTATTCTATTCTATTCTATTCTATATAACTGAATTTGGATCACAAACGTTCAGCAATGTTTTACTCAACAGACTAGAGCTTCAATTACAGACAGGAAGGATTTAATTGAAGTAGGAAATGTTCTTATTTCTGCTGCTTAGTTTAAACTAAACTGTTTTCTAAATCAACAATATTAGACTCAATAAGTTATGAACCTTTATTGTCGCCTTGGGAGCGACAATAAATTGTTTTTTTTTTTTTTATTTCATGAAAATGTTGTTTGTTTTAAACACAATAATCAAAGATTTGAAATTATTTTAATATTTTGAATTTGAATTGGAGCATGAAGGGAACTTGACCAAGTCCTGGAAGTCAGCACTAGAGCTCACTACCGCCCCCACCTGGACGAAATGGTCACTGTTATATAACGACATTCATTTCATTCAGCTTTCATTTCTCTTAGGTTTCGTTTCCACAGCAGTGAAAGTTTCCAGACCTTGTTGGATTGCAGGTCCAGACCAACACAAAGTTCTGCAGAACCGAAACCTTATGAATTAATTTTATGAATATTATGAATAAATGTGGTCATTTCTAATTCCTGTCCTTTAAATCAGCTCTCATCATGAGGCCTGCTGTTCATGTCTGTGATATGAATGACACCAGCAGCAGGAGTTGGACCCGTCCAGGCCGAACCTCGTTCTGATGTC
This sequence comes from Poeciliopsis gracilis, assembly GCA_911649635.1. Classification (NCBI taxonomy): domain Eukaryota; kingdom Metazoa; phylum Chordata; class Actinopteri; order Cyprinodontiformes; family Poeciliidae; genus Poeciliopsis; species Poeciliopsis gracilis. Next base: position 1,086,031 of record CAJVRI010001204.1, on the reverse strand, counting down.
AGGAAAGTGAAACTAAGGAAACGCTATGAAAGGCTGACCGGCCTGCGAGCAGCTCAGACCGGAGATGGGCGTCCAGGGCCTGGCCTCCTTCCTGGAGCAACACGGGAACATTTACCGGGAGGTTCTGTTCGGCCGGAGCCGCCTGCTGGTGGACGGCTGCAGCCTGTACCACCTGCTGTACTACAGCTCAGGTGAGACTCACCTGTCTGGCTCTGGGAAAGAGCTGGTCCAGAAGCAGTTTGTTCAGATTAACTTTAATCTGATTATTGGATTGTAAAGTCAGATTAAAGTGACTCCAAGTCGCTGTTTTGTCCTTTTTATTAGTGAAAACGGTTTTTGTAGGTCTTCTACCTGAGTGAAGTTGCCCCCCCACCTTCTTCAAATCAGACAAAATTGGTGTCAAACGTTTGTGCTGCGTTTGTGCAGCAAAAATTTTCGTTTGTGCCGCTATCGTTTTGAAGATATAAAGGAATGTTTTTAGAGGTCATCAAAGGTCAACCAGCCCCCCCACTTTCTTCGAATCAGACGGAATAGGTGTCAATCAACTCGGCTGCGTTTGTGCTGGTTAAACTGCAACAAAACGTAAGTTAGCGATTGTATGTGTGTGTGTGTGTGTGTGTGTGTGTGTGTGTATGTGTGTGTGTGTGTGTGTGTGTGTGTGTGTGTGTGTGTGTGTGTGTGTGTGTGTGTGTGTGTGTGTGTGTATGTGTGTGTGTGTGTGTGTGTGTGTGTGTGTGTGTGTGTGTATGTGTGTGTTTGTGTGTGTGTGTGTGTGTGTGTGTGTGTGTGTGTGTGTGTATGTGTGTGGTGTGTGTGTGTGTGTGTGTGTGTGTGTGTGTGTGTGTGTGGGGGTGTGTGTGTGTGTGTGTGTGTGTGTGTGTGTGTGTGTGTGTGCTCAGTTCTTCCCGTTCAGATCTGGATGATCTTTGAACTAAGAGAGCTGAAGGTCACAAACTGATAGAAAACGGCCCCACAGCATAATACTGCCACCACCACACATTACACACGTGGCTTTGCTCTCCTCTCAATGAAAGCATCACTAATGTGAGCCTAATGTCTCCATTCTGTGGTTTGTTTCAGGTCTGGATCAGAACCACGGTGGGGAGTACGCTGCCTACGGGACTCTGATTGAGAGTTTCATCGCCGCTCTCAGGTCCTGTGACATCACTCCCTACGTGGTTCTGGACGGAGGTTTTGATGTCACAGACAAAAAGTTGGAAACGGTAGCAAAGCGGGGCAAGGACCGGATCCGGAGAGCTCACGAAGCAGCGGTTAGCGGTAAAACGATGAACATCCTCCCCCAAATGGCCGGCTTGGTCTTCAGACAGACGCTGGCCCGGCTGCAGGTTCCGGTGGCCCAGTGTTTTGCAGAAGCTGACCAGGAGATAGCGGCGCTGGCGTCAGAATGGCACTGCCCGGTTCTGTCCAACGACAGCGACTTCTTCGTCTTTGACCTGCCAGCAGGGTTTCTGCCCACCAGCCACTTCCGGTGGCAGGAGGTGAAGCAGAGCGGCTATCAGAGCTGCATCTCCTGCTGGAGCTACTACACCTCCAGCTTCTGCAGCTTCTTCGGACTCCAGCGCCAGCTGCTGCCGACCTTCGCCGCCTTGGCGGGAAACGACTACGTGAAGCTGAGAGGGATCGACTGGACTCGGTTTGTCCAGACCGGTACCGGCAGAGAGGCCTGCAGCCGCCTGGAGGGGCTGCTCCGCTGGCTGAAGAGGTTCGAGGAGCCCCAGCAGGTCCTGGAGGAGGCGCTGGGACTGATGGAAGACCTGAGCGGGGACAAGCAGGAGCTCCTCCAGAGACTGCGTCTGGGGATGGAGGAGTACCAGCTGGGTCGGAGCGCTCTGAGCCGCTTCTTCCTTCATGGAGCGGCGCCTCAGTTCCCGGCACTGGAGCAGGTGACTAACTACGTATTTCAGTTCAAGATATTTTCTTGATCCCAGCAAGGAAACGAGTTTGTCCAAAAAGCTCAAACATAATAAAAATATACATAAAAACTAAATATGTTAGAAATGACCAGATGTGAAATCCACAACAAAAAGCTCAAACCCGACGACGCCCCGCAAACCCGACGCCCCACAAACCCGACGCCCCGCAAACCCGAAGCCCCGCAAACCCGACCAGTCAGGTGGACACCAGATGTCCGTCACAACCGCCTCTCCTCACCGGCGCTGCCTGGGGGTTGGTCTTAAATCAGTGGTCTAGTCCAAGGTGGCGAACCTGCAGCTGCACTGACAGAAGCAGCGTAACGTGCCACACAGGATGTGGAATTGTAAGCTACAGGCTTACAATCATTTAGGAATGAAATCTGTTCCCATGGTAACAGCTTTCCTCAACAGGTGATTGTTTCACGTGACGCAGAGCTGATGACACTAAGATACAAGCGAACATGTTTGGGCAGCAGGTTCTGGTGCCGCTAAGAAGCAAATCGGTTCTGATCACATGAATCAATCGATGAAATGAAAGATTCTTCTAAAAACACAAGACTGAGAGAAATCAGGAAGAAACAGAGACTCCTCTGACCGTCTGAATTAATATTGATAGTTATTTGAGGGAAGTTTCATTTGTATTAATGCTTCAACATTAATGTTTATTTAAAAAACCTTCAAACTACTGCACAGGCGTGAATCCAGGAAGTTTTTATAGAGGGCTAAAGGTGATGGTCTGGAGTTGTTGAAGGTCGACTGGTTCCAGTCCATAACAGTCCAAACGGTTCCAGCAGGTTGGCAGACGGAGCTCAAACCTTTTCTGAATGTTTTGTTTTCACATGTGAAACCGGAGCTTTGAGTAGCAGAACAAACCGATGTCAGACAGTCCTGTCCGGCGCCAGCAGCTGGGCGTGGCTCTTCATGATGATGATGATGATGATGATGATCTTCATTTGGCTCTTGGTGCTGAACTGGTTCCCCACCCTGGACTCACTTTCCCAGAACTCCTGCAACTAGAACTGCAGCTCCACTGAAATATTGAAATGTTCAGTTTCTCAGGTTTAAGGGAACTTTAGTGCTGTTCAGTCATCATGAAGGGGATGCAGCGCTGCAAGCTTCAGACTCTGGACCTGAAAGTCCCACAGTCTCTAGAAGGTCCAGATCTCAGCAGGGTTCCGAAACATTGACGCTGAGCTGAAAGTGTCGTCTCCTTTAGGAAGCTGACCTCGTCCCCGGCTGGATGCTGCTGCCGCTGACTCAGGCCCGGCTCCCAGAAAATGTCCTGGACGTTTTGCGGCTCCACAGGATGAAGCTCGGTTTGGGCATCGAGACCCGAGAGCAGCGCAGCGCCAACCTGACCTCCAGGCCCCTGCGACAGGTGATGTACGGCCTGCTGCTGGGCACAGACAGGTTCACCGCAGTGGAGGAAATGGACAGAGAGGATCTCGCGCTGATATCCGTCCCAGTGGAACCAACGTTCACCAGAACCAGCGAGAGGCTCAGACTGGACTCCCTGCCAGAGGTGAATTTATCCAAACCGAAGACTGTCAACCTGTGTTTCATGTTGTCGTCTGCCGGTGTCCCTCAGCACAGCCTTCTGGCGCTGAACCCCATCCTGATGGTCTTTCTCCTGCACCATGACCCAGGTGGCGCTTTCTGACCGTCGGAACGTCCTACTGGAAGCTCTGGGAGTGACCCAGGAGTCTCTGCGCCTCCTGCCGCCTCAGCTGCAGCTCCCAGCAGCCGTCAGCTGCTACTGGCTGCAGAACGCTCACCCTCCTCCTGACCTGCAGAGGGCGCTGCTGCTGGGGATGAGCAACACGCCGCGGTCCGGAACAGGTACCTGCAGCTGGGCATAAGTAGAACTAGAGCTGGTAAATGATTGAAACTGTTTGAAATGAAACTCCTGACATGTTTAGGGCTGGTAGTTTCTTCAGCATTGCAGCAACTAAATCTGTTGAATTAGTTTGAACCGTCAGGTTCCTGGAAGGTGAATTTGCTCCTTTGGTAAATGGCCACAGGTGAATCCAAACGGAGGTAGAACATGTGAACAGGGACCGTCTGGCATTCCCTGCAGAAAGCCTGTAGCGGGAAGTCGAAGGAACCCTGACAGTCTGGCTTTGGCTCCAACCCAGAGCAGTTTCCTCCCGATGGGCTGACCTGGCAGGATCACACCTTGGTGTTGGACTCAGCCTCTTGGAGAGTCTGGCAGTCCAGCAAAGATCTTTAAAGAAGGATCCCTCGCCGTCTCCAGGTTTGACCAGTGTTAGAAAGGACTGGTGCTGGGGCAGTCAGGCCCAGTCCAGTCTGGACCTGCTGCTGGTGTCTTCAGGACCGGGTCGGCGTGGTTGGACCAAGACGACAGCTCAGCTCCTCTCAGCAGGAGGCCATGGAAGTACAGACGTTTCTGTAGGATGGAGAGACGGAATGGGAGCTGGATCGGGATGAATGGATGAGGCAACGCATCTCTTGTGACATCCAGTGGCAAATATCCACAATGCAAGCAACTCATTCACCAATTTCTTTAGAAAGAAAGAAGCCAGAGCTGTTTTCTGCCCAGACTGGATGCCACGTCTCATGAATCATTTCATCAGAGTTTGTTCTTCAGGGCAAAGTTACATGAAGACGTCTGGTTCTGTGTTGCAGCTTTTCAGAATAAGAGCGGTGTAGAGAAGGTGAACTTCAACATGTCTCATGTCTTCAGCCAGTGGCAGGTCTGTATGAAGGACAGCATCCGTCTGAACCAGCTGCTGGGCCGCCCTCTGCCAGAACCGGACGTCTCCAGGTGAGAAGGCTTCAGGAAACCTGCGCAGGTTATTTTAGTGAAAACACCTCAGTGCTCGTGGGGGAATTTTTCTGCCACAATCCAAGAGCTCACAGTCTGAAAGCAGGACTTCATGTCCTTCTTCTCAATACTTGTAATGATTTCACTCAAAACGTCTCCTGGCGCACACACTTAGTCTCTGCGTGGAGCAGATGGACGACGGACGGATATCATGTCGTGACTATGGTGTAGCTGTTAGCGATCAGTAACTGTTAGCGATCAGTAGCTGTTAGCGATCAGTAGCTGTTAGCAATCAATAACTGTTAGCGATAAGTAGCTGTTAGCAATCAGTAACTGTTAGCGATCAGTAACTGTTAGCAATCAGTAACTGTTAGCGATCAGTAGCTGTTAGCCATCAGTAACTGTTAGCGATCAGTAGCTGTTAGCGATCAGTAACTGTTAGCGATAAGTAGCTGTTAGCGATCAGTAACTGTTAGCGATCAGTAACTGTTAGCGATCAGTAGCTGTTAGCGATCACTAATTGTTAGCGATCAGTAACTGTTAGCGATCAGTAGCTGTTAGCGATCAGTAACTGTTAGCGATCAGTAACTGTTAGCGATCAGTAACTGTTAGCGATCAGTAGCTGTTAGCGATCAGTAGCTGTTAGCGATTAGTAGCTGTTAGCGATCAGTAGCTGTTAGCAATCAGTAGCTGTTAGCGATCAGTAGCTGTTAGCGATCTGTAACTGTTAGCTATCAGTAGCTGTTAGCAATCAGTAACTGTTAGCGATCAGTAGCTGTTAGCAATCAGTAGCTGTTAGCGATCAGTAGCTACTGCCACATGTTCAGTGTCCTGCGGAGCAGATAGCTGATATTGTTGTTTCTCCATACATCCAGTGGGTGGCGCCGTAGCCACACAGGCAAACCCGCTAGAAGGAAACCAATGTACCCAGCACAACACTTTCATTCTATTGGCTGAGAGGTTGCTAGGCGACTGCTGAAAAGGCAGTTCCATGTTTTGTAAGCGAGCAGAGACTCAGTTTGAGCGTCGGGTAAATGTTGAGTACCAGCATTACAAGTTTTTGAGAAGAAAGACATAAAATCCTGCTCCCAGACTGAAATGTGTGTTCTTGGATTATGGCAGGACATTCCTCCCATAGATGGTTCAGTCCAAGCCTCCTGCTGTGAGCCCTGGTCTGGGCTCCATGTTCAGTTTGTTCACAGCACTTCACCTTTTCCACATTTTCTGTTCCAGTTTATTTCCAAAACAATGAACACAGAACTCTCCCATTAAGATATTTTTAGTGTTTTGCACGTTCATTAGGAGAGACAGTCGAACAAAAGCTTCTCAGGACCAGACAGACGGTCCAACAGTTGGTCCTGTTTGTGTCCAGGTTGTATCAGGGGACGCTGGTCCACGAGCTGGTCCACAGGATGAGGAGCGGCGGGAAGCTGAAGACCCTCCTGAGGAGCGACCGGCCCAGCATAGAGCTGTACCGCTCCCTGCTCTCCGTGGTCCAGCGGTTCCAGGCGGCCTCGCAGAACCGTCAGAAAGCCGCGACCCGTCAGCAGCAGAAGCCCCAGGAGCCGAGCGCCGACCTGCAGCAGCTGTTCCTGCAGGACGAGGAGACGGAGAGCGAAGTTCGGGCCGCCATGGCGGCGCAGGAGGAGCTGTGGCTGCAGGAGGAGCTGCTCCGGGTCCGAACCCGCTACAGAACCAAGGAGAGGAGGAACCGGAGCAAGAACCCGGAACTGGCCCGGAAGGAGGAGCGTCGGGGCCGGGACCTCCTCTGACCGTCCAGCTGCTGCTGCAGCTGGGGCTTGATGGTCGCCGTGGCTACCTGCTCCCGTCGCCGTGGCTACCTGCTCCCGTCGCCGTGGTATTATTATTTAGTACCAGGTTTTCCAGAACTCGACTTTCCAGTTGAACAGAATTTATTTGGTTTCTAATCCAGGGAACGTCTGAAATCCTCCAGGAAGAATTTTGTGGGTTTTATAGATCAGTTATAATCCAGATTAAATCACAACAGGAATAAATGATTAATATTTTTATATAGATTTGATGTTTTTGGTGTTTTAAAGTTTGCATTGTCCTCAGGTCGAATGGTTCTGTGCAGGATGGTTCAGATAAACTTCATTTCCTCCTTTGATTGCTTTGAAATAAAGTTTTCATGTTTTAAGGATAAATGATTTTTTGTGTGTTTTGTCAGGTTTCATTCAGGTTCATTCAGGTTTTAGTTCCGTTTTAAAGCATCTGTCAGATTGAGGCGTTGCGTCCTTCAACTTTATGTCCCATAATCCTTTGCTGTTTCAGGCAGTTTGGTCCCTTTTGAATAAAAAAATCAACACTGAGCTTAAAACATGTTTCTGCAGCTGAAAAGCAGCAATAAAGTACATCATGATGTGAAATTCTATCAATGTGTTTTGACCAATAGAACATCAGAATCTGGTAAATGATGACGTGTTCATGATGCATAACTTTAATCTGATTATTGGATCGTAATCAATAACGTGTTAAAATACTTTTACTGAAACAAGGGGTCAGATCTGAGTGACCCCTTACTGACGTGTTGATGACATCATTGTTTATGACGAGTCTCCCAGTGACAGACTGGTTCCAACCCAGTCTACTTGGGTATCCGAGTCCAATGTGGCCTTTAACCCTCAGGTCGCATCCATTGACCTGAAGCCACTGATACTCGATCAATGTCTGTATTGATGCCCAACAACCAATATGGTCCGTGATTAAACTGAGGCTTCTTTCTCTGGCAGTTGGCAGAACGCCGAAGACGCTGCCGCGTCCTCCCTCCATCCTCCCTCCCTCCCTCCCTCCCCCTCCCTCCATCCTCCCTCCCTCCCTCCTCCTCCCCTCCTCCCTCCCTCCCTCCCTCCCCTCCTCCCTCCCTCCCTCCCTCCTCCCTCCCTCCCTCCATCCATCCTCCCTCCTTCCCTCCCTCCATCCTCCATCCTCCCTCCCTTCCTCCATCCTCCCTCCCTCTCTCTACTGCGCATGCGGGACGTTTACCTGTGAAATCCGGTTTGACAAAATATATGAACTGGGTCACTGCGATTTAACAATTCAATCTGATTTTTTCTAATCAGGAAATAGATGGATTCATGTTCCTCTGGAAAGGATGAGAGCAGCTGGTCTGAGGATCCAGAACCAGAACCAGAACCAGTGGTTCTGGTTCTGGTCAGTGACACGTTAATGTGACCCAAACACAAAGTTTTCTAATGTTTTTTTAATAGAATATACAGAATAATCAGTCAGGGTGCAGAAATACACCAAAGAGGAGGAAACAAACTTTTAATCACTAAAATAAAACCAGAATATATAAATATTTCTATATTTTTTCAATATCTGAAACTATTTCTGTTTTTATCCATCTGTACTCCACTCTGCAGTCCAACAGGGGGCGCTGTGGTGCCTGGTGATTTTTGCCTTCTGAAGTTTTACATTGTTTTATGTAAATTAGGAGACATTTATAACAGCTGATTGTACAAACATGCAAAGTGACGTCATGAAAGTTGACTATATTTGTGCTGTACAGGAAGTGATCATGTTTCACAGGAAGTGATCATGTTTCACAGGAAGTGATCATGTTTCACAGGAAGTGATCATGTTTCACAGGAAGTGATCATGCTTGGCAGCAGCAGGTTGATTCACCTCCTTTAGTTAAAGTCCAATAACTTAATGAAATTACTTTTGCAAAACTCTTCCTAAAAAACTAAGAACAAATAAATAGTTTTTCTCTCAGGCTGCAGATAAATTTAACTGAATGTGAAATTATGAGAATCTATAACTTCTGATTCTTAAATTTCTAATATTCCAGTTAAAAATGAAATCACATACTTGTGGATTAGTAAATGTAAATCTACCAGCGTAAGAAAATATTTACAAGACAACATTGATAAATGTGGTAAAACCTGAAATAATGATGTTATTGATGTTATTGGTAGAACATTATGAACAGAAACTGGATCCGTATCCAGGCTCATTCCTGATCCGACCGTCCAAATCTCACAAAACTGATTAGCAGAATAAATTTGAACTTTATTTGGAAAATAAACAGCATTTGCTAAAACGTTATGAGGACGGTGGAATCAAGTTTGAAATCATGAATGTGCTTTAGAAATGAAACGTCTTCAGGCCGTTTGGAAAGCGCTGATGTTTGCTTTGTTCTGCAGCGTCTGTGTTTGAAACGTTATTGAAATGTGATTCTCAATGATCTAAACTCTCGAGTTTCCATCAACTGGTTTTGTTCCAGTGGAAGTTCAAAAGCCCAGAATGTCCCACTGTGGAGCCACTCTATGTGGTGAACATCTATATTCATGGAAGATTGGTGGAATAAACTCATCTGGCCAATTCCTCCTTTACTGGGTGGAAATGCTGATGTTCTCAGTTTGGAGGATTTTAATAGGAATATGGAACTGATTGATCACTGATCGATCATAAGAACGTTTAATGCAGGATCCTCATGTCCTCATTCTGTCCGTTAAAAACTATTTACCTCGTTTCTTTATTCCAAGACTCCATGAGATTCAATTTATTATCCATGACAGATAATAAATGCAGCAACAGGTTTATGAATCAATATTCTAGAAATAATAGAAACCCAGAAGAACAAAAATCACATTTCTCTCACAAAATGTTAACAAATCTATGATTAGGACAAATTATTAGAAATTCCCAATTCCTCCTAAAAATAAAGAATTACATTTTAAAATAATAACATAAATCCTTCAAACACGTTTTTAAGAGACAGATTTCATTTTAATGTTGAGAATTGTGGTTTTTATTTTACTAATGTAATAAAGTATTAAACTTTTGGGATCAACTTTGAAACTTTCTGCCTTGTAAAAATATAAATGTGGATTTTATTTCTTTACAAAACATTCAGTTCGGTTTATTTATGTGAAAAAATGTGAATTTTTAGTCGATGTTCTAATGATTGTAACAAAATATTACATCCATAAATGCTGCCTCTCAATGTGCTGCAGAAATGAACTCTCCTTTTGTAAAAGATGCAGAATTTAAACACAGTTCATTGTCTGGGATAAAATAAAAAAAACAAAGATCCTGTATAACGGACAGATGCCCTCCTCTGTCAGTCCTCTGTCAGTCCTCTGTCAGTCCAAGCCAGAGGTTCTGCCTCTCCCCGTCGTCATGGTTACAGCTTGATGAAGAGGACTCCGGTGACGGCGGCGAAGCCCAGCAGCATCATGGCCACCTTGGGGATGCGGCCGCGGCCGGCGCGTGGAGGAAGGTCCGGCCGCCAGCCCCTGCAGCGTGCAGCGCGCCAGCCGGTGCTGCGGCGACATGCGGCTCTCCGTGAGCCCCACGCCCAGCGCGATGCCCAGCGGCGACATGACGGCGAAGGCCAGCAGGCCGCCGGACACCACGGCGCGCCGCAGCCGGGCCTGGGACAGCGCCGCGCTCAGCGAGAACGCGATGACGCTCTTATGGATGAGCAGCGCCAGGCAGACCTCCAGCACCTCCTGGCCGCGCGGCAGCAGCCCCACCGCTAGCCCCTCCAGCACCGAGTGCAGCGACAGCGAGAACACCAGCACGAAGGCCCGCAGCGCCGACTGGGACCCCGGAGCCGCCTGCAGGGGCCCCGCCGGCTCCGTGGAGCCCCGCCGCCGCCGGGCCAGGCCGCCGCTGCCGCCGTCGGCCGCCTGGGCGCCAGAGTCCGCCATCAGGGCCCGGCGCTCCTCCAGCTGGGCCGGAGACTGGTCGCTGAAGGCCAGGACGATCTGCTCCAGAACCAGAACCAGGAAGAAACCCATGGCCACAATGAACTCCGGCAGAGGGAACTGGAGCTGGAAGAGCAAACACACGGCTGGGAACCACTGGGGACCACTGGGAACCACTGGGGACCACTGGGGACCACTGGGAACCACTGGGGACCACTGGGGACCACTGGGGACCACTTGGGACCGGAACCCAGCAGCTCTCTGCAACTGGACCAGTAGCAACCAGAGTACCGAACAGAACTCGTGTTCCATGCATGTAAAGCAGAGATTTTCAAGCTGACACATTTTTTTGTATGTTTTGTAAAATTAAAATTTGAAAACCAAGAACAAAAATCCAACATGTGACAAACTGATAGGATGTGATCAGCTGGTTTTGTTTGATAGATAATTTAACATGATTAAAAGCGTTTTGAAGTATTTTTAATGTTGCTAAAGTGATTCTGATGCATGAAGCACAAGCAGCAAATTAGTTTAATTCCAGGTTATTGACAGTCTTGGAAATGAATCCTATAAAACTTTTACCATCTAACATGAATTATTCCATCAACAAATTCTATGTAAATGTGAGCCATAAACCTCTGCGCTGCTTTATGCTGAAGGCGGGATGTGAACCGGAACCAGAACAGAACCAGACTCTGTTCTCTTCCGCCTTGCAGGCAGTAAACACAACAATCACACATCGCCAGTTCAAACAAAGCAACTCGAACCCAAACCGAACAAACAGAAACGGTTCGGGATGTTAATCTAATGTACAGGTTACATTAGCGGCGGCTCGCGCACAAAACTCCCCTGCACTACGGTGTCCCCGGCAGGACAAACAGCAATTACCGAAAACAACAGCACCCTCTGTCGGAACATCCATGCACTGCTTTACATAAACCGTTTAGAAAAAAAATATTGTTTTAGCATGCTAGTTTACCTGCTGCTAGCATGCTAGCTTGGCTGCTAACTTGTTAGCGGTGATTGTAGGGGTTCAATAGATGCTACAGAAACATTAAATAATGTATTCAGTCAGAAATAATAATAATAATAATAATAGTAATACATTCATGAGGATAAAAATGTTGATTGTGTTAAAAATTCTCCAACATGTTTAAGATAAAAACATAAAATAAAGAAGCCAAACATTATTCCTACTGAATGCAGCACGAAACCGGGTTTATCATCAACGGTATTATTAAACGGTTCTGCCAGGACCAGAACGGACCGGTTCCTGGCCTTCAGAACCTTTTATATATAGGTCAAGGGTCGTAAAACATCCGCGCTCCAGCTGAGTCACGTCTGATCAGCTTCCCACCAGAACCATAACCAGAACCTGAACCTGAACCTGAACCAGAACCTGAACCAGAACCTGAACCAGAACCCAAACTAGAACCAGAACCAGAACCCAAACTAGAACCAGAACCCAAACCAGAACCTGAACCAGAACCAGAACCAGAACCTGAACCTGAACCCAAAACAGAACCAGAATCCAAACTAGAACCAGAACCAGAACCAGAGTGAAGGAAAAGATCTTATAGATATAAATCTTCATCCTCCCATGTCAATACCAAAAATGAAAAATTTTTATTGAAATATTTTCTTAAAATGTCAGATTTACTTTAGAAAAGGATCTAAAAATTTATGACAGTTTAGAAATTTTGAGCTTAAGTTTAGATGTTTTACTCCAAAACGTTGCTGAATGAAGAAGCTTGGTTACAAAAATAATTTAACTATGAAAAATGATGACCTCATAGCTGGGAAACTTTTCATTGGCTGCCATATTTGCTCCATTCTACAACTAAAATCATTCGGAGGACCGCAGATGGCCCCAGCACTTTGGCCCCCTGCTGCCTCTGTGATCTGGATTTAGCTTCATCCATCTTCCTGTCCCACAGCATGATGCTGCCGCCACCATGTTTACATATTCAGGCCTCACTTTTCAGATTTGTACTGTGAACCTTGACTCTGGTCCACTAAACAGGATCCGTACGGCGCCCCCCAGTGGACCCCCTGGTGGTGTGGGGGACTGAAGCCGCCGCTTAACTCGCAGTGCTTTGGGCCGCCTTGGAGCAACACTCAGAACTTTTTAACTAGTGATTTTTATGAAACACTATGTTTGATCTCATTATCCAAAGTTTAACAAACTACGAAACCCTGACAACAGAAAGACTTTCAGTATTAAAGCATCCTCCATGTCCCCCAGGGGGCGCCGTAGACCTGGCCTGGTGATATTGGGCTTGTTTGTTAGTGTTGGTCGTACTTTGATCCCAGCGTCCCTGAACGCCTCGCCGATGCTCTGCAGGAAGTCGGGCAGCAGGTCCAGCAGGCAGGTGGCCATGAAGACGCCTCCAGAGAAACAGCTGATCAGGGCCAGCAGGCGGCGCCGGCGCTCTGAAACACACACACACACACACACACACACACACACACACACACACACACACACACACACACCCTCAGCATCGCTCAGCTGAATGGTCCGGACTCCGGACGGAACAGAACCGGGCCGGTACCTGGGTCTGCGCCGCAGCAGCCGCCTGCCCTGACGACGCAGAGCGGGACGAACCCGAACAGCAGCCGGACGGACAGCAGAACCACCAGCGCCACCAGTTTGATCTCCAGAGCCGGGAGGTCGGCCGGGTCGACCTGCAGCGCCGCCGGGCCCCCCCCGGGACCCATCAGGACCGGCATGGCTGCCTCAGAGTTCGCAGGAGCCTGGCCTGGACCGGAACCAGAACCAGAATCTGTCAGAACAAACGCAGCCGTTAGCATCCAGAAACAATACCAACATGTTTAATCGGAGACTGGAAATCTGTGACAAGATCCCAGTGCTAGCTACAGCTAGCATAGCATGTCACCACTACAGCTAGCATAGCATGTCAGGAATGCTAATGCTAGTAATCATAGACACTGATGGCAGAAGTTAAAGGTTTTCCTGTAGCGGTTACTTGTTTCTCTGCCATTAGCACTTTAGCGGTGAGGACATGAGCTTGGTTGGCAGCGCTGAGCCCCGCCTCCTGGCTCTGATTGGTTGTTTTTGTTCATTAGCGGTTCCTCACGCCCCTGACTGCATGTTTTAGATGTTCCTCTATCCAAAGGATGGCATGACTGAGAAACATGATTATCTGTCACAACGTGGATAAAATCCTGTTTCTCATTCCAGATTGAAACTCCAGAATCCAGTTCCGGAACCCTGCAACGTGTTCCTGCTGGTTCTGGATGGGTTCTAGAAATGGAAAGCAGTTGATTGGATCAGAACCTTCAGACTCCATGTCCAGAACCAGAACCGGGATTTTAGATCTGGACTCATGGGGTTCCATCTAAAAAGGTTCTGACCCAAATAGAACCAGAGGTTTGGATCTGTACTCACATAACCTGAAGTTGAATCAGAACCATCAGAACTTTCCTGCTGAGCCTTCGGTCCGTTTGCAGTCGGAACCACAACTTTTCCCACTTTAGTCCAAAGAATAATCCCGCGAGAAAACCCGCGACCCACAGCGACTCGTTATGTTCCCGAACCTTGGCCTTCCCGGACCGGTTCGGGCCAGTAACGTGACCCAGGAATGTTCTTCTCCTGACTGGATTTATGGCGGACAGTCCGGGAAGTTCTGACTCAGTTCCCATCAGCGGATCCCGCCTCAACCAGGAGCTGACGTCAAACTCCCCGTAAAACACACCGCAGCACACTTCCGGTTTTCAAATTTAAACAAAAATCTGACACCACTTTTGTAGGTCATTATAATGTTACTAGGGCTGATTATTATTAAGAAGAAACAGACCCCTGTGGGTATGTCCTCGTGCTTTTATTTTGAAGATTCCACCGGTTTTCCGGTGTAACCGTGTGTAACTTCCCTCAGGAACAGCCGAAGGAGGAACCGTCCAGCCGGAATTCTGGAACAGACAGTAACCAGAAAGGTCAACGACCCGCAGAACCAGAACCAGGACCAGAACCAGAACCAGGACCAGAACCAGAACCAGGACCAGAACCTGAACCAGGACCAGGACTATGTTGTCATTTATGTCCAGCTGGATGCAAATATTGCTTACAATCTGGTTTCCTCTTTGAAAATCAATGAATGGAGAAATAAAACCTTTAGATTCATGATGTTTTAGTCACCATGGTTACAGGACACATCCAGAACAGCTGGGACTCAGGTCAAAGGTCACAACAGATACAACTTAAATGCAGAACAGATTGTCTTTGAGTTTAAAGAAAAAAAGCAGTTATTCTTATATTAAATGTTCTTACTGATTCACATAAGGTTTTGTTTTTAGATTAGTAACCATGACAACAAGGCTTGACAGTGAAAATGTTAGTTTAATTGAAATTACAACCCAAAAAGAAATTCAAACCACCAAAGACAGAACATGTGGAAAAGAGACTGGAGATTTAAAAGAACTGAGAATCCAATTTTCTATTCAAAATAGAAATGATACAAAATAAATTAGAGTAGATTTCATTATTCCAAATGTTATCAGATAAAGTTTAAAAGATCTGAGCTGTTTAACAATAATATAGAATCATGTCAGCAATACAGAACATTACAGCAACAGAGTGAAACGTTTATAGAAGTTAGATCATTTAAATCCCATGGTTTGGATCCTCCTCCTTCCTACAGGCTCCTCCTTCCTGCAAGCTCCTCCTTCCTATAGGCTCCTCCTTCCTACAGGCTCCTCCTTCCTATAGGCTCCTCCTTCCTATAGGCTCCTCCTTCCTACAGGCTCCTCCTTCCTGCAGGCTCCTCCTTCCTGCAGGCTCCTCCTTGCTGCATGTTCCTCCTTCCTACAGGCTCCTCCTTCCTGCAGGCTCCTCCTTCCTACAAGCTCCTCCTTCATACAGGCTCCTCCTACCTGCAGGCTCCTCCTACCTGCAGGCTCCTCCTTCCTGCAGGCTCCTCCTTCCTATAGGCTCCTCCTTCCTGCAGGCTCCTCCTACCTGCAGGCTCCTCCTTCCTACAGGCTCCAGGAAGCCAATATTTTCAGGCCAATATTTTCACTCATTGGCCTTCGACCGATGAGTGAAAATAAGTAGAACTGACACCTGATTTTACTCAGTTTTTTATTTTTTATTGATTTTTATGCTTTAACGTTTCTTTATCTTAGCACCTTGTTTCAACGTTTTATTAATAAAGTTGATTTTCTCTTTCTGATCCTTTTGTAAAGCATCACTTCTTACCTTGACCAGGTTAGCTAGCAAAGCATTAGCTGACCTGGTTGAAGATGGTTTCTTTGGGGTGCCGGAAGTGGCGGGAAATCTTTGACGTCACTTGAAGAACTGCGGCCATGAATCTACAAGGTGCAAAAGCTTTTCACTGTCATGTTAGGATATGCAGAGGAAAGCGCAAATATGAGTTCTGGTACTAAGAGCTCTGAGCAGGACGCCATCTTGGCTCGGCGCCTTGACAACGGGAGGTAAAACTGGTCCCGTCTTAATTCCTCAAGCAAAAACGGAAAAGTTTGAGACCAGAAACAGACCAAAGTCCATCTGGAGGAAGAAACCCTAAGATCTTAGTTTTATTTTGTATTATGCATATTTTTTTGTTCTAGGGGCATTTATTTTGAAAATTTCTAAGTAGGAAGTAGAATCCAGCATGTTAGATGGGGAACATCCTATGGAAGCAAGAATCGGTTTAATGACCTCATTTCAGCCAGCGGGGAATGCTTCTGTCCAGGGCGACCTGTACAGGGCGACCTGTCCAGGGCGACCTGTCCAGGCGACCTGTCCAGGCGACCTGTCCAGGGTGACCTGTCCAGGCGACCTGTACAGGGCGACCTGTCCAGGGCGACCTGTCCAGGCGACCTGTCCAGGCGACCTGTCCAGGACGACCTGTCCAGGCGACCTGTCCAGGCGACCTGTCCAGGCGACCTGTCCAGGCGACCTGTCCAGGGCGACCTGTCCAGGGCGACCTGTCCAGGGCGACCTGTCCAGGGCGACCTGTCCAGGGCGACCTGTCCAGGGCGACCTGTCCAGGGTGACCTGTCCAGGGTGACCTGTCCAGGGTGACCTGTCCAGGGTGACCTGTCCAGGTGACCTGTCCAGGGTGACCTGTCCAGGGTGACCTGTCCAGGGTGACCTGTCCAGGTGACCCCGCCTCTCGCCCGGAACGCAGCTGGAGAGGCAGCAGCTCCTCCCGACCCGTTAGGGAGAAGGGGGATGGAACATGGATGGATGGATGGATGTTTCTGTGTTTATGTCACCGTTTGTCCTTATGCAGTCACGACACCATCTCATCTGAGTTGTATTTTAGATCGATGCTGGGAAAGAAAGTGGAGCTGTAACTAGAACTGTAAAGATTTACATCCTGAGATTAAAACCGACTTCATACCATCAGTAACACAAACTACTGACACCAAGAAGAGATGGAAGTGATAATATGTAATAATTATTCCTTAGTGAAGAAAAGTGAGAACAAACATTCAGGAAGTTGAGATGGTCCCTATAAAACGGACGCGTCCTTCAGTCAGCATTTAGGTCTGGTCCATGTCAGCAAAATGTCACTTTTTGCTTAAAAATGTTGGAAACTGAAAGAAAGAAGAAAGAATCCAGAATGTTATTGATTATACTTTTATTTCTTCCACCATATTTTCTCCACTGAGACGAGTCAAGATAAAAATAAGTCCCGCATTAATATTTATTTATAAATTAAATGATTATTCTGGCTTGTATGCCTGATCATAAAAATATTAAAAGGGTGAAAACTAAAAGTAAACAGAGTTTATCCAGAGGATCAGGAGGGGGAGGAGCCTGGCGCAGCCCAGAGGAAACTGGAGCTTCGTTTTTGGGAAACAGCAGCAGAGACTTTCAGAAATAAATAAAATCGTACACAGAGATGGGCCCAGATCACCCAGAATGCACTGGGGTGACTCCTCTCAACAGACCACAGCAGGACAGGAAGCAGGAAGTCCGTTGACCCGTCCAGGGCTTCTAAGGCACCAGAAGAGGAAGCGTTGCCGTTTGGACCCTGAAGAGCCGCAGGTTTGGTATCAGGATCATGTTCATAAACTGGAGCCGCTCCTGACCCGGCGGGTCAAGGTGAGCAGAACTGAAACCGGACTGGCCTGGTGGAAGTTAAACCGTATGCTGTTGGCGCTCTGACAATCCAATCCCGGATCCGGCTTCCGGGTCCTTAGTGTTACTCAACTAGCTGTAGTGTCGGTACTGAAAGGATCCGGATCCATAATTCATCTGGATCAGAACCGAACAACCAGCAGAGCAACGAGAAACAGAGCTGGAATATTATCCAAAAACGGGGCGGGGCTCCAAAAACGGGGCGGGGCTCCAAAAACGGGGCGGGGCTTCAGCAGAAATTCCCACCGATTAAAAACATGGAATGATTTGAACCTGGAGCAACATCCTAGCGGTTCTGGTCCAGCTCGGTTCGCAGAGCTCAGGACCAGCTTCACTGGTCCCAGTCGTCCCAGTCAGCTTCCCAGCATCAGATCCCAGTGGAATGTTCTAGTAATTAAATAAACCCTGACCCTTGACCCCACTTGTCGCTCAGAGTCCAAACTGAACGGTTACACCTCCACCAGAACCAAACGGGTTCAAAGCAAAGCAGCATTTTACAAACCAGTCCTCCCAATTCTTAATCCCAGTCCAATAAAGCAGGAGCTGCGTCCAGTCCCAGACCGGAGCGTCCAGTCCCAGACCGGAGCGCCGCTCTGTCGAGGATCTCACAGGAAAAAAGTCAGTGCTGCCAGGTGAGATCACCCCGACATCGTCTTCCTCCAATCAGCAGCCAGAGACCGGGGGCGGGTCATACCTCCAGGGAGCAGTCGGAGGGGGGGCGGCGCTCAGCTCCTCGACACCGCTCCACCTTCTTGATGACCTCTGACACCACACACACCGAGGAGGTGAGGCTGAGCAGGAACAGCAGGTCTGCAGGACGGATGGAAACTATTATCATCAAAACCAGAGACAACATCAAAACAACTGTGGAAGATAAAGTATTTACAGTGCGTTTACTTTTATTAGAAGTTTATTCAGTATTAATCTTACAATGTTTAATCAATTTATGTACAGGCTTCCAGAGTTGTTGTTTCTCTTGTGGCCTTCACAGTTTGCCTGAGCGAGCCAGGAGCAACAGGCGATAAGCAAACCGGACCAGAACCGCCGGCGGGGCGATCATCGGACACAGAATGCTCCGCCTGGTTAAAACCTGCTTTTAACTGAGGGTTGCATGTTTCTCTGTGTGTGTGATAATCTGACACGCTTCTTCACAGACATCATGTCTGACGGTGTATCAGAGGGGTTTTCCTTTGTCTCGTTAGAGCTCTTCTGAACACTGTAGCTGCTGTGCTCTGCGTCTGCACAGATGAAATAAAGCTGGATTTTGTTCTCTCTTTAACAAGGTTTGGACTTTGTTCATTCTCTCGCTCCACACAACATAATGACATTAAATAAACTAATTTAAAATCAAACGTCTCTCCTTTGGCAGGTTGTTATTCCACATCCTTTCATGAAGCATTGTCAGCTTTTTGAGGCATTTTAATTAAATATGGAGGCTTTTTTAATTGAAGAGGCTTGTCTATAAACACACATTACTATGAGCCCAACATGTAACAAACTACCAAGTTACACCACAGGGTGGCGATGCTGCTGCTTTTCCAGTCCTCAAAAACAGGTGAAGAAGGGCACAGAGAGAAAAGATTCTCCATCTTATTTGAGTTTAATTACACGTCAACATCCACTAAACACATGAATGAGATTCTCATAAAGTCTTTATTGTCTACCGTTTATTATCCCATCAACCAGTTTTATGTAGACGATTTGAGAGCAAAATAACTATTCAACTGGGTTAGTATTTCAGCACTAGCATGCTAGTAGCCCTGCTAGTTTAGCAGCTAACTGCTAAACTGTTAGCAGTGATTCTATTGGCCTGCTAGCTGCTGCAGAGGCATAAAATTATGTATTTCTGTCAGAAATGAAGACATTCAATGAGGACAAAAATCTGTTCATTATGTTCAAAGTTTGCATTTTATGTCAAATAACAAAATGTTATGTTTGGTATAACAACAAAAATGTTATGCCAAACATAACATTTTTGTTGTTATTGGCATAATGTTATTATGGGATTATTAAGCCATTACTTTGGCATCATTCGACTAGAATGGACAGCAATAAAATATATTTTCCCTTTTTTTTGGCTTTAAAACGTTGAAAATCCCTTGGTTGTTATATTTTTGACCTTTGGATTGAGAAAAAAGTTTAGCATGCTTTAAATCTGTCACAACGTGTTGGAGCAGGAGGAGCATGTTGGAGCAGGAGGAGCAGGAGGAGCGTGTTGGAGCAGGAGGAGCGTGTGTTGGAGCAGGAGGAGCATGTTGGAGCAGGAGGGAGCAGGAGGAGCGTGTTGGAGCAGGAGGAGCGTGTGGGGGAGCGTGTGGGAGCAGGACCTCACCCAGGATGCTGAGGCTCTCTGTCTGGAAGATGCTCTGCAGCGGAGGGAAGTAGATGACGAGCAGCTGCCCCATGATGGAGGCCAGGACGGCGTAGCAGAATGTCCTGTTGCTACACAGGCCCATCTCATGGACCATGCGGGTCTGAGGACACAGTTCATTCATCAGAACTCCAGAGTCAGAGGTTCTGGTACAGATGCCGGGTCCGGGTCTCACCTGAGAGCGCGAGCTCAGAGCGTTGAACATGTCGAAGAAGACGAAGCAGGTGAAAGTCATGGTGGTGTCTCGAGGAGTGATCATGTTGTCCTGCAACTGAAATCCAAACAGCACAGAAACCAGATCAGACTGGAGAGCCAATCACAAGACAGATCCAGCACAAACAGGAAGAAGGTGCACCTCTCTCCAGAAGACAAACAGTGTTCCGCAGACAATGATGAAGGCTGACACCAGAACCTTGACCAGCAGGCTGCGGGTCAGGATGGTGTCCTTCACATTGCGAGGCGGCTTCCTGATGACATCACGGTCCACAGGCTCCACCCCCAAACTGCATATAGAGGCCACATTTAGCTGATGTTGTCCATAATTAGACAGAAAAGTTACATGTAACAATAAAAATATTAAAGAGAACCAATAGACCTTTTTCACGCTTCCGGGTTTTAAAGCCGATGTTGGGTTGGACAACTTCCGGTGGCTATAGCGTTAGCATTAAAAACCTAGGAAAATGGCTCAGTCTCGGCGCAGTTGTTTTTGTTCAGTCCCTGGTTGTTCATATATAGGACAGATATGGAAAGAAAACAGCCATATCTGTCCTATCATGCGTTCCCGACGGACCCGGACCAACGGAGGCAGTGGATCCAGGCGATCCGAAGAGATCAAGGTCCCGACTTTGGCATAAAGACGGGGAGCGGTTTTGTATGTAGCCGCCACGTCAAACCGGAGGATTTTGTTAGCGGATCCACCAGCAGCCGCCTTAGAAGTGGAGCAGTTCCTTCCCTGTTTGCCTGGAATAACTTCACTGCACCAGCAATGAGAGAGTCTGCTTTCTAGAGGGCTAAGAAACGGCAGTTTGTCCTCTCAGGAAGCTAGCAGGCTAAGAAACGGCAGTTTGTCCTCTCAGGAAGCTAGCAGGCTAAGAAACGGCAGTTTGTCCTCTCAGGAAGCTAGCAGGCTAAGAAACGGCAGTTTATCCTCTCAGGAAGCTAGCAGGCTAAGAAACGGCAGTTTGTCCTCTCAGGAAGCTAGCAGTCTAAGAAACGGCAGTTTGTCCTCTCAGGAAGCTAGCAGGCTAAGAAACGGCAGTTTTCCTCTCAGGAAGCTAGCAGGCTAAGAAACGGCAGTTTTCCTCTCAGGAAGCTAGCAGTCTAAGAAACGGCAGTTTGTCCTCTCAGGAAGCTAGCAGTCTAAGAAACGGCAGTTTGTCCTCTCAGGAAGCTAGCAGGCTAAGAAACGGCAGTTTGTCCTCTCAGGAAGCTAGCAGGCTAAGAAACGGCAGTTTGTCCTCTGAGGAAGCTAGCAGGCTAAGAAACGGCAGTTTGTCCTCTCAGGAAGCTAGCAGGCTAAGAAACGGCAGTTTGTCCTCTCAGGAAGCTAGCAGGCTAAGAAACGGCAGTTTATCCTCTCAGGAAGCTAGCAGGCTAAGAAACTGCAGTTTGTCCTCTCAGGAAGCTAGCAGGCTAAGAAACGGCAGTTTGTCCTCTCAGGAAGCTAGCAGGCTAAGAAACGGCAGTTTGTCCTCTCAGGAAGCTAGCAGGCTAAGAAACGGCAGTTTATCCTCTCAGGAAGCTAGCAGGCTAAGAAACGTCAGTTTGTCCTCTCAGGAAGCTAGCAGGCTAAGAAACGGCAGTTTGTCCTCTCAGGAAGCTAGCAGGCTAAGAAACGGCAGTTTATCCTCTCAGGAAGCTAGCAGGCTAAGAAACGGCAGTTTGTCCTCTCAGAAAGCTAGCAGGCTAAGAAACGGCAGTTTGTCCTCTCAGGAAGCTAGCAGGCTAAGAAACGGCAGTTTGTCCTCTCAGGAAGCTAGCAGGCTAAGAAACGGCAGTTTATCCTCTCAGGAAGCTAGCAGGCTAAGAAACGGCAGTTTGTCCTCTCAGGAAGCTAGCAGGCTAAGAAACGGCAGTTTGTCTCCTCAGGAAGCTAGCAGGCTAAGAAACGGCAGTTTGTCCTCTCAGGAAGCTAGCAGGCTAAGAAACGGCAGTTTGTCCTCTCAGGAAGCTAGCAGGCTAAGAAACGGCAGTTTGTCCTTTCAGGAAGCTAGCAGGCTAAGAAACGGCAGTTTGTCCTCTCAGGAAGCTAGCAGGCTAAGAAACGGCAGTTTGTCCTCTCAGGAAGCTAGCAGGCTAAAGATGCTACTGCGGACCATGATTATGCGGCACATCCACCCGCAGGTAAACGTCTAATTTAGATAATACATTGTATATATTTTCCATGTAAGATAATTTCAGTCAAATATAACTGTTACTATAATAATATTATTATTATGACCACATAATAAAGAAATTCTGTGGTTATGTATTTTGTGGAGATTATGCTGTTTTTCACAAACTGTACTGGCAAATACATTTCAGAATGTAATCAGAATATAATTGAAAGGTTTAAATTATGTTTGTCTCCAATATTTCACATAATTTAGCAAACTAAGTTAAGCTTCATTACGATGTTTGTGTAGTTCATATACTGTAGCTAGCGGTTAGCTCGCTAAGCTACGTCTTTTCTTAACTTGATAGCGGTGGATATATTTTGTTTCCTTTCACACGTTTGTTGGTGGATGAATTAGCCGCTGCGATTTCCTCCACATCAGCGAAAGAAATGGTGGCAAATTAAGTAAGGACGATGAAAAGGACCGGAGGAGGAGAGCCGTTTCTCAGAGTACTTGAATTACAGTCACCAAAACAGGAAGTGCCACAGCCCTTTCAGATACAGCTTCCGGTTGCCGTGAAAAAGGTCTATTTCCAGAAAGTTAAAGAAAAAGTTAAAAATCACAGCGTTAAAAGACTCCATTTCCCATGATGCTCCTGTACCTCTGAGCGGGCGGTCCGTCCATGATGATGTTGATCCACAGGATCTGCATGGCGTTCAGAGGGTTGGGGAAATTCATCAACGTTGCCAGGGAGATGAGCGTCAGCGCTGCAATGCTCCTGGTGACCAGCAGGGGCAGCATTAAGCTGAGTTTACCACATTTAAACCAGGAAGCAGAGGAAACGGCGACTCACGTGCTCAGCTGGAAGCGGACAAAGTTCTTAATGTTGTTGTAGATTCCTTTTCCTTCCTCAATAGCCGACCTGGAAGCGAAGGACAGTCTTTTCATTTGAAGGGTAGTAGAGTAAAACAGAAATCTGAATCTTTTTCAAACATTCTGGATGCAGCCTTTCCAGCATCAGTCAGCTGGAGCAGCTCCCCCTGGTGGCGGACTCACATGATGGTCTGGAAGTCGTCGTCCACCAGGATCATGTCTGCCGCCTCCTTGCAGACGTCTGTGCCTGTCTGGCCCATCGCCACTCCGATGTCAGCCGCCTTCAGCGCCACGGCGTCATTCACGCCGTCGCCAGTCATAGCCACCACAGCGCCGAGGTTCTGGAGAGACTGCAGAGATGCACAATATTCATTTCGGTTCAGGAGCCAATCCAGCAGAATGAGTTCTGGTTCTGTGGCCCAGTTTGAAACCAGGTCAGACTCACCTTGACGATCTTCAGCTTGTGTCTGGGGCTGGCCCGATAGAACACACCCACCTGCGAAGAAAACTTCAGGTTTAACTTCACTGAGATTATCAGAAAGTGGACACAGCGGTGTGTGTGTGTGTGTGTGTGTGTGTGTGTGTGTGTGTGTGTGTGTTTTCACCCTAGGAACGATGTTGGACAGTTCCTGCAGGTCCAGATGGTCCACCTCCTCTCCTGACAAACACTGGCATCCTTTGGAGTAGAGGCCCAGACGGTTCGCTGCACGGAAAACACACACACACACACACACACACACACACACACACACACACACACACACACACACACACACACACACACACACACACACACACACACACACCTGTCAGTGACATTATGAGATCAGGTGTTTGGCATTTCCCAGCATTCCTGAAGGCGTTCCAGAGAAATAAATGGCCTCATCTAAAATGGACTGAGCCAGAACCAGAAACTGGAGAACGTTTTGTTGCATTAATGCGGCTCATCCTGGTTTCAGCCCCCGGCTCTGCAGGCGGCCGTTGTTTTCCATTTGTCAGGTGATGGGCTGTCTGATATCAGAGGATGAGTCTCATGACGCTGTCCACTGCAGTTGGCTGCTAACTTGTGAATGGATCAGAAACCTGCGCATGTGTGCTGCAATTTCTGCAAACAAATGAGGCCTTTTGAACTTTGCATGAACTGTGAGGTCTGGCTTCTGCCAGGCATAGTTTTTAAAACATTCTGTCAAACAACTAGTTGGGATTCTGGTTTTGGGGTCAGAGGTCATGTGCGGAGTCTGGTCTTGGATCAGTTTGTGTAACTGAAGCAGATGGACCAGAAGGGAAACTATAAAAGAAGTTTCTGGTTCTGACGGCCCTGATTTCATCCCTCCATGTTTCTATATATATAAATATTGAAGCTGACCATGAAGTCACAGTAAAAGCGTCTTCAATGGGATGGAGGGAGTAAAATCGCTTTGCTTCATTTCAGCCTGACGAAAGGTGAGTTCGGGTCCGACTAAAGCTGCTGTAAGCAGCGTGACCTCTGACCTATCGACACGGCCGTCTCCTGGGAGTCTCCGGTGATCATCTTGATGGCAACCCCGGAGTTGAGCAGCGTAGCGACGGCCTCTTTGACCCCTTCCCTGGGCGGGTCGATGATGCCCACCAGGCCCAGGAAGGTCAGGCTCCCCATCTGGGAACCCGAGGCGAACGCCAGAACTGAGTGGCAGACACAGAGGTCACACAAGGTCAGAGAGAGAGGTCAGTGGAAGGTTAGGACGTCCTGATCTCGTCTCTGATCGGTACCTCTGAGGCCTGAGGTGCCCATGTAGCTGATCTGCTGCTGGTAGAGCTCCCTCTGCTGCTGGGTCAGAGGAAGGTTGGAGCCTCTGCTGTTGTAGCAGCTGCAGAGACGGATCACCTGCTCATAGGCACCCTTCATGAAGTAGACTCCGCTTTTATCCTGGAGGGGGCACCAGAGAACCAGAGAGGAGCTACAGCAGCAGAGGACACTCTGCAGACATCAGTCCAGGTCCCAGACCGGATCACAGAATTAGCCTGTACCTGCTGTGTGCGGTGGACGCAGCGAACAGCCATCCATTTCTGCTCGGAGGTGAAGGGATGCTCCTCCAGACGGATGAACTCCTGCTGAACGCTCTCCAGACCCATCTGAGGAAAACACAAACTACCGTCATGTCTGACCTCTGCTACCTGCTCCTGCTGATGGTTTCCTCAAACTCTGAACCAAAACCGAGCAGAAAGCTCCACCAAAGCCCGTCTAGACTGGTTGGTTTCAGCCGCTCCAATGGGCTCCATTGTGAAACAAAAGCTGGTTCTGTGTAGGACACCCAGACGTCTGATCGGACTCTGGAGTCTGGTGTTTATCGGAGGAAGTTGTTTCCAAGCGATAAGAAGTGGCTGCTGCTTACTTTCATGGCGAGGGCGATGAGTGCGCCCTCTGTGGGACGCCCCAGCAGGTTCTGGTTCCTGATGACTGAGTCGTTGCACACACAGCCCACCTGGCAACAGCAGCAGGTGCATCAGCCCTTTGGTTTGAGCCTCATCTAAAACGTTTTACTTTCTCACATCAGAACTACAGAGAGGCAGACCTGGTTTTCTCACCTCCACAACTTTACTGATGGAAGGGCAGGCGAGGCCGTGGACCACCTCTCCGTCCAGCAGCACCTCTCCGGTCCCATTGTAGCCCACGCCTGTCACCTGCAAGACAACACACAGGGTTACACAACCCAAACATCTGTTTCCTGGACCCAGAGATGTTCTGGTCCACCTGGTTCAGCGGAACGGATCAACTGCCAGGTCAAACACATGAACTCTGTTTATCAACTTGGACCCCAATTGTTATTTTACAAAAAATGAGGCTTAGTACTAAATAACCGCACAGCTTCTTTAGTCTGCCTTCACCAAAGTG
Source organism: Poeciliopsis gracilis (assembly GCA_911649635.1). NCBI lineage: Eukaryota > Metazoa > Chordata > Actinopteri > Cyprinodontiformes > Poeciliidae > Poeciliopsis > Poeciliopsis gracilis. The sequence goes on along the minus strand of CAJVRI010001204.1, from coordinate 1,060,095 downwards.
ACGGTCTAACGCCACTGCCATGAACAAATTGTTATTTTAAATAAAATTAAGAACTTTGAATAGAGTTAAGATTTTTTTACTCACTGAATGTCTTCATTTCTGACTGAAATACATCATTTTATACCTCTGTAGCAGCTGTCAGGCCAATACAATCATAGCTAATACTTTAGCTGTCAGCAGCTAAGCTAGCAGGACTACTAATGCTAACACAGTAGAAAGCATCATCTACATGAGAATGGTTGATGCAAGAACAAAACTTAAAGACAGGGTGGGTCTCCAGGTGGGTCCCCACGGTGGGTCTCCCACCTGAGACCCAGGTGGGTCCCCAGGGTGGGTCTCCAGGTGGGGACCGACCCACCGTGGGGACCCACCTGGGGACCGACCCACCTGGGGACCCACCTGGGGACCGACCCACCTGGGGACCGACCCACCTGGGGACCCACCCACCTGGGGACCGACCCACCTGGGGACCCCTGCCTTAAGGGAATGATTTCCACGTGCTGAGTGGACGTCATCAACCCGGACTAAAACAAGGCCGAGAGCAGCAGCACTGCCACCTGGTGGTCTAATTGGGTACAACACCTCAATTCAATAAGAGAGATTCTGGAGGAACAGAGATTCTTCAACCTCTCAAACACATTTACAGCCAAGCCTGCTTGGTGTGTCATTCCTCATTTTATAGATTTGTTACAAATTGGAGTCATGTTAATATGTAATTTTGAATTTAAAAATACTAAAAAAAAAAAAAAAGTCTAATTAACTGGAAATCCCATGATACCCACATTGAGGTACCAGTCGGTTCCTGGTGAAAACTAACCTGACCCATCACCAGCTCTGTATTGCTGTACAAACTGTTAGACCGGAACCAGGCTGCCTGTCCTGACCCAGAACCTGACTGACCCGTTCAGCAAAAATCTGCTGTGTAAAGCAGCGGCTGATGTTCCTGTGGGTTCAGACCTCAGCATGGAGTCCATCTGAGGTGAAGACCTGGGTCACAGTCATCTCGTTCTTGGTCAGCGTTCCCGTCTTGTCTGAGCAGATCACGTTACAGCAGCCTAGCAGGAACCACAGGAACAACGTTACCATGGAAACAAGCAGCGGCAGCAAGCCGGCACCTCCCTCAGCGCTACGTACTCAGAGTCTCCACAATGGGAAGCTTCTTGACGATGGCTCTCTTCTTCACCATGCGCATCACGCCGAGCGCCAGCGTCACCGTCACCACAATGGGCAGACCCTCTGGGATGGCCGCCACCGCCAGGCTGCAGCACAGGAGAAACTCTTCACTGATTCACTCAAACCGCCGCCAGCTCGAACTCCGCAATCAGCCGCAACCGCGGAGGAGAGCAAGTTTAGCATGAAGATACCTGACGCCGATGGTGAACATGTCCAAGATCCTCTTCCCCTGCAGCCAGCCCACCAGCATGATGACCCCTGCAAAGGCACACCGAGCACAAGAGCATGAAGAAGAGGCTGAGGCAGAGCTGGGTCTGCAGAGGCCAGCGGCTCACCGATGATGCCGAAGGAGTAAAGCGACAGCTGCTTCCCCAGCAGGTCCATGCTCTTCTGGAGGGGAGTCTTAGGAGCCTGCAACAGGAGACAGGAAGAAGGCACCACCAGGTCACGAAACACTTGAGGAAACCAAACTGTTCTGTGTCTCCAAGGCCCGCAGCTCCCCCTGCAGGAGGGAGTCACAACTACTTCCCGTTTGTTCATTTCTAATCATTTAACTGCATTCTTAGGGCAAAGACAATCTTCATGCAGCTTTAATTTAAAAACTGCAAAAGTTCCCAGAAGGAGAATGTTCTGATTTCTTCCTCCGGTTTCATTTATTGTGTTCCTGCAGCATTCGGCTTCCAAACACACAAACTGGCGTCATCATCAGTCAGAACAGTAACAAATGGAAATCAGGAGAAACCTTTTGATAAATAAAAAAACAAACAAAGACTGGTGTTAAAAGGCCGTCCATTCGTTCAGCACTACATTACCCATGATGCATCTCCTCATTTTTTAGTTCCAATTTCACGTAGCTGAGCAAGTTGTTTTCTGTGCTTCTGTGTGGCTCAGTGGCATAAAAACAGCATCCACCATCAATCCTTCCTAAATCCTGTGTGTATGAAACCTGTGTGCGTTTTTATTATGCAAGTCTACATTTTTGGCTGATATTTGCGTTTATGTCAGTCATCATCCCAGGAGGTGAATGGTCCTCGTGTTTCTCTGGCTACCAATAATGTTTACTTATAACTAAAGTTCTATGCTATACTTGCCAAATATATTGTCATTATAGTAGTATATGACTAAATTTGCCATTAATTCATATTTTCTGACGGCTTTTGTCCTTTGTATGTTTATTGCATTTGACCGATAATTCATGTGTGGTGTTATGGTGCCCTCTATTGGATTCCTATGTTACTACAGCCCACTTTCATCCTGCATTGATGTGTAGCCGTTTGCCCGCATGGCTATTAATATGCACCTTATTCTTTCTTCTTTTTCAGACAACCACACACACATACATAAAAACCAAATAAGCGCTTCGTTTTTATTTCAACCTCATCATCATCTGTACCATCATCTCCCATGCAGCTGCTATTATTCCATCAATAAACCTTCAAAGCTGCATCAGTGGAGTTGACCTATTCCTTCTGACCGAGGAAAATTCAATTGATGAGAAATCGGAAATTAGCGCATGCTGGACGCACAGTCTTCTTTTTTTTTTTTCCCTCCGAAGAGGTTTTGCGGCACTAGTGGCTCGTATTTTTTACAGTAGGCAGACAGGAAGGAGGGCGAGGAGAGGGGGGAAGACATGGGGCAAAGGTCGCCGGGACCGGGAGTCGAACCCGCGACGTCCGCGTCGAGGACCGAGGCCTCCAAACGTGGGGCGTGCTTAACCCCTGCGCCACCACAGCACGGCCCGGACGCACAGTCTTCTGCAACTGGAAATTTCTTCCTTTTAAATAATTATCCCCAGCCGGATCTCTGCTCGTTTCTGTCTCTATTAAAGCTCCTCGGTTGTTTCAGGAGATTTTCTGCAGCTTCCTCATTATCTTATGTGTGGCAGCCATCTTGGATCCTGAACCCAATATTCCTCAGAGACCTTTCAGTTTTTCATTTGGATATTTTCTAACTCTTTCGCTGGCCAACATGTTCCTCTCCGTTTCTCGGACCGGGAGAACTCACCTCCTCCGCCTGCATCATCTTGAAAACCTCCCCGAACTCAGAGCTCTCTCCAGTTCCGATGACGATGCCCTGAGGATCAGAAATCCAGGTTCAGAACCTCCATCAGAACAGGAGAAAGTGGAGGCAAGGTCCAAGGTCGATCTGGTACCTTGGCTTTGCCGCAGCGAACCAGCGTCCCCATGAAGGCGATGTTGCTGCGGGAGGCGATGTTCCCATTGGAGGCGGGCGGCTGGGCGGTCGTAGACTTGGAGCTGGGGTGGGTCTCCCCCGTCAGGCTGGACTCATCGATGGACAGGTCGCTCGCCTGCAGGAGGAGGGTGGGGGTTACTCGGAGAGCCAGGCGGGGAGGAAACGAACCAAAGCAGCAGCGTCCTCACCTCATACAGCCGCAGGTCCGCAGGGACCCGTTCCCCCACCGACAGGCACACGGTGTCTCCAGGAACCAGGTCCCGGGCCAGCAGGTGCTCCAACTGTCCGTCCCTAATGCTGAGAGGACAAACTGAGTCAGAGAGGAAACCGCCAGCAGGAAGAGGAAGGAGAGAGAACCCTCACCAGTGACACTCTGGAGGCACCAGCTTTCCCAGCTCCTCCAACGATTTCTCTGAGCGGTATTCCTGCAGCCGAGGCAGAGAGAGAAGTAATCGCATCTGGGGCAGGAAAGACTCCAGACCCAAACATCTGAGAGGATTACTGAGAGCCGCTGGACTCAACTGGTCCATCATCTCAGAAGATCAACTCAGGATTATTGTCAGGTAAATCTGAAGTTAATAGGAAAGAACATGAATCCATTTCCGATTACACACTTTTTACATCTATTTTGTAAAATACAATCTGTCTCTTCATTAGCACATTAATATGAATACATTATGTAACAAATTGATAAAATGAAGGGCGACAAAGATGAATTGTCACCCTTCACCACAAGGAGGCGGTGTTGCTGCTGTGCCAGTTCTCACAGATGCATGAAGAAGGCAACAGCAGCAAAGACTCTCCGTCTTATTTTAGTTTGATTCCAGGATCATAAGGTCACCAGGCACATGTTTATTGTTCCCATGAACTCTTTATTATCCAACATTTGTCATTTCATTAACCAGTTTCATGTATTTGAGAGTGAAATAGCTGTTGTACTGCGTTAGCATTCGGCGCTAGCATGATCCGCTCTCCTCAGGGTTCGTGAACACGCCCAGAACCGGCGGGACTCACCTGCACGAAGGCGACCGTCACCACGATGATGATGGCCTGTCAACACAGAGGAAGGAAGCATCGATCAGCAAAGCTGGAGGAGCTTTCACAACCCAAGCAGAACCAACAGGACTCGGCTTGTGTGCCGAGATTCCTAAACAGTCCAACAGATCAGAAAACATCCAACAGAGCCCAGAAGCTGAGACGCTGCACTTTCAGGGCATGTACCATACATCACGGTGCGCTATGTGATACGAGCTTCAATCACAAGGTTTCCCTGCAGCATAACTCCGTATTCACACGGTGCATCACATATGTTGCATAGACATTACAGAAAATATTTACATTTCTTGTAATGGAGAAGACGGCAGAGGACGAGTTCAAATCGCGCATAAAATGATGGAAATGTCCAACAGAAAACCCAGCAGACTGATCCAGAGACACATAACCTGCGAACCAGGTTATGTAAAATGTTTGTACAAGCTGGTCATATGAATGCTGCTCAACCACTGGCTGAATGTGAGCTTCTTCTTGATTCTGCAGAATTTATACAATAGCTATTTATTATGCTGAAAATAAAATCCTGACCTTCCAAAAACAATGCACCAAGTAATACCTTTACTAAAAATGATTTTGGCAAAAACCCCCAACAACAATCAGTTGAGTGAGGGATTGATGACCTGTCCAGGATGCACCCTGCCTCTTGCCCTTTGACCCTGGACATGGGACCAGTACCCTCTGAACCTGAGCTGTATGGAAGGATGGAAATAAAAAGAATCATCCTGTGGAGTTGCGAGGGGTGCAGAGTGAGACGCTCTGCAGCTGGAGAGGAACTGCCAAGAGCCCACAAAATGAAAAGGCCTGAAACAATTGAATAAAAAACAGGAAGAAAACTGGAGGCCAGGCTTCACAGTTTTCTCTGGATTTATAAAGTTCTTGTTTAGCATTAAACCTGGAAATTTCAATTCCAATTTTTAATTTCTTTTCTTTGTAAACGGTTCAAAATGTTTGACAGTCAGAAATGTTACGTCACTATCAGACACTGACAGCTGAGGTTGTTCTGGAAGAAAAGAGCAAAAATACAGACTAAGTGCACATTTTCTGAGAATTTTACAGCCATAAAAAGAAAAAAGAAATACCAGGCGGCCCAGTTACAATAATGGTCATTAGACGGAGGAAGCCATTTTGATTCTGTCAAAATCAAAATGGTATGAGCTTGAAGGATCACAAGCTGCAACAGCAGCGACATTCCCCAGCTGCTGCTGATCAGAGGTTTAAAGGGGGATCAGCTGCTTCTAGCTGAACGTACCACAGTGATGCTGATGGCGTCATCTAACTGGTGCATGACGACGCTGATGACGGCTGAGGCGAGCAGCAGCAGGATGAGAGGATCTTTGAACTGCAGAGGAACAAAGAGAAATTAAAGACCTGCAACAACAACATGGCAGGCAGAGCTGCTGCTGAGAGAAACGTTCAGACTTCAGCAGGCGTGCAGCGACAAACTTCATCCAAAATAAAAACCTGACTCTGCAGAACCAAACATCCTGCTTTTCTCTCTGTCTGAAGTTCAGTCAGAACCAACCCTGCCTGGTTTCACATCAGGCACACAGAATCCTGTCCGTTTCAGACGACAGAGAGTCAGCAGAAATCAGCCCAGAGAATCATGGAGCTCCAGGGAACAGTTCCCAGTCCGGAGCAGTTCCCAGTCCGGAGCAGTTCCCAGTCCGGAGCAGTTCCCAGTCCGGAGCAGTTCCCAGTCCGGAGCAGTTCCCAGTCCGGAGCAGTTCCCAGTCTGGAACAACACTGGCCCTGATGTGATAAACATTATAGCTGGAACGGCCCGCTGCAATGGACTGAGGAAACCGAAACTTCCTCATTCACTGGTTTCTGTTTTAGAGCGACGCATCCGACCAATCAGAAGAGAAGCATCCGACCAATCAGAAGAGAAGCATCCGACCAATCAGAAGAGAAGCAACCGACCAATCAGAAGAGAAGCATCCGACCAATCAGAAGAGAAGCATCCGACCAATCAGAAGAGAAGCATCCGACCAATCAGAAGAGAAGCATCCGACCAATCAGAAGAGAAGCATCCGACCAATCAGAAGAGAAGCATCCGACCAATCAGAAGAGAAGCATCCGACCAATCAGAAGAGAAGCATCCGACCAATCAGAAGAGAAGCATCCGACCAATCAGAAGAGAAGCATCCGACCAATCAGAAGAGAAGCATCCGACCAATCAGAAGAGAAGCATCCGACCAATCAGAAGAGAAGCATCCGACCAATCAGAAGAGAAGCAACCGACCAATCAGATGCCTGTGAGCTGCAGCTTTTCTGTTTCTGTGTGTAAACATTGACGGCAGCAGAACAGTCCAACGTTTCCAGTTTCTGGATGTTGGAGCCACTTCCTGTTCAGCTGGAACACCGGCTCCGGTCTGATTGGTGATCGCTGCCGCAGCTTCTAGTTCTCCTCAGCAGGAAGTAGGAGCCCAATATGCCTCGTCCCCCTGCAGCATAATCAGTTACCTGGGAGATGTACTTCCTCCATAGCGGCTCATCTTCACTGATGTCGAACTCGTTCCAGCCGTGGTAGACCCTCCGCCGGGTCACTTCCTCCTGGGTCAGACCGGCCTGCAAGTCCGCCTACAGGAAGACAGAGGGCACTGTCAATCAGCTAACAGGAAGTCAGCAACCGCAACAGGAAGGAGAAGTCAGCAACCGCCACAGGAAGTCAGCAACCACAACAGGAAGTCAGCAACCACAACAGGAAGTCAGCAACCGCCACAGGAAGTCAGCAACCACAACAGGAAGTCAGCAACCGCCACAGGAAATCTGGTCTTTAAATCCACTCTGTCATCAAAAAGTCCTGATTCTGATAATAATTTGAATTTGAAGTTAAAGTTTTAAATATCTTGTTACTTTAAAACCGATTCCAAAGTGCAACGCAGCATGTTCAGTGTTACTCAGGTTCTTTTATTTGCTTGTTTTCCAGCCTCACTGACTGATAAAACGTCTGTCCTTAATGTCAGCACAGGCTGCAAGCTATGTCTGACTTCATGTTTTCATTTGTTATCTAGACTGCGGCGGCGGGCGGCGGCAGGCGGCAGCCTCCCGCGCCGCCGCTGCCGCCCGCCGCCGCCGCCGCCCATCTTCCTCTGACTTTTGTTTGCTCCACTGGAATGAAATTTCATTTTGCTTCTGAACAAAGACACCAAAGCATATCGATTTACTCTGGTATTACCAGTTTGTTCTCATAATAATACGCCTTTGTTCTGGTAATATTGTGACGTGGTTCTTCAGAACTGTGGGCCTGGCCCTGATTCTGGATCAGAACCTCGGTTCCTTTTCGCAGTTCAGCTCCAAATGAAGCTGCTATTACAAAACAGGAATCTGATTGTAGTTTCTATGTGAACCTGCTTTCACTGTAAAACAGGAGTCCTGATTCAACTGGGACGGTCCAGTTCCTGGTTCTAGAGGCTCGGCTCTGGAGCTTTTATGCTCCAATCGTTTCTCCTGACCCGGTTCTCAGGCGGTTCTGATGAGATCCGGTCTGAGTAAACAGAGCAGTGAGGGAACCACAGCCATAAAGATCACAGTTGATCTGGTTTCCATGGAGATGGTCATGATAAGAGCTGCAAACCGGATGAAGGTCGCGGTTCCGGACCGGATCAGAGGCTGGTGGATAAGCCTGAGGGTCATAATTATTCATACAGCTGGAGAAACGTAAACAAACATTACATTCATTTGTTTCATAAATTTATAGAACTAAACGTTTGACGTCAGTTTATTTCATGTTTTCACCAATTTTGTGGAAATGATCACATGAACAGATATGTAGTGGTTCTGACCCGATCGGGTCGGCTCACCTGCAGGACGCACGCTACTTCATTAACCGGGAGTTCTGAGGCTTTTCTGGACGTCAGTACCGGGACCATGGTCTCATCTTCACTGCAGGGCTGGTTGTGGGAAAGCTGCACACACACACACACACACACACACACACACACACACACACACACACACACACACACACACACACACACACACACACAGGGTCAGAACTGGACCAGAACCCGGAGCGGCTCTGTTTAAAGCTTCATTGAGTCAGAACTAGAACAGATGCATTGTCTGATCCAGTGGAGACTCTGACAGCTGACTGGGTCTGAACCGGGTCTGAACCGGATCCAAACAGAACCCAGGAGTGAACACAGAGTAAAAGAGCCGTTCTATAGAACCGGGTCGGAGCTTCCAGGCCCGGTTCAAGGTCTGCTGTATCTCACACTGAAGTTTCTGGTTCTGCACAGCTGACCCGACTGGACCAGACCCGACCGGACCGAACCGGTCCAGAGCCGATCCGACCGCTGCATGATGAAAAAGAACCAGGAGCTGCTGGACCAAAACCCAGAGGGACAAATTATGAATTACTGACGTAAACGCCTCCATGCTGCTGAAAGCAGGAGTGCCCCCTGCAGGCCCGGATGGGAGCTGCAGCCGGCAGCACGCCCCCTGCAGGCCCGGATGGGAGCTGCAGCCGCCAGCACGCCCCCTGCAGGCCCAGATGGGAGCTGCAGCCGCCAGCACGCCCCCTGCAAACCCCGGATGGGAGCTGCAGCCGCCAGCACGCCCCCTGCAACTCCAGGCCTGGAGGGTCTCCTGCAACTTTTAGATGTGTCTCCACTTCAACACACCTGAGTCAAATAATGAGGTCATTAGCATGAGTCTGGAGAATTCAGCGATTTGATTCAGCTGTGTTGGACCAGGGAGACGTCTCAGAGTTGCAGGACAGTGGCCCTCGAGGACCAGGAATGCCCACCCCTGCAGGAGAGGATCTGGCAAAACCTGACATGGAGGAATGTTCCCTGGAGGTCAGAGGTCAGGCTCTGGACCTGAAAGGAGGGCCAGAGCTCTGCCTGGACCTCATGAGGCCGTCCCGTCGTCACCTGACCCCCGGCGGGGTCACGGGGTCACGGGGTTACAGCCTCCAGATTGTGAAGTTCTGGTAAATATCGTTTGGACTCCAGAACTCATGCAAAGTTTAGTCAAAGCAGCTCAGGGTCACTTTCACTTCATCAGCACTTAGGAACTTTCAGAAAAATAACAAGCATAAATAGTTTAGCTGAAACAGAAATGGACCGTTTCTCCATCAGAACCAGGTTCTGGTTTTACTCCCAGCCTTACCTCCAGCGGCTGGACCGTGATCTCCTGGTTTTCCTTGTTTTCCTTTTTCTGCCACAGCGCTGGGAACGGGAAGCGAAACATGTTGGTACCGGTAGGGTTCTGCTGCAGAACCGTCAGGAGGAAGCGGCCGACTGTCGCCTCTCGAAATGAGTCACAGGCAGGAGACAATGAGCATTTAAAGCAAACACGCCTCCACCCTGCCGGGTCCAGCAACAGGCCGGTTCTGCTGGCTCCACCCACCACCTGACCCAGAACACCTGCCTCCAGGAGGCCGCTCCTTCCTCCTGGAGTCACAGGAATTCGGCTGAACCTGCAGAACGTCATCCAAACTCAGATCCAGTCCAGTCCGGATCCGGTCCATAACTTTCTGGAATCTGATCCAGCGGACCGGATCAGCAGATCTCTGGGCCAGTGATGAAAAATACTTTCATCTCTGATCTGAGCTATAAAGACGGTCAGAGAGGCACAGAGAGAACATGATGCCTGCAGGGGGCGTCGCTCCCACAGCAGGCCCTGGTCTGGCTCCATGTCGGCTGCTCGGCCATGGCTCTGAGGGCGGAGCTTTTCTGAACCAACAAGTTTCTGAATCATTCAGGGTCACATGGGTCAAACTGGTGGCCTGGGGGCCAAAGCCGGCCCGCCACGGTCTCTTCTGAGGGCCTCGCTGAATCCAGACACAGTTTGTATTAAGATTCAGACGGTTTGTTCGTTTTCACTTAAGGTTCTGGTAGAACTGGACTTCAGGATATTCATCATAATCTGACATGTGGTTCTACGGAAGCAACATCTGGACCTATTCTGGCCCATCTGATCCAACACCAGTACCGATGTTTAAGAAAAAACAAAAATATCAGATGTTTAAACGCTGCACCTGAAATGGATCAGAACCAAAACATCTTGATTTGATTTCAGAATCACATTTCTGATCCCAAATATCTTCCTTAACAAAACCCTGGACCTAGAATGGGTTCTGTTCTGCTCTGGTTCTGTCCTGGTCCATCACCTCTGAGAAAGCGGGTCGGGGTCACCTTCGTTCCCTGCAGGAACATCTGCTCTAATATTAGACGCACCATGTGACAGCGGGCCTAATTAGAGCAGAGGAAGACGAGGAGGAGGAAGAGGAAGTCTGACGATGATTTACCATTATCATCTCACTCCCCTTCAGGACCAAAGTCCATTCAGAACAGCCGGGCCCAGAGAAAAACCTGGAGAACAGAGAACCGCAGACTGGGTCCAAACCAGCAGAGAACATCTGGAACCATCAGATCCATGATTGGTAGCACTTCTGCTAGTAAACTAATAGTGGAGCTAATTAGTTAATAAGCCCTGACTAGCTCACTTTAAAAACATTTAGCACACTTAGGTTCCCCTAAATTAATCTGCGCTAAATGCCAACTTATTCTGCAGGTTTAAAAACTTTTAGTCGAGTAAAGTTCAACATCTGTGCTGAAGTTTTGGTTAGAATGTAGAATGTAGCGCTTTAGCGCTAGCTTCCATTAACTATCATGTTGGCTTAGCGATTTAGCGCTAGCTTCCATTAAATATTGAGTTGGCTTAGCGCTTTAGCGCTAGATTCCATTAACCATCGTGTTGGCTTAGCGCTTTAGCTCTAGATTCCATTAAATATTACGGTGGTCGCCAGAAGCTGTGTCTCCCAGGATCAGTAAACACACCTGCTGCTCAGCCATATTTACTTTCCACCAGAATAAAATCCAAACTTCCTGCTTGGGGCTGAACGCAGGTTGAGACCAAGGTGTCTGCCAGGAGCTCCAGAGTCACTTCTCTCCCTTCGTGGAAAAATACCAGACTATTTTTCAGCTGCAGGATCCAAAATGGCTGGAGGTTCTGGAAGCGTCCGGATCATCCAGGTGGAGGAGCTCACCTGGAAAGCCAGCAGAACTTTAATGGACCCAGCAGCAGAACGGCTCAGCCCAGTACCGGTCCATCGGGATGGGATCATATTATATCAGAGCCGTGCCTCCTGAACCCAGTTCCTGACAGCGCGGTTCTCCTGCCGTCTGATCGGAACCGCGCCTGATGGCCCAGTTGCTTTAGAACCACAAAATCGAACCAGTCTCCTCCAGTAGCCAGACAGAGCCCGACCAGAACCAGAATCAATGTCTCTTTGGGTCCGGGACGTCGTCTTATGGTTCTGATCGCTGAGAGAAGTTTGGGTCGGACCATCCTCAGGTTCTTTACCCAGCATCCCGTAGGAGACATGATGGCGGTCCAGACAGAAGAACAGGACCTAAAGCGTCGCCATGGTGACCAAGTGAGAGAAGAATCAGACTGGACCCGGAAAGGAAACCTGTCAGCAACTCCTGGGCCCAGAATGGGACCATAACGAACCAGTACAGAACCAGAGTGGAGCATATAGGGACTGTGGCTCCTGTTAGCATCCGTTAGCTCGATAGCTTCCCTCCAGGAAGCTGTCAGAAACTGTTGAAGAGCTCGGAACCAGAAGGGCCACCAGCAGAACCGACACAGAACATCAGAGCAACAACACCTCAGCCTCTCGTCAGACGACAGGAAGCTCGGTTACGTGCGTCCAGTCCGCTTTCCGGTAGCAGCAGCGGCTAGCAGCCGAGAGCAGCAGCTTCACTCCGGGATACAAACTCCCCAAACTAGTCGCCGCCACCGGAGGTTCCTCCGCGGAGGGAGCGGGCTCCACCGGTTCCGAAACACGGTGTCGTTAGGAAGACTGACATAAAAGATTCCGAACTTACCAACAGCTCCCGTTTCTTCAGCATCTTCCGTGAAATCCTACCGCAAAGCGACTGGAGAGGACAGAGTCCACCATGTTGTTAGGTAGAGTGGAGGGAGCCCTTCACAATAAAAGCATCAAGCCCTCCAGAATAAAAGCATCCAGAGCCCACCGTGTTGGTTTCACCAGGTCAGAACCATCGTCATCATCATGCTCAGGGAAAAAACCTATAAAATGATAACTGATTCAGGAAAAATTCAACTTTATTGGACGGAACATGTTGGTTTAATTAGATGAACAGAAGAACTTAATAACACATGTAAATCAGTATTTCTGACTCTTCTGTCAGGATGTTTATATCTATTAATTATGTAAAACATAATATTAATAGAAACAGTCAGCACCAGATATGTGTTTTTATTCAATTCAAAAATAATGAAGCAGAAATAGCATTGCAATAGTTGAAAACGATGTTTTTATTGTTCCGCCTCATTATTGGAAGCAGCTAAATTTGGCTGATGAATTCCTGAATAAATGGTCCATCTTAGGAAAATGTGATTAGAGTCACAAACACCACAGGATATGAATGGCTTTATTTACCTTAGCTATATAAATTTATATTTGCTTTATAATTTATATATAAAGCCATCATCTCTCTTATATATGAGTGATGTGGTTTATATATATATATTGAGCTATCCAGTCAGCTATATATATATATATATATATATATATATATATATATACAAATTATCAACAAGACTGGCTACGGATACCGACTCAAAAATGGGGCCAACATCAGTCACCTTCTCTACATGGATGACATCAAGCTGTACGCCAAGAGTGAGCGAGACATCGACTCACTGATCCACACCACCAGGATCTACAGCACGGACATTGGGATGTCATTCGGACTAGAGAAGTGTGGTCGGCTGGTCACAAAGAGGGGGAAGGTGATCCGCACAGAAGGGGTCTCACTCCCAGAAGGAACAATAGCAGACATAGAGGACAATTACAAGTACCTAGGTATACCACAAGCAAATGGCAACCTCGATGAGGCCACAAGGAAAGGAACCACAGCTAAATACCTCCAGCGAATAAGGCAAGTCCTGAGAAGCCAGCTCAATGGCAAGAACAAAATCCGTGCGATAAACAGCTACGCCCTGCCAGTAATCAGATACCCTGCTGGAATAATTAGCTGGCCAAAGGAGGAGATAAAAGCCACAGATATTAAGACTAGAAAGCTACTAACAATGCATGGAGGGTTCCATCCCAAATCCAGCACCCTGAGACTGTACACGAGCCGCAAGGAAGGAGGCAGAGGACTAGTGAGTGTGAGCACCACTGTCCAGGGACGAAACAACTAAGATCCATAAATACATCAGGGACAAAGCCTCAACAGACAATGTGCTCAGTGAATGTCTCAGACAACAGGGAACAGAGGTTGAGGTGCCAGAGATACCATCATGGGAGGACAAGCCCCCTACATGGGATGTACCACCAGCAAATAACCCAAGTGGCTGATATCAGTAAATCCTACCAATGGCTGGAAAAAAGCTGGACTCAAGGACAGCACAGAGGCCCTCATCATGGCCGCCCAGGAACAGGCCCTAAACACCAGAGCAATAGAGGCCCAGATCTACCACACCAGACAAGACCCAAGGTGTAGGTTGTGCAAGGAGGCCCCCTGAGACAGTCCAGCACATAACAGCAGGGTGCAAGATACTGGCAGGAAAAGCGTACATGGAACGACATAACCAAGTGGCAGGCATAGTGTACAGAAACATTTGTGCAGAATATGGACTGGAAACCCCGAGATCAAAGTGGGAAACACCCCCCCAAAGGTGGTGGAGAATGCCAGAGCTAAGATCCTGTGGGACTTCCAGATCCAGACAGACAGAATGGTAATGGCGAACCAACCAGACATTGTCGTAGTGGATAAACAACAGAGGAAAGCCGTTGTGGTAGATGTAGCAATACCAAGCGATTGCAACATCAGGAAAAAGGAGCACGAGAAACTGGAGAAATACCAGGGCCTTAGGGAGGAACTGGAGAGGGCCTGGAAGGTGAAGACCACAGTGGTGCCTGTGGTCATCGGGGCCCTCGGGGCAGTCACCCCCAAACTGGATCAATGGCTACAACAGATCCCAGGTACAACATCAGACATCTCAGTCCAGAAATGTGCAGTCCTTGGCACAGCTAAGATACTGCAGGACCCTCAAGCTCCAAGGCCTCTGGTAGAGGATATAGATCTATATCTATAGATATATAGATATAGATCCTCTGGTAGAGGACCCGAGCTCAGAGGATAAGAACCACCCGCGGTGGGTGAGAAGGGAATTTTTATATATATTATATATATATATATATATATATATATATACCATCATCACCCACAGGAGGAGTTTCTGTCAGATTTTTGTAGAAACAGGAAACTAACTTTAATAAACTCTGTTTAACTGTGTGTTATATTTATATGGTCCTGTAAACAGAATTATTATCTCTGATTTTTCAGCTCATTTAAATTAATTTAAAATTATTTTGATTGCAGCCAGAAATATTCATTCACCATGGATAATATGTATCAATTACAGTTTTTTAGTGATGATTCTTTAGCATGCATAGTATTCTATATTTTGTTAAGCTCGCCATCAATAGCTGTTTTTGGGTTGTTTTTGCTGCCTGAAATGGAGGTGAAATATAATCTGAACTGTGTAATAATCCTTGTGCTTCAGCTGTGATTGTATATTTGATTTTCTGCAGGGGAGAAATGCACCTTTTGGCTCCAGGATGTGCTAAAATGAGGACATTGTCCTGGGAGCAGAAGAGCTTCAGGGCTAGACTTCGTCTTTACCTGCAGGATCCTCATCCAGGTGGAGCAGACCTGGATCTTCTGATGAAGATTGTCCAGAACTCCCCTTGTTCAGAAATGTCCGGGATACAAACCAATGAAATGTATCCGGATTTCACCACAAGGCTAGAAGTTCTATATGAAGTTTTGGTGGTGAAATTAACCTTAATTTTCGATTTCTTTCCATCCACCTTCCATTAATAGGTCTGCCTTCCGGAACTGGAGACGGTCCTGCTGTAAACAGCGCCTCCTGGCGGCAGCGTGTGGGAGCAGCTCTGAGCTGTGACTCAATCTTTTTCTTGACTTCAATTCATTTTTCTGTTTGAATTTCGCTGTTTGAACAATTATTCACTTTGGTTCTGGTTGCTCTCCAGATGCAACATTTGACCCGCCAATCTGGAACAAAACTTCCAGAAAACTGTAAAACAGCTGAAACACTGAGTTCCTTTAAACTAACATAATAAATGAAACACTGACCAACATATTTGTGTGATTTGTTTTTCATGATGGCACTCATCGCAGTGGAATTGCTGGTTTCTCAACCGACTGTTTTCATGACGTAAAGCACTTTAACTGCCTTGTTGCTGAAATTGCTACAAAATAAACTTGACTATTTTATTTCTCTCTTTGGGATGAAATGTATTTGAATTCATTTAAGAATGAAAACTTTATTCACTGGTTTTTAGTTCGCAAGATTTGTTTCTTTTAATTTTATTTTAGTTTTAGGTGATTTTATGTGGTAATATTTTATATTAGTTGTAGCTTATTTTTGCTGATGCAGCATTTTGGTCATCAGAAGTTTTAAATGTCCTAATAAATTCTACTTTGATTTGACTAAGCGTTTTATAATGGTGCACCCATACAAACGTACTATCTATGCAATATTAATTTTTATTGAAACCACATACAGAACTGAACAAGTTGTATTCATGTGCTCTCCAGTCTCTTCGGTACTTCATCTGTCCAATAGACGATCTGAACATGCTGACCAGCAGAGGGCGCCACAGCACTCATCTGCTGTGACCCGGATTCATAACAACAGCTGGACTCGGCTGGCCGCTCAGCTTTGTGGTCCAGTCCGGGGCTTTCATGGCATAACAACACGTTTTAACGGTTACCGGAGTCTAATCGAAGCGGGGCGGAAGACGGTGAAGCCTGCGGAACGGAAGTAGTTAAAGCCCCGCGGGTTGAAGCAGTTAGCATCTCCTAGCCACTGCTAGCATCAGAGAAAGGAGAAACGGTTAGCTCATGCTAACGAGCTGAAGCTAACGGCGAACCGGTCACGTGATCTGCGGCAATTCGAAAACATCTGAAAGTAAACCGGTAAAGCCACCTTTTGTTTACGAATTATTCATATTTATTGGTAAACGAGTGTTTGAGGGGGAGCTGACGCTGACAGCCGGTTCCTCAGAGAGGAACCGGAGAACTGCTGAACTGCCGGAAATATCAGGAACCCGGACGGATTTGGTTCTGATTTACGTCTAAATAGTTATTTTCCTCCGAGTACTTAATCATAGAATTATTGCACAAACATTGAAGGATTTAATGTAGAAATGTTCGGTTCAGTCCAACTCAACCGTGGAGCCACTGACTGAAGGTTGTTCAGAGAGCTGTAGCCTAGAATATTACTGGAAGGTTGAGTGGAAGGAAAAAAAGAGATGCCAAAGTAACTTCAGCTTTTATTGGATTGAGAAACAGAAGATGTGGTCAGAACCTCAGGATGGTATAAATAAAAGAACAGTGTGATCGCATTTCATTCTATCTGTTTGTTACATATTGGATTCATGTTAATTTGTATCATAAAGAGACTTCAGGGTAGATATTGAAACATTAT
Source organism: Poeciliopsis gracilis (assembly GCA_911649635.1). Lineage (NCBI taxonomy): Eukaryota > Metazoa > Chordata > Actinopteri > Cyprinodontiformes > Poeciliidae > Poeciliopsis > Poeciliopsis gracilis. The sequence goes on along the minus strand of CAJVRI010001204.1, from coordinate 1,043,172 downwards.
TAACGACTATGACCCAATTAGCATCACAATTGTTACAGTTATTGTAAACTAACAAAAACTGAAATTGACAAAACATTTTTATTAACTCAAATGAATAACTTTAGTAAATAAAACTAGACCTTATTGGAACTACATCATGCATTTATAAGACTAAAACAAACCAAATTAAACATATAATTTTTATAGTTCTTTTTAAAAGCTAAAACAAAATTATAGATATGTTTAATTTTTTCGCCTTACAAACTGATGTGTTTGTTTATGTCAGTAAATTACAGGGAAAACTCAAGAGCCAGCTGGCTGTTCAACAATGAAAATCTTCTGTTGAGTATTTATTACCCAATCGACTCAAGCAAAGTGTGATAAAACTAAAACTACTATAACTGATAAAAAACTAAGCTAAAACTAAACAATATGCAATTAAAAATAGCTAGCGAAAACTAACTCAATTAGATAATAAGTCACCACTAAATAAAAATAAACTAATGAAAAACTCTAAACTATTAAGACCAGATTAGCATACAGGCAGGTCCAGAGTTTTCTTTTATAAAGTGTGTGTAAAGCTGCAGTAAAGTGTGTGACCCGTGGCGTCTGTCTCCCAGACGGGCTCGGCGGCGGCGGCGGGATGGGGAACCAACTGGCAGGCATCGCCCCCTCCCAGATCCTCTCTGTGGACAGCTACTTCTCAGACATCCACGACCACGAGTACGACAAGAGCCTGGGCAGCACGCGCTTCTTCAAGGTGGCACGTGCCAAGCACCGCGAGGGCCTGGTGGTGGTCAAGGTGTTCGCCATCCAGGACCCGTCGCTGCCGCTCACCAGCTACAAGCAGGAGCTGGAGGAACTGAAGATCCGCCTGCACTCCTGCCAGAACTGCCTGCCCTTCCAGAAGACCTCCCTAACAGAGAAGGCCGCCATCTTGTTCCGCCAGTTCGTCCGGGACAACTTGTACGATCGGATCAGCACGCGGCCCTTCCTCAACAACGTGGAGAAGCGCTGGATCGCCTTCCAGATCCTCACTGCCGTGGACCAGGCGCACAAGGCCGGCGTCCGCCACGGCGACATCAAGACGGAGAACGTGATGGTGACCGGCTGGAACTGGGTGCTGCTCACCGACTTCGCCAGCTTCAAGCCCACTTACCTGCCCGAGGACAACCCCGCCGACTTCAACTACTTCTTTGACACGTCCAGGCGCCGGACATGCTACATCGCCCCCGAGAGGTTCGTGGACGGCAGCATGTTCACCACAGAGAGCGACCAGAACACGCCGCTGGTGGACCTGACCAGCAACAACCAGCGCAGCCGGGGCGAGCTGCGGGCGGCCATGGACATCTTCTCTGCAGGTACGGACCCGACAAGAGAGGCCACGACCCGGAGGCCCAGCTGGATGGCTAAACGGGAATATGTGTGTGTGTGTGTGTGTGTGTGTGTGTGTGTGTGTGTGTGTGTGTGTGTGTGTGTTCGTTCCAGGCTGTGTGATCGCCGAGCTTTTCACCGAGGGCGTCCCGCTCTTCGACCTGTCCCAGCTGCTGGCCTACCGCAAGGGACACTTCCAGGCCGAGCAGGTCCTGCTGAAGATCGAGGACCAGAGCATCCGCGAGCTGGTAGGCCTGGCCCGGTTCTGATCCCATACAGGCCACGTGTAGAAGGTCTGACTGGATTCCAGGCTGGTCCCAATGGTTTAATTCAGGGTCAAAGGTCACATCAGCATGCCAGCATACCCTTCATTGTGATCTGAGAGGAAACTGATATCTGGATCTGAACTTCCAGATTAATTTGGTCTCCAGTAGAAATGGTTCTATTGTGGTCAGTGGTCCAACAGAACCGTTGACCCAGTTGCCTTCTCCAGGTCTTTGTGTTCTTGTTCTGTTGATGCGAACCAGAGGTTCCCTCTCAGGTTGTGCAGGCAGGAACTTTCATCCAGATGCTGCTTCTTCTCTGTCAGGAATTAAAACCTTTCAGAAAAATCTAAACATTTTTCTGCGGACGAGCTGAACGCGGTTTTTCTTTTCATGCATAAAATCTCCATAGACGCAACAAAGTTGCTCGTTTTGTTTCTGGTTGCATTCTTGAAGCTTTCGATTTGTGGTTAGTTTGTTGTGACGCAGTGAAAGTGGAGCTGAGTCAGCAGGTTGGAGCCTCCATCTTGTCCTGCAGGTGGCCCACATGGTTCAGCGCGAGCCGGAGAAGCGTCTTTCTGCGGAGGAGCATCTGAAGCTGCAGAGAGGAAGAGCGTTCCCCGATATCTTCTACAGCTTCCTGCAGCCCTACATGGCTCAGTTCGCCAAGGAGACGTTCCAGTCTGCAGACGAGCGCGTCCTGGTGATCCGAAAGGACCTGGACAACATCCTGCTGAACCTGCGGGGAGGTGAGCCCGTCCGCTTCCTCTCGCCGCACTTCCTGTTCCTATCTGACGGCCCGCCTCTCCTCCAGGCTCCTCCTCTTCCTGCCAGGAGGAGCAGGGCCTCGTGGTGCTCGTCTCCGTCATCACTTCCTGCCTGCAGACGCTGCACTCCTGCGACTCTAAGCTGGCGGCGCTGGAGCTCGTCCTCCACCTGGCGCCGCGGCTGGGTGTCGACATCCTGCTGGACCGCATCACGCCGTACCTGCTGCACTTCTGCAACGACCCGGTTCCCCGCGTGCGCGCCCAGGCCGTGCGCACGCTCACCAAGGTGCTGGCGCTGGTGAAGATGGTTCCGAGGAACGACGTGAACATCTACCCGGAGTACGTGCTGCCCGGCATCGCTCACCTGGCCCAGGACGACGCCACCATCGTCAGGCTGGCCTACGCAGGTCTGTGCTGCAGGCCGCAACGCAGTCCCAGCTGCCAGCCGCGTCTCAGGTCTCCATGTTTGTCTCCCGTTGCACAGAGAACATCGCTCACCTGGCGGAGAGCGCGCTGCGCTTCCTGGAGCTGGTGCAGGAGAACAACGTGAACACGGAGCAGGATCCGAGCGGGGAGGACGGCGAGGAGAGCAGCCACCCCAACGAGAACTACGACTCAGGTGACGCTTCGCCACGCCCTGTTAGCCATGCACCGTTAGCCACATCCCATTAGCCACATCCTGTTAGCCATGCACCGTTAGCCACATCCCATTAGCCACATCCTGTTAGCCATGCACCGTTAGCCACATCCCCTTAGCCACATCCTGTTAGCCATGCTGACCTGCCACTGTGTGTTTGTGACCCTCAGAGCTGCAGGCGCTGCATGAAATGGTGCAGCAGAAGGTTGTGACGCTGCTCAGCGACTCGGAGAACATCGTGAAGCAGACACTGATGGAGAACGGCATCACGCGGCTCTGCGTGTTCTTCGGCAGGCAGAAGGCCAACGACGTGCTGCTGTCCCACATGATCACCTTCCTGAACGACAAGAACGACTGGCACCTGCGGGGGGCGTTCTTCGACAGCATCGTGGGTGAGGAGCCGGCAGGGCGGCAGGGCGGCGGCGGCAGGGCGCCAGGGCGGCGGCGCCCAGCTGCACACTAACGCTGTGTTGTGTTGAAGGTGTGGCGGCGTACGTGGGCTGGCAGAGCTCGTCCATCCTGAAGCCGCTGCTGCAGCAGGGACTGAGCGACACTGAGGAGTTCGTCATCTTCAAAGCTCTGAACGCCCTGACCTGCATGTGCCAGCTGGGGCTGCTGCAGAAACCGCACATCTACGAGTTCGTCAGTGACATCGGTAAGACGGCGGCTCCTTTGCGTCGCAGCCAAGCTGAAAAGATTCATCGCTGCTTTAGAAAACAAAGAAAGTCTCTTCAGGCTCATAAATGCTGATAAAGCGACAGTTGGACAGCTGAGATGAGCTGAGATAAACGCTTCTTACAGCCCGGCTTGCTGCTCCACACCTGGCCACGCCCCTTTGCTCTGGCTCTAACTTGTCCTGCTCTGCTTGCCGTAGCTCCCTTCCTGTGCCACCCCAACCTGTGGATCCGCTACGGCGCCGTGGGCTTCATCACCGTGGTGGCGCAGCACCTCAACGTGGCCGACGTCTACTGCAAGCTGATGCCTCACCTGACCCCCTTCGTCACCCAGCCCATCATCCAGGTGCGCGCTCTCCTCTTCCTCTTCCTCGCTCCTTCAGCCCCTGCCCTGCTCACGCGCCCGTCTCCTCTCAGATCGATAAGGAGCTGGTCCTGCTGAGCGTCCTGAAGGAGCCGGTCAGCCGCTCCATCTTCGACTACGCCCTGCGCTCCAAAGACATCGGCAGCCTGTTCCGACACCTGCTGCTGCGGCAGAAGAAGAGATCCGGCTCCATCCCGGAGTGTCCGACTCCGGATGACCCGGCCATCGCTCAGCTGCTGAAGAAGCTGCTGTCGCAGGTCAGGACAGACTCCTCAGGATGCTGCAGCGCGTTAGCATTAGCTTTCTCTACATACTGAGGTTCAGAGTTCAACCAGGACGGTCCTGATGCTCTGAACCTCAGAGAACTTCCCGTTAATCCAGATTGCTGATCCGCCTCAGATCTACAGACGTTCTGGTTCCGACCCAGAACTGAAACCTTCTCCCTGTTCCCTGTCCGTCTGTCGGTCCAGGGCATGACGGAGGCCGAGGAGGACAAGCTGCTGGCTCTCAAAGACTTCATGCTGAAGTCCAACAAGGCCAAAGCCAACATGGGGGACGCGGGCCACCTGGGGGACGCGGGCCAGACGGGGGTCATCGACCTGGGGACGCTGGGCATCACGGGCCGCCAGGTGGACCTGGTCAAACCCAAGACCGAGTCTGACGACAAGAGAGGTGGGAAACGGTTGCAGTCGGTTCTTGTGGTTCTGGTTGCAGCAGCAACTCGGACGGATCTGGAGATCAGTCACCAGAACCTGCCGGGTCTCTGTTCTGGTTCTGAGCTCTGGTCGGTTTGATTGTCTCTGGACCAGAATCAGGTTCTGATGAGGTTCTGTTTGTGCCGGCAGCGAGGAAACACACCAAGCAGGACTCGGCCATGAATGAGGAGTGGAAGAGCATGTTTGGATCTCAGGACCCGCCGGCCACCCAGCCCACCGCGGTAACCATGGTAACCCAGCCCACCGCCCCTCCTCTGTGTGGTTTGTGGCTGGACCCGTTTGTTCCGGTTCTGTCCCGTCGCAATCTTTAAAGCAGATGTTTCCGCCTCAGTCCGCCGACGGCTCCGGTAACCAGGCCAGGAAGTCGACTGCGGCTCCGGCGCCGCCCGTGCAGCAGGCGGCGGCCGGCGGCCCCGCCTACCAGCGCCGCATCAACACCTGCAAGGCGGAGCTGCAGCAGCTGGTGCAGCAGAAGAGGGAGCAGTGCAGCGCCGAGCGCATGGCAAAGCACATGATGGAGAGCGCCGAGTGGGAGAGCCGGCCGCCTCCTCCAGGTAAGGCCTGCACACCTGGCCGCAGCCAGGGGGCGCTGCGGGCCGCCTGACGCCTGGCTGCGCTCCGTTTCAGGCTGGCACCCCAAGGGTCTGCTGGTGGCCCACCTGCACGAACACAAAGCAGCCGTTAACAGAATCCGCGTCTCGGACGAACACTCGATCTTCGCCACGGCGTCCAACGACGGCTCAGTCAAAGTCTGGGACAGTCAGAAGATGGAGGGCAAGACCACCACCACCAGGTGGGAATCTCCACACTCACCGCTGCCCCCTACAGACAGAACATGACCCTTCCATTCCCGCGGATCGGTTCTGAATGGTCCGGATCTTGTCTCCGTGTTCCACAGGTCCGTGCTGACCTACTCCCGTATCGGGGGTCACGTGAAGACGCTGACCTTCTGCCAAGGCTCGCATTATTTAGCCGTGGCGTCCGATAACGGGTCCATCCAGCTGCTGGCCGTGGAAGCCAACAAGCCTCCCAAATCTCCCAAAGTTCAGCCGTTCCAGAGCCGGTAAGCCCCGTAGCCCTGGAGCCGGTGAGCCCCGGAGCCGGTGAGCCCCGGAGCCGGTGAGCCCCGGAGCCGGTGAGCCCGGAGCCGGTGAGCACCGGGGCTCCGGAGCCGGTGAGCCCTGGAGCCGGTGAGCACCGGGGCTCCGGAGCCGGTGAGCCCCGGAGCCCCGGAGTCCGGAACACTCGCGACATGAATGCTGCTAAAATGGTCTAATTATTGTTTTTAACCTGATGAAAGCTTCTTAAAACTCCTTCAGTCTGAAATGTCCAGTTATATATGAATATGTATTTATATTATTGGGGTCTGAAACCCTCTCAGTTTGACACATTCATTTTGCTCCACTGTAGCAGAAGCTAACGCTAAACGCTAATCTTAACCATGTTGAAACCCACATGTGCCGTTACGCCCGGATCCGACCTTTCACTCCTGGCTTCAGTTTTATTGTTGTGGAGTTTTGGTCTCCTATAATAATCAACATCATTGCTGCTCTGCAGGAAGCAGAACTTCAGAATAAGAGCCTGTACATAAATGTCCAGTTACTTTAACACAGATGTCCAACTTAATTCAGCCGAAAGTTTACAAAACATCCCAGTAAATTAGCGTTTCAGGGTTTATCTGGAGAAATCATTCAGGGGAAGATAACCGTTCTCAGTTAGCAGTAATGCTAAGTGAAAAATTAGCTGCGCTGTTAGCTCATCGGTGGAAGCCCGCCACCTCTCCCATCTTTATCACTCGTTATCAGCAAAAACCAAAAATTATTCTCTCATGCTTCATTGCAGCAGCTTTACTCAGGGGAACGTAGCGCCACCTGCTGCACAAACATCAAATTAATTATGATTCTTTCGATCTCCAACGTTTACTCAGGATGAGCGTTTGCTTCCTGCCAAACCACCGGGAGTAAATCAGTGCCGATGTTTTGCTGCTTTAAGGACTTGAGACATCAGATCCAAAGAGGTGTTGTGCCGTCTGCTTGCAGGACTCTGGACCTGCAGGAAGACGGCTGCGCTGTGGACGTCCACCACTTCCACTGCGGCGCCCAGTCGGTTCTGGCGTACGCCACGGTGAACGGCGGCCTGGTGGGCTGGGACCTGCGCTCCAACTGCAACGCCTGGACGCTGCGGCACGACCTGCGGCTCGGCCTCATCACCTCCTTCAGCGTGGACGTGCACCAGTGCTGGCTCTGCCTGGGTGGGTCCCGGTCCCGGAGCCTTCCTGGTTCTGGTCCGTTTCCCCGGTGACCGAGCCGCTTTGTTTCACCCTGCAGGTACGAGCAGCGGCACCATGGCATGCTGGGATATGCGGTTCCAGCTCCCCATCTCCAACCATTCCCACCCGGCCCGGGCCCGGGTCCGCCGGCTACTCATGCACCCGCTGTACCAGTCGTCGGTGATCGCAGGTCGGCGCCGCGTCCGAACCGGGTCGGTCCGAAAGAGAACCCGTCTCAACACCTGTCTGTGTCTCTGCAGCCGTCCAGGGGAACAACGAGGTGTCCATCTGGGACATGGAGACCGGGGACAGGAAGTTCACGCTGTGGGCCAGCTCCGCCCCACCGCTGTCTGAGATGCAGGTCGGTCCGGTCCGGTCCGGTCCGGTTCTGGGTCCGGCTCCGGTCCTGCAGCGGTTCTGATGTCTTGCTTTGTGTTGCAGCCGTCTCCTCACAGCGTCCACGGGATCTACTGCAGCCCGGCCGACGGGAACCCTCTGCTGCTGACGGCCGGGTCCGACATGAGGATCAGGTGAGCAGAACCTCTGGATCCGTAGAGATCGGACCGGAACATCAAACGGGCCGGTTCTCACGTCGTTCTGATGGTCCCAGATCGACGTGTTGATGTCCAAAAGGGAGATGTTTCGGTTGTTGGAGCCTCTTCTGCTCCTCAAAACTGACTGAGGGTTTAATTAGAACCGGGTCGGAAGTTCTGCAGCTGCTGCTCTTTAAAGGCTGCACAGAGTAATCTAATCAGAACCAAATGGACCACCAGAACCGGTCCTGGTCCCAGTCTTCACAGCATAAACAACCAGATGCTGCTTTTAACCAGTTGGTTCTGTTCAGGTTCTGTTTTCACTGCCTGGTTCTGTTCAGGTTCTGGGACCTGGCGTACCCGGAGCGGTCGTACATCGTGGCTGGAGGAGCCCACGACTCGCTGCACTGTCCGTCTGTCCTCTACAGCCGTAAGATCATCGAGGGAACCGAAGTGGTTCAGGTAAAGGGACACAAACCAAAACGGAAATCCCTCCTTAAATTGGAGATTTGGGCAAATCTCCAATTTTTTTATACCAAAGTTGATTTCCAATTTGATTGAACAACAGCTTGTGAACCCTGATGGCAGTTCCTGGTGGCTGACATCACTCTAAATTCTCAAAAATTAAGTCTTAAAAACAGAAGATTACATTGAAAGATCCAGAGCTAATTGATATAGAGCGCAGAAAAACTGAGAAAAAGGACCAGAGAAACGTCCCCACTTCCCACAATGACCTGTTTGTGTGTGAAACTGGTGAAGGCCCTGCTTATGCAGGAAAACAAGTACGCACACACACACACACACACACACACACACACACAGTGCGGCCATCATGTCTCCTTCCTCCGTCCCTGCAGGAGATCCACAGCAAACAGAAGAGCGGCGCCGCCGAGGACTCGCCTCGCCGCGGCCTGGAGTCACTTCCTGTCGGCCATCATGACATCATCACCGACATCGCCACCTTCCAGACGACGCAGGGCTTCATCGTCACCTCGTCCAGAGACGGCATAGTCAAAGTGTGGAAGTGAAGACGTTTTTTATTTTGAAGGGTTTTCATGACACCAGACTTCCTCTTCCTCTCCTGCAACTTATCCCAGAACGTGGAGGTGAGCTGCGGATGGACCCGGTTCTGGTTCTGTTCTAACCAACCACACCAGTGAATGAGACGGGTTCCGACTCACCTCAAGGTCCGGTCTCCATGTTGATCTGGACGTCTTGCATGTCGTCATCACCATCTGGGTTCTGTTTAAAGAGACCACAGCAGCTCGACCCGGTTCCGGTTCTGTTCATCTTGAGTCGCTTTGTTTTGTCTAACTGATGTGAAACGGGTTTGTTAGGTTCTAGAATAATTCAGAACCATTGAAGAGAAATAAAATCCCACTCCCTTCTTTCCAGGTCATTTATATTTAATAAAGAAGCCAGACTCTTATTTTGAAGAGAATCTGAGAGCTTTACTTTGAAAGTCCAAGTTTAAACTGAATTCTTCACAATAATTAAAGACAACCTGATTGTAGAGGCGGCCATGTTGGATTAGCACAGGGACGAAGAAGCTGCTAGACAGGAATGAGCATCCAACAACCATCCAACCAGCATCCAACAACCATCCAACCAGCATCCAACAACCATCCAACCAGCATCCAACAACCGACCAACCAGCATCCAACAACCGACCAACCAGCATCCAACAACCATCCAACCAGCATCCAACAACCGACCAACCAGCATCCAACAACCATCCAACCAGCATCCAACACCAACCATCCAACCAGCATCCAACCAGCATCCAACAACCGTCCAACACGAGGCTGAGTCAGTGGAGATTTATCAGAACCGGTTCTGGTTCGTTTATTTGGGTTTCTGCAGCCGTTACATCACATGTTCTCATTGGTTCTGGTTCCGGTATGAACAGAGCCTGTCAGGATGTTTGGACACTCACTGACGGGTTCTAAACTCAAACCCGGTTCATGAACAGTTCTGCGGTTTGCAGCGGTTCAGCTTCTGACCCGTCAGCCAGGTGGATCAGAACCAGAACCAGCTGTTTGAGACCAAGAAGATCTGTTGTTACCAGGCAACAGCAGGGTGGTTCTGGTTCTGAGGGGCTTGGAGGAGAGCGGACCGATACATGAGGAAGAACCGGGCCTGTTCCAGAACCTTTGGGAACATTTTCATATTGAAGATATTTATAGATTATTGGTTTCAGATTTTGACATGAATTTAAGTGTTGTTACATATTTCCACCAGCAGGGGGTGCGTCAGTAGAAGCAGAGGTGCTTGGACAAGCCTGAAGGGGGCGCTGCTGTTTTGCTAAAACGCTTTACAGAAACTTCAAACATGACCATCTGCGGACCGACCCGCTTTCGTAAAAATAGCACCTGATCCGAGGATGAGAAGAACCGGGTCGGTCCTACGGAGGCCCTGAAGGGTCACTCAGAGTTTTCTGTTTCCAAGCTGAGGAGCTTTTCCCAACTAAGGTTCCCAAGACAAACGTCACGGTTCCAGGAAAGGTCCATTTGGATCTGGACCTATGGACAGAACCCGGACGGATCTAATCGTCTGCTCACCACCTCTGGATTATCCCCGGATCGGTCTGGACAGGAGGGGAAATGCTGATGTTCTGGTTCTGGTCCGGTTTTCCCTGCAGCTAAAACTGAACCGATGAACGGGAAGAACCAGTTCTGGTTTGGATCGTCATGTTGGGAACGGGAGGAACAGCTGCTGGAGATAAATCCAGATGTGGTGATCAAGGGTCTTCAAACGTTAGTTGGGAAACCTGGAAGAACCTCCTGAGTGTGACCTTTCAGGGGTTCTGCAGTCCATCAGGAAGAAGAAAGCGCCTCCTTCTGGTGACATCAAGTCCTGCGGTTTCCTCTCTGGACACGACCTTCGACCTCCTCATCGGCTGTGCGTCAGACACAGGTTCTCGCACTCCTCTTGCGTCTGGAAGCGGTTAGCGTTACCGTCGCAGCCGCCGTACCAGAACCGGACGCACTCGTTCTGAACGGTGTCGAAGAACCACATCATGGCGTAGTCCTGGCAGCCGCCGGGGTCCTGGCGCTGGACGCAGGCGTCTGCACACAGAGAGGAAGAAGAACGACTCCAACGCCTGACTGGAGGAATGGAAGATCTACGGTTCTGGAGAGGCCACCAGGAACGATCCATCAGAACGTCTGCAGCTGAAGCTGCTGAACCTTTTCCACCTGCAGCTCTGATGGATCCTGGAGGCCGAGGAATGAGTGATCACCTTTAGAGAAGACCGTGACCTCCGGCTGCAGCCTCTTGTTGGGATCTGAGAGGGAAAACGGATCAGAACGGGTCAGATCAAACATCTACAGCAACCTGAGCTCAGCATCATGCAGACATTAGTGGAAGCAGGAAGGAGGAAACATGTCAACATGTCACGGGTTCTTGTCGGGTTCTTGTCCGGTTCTTGTCGGGTTCTTGTGCATCCTAACAGAAGAAGCGGCTCAGAGACCTGCCCTGGTTCTGGGTGGTTCTCAGCGGGACGCCGAGCTGAGCTACAATAAACTAAACGGTGATCAGATGTTTTTACTGATCACCGTTTTTTGCTCATTGCTTTGCATTTTTCATTTCTGACATTATTTTATGTAGCCCGATTATCTCAGTAGCAGATAATCGGGCCGCTACAATTACTGCTAACAGCTTAGCCCTCTGCGGCTAAGCTAGCAGAGCAACTAGCATACTAGCACCGAGATGCTAATACAGTCATTTTTTCTCAAATGTCTGACTGGTTGATGGAATAACAAATGTTAAAGTATGAAAACATTGTGGGATCATTTCCACGTTGGAAACCTGGAACTGAACTAAATCAGATTTACTGCTTGTGACCATCTTCATGTAAGAGCTGCCAGGGGAAGCACCGCCACCCTGTGGTGTAATTTGGTACAACTACACAATTCAATATACGGTCAGCCTCTTTGAATTAATTGTAATTATAACAATACAATGTGATGAATCATAACTCAATTCACCGCATGTTGGATTCCTGAAAATATGAATTTAGAGACATAAGTCTGAGTCTAAAACATGTACAAGAAAAGTCTAAATAATCAGAAAGGTCAGGACCTCTGCTCTCCATCAACAGACAGCAGCGTTTGCTGGGTGGCCGAATCCACCAGGAACCATCAGCCTGGACCCTAACCCTGACCCCTGACCCCAAATCCTCTCCAGCAGTTAGAGGAAGAAGGATGAAAGATATTGATCCAAAGTATTAGAAAGTATTTAGCTTGTTAGCTTAGCTAAGTGAGTCAAGCTGCCAGCGACAAACACAATATTAAGCTTAGAAATTAAAGATTTAGTTTGGAGCTAAATGTTTAGTGAGCAAAGAAGATACTGATCTGCAAATGAATATTTTGTTTTTAACTAAATATAAGTAGTTATTGTGCTAGCATCTTAGCTAGGAACTAAACATTTAATTTGGATAAATAAATATTTAGCAACCACATATTGCTGTGAATCGTTTCCTCTGTAATGAAAGGCTCACCGCGTTACACACCCGAACCCCGCTGACGGTCAGGCTGGACTTACTCTGGACGCCACACGTCCGGAAACATTCATGCTCCGAGCTAAAGCGGTTGGCGTTGCCGCCACAGCCGCCGAACCAGAAGGGGGCGCAAGCAGCGACGGTTCTGTCAAAGAACCACCGCTGGACAAAGTCGGTACACTGGAACCCGAAATCAACATCCAGCTGACAGCGGGCTGCAAGCAGAACACACACATTTACTGACCACACACACACACGCACACACACACACACACACGCACACACACACGCACACACACACACACACACGCACAAAGCTGAACACACGAGAGACCAGCACACGGACGGCATGAGGACGGCATGAGGACAGGCTCCTGTCCAGAGGAGGTCAGTCTGATCTGCAGCAGCGACTGAACCTGGGAGGCTGGTACTGTCCCGGTACCGGAGGTTTGGACTGGACCATGTCCTACCGTTCAGGTCCGCTCCCAGCTCCACCGTCTGACTGTCTCCTCTGCCCGAAGTCAGGATGACGTCCAGCAGGTCCGTCTGGGTCTGTCCGCCGGTCTGCTCCTGGAAGCCCTGCTGCCCGCCGTCGGCCTCCAGCCTGCAGGCAACAAGTGGGGTCAGCACCGGCAACCACAGGGAGCCGGGACCAGATTCTGCAACAGGACGCTCAGACTTTCTGTCCAACTGTCCTGTCTGTGGGGTTTCTGGGAGCCGATAGGTCGACCGACTCCCTTTGGCCCCATCAGCAGTTCAGCTGATCGCCAGTGTGAAATGATTCTGAACATCAGGCTGAGGAAACGCTGAGAGGAAACGCTGAGAGGAAACGCTGAGAGGAAACGCTGAGAGGAAACGCTGAGAGGAAACGCTGAGAGGAAACGCTGAGAGGAAACGACTAAATGTTTCTGCAGGTTCTCACTCTGTGAAGGCGGTTTGTCCTCCTTCCGAGCCGCTCAGATCCTCACAGTCGGCAGAAGCGAGCGGAGACCCGATGAGTCCCTCTGCAACACATGGAGGGAGCCGAGGTTAAGGCCCGGTTACTGCTGCAGCAGCGCCGACTTTCCAGCTGGACTCTTACTGTTGAGAGCGGACAGGAAGACCCTGAAGAAGCGCAGGACGTAGCCGCGCTCCTCGGCCTGCAGCCGGCGGACGTGGACCAGGTGCTGCCGGACCGGGAGGCCGGCCAGCTCCTCCACCTGCGTCTGGCCCCCCCCCCCAAGGGCTCCTCCACCTGCGTCTGGTCGTAGCGTCCGCCCGCCGCCGCAGCGGGCCCTCGAGGGCGGCGCGGCGCAGCGCGGCGCCGTCCCGCCGGGCCGTCCGGGCCGCCACCACGGCCAGCAGCGCCCTCTTCCTGCGCGGCCGGCCGGCCTGCGGCGGCAGCGCCTCCTTCAGGGCCGAGTCCAGCGTGCGGTCCAGCGCCGAGGAGCCGCCCTGCTGCCGCGCCGTCAGCAGGTGGGTCTTCATCGCCTCCCGGTTCTGGTAGGTCTCCGGGCCGAACTCCAGCCTGTCGCCCTGCAGCGCCGCCACCCGGGCCTGGGCGCCGGGCCGGCGGGGCTGAGCGCTGACGGCCAGCTGATCCACCGCGGAGGCCAGCAGCTGCTGAGCGCCGGCGTATTGGTCCGCCTGGACCTCCCTGGACCCGTCCAGAACCAGAGCCAGGTCCAGTTCGGCCTGCAGGGGGGGCGGCGGGTCCAGGATGAAGGAGCAGTTTGAGGAGCGTCTGCAGGGGTCTGCAGGGACGGAGCAGAAACCAGACGGAGATTTCAGATGGAAACTGGAAACGACCCGGTCCGGTCCGGTCCGGTCCGGGTCATGATCAGACTTCACTGCGACCCAATAAATGTCCGGATCAGGAGCTTCACAGGTTTGGTGGTCCAGAACCAGAGCAGGATTGGTTCTCTTACCGTAGCAGATGGCGCAGCTGCTGATCCTCCTCAGGTCGGCGGCCATGTTCTCCTGCCGCGTCAACAGGGTGAAGATGGCGCTGCCCGAAACATCCGCCTGCCAGAAACGGATCAGAACAGAATCACTTGGTCTGCCGCTGATGTATCGTTACGTCAGAACGGTCCGGTCGGCACGGCAACGGGTCGCTGAGCCTCACCTCCATGGCGTTCCGAACCCCAGGAGCTCTGGTCAGGGAGACGACGGCCGGGACGATGTTCATGGCGCTGTACTCCATCACCGCCGTCAGAACGTCCTCATCGTCCTCCAAGCCGCCGGCAGAAAAGAAAACCGCCACCTTCCTCAGCAGCGTTCCGGCCCGCACGCGCTTGAAGACGTTGTGACCCACGAAGCGCATGGCGGCGCCGAGCTGCGGCTTGTTGGACGTCCTCTCCAGGGCGATGTTCTGCACCGCCTCCATCAGCTGGGATTTCCGCCGGTAGTCCTGGAAGCGGATCAGGTGCTTGGTGTAGCTGCTGAATCCCACCACGGCGACGCGGGCGCCTCGCGGACAGTTGCTCTCCGCCACCTGGACGCCGTCCAGCAGCGCCAGCAGGGCGGAGCGCTGCCTCTCGAAGGCGGCCGGCGTCACGCCGCTGGACATGTCCAGACCAAAGACCAGCTCGGTGGGGAAGGCCGGGCAGCTAGCGTCACCTGGAAACCAACGAAGAAGAATGTAACGTCTCGCTGTGAAGCTTCGGCTCAGCAAGAAATCAGATTGAAGAACATTTATTGTTATTCAGATTTCTTCTTCTTCTTCTTCTTCTTCTTCTTCTGTTGCAGCACGAAAGATCCAACCGCACTGACCGGGCCGCGGCGCCGCCATCCGGGTCGGTGCCGATACGTACCGAAGGAACACGCTGTGAGGAGAGGAGACACGGGTCAGAGACCGGCTGCAGGTTATGCAGGTTCCGCAGGTTCTGCAGGTTCCGCAGGTTCTGCAGGTTCTGCAGGTTCTGAACTCACCACAGTTGTCCCGGATGTAGGTGACCAGCTGACACTCCTGGCAGACAGACAGACAGACGGACGTCAGGTGAGCAGCTGCAGATCTGGACAGGTGAGACTTTCTCAGGTGAACTTACAGACAGAGAAGGAAACCCTGGCGGACCTCTGGCTCCCTGCGGAGAGAGTCACCACTTCATTCCTCCATCCCTCATGTTTTCACTCGGCCATTTGGACCCGGTGATCCGGGTCACTCACCCTGTGTCCGGAATGTCCCGGCTCTCCAGGCGTTCCCGGCGCTCCGGTCCGGCCCGCGTTCCCCTGCGGGAACCCAAACACACACACCGGAGTCACACACACCCGGCCGAGGGTTCTGAAGTCCAACCGGGCCAAAACTCACCGCTCGGCCTCGGTTCCCCTTGTGACCCGGCTCTCCCTTGGTCCCCTGCAGCCCGTCCTCGCCCTGCAGGAAGAGACGCGTTTGTTGACAGGAAGTGGTGGCTGCAGAAATTCTGAGAAAATAAAAGCTTCGACTCGGAGCAAACTGCCATTCATCACCAGATCGGACCGGGCGGTTCTGTTTGGACCCGACTGACAGCATCAGCACAGCAGCTGGAGGATAAACAAGCCAGAACCGACCAGAACTGACCAGAACCGGGACAGAACCGACCGGAACAGAACCGGGCCAGAACCGGTCCGGAACTGACCGGAACCGGACCAGAACCAGGCCAGAACCGACTGAAACCCGGTCAGTCCCACCTGCTCCTGCTAAAAGAAAGTTGAGGGGAAAAATGTTGAGGTGGCCCCACAAAAACAGTTCTTGTGGCGGCCATCTTGGTAGGCACAGTGACCAATTTCATGGCAGGAAAGTAAAACTTCTAGGAAACAATGAAGGAAGTTTTGCAGCAGCTGTAGGTTCAATTATTGATCAGATATTCTAAATCACTATCAAAACAAAAAACATTTTTTTAAATATCAATTTTTGAAAAATTTTCTTTGCAAAATTTTTTTATGGAATTTCTCTCTGTAGGTGTCAGGGTGGTTCTGGTCCATTCGGCCCGGTTCTCTCTGTAGGTGTCAGGGTGGTTCTGGTCCGTTCGGCCCGGTTTTGTGGCCTGGTTGCTGGTTAGAATCCCAGTGGAAATGCTGGGAACGGTTCAGTGGGTCCTCTCGGAGGTTTTACCAGAAAACAGCGTTCTGTGGGTCAATCTGACCTGGTTTCCATGGAAACGGACTCACCATCAAGCCGGGGTAACCGGGGAAACCAGGATCTCCCTGTACAGACACAAACAGCCAATCAAAACGCAGAAACTCAGAGGACGGCAGAGCGTCGTGAGATTGGCTTTACCTTGGCACCGGCGGGTCCTGGAGTTCCGATCCCGTCTCTGCCGTCCTGACCCTGAAAAAGAGTGCTGACCGGTCAGAACCAGAACCACAACCACAACCAGAACCTGCTGTGTCATACCGGAGCTCCTCTGGGTCCCTGCGGTCCTGGAACTCCAGGTCCTCCTGGATCTCCTGGTTGGCCCTGAACACAACACCTGGGTTACTTCTGACCCGAACCGGGTCCAACCAGCACCTGGCCAGAACCAGAGAAAGCCAACGCTCACCTTGGGTCCGACCGCTCCGCGCCGACCCGCCAGCCCGGCCTCTCCCATCGGCCCCGCCGCGCCCTGCAGGTAACCAGGGCAACACAGTCAGGGCAGGCGGCGCTCTGATTTTGGAGCGTCCCTGAACGCATCACAGAGTCCAAACATGTTTCAGACCGAGCTGTTTTGTTCTGGGATTATTTGGGATTATTTTCATCGACAACAGAAATAAATTTGATGAAAGTGAAAATATTAGAAAGCGATGAGAATCAGAATCAATGATGCCAAACTCTGATCAATAAAATCCAATTATCTGATCAGCCAATCAGTTTCTTTTTCTGGTCAGATTCCAGTTTCACCAGATTAAAATCAAACATCTGACTTCCATTTTGTTTGTGAACCTAAAATTGAGAGGAAGTAAAAATCAATAATCCATAATTAAAAACTAAACTCTGCTAACAATATAGCTTGTAAAATTAGCCAAACAACACTGAATAAATTAGCTCAACAAATTACTCTATAATATTTAAATGTTCATTTAAGTCGTCGAACATGATGGGCCATGTCCACTAGGTGGCAGTAAAGATTGATTAAACGTAACTAAATCTTCCAACCCCAGTTGCCGTCTGGCGACCCCCCGCGGGGACCCGCCCCCTGGTCCTGGACCGTATGCAGCCCAACAGAATCCAGACAGCCAGAGCCGTGGTTCTGGTTCTGTTCAGGTGGGAGATTCAGGACAGGCTTCGGGTCGGCTGCTGCAGGAACTGCCAGCTGCAGAAGCTTCTGCCTCCTGTTGGCTGCAGTTCATATGACGGCTTCTTCTAAACCTCCATCAGTGGTTGGCATGGCGACCTGACTGCTAAGCTCTGCAGCTGCTTCTTAACGTCGGGATGTAAAACACATGCAGCTACTAAATAAACCAAAGCTGCAGATCATGTTTACCTCCAGGACTAAAACATGGAGGTCTGGCATAAACACGCAAACAGACGACCTGCATGTGATCGTTAACACAAACACAGCGGGAACATGGAGGCGATCGCTGCCAGATGTGAGTCAGTCAGCAAATAGAAACATAAACAGAACGAGACGAGCAGGTCCACAGGGTTTGTGCCTTTGTCCCACAGGTGACTTTACTACTTTATATTACCTCTACAATATTTTTACTACCAACACAAAATTGAACCAAATTCGCGCCTATTTCCTCAATTTTCAGAGATCAGTGATTGGTTGATATTTACGTAACTTTTACTAGTTTTAGTTACTCCTTAGAACCTTTTGGCACCGCATGGAAACCTGGCAACAACCTAACCCCAACCCCAACCTAATCCTAATTTAACCTTAACCCCACTTCACATTTCTACATAAACTCACTGCTAACTACAACGCGAGCTTCGCTAGTCATAAGCAGTATTTCTGCTGATGCTAGCACACTACACCAATACAATAATTAGCATAAACCAATATGGCGTTTAGACCAGGCTAATGCTAACATGCTAAATTCAGACATGTTTTCATCCAATAATTTATTTCTTATGCTTATTTAATAAACACCTCTGGTTGTTTGTTCGTGGAAATGCTGCATTCTTCTTTATGCCTGACTTTTTATTTGCAACAGAAAAGAGGGAATGTGAGGACAGGAAACGACAGCCACTTCAAAATAAGAGCATGAATATAAATGTTGAGCTACTTGAAGGATTCTGGTATCGATACTTTTTCCCCTGAAAGTTTATGAAGCAGCAGAATAAATTAGCATGTTAGCTTGTTCTAATCGAGGGGAAGCTAAGTACGCTGGATATGTTCAAATTGAGCTAGCGCGCTAAGCTAACGGTTAGCTGAGCTCCTTCTAGATGAAGGTGAGAAAATGTTCCAGCTGACCTGAGGTCCGGTCAGGCCCTGCACTCCTGTGGGTCCGGGCGGGCCCTGGACGCCGCGGGGCCCCTGCAGGGACAGACAGAATGCCGTCACTCAACCTGGCACCGTCCAGAACCACCATGGTCCAGAACCACCGTGGGCCAGAACCACCGTGATCCAGAACCACCATGGTCCAGAACCACCGTGATCCAGAACCACCATGGTCCAGAACCACCGTGGTCCAGAACCACCGCAGCCCAGAACCACCATGGCCCAGAACCACGAGCCATACAGCGGCAGCAACTCGGCTCAGGTCTCACCTGGGGCCCGGCAGCACCTGGAGGTCCGTTTGGACCTGGAGAACCGGACGGTCCTGTCGAGCCCTGCAGGAACAAAAACTGTTAAACTGGTGCCAGGTGGGAACAGAACCAACAGCACCAGGAAAGTTCTGACCTTCTGACCCGGATTCCCTCGCCTCCCGTCCTGACCCTGACCAGAAGAGAGGAAGAATCATCATCATCATCACCATCATCATCACCATCATCGTCATCATCACCATCATCATCATCGTCATCATCACCATCATCTCATCATCATCCATCATCGTCATCATCACCATCATCATCACCATCATCACCATCATCATCGTCATCATCATCATCACCATCATCATCATCACCATCATCACCATCATCATCACCATCATCATCATCTGAAGCTCTGATGACCAGCATCTGATTAAAGCTGGTTTGATTATTAATAATGAACACTGATCAATGGATCAGATCAATGGATCAGATCAATGGATCAGATGTATTGATAGTTTAATGTTTGATGTTTATGATGTGAAACTTTGAATATTCTGCATTAATAACTGAAACTAAACCCAGATCTGGTTCTGATCTGAGCAGAAACTGTTTGGATCAGAACCAGAACCGCCGAGCCGCTCAGCAGAACCAAAGATGGAGGTAAACACGGAACTGACCCGGTTTCCCGTAATGCCGGGCTCTCCTTGTGGTCCGTCCTCTCCTGGAGCGCCCTGTGGGTTCAGAAAGAGGTCAGAGAGTGGACACACCAGAACCAGAACCAGAACCAGAACCAGAACCAGCTTCCTCTCCAGGTTCCACCTGAAACCCTCCAGGCTGAACCTGAGCAGTGACCAGAGGACGGAGTCATGATGTTGCCGGTTCCCTCCATCCGTCTGGAACAAACCTGATCCGATTCAAGGTTTGCTCTGACCTCGCCTGATTGGCTGATCCTCTCTGCTCAGGTGACTCACCTGGAGGAAGCTGCTCCCTAGTGTGTGTTACCGGTAATCCTGGGTATCCGGCCTCTCCTTTGGGTCCGGGAGCCGTGTTGTCGCCGCCCGGCTCGCCCTGGAGTGAAAACAGAAACATGAACAGATGTTGCTTTAGGAACCTGAAGAACAAAAGTTGTTTGCTTTAATTCGGCTTCTCGACATTCCAGGCGCTCCGTATGACGGCGCTGCATCCGTCTTACAGAGAAGGCATTATTAAATCAGGACCACATATGAACCTGTGTTGGTATGACCTTTGACCTTCTGAATTATGAACATTCACATGCTGCAGAGATGCTGCAGAGATGCTGCAGAGATGCTGCAGAGATGCTGCAGAGATGCTGCAGAGATGCTGCAGTCGAAGCCCAACATGATGACAATATGGGTTCATCTCAATGGGAAGGAAAAATGAATGGATTTTCTATTGAATCATTTCTCTGTCATTCTTGGCTTTAGCCTGAGGACCAGGACGACTCACAACTCACTGGACTTCTCCCAGTTTGACCAGCAGACTGGACCTGGGGCCAGTGTTCACAGGAAAATAAAGAAATGTTTTATTCTTTCACTTTTTGTGTATTTTTAAGAGAAACACCTCAATCTGAATTATTAATACAGCTTATGTAATAAAATAAAAATAATTTAGTTACATTTTATAATGTGATAAATAGGATTTTTAAGAAAAAAAACATGTAGCGCATGTTTAACAGTGACTGATTTATCAAAGTTTATTGTCTTTACAGTAAAATATAAAACATTAAAAGGAAATTAATTTTTCTTTATATCTTGAAACTTTAAATGCACATTAAATTATGGAATCATGTAAATATGTTCTTTAATCAAACACTGTAAAACTGAGTCTGTTCATCAAAGTTAATGTAAAAACTATTTAATAAAAACATTTTGCTCTTTATTCAGAAATCTCCCAAAACAATTAAATAATCACATCAAAAGTTAGAAACTGTTTAGTCGTTTCTTTGATTACTAAATATATCAGCGTGTGAGAGACAAAATGTCAGTGGCAGGAAGTGAAGCTCGGTCCATTTACTAGCATCAGCTCACTGGAACATTCAATATGGCCGACCTGCTGCAGGTATTCATGTCTATGAGCTCCACTGCTAACGCTCATGCTAACGCTCATGCTAACGCTAATCTGAGGCAGATTTGAGGAAACGGATCCGGTCCAAAGGAACGATCCAGGTGAGTTCATCCTGATGTTTCTGTTTCACATTTGGAGGAATCATCATCCTAGTTCTGCTCTGACATCATCGCCTCCTCTGCCTTCTGATTGGACATTTAGAGGCAAGTTGGGTTTGAAGAAGAGGTCAAAGGTCACCTGCAGCATGATCGCCACAACCTCTGCTGGACTCACCGGGTCTCCTCTCAGTCCTCGCTGTCCTTCTGGCCCACGCTCCCCTCTGATTCCAGGGATGCCCTAAGAAGGAAAAGGTCAAAGGTCAGAACGCCAAGGCTGGGTCAGAACCAGAATTAGAAATGTTTTCCTGCTTTCTGAAGTCTAAGTGAATAAACTGAAACATCTGATCCTGGAGGAGCTGAAGAATGAACGAATAAACAAACAGATGAACGAATGAATGAACGAACGAACGAACGAACGAACGAACGAACGAACGAATGAATGAATGAGTTCAGGTACCGGGTTTCCTGGATGTCCTCTCTCTCCTCCAGCTCCGTCTTTTCCCGTTTCTCCCTGGAAACAGAAATCATGCAGTCAGCTTTCGGATCATTTCCAGAACCCAAGCGGATCTGGGATCAGCCGGCAGAACCGACTGGGATCGTTCACGCCTCATAACATTTATTTAATTCATTCATTAATGTCACAATATCTAAATAAATATTTACTTCACAAGATGAATATTAAGAAACAAGCTAACTATTTAGCTCCAAGCTACATATTTATGTTAAGCTAGCTTACAGGAATATTGAGCTAGCAAGCTAACTATTTAGTGAGCATTTAGCTTAGAGCTACTTCTTGTCTGCGTAGCTGGAGAAATGCTGGCTTTGGTCCCAGATCTCTACTGCTATTGGACCGGATCTGCTCTGAGGATCCACCAGAACCGAGAACCCGACGCGCCGATGCTGGTACCTGTTCTCCATTGATCCCGTTCAGCCCGTCCTCTCCGTCTTCCCCCTGCAGCCACAGAAAACCACAGTCAGATGTTGGACTGTTGGTCCAAACGTCCCGCCGTCCAGCGGCTCAGCGACACTCACCCGGTTCCCGCGCAGGCCACGGCCGCCCTGCAACACACGCAGCCGTTAGAGCAGCACGGGCAGCAAGGAGTCATTCAGACCGGACCGGACCGGGTCAGAGCCCAGAGACCGGACCAGAGCTGGCTTTTACCTTCTGTCCTCTGAGTCCGGGGCAGCCCTGGACGCCCGGAGGTCCGCTGGGTCCGGGAGCGCCGCGCTCGCCCTGCAGAGACGGAGCAGGTCAGATCAGGCAGCAAGGAGGAACCAGCAGAACCCTGAGGCTGCATGAGGAAGGCCGGCCCGGTCCAATGCCGCATGAGGCCCGGTCCAAGGCCGCATGAGGCCCGGTCCAAGGCCGCATGAGGCCCGGTCCAAGGCCGCATGAGGCCCGGGGCCGAATCTGCCTGCGGGCCGCTCTAGAACCTCAGAACCTCTAGCAGCTTCTGTTGGATTAATCTGGGAGATTAAAGTCGATTAACTGGCCAACCTGAAAACTATCAGTTATAATTACAGTTTATTCATTTGTATTTGTGAACAAACGGCTCAAACTGAAAGATTAAAGTCACAGCATCAGATTGTTGCTATGGTAACAAAACAATCTAACTATGACTATTGTTCTTTGAGTTGGAAATTGAGACACCAAGAAAGGAAGTGGAGACAGAATTCCTAAAACAGCAAATGAGAGTAAAACGGATGGACTCACGACGCCGCCCTCATCTCCTGGGAAACCTGGGTAACCGTTCTGTCCCCGGACGCCCTGCAGCACAAACACAGCACTGATTACAGACAGACAATCCACTCCACAGGTGTCAAAGTCCTCCAGGACCGCTGGCCGTCCTGCAGGTTTTTAATGAGCCACAGGCACAAAACACGGGAATGAAACGGCTTCATGCCCTCCTGCTGTGGGTCGGTTCTCCAGGCCTCATTATTCGGTCCTGGTTTTTTCAGCCGCCCTCCAGGACTGGAGTTTGACCCCTGATCTACATCATCGCCCTTCAGGACAGAAACACTCGCCTCGTCATGCAGCAGATAAAACCGTTCTAACCCAGAGACCGGAGAATCGGTTCTGCTGGTCCGCCACCTCACTGTCAGACGCTCTGGAAACTGCCTGGTGGCTCCTGCCCTCTGCTGGTGGTTTTAGATATAACAGCTGCATCACAACCGGATGGTTGTGATTTTAAAATGTGAAGAGCAGCAGTAGACTCCATTAAAAGTTTAATTACTGTGAAATTATTGAAGAAATAACCAAAACCTTTGTTGTTGAGATGAACATCAAAGATTTTTGTTATTTTTAATCTTCAGGTTCTTCATCAGATTGGAGCAAAATACAACTTTGCAGAGTTTCTCTGATCATTTAGAAATCTTGATTGTGAATGCTAACATTAGCCTTAGCTGCTACGGTGTGCGTCAGATTTACAGACCTACCAGAAACGCAAATATAAAAGTTCCTCTCAGGAATTTTGCATGGAAAAAAAAGATTGTCTTCAAATTTTTGAAGTGAATTAATCTGAATGAATGTTAATTCAGATTAATGTCCTTCTAAAGACAAAACCAACCATCGTAACTGCTGTTATCTGCCGGGAAGCTGCAGGTCTGAGTCATGAGTCTCGGCCGGTTTCTGTCTTTCTGGAATGCATGAAATCTGTCCTGCCTCTCGGCAGGGATCTGCTTAATGCCACAGTCACCTTTGACCCCGAGCGGCCCCGGGATCCTCGGACTCCTTCTGGTCCTGAACATTTGCACATCACGTTGCAGCACTCCCTGTTCGACACCGAGTCCTGCAGAAGGGACAGCAAGCAACAAACGAGCCGTTAAAGTCACAAGACGTGAAAATAAAAGCGCATTTCTACTCATTTCATTTCATGACTCGGAGGCAGACATCAAAGAACATGAAATGTTTGTCGGGACACAGAAACCTCTAATGGCCGTTTTGATGTTCAGGAAAGTGTGAGGATTCGTTCCAGATGTTTGGTTTTTCCTCTCACACATTCTGGAACTAAACGAACCGTCTGGTTTCAGCAGAGCAGTTACTGCATGGCGACCGTCTCCAGGCAGCTGATGGACGCCACTGAACTCTGACCTCTGTGAGGAAACCGTTCCTGAAGCAAACAAACAGTCTGCCCCAAACCGGACCGGACTAAACCGGACCGGACTAAACCGGACCGGACTGCCAGTTAGCAAACCCAGCCTAATCAACACGTATGATATTGATTACTGTAGCCCAGAGCTTCTCAGTCCCAGTCCTCAGCTCCCTGTATGCATGTTTTAGATGAGCCTCTATTGCAGAACCGCTGATCCAAATGATCACATGACCACCAAGAGCTGCAGCAGGCGGCGGATCCAAATGATCACATGACCACCAAGAGCTGCAGCAGGCGGCGGATCCAAATGATCACATGACCACCAAGAGCTGCAGCAGGCGGCGGATCACCTGCAGGTGAAAGGAAACAACTAAAACCTGCAGGCAGGAGAAACGCTGCTTTGATCCAACATGACACCTGACAAAAACTCGCTGGATTATACGGAGCTAGCTATTAGCTCAATCAGACGCAAACTTCAGCTCTGTATAATCCAGCAGGTTTATGATTGGTGACTCACTGGATTACAGTAAACTGTAAAAATGACTGAATTCAAAGAGGCAGCATCGCCGGGTGGGCAGTGCTGGTCCTGGTGGGCCGCTGCACTGCAACTCCGAGACGCCTCCCTGGTCTACACACTTGAATCCAACAGCTGAACCCCCGCCTAACGGCAGTCCGGTTCTCCAGAGTCCTGCTAATGACCTCATCATGTGACTCAGGTGTGTTGAAATGGAGGTACGTCTAAAACCGGCGGCGGCGGGACGGCCGGCTCATAGAGTCATTTATAACATAATCAAGTAACTACGTTACCTTCAGGTGTTACAAAAATGCTAAGTGAATGTTGCTGGCTCAGGCACAGATGATGTCCGGAGTTCTCTTGGCGGATAAAAAAGGTTTTATTTACCAAAACAAAACTCAGCCTGTCACACTCGGTGCCTAAAGCTCCTCAGTGAAGCAGCAAAAAGACACGTTCAAGGAACACACAGTCGCATTCAATGACATCTAGGAAATATCAGTGCCAGGGACCAAGGCAGGAAACAGACTAATTGCTGCTGGCTAGTCTGAAGGAGCTGAGTGGGGGAGGAGCTGTGCCTCAAAGGCGGGGCTAGGTCCTCATAACATGTTATAAGGACCATGGCATTAAGAAAAATCAAAAGTTGACATTTCGTATTACTGTCCCTTTAATGTTTGATGCTACAGATTTTATGACACAATATTTTTTTCTTGATAAAGTTTCCTTTAAAGAAAAGACATGCTAGCTAATGTTAATGCTAGCTTATCTGTGCTAGTGGACATCAGAGGAAGGAGGTCATGCAGTGGGTGACCAGACTAGCTTCTCCAAAGCTAACACTAGCTAGTGCTGTCCCTGTCATTCAGCCTGCCAGTAATCAGACCAGAAGCCAGCTTCAGAATGGATGACGCCCCCTGCTGGCTGGAGATCAGCCCTAATTGTGGCCCTAATCGTGCACCAACAGAGACAGAGTCAGCTGATCTGGACCCGTTGCTCATCTGTTCTGGTCTGAGCAGAGCGTGGGCTACTCTGCTCTCTGTCCTCCTCTCTGACTCCTGTTGCTCTGGAGAGAGCCTCCCCCCCCGACAGGTTGATGAGTCATGTCCTGGTATTCGGCGCCTCCACCTGCAGAGCCTGCAGAGGTGGAGTGGTTCTGCTCACCAAGCCTCCTCTGTTTACTGGCCTCTCTGCTGCTGGGCGGCCGCCAGCAGATGCTTGGTGAGCCTTCATCATGTTTTAGCAGTAAATGAGTCTCTGGGGGGTTTTCCTAGGAAAGGAAAACAGTTGTCCAGGTCTGGTCCAGCTGTGAGTAACACTGATTAATCAGAACCATGTGTGGATGAGAGTCCAGAGTAATGCAGATTCCTTTATCCTGTGGATCAGCTGCAGCAGCTGTTGGCTGGAATGACGGGGGAAGTTGATTAGCCTGACAGATCCAACTGCAACATTTCTCCTTTATCAGGGTCTGCCTGGAGCAGCGGCTCATTTCCCCAGAACAGATAAAAGCTTGGAGTGAATCACAGAGCAGCCTGTGAACAGCCTGTTTGTTCTATGGACGCTAATTGGCTGAAAGAGAACGGCTTACGATCTGTTTGAGGACGGCGCTCCCGACGCTCGGCATTCCGATGGTCAGAGGAAGTTTGTATCCGAACCCTCGGCCGAACTCCACCATCTGCAGCTGGGCGGCGTTACGCGCGCCCTCCAGGGCCACGACGAGCAGCGCGCTGATCCCTGCCGGCAAACGTACGCACAGGTTACCTGGTTGTGGTGTGATATGCGTTACCGTGGCAACGGCAGGTCGATCCCAGTCAGCAAGTTACCCGACTGCCGCAGCCTCTCAGATTCGTTCTCCAGAGTAATCACGTCTTCATCGAGTCCGTCTGAGAAGATCACCAGCACCTGGTGGAAGACGACGGTCACAGGTTAGATGAGAATTCCTCATCAGGAACGCCGCCGGTCCGGTCAGAACCATGCTGGCCCCGGAGGTCCAGAGCAAACCGCAGTAAATCCTGACATGTTCAGAAACTGATGGTTCCTTTTAACAAAGAAAATAACACCAAACAACAGCTCTGGATCACGAAGTGTTGGGAAGCACTGACTAGGAATCTGGTTACAATAACCATAAAGCGCTAACCATAACATTAGCTCCACCAATGCAGAATACCAACACTTAGTGGAAGCTAATGCTAAAGCGCTAACCATAACATTAGCTCCACCAATGCAGAATACCAACACTTAGTGGAAGCTAACGCTAAAGCGCTAACCATAACATTAGCTCCACCAATGCAGAATACCAACACTTAGTCGAAGCTAATGCTAAAGCGCTAACTGTAAACTTCACTTCCAGTAATGAAGCTTCAACTGATATTGGCTTTAGCTATGCTAAAGCGCTGACACCACGTATCAATGACACAACATGCTAGAACATATTGATGACCCTCCAACAGATTAAAGCTGTCTTCACTTCCTGTTGCAGCAGGAAGTCCTTCTTTGGGAAGAACTTTTCTGTTCTAGCTTCAGTTTTAAAGTTGTTACGTTTTACGAACTCTGTTGCTAATTTATCGTAATTAGCAACAGGATTTGGTCAGAAAGCAGAAGGACATCAGGAGATTTGAACTGTTTATTGTTGATCTACTGCAATGCATTCTGGGTAGAGAAAAAACATCATTATGCATCACGGGTGAGAAATTTCTATTTGGGATTGTTATGGAAGAATATTCATCTGTTTTATCTGGGATGGAAACATGACTTTAGTGAAAAACCTTTTTATTGTTTATGGTAAATATAATATTCATCTGCGGGACTTCCGGTTCCGGAGTACCACCGCAATGGTCGCAAAGCAACGGGGACGCCTGCTGGAGACTTTGTGGGTCTAATGGTGCCAACCACTTCCATATTTTTTGGGACTGCCAGGTAATAAGACCATATTGGGAAGAGCTCCATAAACACATTGAAAATATATTTAATGTGAACATTCCATTTAAATGTGAAACTGTGTATTTGGGTAACTTGCGGTTGGACAATTGGACCAATTCAGACAAAAAGCTGCTGGCTATCCTACTGGCAGCCAGTAAGAAATCCATCACCAGGAAATGGCTGAAACCAGACCCACCTACTATTGATGAATGGATTGAAATTGTTTATCGGATTTATGCTATGGAAAAGATGTTTTTCTCCCTACAACTTGAAAAAGGTAAATTTTATAAGGTCTGGACCAAATGGACTGAGTATGTAAAACCAATTAGATCAGATTTCACTTGATTGTTCTTGTGAATTATATGTACTTCTATATTCTTGTGATAGAATAGAATAGAATAGAATTCAACTTTATTGTCATTGCAATGTCACATGTACAAGCAACGAAATGTAGTTTGCATCTATCCAGAAGTGCTATACATGATATAAATATTTATAAACAGATGTATGAAGATATAAACAGAATAATATTGACGTGCTATAAATAAAATGTTTTGTACAATATAAATATAGATGAGAGCTATGTACATACTATACAAATTACACAGATTATACAGAATATACAGGAATATGAAGAATGGATTGTATATATATTAGTTGTTTTATGATACAGGATAAATAATGGGAAATTAGATTTACAGATTATATAAAGATTGTATGTGTATGTGTGTGAGGGGAACAGTCCAGGGATGGGGGGGACAGTCCTTATAGTTTGTGTCAGGAGGCGTTCAGGAGCGTGACAGCTGTGGGGAAGAAGCTGTTCCGGTGCCTGGTGGTTCTGGTCCGTAAGCTTCTGTAACGCCTCCCAGAGGGCAGGAGAGAGAAGAGTGTGTGTGCAGGGTGAGTCAAGTCCTTGGTGATTTTGCCGGCCCTTTTCAGACACCGCTTCCTGTAGATGTCATTGATGGCAGGAAGCGATGCCCCGGGCGATGTGCTGGGCAGTTTTCACCACCCTTTGCAGCGCCTTCCGGGTCGGAGACAGAGCAGTTCCCTGCACCAAACTGTGATGCAGTTGGTGAGGATGCTCTCAATGGTGCAGCGGTAAAAGTTGGTGAGGATCTCTGAGGACAGGTGGTTCTTCCTCAAGGTCCTCATGAAGAAGAGGCGCTGGTGCGCCTTCTTGATGAGTTTGGAGCAGTTGGTCGTCCAGGTCAGGTCCTCGGAGATGTGGACTCCCAGGAACTTAAAGCTGTTCACACGCTCCACCGCTATTCCCTTGATGTGGATGGGTGGGTGGAGGTCAGCGTTCCTCCTGAAGTCCACGATGAGCTCCTTGGTCTTCTCGGTGTTCAGCTGCAGGTCGTTCTTGTCGCACCACTCAGCCAGACGGTCCACCTCCTCCCTGTAGGCGGCCTCATCGTTGTCTCTGATGAGGCCGATCACCGTGATGTCATCGGCAAACTTGATGATGCTTCTATTGCTTGAAGTGGTGCGATCCCCATATTTTGTTTTCTTTATTTATTTATTATTATTATTTTTTTCTATTTTACTTAGTCTATCCGGGTTTGTTTTTTGTTCGTTTGCTGTGAGCATTTTTGTTCAAAATTGCTATCGTTTATAACTAAAACTGTTAAAAATTACCAGAAAGGCGATATGGACAAAACCACATGGATTCCATGCTTTCACCTCATGTACGACCTCAAATGGGTAACTCTAGAATTACTGTATGTGATGGAAATTTGTCTTTCTAAATAAAAGAAAAAATGATTTTAAAAAAAATATATATAATATTCATCTGCAACAAAAACATAATTTCCAGATATTTTTATCTTCAGTCATTTGGTGCTCTATGTAAAATCCATAAATCAAGTTTAAATGTTAAATCTACTCTGAAAGACTTCAACCCTCGAGCAACAATTTAATCTTTAAATGATCATTTAAATGTTTCTGATGCTTTTTTATTTGCTCCAGTATGTTTTGTGTTTAAATAAAGTTACTGGGGAAGAAATAAAAGAAAGAGGAAACAGACCTGTGGCGTAAACACTCATTTCAAAATAAGAGGATGGAACAAATGGCTAACTACTCTAAGAATTGGAAACTTCAACACAGATGTCAAATTGTTTGACTGAATGTTTGTAGAACAGCCTATTTGCACTTCTTAATTAACTTAGAGGAAGTTAAGTGTCCAAACACGCTAAAGTGCTAAGCTAGCTCTGATTTAGCTTGGTTTATGCTGTTAGCGTCTCTGCTGTGAATATTTTGGCGTCTTCACTTCGGCCTGCCTCCAGTTTGAATAAATAAATGTTTTATTCTCGTTCCAACGCTGGTTCTGAAGCAGAACCGCGTCCGTTTCCCCAAACTCGCCGCCTCTGACTCACCTTCACGCCGGTTCTGGACTCGGCCCTGAACTTCGCCTCGAAGGACCGCAGCAGGGCCGCGTTGAAGAACGTGGGCTCCCTCACACTGGAGGTCATGACCTTTCTCACCACGTCCTCGCTGTAGGCCTCAAACTTGAAGTCGTCCAGGATGCGGCCGTCCCTGGCCACCAGGCGGTAGGCCAGGCTGGGGGTGATGGCGCTGTTGGTGCAGCACAGGCGTGGCACTGAGGAAACGTAGCGGGCGATCTCTGGCAGGAAGGCCTGGAGTTTGCTCTGGCTGCTCACCAAAGTCTCGCCGCTTCGCCGAGAGATATCAAAGCCCATGGCGATGTCGATGGAGCAGTCTGCAGGAAGACAAAGCTCCGCTTTGGTTCTGATGGAGAATGAAACACAGCCTCAGACTGAACTTGTAACTCACCAGGTTGGTCTGTTGAAGGTTTGGACTTGCAGATGGTGTCCACTACTTTGTTTTTGATGGCATCCAGGCTGCCAAAGTTCTGCACTGTGAACATCTTCCTGGGGTCTTTGGTGATCTGCAGCAGCTGCAGGTCGTGGACGTCGCCAACGCCGATGGCGAACATCTCAATCCCCAAAGCTCTGAGACGATCGGCCGGCTGCTCCACCTCATCCTGGGAATCTCCGTCCGTGATCAGCACTAGATTCTGTGAGATTCCCGAAGATCTCCGGCTCCCACGAGAAGCTTCAAAATATTCCTCGATGGAGGTCAGAGCCAGTCCAATGTTGGTGCCTCCACCCTTGTTCGTCATGTTGAAGATGTGGGCAGATAGCGCCGTCTCCTGGTAGAACTGGTTGAGGTAAAACTCATGCTGGAAGTTGCTACTGAACTGGGCGAGACCAACGCGAACCAAATCCTTGCCGACTTTAAAGCTGTTCACCAGTTCAATGGTGAAGTTCTTCATGATGGAGTAATCGTTGGAGCTGATGCTGCCAGACTGGTCGACCAGGAAGACCAGGTCAGCCTGCTGCTTCTCACAAACTGCAGAAGCAACGACAGGAAACAGCATGAGGAGCATCTCAGACAGTTCAGACGCTGTGCACCACCGTGCAGCAGCGGGGATCAACAGCCCTAACGCTAACGACAGCGCTAACTGTGCTAACACTAACACGCTAACCATAAACATTAGCCACACTAACACTACAGTGCTATGCTAACGTAGTAGTTAATGGAAGCTTATGCTAAATCACCGATGCGGTACTTAGCTGATGCTAGCTGAAGTTTTGAAAACGGCACCAGAAGAGTAAAAAAGAAAGAAGTTTGGTTTTTGAAGTGTCGTTGTCTGGCTGTTGAGGATAGCACAGTAATGCTAACGCGCTATACAAACAGCATGTAGAGCAGAGGTCTCAAACTTGCGGCTCATGGGCCAACTGTGGCCCTCGGGATGATAGTTTGTGGCCCCCGGCTTAATATGAAAGTTTAATGTTAGTGCGGCCCACGAGTTTCATATGATTGGCATTTTCAGTGCTGTGTGCGGAGCTGAACCAACCCACCAACCACGGTGGAGCTTACTGCTCTTGGGGGCGGGGCATCAGCCGGCCATTGTGCGAATATAAGCATATTTGTGTGCATTTTCTATTTGTCATTATTTGCACGCAGCTCATTTCCGCGGCCGCTCCCGCTTCGGCGTCCAGTCTCGACCCAGAAGTTGCTGCCCAGCAGGACAGAAAAAGAAGCGGAAAAGACCAGGTTCTATATATTTTACAGCCCCAAACATGAATATTTGAAAGCCTGCAGTGAAGAGAAATTTGGCAATGAGCACAGACAATTTCAGGAAAAGTGGGAAGTGCAATATTTCTTTGTTGAGCACAGGGGCGTCCCGAGTGTGTTATGTGCACAGAGAACGTTCAGTGCACAAAGAACACAATTTGTCTAGTTGTGTCATTACACAACTAGACAGGCTGAGGAGCATGAAAAATACCAGGGAGATGAGAGCCAGCCGGGTTGTTAATCTTAAAACATGTCCACTGAGGCAAGAAGAAAGAAAGCAACCAAAGAGAACGATGCAGCAGACGAAGCTACGTGGTTCATGAGATGATTGCTGAGGCAGGAAAGCCTCAAATTCACAGGAAGTGAATTTGTCAAAAAGTGCATATTTACGCCTGCAAGTATCGTCAGTCCAGAAAAGAAAGGTCAGTTCAGTAACATGCAGAGCACATTCCTGACCTGTCCAGTGACATTTATGATCACCTGTGTGAGAAAGCAAAATGTTTGAGAGTAAACTGCGTTGCTCCTGATGAGACCACACTCAGCCCAGCTCACAGGCTGTCTGTCTGTGGTGTTGATGACAAAGCTGAAGTCACAGAGGAGTTGCTCACAGTAATTCCCATGCATGGCCAGACCATCGCTCAGGACACTTCACCAGCTGTGTGATGCCACTGGAATGCCGGTTTGCCATGGAAGGTTTGTTGGATTAACAACCGATGGAGCGCCATCAATGACAGGGAGGAAAAATGGACTGGTGGTACTTGATATAAAGAACCTGGGAGAGGAGAGCGAGGAGGAGGCCGCTGCTCTGCGTTGTCCATCAGGAGGCCCTGTGCAGCAAATGCCTGAAGTATGACAATGTGATGTCTGTCGTTGCATCAACCAAATCAGATCCAGGACCTTAGAGCACAGAAGCTTTTCAGAGGAAATGGAGTCAGAACATGGGGATGTGCTCCACTGCACCGAGGCACGTCGGCTCAGCAGGGGAAACATACTGAAGACATTCTTTGAGTTGAGAGAGGAAGTGAAAGCCTTCATGGAGAAACATGGGGTTGCTGTTTGAGCACTAAGTGATCCCAAATGGCTCATGGACTTAGCTTTTCTTGTTGATATTACACATGAGCTTATTGTACTGAATAAGAAGTTACAAGGCCAGAGCTTGTCAGTGCTGCCTATGAGAACATGAGAGCATTCTCTGCAAAACATGTTATGGAAAGCCCAGGATTCTCAGACAAACATTTGCCATTTCCCAGCATGCAAGGCACTCGTGCCATTCAGTGGTGAGGAGTATGTGGATGTCATTTTGAAGCTACAGGAGGAATTTGATCACAGATTTGCAGACTTCAAGATGCACAGAGCCACATTTCAAATTTTTGCGGAGCCCTCCTCCTTTCATGTGCAAGATGCTCCTCCTGTGCTTCAAATGCAGCTCACTGACCTGCAGTGAACTCTGAACTCAAAGCCCAGTTCAGGGAGGTGAGTGGAAAGCAGACAGTTTTTGAGAGAACTGCCGCCCACTTGTGCGAAAAGCTCTTCTCTACCTTGAACGTCAATAAGTCCAAGTTCAGGTCCAGACTTACTGACGAGCATCTTCAAGCCCTACTTGGGGTCTCAACATCCTCGTCCGACCAGCACCAGACGGCCACATCGGGTCGTCCACCTGAGGACGGGCTCAGCCCAGCGACACGCAGCTGATGAGACTATTGGTCTGAGCAACAGACGCATCAGAGCTCAGACCGTCTGTAACCGGGAAGCCGACCGGGTCAGAACCGGCTCAGAACCAGATTCCTCAACCTCTATCATGTTCAAAGGACAGTCAATCCTCTACAAACGATGTCATCAACACCGATATGAAGATCGGTAATTACTGAAAATATATTTTGAGTTTCTCTATATTGTTAACCCAAATGTTCATAAAACTCTTATATTTGACATGGGGCTTAATATTTTTGTTCAATATCCACAACGTGCTACAACAGAGTACATCACCTGAACGGGTCAAAAATGCAATTACACTCCTAACTGTGCAGATATGCATCTTATTTGATGTATTTATGTCAGCAATCCTCCTGGCATCCAGTCGTTTGTGTAGCTACTTGAATTCTTGACCATCGATACCCAAAACTTATTCAACTGAAGCTGAATAAAGTCAACATAATGACCAAGTACATCGGTGCTCTAGAATTTATGGGGTGAAATTATTTAGGGGAAGCTAAGTGCACTAAAGTTAGCAAAAGAACGTAATAAAAAGTGAGCTAGTGAGCTATCGGCACATCGGCTGGAGCATGCTCCCTCTGCAGCTCAGGTTCTCACTGTAACGTCGGATGAATCATCAGACAAAGCAACTGTCTCACCTGGCTTGGTGGAGTTGCAGAGCACCTGGCTGATGTTCTTGTAGAGGGTTTCCAAGGCTTTGAAGTTGTTCACGTAGAAAACCTTGGACTGATCATTACCAGCCATGATCTCCAGCTGGGTCACGTTGGCTCCTTCCACCCCGATGCTGAACACGTTGACTCCTGCGTTCCTGAGCGCCACCGACGGCTCCAACAGGCTGTAGCGGTCAGTAGCGTCTCCGTCTGTGATCACCATGAGGATCTGAGGCACCTTCAGCGCCGCCCGGCCCCCATGCTCAGCACCGAAGAACTGCAATGAATATGTCAGGGCCCGCCCAGTGAAGGTGTCTCCAAACGGGGGCCTCAGGTCTGTAATGGCTTTAAAAACCTCTTGCCTGGTACCATACTGACTCAGAGTGAAGACAGAATTGGGGAAGGTGGAGTAGAGGATGACGCCAAAGCGAGTCAGGTCTTTGCCCACCGTGGTCTGGTTCACCATGGACTGCATGAACTTCTGCATGCTTCTGAACTTGTCCAGAGTGATGCTGGTGGAGCCGTCCACCAGGAAGATGATGTCTGCCTGTTCGGTCTTCTTGCAGTCTGGAAGGGAAACAGGAAAGATGAAAAACAATATTGTCCTATTTGAACAAGTAATCATCCCCTTTTTGAATCATGATTCACCACATTTCATGCCCAGAAATCACCTCAATAGAACCTTTCTGACAACAGGAAGTAGGCTAGAAAACCTCAGAAAGTTGTTGTCACTATCCTTAAAATGTTCTGCGGACTTACGAGGCAATAGGGGGCTCTGGTGTAAGACTAACAGCATCTCCGCGAACCAGAACAGCACATAGCTGCAGTCAGACAAGGTGGTGGTAGTATGATGGTCTGGGGTTGCCTCAGGCTGTAGTTTGACTTGTCTGGCCACCATCAGTGACCTTAAGCTCAGTGAAGGATGTAGAAAGACAATGACCCGCCAGCAGGTTCACCTCTGGTTTCCCCAACAAGATTGAGGTTCTGAACTGGCCGCTAAAGTGGACTTCAACCTCAAGTCCACTCGACTTGAGACAGAAGGGACAATACGGAAAATAAATGGAAACATAATATTTTCTGACCTCTCTCTGGATCACACAGATCCAGGGACAGCTGTCTCTCCAGATCCTTCAGAGCGTTGAAGTCTCTCTCCGCGTACATCCTGTCTGCAGAGCCGCTGATCTCCAGCAGCTGCGTGGTGTTGGCCTTCATCACTCCAATGGCGTAGACCAGAACGCTCTTGGCTCTCAGCGCCTCAGCAGGATCCTTGACGTTGTCTTGAGCCTCGCCATCAGTGATCACCACCAGCCTCTGCGGCAGGTCAGGCCGTCCTCCGCTGGCTCGATCGAAGAGCTGGGACACCGCTGAGAGGGCTGCGCCGGTCTTCGTTCCTCCGCCCATCTGTGTCATGCCGTCAACGGCCACCATCATGTCGTTTTTGGTGAAGTGCTTAATCAGGGAGAACTCTGGCTTCTGGCTGCTGCTGAACTGCATCACACCAACGTGAACCTCATTCCTGCCAACAAAAGACGTGCTGATGATAGATTTCATGAAGTCCTTCATCTTGTTGTAGTCGTCTGGGTGAATACTTCCAGAGCTGTCGATGAGGAACAGCAGGTCACCCGGTACATCTTTACAAACTGTGGACAAATGGACACAGACATTGGATGAGAAACATTAAAAATGTTCATCATGCCTCTGAAATCTACCAACAAACTTTTACTAAACATTCTCCAAACTTTTTTGAGGATATCTACTTTCCACCGATCCTCCCAAATAAACCAGTAAGCTTACCATCTGTGGAACAGATGTCAGTGATAATATCGTCCTTGATTGGAATGAGAGCATCAAAATTGTTAACGAAGAACATCCTCTTTGGGTTGCCAGAAATCTCTTCCAGTTCTCCCACAACAGCGTCCTTCACCCCAATGGCGTAGGTGATCACGCCCTGCGCCCTCAGAGCCTCTGCAGGAGCCTTGACCTTATCTGCAGACTTTCCATCAGTGATGACCACCAGGTACTCACGAACTTTGTGACCGCGGGTCACCGTGGCTCTCTCAAAGAGCGGACTCATGAACTCCAGAGCTTTCCCAGTATTTGTGCCGCCTCCCACCTGCCTGATCTCCTCCACCGCTTTCTTCAGCGTCTCCTGATCCGAATAGGTTGTCAGATCAAATTCCAGTTCTGGCAAATCTGCGTATTTTGCGACTCCTATGCGGATATGTTGTGGTCCAATACGGAGAATGTTGATAAACTCAAGGATGAACTTCTTCATGTCTTGAAAATCAGACGGGTTAATACTTCCTGAGTGGTCGATGAGGAAGAAGATGTCAGCTTCATCTGTCTGGATGCAGCCTGTGAAGGAAACACAAACAGGACATTTGTTCCCATAGGTTAGTGAAAGCTGGTCAAAGTGCAAACATCTCTGGGTTGCTTTTGCTTGGGGTCTAACAGCAGACCTTCTCTGATGCTGGATCTTCTTGCGCTGACTGACACCGCCTGGCGGATGATATTGTAGCACAGCGTTTTCTGCAGGTGCTCTTCCAGCGATTTCAGTCTGGCGAAGCTGTCCACCATGAAGACATGTTTCTGTGGAGGATGGGAGGCTATCTGCCTCAGCTCGTCCTCATTGGCGTTTTGGACTCCCACGGAGTAAATGGTGACTCCGGAACGCCGAAGCTCAGCTGCTGCCTGGCTCACGTCGTCCTGAGACTCTCCATCAGTGATCACTACGGCCACCTGCTCCACACCTTTATCCTTCCTGCTCCCATTCTCTGTGATGAAGACGTTCTCTCCCGTGAAGTTCAGGGCAGCCCCTGTGCTCGTACCACCTCCACGGTAAGGCAGGATTTTGATGAAGTTCAGTAGTTCAGCTTTCTGCCTGAATGTGTTGAGGTAGACCTGCGCTGTGGGTTGCTCATTGTACAACACGATCCCCACTCGGACTCTGTTTGGATCGATCTCCAGGCCACTGATGATCGAGTACAGGAAGGACCGCACCAGCTGGAAGTTTTCGACTGTGATGCTTGTCGACTCATCCACGATGAACACGATATCGGCCAGTTTGGCAGCTCTGCAATCTGCAGAAAAATAAAAATAATGTCAAACACCCAGCTTGGCATGATGTGCTTAAAGTACTCCTTAAGGGCTCAAAAAGCAGATCATTTGTAAATGCGATGATCAGATTTACTGATGCTAATGTCGGAACAGGCACCAGGCATTGTCTGAAATTTTAAATGGATGAGCTACAGCAGCAGATAGTCAGGTTATGAATAAAGGTAAGTGGAACCAACCTTGAGTCAGAAACGTCTCGGGTTCCTCGGTCTCAAAGATCCGTCTGAGCAGAGGAACAGTCGTGGTGTTGACCTGGTAGACATGCTGTCCAGTGGCAACCACGCGCAGCTCCTCCATGGACGCTCCGAGGCTCATCCCCACCACAGTGATGGCTTCTGACTGGATTTGACGGGATCCGTAAAACACTTGATCACTGGAGTCACTCCCGCTCATAACAACCAGGAACTGTCTGTAGCCTTGATCTGCTCGGCTTCCCGCCTCCTTGGTGAAAAAGTTAGTGCTGGCGTAGCTCAAGGCGGCGCCCAGGTTTCGTTTTGCAGAAGATGGAAGTCGGAGATATTGGAAGCTCTTCACTGCAGCCTGGATCTGCTCTTTGGTTTGATGCTGGTTGAGGAGAAACTCCACCTTCACTTGTTCACTGTACTGGGCCAAGCCCAGGCGATAGGCAGAAGCTCCAAAGTTAACCTGATTGGCCAGTCGGGCGAGGATCGTTCTGACCTGCTGGAACTGCGTTTGCGTCATACCGCCGTCCACCAGGAAGAAGATGTCTGCAAACTTCTCTGCCAAAGCTGAAAGAAGGAAAAACACTGAATGAGTTCTGGAGGTCAGATGTGTTGAACCGGTAAGGTCCAACTCAACCAACGACCAACGCTAGGCTGGGAATCAGAAAGTCTCTAAGCTAATGCTGTTCTTGAGACCAAATGTTGACCTCAAGTATCACAGGAAGCAGAACTCAGCACATCCTGCTGCTAAGACCAGGTACAATGTGAAACACGAGACTGCAAGAACAGCAAACAAATCTGATAATGAGGTCGGCTTTAAATTCAAAAGCACCAAGGGAAGACCTACTGAGACTTCAGAGGCCCTGTGGCTCTCTGCCTCACCTTGTCTTTGGTCTTCCATGGAGACACAGACGGTTTGCAGCAGACCCCCCGTCAGCCTCTGGAGGGCCTCGTAGCTGTTGATGGTGAACAGGAAGCGCTGTGACGGCTGGTTAGCGATGTTCTCCAGCTCCTCCAGATTGGCCTTTCCCACCCCGATGGCGAAGACGATGACCCCCTGTTCTCGCAGTCGCCGGGCAGGCTCCGTCACGTTGTCTGACGAGTCTCCGTCAGTGATGACCACGGCGATCTGAGGCACTCTCTGACTCGCTCGGCTGCCCGCCTCCTCCTTGAAGTATTCTGAAATCAGAAAGTCTATGGCCTTGCCGGTATTCGTGCCTCCGGCCCGGTAGGGAAATTTCTGTATTGCAGTCATCAGAGACGGAGCGTCCAGATGCTCCTTCAACAGGAACTCTTTGTGAGGGTTGGTACTGTACTGAGCCAGGCCGACCCGGACTTTGTCTGGGCCGATGTCAAGACCGGAGACGACGCTTTGGAGAAACAACCGAACTTGCTGAAAGCTGGGGATGCCAATGCTGGAAGAGCCATCGACCAGAAAGACGATGTCGGCCATGTTGGCTACGGCACATTCTGCAAAGAAGAAGAAGAAAGTCAAACACTGCAGAACTGGTTCTGATCTGAGTGTTTCTGAGCTCTGAGAGTTTGGAAGAGAAACACCCTACAAACCTCAAGCGTTTCTGTTCTGAAGAAAGATTATTTAATCAGGCGTCTCCCAGAGCTGAGTTGCAGAACTCACCATTCGATGATCTGCCATCGACTCATCGGTAAAAAGTTACTCAGCAGGGTTCACGGAGGCAGATCCTTTAGTGTTCCAGCTCCTCTCCAGTTGAACCAGCTCCTAGTTTACTCAGGCAGACACCCTGGATACTTTCTGGATTAGGGCTAAAACTTTCCTCTGACAGTTAGACTGGATCAGGTTTTTCTGAAACATGTCAGGAGTTTTCTGTACTTACTGACAATGTAAGTCTACCTACTTTCCTGGCTCAATGATTCTGTTTGTCTGGAAAAAAGTCTCGATAGATTGTTGCGAACATTGTCTTTGGTTCTCCTGAAGCTTTCTTCCTGATAAAGGGTTTGTTCCTCTCCACTGTCACCCTGTACTTGCTCAAAGCGAGAGTGGCTAAATCTGTCTGTTTTTAGGGAATATCTTCCCAAAGCTTTGACTAGGACCTCAGGACTTCGACAATCAGCTTGTGGCCCCCAGAGACCAAACTGAGTTTATCCTAAAGGTAATGGACCAATCACAGCTTTCCAGATCGGAGCTCTGGATGTGCGATCAGATCGGTCTTTACCTTGAGACATCTGCTGAACTTGTCTCTTGGCCTCCTCCACGGTTGTGCAGAGCGTCTGGACGATGTTCTGGGAAATGCCCTGCAGAGCGGAGAAGTCCGACACGCTGTGGACGTGTTGACTGTACGGCCGGTTTGCTATCTGCTTCAGCTCATCTGCGTCTGCGTCCTTGATGCCGATGGCGTACAGAATGATCCCCTTGTTCCTCAGCCTCTCCGCATGGAGCTCCACCTCGTCCTGCGATTTGCCGTCGGTGATGACCACGGCAATCTGCGGCACGCTCTGCGCCGCGCGACTCCCAGCTGCCTCCACAAAGTGCTTGTTCAGTATGAAGTCCAGGCCCCTCCCGGTGTTGGTTCCGCCTCCCGAATACGGTAGGCTCTCGATGTACTCCAGGATCTCCTTCTTGTCCTGGAAGGTGTTGAGCTGGAACTCGGAACGTGGCATGAAGCTGTACTGGACCAGGCCGACCCGGACATGATCGGGACTGACGTCGAAGCTGTTGACCAGCGAGTAGAGAAACTGACGGATCTGATCGAAGTTCTCGGTGCCGATGCTCCATGAGCCATCCACCAGGAAGACCAGGTCAGCTACGGCCTCTTGGGTGCAGACTGAGGGAGGGCAGAGGTCAAGGAGAGCGCTGACAGAATCTAACTATCGGACCGGACCTCTGGCCGCAGGTGAGGAAGCGTAGCGTGATTTCAGGATAGAGGTGGTGAGCTGATCGTGTTGAGTGAAAGCTGGAGGAAAATAAGTAGCGTGATTCCTGATTCTGTCCGGTTCTGGAAGGTTTCTGGACACCAGCAGCGTGGATAGGGGTCACAGCCGTCCGCCAATACAAGAGCGCTCCTCTAAAAACGCTTAAACCTTCATATTCGTTGATATGCACCGTGGAAAGTGGCTTAGCGCTTCCTCTAAAGCTAACATCCACAGTCTTCATGATCTACAATCTGGATTGGCTCCCAGCCTGGCGCGTGTCAACAGTGGTGGGTACTCTCTAGTCCGCTAATAGGCTAATGCGCTATTAGCAGAGCTAATTATTTGTTAAATCTTTTTGCTAACTTTGAAAACATTTAGTGTACTTAACTTTCCCTAAATTTATTTTTACGGACAAAGGCTAAAGCGTTAATTTACTTGCCTGATTTGTACATTTTAGCCATGCTCTTATTTTGAAGTCTGTTTACGCAGCAGTTTCCTGTCTCCACCAGTTTTAAATCTTCTGATGTCCTGCTGCTTTCTGACCGCCAGGTTAGGCTAAATCAGCAACAGTTAGCAAAACACAGCATCCAATTGAAACCAGGTCAGAAGCACTGACCACACTGTCCAGTAGATGGTGCTACACTACACTGTGCTTCCATCAACAGTGTGTATGCCTACATTTGAATCACTGCATTAGACAAGGCAGATGGAAACTTTTGAAAAAAATGTCCGTAAGGTGGATTTTCCCTTTTCTGAAAACGAGTTAATGCTGAAGGACAGAAGGAAACACGTTTTCCAAATATGTTCTGACGCAGCAAACGCTCCCATCCACTGGTGAGTCTGTGCCTTACCAGAGCCACAGACCTTGGAAAACTGTTAAAGTGCAAATTTCCAGTTTGAAGGACTCCCTCCATTTGTGTGATTCGTGCTAGCACGCACCCACAGCCATATAGCGCCATCATCTGGTAAATTTACCTCTGCATAGGTTTACATAGAAACAAATATGGCTAATTCACATGTCTTTTTTTGCGACATTTTAAAAGTTTGCCTAAAATTTCCAATGACAATTGGACGGAAACATAACGAGTGACACTTGGTGGTTATCAACATGGTTGAATTTATCACGTAGCAGTACCGCTTGTTGGCATGGCGCTTTGGCATTAGCCATATCGTATTTTCGGTGTGGAGTAACATTCTCTGTAACTCCTGAACCGTGAAAAGGCGACGGCTCACTGCAGAACCAAGCAGATGCAAAGCAGAACCGTCTGTGGCTCCGTCCGTTTCCTCTGCCACTCCAGGAAGATTCCTCAGACTGGACTCTACATACTGACTGCTCAGCGCTACACCAGCTAACCCCGGTTAGTGTTGGAGTGCAGCGTGAGGGTGGAGCAGAGACATGCAGCTCAGGCTGAGTTAACCTCTCCTGAAGATGTTACGAGTGAAGCATAGGAGCGTCTACATGTGAAGCAGAGCAGCATCATTGCACCCACCTGTCGTCTGTGCGGCGTTGCCATGGAAACACGCCGCCATGATGAGGCACAACAGCAGACTCCGGCCCCCCTCCATGATGGATCTGTCCTCAGGTTCTTCTCTTCCTGAAACAAACAGACAAGTTGGAGATGAAGAGGAGCAATCTGCTCAGCATCTGGAAGTGGGAGGTCCAACCACAGCTGGGCGGTGGGGAACCAGAACCAGAACCAGAACCAGGCATTAAAGTGTCTTCCATTGTCTGCTCAGAAATAAAAGATGAAGAATATGAAGCAGAAATATTTGCGGCTTTTCCCCAGTAAAGCTTCCCAACACGACATTCCAGGCATAACGCACAAAGACTCAACAGGGTCACAAGTTTTCATACTCCCGCTGTGAGTGCTCCAACCCAGAAAGAACTGTGGGTGGAAACACGTCGACAGGATGCGCTTGTCTTTGTCCCATTCCTGGTTCTTCTTCCTGCTTGGAACCAGTCGGCCCAGCAGGTTCCCTCCTCTTCCCCAGCAGACCTTCTCTGCATCACTGCTGAGATGTCCAAGGCCACACCATGAGTCCCATTATCCTGCTGCCTCCTTTAATAGCATGTTCACTTTTGTTTGGACCCAAATAAAGGCAGGATGTAAAATCAGGAGTTTTAATGATGAAAACAATCCAAAAACCTCTATGCCGTCACAATGGGACCAGAAAATGAACAGGCAACCAAGAAGGTAAGTAACAGTGGTGGGCGCTAAGCCACTAAAATGCTAATAGTGTGGCTAATTGTTGTTTAGTGCTGTTTTGTTTTTGCTAACTTTGAAAACATTTAGTACCATTAGCTTCCCCTAAGCTAAATTTTCCAAAACAGTTGTAATGTATGCAATAAAACTGTTCAAAGTTGATCCTCCAGAGGGCGATGTAACACATGTATCACTGACACAAGTTGTGTTACATGGTTGAAGTTAGCATACTAGCTTTAGCTTCTACCAGGTGTCATTATTAATCCTTTACCCAGAAAAATCACTTCATACTGTCAAGACAGACCCGTTAACCAGAGATATGTTGCTTTAGCATTAGCTACCCCTGAATAGCATGTTGGTATAATGCTTTAGCATTAGCTACCCCTGAATAGCATGTTGGTATAATGCTTTAGCATTAGCTACCCCTGAATAGCGTGTTGGTATAATGCTTTAGCATTAGCTACCCCTGAATAGCATGTTGGTATAACACTTTAGCATTAGCTACCCCTGAATAGCATGTTGGTATAAGGTCTTTCACATGGCCAATGTTTATGCACAGTGTTTTAGGTAAGTGCAGCTAGCGTTGCCATTAGCGGTGAGCGGAGCAGAGGAACAGGAAGGAAACTAATCAACACAGATGAAACATTGGGACAAAAAACACAGATAAAGAGAACTAAACCAAACACACAAATGGCCACACCATTTAAACAATGAGCAGACCAGAACATGAAGCCCAACGACGATGAAAACATTAACAAGGCCCAGGATTGTGACAGATGATGGTTTAAAAAACAGAAACTTTAACCCAATTGTTGCCTCAGTTGTGTCAGTAAATCTTTCTTAATTAGAGCAAAATAAGAAAATCCAGCTTTGAAAGAGGCATTTTAAAATTATATTAATTATATTCTTTATAATTATGAAGAAAAATTTCCACATTGATCCATTTTCAGTGATTTATCGTTGGTTTGTGGTCGAATAATTATAAATATGATGTGAATGGGACCAGGATCGTGATTTATTTCATGACACTGACATCATTTTTCATGAAATGAGTGGATAATCTCATTAGACGCAGATGTTAATTAAAGTCAGACTGAACCATTTCAGAGCTGCGTCTCCTGGTTGCTTCATCCCGTTTCCCAGCAGCTTTTCCTCCTCTCAGGTCAGGCTTCAGAGTGACGCCATGCAGGAACCGCAGCTCGCAGATACAACCATAAATCTGCTGCAGTCGCAGGAATCACCTCACAACCACAGGAAGTGATGCGGGTCACACATCGCCGGAGGTGCCGGTCCGTCAGTCAGCTTAGTTTTCATTTGGGGCAAAATTTCTGAGCGACGCCTGCGGAAAAGCTGCATGTGACATATTTACAGATTACTTTTAGATTCCTGAATCTGTTCCAAACAGACGCTGCAGGTTTTCCAGAGCCTCGAAAATCTTTAAATTAGACCTTCAGCTGCAGCAGGAAGATGGAGGACAGAGCGGGCTTTGCCAACTCATTTCAGTTAGTGTCATCGTCATGAATCCGGTTCAGTGATCAGATCATTTTTTACTGGGTTTACTGGGTTGAACAATGCCTAGCAACAGGGTCAACCACAGCTAGCAACAGTTTCTTTTGGTTATTGACCCGTTTCACCTGTCAGTGTGCTGCGCCACAGCAGACTGACAGGTGAAACAGAAATGGGGGCTCGTCCGGGATTTACCATGCCTAACTATGGGGTCGACCACCTTAAAAACAGAGTCATTTTCTGTCTATGCGAGGAGATCTCTGAGGTGAATTTGAGTCGTGGTGATTAC
This sequence comes from Poeciliopsis gracilis, assembly GCA_911649635.1. NCBI lineage: Eukaryota > Metazoa > Chordata > Actinopteri > Cyprinodontiformes > Poeciliidae > Poeciliopsis > Poeciliopsis gracilis. Next base: position 999,111 of record CAJVRI010001204.1, on the reverse strand, counting down.
CGATCAAGAGGAGCCTGCCATTTTAACGACTCCTGGCCAACTTGGCTTCCTGCTGGTGAGAGCAGGGAACTCTGTGGCTCCGACAACTTAATGAGCCTTAATGGTTTCTCCATGGTGAGCGTAGAGCCTCGGCATCTGGCTGCATTTATGCTCAGCGGCTCCACTTCCTGTGATCTGAGGGCAGCAGGCGGCATCTCGCTACGGCCAGGATGAGCAGAAAATCCTTCCTGAGAATCGACTTCATGGAGAAACTGCTGCTGGTTCACCAGCCTGAACATCTCTGCTGCTCTCAGCCTGGCCACTTCGCCCACACTGGTCCCACTTCGCCCACACTGGTCCCACTTCGCCCACACTGGTCCCACTTCGCCCACACTGGTCCCACTTCACCCACACTGGTCCGAGTTCACCCACACTTGTCCCACTTCGCCCACACTGGTCCCAGTTCACCCACACTGGTCCCAGTTCGCCCACACTGGTCCCACTTCGCCCACACTGGTCCCACTTCGCCCACACTGGTCCCACTTCGCCCACACTGGTCCCAGTTCGCCCACACTGGTCCCAGTTCGCCCACAGTGGGCCCAGTCTGTCCGGTTCCAGCATTGGTCTGGTTCCGGTCCGGTTCTGGCCTGTTCAGACCCGGGGCCTCTTTCAGGGGGTCCATCTGCAGTCAATCAGAGGCCTGTGGGCCATTGGGGCCCCTGTGGGTCCCGGTGTTGTTTACCCATCAGCTCTGTTTACCAGAACCTCCAGAACCTCTGGCGGCCCGCCATGTTTACAGTTTGGACCCGAGTGTGCGTCGGTGCCGCCGGCTCGTTTGATCTCTGCTGGAGTCCCACTTCGACAATCTGAAGGACGTCAGGCGGTTCTGATGCTGGCTGGGGCCAGAAAGAGGTGCTTTGGTTCTGGTCCAATCTGAGCCCGGCCTGCAGATGTTCCGAATTACAGCCTCATTATTTCTCCTGGTTCTGTTCAGATCCGATTAGATTGGGAGTGAAATCAGCAGGACCAGGAGACAGGTTGTGGTCGGAAGGAAGGAAAATGTTTGCTCTCTGGATAATCCAAACACGTCGTATGGAAGGTAGCCGGGCCGAGCCGGGCCGGGCCGGGCCGGGTGGAGCCGGGCCGGGCCGAGCCGGGCCGAGCCGGTCCGAGCCGGTCCGAGCCGAGCCGGGCCGAGCCGGGCCGAGCGGAGCCGGGCCGGGCAGAGCCGGGCTGGACTGAGCCGAGCCGGACGAAAGTACACTGCTGTGGTTTACTTCTGAGCCCTGAAGTCCAACAAAACCATGGAATGGTCCTAATGACATCACAGCGATGACATCACAGCGATGTCATGCCCAGGAAGCAAAAATGTCAATAATATGAGAAACAGCAGCGAGTATAAAACGCTCCACCAAGCAGAAGTCCTCCCGACCACCAGGGGAGCCGTCCACCAAATCATATTTGACCAGAACCTCAGAGAAGGTGGAGGAGGAAAGAAAAGTTCAGCCTCTCATGTTGTTAAACATGGCGGACATTAAAGAGCGCCCCCTGCTGGAGGTCCACAAGCACATGGATCCCATCCAGTAAGAACACCAGGCTCACAGGAGAAGCCATGTTGCGTGGCGGTGTGTGCGCCCCACAGCGCCCCCTAGAGTCCAGCAGGATGTGCTAAAAGAGCGTCGACTGGATTCTGCACATCTATTTTCCACAAATGAGATTTAAGCTTTATGTTATCAGACAGCAGCACATTTACATAGGAAATGTCAGCTACTCCAGACGCCCCCTGGTGGCCTGGAGGACTTGCTCCGAGTAGCAAAGAGTAGCTGCATTTCACTGCCAATCGTTACATTAGTAATCAATTATTGGGACGATTATTCTGATGATTCTTCTGGCGGAAATCGATATCCAGGTGATTAATCTGCAGCGTTTTTGTTGTGTAACTTTCCTGCATGTTGATGTGTTTGCGGCGCATTTCTTTCCCTGGAGGACAAGCAGAAGCAGCGAGCAGGTTCTGGAGCTGCAGCGGTTCTGATCGGGTTCTGGAGCTGCAGCGGTTGCGATCAGATTCTGGAGCTGCAGTGGTTCTGATCGGGTTCTGGAGCTGCAGCGGTTCTGATCGGGTTCTGGAGATGCAGCGGTTCTGATCGGGTTCTGATCGGGTTCTGGAGCTGCAGCGGTTCTGATCGGGTTCTGGAGCTGCAGCGGTTCTGATCGGGTTCTGGAGCTGCAGCGGTTCTATCGGGTTCTGCGGTTCTGATCGGGTTCTGGAGCTGCAGCGGTTCTGATCGGGTTCTGGAGATGCAGTGGTTCTGATTGGGTTCTGGGGCTGCAGCGGTTCTGATCGGGTTCTGATCAGATTCTGGAGCTGCAGCGGTTCTGATCGGGTTCTGCAGTAAAGCTCTTTGTTTTTCATGATGATTCCCAGCTTTTCCACGGAATTTTCATGGAAACTTTTGGAAAGACATGAAAGGAGGCTGGAACATCTGGCGCTCGGCTGTTTCCCGCTCCGCTGATCGCGGCGCTGCAGCGTCTCCTCCGACGAGATCAGAGGGCTGACCCGATCAGGCTCTGGAGGAGGTTCTGATCGGGTTCTGGAGGAGGTTCTGTTGGCTCAGAGATGTGTTTGGTTGGATGAAGATGATGGAACGGACCAATTAAAGTCTGGACTCTAAAAGAAACAGTCTCTCGGTTCTGGTTCTGTTGGGTTTTGGATTTTTATCCCACAAAGAAGAACAATGAGTCAGAAGAATAAAAAATATTCTCTGAAGGAAGCAGAACTGCTGCTGCCACGCCGGCTCGGCTCGGCTCGGCTCGGCTCGGCTCGGCTCACTTTGACCACAGAACCGGTTCTGATGATGCTGTGGGTCTCGATTGGACCAGAACCGGGGAGAGAGGAAGCGATTTCATCTGTCTGCCTGACGATCAAACAGAACTGAGCAGAACCGGTCCGGTTCCGGTGGTTCTGCTGAACCGGGACCAGTACGGCAAGATGTTTACAAATTTACAAGCCACAAGTTACGAGCCGCCGTTTGGAACGTTCCAGTCGAAAATCAACGCCAGGAACTTAGAAAATGGAATTCATTTTGAATGAGTTTCACACATTTAGCTTCAGATACATTAAAGGTCTAATCGGGAATATTTAGCTACCAGGTTGGATAATTTGTTTGTAATTGAAATATTTAGTTTGCCAGCTTAATATTCAACTGAACATTTAACTCATTTTGAACCAAATTATTGCGATTCACTTCAGACAGATTTTATAAAATGTTTTCTAAGACATCGTCCTGCCGAGCTAACGAGCTGCTCCCGGATGAACAGGCCCTTATTAAATACTAAACTGCTTGCCCTATGCTGCAGCTCAGGCTCTGCGGTTCCGTTCTGCAGCAGCAGCTGCTGCAGCTGCATGGCGGCGGTTCTGTTCAGTCCAGATCCAAACCAGCAGCAGCTCCTGGTTTCTGACAGCTGGAACATCTGGAACATCTGGAGCTGTGAGAATTTCCCACAAGTCCATTCAGAACCATCAGGAGGATCAGAACCTGAACCAACCAGGACCCGGAAAAATATTTTAACTGGTCTGACAACCGAGAAACGGTTGTGATGGAGAAGCTGCTGGGTAAAGAGAAAGAGGAGAGGAAGAGGAGAGGAGAGGAAGAGGGAGAGGAAGAGGAGAGGAAGAGGGAGAGGAAGAGGAAGAGGGAGAGGAAGAGGAGAGGGAGAGGAAGAGGAGAGGGAGAGGAAGAGGAAGAGGAGAGGAAGAGGAGAGGAAGAGGAGAGGAAGAGGAGATCTTTGCGCTGCAGCAGGAAGGAAGTTTCTTCTGGTTGAACAAAGTGAAGCAGCACATGGAGCCAGAGGTGATGTTTGCTTCAACACATCTGAGCACACACACACACACACACACACACACACACACACACACACACACACACACACACACACACACACACACACACACACACACACACCCCCCACACACACACACACACACACACACACACACACACACACACACACACACACACACACGGGTTAAACATGGAGGTCAGTTGGTTTCCAGTCCTCCAGATCAGCTAGCGTTAGCGTCAGCAGTGATTGACAGCACTAAGACCCTCCTCCTGGCTCTGATTGGTTGTCTCTGACTCTGGTGAATTTCTGTAGTTAGTACTGGGAGTACTGGCAGAAGCAGAGGAAATTACTTTTTTCCACAGATTATAATGATAATATTAACAAATATGTATAAAACTGATATTTCATTGTTTCTGTGAAGATTTTAACATTTTGCTCAAGTTTGATTTTGTAATATTTTGCCTGGAGCCGCCTCAGAGCTGCCCTCTGCAGGTTGAATGATAGTACTGCAGCTGAGGTTTTGTGTTGGTTCTGAAGGTCTGGCTTTAGCGCATCTGACTGAACTCAGAGGCGCCTCCAGGTGGCGAGCAGGTGGAACAGCTAGCGTGGTTAGCATTGACCGATAGCGTCAGCCTTGCTGTCTCTGCAGGTGGCGGGAATGAAAACGGTACCTGGTGCAGGTTCAGCGCCGGCTCACAGATCTCCAACTGTCCTGCAAAACCATAACGCAGCAGTGAGCAAACGAGATCCAAACCATCGGATCAGAACCGCGCGGGAATGTTTAACAGCAGAGATTTCTGGAATATTCCCTTTCAGGCGCAGATCAGGGATTATAATGTTTCTACTTAATGTCCTGAAAGAATGTTTTGTTTTTCTGTGAAACGATCCGGTCCGGCTGCTTCGTCTTTATGAAAGAGGAAAGATGGAAACACAGAAGGAACAACGCAGAAAAAGAAATAAAAAGAGAAAACGTTTATCAGTCGCAGATAAACGTGTGAAATCTGTTTCACAGGAACAAGATGGCAGCCAGTGAGGTGGAGTGAAGAAGAGGTGAAGAAAGGCGCGCGCTGCTGCAGGAAGCGGCCGACTCGCTGGGCCCAGACTGAAGCTGGAGGGATCGAACCGTCCCGAGGTGCAGCTCCAGTTTCTGAATCGTTCTCAGACTGGAATGTGACCAGCTGGACAAGAGCTCCCAGTAAGCAGCATGAACAACTGGAATCTGACAGCATAAACAGGAAAACACTCATCAGGAGCCATAAACATGAGCGTGACCTCTGACCTCTGCAGCCGCACTTAACGGAGGAAAGAGTTCAGACCAGACCAACAGAAACAGATTGAAGGTGTCGAAGAGAAACGTTCCAGGTCCGGACCGGTCCGGCTCTGACAACAGAACCAGGCGCTCCCAGGAAGCCCAGACGAGGAGGAGAGTCGGGTGGAACCACCAAAACAAAACAACCGATAAATGAAAGATTATTATAAATAACTACGCCGGCCCGCCTCTGCCCCCTCTGGGACCGCCTCTGCTCGTTCGCTCCAACATTTCTCTGATCTAAACTTTCTGATTAATTTGTTCCCAAACAGTCTCAGTTTTTTTCCTGCAGTGGAAACGCTGTGGAGCAGAAAGATTCGAAATGATGATGAAGGGAGGAACCTTCATCCTCCAGATCCTAATCTGATTGGTTCCTGGCGCCGCCGACGCCCGGCTAATGACCGCTAGGCTGCAAACGTAAACTCTGACCAAACAAGGTCTGCAGGAGGCGCACACACACACACACACACACACACACACACACACACACACACACACACACACACACACACACACACACACACACACACACACACACACACACAAACACACACACACACACAGGCACACACTCACATACACACATACACACACACACACATACACACACGCACACAGGCACACACACACACACACACACACACAGACAGCAGAAATATAAACGATGCAGGACTTTGGAGCTCGGAACGTTTTGATGTGACTTATTGAGGTGAAGCTTCTGCCACAGGGCCGTTTGGGGCCTGGCGTTTGGGGCCCGGCTTTTGGGACCCGGCTTTTGGGGCCTGGCGTTTGGGGCCCGGCTTTTGGGACCCGGCTTTTGGGGCCGGCCATTTGGGGCCCGGCGTTTGGGGCCCGGCGTTTTGGGGCCCGGCGTTTGGGGCCCGGCGTTTGGGGCCCGGCTTTTGGTGCCTGGCGTTTGGGGCCCGGCGTTTGGGGCCCGGCGTTTGGGGCCCGGCGTTTGGGGCCTGGCTTTTGGGGCCTGGCGTTTGGGGCCCGGCGTTTGGTGCCCGGCGTTTGGTGCCTGGCGTTTGGGGCCCGGCGTTTGGGGCCCGGCGTTTGGGACCCGGCGTTTGGGGCCCGGCGTTTGGAGCCCGGCGTTTGGGGCCCGGCGTTTGGGGCCCGGCGCAAGTAGAGCATGGGGGGCATTGGAGGGGCAGGTGGAGGAGGGGGGCAGTTAGAACACATTATAGTGGAAGGTGAGACATTAAAGCTTTAAATCCAACATGAAGCAGCAAAATAAAGATGAAACTGTCAGGAACTGCAGTTATGAATATTTCTGAACACAAACAGATCAGAGGAATAAGAGTGAAAACCAGATTAATATTCAGAGCTGCTTTGGAAATAATAATAATAACAATAACAATAATAATAATAATAATAATGTATGAAAGTTTTCAGATTTGATGAAATCTCTGCATCAACCTGCAAGTTAATTGTGTTAAAAGCTCCAACATTTTCAAACATTTCTCAAGTTTTGAAACTTTTGTCAACTCCTTAAACTGCATGAAAATAAAACCTTTAAATGCTATAAAAGAATAAAAAGCTGCAACAATATTGATGCATATTTGGTTTGAATGCAGTAAGTTGAGTTGTGCAGCTCTACAGCGAGTCGGGAACAAAGAGCCGCAGCGTTACTTACAGACGAGCCGCTCTGCGTCCGCTCTGCGTCTGCTCCTTCCAGAATCCAGACGCCGACTGCCTCAGCCATGGAGGGAGCGAACCGCCGGCCGGAGGCTCCGCCCCCTGCTGGGAGCCCCGGGCGCCGTCGGCTTTCTGATCGCTGCAGCTCCGCACTGCAAAAAACCGCCGTGGAATTTACATTAAAACTACGGAAAATCACAACAAAACAAAATGATAAGGTGGAAAATAGAAATGTGTTATTTTTACTGCAACAAGATGTGAATACAATCAAAGTTATCAGTTAAAAATACAAATAGTGAAAGAAAAAATTCTGTGAAGTTATGTAAGTTTTGAAAAATGTATGTAAAGTCAATGAATTTATAATCTACTGATAAATAATAAAAAATAAAATCCCTGAAAAACATTGTAATAGTCACTCTGTGAATTTGACATTCAAATACTGAAAAAAATTATTGAAAGTTTCTGAAAATACAAAACATATTAGTGACTTTATGCTGAACTTTTTCCATGACCTTTCAGCAAAATTTAACAGATTATTATAGTAATTCATACCTGGGATTTTTGTTAATCACTTCATAGCTGCCATGTTTTACAGTGCAGATGCTGATAAACGTGTGGAAGAAGCAAAACTTTCTCCAGCTGATCAGAAACTGAATTATCTTTAATTATCCACTGCAACATGTCAACTCTGCCATGTATTTTATTACACAAAAATATTCAGACTGAGATATTTCATTTGAAAATACACAAACAGAGTGTAGGAGCCATTTCTCCATTTTCAGTGAAATCTTAATTTTGACAATGAATTTATTTTTATTTACTTACTTTTTGGTTAATTTATAATTAGAAGTTCTGTTTGAGTTATTTAGAATATTATGTGTTTTTGGCTAGTAATTTGTTTAATCGGTTAATTGACGACAGCCAGTCAATCGATTGATCAGGACCCCAACCTGCATCAAAGAACTGCATTTCTGACCTTTGACCCTTTTTGGAGCGGTAAGCCACAGACCTGCGATGCATCAAGCAGCTATTTGAGTTCAATTCACTTTTGCCTTTAATCATACTGGGAACACTGGGCACAAGCAGGGTTCGGTCTGCTGGTCAAACTGGGAGCAGGCCACAGACTGGGAGATCAAAAAATAGAAAATTGATCCCTGATTCCTTCAGATCAACATTTCCAGCAGGTCGAGGCTTTGGCTTGTAGCATGTTTACAGTTAAAGGGTCAGGGTCATTCAGGGTCATTCAGGGTCATTCAGGGTCATTCAGGGTCGATCCAACATGAAGAAGCTGTTGGATCCACTCTGACCTTGGGTCTCTTGCTAACACTGAACGGTAGAAGCTAACGGTAGAAGCTAACGGTAGAAGCTAACGGTAGAAGCTAACTTTAGAAGCTAACCGCGCCGCTCCGCTCGCTCTGCTGCCACGTTCCAAGATGGCGGCGACGTAATTCAGGCCTGGCGTTTGATGAGGTCTAGAGTTCATGTCTGAGTTAATGCGGTAGCAACAAAATATATCATTTCTCTTCTATATAGATTTTGGGAGGAAAATATCTCCAAAGTCCAGAAAAATCTTATTTAAACTGCAGAAATAACAGAAACTGTTGGAATCCTGCAGATTTCTGAAGAATCCGCGTGTTTCGCATTTCTTACCGCAGCAGCACCTGGTTTCCATTAAGCATAGAAATAATAGAAATTATAAATTACCGTCATGACTCACGTAGTTTGATTAAAAAGATTTTTTGGCCGAGCGGAAACACGCTTTACGTCACAAAAGTCACGTGTTCAACAGAAGAAGAAACGACCGGAAGTAATGAGATTTTTCGTTTTGTTTTATTGGACTGACTTACCGCGAGAATAAGTTTATTCACGTGTGATTTAAGCGAATTTCTCATTCACCTCAACTGTGATATTGTTTCTTTTTTTGGACACCAGCAGAATAAAGACAAACATGTGTAATGTTGTGGTTCTGCTCTGCATTCAGAACCAGAACCAAAGCATTCAGCTTCTATGCACCACAGATCTGGAACAAACGCTCAGAAAACTGAAAAAGTGCTGAAACACTGAGCTCCTTTAAATCAGTGGTTCTTAACCTTTCAAGATGGCGGCGCGAGAACAAGGCGAGGCTCAGTGTCTCTCCAGGACCTGCTATTTAGTGGTTTTGTACCTATTTCCCACCGGACTTTTTTTCAAGAACTGCACCGCATTGCAGTGCTACAGCAGACAAGAACTTTTGGACCTTTGGAGCAACAATCCTGACACTTTTATCGCCGATCTCAGACTTATCCCAGAGATCTCCAGAACACCGGAGGCGGCCCACTTCTCTCAACTGGGCGGAAGTGCACGTAGGCGGAGACGAGAACGTAAACAAAGGCGGGGTAAGCGTGGAGGGGTGCGAGCTAGGCTAAAGCTAACACCACACCGGCTCCCTTTACCGAGCATTTTCCTCGCCAATGTCCGTTCTCTGGCCAATAAAATGGACGAGTTACGTCTGTCCATCACTAGTGACAGACGGATTATGGACTCAAATGTCATGGTTTTCACCGAAACATGGCTAAACAACAGCTGCCCGGACAATGCTATCCAGTTAATTGGACGCCATACACCGAGCCGACAGGATAGCAGATGACTCCGGTAAGACCAGAGGCGGAGGTTTGTGCATTTATATCAACAAAGCTTGGTGCACAGACTCTGCTATTACCGAGAGTCACTGCTCACAGAATGTGGAGTTTTTAATGATCAAATGCAGACCTTATTGCCTCCCAAGGGAATTCACTTCGATTATCCTCACTGCTGTGTACACCCCCCCGGATGCTAATGCCAAGCTAGCCATGAAAGAACTCTATGCGGTCATTAGCAAACACCAAACTAAACACCCCGAGGCTGTTTTTATTGTTGCAGGTGACTTCAACCACTCCAACTTGAAGACAGTCCTCCCCAGATTCCACCAACACGTCTCCTGCCACACCAGAGGAGACAAGACCCTGGACCATGTCTACTCCAATCTGTCTGGAGCTTACAAGGCGACACCCCTCCCCCACATCGGACAATCAGACCATCTCTCCCTGTTTCTCACACCGCGGTACTCACCACTCATCCAACGTGTGAAACCCACTGTGAGGACAGTAAAGGTGTGGCCAGAGGGCTCAGACGCTGTGCTCCAGGACCAGTTCAGGAATACAGATTGGAATACTTTCCACCACACAGACTTGGATCAGTATGCCTCATCTGTACTGGACCACATCTCCACCACCATAGACTGTGTCACCATCCACAAACGCATCACCATGTACCCCAACCAGAAACCCTGGATGAACCGAGATGTTCGTCTCCTGCTGAAGGCCCGTAACATCGCCTTCAGGTCAGGGGATGCACAGACCTACAGTGCAGCCAGGGCTGAGCTGAAGAGGGAAATCAAGAAGGCCAAACACCACTACAAAAGTAAGGTGGAGGATCACTTCTCCAACTCCAACCCCTGACGCATGTGGCAAAGCCTTCAGATTCTCACAGACTACAAGAACTCCAACACCTCCACTGCCTCCGCTGATGTCTCCTTCCTCAACGAGCTTAACAACTTCTATGCTCGTTTTGAGAGAGGGAACACTACAACCGCAACTAAGACAGTCATCACCCCAGATCAACAGCCACTGACTCTCCTCTCCTCTGATGTAGAAGCGGCTCTGAGCAGGATTAAATCCAACAAGGCTGCGGGTCCTGATGGCATACCTGGTCGTGTCCTCAGAGCGTGCTCTGTGGAGCTGGCAGGAGTGCTGATGGACATTTTCAACCTGTCCCTGGCCCGCGCCGCGGTACCGACCTGCTTCAAGTCTACCTCCATCGTCCCAATTCCTAAGAATTTCAACCCGACCAGACTCAATGACTATCGTCCGGTAGCCCTCACTCCCATCATCACCAAGTGCTTGGAGCGGCTGGTCCTAGCACACCTCAGATCCTGTCTACCCCCCACACTGGATCCCCACCAATTTGCATACAGGCAGAATAGGAGCACAGAGGATGCAGTCTCCATAGCACTGCACTCTGTTCTTTCTCACCTCGACAACAAGAACACTTATGCCAGAATGCTGTTCTTAGACTTTAGTTCAGCATTTAACACTGTCACTGTCAACTCATTACCAAACTCACAGACCTCGGCATCAGTTCACTCATGTGCAACTGGTTGCTCGACTTCCTGACCAGTCGACCCCAACACGTCCGGCTGGACAATCACTTCTCATCCACCATCATCATAAACACCGGAGTGCCACAAGGCTGTGTGATGAGTCCCTTCCTCTACTCTCTCTTCACCCACGATTGCAGACCTGTCCATGGCTCTAATGCCATCATCAAGTTTGCTGATGACATCACAGTGATCGGCCTCATCAGAGACAACGATGAGGCCGCCTACAGGGAGGAGGTGGACCGTCTGGCTGAGTGGTGCGACAAGAACTACCTGCAGCTGAACACCGAGAAGACCAAGGAGCTCATCGTGGACTTCAGGAGGAACGCTGACCTCCACCCACCCATCCACATCAAGGGAATAGCGGTGGAGCGTGTGAACAGCTTTAAGTTCCTGGGAGTCCACATCTCCGAGGACCTGACCTGGACGACCAACTGCTCCAAACTCATCAAGAAGGCGCACCAGCGCCTCTTCTTCATGAGGACCTTGATGAAGAACCACCTGTCCTCAGAGATCCTCACCAACTTTTTACCGCTGCACCATTGAGAGCATCCTCACCAACTGCATCACAGTTTGGTACGGGAACTGCTCTGTCTCTGACCGGAAGGCGATGCAAAGGGTGGTGAAAACTGCCCAGCACATCGCCGGGGCATCGCTTCCTGCCATCAATGACATCTACAGGAAGCGGTGTCTGAAAAGGGCTGGCAAAATCACCAAGGACTTGACTCACCCTGCACACACACTCTTCTCTCTCCTGCCCTCTGGGAGGCGCTACAGAAGCTTACGGACCAGAACCACCAGGCACCGGAACAGCTTCTTCCCCACAGCTGTCACGCTCCTGAACCCCTCACACACATACGTGATCTATATACAATCTTTATATAATCTGTAAATCTAATTTCCCATTATTTATCCTGTATTATAAAACAACTAATATATATACAATCCATTCTTCATATTCCTGTATATTCTGTATAATCTGTGTAATTTGTATAATATGTACATTTATATTTATATTGTACAAAACATTTTATTTATAGCACATCAATATTATTCTGTTTATATCTTCATACGCCTGTTTATAAATATTTATATCATGTATAGCACTTCTGGATAGATGCAAACTACATTTCGTTGCTTGTACATGTGACAATAAAGTTGAATTCTATTCGATTCTATTCTTTTCTGAGGAACCGAACCCCCCAGTTTCATCTGCACATTCACTGAACCCTTTTTGACTGATAAATAAAATGATTTTTTTCCAATTCAAGTCATAGATAGGTATGTGCTTTTTTCACTGGTGCACAAAATGAGTGATGCATGAACATCACTTTGCTCAAAGAACAAAACCAACACAGAGCATGAACAACAAATTGCAGTGTTACTTTATTCTGGCCCCAGAAAAGATTTTCAACCCACCCAATTTTTTTTAGCTATTTTACTAATTGAAAATACATTTGGATTTTTTAAAGAATTAAAAAAATTTTAATAACTTAATTATCTTAAATTTGAAATTTATTTTGTTCTTTTGAATCCACAAAATCCTTTTTTACTTTCCCGTCTCCATGCAGCTTCATGAAGTGTTTCCTTAGTGTTGCCGGTGGAGACTGGAGTTGCTCAACTTGGCGTTGCACATCATGCAGACGGGGCTCTGACTGATGCACATCAATCCATGTTGCACATATTCTCCCACCACTTTCTGCTTTTGCTCCACATGTTTAGTAAGGATTCAAATATTGAGACAGAAACAGCGACAGCCGTTGAATACCGCGCGCGCGCGCTAACTTCCCCGCGGCTCTGATTGGCCGAGCGAGCCGCGTCATCACGACTTTACACAACGTGTCTTTACCTCCGAGGCAGAGGCTCCGCCGAACCCAGGAGACCGACTCATCGAGCCCCTGGGGTTCCTGCAGAAGCCCCTGGGGTTCCTGCAGAAGCCCCTGGGGTTCCTGCAGAAGCCCCTGGGGTTCCTGCAGAAGCCCCTGGGGTTCCTGCAGAAGCCCCTGGGGTTCTGCAGAAGCCCCTGGGGTTCAGAACCACTGCTTTAAATCCAGGTTCCTTTGTTCTGAGGTTGTTTATGTTCAGGAAAAGCTTCAACATATAAACAACTTTTGTTTTTTATCTGGAAATATGAGGTTAACATTTAGATTTGATGTTTTCATGTGAGAATGAAAACATGAAAATGTGGATCACATATTTATTACAGATTTATGAAGTCAGAGACAGGAATCTGGAAACTATATTCTCTAATAATGCAAAACAGAGAAAGATCTATTTTATAGTTGCTGCTGCATCTCAATAAGCTAGAAAAAAATACTTAATTTTTTCAGAAATGATATGAAACATTAAAGGAGTTTATTACACTGGAGTCTGAAGCCTTTTCACTTCATTATTGTTAAAACTCATGAATCTGTCAGGAAGTGTGGAGGTGCAGAAATCAACATGAGGAATATAAAATATATTGTGAAGGTCCAATCAGAGGGAAACTGTCAGAGCTTCAAGCAGAACAAACAGAAACAGAGAAACAAATTCTGTACTCGTCCACCTGGATTTATACAGTTAATATATACAGTTAATATACATTTAGCTAGCAAGCTAATCATCAAGCTTCTGTGTCTGTAGCTAAATATTTAGCTCACAAAGCTAAATATTCGACCTCAACCTAAATATTTAGCTTACTCACTAAATGATAAGCTAGCAGGCTAAATATTTATGCAGATGATCCAAATTATTGCTGTTATTTTCTGACAGAGCTGATCTCTGTGCAGAGGAGAGCCGGGATTCGTGGCTCTGGCCAGCATTAGCGCAGAGGTCAGCGGAGGTCAGCGGAGGTCAGCGGAGGTCATCAGACGCCTCCAGCTTCAGGGCGTTTTCCAGTTGAAGGGGTTTTAAATGATGTCCAGATTTTTCAGGGTTATTATTATCCTGCAGTGAAATGAATCTGCAGGTGACATCAGAGACACACAAACTAAAGACAGCGTCACATAAAACATAAACAGTTGCAAATTTCAGGTCCATGATCCTGGACTCTTCTCTGCAGGGTGAACAGACTCTCTGGAGGAAACATGGACAAAAAGTCGTCTTTTAGGAGTTCGATCTGAATTTCAGCCGGTTGCGTTTGGGTTGCATGGAGCTGTGGGAACCGCAGGCTGCAGTGATTTACGTCTGCAGTTATGGATGCGCTGTCATTCCTCTCAGAAGAATAAAGGCTGTTTGAGCAGAGAGCGGTTTCCACTTCCTTTTAGGGAAACAACGAGGCCTCAGCACAGAAACTTCACATTTCAGCAGGAGGCCGTGCTGGAAGGTCGGAGTGACGTTTTCCTTGGACGCCTCTGACTCTGAAGTGACAGAGTTCATGTTTCTCCCTGCAGACACGGAGCAGAAGCAGCTGGATCAGAGACGAGTCGCCTATCGGGTCATCGGGTCAGAAACTCTCCAGGCTGCTGGACCTCCAGGGTCCCAGGAAACATTTCAGCCAAAATGTTTCCATCTGAACTTTTAACAGAGGAAATAAAGTTCAGCTCACAGCCAATAAAACCTCCTAGAGGCTCGACAAGCTGGAAGTCTGATCGTTAGTGTGCCTACCAGGTAAACTGGGTCAAAGGTCAACATTAAACCTCAGTCTAGAAGCCACAGCTGTCCTAAAATACTTTGTATCGGATTTTAACTGTTTAGAAACGCACAACAGATTCAACCCAGTTATTATTCAGCAAAAACTTTCAGCAGCCATTGGACCTGTGTCAAAGTGAAGGTCCGCGGGCCGAACCCGGCTCACCACAGCCACGTCTGTGGCCCTCCAGACTCTAGATGAATTACAATCGTGTAAAATCAATTTTTTTGAATTGTTCCATCATGATTTAATGCAGTGGTGCCCAAAGAGTGAGGTGCTCCCCCTAGGGGGCGCCGTGGCATTACAGGGGGCTCTTCATGTTTGACCCCATTTTGCACAAAGGCTTTTTTAAATGCTTTGATGATGGCAAACTTGAATATTGTTACAGATAATTAAAAAAGAAATATGCTTGAGGGAACACTGACAGCATAGAATACTCTTCTACAGTACAGAACTACAATTTTACATTTCTTTTTCTCTTTTTGGAGGGAACTTTGTTGGAATCCATGGGCCCAGAAGAAAACCTTCAGGAACCACAGATTTAATATTTTCCCAGGAGTGTTGCCTTCATTCTTTCAGACAAAATGCCTGGGTGGCCCTAGCCCCGCCTCCAAGGCGCAGCTCCTCCCCCATTCAGCTCCTTCAGACTAGCCAGCAGCAATTAGCAAACAGCTGGTGGAGCTGCTGAGCTCGTTATAGCAGCTGCTGCTCAGAGCAGCGCTGGTAAAAATGTCAAAGGCTTAATAGAGGAGCCATGTTGGATAACTTCCTGGAGGCGGAGCTTCAGGAGCAGCAGGAGCTTCTTAAAGAGACAGAGGCCCAATTTCAAGATGATAAATCAGGAGCTGAAATTTATTTAGTCATATTTGACATATTTACTATTTTATAACAACTGAATGTGACAATTACTGGACTACAAAATGGAAATATGTGAATGGAAACAGAATACTGTCCCTTCAACACAACCAGAACCAGAACCAGAACCAGAACCAGAACCCAGCTGTTCCTCACCAAATGTTGAAGTTCTGGTGAAGCCGTTTACTGCCACCTGCTGGCCAAACCAGCGCAGTGCGTCCACCAGGCAGCTGGGAGCACTGGGAGCACTGGGAGCACTGGGAGCACTGGGAGCACTGGGAGCACTGGGCAGACTTCCCAGGTGGTGAGTGAATCATCTGGACTCGGTTGAATCCAGAGAAGATGAACTAACATCTGCAGCTCTGCTACGGAGCGCCAAAAGGGACAAAGATAAATGTCATCCTCAAATTACTGCATGAAATAAAGAAATGTTTAATATTTTATGTAAACGGTTAATTTCTTAAATATGTTGTTAAAATGCAAACTGGAAAGAGCCGATAAGGATAATTAAATGTGTTCCTGTAGCGTCACTTTGAATTTATCTGTCAAACTAAAGTGGCAGGGCGTGGCTGTGGGCGGGGCAACAACAGGTCTAATCTGGGCTCTGATTGGCTGATGCCAGACAAAAGAAAACTGAATCCTCCTCAGAGGATCAAAATGAACTGATCACTGGATCAGTGCTAAGAAACGTGAGGCATGAAACTAAAAATAAAGAGGCAAAGTGACATTTGATAATACAGCCACCATGTTACCTACAGAAGTTAGAAAGTAATGCATATTTTTTTTTTAAATTTGAGTTTAAGAAGCTCCTGCTCTTTCTGAAGCTCCGCCTCCAGTATGACATCCCAACATGGCTCCTCTATTAACCATTTAATGTTTTTACCAGCGTCGCTCTGAGCAGCAGCTGCTATAACGAGCTCAGCATCTGTTCGCTAATTACTGCTGGCTAGTCTGAAGAAACTAAGCGGGGGAGGAGCTGCACCTCGGAGGCGGAGCTAGAGCCACCCAGGAGTTTAGCAACTGAATGGTTGCCATGGAGATAAGAGGATTTGTTAAATCTAGGCAACACTCCAGGTTTGTTTTGATGAGAAAAATTTACATGACACTGGCCCTTTAAACCAGTTAGAGGAAGTAGTAATTCACAAAATAAAGCTCTTCAAATTAAGAGCCTGGCAGTTGCTGCTGAACTGAAGTAGTTCTGATGTTTGAACAGGAAGAAACCAGAAGCAAAACATGAATAAAGTTAAAAAGTTTATTAAAATGCAGCAAACGGAGAAACAGGAAGTTACAGTTCATACAAATCATAGAAAACATTTGATTTGGCTCTGAAGATGCCGATACAAAACAGGATCGTCTCACAGAAAAACCGCTTGCATTCGTGTTTTTACATGATTGTCACACAGATTATTGTTAATAAAACAGATTCAAACATGTTCAGGTCGATCAGGAGATCTGGAAAAAACTAAACCAGGAGAAACAAAAGCTCTCCTCGAACTTGCAGTCCTCTCTAGTCTACGGGCATAAAACCAACGATACGGAGACAGAACCAACGATACGGAGACAGAACCAACGATACGGAGACAGAGCCAACGATACGGAGACAGAACCAACGATACGGAGACAGAACCAACGATACGGAGACAGAACCAACGATACGGAGACAGAGCCAACGATACGGAGACAGAACCAACGATACGGAGACAGAACCAACGATACGGAGACAGAACCAACGATACGGAGACAGAACCAACGATACGGAGACAGAACCAACGATATTACCATAATCGGTTCAATCTGAGGGATTACTGAACATTTATAAAATAGCAGAAAAGGTTAAAGGACATATTTAAGACTGAAACTGTTGTTTTCTACTAAATAAAACAGGAAGTGGTTCCCTCAGCCTGACAGGAAGTAGTTTCCTTTAAGACGATTAAAAGTGTAACAGCAGGACAGACGTTGCACCCGGACCCAAACCGGAGATCCGATATGATCAGTTTCTGTCTCAGCAGCAGAAACATTTAGAAACACGAAGCTGCAGGCGGATAAATCCATCGGCTGCAGGAACTTTACACGGTTCAACCGTTTCATGTTTCAGATCAGAAGAAACTGATTTCAGAAGAAATGATGGAAAACGACTCAAATGAGATTACAGCTCCCCCTGCTGGACAGCGACAGGCGTTTCACCTCAAGTTCGTCCTGATTGCCGTGAAATCTGCAGATGATTGATATGAAATATTTCCTTTGGACATAAATGTGCAGCTGAACAGTTTCTGCCCGATTCATTTGGAAAACCAAACATTCATCTTCCTTCAGGGAGTAAAATAATCTTCCACACACCTGGACAAATCTACAAAAATCTGAAAATTTACAGAAAAATTCAATTTAAAAACAAAACGTCAAGAAACAGTGGCAAGTTAATGAGGAGCTTACATAATTTCTACAAGATATCCAGAATTATAAGGCAACTGTTAAAAAGCAAAGCTGGCAGAGCGGGAGAAAACCAGTAAACCAGTAAAAACCAGTCAGAACCAGTAAAAACCAGTCAGAACCAGTAAAAACCAGTCAGAACCAGTAAGGCGTGTGACTCCCAGTGGTGCAGAGTTTAGTGGTTTGGTTGTTTTAGTGTCTGCTGGTTCTGAATCTACAGCAATAAAAACCAGTTTGTGTCTCAGGCGCTCTGATTGGCTGGCGGAGCGCCTCCCACAGGCCCCGCCCCCACAGACCCCCTCCCCCCACAGACCCCTCCCCCACAAACCCCTCCCCCCACAGGCCCCTCCCCCACCGGCCCCTCCCCCCGCAGGCGCCGCCACGCTTCACGCCTTTCCGTTGGCGTCTCCGTTCAGCTTCTCGGCCTCAGGCGGAGGAACGGCGCCGTTGGTGGTGGGCGGGGCCTGAGCGCCCTTGAAGGGATGACCTCTGACCTTCAGGAAGAGGATGAAGTCGAGGATGAACGCCATCATGGCCAGGAAGCCGAACACCTGCAGACAGGAAGTAATAAACCAGAAGAAAAATAAAATAAAGTGAGAAAATTACAAAACTGGAAAATAGTGGATTTAATACGAAAAAACATCAACAAAAACTTTCCTGTTTCTAAACACAGAAAAATGATTTCAAGGTCGTCTGCAAGACCTGATCATCATCATCATCATCATCATCATCATCATCATCATCATATTCCAGAAAAATCTTAACTTTATTCTCATAATGAAGAAAATAATTCCGACCCCCAGGAACGGAGAGGGAACCTGGGGGACGGAGAGGGAACCTGAGGGACGGAGAGGGAACCTGAGGGACGGAGAGGGAACCTGGGGGACGGAGAGGGAACCTGGGGGACGGAGAGGGAACCTGGGGGACGGAGAGGGAACCTGGGGGACGGAGAGGGAACCTGAGGGACGGAGAGGGAACCTGGGGGGACGGAGAGGGAACCTGGGGGACGGAGAGGGGAACCTGGGGGGACGGAGAGGGAACCTGGGGGACGGAGAGGGAACCTGGGGGACGGAGAGGGAACCTGGGGGACGGAGAGGGAACCTGGGGGACGGAGAGGGAACCTGGGGGACGCAGAGGGAACCTGGGGGACGGAGAGGGAACCTGAGGGACGCAGAGGGAACCTGAGGGACGGAGAGGGAACCTGGGGGACGGCGTCTCACCACAGCAATGGTCTCCACCGTCGTTTTGCCGTTGTTGGCTCCAAACACGATGGAGGCGATGAAGAAGAAGACGGCGATGAGGAGCGTGTACAGGAAGTCCTGCAGGACAGAAAAGTCATCACTTCAGTAGTAAGACAACAGGAACAGACAGAACCTGAGCAGAACCTGAGCAGAACCAGAGCAGAACCTTACCACTTTGGGCCAGCAGCTGATGCCCACCCGGCTGTGCAGCGTGGTGGAGAGGAGGAAGAGGAGCAGCGCCGTGAAGAGGAAGGCTGTGCAGCTCACAAACTCAAAGAAGTAAAGAGGAGAGCAGCTGAGGCAGGTGGACACCGTCTCCTCCAGGACGAAGGCCACCAGGGACAGCAGCTGGGGACACGGCGCGACAGACCATCAGAACCAGAACCACAGTTATGTCATGTATCCGGCCCAGTAAGGGCGGCCATCTTGATCTGTAAACTACCAGGTAACCACGGTGACGCTACTAAATGACATCATCAGCCAGCGTCCAAATACACAGGAAGAGTTAGAGTTAGTGTTGCCCTGCGACCTCCAGGTGACCTCCAGGTGACCTCCAGGTGACCTCCAGGTGACCTCCAGGTGACCTCCAGGTGACCCTGAAACGTCCGCTGGAGAGGCACCAGAACCTCCTGACCCACCAGGAACCAGGGTGGAAGAAACTGGATGATGGAGAATCTGGTTTCCTGCTCCTGGTTCTGCAGTGAGGCTAGCGTGTAGCTGCTAACGGAAACGACTGATCATTCTTCTGATTGATCATTCTTCTGATTGATCATTCTTCTGATTGATCATTCTTCTGATTGATCATTCTTCTGAGTTCATACTGAGTTTCGTTTGAAACCAGTGAGATTAAACTGGTTTTAATGGAGAACTGCTACCAAAAGGCGGCAGCAGAAACTAAAACATTACAGACAGACAAACATCCAGACGCTGCCTCAAAATAAATCTATTGTATAGATGCACTCCTGATCAAAATCTTAAGACCAGTCAAAAAATTGCAAGAATTTGCATTTTGCACTATTGGATCTTAAGAAGGTTCTAAGTAGAGCTTCACAATGTTAAAAGAAGAAATCAGCGAAAGAGACAAAAACTTTTGAGCAGGGAATTTTCTGAAAACTGCATTTACACTCAAACATGATTTTTTCAGCTGATCAAAAGTTTAAGACCATAGCTCAAAAAACCCCGAAACAGAAATCAAAGTGTCAAAAAAAAAGGACTCAGTAATGAGTAGCTCCACCATTCTTGTTGATGACTTCAAACAATCGTTTCGGCATGCTTGATGCCAGTGTTTCCAGGAGGCTAGTGGGAACGTTGCTCCAAGTGTTGAAGATGGCTTCACGAAGGGCATCCACTGTCTGGAACTGATGTCCATTTTTGTAAACTTCCCTTGCCATCCATCCCCAAATGTTCTCAATTGGGTTTAGATCCGGGGAACATGCAGGATGGTCCAAAAGAGTGATGTTATTCTCTTGGAAGAACTCCTTTGTCAGGCGGGCATTGTGAACTGCAGCATTGTCCTGTTGAACAACCCAATCATTACCACACAGCCGAGGGCCCTCAGTCATGACGGATGCCCTCTGCAACATCTCCACATAGCCAGCCGCTGTTTGACGCCCCTGCACAACCTGAAGCTCCATTGTTCCATTGAAGGAAAACGCACCCCAAATCATGATGGCGCCCCCACCACTGTGCCGTGTAGAAAACATCTCAGGTGGGATCTCCCTGTCATGCCGGTAACGTTGGAAGCCATCAGGACCATCAAGGTTAAACTTTTTCTCAGAGAAGACAACTTTCTTCCACCTTTCAATGTCCCATGTTGGTGTACCCTTGCAAAGTCCAAATGAGCAATTCTGTGGCGTTGAAGAAGATGTGGCCTTTGAAGACGTTTTTTGTTTCTGAAGCCCTTCTGTCGCAGATGCCGTCTGATGGTTATTGGGCTGCCGTCAGCACCAGTAATGGCCTTAATTTGGGTAGAGGATCATCCCGTGTCTTGACGGACAGCCAATCGGATCCTGCGGCTCAGAGCTGGTGAAATTCTTTTGGGTCTACCACTTGACCTTTTTGTTCCATAACCCTCAGGATCATTTAAAAAATGCACAATGACTGTCTTACTGCGTCCAACCTCAGCAGCGATGGCACGCTGTGAGAGGCCTTGCTTATGCAGCTCAACAATCCTACCACGTTCAAAGTCAGTGAGCTTTTTTGCTTTTGCCATCAGGAGGTCTTGACAGTGTTAAGACTTCACAGAACATGACATGGAATCCAGATTTTTGCACAGCTTTTGGCTTTTAAAGACTATGATCTTAAACTTTTGATCAGCTGAAAAAATCATGTTTGAGTGTAAATGCAGTTTTCAGAAAATTCCCTGCTCAAATGTTCTTGTCTCTTGACCTGATTTCTTCTTTTAACATTGTGAAGCTCTACTTAGAACCTTCTTAAGATCCAATAGTGCAAAACGCAAATTCTTGCAATTTTTTGACTGGTCTTAAGATTTTGATCAGGAGTGCATCCATGTCCTGCACCTGAAGTCTCTGGACCCAGGATGTGAGGAAAGAGGAAGGATTTTATTGTGAAAGGTTGTAGCAGGAAGTGCCGACTCTGCAGATTTGATCGGTTTATTCTGATCGCTCACTGACTCAGTCAGAGGTCTGGTTCTGATACCGGTCCAGTGTGAGGAACCGGGTCGGGTCACCACACACAGAACCAGAGGAAGGTTCTGGATGGACCCGTCCTACAGAATCAGAACCGGTCAGATGGAGGTCCAGAACTCTGAACATCCCGTTTCTGCAGCCGGTTCTGTTCGGCCCGGATGCCCTCCAAGGCGCCGTTGCGACAGCAGGTGGTTCTGCTGACTGCAGCCAAATGGGTCCTGCAGAACTTTCACTTCTCAGTCTGCCGCTTCCTGTTGAAGAGCAGAACCAGAACCAGAACCGGACCTGAACTTTAACGGCCAGAACTTTGACTTGTAATCTGAATTTACTCTGTGGTTACCACAGAGGAAACCAGAACTTTGACCCAGATTCTGATATTATACATTTTTCTTCAGATGAACCCAGAATAAAAACGTGGATCAGAACCATCACTATTCTGGATCGAGGACCAGGATTCTCTGAAAGGATATTTGTATGATTTTTATGATTTTTGGCCCAATGGGTGAAAAGTCTGGTCTGCTTCACTGTTTGAAGGACCAGAATGTTCTGAGCTTTATAGAAACGACCCGAGCCGAACCAGAACCAAAACGACATGGCCGCCCGCGTCTTTAACTGGCTGTATGTAAACTTCTGGCCTCAGCGTCACTCTGAGCCGACAGAGACGAGGCAACGAGCTGCAGAACAGCAACTTCCTGTCACAACAAGCGAGGATTCAGAGAGAAGAGAAAGAGGAAGTGGCAGGAACTGTGATTCAGGGAAACCATGGCAACGGGTTCAGAGCATGGAGCGAACAGGAAACCAGCGAACCAGACTGGGGAACTGGGCCAGTACTGGGAACATGCACAGAACCTTTCACTGGAAAGACTGGATTAGTTTACATCCAGCTTGAAACTAAATTTAATCTGATTATGAACAGAACCGATGAACCGAACCGATGAACAGAACCGATGAACTGAACCGATGAACCGAACCGATGAACCGAACCGATGAACTGAACCGATGAACTGAACCGATGAACCGAACCGATGAACCGAACCGATGAACAGAACCGATGAACCGAACCGATGAACTGAACCGATGAACCGAACAGTTCCCGACTCAGCTCAGTGGTTCTGGTTCGGTTCTGGTTCTGATCAAGCCGTGTTTATACATCTGGACCTCGAGCCCAGCTGCACAGTAACCAAGGTAGCCTGATCAGAACCAGAGGACCCGGGCTGCCCAGACAGCGTTACTCAGAGCTGAGTGAACTTTGACCTCACCACTTCCAGGATCTTCAGGGCGAAGCGCGGCATGTCCAGATGCGCCGACGCCGGGCCGAGCCAGAACGGCGCCTTCGGGTTAGAAACCGTTGTCGCCGTGTAAACTTCGTTAGCCATGATGGAGCTGGAGACAGAACAGGAAGACGCATCAGAGT
Organism: Poeciliopsis gracilis; assembly: GCA_911649635.1. Lineage (NCBI taxonomy): Eukaryota > Metazoa > Chordata > Actinopteri > Cyprinodontiformes > Poeciliidae > Poeciliopsis > Poeciliopsis gracilis. Next base: position 975,969 of record CAJVRI010001204.1, on the reverse strand, counting down.
CCAGGTCTGTGACCACTTCCTGTCGGAACCTTTAAAGTTCTGCAGAAGAGACGTGGAGCCTCCTGACAATGTGTTTAAAGACTTTCAATGAGAGATTTTAACTTAAGTCAAAATGAGTGAATGAAATGATAAAACAGAAGGAAACCAAACGATGAGTAAATGTTTCATGCACTGAAACCATTTTCTCATGCATAGCTCCAGGGCTCATCCGTCCGTAAACTTCGTAAAGCCGTGAACGCAGACATCAGGTCGAGCCTGAAGAGTCGGAGCGACGCTGGAACATGACGAGTGTTTAAAACACAAATTATTCTTCGTTCACACAGAAACATGCGCCAACATCCGTCCCACTGCACATACATCACAAATGATCAACGGCAGGAAGTCCAGCGTTTCCACGGAAACTGTTTGTCTGAGGGCCCAGGAAGCCGACGCCCCTTTGCCTGCCTGAGGGGGCTGGAGGCCGACGCCCCCTTTGCCCCCTGGGGGCTGGAAGCCGACGCCCCTTTGCCCCCCGGGGGCTGGAGGCCGACGCCCCTTTGCCCCCGGGGGCTGGAGGCCGACGCCCCTTTGCCCCTGGGGGCTGGAGGCCGACGCCCCCTTTGCCCCCTTTGCCCCCTGGGGGCTGGCTCCTCCTCCTCGGAGCATCAGATGACTTCCAGAGGCTCAGGTTTAGCTTTGCCACATTTTGTCCTGGTGACCAGCTGGGCCAATCAGAGAGCAGGAGGTCCCGCCCTTCACTGTGATTGGTTTAGGCCTCATGTATCTGCTGAGGAACAGGGAACATTTTAGACTTCTGTTTTTCCTCTAACGACCAGGCGAACCGCTGAAACTTGTAAGATTCTGGAGCTAAATGTTCCTGACAGGCACTGAACGCACCACAGGCTGATGCATGGCCTGGTTCTGGTTCTGGTCTAGATCAGGAACAGCAGCTGGGACAAAAGTAGAAATGTGAACGTCTCTGATCCAGAACCACAAAGTTTGAGGCTCTTATGACCCAAAACCGGTTCTGAGACACAAATGACTCTTTTTTTGTCTCAATTCTATCTATAAACAACAGAGAAATTGTCAGAAAAACCAAAGTGAAGATCAGATGAGGCACAGATCTCTACATAAAAACATCTGTAGGATGACTGGATTTTCACAATATCAGTATTATTGCATGTTTTGGGTCATTTATTAGAATAATGCTGCATGTTACTGCGACACGACTGCAAACTTTACTGCAATAATTAGACAATATCCAACATTTCAATGCCATTTATTCCTAACATCATGCAGAACTAAATGAAGCTGCAGGGAAATGTCTGACCTCCAGGCAAAACCAAAAACAAACATTTGGAGGGGATTTCTGTTTGCTCTGTAAGTGAAAGTGAAAAACAGCAACCATGTGTTCAATTCCAAACTTTCCCATCATCTCAGGTTTAAATTCAGAAATATAAGGAAAAAACGGTTTTTATCTCACAGGAACGAATCAGAGCAAATCTTCAACATTTCATCTCAACAAAACTTTCTGAGAAAATCGGACTTTATCTCCACCAAACTCCATCCGTAAAACTAACCATGTAAACTAAAACGTTGGTAGTTACCAAACTAAACAGCTAAAAAGAGGATTTATGGGTTTTCTGTAAAGCCAGGAGTCCTGCAGGAAGTTCGGCCCGGATTTTATCCGACCAAAGTTTGATCTGAATGGATCCAGCAGCTGGATCCGGTCCAGTGGGATCCCAGCAGACCCCAGCAGATCCCTGCTTTCCACAGAGGATTCAACTCAATAATGAATGGAGATCTTTAAAACTCAGACCGTCACAACTAAAAAAACGTGGATTTTTAAACTTTTAATTGCGAGTCAAACAAGAAATTTCAGGACGTTTGGCTTCAGCGGCCTAAACGCGATGAAGTTTTATCTTTTTGAACGAAAAGGCCAGAAAATGAGAATCTAAGAAATATGAGACGCTGAAAGGTTAAAACTCACGGCTGTGTTGTTCCCGGGTCACAGCAAAGATGAACTTTACAGTTAAACTCTAACTCCGTCACCTCTGGGCTTTGTTTGTCCTCCACTTCCGCCTTTCAGAACTTTATCAAGCTGGAACGCAAAACCGAACTTCCGGTACCTACCGGAAGTTTTCGACGTCGCTATTTTGTAAAGTCTAAAATGATTACAGTTTACCTTGCAGGTAGTTTAAACACAAGAATCATCACTTATTATCCACAATAAAGCTCAAAGGGTGGAAAGAAAGTGACTAAGATGTTGAAGTTTGATTGTGATGAGAAAAAAAGCCTGGAGTTTGGTTTCTAACAGCGACATCTAGTGGCGGAAAACGGACGGAAGCTGAATGTTTGAAAAATGACCACTATTTTTTTTTCCTATAACAGGATTAAACGAAAAGCTTTCTGACTGTAACTTTACAAACAACATCCCGTAATGTTCATATGGAATATGTAACAGTTTACAGTCATATGTAATTCAAACATGAAGAGTGTCATAGTTCAAACTAAACATTAATCCATCCAGTTTCTGTACACCTTGTCTTGAACGTTCTGGGTGAGACAAAATATTTAATCTACAACTGAAAATATATGCTTTGTTAAATGTTTAGCATCCAAACTAAACATTTAATTCCCAAACTAAATATTGAATTTTTGAATTCAATATTTAGTTTGTAACTGTGTGCAGGTATAGACAGTCACCGAACACCTAATAAAAGATTGTTTTCTGAAGATCTTTTATAAGTGATTTTTTGGTAACTGAAATACAACAGAAGAGACAGAAAAATACATGATTATGTAATTAGTGCTGCACTGAAACATTATAAAGCTCCATATTTGACCAACTAAAGAAACAGCAACACACGTCTAAGTGTCTTTCAAAAATGGGAGTTTTTTCAAATCCAAGGCATAGAAAGTCAGCTCAGAACCCACCCACATCAGAAGATCCAGCAAATAGTCTGAGTGATCGCTGCTCCGTTTGTGCAAGTTTGAGCCATTAAAAGTTCTGCAGCGAAGTAGTTTTCAAGTTAAATATTAGATATTGCCTTGTGACCAAAAATAATTTTTTAGGTCATTGAAACATTTCCTGCACAACATCCTCATTAGTTTTTATGATTGTCCTCTTTCTGATTTGATTTTTGTGCAATAAATAAATAAACTCACATCACTTCCTGCAGGGCAGCAGCTCTGAAGACACTGGAATGGCCTAGTCAAAGTCCAGCTGAGAACCCATATCAGGAAGCTTGATGTTCAGTGATTCTCTGGCTTCCATCCATCTCCAAATGCAGAAGCATGCCACACTTTTCAGATCGAAGCCATTGTTTTCTGACTTGTGTTGCTCAGTTCAACCAGTATGAATACTTCTGGAACGTCCTCACACCTCGGGAAGCTTCCGCTCTGATCTGGAGGATGTGTCATGAAGAAAAGTTGATTTTATTTCCGCCGAAAGAAGCTGAAGTTTCTCTTCACGGTGCGCTGCCTGACTCGGCCTACAGGGGGCGCCGCGGCCCGCTCCTCTCCGGGATTCCCCGGGTATAAATGCGGGAGGAGCGGTTGCGGAGCGGAGAGGCTCTCCAGCAGCCAGAGGAGGAGGAAGAGGAGGATGAGGGTGAAGAAGAAGAGCTGATCTCAGTTCGGAGCCGCTGAGCTGAAACTGGAAACTTCCGCATGTTTTTCTGAAGCTTTTCCTCATCCGCACAGGTAAAAGTGAGGAAGACTCTGATGCTGCTGAGGAAGAGTGTGATGCTGCTGAGGTTTGGGTCAGAGATGATCCGGGTTCTGTCTGCTCTCTGCCGGTGACAGGTTCTGTTTCTGGTTCGTTTCCCCCTGATGCAGGTTGGTTCTTATGGAGAATCCTCAGCTGGTTTCTGTCCTGGTGGATCAGATGATCCTCTCCAGGTGATCCTCAGCTGATGATGATGATGATGATGATGATGATGATGATGATGATGATGATGATCCAACCCAAACTCTTCACACAAAGCAAAATCACAGCTAGCAGTCTGTAGATGGACATGAAGGAAAATGTCCAAAGGTCAGAAAAAAACAAGAACTGGACTTTAAGGTTCTGGAACTTGCAACCTTCAAGAGAAAAACATTTAGGAAATAATTAACTTTGGGTTGGGTTACACAGTGGCGCAGTGGGTAGCGCTGTTGCCTTGCAGCAAGAAGGTCCTGGGTTCGATTCCCGGCCCGGGGTCTTTCTGCAGAGTTTGCATGTTCTCCCTGTGCATGCTGGGTTCTCTCCGGGTTCTCCGGCTTCCTCCCACAGTCCAAAAACATGACTGTCAGGCTGATTGGGCTTTCCAGATTCTCCTTAGGTGTGTGTGTGTGTGTGTGTGGTTGTTTGTCTTTGTGTTGCCCTGCGACAGGCTGGCGACCTGTCCAGGTGACCTGTCCAGGCGACCCCGCCTCTCGCCCGGAACGCAGCAGTGGGGGAAACAGCTCCTCCCGACCCCGTAAGGGAGAAGGGTGAATGAAAATGGATGGATTAACTTTGGTTTGTTTATGTGTTGGTTGTTTTGGTGATTTTAGTTCAACAGAAAAAAGTTTAATAATGAAAGTTCCTCTGATGGATGGTTGGATGGATGTCAATTATTTGAATTCCTTTCTTAGACAGGAACCCAGTTCCTCTATTATTATTATTATTATTATTATTATTATTATTATTATTATTATTATTATCGTCACAGTTCTGATTACAGAAACTCTCTGAGTGCCGGTTGGAGACATCCTCAAAGGAAGTGGATCTAAGTGGAAAACCATTTGGACCAACCGATTGATATAATCTGCATCAGAGAATGGATGGATGGATGGATGATGGATGGATGGATGGATGGATGGATGGATGGATGGATGGATGGATGATGGATGATGGATGGATGGATGGATGGATGGATGGATGGATGGATGGATGGATGGATGGGTGATGGATGGATGGATGGATGGATGGATGGATGGATGGATGGATGGTGATGGATGGATGGATGGATGGATGGATGATGGGGTTGGGTGATGGATGGATGGATGGATGGATGGTTGGGTGATGGATGGATGGATGGATGGATGGATGGATGGATGGATGGATGGATGGATGGATGGTTGGGTGATGGATGGATGATGGATGGATGGATGGATGGATGGATGGATGGATGGATGGATGGATGGATGGATGGATGGATGGATGGAGCACGGTAACAGGGCCAGATATACGGTTTTCTTGGATGTGTCTGTTTCCATAGCAACAGCTGCTGAGGCTGATGGGAGCTGTAGTCCATGGTGTGTGTGGAGATTTTTAGAGTTTCATGAGTTCTTTGTTGTGTTTCATTATGTATTTTTAAAATTAACCTATTGTATTTAATTTATTCATAATTGTCACTTCCTGTCCGATTGAAGCTTTACGGCTGTCAGATCAGGAAGGTCTGATGGCAGCCGTCACGTTTATTTGGTGCCATTTGTAAAGTCTAAATTAGCAGCAATAACAAATATTTACCTGGCTAATTAAATAATTAGTTCCAAGCTAAATATTTAATTACAAGGTAGATATTTAGCTCCAGCTATTAACTGGAGCTAAATATCTACAGTTAGCTAAGAACTAGCCCTAGCTAAATATTTTTTTACCAAGTGAATATTTAACTAGTATGTGAATTCCCTTTTTGATGAGTGGAAATGGACTACCAAAATAAAAGCTGACTCTGACAGCCAAACACAAACTTCTGCTGGTGAGGCTGACTCCTCCAGCCTTCAGCTTTTATTTTGGTAGTCGACTTCCAATTATTGGCGAGTGCATTTGTATCTTAGAGTATTTTGATCTTAGCTGAATATTTAGTTTGAAACTGTGGCCTTTATCAGTGAATGAAAAATGTGGTGAAAATATGACTTTTAAAAAAGAACTTCCTGTTTTTTCCTCCTGTAACAGACTAAATAATAATAATCCAGATTAATGCTATTTATTTCTGACAGTGTAGCTCTATGAACGGCCTGTTACAGAGGTTCTGACTGAAACCGGATCCTGGGCAGCCGAACACGCCTGGTCTGGTTCTGAGATGTATCTGCTCTTCATCCGGTTACCCGAGCCGGCGGCTGGCGGAGGAAGAGCAGGAAACCTGACATTTCCTGCAGGCGGCTCGGTTAATCAAATGATGGAGGGCGGAGAGAGCGAACCGTCCGGTTCTGATCCAGATGGGTTCAGCTGTGAGCCAATAGAAACACTTTACGATTCGGAACATTTTCACAGTGAAACATTCATGGAACATTGATAAAATTATGAGTTTAACTCTTTTTAGACTTAAAGTAAAAGTAAAATAAAAAGATTTTTTGGAAATAAAAAATCTCCAAATAACGTTAGATTTTACGTTTGATCTTATTTTTATTTTATGTTTTTATATATGTATATATAAAAACATAAATATGGAATTTTAAAAAATTATATGAACTGGCTGTAAAAGAACAACTTGAGACACTGGACACTAAAATATGACAAAACTCATTTTAATGTTGGGAAAACGATTTAATTCTTTTCTTAAGTTTCCAAGAAAAATGCTGCATTCGAGTTCAGCTCCAACATGTTCACTTCATCTGGATCGTCTGACTCGGAGCCGACGGATCAATTGTTAAAACAATCGATGAATGATGGACTAATCGATTACTGACCTGATCGTTGGCTGCAGCCCTGTCCTGTGTTGTCCTGTGAAGGTCGGAGGTCAGTGGCGACCAACAGGGTCGTCATGGTGATGTGAAGGTCGGAGGTCAGTGGCGACCAACTGGGTCGTCATGGTGATGTGAAGGTTGGAGGTCAGTGGCGACCAACTGGGTCGTCATGGTGATGTGAAGGTTGGAGGTCAGTGGCGACCAACAGGGTCGTCATGGTGATGTGAAGGTCAGAGGTCAGTGGCGACCAACAGGGTTGTCATGGTGATGTGAAGGTCAGAGGTCAGCTCGTTCTGCTTCTCAGCCTCTTGCTCCGTTTTCCAGATGATTTGGCCTCATTTCTGACCCACTTCCTGCCTGCCCCTACAGACTTCCTGTCCCGCCATGGGCGACATCTTGGATTCGGCGGCCGGCTCTCTGGGTCTGTTCAGCAGCTCCTGCCTCACCAAGGTGGAGCTGCGCCTCACCTGTAAGGGCGTCGCGGACCGGGACGCGCTCTCCAGGCCCGACCCCTGCATCGTCCTCAACATGCAGTCCCATGGCCGGTGGATGGAGGTGGGTCGCCATGGCAACCAGCACCACGTCGCGTCGGTGGGCCGAGCTCGTCCTCCTGACGCGCCGCCATCTTTGTTTCTGTGCTGATTTATAATGAGAAAATTTTGAGTTCAGGAGAAAATTCACCAGAAGATTTTATTTCTGTTCTAGTCAGTGCGACCCAACAGAGTCTGATGAAACTCTGATGTTACATCTTGCAGAACCAGAACATCAGAACCAGAACATCACTCTGTTCTGGTTCTGATCCCTCAGCACCATCAGAACCTGACTCGGTTCTGGTGGTTTACCTCCACAGGTGGACCGGACGGAGGTGATCCGCAGCTGCGTCAACCCCACCTTCTCCAAGGTATTCACCCTGGACTTTTATTTTGAAGAGGTGCAGCGGCTGCGCTTCGAGCTGTTCGACATCAACAGCCACAACGGGCCGAAGGAGGCCGACTTCCTGGGCTCAGTGGAGTGCACCCTGGGACAGGTGAGGCCAGCAGGAGCATATTAATGTAACTCTGCCAACAGCGCCCCCTGTCGTCCAGCGGCGGCTCGTCTTTGATCTGATTGTTTCTGTGGGTCTGAAGCTGCTCTGCAGATTCCAGTAAACAAAAACTTTATCTTTGATTTGGAAAACATTCGACTCCTGCCGTTTCATTTTCCACCAGGATGATTTCATTTCCTGCAGAAACCAGAGAAAACAGGAGCGGAAAGTCTGGAGATGCCGCGCGTGTGTGTGTGTGTGTGTGTGTATGTGTGTGTGTGTGATTTTGCGTGTGTGTGTGTTTTTGCGTGTGTGTGTGTATAAAGATCGGTTTCTAGTATTTATAACCAGGAAAAAATAATCCAGTGTGTGAAAAATTGAGTACCACTGAAGAAACGTTCCCATGGTGACGGTCAGCCCGGTCCAAAACCAAAACCAGACAGGGTTCTGGTTGATGCTGTTCCTAAGGGTTAAAGTGTTGGATGGTGATAGTACTGGTAACCATAGCAACCGCAGCAACACCTTCTGAATGGGCCGCAAACTCCAGAAGGCGTTGAGAAAGTGCAGTGGGCGGAGCCAAGAGGGGCGTGGCCAGGTGTGGAGGAGTGAGGCGGTTCTGTGGACGGCAGTAGAACTGTTCAAAACTTTGCCTCCATATTTAGCAACTTTTTACTCAAACAAGCAACAAGAGACATGATTACATCAACGCTATTGATCAATGCTATCGATCAATGCTAGCCACCAGGGGGCGCCTCTGAGAAGGTTATACCTGAACCACGCAATAAAACTGGAACCAATAGGAAAATTCGCCTGCAGTACCACTGTTCAGCCCACAGAGGGAAGCACTGAAGCGTTTGCGCAATTAAACAGATTAACAGGAAACTGTTAAAATTTGCTCATAAGAATAAAGGCAGACAGATGGGGCTGAGCGGGGGAAGGTTGGACATCCCATAATAATTGCGGTGTGAACCTGTGTGTGTGCAGATCGTCTCCCAGAGGAACCTGTCCAAAGCTCTGCTCCGACCCGGAGGAACCGTCGGAAAAACCATCATCACGGTGAGGCCGAGTCCCGGAGTACCGGATCCGGTTCGGATCCGATGCGGATCCCGCAGATCGTCCTGATCTGAATATTTAGTGTTTGTTTTAATGGCGGCGTAATCAGCCTCAGATCAAAGGGGTGTGTGCGCGTGCGTGCGTGTGCGTGTGTGTGCAGATCACAGCAGAAGAGCTGACGGGGAACGATGACTACATCGAGCTCTCCTTCAGTGCCAGGAAGCTGGACGACAAGGTAGCGGCTTCAGTCTCACATCTGTTTCCGGTTTAACGGCCCTGAAAGCTAAGCTAGCCTGAAAGCTAAGCTAGCCTGAAAGCTAAGCTAGCGTGAATGCTAAGCTAGCCTTCCGAGCTAGATTAGCTCTGAAGGCAGCTAAGCTAGCCTTCAGAGCTAGCTTAGCTGGCTAAGAAGTTAGCTTCACTAACCATAAAGCACTCATCATAAACATTGTCATGTAATGAGGACAGACGAGGGTAGCCATCAACCGTTGAAGAGCCGGGCTTGCCTTTATTAGCACGAGCATTCACTCACGACATGTGTACAACACTCTTATTCGAACTCCTTAGTTCTGTATAGTTCCCAAGTGCGCCCCCAGTGGGCAGGAACCCAAACTACTGTTACTATAGATAAACAATAGTATCTCACAACATCTCCCTTCTTTTAAAGTTAAACATTGCAAGATCCCAAATATCTGCAAGCTAGTTTAATGTTTTAAATTATACTTAAATGGTACATTCTCTAATACAATTGATTACTCAAGTTAGCTTAATCTTTAGCTGTCAATTTCTCTTTCGACAAAGGCTTTTCCCCAACATAACTTGGATGTTTTCAGAACATTTCAGAACATTTTTTTTTTTTTTTTATAACCATCTTAACAAATATCATGCAGAACAATACAGGACATCACGGGGGTAGACTGCCCTCAGCCCTGTTAGGGATTATTATGCCCTTTTGAATCTTATCAGTCTCTGAATCTCAGAGGCAGCTTTATTTCCCGTCCTCTGGAAGTTCTTCTCACAGGAGTAGATGGTGGGAAAGAGGACCCTGAAGGAGGGCCTGCTGCTGGCTGATTTGATGGTGGTTCAGGTGGAATGGCCACTTCTGTCGCTGGGGATCTGCAGTCCTGCGGTGGTACTGCAGACTCAGCTATGTGTTGTGCTGCAGGAATATCGGTCCCAGGAGCTTCCTGAAGGTGGCGTCTGTTGCGACGAGTCACACTCCCATTGGCCATTTCTACGAGGTAGGATCTCGGCTCCTTGGACTTACTGATGACTTTAGCAGGCGTTGTCCACCCTTTTTCCCCATCCAGTTTCACTCTCACATGTTGACCCGGGAGCAGGTCGGAAAGAGGGCGAGCTGAGTGTCTGCGGTTGTAGAAGAATTTGTAAGAAGCTTTAGCCTTGGCATCCTTAGTGTAGACCAGGTCTGGGTCGACTGCGCTTGGCATCAATGTTTTATCCAGGACAGGAACAGTGGTGCGGATCTGTCGTCCAGTCATAAGTTGCGCTGGACTACACCCTGTTGCTGCAACTGGCGTGGAACGGTAACTCATAAGAGCTAAGCAGGGGTCAGACTGTTTGAGGATATACTTAGCAGTCTGAACAGCTCTTTCTGCAGCTCCATTAGATTGTGGGTAATGGGGACTTGAGGTTATGTGAGTGAACCCATATTTCTGCTTGAACTCTTGGAACTCTGATGAGGTAAACTGTGTCCCATTGTCACTGACGAGTTCCAATGGGATGCCCCATCTCACAAACATGTGTTTGAGCTTATTGATAACTTGAGTGCTGGAAGTGGTGGTGAGGGAAGCAATTTCAATGTCCCTAGAAAAATAATCAACAGCAACAAGATATGTCTTGCCCTCGAGCACAAACAGGTCAACTGCAATTCTCTGCCATGGACCACTAGGTAGGGACGTTGTCATCAGTGGTTCATGTCTCTGTGTAGGTTTGTGCTCTCTGCAAAAATCACAGAACTTCACTTTGTTTGTGATCTGTGCACCAATCTTCGGCCACCACACCGTCAACTTAGCTCGCTCCCGACACTTGGTGAGACCCTGATGGCCTTCATGTAGTTGGTCTAAAACACCGGCTCGGAGTGCTGTTGGAACTACGATGCGGTCGTGATAAAGGACCAATCCATCCAACTCCGATAGGTGACCTCTGACTGCATAGTATCCGTGCGTTGGTGAGCTCCCTGCCATATTGCGGGGCCACCCTTTTCTGATAAACATGATCACTTTTTGAAGCTCCGCATCATATTGTGTAGCCTGGCGGATTTCCTCCAGCTTTGGTGATCTGATCGGTTTGCTAGCCACCATAGCATTAACATATGCCTTTACTTGTTTTTCAGTGTCCGGAACATAACTGTCTTTCAACGGATGTCTGGAGAGTGTGTCAGCGACCACGAGCTGTTTACCCGGAACGTGTTCAGCAGTGACATTGAACCTCATAAGACGCATAAGTAGTCTCTGGCATCTTAGTGGCGTTTTGTCAAGATCATAAGAGTTGATCAATGGTACAAGTGGCTTATGATCGGTTTGTAACCGCACATGGCCCATCCCTTGGATGTAGCGAGCAAAACGTTCGCAAGCCCAGACCGATGCCAGACACTCCTTTTCAATCTGTGAATACCTCTTCTCTGCATCCGTAAGTGTGCGTGAGCAAAAGGCAACAGGACGCAATTCCCCTTCATGGTCTTGTAACAGAGCAGCACCGAGGCCATAACTGCTGGCATCAGCGCTGACCACTGTCAGTTTGTTTGCGTCATAGTAGCACAGGGCTGGAGCACCTATGAGCATTGTTTTGGCTTTGTTGAACGCTCGTTCCTGGGGTTCGTCCCAAACCCATACCATCTCTTTCTTAAGCAGATTAGACAGTGGATACAGCACTGTGGACAGACCAGGCAGGAACTTCCCAACATAGTTCACCAGCCCAAGCACCTGTCTCAGCTGCTCCACATTTGTCGGACGAGGCATTTTAGCGATAGCATCCACTTTGCTCTCGTCAGGCTTTACACCATCAGCACTAATGATGTGTCCGAAGAACTGCAGTTCAGTTTTCCCAAAGTGACACTTGGCCCTGTTCAACTTAAGACCGGACGCCTTAATCGTCTGCAAAACTGCATTAAGTCGGCGGTCGTGTTGCTCCTTAGTAGATCCATAAACCAGAATATCATCCATCACGACAACCGTTCCTTCGAGGTCCTTAAGTAGATTAGTCATCAGTCGCTGGAAAATCTCAGGAGCAGACGTGATCCCGAATGGTAAGCGTTTGAAGCAAAACCGGCCCATAGGGGTAATGAATGTGGTCAGCCTTTGGCAGCTGGGGTCTAACGGAATTTGCCAAAACCCACTAGAAGCATCCAGAGTGGAGAAAATCTTGGCTCCAGCCAGTTTAGGTGTTATGTCATCTAATGTAGGTAAGATATAGCGTTCCCGCTTAACGCTTTTGTTTAATCGTTTTAGATCTACACACACCCTGACTTCATCCTTATTGCGTTTTGGAGCAGGCACCATTGGGGCACACCAATCTGTTGGTTCGGTGACCTCCTCAATGATCCCAAGATTCAGCATCCGCTTTAGTTCTTTCTCCACCTTAGGAAGGAGGGGAAAAGGGACTCGGCGTGGTGTATTGACGCTGTATGGAATTGCCTCTTCCGTCAGCTCAATTTTAACCGGCATACAGTTCAGTAGCCCTATTTCCCCAAACACGTCACCGGATAACAAATAGTCACCACTGATGGCATTGACTCGTTTGACCAGTTTCATTCGCTTTGCCACTGCTCTGCCTAACAGGTTACTGACAAACTGTCCTTTGATAACTGTAATCCAGTACTGGTATGTCTGACCGTTGTGTGTGGTGGTAGCGAGGAACGAACCCACACATCTGACCTTTCCCCCTGGACTGTACACCGTTGATCTGGACTTCTGCAGTTTTGGTTTTTGCTGTAGATTGTTAAACGTTGAGTCTGTCATGACTGTGGTATCAGCACCAGTATCAATTTTAAAATTCACTGGGCTACCATTCACCAGCAGCTCAATGTCCCAGTCGATATCTGAATCTGACTCTTCAATGACATTTGACTTTGCTGTTGCTCTTAAGAACAGTTCACCAATGAAGAATGAATCCTCATCTGAATCAGTAGCCGCTTCAGCTCTGACTTGTTTTAGCATTTTTGATTTACACACAGCCTCGAAATGTCCCATTTTGTTGCACTTTCTGCATCTTTTATTTCGGGCAGGACAGTTTTCCTTTCTGTCATGCATCCTATCGCATCTGTGACAGTTCTGTGTATTCTCACTGTATTTCTGTGCTTGTTTCTGCCGTGGTTTCTCATAGCTCCTCTTTGTGCTGCTAAACTGTTTCCGTCTCACCTCATTCACTGTAGTTTCCACGCGCTCTGCACTTTGCTGTTTCACTTGTTCACTCTGACGTGCAAGCTGGATGGCCCTCTCCAGAGTCAGATCCGCTTCCAGTTGAAGTTTTTGAGAAACCTCCTTATCCATTATTCCAATAACGATCCGGTCCCGGATCTGTTCATCTTTCCCCGCGCCAAACTCGCAGTGCTGCGCGAGCTCGTATAAGCTCCGCACAAAAGCTTCAACCGTCTCCCCGGCCCTCTGGCTCCTTTTGTGAAAACAGGCGCGGTCATGGATAACGTTTCTTTTTGGAACGAAGTGTTCATCAAACTTCTGCATCACTAGGGCGAATTCATACTCTGGATGTAGCATATCCTCAGTTGCGGCGGGAAACACGAAAGAGCTGTAAATAGGTTCGGCATCCCTCCCCATAGAGTACAGGAGCGAATTTACCTGCACCTCACCGCTCTCCCTGTCGAGTTTCGACGCGACTCTGAAGCGGGAGAACCTCTGCCGCCAGGTCGGCCACTCCGCAGGCTGGGCAAAATCAAACGGCTCCGGAGGTCCAAACTTTGCCATTTTGCTCTCTCGGTAGGCGTTTAAGTCCTTAATTCTGACACCATGTCATGTAATGAGGACAGACGAGGGTAGCCATCAACCGTTGAAGAGCCGGGCTTGCCTTTATTAGCACGAGCATTCACTCACGACATGTGTACAACACTCTTATTCGAACTCCTTAGTTCTGTATAGTTCCCAAGTGCGCCCCCAGTGGGCAGGAACCCAAACTACTGTTACTATAGATAAACAATAGTATCTCACAACAAACATTAGCTTGGCCAATGCTATCGTGCTATGCTAACTCAGCTAAGCTAATAGTGAAGCATCAAGCCAGTGTAGTATTTGATGGAAGCTAATGCTAAAGTCCTAAAGACAGCCATGTTGACGCCACCATGTGTTGAGGAGGAGCTCAAAACAATCCCTGCATGTTGAACTGCAGAGGCCAAACTTTATTCAGCTGAAAGTTTACAAAACAGATGAATAAATTAGCACTCTAAACTTTATCTGGTAAAGTAAAAGTATTGTAGGGCAAGCTAAGTGTGCTAAATGTTTTCAAAGTTAGCAAAAGCGCTAACATTGAGGTTGGTTCAGAAGATGTTTCCTGCTGTAGAGAAATGGAGAGAACGTTTCTCCACAGCAAAATCTCTGCTGATCCCGTGTTTCTGGATGTCTCCCAGGACTTTTTCAGTAAATCGGATCCGTTCCTGGAGATCTACAGAGTGAACGATGACGCCACCATGCAGCTCGTCTACAGGACTGAGGTAGCAGATCCACTGAGATCCTCAGTTTGGGTTAATCTGGTTGAGTCTAAAGTCTTTGACTCTGTTCTCCTCAGACGGTCATGAATAATCTGAATCCGGTTTGGAAAACCTTCAAAGTGTCTCTGAACTCGCTCTGCAGCGGAGACCATGACAGGAAGCTGCAGGTAAGACTCCGCCCATCCCTCACACGATGATGTCAGCTGATGATGTCACAGCTCCAGGTTAAATGTGAACATCTGATTGGCTGCTGCAGCAGACTGCACTTTAGCTAACAGTGACAGGAAAACCTTCATCTTTATCTTCCTCTGTCAGTCTGTCTGGAGCCTCAGATGTTTTTTTAAACCACAGGGCGGAGGTCTGACCTCTGACCCCTGAGACTTTAGGAGTCAATCTCAAACTGGACCATAGAGTAACTTTGAGTTTTAGCTGTGAAAACAGATTCTTGGGAATTTCCTCGAGAAGCTAGCCTGGTGAGCTAACGTAGCCGGCAAGCTAATTGTTGGTAGCAACTGCTAGCCAGCCGCATTAGCTCGCTAAGCTAGCTAATTTCCTGCTATGCACATGTGCTTCACTACAGGGCAGGTGGCATGCTGAACAAGAACTGAGCAGGAAGGGATGTATGGGGTGCCATTAGTGCCTTTACATCATCAGAAACGAACATCAGTGGTTATTTAGGAACAAAATGGAGGTTTGTTTTATTTTCACCGTGTCATTCATTCGTTCATAAAGGTTCAGTTATAAATTAAACCGAGTCGCCTCAGAGCTGTTCACACAGCGCTGCATTGCAGACCCGCTGTCGGAACCGGGCCAGGTGGTTCTGACCCGCTGTCGGAACCGGGCCGGGTGGTTCTGACCCGCTGTCGGAACCGGGCCGGGTCTCCAGTCTGCTCTGTGTTCTGGTTCCAGTGCACCGTGTGGGACTGGGACTCCAACGGGAAACATGATTACATCGGAGAGTTCGAGGCGTCCTTCAAGGAGATGAGAGGCGCCATCGACGGCCGGCAGGTGAGACCGCAACCTTCAGCTTGAAACCAGTGACACACACACCGTGACACACACACCGTGACACACACACCGTGACACACACACCGTGACACACACACTGTTTTGCTCCTCGATATCTTACAGAAATCATTTCTGTCTCAGCGTCGCCGCTGCAGGTTTGTGTTTTTCTCCAGAGCTCAGGATCGTCCTCCATGTTCTTCAGGGTTTCAGATTGAAGGTCCTGAATGATCTGGATGCAGGTTACTGGTTTCAACTGGTTACTGGTTTCAACTGGTTACTGGTTTCAACTGGTTACTGGTTTCAACTGGTTACTGGTTTCAACTGGTTACTGGTTTCAACTGGGAGGAGTCTGATGGAGACGATGGGAATCTGGTGAACAGAGCAGAAAGAGGAAACAGGAAAATGGCTGAAGCCAGAAATAATCATAAAAGAACCCTTGTTGTGTGAAATTACATTTTCTATTTCTCATAGGTTGTTAGATTCAGACAAACTGTCCCAGATCTCCTGAGGGTCGGTGTGAACAGGAAGTGACCCAGAAGGACCTTCCTGTTCTCCTGGTTCTGCTCTCTGAGGGTTGGCTGTAAATATGGGTTTATGTCATAAGTATAGCAGGAACAGATCCGACCAATCATTCAGAAACAGAAATAAGTTCAGATTCTTCTAGATGGCCGGCCAGCTGGTTTCCATGGAAACATGACAGCATTCCTGAGCCGGAGAACGACAAGACTCCTTACTAGACCTCTTCAGATTGATGAATCCTGAAGTGGGCCGGCAGAATCCTGAACCTCTGGGGAGACGGCAAGAGGAGCCGCCGCCGGGCCACGCCGCACCGTTGGGCCACGCCGCACCGTTGGGCCACGCCGCACCGCCGGGCCACGCCGCACCGCAGGGCCACGCCGCACCGCAGGGCCACGCCGCACCGCCGGGCCACGCCGCACCGCCATGCTACGCTACGCTACGCAACGCCACGCTACCAATACTTATCTGCTTCCTGTCAGCTGGCCGTTTGCCTCTGAACTACAAATCCCTTTCCTCCATACCAGAACGAAGCTGAAGCTGGATCCGATTGCAGCTCCTAACCCTCCTGATCAGGACAAGCTGGTGGCGACCTCAGGGTGGTAACCGCTGCTGAGTGAGGGGCGACGCTTCCCCATGTACCATGAATTCACAGTAAAACGACCTGAAGCTCGTGGTTCTGGGGGTGTGAATACTTTATTGATCAAATTGATTTCATAAATAATGTGAACGCAGTCAAACATCTGAACTGTTCACCAGTGAAACATGAATCGTTTGTTCACACGGATCCATGCTGAAACAAAACGGGTCAAAGATCCAGACGAAAACCTTCCAGAGGTCTGAGTGACGCTCCTGTTTCCTGTTTCCTGTTTCCTGTTTCCTGTCTGTGTTCCAGGTCCAGTGGCCGTGCATAAATCCCAAATACAGAACCAAGAAGAAGAACTACAAGAACTCTGGGATCGTCATCCTGAACCAGTGCAAGGTGAATTCTGCTCCAGAGGTCCGGTTCTGTCACAGCACACTTGGCCGGAACCGCTCCGCCTGCTGACCCAAACAGAGCAGAACAGAACCATCAGAACCAGACCGAACAGAACCCAGAGGAGAGCTGCTTCTGTTCTCTTCCAGACTGAAACTTTTGAATTAATTACATTAATTTGGGTCAGAACCGGTGTCCAGTCCAGAACCTTTGGTTGTCCTGGTATCGGCTGCAGATCATATTTCTGGTTCTGAACAAAAAACATTTTTAGTTTTGCTGTTTCAGGTCTGAACTGTTCTTCTGCTCTTTTAATCAATCAGTATTTATTTTTCTGACCGTCTTCATCCCGATTAGAAACTCTTTGGCCGCGTTCGCCTGCTCTGATTGGGTCAAAGATCCAGAGGGTCCAGCTGATCAGACGGCGTCTGATCAGCTGGACACACTGACTAACACACACACACACACACTAACACACACAGACGGCGTCTGATCAGCTGACGGCGAAGCTTCAGTGATTCACAACAGAGTTTCTGTTTCCTGTCTCAGATCATCAAGATGCATTCCTTCCTGGATTACATCATGGGCGGCTGCCAGATACAGTTCACTGTAAGAACACACACACACACACACACACACACACACACACACACACACACACTAACACACACACACACTGACTAACACACACTGACTAACACACACACATCCCTCTGCAGACATCAAGACCCAGAAAATTTCCTCCAGAGATCTCAGAATTTCACAAAGGTCAGATCGGGATCAGTGTCCCGCTTCTCATTGCTGTCTGGGTCTGCCTGGCATTGCCATGGCAACGGTAACCAGGACAACTGCACTGGCAGCCTCCGTGTCCCAGTTAGAGGCTCACTGGCTCTAACTGCTCCAGTGGAACCAGTGGAGCCAGCAGCAGACAGGCTGGGTCCAGTTTGACTCGTCTGGCTCTGATCAGACGGCGCTGGTCGGTTCGGTTCGGCCCGCCGTTCGGTTCGGCCCGCCCGCCGGTTCGGTTCGGCCCACCCGCCGGTTCGGTTCGGCCCGCCGGTTATTCAACCTGTCATTACGGAAAAAACATGGAGTTCATGTTTCACATTTTCAGTTTTATTCATTCATCTGTAAATGTCACCATTTCAAACTAAATGTTTAGTGAGGAAGTCAATATAAGGCTAAATATTTAGCTACTGTTAATTCGCTTGTGGAAGTGGATTACCAAAATAAAAGCTTGATCTTCCAAACTCCTGATTTCAAACTTCTTCATCTTCGTTTCTTTTGGTGAACTTTCAGCTCAGACCAAAAAGTGTTCAGTTTTAAACCTAACAGACGTGTGACGTCAGTAAACGTCACATACAAGCGTTACATTTGCTTCCGTCTCCGGATTGTTTATTTGCTGTTTTTATTTGGCGTCTTTGGCGGCTCACCGGGGGATTGGGGCAGCAGGGAGTTTTGGTGAATGAAAAACAGAATTGAAATTCCGGTTTTGGGACGGATCCAGCCAGAGGAGCGGCGGAGGTTTTGGCCGGGATGAAGTTTGTTTTCTTCTGTTTTGATTTGTGTTTGGAAAATCAGCCGGAAAAGAGACAAACTTCATATTCAAAGACAAAAATGAAACTTTTGAACAGAGTTTCTGATGGACGAGTTACAAACTGCAGTTTGACGCCATTTTGCTCTGCTAGCTCCACACGGTAGCATGTCAGCTGCACCAGCTGCAGTTTAATACATTCATGGATTCATGTCAGCATGAATTCTGCGCACAGTGATCCAGTTAAATGTTGAGCTCCAAGCTAAATTGTTACATGTTAGCTTAACTTGGCGCTGAATATTTAGCTAGCTCAGAAATACGGCTAACGTAGCTAACATGACGATTATGAATGGATGAATGACGTGAAAAAGTGAAGCTCAGGATACAGAACTGATAACTTTGTAACTTTACAAGCGGCGGCTAAGGACCGGAACCAGAACTGGAACTGGAACCATGACCGGAACTAGGTCCAGAACCAGAACCAGCTGTTTTATGTGGCAGCAGCTTCCTATCGTCTCCAGAGGAAACTTCCTGTTTTTCTCAGCTTCTGTGACTGACGCTTCCTTTCTGATCGTCATGGAAACGTCTTCCCGGCGGGTAGCCTCTGATTGTCCGTTTCCTCTGCAGGTGGCCATCGACTTCACGGCGTCCAACGGCGACCCCCGGAACAGCTGCTCCCTGCACTACATCCACCCCTTCCAGCCCAACGAGTACCTGAAGGCGCTGGTGGCCGTGGGCGAGATCTGCCAGGACTACGACAGGTGGGTCAGAACCGGCGGCGCCGCTCGGCGTCAGGCTGGGCTCTCAGAGTCCCCTCTGGGATTAACATCCTGAAATAATCTGATGGTTCATTTCTGCTCATTAGCTTAAAAAGTTCATCTCAGCCCAACGCAATGCGAAGACTCCTGATGTGCTAAAAGGACTTAGCCTGTCACCGAAGATATGCTAATGTAAAGTAGCATCTCAATGCTAACATGTAGCTGCTAATGCTAATGTTAGCGTCCACAGTCCATATTTCTAAAGAAGCTCCATGAATGATCAGACAAAGGTGATCAGTCTGTGAAGAAGCTGAAGATTAAAACTATAAATGTCTTTGATGTTGACCTCATATTATTTTAGAAATTATTTGACTTAATTCATTTTCATTTATCCTCAGAAACTTGAGAAGAAACTCCAGATGTTGGAAATAGAAATATGACTAACTCAAATTCTGATGGACTTTTGTCCTGAACAGGAAGTAGCCTCCCCTCAGCCAATCAGTTTGTTCCTGAACAGGAAGTAGCCTCCCCTCAGCCAATCAGAGTGTTTCTCTGTCTCCTCTCTCTGCAGTGATAAAATGTTCCCAGCGTTTGGCTTCGGAGCCCGGATCCCTCCAGACTTCAAGGTAACGTCCCGCCGGGCCATCCCAGCATACACTCTGCTCTGAGAGGTAGCTGCTGCATTTCAAGCAGCGCCCCCTGCTGACCTCTTTTCCCTTCCCATGATGCATTCTGATCAGCAAGAAACTGATCTGCTCCACTTTGGGTCCCGGCTATTACTTCAGATCCGAATGATCAGAACCAATAAACCCACAGCCGATGATGATGATGATGAAGAAAGAGAGCTTTCATCTTCCTCTCTTGTTCAATCAAAAATCAAACACAACTTTCTGTTTCCTGCAGGTTTCCCACGACTTCGCTGTGAATTTCAACAAGGACAACCCGGAGTGTGCCGGTAGGCTCTGCTCTCCGATTGGTCCAAACGAGAGGAACGGTCCTGCTCTCCGATTGGTCCAAACGAGAGGAACGGTCCTGCTCTCCGATTGGACCAAACGAGAGGAACGGTCCTGCTCTCCGATTGGTCCAAACGAGAGGAACGGTCCTGCTCTCCGATTGGTCCAAACGAGAGGAACGGTCCTGCTCTCCGATTGGTCCAAACGAGAGGAACGGTCCTGCCCACAAACAAATTTTTTCCCACCTAAAAATTAAATAATCGAACACCAAATTAAAATCCTGTTCTTAAAACTAAATTCTGATCTGATTCTTCATTCATTCAAGTTTCTGTTGCCATGACAACATGCTCTTAACTGAATAGAATAGAATAGAATTCAACTTTATTATCACATGTACAAGCAACGAAATGTAGTTTGCATCTATCCAGAAGTGCTATACATGATATAAATATTTATAAACAGGCGTATGAAGATATAAACAGAATATTGATGTGCTATAAATAAAATGCTTTGTACAAATATAAATATAAATGAGAGCTTATGTACATATTATACAAATTACACAGATTATACAGAATATACAGGAATATGAAGAATGGATTGTATATATATTAGTTGTTTTATAATACAGGATAATAATGGCAAATTAGATTTACAGATTATATAAAGATTGTATGTGAGGGGAACAGTCCAGGGATGGGGGGGACAGTCCTTATAGTTTGTGTCAGGAGGCGTTCGCGTCCTTCCTCTCCTCACTGACTATTGATCAGATTGATCAGCAGCGGCTTTGATCCGCTGATGGCTCCTCTGTCTGTCTGCTGACCTCCAGCAGGAAGTTTCCTTTTCTCCGTCTGCGTCATTTTAACCTCAGCCAGCAAACACGGGCCGCAGCAGTCAAAGGATATTCACAGTGAAACTCAGACCAGCTAGCCGTTAGCTTTTTGCTGCTAGCGGCTCCAATCAGAAGCAAAGTATTTGATTTAAGGAAACAGCGCAGACATCAGGATTATTTTGCTTATCATGAAATAATGCTTTGAAAATCCTGAACTTTTAGTTTCTGGAGGAGCGAAAATGATTTCTGGATCTATGAAAGGACTTCCTGAGGTAGTAACTTAGTTAGATTACTGATTACTTGATTTGGAAAGTAACTAAGTTACATTAAAAGTAACTTTTTTAGTTACTTTCAGCAGCTGCTAACAACACTTGTGAAAATCACATTGATCTTTGCCAATAATTAATTGTAAGATATTTTATATTGTAACATCAACAATGTGTCTCCACTGATCAGGTTGAACTGAACAGGAGATTAAAACTAGTACAAAAAAAACTAACAATTTGTAAAGAGTTTTAAAGAGTGACTAAAACTACCTCAATAAGAGACAAATTCTGGGCTTTATTAATGTTTCTGCTCATTTCCAAATGCAGCAACCCGACACTCATTAAATCTCAAGCCACTTTAAATCACTTATAATATTCGACAGAAACTCAAACTAGTTCAACAAAATGTCGCTCCTCCCTGCGGTGTTTGCATTTCTGTCGTTGCTGATGCTGTCGCGCAGAAACGGCGATCACTGGACAAGACGCGCAGAGGAAATGCAGTTAAAGAGACAGTAACGCAAAGTGGTCTCCATCAGTCACTGTAGTGGATTTGAAGTAGCAACGCGACACTCACATCATTCTGAAGCCAACTTCAGGTTCCTGTCATAGAGCATGTTGATCACAGTGAGCTGTCAAAAGTCCACTTCAATGCATCTAATGGACGGTCATTTATTTTGGTAAGTTTTCTTAGCATGCTAGTTATTATCCTATTTAAGGCTAATGCTAGCCTTCCAGTGAGAGCAGCTTTCACATGCTAGTTGTTGGCATACTTAATGCTAGCATTAGCCTCCTTCTCATTTTCCAATGCCAGCCTGTCATTCATCATTACTCAGCTCAGCAGCTAGCTTGAGCATGGACACGGCCTCCTGCTACTAGGAAGTAGCCACTGCTGGATGGACAGTAGTCTTCTTTTTGCCGCTGATCTTGTGCTACAAACAACAAGAACATGAGCTTCACTATTTAAAAGTTTAGTTGCATTTTTCTCTTCATGTGCAGAAATGATAAATTTTCACTTTTAAAATATTTAGCATTTTAACATCTGAAGTTATTGGACTGACTGACTCATTGTAAGCGGTTTGTTTTGGACCTGCTCAGGTATCCAGGGTGTGGTGGAGGCATACCAGGCCTGCCTACCCAAGCTGCAGCTCTATGGCCCCACAAACATCGCCCCCATCATCCAGAAGGTCGCCAGGTCCGCCTCGCAGGAGGTCCACACCAAAGAGGCCATGGTGAGACGTTGCCTTCAGGAACCTCTGGTTCCCTCCCATCCAAACTGACCTGCACTTCCTGCTCCAGCAATACTTCATTCTGCTGATCCTGACTGACGGCGTCATCACCGACATGGCCGACACCAGGGAGGCCATCGTCCAGGCCTCCCATCTTCCAATGTCCATCATCATCGTCGGGATCGGGAACGCTGACTTCGGTGACATGCAGATGCTGGATGGGGATGACGGGATCCTGCGGTCGCCCAAAGGAGAACCCGTCCTCCGGGACATCGTCCAGTTTGTCCCCTTTCGCAACTTCAAACATGTGAGTTTCAGAAAACCAGAGAATATTCATAAAAACTCATGATGCCCATTCTTTGTCCTTATTGCTCAGTTCCAGACATGTTGGAGGACCTTTTGAACTGAAGACGTTTTGTTCTGGAAAAGCGACTAGTCTTTGAAGCAGGGTTAGGAGTTCATATCAAACAGCATTTTGTTTCCTCTTGTGTCCTCTCCAGGCGTCTCCGGCTGCTCTGGCTAAGAGCGTCTTAGCAGAAGTGCCCAACCAGGTGGTTGACTACTACAACAGCAAGGGCATCAAGCCCAAAGTGCCCAGTGAATACCCGTCTTCCAGGCCGTTCGGCCCCTGAACTTCAGCACCACAGCAGACCAACCTCACAAAATGTTTACTGTCTTGTGTTTTTTGTCAAAGCGGATGCTAAAGATGACGCACGCAGTATTTACCCATGAGGCATTGGGGCCATCTATCCTTGAACCAGTTGGCCTTCACAGTTTTGTTCTGGGGGACCAAGTCTAGGAACCACTTGGTTCCTGTTTTGATGCTGCCGGTGTAGTACTTTTAATGATGTCATCGACTGAAACATTTGCTGCCTTTCATATCAAATAATAATTCCCAATGGCAGCCCCGTTGAGCTGCACTCGTCTTCCTCTCTGGATGAAGGCCGAGATGCTTTTCAGGACAGCAGGTCAGAGAGCTGCTGCTCTCCTGGTAACCGCTGAAGATCATAAGACCTGTAGATCCAAAGTCCGTCTGATCCACCCTAGATAGGCATCTGAAAGGTTCAGTCAACATTTCCATTGATCGTTTATTTGTTGAAATGAAAGCTCAGGTTTTGACATCCCAGAACCAAGAACATAGTTGAACAAAGAGGCAGTTGAACCTTCAGAAGCAGCAGTTTGGTTTCCGTCTGGCCAGGGAACACTGGACCAGCTCTACATCCTCCGCAGGGAGTACAAGGGCTTATGGGAGTTTGCCCAACTGGCCCACATTTGTTTGAGCTGAAGAAGGTTCAACCATGTCCCTCACGGGCACCTGTAGGAGTCCAGGGACCTTTATTAGGGATTCTCTGTTCCTGGTGAACTCTGGTGAACTCTGGTGAACTCTGGTGAACTCTGGTGAACTCTGGTGAAGCTGCCGTTTATCACCAGTCCTGTTCATGAATTGCTCGACATGTGGGAGGCGCCGTCGCTCCTCCTCCATTTATTTCCTGTGGGACTTGTGCAATGAGGCAACAGTCACTTGCACTCGTCCAGAGGAATTTGTGGCTGGGAAACAAGTAGACATGCACACCTGGGCATGTTGCTGCTGTTGCTGCCATATTCCGCACATTGAGCCCATAACTTATATGAACAGGATTTACAGGCGTAGCCGAGTGCCAAGAAGGCTGAGTTTGTTAATCTGTGGATTTTATTCCTTGCTTTATTCGAATGATGTGGTTCTGCTGGCTTTTTCTGGCCTGGAGCTGCAGAATCCAGAGGGACGATTCACAGCCAAGTGTCAGGCACCTGGACGTCTGAGGCAATGGCTGAACCGGTTTGGCCTCCGGGTTGGAGGGACGTTCCTCCCTCAAGTGGAGCAGTTCATCCATCCTGTGGTCTTGTTCTTCAGTAAAGGGAGGATGGATAAGGAGATTGATAGACAGATCAGTGCAGCTGCCGCTGCGATGTGGACACTGCATGGGTCCACTGCGGTCAGGAGAGAGCAGAGTCGAAAAGCAAGACTTGCTGGTTGGTCTACAGACCATCCCTGACTGCACGGTTGGAGAAATCCTGCCTCTTCTTTACTTACAAATGACCAGAAAGTCAAACAGTTTTGTTGGGTTTCTGTAAGCTGGTGTTGGTTCTGTTCGTTGTGCCGGTCCGGTGGAAGCTGATGGCAGAAGCTGTGACAGGTCAGAGGTTTCAGAAATCACATGTTGGGTTCTTGTAGCGTCTTTTCTGATGGATTTGACCAGAATCAGAACTGGACCTTGAGATCAGTGGACTTTCAGAGGACGTCCCTGCAGGATCGTTGGATGTTTCTAAGGCCAGGAGGTCATGACACCGTCCACTTCCTTTGAGCTAGCTGGCCATGCTACTGGTGCAGAAAGTCATTGACCACAAGGTGTGAAGATCCGCTACAATTAATGTCACCATGTTGGTCCTGAAACTTCTGTGGCATCTTCACATGAACCATGGTTTCATTCATACAGGCTTCACCAGCTGAGAAGGTCTTTGCAGACAGCAGCTGCTAGGACCTGCTGCTAGAACCTGCTGCTAGGACCTGCTGCTAGGACCTGCTGCTAGAACCTGCTGCTAGAACCTGCTGCTAGAACCTGCTGCTAGGACCTGCTGCTAGAACCTGCTGCTAGAACCTGCTGCTAGGACCTGCTGCTAGAACCTGCTGCTAGAACCTGCTGCTAGGACCTGCTGCTAGAACCTGCTGCTAGGACCTGCTGCTAGGACCTGCTGCTAGGACCTGCTGCTAGGACCTGCTGCTAGGACCTGCTGCTAGGACCTGCTGCTAGGACCTGCTGCTAGGACCAGCTGCTAGGACCTGCTGCTAGGACCTGCTGCTAGAACCTGCTGCTAGAACCTGCTGCTAGGACCTGCTGCTAGAACCTGCTGCTAGGACCTGCTGGTAGAACCTGCTGGTAGAACCTGCTGGTAGAACCTGCTTGTAGAACCTGCTGCTAGGACCTGCTGCTAGAACCTGCTTGTAGAACCTGCTGCTAGGACCTGCTGCTAGGACCTGCTGGTAGAACCTGCTGCTAGGACCTGCTGCTAGGACCTGCTGCTAGAACCTGCTGGTAGAACCTGCTGCTAGAACCTGCTGCTAGGACCTGCTGCTAGAACCTGCTGGTAGAACCTGCTGGTAGAACCTGCTGGTAGAACCTGCTGGTAGAACCTGCCTCTGCCTTGACAGGTTCCCAGGTGACTCCGTCTCACCTGCTCCATCAGATTCTCCTTGCTGGATCGCTGCCTGATGCTGGTTGGCGTTCTCCACCTTCAGGTCTTGAGCTCCTTCAGAAGAAGAAGGAGCTCAGAGCAGATCCCTGGTGCATCCCACCTGAACCTGTGTGGCACGACCTCACACCTCACCACAGTGTCTCTGTCCTCACTTCCTCATCCGGGACTTCGGTTCCTGTCTCGGTTCTTTCTCTGTTCTCTGTGGATCCACAAGGACAGAGCAAATCTTTTGGAGCTTCTCTATGGTTCTTCAGGTCTTCACCTCCAGGAAGCTGCAGAGCTTTTCCAGGAAGCTGCAGAGCTTTTCCAGGAAGCTGCAGAGCTTTCCAGGAAGCTGCAGAGCTTTTCCAGGAAGCTGCAGAGCTTTTCCAGGGAGCTTCAGAGCTTTTCCAGGAAGCTGCAGAGCTTTTCCAGGAAGCTGCAGAGCTTTTCCAGGGAGCTTCAGTCAGCCGGTCATTTGCACAGTGTAGCTGGATTAGCTCAGCGTGAATCAGGAAGTTCTCATCACAGTTTCCACATTTTGGAGATTCTGCGAGTGACTCATCAGGTCAACAGGCTCCATGAGTCCATCAGCTTGGTGACTGTTGCTGTTTGGACCTGTCCAAGTATTCCAGAGCTTGCAGGATTAACACACCATCTGACTTTCTGCACTGACTGGACTCGCGAGATCGATTATTTGTGCCAGAGTATCGGTCTTAGTCGGAGGCTTGTAGATTCAGTCACGGGGCGACGCCAGCGATCTGTGAAGCCCATGTATCTATGGACATCGGCTGATCTGATGTTTTGGTCTTCAGCTGTCAGATCTCAGGGCTATTTTAGTCGGAACATCATGAGTACGATAGGAAGTGTAAAACAATAGCCACACAAATACCAACTGAAATCCGTTACTATCAAAACCCGCAGAGTGCTTCTGCATGGAGGGAGCTCAGAAACGCTGAAACTCTTTTCTGATCCTTCCTAGAGTTTACATTGGCAAGACTTCTGGTTCAAACTCTGGTCTGAATAATGGATCTAGTCCAGCGGTCAGAGGCTTCCTGATCAGATCAGATTTTGAAAAGTTGGCTGCAAGCAGTGAGTTCTGGCTGTCATCCGCCCAGCAGGAACCTTTTGGAGGAAACATGAAGCATCAGACTTTAGCCGTGTGTAAAAATGCTAAGTGCAGCACCTTGAGCATCCGCTGTGCATGCAGGCCGACGGCCGAGAGCAGAAAAGCACACAAACTCAACGTGACCAATCGGAGCGCCGCCTGCCTGCAGGCAGGCCGTCTGCCGAGCAGGCAGGCGATCGAATGTTCCCAACTCTCCCTGCTGTTTTTATAACAATGTGTTGGTGTTTTGTTAAACTCTGGTATTTTACAAACCATTTTGTAGATGAAGAGCTTCCTTCAGAGACGTTTGCATCCCCAGTTGTCCCCGGTTCCGATGCGCTGCGGTTCCGATGCGCTGCGGTTCCGAAGCGCTGCGGTTCCGATGCGATGCGGTTCCGATGCGCTGCGGTTCCGATGCGCTGCGGTTCCGATGCGATGCGGTTCCGATGCGCTGCGGTTCCGAAGCGCTGCGGTTCCGAAGCGCTGCGGTTCCGAAGCGCTGCGGTTCCGAAGCGCTGCGGTTCCGAAGCGCTGCGGTTCCGATGCGCTGCGGTTCCGATGCGCTGCGGTTCCGAAGCGCTGCGGTTCCGATGCGATGCTGTTCCGATGCGATGCTGTTCCGATGCGATGCGGTTTCGATGCGCTGCGGTTCCGGCAGACGCCTGGCGCCTTGATTTGCATGCGGCTGTAAATACGATGTTCCCATGACGACCCCTCTGTTCTCCAGCATGTTCAGGAAACCATGTGAGAAGATTTAAAAGCACAAACTGAGGATCTCTGCAGGAACCGTCTGTTGGACTTCCAGGTCCGTTTACCAGCTCCAGAACCCGACCAGAACCCTCAGTGTATATTAACTTGAGAAATAATGAGGTTTTAAAAACAGGCTTTAAAGCCAGAAAATGATGAAAAGTTACAAGCCGTACATGTCATTGAAACGGATCAGAACCAGTTAGGTTTCCCGTCCAGCGCCGGGCCACTGGGTCAGCTGATGGACGGAACCAGGAGAGTTCAGCTTTTATCCTCCTCGCTCTGTTCGCTCCGTTTCAGTGAGTTTCTGTCTGACTGCCGGCAGCCACATAACACATGGCTATGTAAGCTGCAGCGTGCGTGTGTGAGCAGATAGAAGAGGCTAATAGACGGACCGGAAGAGGAAAGGACAGAATCCGTAACACTTCTGTCCGTCCTCATGTCTGTCTGACTGAAACCAGGTCCGATTCGGCAGCTGGGACATTTTTTATCTCAGAAACTTTCCCACATTTATTGACATCATCAGTCCATGGAAACTGACTGTAGACCAGCAGTCCACAAACCCTTCAACCTTTAACCCCCCAAAATAGAGCCAGAGTGCTGACCTCTGACCTCTGACCTGGTGACCCCGTTACATTATTTATCTGTAGTTATGTATGGATTTGTTTTGGAACAATGAGATTTTTGACATTTGATTTCATCATTTAAAACGTGGCTGTCAGACTAATGTTCCTTTCTAATGTCTAGACGGCCACAGAAAAAAACTAAGGCGGGCCGAATTTGGCCCCCGGGCCTCTGGTTGAACACATAATGTAATAGTTAAACTCCTGGGTTTGGAAACCGATCAGAGCTAAACCTGGACAGGAAGTCCTGCTGTCCTTCGTTTGTGCTTGTTTTTCTGAGTTACAGTGTGAAACGTTTTCACTCCTTGGATGTTTTCCTCAAGCCTGCAGAAAAAACTGGAAACAACTTTCTTTTTACTAATTATTTAATTAAAATGTAAAGTCTGCGCTTCGTGTCTCAGAGCTGTTGCCATGGTTACTCACCTGCATGACGCTCATGTATCACCAGGTCCACTAACAGAACATTCTTTGCTTTGATGAGGCACAATTT
Source organism: Poeciliopsis gracilis (assembly GCA_911649635.1). Taxonomy (NCBI): domain Eukaryota; kingdom Metazoa; phylum Chordata; class Actinopteri; order Cyprinodontiformes; family Poeciliidae; genus Poeciliopsis; species Poeciliopsis gracilis. The sequence continues at coordinate 947,338 of CAJVRI010001204.1, read as the reverse complement.
TACTTGTTGGTCATTTTTGGGAAACCAAAGAAAGAAAACCTGAACATCACCACAAACTCACCCCTCCACTGTGAAGCACGGTGGTGGCAGTGTCATGCTCTGCTTCCCAGCAGCAAATCCTGAAGTCCTGCAGGATAATCTGAGTCAGGTTAATGTTCCAGCTGAAACTGCTCAGAAACGAGGAGAATGTGCCTGAGTGGCCTAGTCAAAGCCCACATATCACTCTGAGCTGATTCTCGTGGGAGGATGGAGGAAGCCCCAGTTGTCGAATGTTTGCAAAAGCTTGTTAAAAATGATTTTGACCATAACTTTATGCAGAAAAGCAACAAGAGTTGAAGCAGCGCTGAGTCGGGGTGTGAATACTTTCAAGCTCCTGTCTGCTGATCACACGTTGTTTTTCTCTCATGTTTTCATGTTGGTGATCATTTTCTGCCCCATGTTTTGGACGCTGGAATCAAAGATGGAGGACAGGCGTTGAGTCACATGACTTCATGTTGACCTGCCAATGAATCGTCCATCAGCAGCAGCGAGTCGCTGCTTCCTTCACGGCTGAATATTTAGCTTGGATCTCGAGGCGTTCCTACCATCACCATGAGCTTTGGGTCCCGGCAGAGAGAACCAGGTCATGGATCCGAGCGGCCCAGATGGGTTTCCTCTGTAGGGGGGCTGGGCTCCCTTCCAGAGAGGCTCAGAGTGGAGCTGCTGCTCCTCCACATGGAGAGAGAGGATCAGCTGAGGCTCCCGCTCAGGATGGAGGCTCCCTGTGAGGCGTTCAGGTCCCAGCAGAGGAGAGGAGGACCGGGACCCGCTGGGAACGCCGTGGGAACGCCCTGGGAACTCCGTGGGAACGCCCTGGGAACGCCGTGGGAACGCCGTGGGAACACTGGGGGAACGCCCTGGGAACGCCCTGGGAACGCCGTGGGAACACCGTGGGATTCCCTGGAAGAGCTGGAACTAGAGGCTGGGACAGAATGCTGACCCCGTGACCCGACCCCAGATAAGATTGGATGGATGGATGGATGGATGGATGGATGGATGGATGGATGGATGGATGGATGGATGGATGGATGGATGGATGGATGGATGATGGATGGATGGATGGATGGATGGATGGATGGATGGATGGATGGATGGATGTTGGATGGATGGATGGATCTTCCTGTTTATTACTAGTTGAAAGTTTGTCTGGATTTATGGTTTCAGGTTTAGACGTCATACATGAGACTCATACATGAGACTCATACATGGAGCCTGTCATGAGTCGCAGTTTCATCAGCGTAAACAGAAACCCTGAGGAACCTGGAAGCTGTTGGAAACTTCCTGTCTGCTGATTAAAGCCTGGCCCTCCAGCTGACCCCGGGCTGCCTAATTAACGCTGTTCAGTGGGTCTTTAATCGCTGCTGCTGCTGATGAGCGCGGGTGACTCGGCTCTGATTGGCAGGTTAATGAGGATCGGCCAATCAGGAGCCAGCGCTGCAGCTGCCTGTTGTAAACAAGGAACTTTCACCTGAAACTGGTGACTTCTGTGGTCATTTGATCGGTTTCCATGGAAACAACACTTTGTGAATGCAGAAATGTGCTTTAATTATGTCCAGATGTGAGAGAGGAAACCTGACGGATACCAAGCCCCAGCTTTTATTTTGATAGTCCACTTCCTCTTATTGGCAAGTGGACTTGCAAATTAATGAAATGTTTAATTCTCTGCTTGCTGTTTAGTTCATGAACTAAATATTTAGCTAGCTTACAGCTAAATATTTAGGTGGAGGTAAATATTTAATTGCTAATTAAACATTTAGATTTCTAACTAAAACGTTTTGCTAATTTACTAAACATTTAGTGTGAAGCTGTGAGATTTGAATGAATGTTTTTCTGATGACTCGTGTTGCTGCTGATCATGAAGAGTTGGTTTATTGTTGATGAGTGTTTTGCACCTACATGGTTGTTTTGTAGATTCATGCGTGTGCAGCAGCAGGAGTCGTGGTTCTGGTTCTGGTTCTGGTTCTGGTTCTGTCGGTCGTCTCCCTCCTGCTTCCTGTCAGACCCCCGCCGCCCCTCGCCGTCTCCTCGTGTCTCCAGGCTGTTTTGGACTCCTGAACATGTCTGGGTCCAACAAGCTGTCAGCAGCTTGAATAAAGCTGGACACAGAGCTGCGTTCAGGTGGAAACAGCAAGGCGCTGCTGTCAGCCTGAGAGCTGCACAGGATTCGCTTCATGCACAGGAAACTGAACCTGCAGCAGCTTTGTTCTGGATGCTGCTGCCAGTTGTTAGAAAAATGCTTTTTACATTCAAAATGACTTAAAAATAATTTGACTTCCTGATTTAATGGCTTGAAATTGGGTCTCTGTCTCTTTAAGAAGCTCCTGCAGCAGCAGCTCCTGAAACGAGCTCAGCTGCTGTTTACTAATTGCTGCTGGCTAGTCTGAAGGAGTAGAGTGGGGGAAGAGCTGTGCCTCGGAGGCGGGGCTAAGTCCACCCAGGCGTTTTAACAGCTGACTGGTTGCCATGGGGATTAAAGGATTTCTGAAACATGAAATAAAGCAACACTAACTGGAAACACATTTATTTTACCTGACACCTTTAACAATATCAGTTTTTATTATAAAAATGTTGAAAATGGATTAAACTCTTTAAATGTCAAACTAAGTGCAGTCAGGGTGCACTTAGTTTCTCACTGTTTCAGTGCAGAACAAAGTGACACCAGGAGCCAGATCACCAGAACCTTCAGCTAATTATTTAGCTAATTAGAAAAACTAATTAGCTAAATAATGAGTCATTCTGTTTGCCAGATCTAGATTTGGTGAAATAAACATTTCACTCATTCATTAAGTAGTTTAGTTTGAAACTGTGACGTTTATAGATGAATGAATAAATATTTGTTTCAATCTGGTCAAATCTGATCAGCTCCATATTTAATGTTAATTTATTTGCTTGAGGAGCAAAGCTGGTTTATGTGCCATGGATCTGGTTAACCTGTAACTAACCCGTCTCACTGCGGGTCAACCAGCTAACCTCAGCTGGTTAACGGAGGAGGAGCAAAGCTTTATGATCTGCAGATCCATCAGCCTCAGATATATCGGCTCTGATCAATACCAGGACCTGAGGACCAGCCTGAATCAGGAGCGTCTGATTCCTGTCAGGAGGAAGAGGAGGAGGATGATGATGACCATCAGCGGTTTCTGCTGGAAGTGGTTCAGTGAAGCCATGAGGGGATTTACGTTTAAATCCGGACAGAAACGTCTGATTGGTTGTCCTGATTGCAGAGCCGATGTCCTATTTAAAGGTTTTTAATTTGCTCTGAAACCTTCATCGATCGCTCAGAGGGATTTCAGCTCAACGTTTCCATCTCTGCGCCGCCAGCGGTTCCAGTTTCAGCTCAGAACGAACCCAGACGAGCAGGAGGCCCAGGTCCAACACGGGTCCAACACGGGTCCAACACGGGTCCAACACACGGGTCCAACACGGGTCCAACACACGGGTTCAACACGGGTTCAACACACGGGTTCAACACGGGTCCAACACGGATCCAACACGGGTCCAACACGGGTCCAACACACGGGTCCAACACACGGGTCCAAACACGGGTCCAACACCGGGTCCAACACGGGTCCAACACGGGTCCAACACGGGTCCAACACGGGTCCAACACACGGGTCCAACACGGGTCCAACACACGGGCCCAACACACGGGTCCAACACGGGTCCAACACACGGGTCCAACACGGGTCCAACACGGGTCCAACACGGGTCCAACACGGGTCCAACACACGGGTCCAACACGGGTCCAACACACGGGTCCAACACGGGTCCAACACACGGGTCCAACACGGGTCCAACACGGGTCCAACACACGGGTCCAACACGGGTCCAACACACGGGTCCAACACACGGGTCCAACACGGGTCCAACACACTGGATCTGGTCCAGGCAGACTCTGTTCCCACAGAACACCAAATTAAAAGCTTGGCTTTGCTAAAACGTTTCAAGATGCTAAATGAAAAATGGAAACATGCATCGGCCTGTTAAAGTTGGGACACTCTGTGTTAAACACCTGCTCCTTTGATGCCTTTTGTCAGTGCTTATGCTGTACTTTCTGTGACAGCTCTGCATTTCAAAATGTTGTCATGAATGATGGTGATAACCCTCTCTTGCAGCTGGTGAAATCCACAGCTACAGATGGTCTGACCCCAAAGACATACTTGCAGAGGGCAGATCTGCTTAGTTCAATGTTTCCAAAAACACAGTTGAGGTCTGAGGCCCACCAAATCGATGCACAGTGCAATATTTCTACTATTATTGGGAAGACAATGAGAAATATATCAAGCGTTTACCTCTCAAAACACTGCTCTTCACAGTACTGCCACCTAAACAAAGGAATGACCAGGGAAGTACCATTTGTTTTACCTGACATTTCTGCCCTGAAGAACTCTGGCATGGCTCAGCTTGGCACTTCAGTCGAAAAAGGACTCCTCCTTCCTCAGTCTCCCCGTCTCCGACCACTGGAGAAAGAATCAGAATGTCCATCTGAATTCAAAACAGGAGCCAGCAACTGTGCAGGAACTGTTACTCACACCTACAGCTTTGGAGGAATAGTATGGGTTGACACTGACCTTTCAAACCCAACAGAATTTGCTTTAAGTGAATTTCCTTCCACTATGGTTCTCCCAGGAAAAACGCTAACTTTGAGAGCAGTCGTCGCTTTCAGGGGAAGCTTGACCAAAGATGGCCTTGGACATTACACTGCATACTGCCGGAGAGCTCCATCTGTGTGGGAGCTTTATGACGACCTGGCAAATATCGTGAAGACAGTGTCTGAAACAAACAAAATACTTCCACATGCAGTGCTGTACACAGCAGATCAGTGAGAGGAAAAAAGTTGGATAAAAAGTTTGAAGACAGCTTCATGCCTTGTTTACAAACACCTGATCAGAATGTATTTATATTTTTCTTTTTGCAAGTTCTTATGTGGAAAAGGATTTGATAGTGTGACTTTCAGTTGGGTAAATGTTTTCATATTTCTTTCTGCATAAATCTACAGACAGGAGTTTTGTATTCAAACAGGAGATATTAATTTCCAATTGTCAATGTTTGTTGTTGTTGTAGTTTCAATTGTTAAAGTTCATTGTTCAAATCAACACCGTTTCTTATTTGACTGTCAACTTATATTGCATTTTCAAACCAGCCGCTTTCATGGTTCATTACTTCTCAATTGCCTCACAATGCAGATATTTGGGTTGGTCAATAGCAAACCCTAAGGCACATGTATGCAAGTTCATGCATCACATGCATGCAAATAATAAATTACCACAGATATTTTTATTCTGTAACTGTATTGATCATGGCATGACGTCTTGCAAACAGTACCTTTTCTATAATAATTAATAACCTCAATTGCAAAAAAAAGACACCGAATAAAAAAAACTTACCCACAGACAGGAATTTGCTGGAAGACAACTGGGAAGAAATATAACAGGTAGTACAGCATGCAGCAGGTGAAATTAATTGTCCCCTAATTATTTGAATGTGCTCTGTGAATCTTACACTCTGAAAGCACCAAATAAAGTAAAGTAAGATTTCGTTGGCATATTTAGAAAAAAGTAAGAATAACATCAAATCATCTCATCATAGCATCATCTCAAATTCTCATTTCCATAATGTCATCCATGGGTGACATTGTGGTCCACACAACATTGCAGTTACAAACCTGCACAAACCGAGCACTAACGATCCAGACCACTTTGGTTTGTTCTGGAGCGATGTGGGGGGATGGTGAACTCTGATCACCTAAAAAATAATTGTTAATATCTCGGAAACCAAAGCTGCACAAACGGAGCTCTAACCAATCAGACTGTTTGCTGGATTTTCTGACGTAGATGGGGTGTCAGCCTCACGTAGGCCACAAACCTGCCCTCCGGTCACATTGTTACCTTTGACCTTTAGCCTCTCCCGCGGTGAGATACGGCGGCTAACTGCGGAGCTCAAGCTAGCGAACGTTTTTGGTGAATTAGAAAAATATATTTTTGGTGAAAACACTGGAGTTGGCTTGCTACTGTCAGAAAACGGAAAACATTAAATGTTGTATCGTTTCTCCTTCAGCGCGGAGTCGCGGTTTAAACAGAAATGAAATATAACAAGACAGGCGGAGGAAAATATAGTCCGCTCTCTGAATCCGCCTTTCTCTGAATATCTACTGAGCGGGAGGAAACAGCCAGGTGAGCAAAAGCTGTTCTTATCCATCGATCCAGTATTTTTATCATACAGACATTACGCTGTTGTTGTTGTGCTATGAGCTAGCTGCTAGCTAATGACTTTGCTAGCAAAGCAAGATAACTAAAAGCTTCCCTGTATTGTTAATGACAGCAGTCATTCTGCAGTATTACTGATGCTATAGCGGCACATCGCCCGTCCAGAACCAGAATCATCTCCATCATGGATATATGTCCGATTTTCTCATTTTCTTTGGTGAATGATGTATACTGTATTTATTCTAGCGTTAGGTAAATGTATCTTGAAGGAGAATAGTACTTAAATAAAAGTCCAACAAGGACATTCATTTAGAATGAAAAATAACTCATCCTGAACTACCATGATAGATATAATGGATGTAATAATCAAACTGCTTCTGTCATTAATGAAGGGGCAAACATAAACTTTTATTTGCACACAGCAGAAATCTTTGGTTTGATTTTAGGCTCTGCCAAGGGCATCATGTGAGAATCGCAAGCAAAACTTTGAATAGCAAGCAAAGATTTCTGACATGCGCAAATAAGTTTGTTTGTTTTGCAAATAATTTTTTTAAGTCATGAGATAAAAATTTGTGATTTCAATTAAAAAAAAAAAAATTAAACATTTTTTTTGTTGGAAAAAATGTTATGATCCAAAATGTCTTGATCACAATTTTATATTATTTAATTGAGGTTAGTATTTTAATTGAATAATTGTGAAACAAATTGACCTCCATAGGAGAGGTCTCATTTTCTCTGAAATTAATATTGTTATGCTGTGGACTGAAAAACATATTGGTTTAAACACAAGGGTAAAGAACTGGTAGTGTGGTTTATTATAGTATAATTCATTATGTTTTGCTTGTTTCAGTTCAAAGACGCCACGTAAAGACAGACATCAGAAACAAAAAATAAAAGATCTGCTAGAAGCAACGAAAGGTAGTGGATTGTTGGCCAACTGGGTCAGAACCAGAACCGCAGGTAAGAACAAAAAAAGTAAAGGTTCTGACCATCATCAACCTGCAGTGTTTGGTAGTGAACACATATTTAATATTACAAGGCAGCTATTATGCTTTTATTATGTTAAGAGCAGTCTTTTCTCATAGTGACATGCATTTATTAAATTTTTGTTTTTGTTTTTTTTCTGCAGTTCCATGTTAAAGTTTGATGCAGCTGTTTTTCTGAATGGACCGTCTTCATCTCCACTGCAAGTACAGCAACCAGGCAGATGATCTTTGATTGTATGTCTCACAATTTTCTAATTTATCATTGTTAATTAAACTCTGAAAGCTGGGTGACTTTGTTAATATTCTGTCCTAAAATGCAATTAGATGTGCCCTTTTTTTTTTTTTGAGCACCTGCCCCTTTAGTGGTCTCTGCACGGCCCTGCCTTCATCCATCCATGTTCCATCACCCTTCTCCCTCACGGGGTCAGGAGGAGCTGCTGCCTCTCCAGCTGCGTTCCGGGCGAGAGGCGGGGTCACCTGGACAGGTCACCTGGACAGGTCACCTGGACAGGTCACCTGGACAGGTCACCTGGACAGGTCGCCAGTCTGTCGCAGGGCAACACAAAGACAAACAGGACAAACAACCACACATACACACAGACACATACACACACACTCACACCTAGGGAGAATCTGGAAAGCCCAATCAGCCTGACAGTCATGTGTTTGGACTGTGGGAGGAAGCCGGAGAACCCGGAGAGAACCCAGCATGCACAGGGAGAACATGCAAACTCTGTGCAGAAAGACCCCGGGCCGGGAATCGAAATTATCATATCACATGTTATTTTCACACTTAACCGCAAGAGGGCGCTCTAGGCCTGTTATTCTACCTTCGGAGTTAGCGAAGGTGTTTAAAAACAATACAGGACAAAGATTTCATTGTGTTTCATGATTTGGAGACACGGATGGTTTGGTAAACTTGTCAGCATGTTATTTATGCTGTAGTTATCTAAATAACTATTAATATGTTAACATACCAGGGATGTTCTCAGGTCGTCGTTTGTCATGTAACATTAGCATAGCGTACAATTATTCTGCCTGTTGTTGCCTCTATTCTATTTTATCGCCTTTCAAGATGACATGTCTGTTCTTATTGTTGGATTTTATCAAATAAATTTCCCTCAAAAAAGCGACTTATAGTCTGGAAAATACGGTACATGTTTGAGTAAAATGAAGATTGATCTTTTATTCTGTGAATTACTGATTTGTCTCTTAGTTTTGTTTGTCAATGTATGTAAATAAGCAGTTAGATTTAGAAAAAACGCCAACGAATATCTTCTCATGAGTCTTAGCCCTGCTGGGGGCTACGGACCCCTAAAGGTTGGATCCTAGAATCGCCCCTGGGTGAGGAAGTCTCTGATTGGACAGTGTTAAAACCAGAGGAATAGCTTCACTTAGCTCGTTAATTGTCCTCTAGTTTCCCAGATCCAAAAGTCTCTGCATGCACAGTGGAAATAATAAAGAACAACCATCTGACATCAGACTTCAGATAGATCTAGAGCTTTATCCAGAGAATTCAATGCATACAGGATGTCACATCAGCATCACACCCAGATTATCAAGAAGTCCAAAACATGACAAACATAGAATGACCAGCAACGAGTTGAAAAGGAAAGACAAAAATGCATTTTTGGGAATCGCTCACTCGGGCACAAAGTGGTTCCATCTTCTGCTGTAAAACAGACCATTTTATAAGAATGTGTTTTCCCTTCATTGAAATATATGCATTAGAAGGTGTGTCCTCCCCTTGCAGGGCTGCTTTAATGTTCATTTTATTGCCTCCTCTGAGACCTGCTAAAAACCCAAAGCAAATATATGGAGAGCCTAAAGCAGGATCTTGTACCAGCCGTCTCCTTTTTTACATTCCAGACCAGATTTTATGACCTGCAGCTCAACCTGTTGGTTTTCTGCCTCAGTGCTTCAACAAGACATCCATCCATCCATCCATCCATCCATCCATCCATGAGGCGGGGTCACCCAGGACAGGTCGCCAGTCTGTCGCAGTCAACAACAAGACACTGGTTTCTATTTTATACAAACTGGAGCAAAATCTAATGGCCAATGATAACTAGATGTTTGGATCTAAAACTGCAGGGTTGTCTGTTTTTAGAAAAGCTCTTTTGAAATACCTGAAATATTTTAGCAGTAAAATAGTTTCCTAATCATATTGTATTTCAGTAATATAAATTGCATGCAGATAGTCTGGTTAAAAACAAACTAATTCAAAACATGCTGCTTAATGCTTAAGGAAATATCTTAATACATGTCATTATACTTGTAGAAGACTTTTCTTAAAGGTTTTAGTGTTTCACTGAACTCTTAAACCCACTTCAAAGAATTTATTGATCCTGATAGCAGATACACTCCCTGTCTGCAGAACACTTACGGGAGTAAAACACTGCCTGTCTGAAAACCTCCTTAGAGATTTATGTAAGTTCAGAGTCACCAGTTGTTTTAGTTTGGATCTTTATCTAAGTTTACCTTAACGTAAAGTCTACTCCACATATTCATGCTACGTCTAATATTTCATATGTCTAAATATTGGCTGTTTCTACAGTTATGCTAAATAAACGTATATTCTCAACAACAGTCTCTGAACCATCGGCAGGGAAAGCTGAAGTTGGGCTGAAATCCCGGAGAACCGGAACACCGAGAGGGAGGAGGACAGACTGGCTGCGTGAAGCGGTAAAGAGGAGCATTTAAAGGAGATCAGTAATTAGAGGCAAACAGAGACACGAAAACATGTTAATGAAGCAGCAGGAAGTGAACGGGAATCACTGCAAGATGAAGCTGCTCTTTGTTCCTGTCGGTAATTAGAGCCGGCTGAAGGCCGATCTGCGGTTTGCACAAATACCAACAGAGTTCATTAAAGCAGCAGATGGCAGACAGACTTAATTAACTCAACAGATCAGAGACAAACTGGAAAACAAAACGGAGTTTTCCCTGTTTTTACTGTTTGGAGAGGCGTGATGAGAAACAGGAGGAAAAAATACACATTAAACCAGACAGAAAACAAGGAGAAACTAAAGCTGCTTGGTCACAACAGACCAACTCCGGTCCGGTTTAATCCAACTCCGGTCCGGTTTAATCCAACTCCGGTCCGGTTTAATCCAACTCCGGTCCGGTTTAATCCAACTCCGGTCCGGTTTAATCCAACTCCGGTCCGGTTTAATCCAACTCCGGTCCGGTTTAATCCAACTCCGGTCCGGTTTAATCCAACTCCGGTCCGTCTGCCTGGCAAGTCCGGTTCGTTTTTTGTGAACTTGTAATCAAACTGGTCCAGATGAATGAAGGCGAGTTAAAATCACAAAGATTCACAAACCAAAAATAATCAAAATAAAACGACATTTTTATTAGCAGAAACAATATTAAACATGAATATTTTCTGAGGCTTAAAATAAAAAAATCCACTTTTGAAACATATAATAATTCATCTGTGGTTTCTGCAGCTTCTTTTATTGTAAATAACTGTTGACAGAACAGCGACAGAGAGCAGCCGGTTCTGGTTCTCACTGCGTTTATTTAATCTGCCAATCAGGAGACATTAGCATTAGCACATAGCATGTGCTTCAGTTCTCCAACCTGATCTACACAACATAACAGTGTTAGCATGTATCAAATGTTATAAAGGCGTAATAGCAACTCTAATGAAAATATCCCAACACCTATCAGTAATAGAGAAGGAAAAATAAACATTTGCACAACATAAATGAAAGGATTCCACTGGATTCTCAAACTGGGAACGAGTAACGGCCCTCTGTCTGCTGGAGGACCAAACCCTCAGCAGACCGTCGGGTAGAAGCGGAAAATACATTCAAACATTTTGAGAAAATGTACAGCTGTTACTGTAGTTACAGGTGGGGCTGTTTGCTTCTGCGTTCAGGGAAAAGCGGTTCGGTCGTTTCACATCTGTTAAAAACGTCATTTCACCCTCAGGGCCTGCAGGGCTTTTCCACAGAGCCAGTTAATGATGAAGAAGCTAGAGGGTCAGGGTTCGGTTAGGATTCGGTTCGGTTCAGTTAGGGTTCGGTTCAGTTCGGTTCGGTTAGGGGTTCGGTTTTTTCGGTTCAGTTCAGTTCGGTTCGGTTCAGTTAGGGTTCAGTTCGGTTCGGTTCGGTTAGGGTTCAGTTCAGTTCGGTTCGGTTAGGATTCGGTTCAGTTCGGTTCGGTTCGGTTAGCTGGATTTAACATGAAAAGGTTTGAAACCAGAAGTTCATCAAGAGGTTTTATAAACCCATCTTTTATTTTTATAGTCCACTTCCGCTTTTTGAGTAAATTAGCACATTGGCTAACCATTTAGCTCAATAAAACTGTCTAGTTAACTAGCTAGCTATTTGAGCTAGCTGCGGCTCCCGCTCTGCCTCTCCTCTCTGGTTCTGATGTCACAGGAAACCAACAAACCTAAAGCCAAAGTTCTGGTTCGGTCCAAACTGCAGCTGACTTCAGAACCAGAACTGCTTCCTCTCTGTTCGCTGTTTTCTGTTCCTGCTGAGTTCCTGCAGCTTCCTGGTTTCCCTCATCAGACAGAAACAGTTTGCAGCAGGAAAACAAATGTGAGATTTTTAACGAGTTCTGGTTCCAGATGCCGGGTTTGGACCTCAGCAAGCCGACATTAAATGCTGACATGTTTATTTCTTGTTGTCTGGGAGCAGAAAGGACCCATGTTGTTCTTCTTCCCTTTGTCCCGTCTAACGATGCTGAATGCACTAATTACACACAGAAACACCGACGGACTGTGGGTTGCCATGGAAACCACTTATCCACCTGAGGATACGTTTCACCAAAAGAGGAGGAGGAGGAGGAGGAAGAGGAAGAGGAAGAGGAGGAGGAGGAAACAGATTTCTGTGAATCCACCTGCAGGTTCAGATCCTCTGAGCGTCAGAGTGATATAGATCAGAACTTTATTTCAAATTCAACTCAAGTCTCAGGTTCCCCTCCTGAAGGTCCGGTCGACCCGGTTCTACTAGAACCAGAACTTCTGCTCCACCTCCAGCTGCTGTGGTTCTGACCCAAACCAGCCTGTTCCCCTCCTGGCCTGTGGGGGCGCTGCACCAACAACCACTGCAGGAAACGACACTAAAACCTCTGAAGACGCTGAGAGCAACTTCCTGTTTCACCAGATGAAACAAGATGGAGGCGTCAGAGTTTAGAGGTCAGAGGTCAATTAGCATTCACACCTCATTAACCAGACCAGACTTTGACTAGACAGACAGACTGGAGTTGGATGGTAGGAACTCAGCCTCTCAGTGAAACCAGAGGGAACATAAATGAGACTCTGAGACGGGAGACGGTTTGGAGGGAATCCACACAATCTGGAGAAAACGAAGCGTCGGAATGAAACGGGAGGAACAGATGGAGACGAAGAGAAACCAGCAGGATGGAAGATGGAGGAGGAGAGAAAGCTTCACATGAAGCTGTGAAGGAGCAGAAACCGACAGAAACCTGCAGCTTCACATCTTCTGTCTCTGTCTCTACTTTAATTTCATTTAAACAGAACTCAGTGAGCGAGGGAAGTTCTGGCCGGGAATCCTGGAGGAGCGACAAGAAGCCCAGAAACGGAGAGATTTTAACAAACAGACGTCCAGCAGCTAATTAAAGCGTCTGCATGTGGGTTTTAATTTTAATTGAGCTGAGCTGCGGCGCCCTCTGCTGTACAGAAACACAAAGCACAACCTGAAGACGACAAAAACACTTCAGTCTGCTTCTTCACTTCCTGCTAATTCCATCAGTTAAATTTGAGTTTTCTCTACGTAGCGTCTCCTTAAAACTCGTTCTGCTCTTTGAACTTGAAAAAAAATGAATTAAATACTGAGAGCTACAATCCCATCAGACAAGAAGTCATTTTTCTCATTTTTCTCGAGTCGTTTAGGCGCCCGTTCGTTTAGGCGCCCGCTCGTTTAGGCGCCCGTTCGTTTAGGCGCCCGCTCGTTTAGGCGCCCGCTCGTTTAGGCGCCCGTTCGTTTAGGCGCCCGTTCGTTTTAGGCGCCCGCTCGTTTAGGCGCCCGCTCGTTTAGGCGCCCGTTCGTTTAGGCGCCCGTTCGTTTTGGCGCCCGTTCGTTTAGGCGCCCGCTCATTTTGGCACCCGTTCGTTTAGGCGCCCGCTCGTTTAGGCGCCTGCTCTGTCATCATATGGCATTAATGAACTTGCTACTTGAAGCTCGGGGGAGGTTCCTGCCTCCCCCGAGGGTGAAACTATGAGACCAGGTGCGGATCAGAACCCGGATCAGAGGTTGATGGTTTGACACCGACGCAGCCATCAGGCTAATGTGAGACGAGGAAGAGGATCAGTCAGATGCGAAGGTCACAGACTCGTCGTCAGCTCCATGACATCACAGACACTTCCTGTCCTTCGTCTGCACACGGTTCTGAGCATGCTCAGATCAGACCTGCCTGATGATGACGATGGTCTTCAAAGAGCTGAGGAAGAGGAGCAGCCTGACTGATGAAGGATGAGACAAAAAGGTTTTCAGGAGAGAAGTTATTTTATTTTGGAAGAACCAAACTTCCTGTCGAAACATCAGCTTCTCTGAACTCTTCCTGTTCTCTCCTGACGATCGGATCAGGAAGCTTCTGAAGGGTCCGGTTCCTCTGGTTCTGTCCGGTTCAACGCAAAATATTTGAACAAACTAAATGAATAACTTGGAGCTAAATCTTTAACTTGTAAACTAATATGCTAATATGTAGCTAGGAAGCTACATATTTAGCTACCATGCTAATTGCAGAAGTGCTGTATATAAGCTAAAGATTTAGCTGGCTAACGACATACTAATTTAGCAAGCTAAATATTTACATTGCTAGTTTAAATAAACTAGATAAATTGTTGAAACTAAATAAACATTCAGTTTGTAAACTAACAAACTAAATTCTTAGTTTTTTTAACTAAACATTTAGTTTGGCCATTAACTGTTTGGAGCTAAATATTCGGTTTGAAACTTTCACATATTTAAATGAATGAGTAACATGGTGTGAATTTGACTGGACCACCCGGACCTCAGCCGGGCCGGAGATGAGTCCGGTCCGGTCCGGTTCAGAGAAACGAACTCGCCGAGAAAATCTCCAACCTGATTGGTTAATAACAGATGCTGGTTCCTCGTCATGTCACCTGTTAAAGACTTACTGGTTAGAAACCAGTTCAGTCTGGTTCTGGTCCGGTGAATGTTGGCCTGCTGCCACCATCTAGTGGCGCCCTGCGGTGCTGCAGCTCGGTCCAGGATGTGAAAATAAAACAAATAGTTCCTAAATGTTTCAGACATTAAAGCTTAATGTGAATTTAAAGTTTAGATGTTCTGTTGCATTAAAACCAGCAGCAGAAAAGTTTAGAACAAATTTCCTGTTGCTTTGTTTAGGCAACAACTTACGGGCTTTGTTTAGGCCGCCTGCAGTTAGTTATTCTTTCCAACAATATCTGAGATTATTTCTATAAAGCTGTAAACCAGACCGCCGCCACCAGGGGGCAGCAAAAGACCAACATGAAATCAGTTCAAATCTGCAGAATAAAATAATTTTTCTGCAAGAAATTTAAAATCTATTATTCTGCTGGTTTGAACTAAAAAACATGAACCATAAATGTGTAGATCTAATAGAAATAAAGTTTATTCCGATGGATCTGACCGTCGGCCTGAGAAAAACTTTCTCCTCCAGTTTCTGAAGTGACCATGAGGCTCCACTTCCTGTTGCAGCAGGAAGTGGAGCAGGACCATGTGTCTTGTTCCCATGGAAACACGGCTGCTGTTCCTGTAACACAGGAACGGAGCTGGACCTCCACAGGGTTCTGCTCGGGATCCTGATGGGCTCGTAGTAACTGCAGCTGGAACTCTTCATCTCGTCCCGCTGCCACTAAAACATCGACATGTTTTCAGTTCCTGCTGCTGTTTGTAAAGTTACAGTCACAATATTTCATTTAGTATTAGAGAAAAACAATGGAGTTCATTTTTAGTGTCATATTTTCAACCAGTAGATCAGAGCTAAATGTGTAGATTGGAACTTAATAGTTAACTTTTTAAATATTTATCTCCAACTTTAATATTTAGTTTAGGTTAAATATTTAGTTTACCAACTAAAGATTTAGAGCTAAACGTTTAAATATAATGTGACTAATTAAGGAGCTAAAAAGGTAGTTAGCTAAATGCTACATATTACTTGCTGATAAGCGGAAGTGTACTATCAAAATAAAAGCTGATAACCTGCTGTTGAGACTGAACCTGTGGACTCTGTAGATCCGTCAGTAAATGTCTGTTAGCCTTTAAAACGATTCATCCTTTGTTTTAAAGTGAACTTTTGGAGAAGAAAAAAACAGAGGTCCCACGAACAAGCTTTTATTTTGGTAGTCCACTTCTGGTTTTCAGCTAGTATACCAGCTAAATATTTAGCTTAACATTCTAAATGAACTCAAACTGAAACAGTTAACATGTTGCTGAGTAGTTAGCTTGTTATAATGAAATGATGAAAATATGAGTTTAAAAATGACAGAATAAATAATCCAGATTATCGACACCGAACGGCTCAACATGATGCAGTGAGACTTTAATTGAAAAGATGCAACAACTTACAGGATGTGAAAAACCTAGAAAACAACAGGAGTGCTGTGATCTGTGTGACGCCTGCCCTGCGGTTCTCCTCGGACCGAGCCAGACACGAACAGAACAATAAGGCACTTTGGAGAACACGCTAAACCACGTTAGCTAGCAGAGCGTTCAGGTCCCACAGCATGACGCAGCCGCTGCAGAAACACGCTAAATAAATCCTGTAAACAGTGGCGTTTGGCCTGGAACCAGAATCAGGCCTGGATGGTTGGATGAACGGTTGGATGAACGGTTGGATGCTCTGCTGTAAACAGGCTCAGCGAGGGCCTAATCTCTGACAAACCGATAGATTTCTTCTGGATCCATGCAAAACATCCAGGCAGAAATATCAAAAGAGTGAAAAAAGATCATCAAAAATGAACCATAATAAGACACTGACGTCAGAAATATTAAAAGTTTCAACTATAGAAATACAAAATCTTAAATATTCAGCTGAAATATTTTTCTCCAGTGATTCAAACTACAGATGGAAAAACAAAAGAATAAAACCTAGCAGAGCATCATAACACAAAGACATAAAACTGTGGCAGTGGTGGGCACACTTCAGCTAATGCGCTAACAGTGGCGCTGACGTTTAGCTTAGCGCTTGAGCTAACTTTGAAAACATTTAGCTTGCTTAGCCTTGCCTAAATTAAGTTTTCCTGATTAATTCTAAAGAGCTGCTTTACTTTGCTGTTTTGTTCAAATAATTTTCATTTTGGATGAAAAAATTTCATATTTTTCCAGAATAATTTTTTTAATACAACAATCTAAAACCAGGAAGTCCTCACATTTTCCACCCATGATGCAGTGCATCTAATAACCCAATGCATGCTGGACCCAGCATGCATTGCAGTACAAAAGTAAACGGTTAAAGTCTCCTCATGCCAATTAGGCTAAATTAGCAACAGAGTTAGAAAAACTCTAATTATAAAACTCAACTCACTTCCTTTACCACAAAAAGGTTTCACCCTGTACAGTGTAACATGGTTGAAGTAGTATGTTAGCATTAGCTTCTGCTAATTACTTTGATGTATCAGTTTAGCATTAGCAAAACTAATGTTTGTTCAGTGCTTTAGGGTTAGCACAGCTGACCTTTTAGCTAACAGTGCCCACCACTGAGCTTTGACATCCATCTGCTCCAAATGCAAAAAAACCCTTAAAAACGCTACAGCTTGAACATGGTGCCCATCACTGAAACGTCTACAAGGTGAAGAAGAGTTAGCTTTAGCAAGCAGACGCAGCGTGTGATGCTAGGCAGTTGATCAGACAGAAAACCTGAGCTGAACTCAAGAGACATGCAGCAGGTTGGAGCTGAAACATCTGATTCATATCTAAAGATTGTCTGAGAAGAAAACTATGCAGCCTCCAAGTCCAGGCCGATTCTCCAGCTTCTGTACGGATAGAGGGAAAGATGGCCGCCGCAGAGGACTGCTGCCGTCACGCTGAGTCAGCGCCGGGAAAGTAAAATCAACAGTCTGTTGGTTCAGAGTCCAGAGATCTGAAAAATTCAGACTGAACAGATTTATTTGTGAATCCTTCATTTGGTGCCAGAGGAAACGGAAGCATCAATCAGGCAGGAATGTTTCTGTTCATGTTTTCATCTGGTTCCGGTTCTGGTTCTGGAGGAGTGAAATGTTTTGGATTCAGGGAGCAGAGAGGATAAGAACCAAAGTTTAGCTTTTCTGATGTTTGTTCATGTTAGAGGATCAAACTAGGAAACTGATTTTATTTGGAAGAACGGCCATCTTTAAAAGGCTGAACCGCAGCTAGCGTTGATCAAACAGCTTCACTGCAAAACTGCATTTTTTACAAAATAACAGTAAAATGTCCTCAAAGTTTTTAATCAATTAAGTAAAGTGACTCCAAGCTGAAGGAAAGTTTGTTTGTTTCATTTATAATATGATATAATCCACAGCATGTGCTCACTATACTAGCATTAGCCTAATATGTTAGCCAAAGCTAACTTAGCTCAAGCTAAAATTACAGAGAAGCAGATTTTGGCACAGATTTTACCAGACAGGTTATAAATATTTATTTATAAAAACAAATAGATGTTTAAAGTCTTTCTTTTTTAAGAACTGACAAGCTAAATCTAGCTAGCTTCCCTTCAGGAAGCCTCTATATAGTGTTAGCATCTATGCTAACTTTGCTAAAACATAATCAAATTTAGGCTTTTAGCCAGAACTGAAAAGTAACAGAGGGGTTTTTTTCAACACCTATAATTACAATAGATATATAGATTTCATATGTTGGAAAGTTAATTTTACTTTTAAAGTTTTTGAATGGCTTCAAAGATAAGCTAACAATATCACATTAGCTTCCGCTGCAGCAGTAACGTCTTTAACGACGTGTTAAATTATTTCACACATTAAAGTAACAACATCCAGCGAGTTCATAGTGCAGTGAATAATTATAAAGTCTGTAAAGTAATTAGAAAATGATTTTTTCCTCAGTTTATTTGATTTATTTTTGATTCTTACATTAAAAAACGTAAGGCTTTTGAATGTTTGTAAAAAACTCAAAACTGATACCAGCTTTGGAGAAATAATTAGATTTTAATCTGAGACCTTTTCTCTTTCTAAACTTTAGTTAGAATTTTAAAGAACTATTTTTTACTGAATTAATTTAATTCATTATACTTTCACAGCAGAATATGAAAGTCTAATGTTTGATGGAAGGAAAGCTGTTTGATTGATTGATGAGTCGATTTATCAGGTTTTTCATCCTAAAGTAAAATCATTTTTAAATCATTACAGTTTTTCATTTGTACTTTTTGAGCTTCTGGTATTTTGTGTTTTTTCTTGGGAGTAAATCTGGGTTTGGTTTGTGCATCAGAATCACAGAAACATGCAGAGCCATCACAGGCTTCAGTTTGTGCTTCAGCATCTTTAAATCCACTTCAGCTTTTCGTTTCTCTGCTCAGCCAATATAACAAACATGCAGGTTTTATTTTGAGTAGCTGTTTGTGCTTCGTCGAGCTTCTGATCCATGCAGCGTCTGGCGCTTAGAGCATTTCACATTTACACTAAATCAATGTGTGCTTGTTTTAAATGATTCATCAGTGCAGAGATTTCCATGTGATCCTCTCCATGAACAGGCTGCCGGTTCTGGTTCTGCTGCCGGTTCTGGTTCTGCTGCCGGTTCTGGTTCTGCTGCCGGTTCTGGTTCTGCTGCCGGTTCTGCTGTCTTTGGTTCTGTTTGCCGGTTTTCATGTTAATTCTGTTAAAAGCACCAAAAATCCACCCAAAACGTGACGAAGTTCAACGGAACGATTCAGGAAAATTACCAACAGAAACAATCCTTTAGATGAATTCATCGGTTTGCGTCTTAATTTTGTTTGAAGTCATGATTTGCTGCACACTGCCGGCCAGCAGCCTGAACGGCGCCATCCTGAGGTCAAAACTGGGAGGTTTTTATGGAAACTTAAAGCTGAAACAGAAAACGTGACGTGGATCAGCTGCCGGCGGACTGAACTCAGGTAAAACGATCCGGTCCGCTCGCCGGTTTTGGTCCAGATTCTGTTTTTCATCCAATCGGGTTCGATGAGCGGGTTGTTGCCGGGCAGAAAACCGGAGCAGGATGCAGCCGTCGGCCATTTTCACAACGAGTCACTTTTACTCCTGTTCACCTGCAGATCGGAGAGCAAAGCATGCTGGGTAAAAACCACGCAGACAGAAATCAGGCCAGTCGAACCAAGAGGTCACTGTGGGGTCACCGTCAGCTCAGAGGTAAACAGAGCAGCTTCTATGTTCACTGATCTATGGTGTTTGACCGATCCGTTAAAATGAGACAGAAATCGTAAAACAAGAAAAACTCGTTAGAATCGTGACAAACTTTTTACGATAATTAGATGTGAAACTTTGAGATTACGACTTCTAAAAGTCATCCCATCTGCTGCGTCCGGGTTCCTCCATCTTGGTTCTAGAGAGGCTTGACCTTTGACCCTTCCGATGTCAGGCTTGTTGAGCGAACTCACACAAACCCACCAATCGGAGGAGAGGACGTACCGGCTGCCGGGCCGCAGGCGACGCTGTACGACGTCCACAGATTGACGACCAGCAGGAACGTTGCAATCAACCCGAAAACCTGCAACCAGACAGCAGGGGGCGCCGTCAGCCGCTGACACGCAGCAGGAGGAAACAGGAAGTCCCTGCTGGACCTGAGATACTCAGAGCGACTCACCGACGCCACCACCAGGGAGGAAACGGCGCCACATGTCACCGCAGCGATGATGGAGGCGATGAAGATCAGGACGGACCCGACAGAGTAGTGGAAGAACTCCTGAACACAGAAACTCTGCTCATTTGTTGATATAAACAAATGAATCGTGACACAGAATCAACCTGCAGACATTTTCTGATGAAATAAGATCAGAACCAGACGAGTTGCTTCATCTGAAGTAAATATTGGAACAGGATTTATTTAAGCTCAGAGTTCAGATGATTCAGGCCGGAGCAAAGCTGCAAACATGGAAACTGCTGCAGAAACATGACCAAAAGCAAACGCAACAGAAATGCTGCAGGAAGTGGAAAAAAAGATGCTGCAAAACTGCAGAAATCCTCCAGGCCACCAGGGGGCGTCTGCAGTCGCTACACAAACCTGTGTTTTAAAAGACATGAAGCGCAGCAGACCTTTCCTCTGGCATCCCGTCTTCCTGGAGGCCTGGTCTCTGATGTGTCCGGCTCCCCCTGGTGGCCTGGAGGATTTCTGTCTGCTGAGTTTTAAACCCGCTGTTTGTCTTTGTTGCATTTTCTTCTGCTTCTGGTTTCTGTAGCCGCACCTTTTCTCTGTTTTTTGGATTTGCACCATTCATGTGTTTGCTGCAAACTCCCCCTAGTGGTCTGGAGGACTGGGATGTTTTATACTTACTGTTGTTTTTGTGATTTGTAGCATTTTTCTGTTGCTGTTGTTTTTATTGTGTTAGTGAGTTTGCGTGGTTTGAGTGTTTGCTGCGTGTTTATCTGTCCGCAGGAAACAGAAGAAAACATCAGCAGTCCTCCAGACCTCCAGGGGGCGTCGGGACCAGACGCTCAGTAAAGACGGGACGTCCAGAAGGAAGTTGCAGGAAATGTTTGCCGTACTGTTTTATGATATTATAGAAAAGCAGCCAACGGTACTGACTCCAGACTGCCCCTAGTGGACGGGAGGTGTGCCGCTGTGTGGAGCCGGTTTGCAGCGTTTTATTTTGGCAGTTTTGGACGTTCCGGTCACCGGAGCCATGAACCATGCAGACGTTCAGAAAGTCACTTTTTAGTGTTTAGAAACTAGAATGAATCCTGAAACTGAAACCCGGTCCAGCCGCTGCTACCTGCATCAAAGCTAACATCGGAGACGCTTCCCTGCTTTTCAAGCGGAACAGCGGCCCGACGCGCCGCACCGCGCCGCGCCGCGCCGCACCGCGCCGCACCGCACCGCTTCCTGTCGCTAACCCCGAGGTCCCATGGAAGCAGAAGGAGCGTCTCACCGCCAGCGGCCAGTTGATGCAGGGCATCTTCACCTGCAGCCTGCACAGGTGCATGAGGAAGAAGATGAGGAAGGCCACCAGGAACCAGAGCACCACCACCTCGAAGAACTGGAAGGCGTACCAGCTGGGCCAGCCGCGGGCCAGACGCACGCACAGGAAGGCGACGAGCAGCGACAGCTGGAGGCAAAACACGGGCCGTTAGCAACAGAACCAGAACCTCAGACTCACACAGGATGAACCACAACACAGAAAAACCAGCAAAACCACAGAGACCAGAACGACCTGCTAACTGGGAATATTAATAGAAACAGGAAAATAGAAAAACCAGGAAGCAGAACAAGAGAAAACACTCGGAAAAACAGAAATAAATGACATTAAAGCCCAAATAAAGTAAATATTTACCAAAAGTAATCAGTGCAGCCGCTGCTAGCGTTAGCTTGCATTATTAATGATTCATTAACTGCTGCAGTTTGAACTATAAGGGGAACTAATAAAATACATTTACTGTAAAAAATTACATTTTCCAAGCTGAGCAGAAATCAGCCTGTTTTTTATGTGTCAGACAATTTAGTTCGTTTTATTTTAGACAATGATGAGGGAATCTAAAGCAAACAGATTCCACAAGAAAACTTTGGAGAAACTTTCATGAAAACTAAATAATCCTCCAAAAGAAATTCTGAACAACTCGCTGGTTGTCTGCGGGGCGGCGGGGGGGGGCAGGGGGGGTTCAGGGGGGCCAGGGGGGGTTCAGGAGGGCCCGGGGGGGGCCCTGAACCCGGGAGGGTCCGGGGTGGCCCTGAACCCGGGGCCCTGCTTTCCACAGCTCTGTCCATGTTTCGCTCAAGAAAACAATAAACTTTCGGCTCCAATAAAACATTTTGAACTATGAATTCAAAGGAAGCGCGGCGCGGGGCGGCGGCGCGGCGCGGGGCGGCGGCGCGGCGCGGGGCGGCGGCGCGGCGCGGGGCGGCGGCGCGGCGCGGGGCGGCGGCGCGGCGCGGGGCGGCGGCGCGGCGCCTCTCACCAGCTGGCCGATCTTCAGCAGTCCCGGGATGGTCCGGCTGTATCCCAGGTTGAGGCCGCCGTTCCCGGAGGACCTGCCGCCGGGCGGCGTGCTGCTGATGGCGGTCAGGGACATGGCGGCGGCGGCGGCGGCTGCGGCGGCGGCTCCAGCGGAGGAAACGAGGCTTTTAGTGAAGTTTAACCGCAGCGCAGCGGAGCGTCGATGGGAGCGGACCTTCTTCTCCTCCGCAGGTAAGCTGGCGCAGACACACCAGGACACTTCCGGGAGGACTTTCACAATAAAGTCCAAGCTGTCTCTGTAACCCGTGCGGTTCCTGGACAAGCCGTCCAGGAAGTTATTCATAAACAATGAAACAATAAAACTGTTATGACCATTTGTAACTAACAGTGGTAATAGCAACGCATCACATCCTGAACAACATTTAACGTTTTAAATATCCAAAGTCAATAAAATGATGAAATCTCTGGACACGTTTCCTTCACTAAAGGTTCAGTGAAGCGTTTCAGTCACTTCCTGGATCCAACAGTTTGTCTGAAAACTGTTGATAAAAAACCTCAATTAAGACAAAACTGCATTTTTCAGTGTAAAGATTGTTTATCTTTTAGTTATCTTAACATTTTCTTCCAACTTCACTATTCTGACGTCACAACTAGCTGATTGTTAGCATCGGTTGAAAGCAAACTTATTTCCTTTTCATGAACTTGAACTAGTTAAAAAGTTCATTTAATCAGAAATCATTTCAGCAGCTTAGAACAAAAAATAAAACAGAAATTTTATAAAAATCACAAAAACATGAAGAAGCAGAAAAATTATTTTTCATTAAAAGTTTTAAATGTTTCACATTTTTATTGTTGCTGTGAAGAAAACAGCCAAGAAGCTTTTATTTTGAAAGGAACATCCTGTGTGAGCAGCGTTCAGGCGGTTCAGTGTGTGACGTTGACAGGTGGGTGTGGCCTTCATCAGGAAACACTGCAGCATCCTCACCATCATCCTCATCACCATCATCCTCATCATCATCATGTGAAGCCTCAGTCCAAACAGGAACATCCAGCAGAGACACCGGACCGGACCGCACCGCACCGCACCGCACCGGACCGGACCGCACCGCACCGGACCGGACCGGACCGGACCGGACCGGACCGGACCGGACCGGACCGGACCGGACCGCACCGCACCGCACCGCACCACACCGCACCGGGTTTCTGTGAGCACATTCAGCATTTTCTAACAGCAGCTCCAGCTCAGAGGTCACCCAGAGGTCACCTAGAGGTCACCTAGAGGTCACCCAGAGGTCACATGATGAAAACACGAAGGAATCAAATCCAGATCCGGCTGCAGGGATCCAGGACTTACAGACATTTTTCTGGAACGTTTTAATTTTTTGAAACAAGCGGCCCCAACTTTGTCCAATGAAACGAATGAAAGGGCCGTGGGCGGGGCTTCAACCACCGACCAATCAGAGCAGCTTCTGTTATAAACTTCTTTACCTTTTCAGGATGTAATAAGAAGTCATGTGACCGGCAGTCACCATGACAACCAGACTTTGCTTCTGATGGAAACGTCAAAACCAGCAGTGAGTCTAGGACCGCCATCTTGGTTGGTCTGATCAACATAAACTAACCCTAACAGCGCTAATGGATAACAGCGCTAATGGATAACAGCGCTAATGGATAACAGCGCTAATGGATAACAGCGCTAATGGATAGCAGAGCTAACTGGTAGCATGCGGTTCTGGTGATGTCGATTGGGTTTCCTGCTCAGTTCGCCTGAAGCTGCTATGGATCGCAGGTTATCGATCCGGACCGGGTCCACACTGCGGGTCGATCCAACCCGCTCAGAGGGAAACTCTGATCCGAACCTTTTGCACAAAACGCTCAAAGTTCTGCTAAATAATTCAGAGTTCTTCCAGAAACTCCCAGGATTACTCGAAGTAAAACCCAATCTGGAGCAGAACCGGATCCTGCCTGTGGCCTGAGCCGCCATGTCGCGTTTATCCGAATTCTAAATGCATCACAAATCGGCGGCAGGAGAAACGGCGCGAATCTGGATGTGATGATGATGATGACGTTGATGATGATGATGATGATGATGATGATGATGATGATGATGATGATGATGATGGAAGCGGCCGGTAGCCGACCGGGCCGGGAGCCGACCGGGCCGGGAGCCGACCGGGCCGGGAGCCGACCGGGCCGGTAGCCGACCGGGCCGGGAGTCGGGCGACTTGCACTGAGGGGAACAGCTGGAGGAAGATCTTCTTCTTCATCATCATCATCTTCATCTTCATCATCACAGCCTCGTTTCCTCTGCAGTTTCACTGTACGATCTTTTCTCTCTGACTGCGGTGTGAAACTGCCACCTGGTCAGGCTTCCTGCCAGCTTAGCTAAGGCGGCTAACGCTGTGTCAGCGTTTCCAGTAAGTCGGGGCAGCGAGGCTGTGAGGTGAGCAAGGTGTTAAACGCAGCCGGAGCTGCAGGAGGAAGGAAATGCTCAGACGCTCTGCAGCGCAAAATGGAGCTAAGCTGAAAAAAACGATCTGACAGAAAACCTTCCTGTTCACATCTGAACAGGAAGGTTTTATTTCATGCTTTTAATTGGTGCAAATTTCCCACAGCTTCATTTGTTCCTATGGAGACGCGATGCTTCACACTTATAACCACATCCTGGAGACGCAGCGTCGGTGGAAACATCAGCATAAAATTCACACCTTCACAGCAGCAGGAAGGAGCCGAGTTCAGCAGAGAGACACGTCTGGTCACATGATCTCATCTGTCATAAACTGCGACCAGCCAACAGCTGCTGTAGCCACTTTGGCCACCAGGTGGCAGCGGCTGTCACACGGTGCACCTTTAATCCATTTCCTCTGGTAATAAACTAATAAATGCTTCATTGCTGCCAATCAAACCTTCTGCAGATTAAAACATTTATTTAACAGCAATAAACCCATTAAAGTTAAATAAAAATGAATTTATGTTGGTTGGAAATCATAATATTCCAGTGAAATTAAAACAAATGATTGAAATAAAGTTTATTGGATCATAAAATCTGCTGGAAATTAAATGAATCAAAAAACTGCAAACATGTTGCATCATCAGTGCACTGCAAAATAAACCAGAACTGAACCTGATTTAAGTTAATTTAATAAAATTTTATTTAATTTAATAGAACTTAATTTAATTTAGTGAAATTAAATTACATTTAATTTTTGCATTAATTTATGCATTGAGCAGGTTTAACACTCATATCATCATTTTAATCTTTAAAATAACAGTTTATACAAAACGTTCAGAAAAGTTGATCAATCTTTGAGTCGTTTTTAATCAAATACGTTTTTACTGCTGATTTAATAAAACGACTAAAAACATTCTGACAAAACATCACAGCACTGTAAAACATCACAGCACTGTAAAACATAATGCACTGTAAAACATCACAGCACTGTAAAACATTACAGCACTGTAAAACATTACAGCACTGTAAAACGGCGCCCCCTTGTGGCTGTATGTGTGGTTTTATTGTTCTACGTTTAGAGAAGTGAAAATAAATGTGTTGACCGTTTGGATCAGAACCGGCTCAGTGTTTCCAACCAGCTGATGATGAAGCAGCTGGAATAGCAGAAGTGTCCAGAAATGGACGGAAACACACCGACCGTCTGGGCGGTTCTGAGTCACTGGACCGAACCGGACCAGTCGGGTTCTGAGTTCGCCGCTGCTCTGCTCGCCTCATGGATGCTTCGTGGGTCGGACGCTTTCTGGTTCTGCTGCTGGCCGCCGCTGCAGGTCAGAACATTTCTGTTACTGTCAGGATGAGCAACTTCCTGCTGATCTACACTGTAAAAAACTAACAGCAGCATTTGGTCATGGAAACACATCTGGAGTTATTTCTAAATGTTTAAGCTAAATATTTCATTTAAAAATTAAAAGTTTAGTTTGTAACTAAATATTTATTTCTGAGTTAGTTTTAGTGCCAAACTAAACATTTAGTCTAAACTAAGTATGAATTTTTCTATTTAATTTCCAAACCATATATGTAGTTAGCAGCTAAATGCTAGCTTGCTAAATGCTAGCTTGCTAAATGTTAGCTTGCTAAATGTTAGCTTGCTAAATGTTAGCTTGCTAAATGCTAGCTTGCTAACTACATATTAAATAAATATTTACTTTGGAGGAAAATATTTGTTTTTTAAACTGTTTAGTTCCAGATTAATATTCAGTCCATAAGTAAATATGCAGCTGCAGGTTATTAATGTTCCAAACCAAACATTAAGAAGCTAAATATCTCCGTTGGTCGTTGGCTCAATGAAAGTTTTAGTCAGATTTAGTTTAGCAGCGAAAGCCGAGTTTATGCATCTATAAAAATCATTTAAATCCAGAGAAATCGACGACATTCAGTCATTTACACCAAGAATCAGCAAAGTCCAGGATTTTATGAACATTTATAGTTTAATGGAGGGTCAAAGGTCAACCCTGGTTGGGGTCGAAACGTTTTTATCTCATATTGAGTGTGAAGGTTCGTCCCTGCAGCCTGCGGCTCCGGGGACGACGGCTGGTCCATGCAGGTCCAGGCGGAGGTCCGGGGGCTGGACGGCTACCCGGTGGTGCTGCCCTGCACCTTCAGCCACCCGCAGCACTCCCAGCATTCCTTGCTGCGGGTGATATGGCGGCTGGGCCACGGCTCGGCTGCCGCCGTCCTGTACCGCTGCACCAGCCGGCCCGGCGCCGCCGCCTGTGAACCCGACCCGCAGCAGGACCAGCGGTACCGCCTGGAGGGCAACCCGAGGGAGCACGACCTGTCGCTGCGCATCAACGGCGCCGCCCTGCAGGACAACGGCCGGTACTACTGCAGAGTGGAGGTTCAGGGGCGAGAACACGTCAGCTTTGAGGACAAGATGGGAACCAGGCTGCGAGTGGAAGGTAGGAAACGGTCCGGGCCGGCCCAAAGCATCAGCAAACTAAGCAGCCGCTTTGGGCCCCAGGGCCACTAAGGGGCCCTCAGAGGCCCCAGGGCCACTAAGGGCCCCTCAGAGGCCCCAGGGCCACTAAGGACCCCTCAGAGGCCCCAGGGCCACTAAGGGGCCCCCAGAGGCCCCAGGGCCACTAAGGGGCCCTCAGAGGCCCCAGGGCCACTAAGGGGCCCCTCAGAGGAGCCCATGTTTTATTTTCGTTTTAGTAATAATTTCTATGTCATTATAATATCAAAACACACAATTTCACTATGAAGTGATTAGTTTTTACAATAATATATATTTAATAATGAATGTAGAAATGATTATTTAATGGATAAAAAGAAGATAATAAATTGCTCCTGTGCCCCCTGGTGGCCATGGTAGGTAGCGCACGCTTCACGGTAACGAGCTGCATCCAAAGGTCCATCAGAAGGTCAGTTAGTAAAAATCTGTGTGAAAAAAAGGAGGAATCCTTCAGGGAGGGAGGACAGAAGAGGAGGAACAGATCGAGTTTTAATCAGCCTTTATTATATAATGTAAAGATAATAAAGCTGCTAACAGAACGACCTTGACGACCCGGACCCCGGGACCGGGTCCAGTCGTTGAACCGGACCCGGACCCGGTCCGGTTCTACAACATTTAAGCTGCGTCTTTGTGCGAAACTGAGTTTAAACGTTAATGAGTCGATTCTCCTGGTGGATGTGAATATTTCTGAGCTATTTTGGCCTCAAACTGTTTGATAAGGTTTGATATGCAGCAGGACGAGCTGCAGCAGCAGGGACGAGCTGCAGCAGCAGGACGAGCTGCAGCAGCAGGACGAGCTGCAGCAGCAGGACGAGCTGCAGCAGGACGAGCTGCAGCAGCAGGACGAGCTGCAGCAGCAGGACGAGCTGCAGCAGCAGGTTGAGCAGCAGCAGGACGAGCTGCAGCAGCAGGACGAGCTGCAGCAGCAGGTTGAGCAGCAGCAGGACGAGCTGCAGCAGCAGGTTGAGCTGCAGCAGGACGAGCTGCAGCAGCAGGACGAGCTGCATGTTTACACAATCTAATAATTAGTTTTATTTCTTGTTTTGTTTGTTTATGTTGAATTTGTCTCCTAGTGTTAAATGTAATATAATATTTAGAATTATTTTGTGTTTATTAACGTCTTTTTGCTCCTGAATCATTAGTTCAGGTTTTACGGCAGCATCATGCTGTGGGCGTGGCAGCCATCTTTCCTCTGCTTGTTGGGATCAAAGGTCAGACTAACCCCGGCTGTCCGTCCTGCAGCTCCTCCAAAGATCCTGGCCGTGTCGGTGGAGGGCGGCGGCCCGGCCGGGTTCACCGCCGTGTGCCGGGTCCAGGGCTCGCCGCTGCCGGACGTCCAGTGGTTCGGCCCGGACGACCCGCTGGAGGGCTCCTCGCCGGCGCCGCCGCTCGCTCTGGGCTCACCGGGCCGGTACCGAACCGTCAGCCAGCTGAGGGACGTCCAGCCGGGTCAGCGCTACACCTGCAGCGCCTCCAACCCGCTGGGCCGGGACCAGGCCGCCCTGTTCGTCCTGCGGCCCCGCCCGCCGCCGCCGGCAGCCGGGCCACCGCCGGCGCTGCTGCTGCTGCTGCTGGCGGCGGCTCTGGGCGCCAAGCTGGTCCTGCTGGTGGGCGTCGGGGCCTGGATGGTGCAGGGGGGGGCTCTGCCAACCGGCTGCTGGAGGAAGTGACGTCACGCTTGCTGATCGTCGTTATGTTCTCATTACTGATCTGATCTGATTTAAAGGGCCGGCAGCATCTAAAATCATCTTCATTCTCCTTCACCGTTTTCCCTCCACACTCGCTTTGACTCTTTAATAAATCCTTTAATCTCCATGGCAACCTCCCAGCTGCTGGACCTAGCCCCGCCTCCAGGGCACAGCTCCTTCAGACTAGCCAGCAGCAATTAGCAAGCAGCTGCGGAGCTCGTTATAGCAGCAACTGCTGGTGAAAACATCGTTAAAGGGTTAACAGAGGGCCATGTTGGCAGGAGTTTTTTGAAGAGACAGTCGCCCAATTTCAAGGTGATAAATCAGGAAGTCAAATGTGCGTGAAGCATTTTCATCGTTAGTTATGTATAAAATGGATCTGTGTGTCTGGGAAACACAACGTTTCCATCCACGACCCCAAACAGCTTTGACCTTTGACCCCATCTGCGAACCCCAGACATTGCTATTGTGTTATTCAGTAATTGTTACATTAATTTAGCATCAATGCTAATCTCAAAGCTTCTGGTTAGCCATGAGTTCGGTGGCAGAAAATGTAATCAGATGAGTTATTGTGACTTTATTACCAGATTATTTCATTATTTCATTCCAATCGTCTCCTTTGATTATAAGAAAATGTGTAATATTTCATATTAAATTGGTGTTATTTCCACAGTTCTTCTGGTTTTGTTTTTGTCTGAAGCGTTTCCATTTCTTGCTAGCTGTTAGCTCCTGGAGCAAAGCAAACAACATTTAAATCATTTCAGTTATTTTAGCTTAGATTTGTTCAAAATAAATAAAAATGATTGAATAACAGAAATAACAGAAAAATGATGATGAAAACTGTAACATTAAATGGTTTATAAGATTCGTTGTTTCTTTTTATTTAGTTTTTCTTTTTTTCTCATCTTGTCTGTAATTTTCTGAGACCGCCACAGCGCCCCCTGGCGGCCTCCCGGGGCCCACGCACCACACCTTGAGCATCAGATCTACTGAAATCTGCAGCTTCCTGTTACAAAGCCAGGAAACAAAACAATCTCTTGTTTCTTGTTAAAAATTTACATTTTTTCATTTTTTATCAGATTTTGTTGAAAGAAAGGAAATAAAAACTTTAGTTTCACACATGAAAACCTATTTATTGGCATCAAGGATTATAATTGTAGGTATAGATGATACATTCACAGCAAATCACACAAAATAAATTCATTTTTGCTAAATTCAGTCTTGAACCGTAAAAGATCAATAAAACCCTAAAATCAATAAATAAAATGATTAAATCAGACGTTAATGTTCTGAAACAGTAAAAAGAGATTATTACGTCTAAAAGCTGCATTTACACTAGAATATATAATTTATTGCTTTATAATTTCTTATTGAAATAAGATAAAATATTAAATCTGACTCAAGAGAAAAAAGTTGAAACAAAATAGAAAACTGTTTGTTTTGATTGTTGACCAGATTTTGGTCCAGATTTTGGTCCAGATTTTGGTCCAGATTTTGGTCCAGATTTTGGTCCAGATCAGTCTCTGATGTCATTTTCTTTACATCCATTAACATAATTTGAAGATTAAATTTATCTAAAATCTGGTCTTTCATAGATCATTTTATAGAAATTATAAAAGTTATTGGAAAATATTGATATCATTTACATACAACACAGTTAAAATATGGAGCTAACAATTCATTTAGCAAGCTGAATATTTAGCATGCTAATTAAATATTTTCTCAGATTTTTGATATAGTTTTGACATCATGAATTTAAAAATGAAATCTGGTTCTGGCTGATTTCTGTATTTTCTTTATGTCTCATTATCAGCATGTGGATGTTACTAATTTACCTAAATATTTAGCTTGAAAGCTAACTATGTAGCTTCCTTTATTCTTTGCAAAATTAAGTATTTCACTTTCAAGCTAAGTTTCCAACTCGAAAGCGAAATCTTGCTACCTACCTTGCTAACCTACATATTTAGTGTGAAGCAAAATATTTAGCTTGCTGGCTAATTATGTGAACTAAAACTAACTAGCTAGCGAGCTGTCAAGCTAAGCTAAACATTTCGTTTGCTAAATGTTATACTTAGCTAATAAGCTAAGTATGTAGCTTGTGAGCTAAAGTTTACTGCGTATCATTGCTCTTCATGGATTTATATTTTACGTCACGCTCAGCCCTCCATACTATAAAGCGGTTTATGTATCTATGCGAGCGTTAGTAACGGTACCAGCGGCTCGGTTCTAACCTAACAGAACCGGAACCGGTTCAGGCTCAGTACATGCGCAGGATTTGCGGCGCGGCGTAGCAGAGAGGCCTGCTGGCCTCGCAGCAGTTGCGGTCCTTCCAGGCGCAGGCGCCGTCGGCCTCCAGACTCATGACGGCGCACTGGCCTTCGCTGACGTCCCCGGGTTCGCTGTGGGCCCAGTTGGTGTCGTTGAAGTTGCTTTTGTTCAGCCAGTACCAGGCTCCGGTCAGCGAGCTGCGACGCGTTCCGATCCACACTTGCTTGGTGTCGTTTCCACGGAGATTTCGGCAGATTTGTTTCTGTAGAGCTTCGCTGGAGACGCTGATGAGGTTCAGGGTTCGGGCCTGACAGGACTGGATCGATTCCTGCCAGCTCTGAGACTCAGGGAGGATGTCCGTCACCTCTGGAGTTACAGCGCAGCCCCTGAAATCTGACAGGAGCATCAGCCGTTACAGACGGTCTGCTGTTGCTCAGGCTTTAACTAGGACTAACATCCATCCCAAAAACAGGAAAATGTCTTAAGACCCATTTTGGGGGTCGGAAAGTTTCAGTGAAATGTAACATAAAATGCATTTTAAAAGGTTTTTAAACTACATTCAAGCTGCAGGACCAGAAATGACCAGTAATGCAGATCAAACATGTTTGAATCTCACTGAGCAAATTATTGAGAAATAAAACTACAATTCAAATGTTGCTTAGATACAAGTTTTATTGAGTCTAACTGATCTAATCTATGCTACACCTTCACAAACATTTCAGGTTCTAAATAAAATGTTTTAATGAATAACTGCTATTATTAAAATTCCTCATAAACATTGATTCATTGAAATGGATCCAAGTTATGGATGGATGGATGGATGGATGGATGGATGTTGGATGGATGGTCCAAGTTATGGATGGATGGATGGATGGATGGATGGATGTTGGATGGATGGATAGATGGATGGATGGATGGATGGATGGATGGATGGATGGATGGATGGATGGATGGATGGATGGTTGGATGGATGGATGTTGGATGGATGGTTAGATGGATGGATGGATGGATGTTGGATGGATGATGGATGGTTGGATGGATGGATGGATGGATGGATGGATGGATGGATGGATGGATGGATGGATGGTTGGATGGATTGGATGGATGGTTGGATGGTTGGATGGTTGGATGGATGTTTGGATGGATGGTTGGATGGATGGTTGGATGCTGAAGGTCTGATTGGGGGAACTGGGCTGTTCATCCTTACCCGGGTTTGCACTGACCACCGGTGCCGGGTTCCCAAACCAGGAGTTGTTCTGCTTGTAAATCTGGTAGACGGTCATGTTGGCGGAAGCGTGCCAGACCACAGTTGTAGATGATATGCTGCGATTGGTCGAGAAGTAGTCGGTTCCCTTCAGCTCCTGCCATTTTGCTCCCTCCAGAGGATTATTCCCGATGTGAATTCCCTGCTGGTGATCCTTGTGGACCACGATGATAAGAACGTTTTCCTTGCCCTCAATGAACTGGACCACAAAACAGCTGCCGAACTCTTCTACTGGGACCAGTGTGAGGAGTAGGCTGGGCCAGTAGACGATGGCTGTACCTGCTGATTTAACCACCGCTGAGGAAGAAATGAAAGTCATCCGTCCTCTGGTTTCTTTATCGGACTGCAGAATGGACACTGGCTGGTCCAGAACCGAAGGAATGGGGAAGCTCATGGTGTTGTTCTTGGCCGGAGGCACCATGGCATGCAGTAGGCCGCAGGTGCATTGGTGCTGAATGGCACAGGGGTGGCTGAAGAAGACGGCCACGCCTTTATCTGCTTCAACGTATCGAATGTTGTTGTCATTTTTCACCCAGAGTTGAGCAGCACTGCCTGACTCTATGACTATGGGGATTTCGTCTCCGCCTTGAATGGTCACAGATGCTTTGGCTTCCCCAGGGTTGACGATGATGAGTCTGAACGGGGCTCTCTCTGTAACATTATGGTTAAACCCTCCGTTAGTGGTTCCTTCGATCTCAGGTACCGGTGGGATGAAGTACTTGTGACTGAGTTTGGTCGTTGGTACAACCAGAGCCAACTGCGTGCTTCTGCCTTTGCTGCTCAAGGCTTGGATGATGATGTCCTTGTCGCTGGTAACCTGAACGGTTTTGTCAGAGATGCTGAAAGCCGTGAACGGGTCAGAAGCGTCGGTCTCATTAACCGTTAGCCTGCCTAGTTCTTGGGTCACATCGAAACTTGTAGTTTGACCAGCGTTCAGTTGTTTACGGTTGGCTGACACTGTGACTGATGTGCCGTCATGCAGAGCTGTGACCCAGATCTTGTTCTGGATATCAGAAGGGTGGTAGTAGGCGATGTTTTCTGGAAAAACGACTCTGAAATCTTTGCCAGCATTGATGAGTGTCTCAGATGCTGTGAAGGAGAAAAGATCTGCTGAAGTTAAAACTCAGAAACGTTCATCCAGTTTTCTGAAACTCTGAGGACCAACAGGACTGGAAAGGAACCAAAGCTTGGTGTTGGGTTGGTGTCAACTGAGCCTGACTGAGTGTAACTGGTTTAAATGGATTCCAGAAGGTCTGACTAGATACTGAATGCTGGTACCGTGGTACCGTGGCAGCGGGTCTGAAACCACCCTGAACCTTCAGGATGGATACGGATGATGCGTTCAGTACCAACCAACTGTTTTATCATGTCAACTAAAGTTTGTATTTTTAAAACGTACCACAGGAATCGTTGTGTTCAAGTTTCCCAACTAGTGGGCACGGCTAGCTGAACGTTAGCTGGGCTAACGCTAAAGCACTACTCATAGACATCAGTTCTGCTAATGCTAATACGCTAACCAAAACGGTATTTAGCAGAAGCTAATGCTAAAGCTCTTAACGTTCGTACAGAACAAATGGTGTTTGTCTCATTACTTCCTGGTTGAGTTTTTCTTTTTCTCATTCGTCAGTTAAAAACTTTCCACCTCCTCAATAAAGGAAGGAAACGCAGCTGCTATGTAAACGGATTTCAAAATAAGAGCATGAACATGAATATATTCATAAATTTATAAATATAAACAGTGGTTAACTGAAAGCTACAAAGCAGCCAAATGAATTAGCGCCTTAGCATTTTTATGTGTCTGTCAATGAAGAAATATTAGAAAACTAAGTTTTCTAAAGTTTGTTCGCAGAAAAATAAAATCAACCTTTATAAAAAATCCTGACGAGTTTTAATATTTCTTACTGAATTAGAATAAAACATTTTCAGCTGACATAAAAACAGTGATTCTGGTTTCCAAAATGAAAACTTTAAAATACCTTCATTCATTACTGCAGGAGCGTTTATTTGACCAGGACATGTTAAACTATCCTGCATGTATAAACTGATATTTTTACTCAAAGCTGTGAATGTAAAAATAACGTCCATAAATCAGAAATGTCTCGACCCGTTTCAGGTGAAGATCTCGGCTCTAAATACTGACTTTATTTCTGTAACATGAGAAAAACACAAAGTCTGGAAACTCTGCGGGAAACGCTGTAAGTGTGGAGTTAAATATGGGCCATATTTTATTTAAAAAAAAAAAAAAAAAAAGTTCTGCAAATCAAAAATAAAAATTTTAATCTGAAAATCAGTTTGAAGATTTTTTTTTCAGTTAGATTTTTTTTTTTCTTTTGAAAAAACTTTTTGGCCCCAAATTACCTCCATATGGAAGCAGCCCAGCTGCCGACAGGCCGCAATACCTGATCAATATGAGATTATTCTACGAGATTATTCTATGAGATTATTCTACGAGATTATTCTATGAGATTATTCTATGAGATTATTCTATGAGATTATTCTATGAAATTATTCTATGAGATTATTCTATGAGATTATTCTATGAAATTATTCTATGAGATTATTCTATGAGATTATTCTACGAGATTATTCTATGAGATTATTCTATGAGCTGATCTCCAGAGGGAAGTGTTTGGTGGATCTGTGGTTGTGTGGATGAATCGCTGGATGAAGGGAAACCGTCCGAAAAGCAGATTTCATGTTTTACCTGCGATCCGAGCCGCCAGCAGCAGGACGACGAGGCGCGGCGCCGGACCCATGGCTCTGGAAAAGAAAAAATGATAACATTAATAACACTGTTGCTACGGTTTCACAAAGAATTCAACTTCTCATTCATATAAAAACCATAATGGACATTTTTTAATGAATTTGTTTTATTCTCTTTTCATCAGCTGAATAAACTCATCTAAACAAATAATGATGGAATATTTATCTACTTTTAAATATGTCCAACCTGTGAAATATTAATAAAAATGAATCCAGTCGGTCGCTGGAGAGGAAACGAACGTCCTGAGCTGCTGTGCGGCCGCCGGCGCTCTGTCCTCCAGACGCTTCCTTCTTCTTCTCTTATGGAAATGAAACATTTGGCAGTCAAAGTCAGCGGCTGATTTGGAAGACGTTTGCATGAGAAGATGAGGTCAGAGGTCACGTGACGGCGCCTGAAGACGTTCCTTCCTCGTGAAACAGCAGAACATCTTCAGCTTTTAAAATCTTGGGATAAAACTCCACATTTTCTGGAATTTGCTGCGATTCTCTGGAACAATATTGAAAATATTTTCGTCTGGAGGAAAATGTTCCATCTGAAGTGTTTTGATCATTTTCAGAGTAAACGCAGCATTAGAGACATCGTTCCAATATTATTGTAAAAGTAAACAAAATGTTCAAAAGAAAAAAAATTTAAATAGATTTTTTTTAAAATCTGATTTAAATTCTTCAAATTAAATTTTTCAGATAAATTATTTTTCAGATAAAGTCTAAAAAAAAAAAAACCTGAACATAATCTGAGAAAATAATCTGAAAAACATCTATTGGAAGTGTGTGACCTCTGACCTCTGCAGGGCCAGGCTGAGAGGAATCTGTGGATCTAGATGTAGGTAGAATAGATGTTATAGGGAATAAAAGCTGTTTGAATTTTTCCTCTCATAAAACCTGAAAATGATTAATCCAGATTATAATCTCTGATGAAGGTTTGGTCCTGCTGGAGTTCTTCTTCTGTGGTTTCTGTGGAGCCGCAGGAAGCCGAGCGGCTGCAACCAGCAGCTGCTTTGAGAGTCAAATCAGCAGCTGCTGGTTCCTCAGGCCGCCACCAGGGGGCAGAACGAGCACATTCACATCGATGGGGGGCAAATTAACCAAAACAAATTTAAATTAGCTGCAAACTCATCATGAACACACCCAACCTGCCTTCAGTTAAAACCTTTAACGATCTATTGTATCCTTCATGATATTATCATCATTATTATGATTATTAATGTTTTTACTCCAATCCAGCGGGGCCCAGCCTGGCGGGGGCCCGGCCCGGCGGGGGCCAGCCTGGCGGGGGCCCGGCCCGGCGGGGGCCAGCCTGGCGGGGGCCCAGCCTGGCGGGGGCCCGGCCCAGCGGGGCCCAGCCTGGCGGGGGCCCAGCGGAGCCCAGCGGGGGCCCGGTCCGGCAGGGCCCAGCCCAGCCCCGGCGGGGCAGGGTTGCACTGCAGGGTCAAAGGTCGCTTGGGTGACTTGTAGGGGTCAAAACTCTAAATATCAGTAAGTAAAGTATAAGACCTGCAGTTTGATCATGGCTGAAGTCTCCTGCTTGGTTCTGGATGTGGCTGTAATTTATCTGCCCAGTTCAGCTTGGCGACAGAAAACTGTTGTTCATTGCATCCATGCAGTTCAATTGCAGAAAATATAGAAAGCATCGGCTGGCGGCTCCTCCTGCCGGTGGGCCCAGAGGGTCTCCCTGGTCGGGTCGAGTCATCCAGCTCAGGTTGCTGCAACGGCTTCCTCCACCTTCGGCCATTTGCTAAAATATCCATGAATCTATAACTTTCAGAAAGTTGGGATATTTATGGAAATGAGAAGATGATTGAAAGTTGCAGAGATTTTTTAAAATGTGGTTGGGAAGGTTTGAAATTCAGCAATAAAGGGTGAAATTTCTTAAAGTGCCTGAAGTCAAACTATTGGTAAAATAATAAACTGCAGGATGGACCAAGCAAAGTGATTCTGTCTGTTTTCACAGTGAAAATATGCAGGATTATGACTATAATCCTTAATCTGGGGAAGTTTTTCACAAGATTACATCATTGTGCTTAGCCCCGCCCCCGATGACGTCAGAGCAGCTCCAGCAGCTCCATCCCTTCATCACTTTTCTCCTCCGCAGCATCAGGAGAGCAGCTGCAGCATCAGGAGAGCAGCTGCAGCAGCGTCGTCATGGCAACCTTTGTCTCGGTAAGTCATCACTTTTTATGATCAATTAAATGTTTTAATTTTGATACAAACGAAAAACAATTTTAAGAAAGAAAGTTTAGGTTTTGTGGAGAACAGGATGGCTTTTTTTTATCTGAAACAATAATTTAGATATTTTATAATATATTATTTATAATAAACATATTCTAATGAATTTCCTACATTAGATATGAGAATCCTGAGAATTTGATCATTGGTGTTTTGGTCTGTCTGTGTTTTCATGCACGGATTGATTTTCACTCTGTTTTCTAAACTTATTGATTTATTTATGCCACCCTTTGTAATTAAAATCTGTTCGATAAATGAAACTCCACTTTGAACTAAAAATGAAAACTTGGACATAAATGTTTCTACAGACTTCAGTAAGAAACTGCAGAGCCAAATAAAACCGGATCAGAGAAAGTTCTGGAGCAACGGTCCAATTAAAGCAGAAGTAGGTCTGAGGCGGGGTCCCTGGGGGCCACACGGCCCGATTTACGTGCCCTGTGACCGGAAACAGGCTCGGTTCTGCCCCCCAGCGGCGGGCGGTGGAGCTGCAGCCACATGGAAGCGTTTCTGACTCTATTAACATTAAAATCTGCTTAAATGTAAAATTCATTTTTAATGCAGTGCAGATTTTTTTATTAACAGACCAGGAAGAACATTTTGAAACAAAAGGAAAACACAAAACTAAAAAATAGATTTAATATAGATTTAATTAAAATGAAATGACTACAGATGCAATATTTATTTATCCACTGATGTATTTTACACAACTAGTCAGGAACATAAACGATAATAAAAAATAGGAATTACTGCAGTTCCAGAACCCCCAGAAAACTAAATATTTAGCTTTGGTTTTAGATAAACATTAAGCTATAAATTTGTAGCTAAATAGTTTACTAATATAAATCTATTTAATGATTTTAATGCAGCATTAAGATAGGAGTTATTAATAAAAGATGTTCTTTAATGTATTTGTTTCGGCCTGGTTGTTCTGCTCTTCCTCTGGGTTTGGTCCTCCAGCTCCGCCTCTCTTCTTCTTCTGTTGATCGTCTGTCATTAATATCAAGTTATTCATTTCCTCTTCACTTTTGTTCCCCTGAGGAGAAGCAAGTTTTTAAATCCTTTCGTTTTGTTCAAATCTTTATTTTTCCTTCTGTATTACTGACAGGTGTTTTAAAATTTTCATTTGAGTTGCTTTGACACCTTTATGGCCTTCAGCATGAGATGGATGCTAACTTTGTTATGTTGTACAGCTCAGGCTGGAGCACATGCTATGTGCTAATGCTAATTAGCACATAGCCTGATTGTCAGGCTAAATGAACGGAGACCCAGTCGTGTCCTGTTTTTTTGTCCAATCACAGCGCAGGAGCAAATTATAAGGAACCAATTCAACATAAATATTTAATTATTTAGGTGATTAGCCAAATCTTTAGCTTTGTAGCTAAATGTCTACTTAGAATGATAAATATTTGTAGACCAGTGACATATTTGTGCATTTAGCCCATCTAAATATTCAGTTAGCTGAATATGTGCTGTGAATGAATAACATGTTTAGCATGTTTAGCATCATTAGCAAGTTTAGCATCATTAGCCTGCTTTGATGTGTCTCTTCTTCGTGTCTCTGTCCCCAGCTGGCCACCTGTCCCCTCTGTCCCATCAGGTCCAGCCGCCGTCGCCTCGTCTACACAGACTCTCTGCGACGCCCCGGGGGGCCAACGGGGCCCTGGGCCCTGGGGGGCCGCCGCCTTCCTGCCCCCCTCCACCGGGTCACCAGGTAAACCCAACGCTGCTTCCTGATGCCTTCTGATTGGATGAAAACTCTGACAACCTCAGAGTTTTAATCCTCCTCGGAATTCTGGTTCTGATCCCAGAACCTCTCGGATCCAGAGACCAGCCGAGCGGAAAATACGGAACCAAGAAATAAACGGAAAAATTATCTTAAATTTTAAAAATATTTAAAACAACAAAAAAGTTCAGAGCAACGTTTTATTTCTCAGTTTTCAACATCCGAACCTGGTCCTGGTTTTGGTTCAGGTCCTGGTCCTGGTTCTGGTTCTGGTCCTGGTCTTGGTTCTGGTCCTGGTCCTGGTCCTGGTCCTGGTCCTGGTCCTGGTTCTGGTTCTGGTCCTGGTTCTGGTTCAGGTTCAGGTTCTGGTTCTGGTCCTGGTCCTGGTTCTGGTCTAACTTCTTCCTCCTCCAGGCCGGATCTCCCAGCATGCATCGCTGTGACCCGGGCCAAGCTGGTTCTGACCCACCTGGGCCGGCTGCTGATGCTCCAGCCTCCCGGTTGACCTTTGACCTGCCAGTTACAGCGGCCGTTGTCGAGCTGGCCAGCAGGCGGCGCCACAGACTGCCAGGAAACTCTGACCAGATCCGGACCTGAGAGCCAGAACCTCCTGAGGAGGGAAGAGCTTCAGGGTCAAAGGTCAAATATTATTATAAATGTTTAATTTAATGTTCAAGACGATTAAAAATGTGATATTTATGAAATAAACGGGAGCAGATTTACTCTTCCTGCCAGTTTCCACGTTTTGTTTACCTGATTCGACATGAATTAGTTTAAAATAAAACATTTATTCAGGATAAACTTCAGTCTGACTGGAAAACAAGGAAAAAGTCAGAAAGATGTTTTTATCATATTTTATAGTAAAATTTGAAATAATTACTGGAAATAAAATGTGCAATGTAAGATATTTCTTAAATGTCTATTTGTTTCTGTTTTGTGGTTGTACAGAAAACTGCAGTTGCATCATGGGAAACGTAGTTGCTTGATGTAACGTGAATAAATATTTCTGCCGCTCTTCATTTTGTTTTATTTTGTTTCTGTGATCAGATCCAGAACTCTGAAAGTCATGAAATCACGTTTTCATGAGGAAACGGTTTTAAATTATTCTTTAACATGTTTTTAATTAAAATAAATGTTTTTTATTCTTCAACATTTTGAGAATGTTTCTGTTTGAAGCTCCGCCCAGAAACCTGATCTGGCTCCTGAACCAGGCTGGAACAATCACATGTTCTGCTCTGGATTGTGCAGAGTTGCAGGTGGCTGCCATGACCCAACGCAGGGCAGATAGAGTTATCAAGCTCCCAGCAGGTCAAAGGTCATCTGAGCCGATCATTCAGAGCAGCTTCTCCTGCAATTTGACGTCTCCAACAGGAGGAACAAATCAGAGGAATTGTTGATGCTTCTCCTTTCTGGTTCCCTGGAATCCGTGACGAGCGTCTGATGCCAGGAGGTTCTGCTGCCCACAGCACCACCCGACCGGACCGACCGGACCGACCGGACCGACCGGACCGACCGGACCGACCGGACCGACCGGACTGACCGGACCGGTGAGCAGAACCGCCTGCTGGTCCAGGGAATATTCAGAAAACCTTAAACATCCAGAACCGAACGAGGCACAGATGAAATTTGTTTGAAATAAAATAAAACAAATTAAGATGGTCATCAAGGAAAGTTTAGTTTTGACTCAATTAATAATCCTGGTGTCAAATCCTACATTTCTGGACCCACAGGAATCATTACTGACAATGTTTTCAAGATAATGCATCATTTTGGACTGAAATCGTCTGTTGTCACCAATCATAGCCAACATGATTGGAGAGCCAAAATAATCATGTACATATTTTCCTGACTTTGTGTGACTTTTTCTGGAGGACATTTTTAAAATGGCCGCCATGGCTGTAATGAAGCATAAATGTTTGGAGTAGAATCAGCTAAACAGTTAGCCGAAGCTAACGCTAATGTTTAGACATTGATCTCTCTTCCTCTCCTGCTCTGAGACTCGCTAACGTTCAGAAATGATCACTTTAGCTTTGCACAGTCATGAAAACGGCAACAGTAATGGCAGCCATCTGGGAAAATCTTTCAGTTTAAGTGGCTGATGGGAAATATGAAAAACAAATCTTTGGGCTCTGATTGGACAGAAAACAGGAAGTCATCCAGCAGGGGGAGACAGGAACTGCTGGATGGAGAACCTGTTTGGATCCAAAAGGTTCTGAAGGCTTAACTGGGTCAGAACCATCACCTTGCCGAGCTAATCCTGGGAAAATCCTCAGAGTTAAACTGGGATTATGTAAAAACTGGGAAAGAGTTCAGAAAGACAAATGGGTCAGGGTAAGTTCAGCTTCCTGTGACCCGGTTAGACCGGTTATGATGGTTCTGATGGCAGAACCCGGACCGGGTTTATTCTGCTCTGAGGGTTTGGTGACTCTGGTTCATCGTGAGAAGAGTTGTTGAAACTTTATTGTTCCATTGTTGCTGAACGCTGAGTCATCATTCAGAGGACAAGAAACAACAGGAGCCACAGGAGAAAGTTTCCTGGAGCCGTACAGTGACCCAAACATGATACGCAGCAGGAGTCAACGGCCTAGTCAAAGTCTGGTCCTCCATTGGATACACTGTGCTTAAGTGTTGAATACAGATGTAACACACTTTGTTTTGTGATATAAAATCTATTTATTTGTTCTTTTCCCACTTTTCTCTTTTCAAGATGTTTAAGATACTTTAACTTTCAAAACCGGGTCAGAACCCAGGAGAACCGGCCCAACTTCTGATTACTCTGTCCACATGTGACCAGGGAACGCTGAGGGAACTGAGTGCTCTTCTTCTTCTGCATTATTAATGATCTTCTTCTTTACTTAAACCCAGTCTGGCAAAAATAACTTCTGAAATATAAACATTCATTGCCTAGGGGGCGCTGTAGGGAAGGACAGGTTTTGTCCAATAAGTCATAAATCTCAAGCTCCAAAACTAAATATTAGTTTAATCCTTCAGTGATTTTGCATCACGACATTTAGGCTCCGCCCTTTTCTGCCCTAACAAGTTTCCCCTTTGCAGGGCAATAAAGGCTGCTTCTATTTACTGGTTTTAATGGAAGGAACTGGACCGGAGAAACACCTGGACACACCTGGACACACCTGGACTCACCTGGACTCACCTGGACTCACCTGGAGCAGTCCAGTTGTGGTCGTTTTCCCTCACATGATAAAGTGCGTCAGAACATTTTCCTCGTGTTTTTTCTGAAAGGAATCCTGGAGAAAGCGGCAGGTCGGCCAGAGGGGATCAACAAGGACTTTGGTCATGAAATAATCAGAGGGATTAGAGCAGCAGGAAGCAAAACGCTGAGGCCTCCCTCAGACAGAACCAGGCGTTCTGGGTCCCATTCGTTCTCTGGGTCCCTGAAGCATGGTGAAATCCAAGGCTGGGATCAGCAACAACTGTAATGGACTGGAGACCCCAAGTCTCACATCAGAACCTCTGGAACCGGAGGGGATGGATGATGGATGGATGATGGTTGGATGATGGATGGATGATGGATGGATGATGATTGGATGATGGATGATGGTTGGATGATGGTTGGATGATAGTTGGATGATGGTTGGATGATAGATGGATGATGGATTGATGATGGTTGGATGATAGGTTGGATGATGGTTGGATGATGATTGGATGATGGATGATGATGATTGGATGATGGTTGGATGATGGTTGGATGATGATTGGATGATGGTTGGATGATGGTTGGATGATGATTGGATGATGGATGGATGATGGTTGGATGATGATTGGATGATGGTTGGATGATGGTTGGATGATGGTTGGATGATGGATGGATGATGGTTGGATGATGATTGGATGATGGATGGATGATGGTTGGATGATGGTTGGATGATGGTTGGATGATGGTTGGATACAGAAGCTACCTTCTTTCTGTTTCATTTCTCCAGACGGATTGAAAAAGTTTGTACACCCTCCATTGTTTCCTCTTTTTGCCTCGCTCTGACCTAAAACTTCAGCCTCAGTGGCTTTCATGGGACAGAACAAGATAAACGTTTCAAATAAAATCTGAAAAGTGTGGTGTGCCTTTGTTTCTCAAGCCCTTTTTACCCCGAAACCCCAAAATAAATCCAGTATCAGCTAAGAGCAGCTGATCTGGGTCTTTAGAGAACAACCAGCATCATGGAGAGGATCCATGTGTTAAAGTGGTCTAGTCAAAGTCCAGATCTGAGCCTATTTAAGAAAACTGACATCCACAGATGTTTGAGCAGCTAATATGGTGGAGACTCCAGATTTCATTGTCAGCAATCTCAGGAAACTCAGAAACGTTTGTGTGGGAGTTCAAAAAAAATATTTCATCCTGAGCTAAACAGATTATAAATAAAGTTTAATTTGGAGCTAAATATTTTGATTTTAAACTAAATATTTAGTTTGGAGCAAACATAATCAGTTTGTCATCAGACAGGTCTGTGCTAAAAGGGCCGTTTGTAAGGTGACAGTCAATGTTTTGGTTTATCTACAATGTAAATAGTTAGAAATGATCTAATTAAGTTTATCTAAGTAAATATAGTCAGTTTATGTTAAACAAACTGCATAAAGTTTGAGAAGCTTCATGTAAGAAATGAATTCAGTTGTTTAAGTTGGAGCTCCAGGCTCTTTTTTCAGTGAAAGAAATGGCTGCTGGTGCTTCTTGGTCATATTTTCACCGCGTTATTCATTCTTTCTGAAAGGTCAGTTTCAAACTAAATTAAAGCCACAAGTGGCATCGGGCGGCCCTCGCAGCCAAGCGCCGCTCCGGCCTATTGGCCACCGCGGGGGAACTAGCAACCTCCAGCGGCCAGCCACCACAGAAGCTCTCACGCAGCTTACAGCACCTCCACCCGCACGGCACCCGGAAGCTGTTGCGCAGATTCCAGCACCGCGCCCACATGCCAACGCAGAAGCCGTTGCGCAGTTACCGCGCCCGTCCACCAGGCGGTACGCATCGATGCGTTCGGCGGCGCTCCCTGACGACGCACAAAAAATGTGGTTCAGATTGGCGCATTTAGTGAGGAGACATAGCTGGTGTATTAACCTAGGGGACGCAGTGGAGTCAAATTACATTTCAATGCTGTTGTGCTTCTTAGAGGTCAATAAAGGTCATACATATCCAGTTTGGCGCCAGTCGGATGATCCATGAGTGATTTGTAGCCGATCTTATGCACATGGCGAAGGACTGCAGTTCGCCATTTCTACACCCAAATGCGGTTCAGTCAGCAGCCAGCATTCCACAGAGTTAATCATTTTATCATTTTAAGTCAGTTTTCAGATCATGAAACTCATATAAATGATAGAATAACAGTAAAATATACAGTAGAAAAAACAGGTCACTCTATGCTAAAAGTGGGCGGGGCTAACGGCTGCACGAAACCGCGGAAGCTGTTTCTAGATTCCAGCACTGCGCCCACATGCCAACGCAGAAGCTGTTGCGCAGTTTCTGCGCCCGTCCCACCAGGCGGTTTGCACTGATGCGTTCGGGCGGCGCTCCCTGACG
The DNA here is from genome assembly GCA_911649635.1 of Poeciliopsis gracilis. NCBI lineage: Eukaryota > Metazoa > Chordata > Actinopteri > Cyprinodontiformes > Poeciliidae > Poeciliopsis > Poeciliopsis gracilis. The sequence continues at coordinate 902,633 of CAJVRI010001204.1, read as the reverse complement.
ACGCACAAAAAATGTGGTACAGATTGGCGCATTTAGTGAGGAGATATAGCTGGTGGATTAACCTAGGGGGAGCAGTGGAGTCAAATTACATTTCAATGCTGTTGTTCTCCTTAGAGGTCAACAAAGGTCATACATATCCAGTTTCGCACCAGTCGGATGATCCATGAGTGATTTGTAGCCGATCTTATGCACATGGCGAAGAACTGCAGTTCGCCATTTCTACAGCCAAATGCGGTTCAGTCAGCAGCCAGCATTCCACAGAGTTCATCATTTTATCGTTTTAAGTCAGTTTTCAGATCATAAAACTCATATAAATGATAGAATAACAGTAAAATATACAGCAGAAAAAACAGCTCACGCTATGCTAAAAGTGGGCGGGGCTAACGTGATGTCATGAAGTCACCATGTAAATGTGTTCTGCAGAGAGAATCATGAAGTCTGGTGCAGCTGTCATCTTGCATTTGGAAGTTATTTAATCTTCATCTTTCATGGCAAATATTCAGTTTCACACTAAGCCACGCCCACATGCTTTCATGCTAACTACAATTTAGATGGAAATGCAGTGCAATTTCAACCTTCTTCTAAAAATCAGAGGAACATTTTAAAGTTGAAGATGTTCCAGTTAAATAAATAATAAACCAAGGGCAAAGCACATTAGCAGAGCACAGTTAACTCTCAGCACATTAGAACAATAGCACAGGCTCAATCCCAGCCATTAATTAGGTATTAATCACAGGAAGCGCTACAACTAAATATTATAACCCCAATCACTCGTTAATAAGACACTTAGGATTTTTTCTTAGCTCTTTCAAACGAAACTTTAAACCAGGGGTCACCAACCCAGTCGCCTGCAGGGACCTTTTCAGTCGCCCGCGGAGCTACTCCTAAAAATAGCCATTATAATTATGGAGCACTACCAAAAAATAATTTAATTAAATGTTTTTTCATTGAAGTAATAACGTTTGACGTTTATATTTAGAGTTCAAACGAGGGAAATGATAAAAACATTTAGCAGGAAAGAGTATAAAAGTCTTTCCTGCTGTTAAAGTTTAGAACTGCAGGCGCCTGCAGGAAACTGGTGGAACGCAGCAGCGCCTGCAGCTGCACTCTGCGTACCGTCACATTTTCCTTTAAGTAAACAAAGAAAATAATAACTTCTGGAGTTTTTATTATTTAACCCTATTTACTATTAACAAAACTGTGAAGAAAAAATAAATAAATTGTTCCAAAACATCTTATTCGTAGCGCGCATCGCAACACCTGAACCTGGGAATCAGCACCGTCCCTCTTTCCGTGAACCTCATGGAGAGGCTTCGCTTCATGTCTATATTATTTAGCGTCGTCTGGAAAAGAAGTCCGCTGCTCTTGTGTTTTAGGCATATTTAGTTGCAGCATTTCCTGTGATAAATACCTAATTAATGGGTGGGATTCAACCTGTGCTACTGTTCGGATGTGCTGAAAGTTAACTGTGCTCTGCTAATATGCTTTTCCCCTTGTTTATTACTAAGCATAACAACAAACGATGCTCAATGTATGAAACTGGATGTATGAAACACAATATTCAATATATTGAATTAGTAAAGCGCTTCGTTAGCTTTAAAAACGTTGCAGCTCTGAATGCACTCGCTTAGCATCGTCCTCGGAGTTCCAAAACATGACGGCTCCTATAATCAGCGTTACTCACCGCGAGTTACGAGTTTTTAAACAATAAAACTGCTCCACCTCCGCTTCAACAACTGCTCCGGCTCACGTGCGAGGTTCGGCTCCAAAAACCCAAGCAAAACGTTGAGCGTGGTCCGGTTCTCTGGCTCCAAAGTCCGTGCAAAATGTTCAGGAAACGTTAGCCACTCGAACTGGTTAGCAAAAAAAAAATTACAGTCCACAGCAGAACAGTACGAACCTAGACCATGAACGGCAGCCGGCCGGCTGACAGAACGTATTAGCTTAAAGACACAGCTCTCCCACAGTCTTCGCGGCCGTACGCCTGTCGATGTTTGTCATTGGTGGAGTAAGACTGACCCCTACTGTCGAAATTCATCATCTTTATCCCTGTGCTGAAAGAGCGTTGTTTCATTGGTGGAGTAAGACTGACCCCAAGTGGCGAAATACGGAAATGGTTTCTAAACAGTCACTGCTGATGAATGAAGTCCTTTCTTTGACCCCTGGTAACCCCTCCCCCAGCATACTCAAAAAACTCACCATTTTGATAATTTTAGATGGGACATGCCTTATGAACAGACTGACCGAGTTTGACGCCGATCAATCGAAATCCCTAGGAGGAGTTCGATCAAATGTGAAGGCTGTAAACGGCAAAAAATGGGGTCAAAATCTGAACTTCAATCTAAAATGGCCGACTTCCTGTGGGGTTTAGACCATGGCTCCAAGAGACTTTTTTTTACATCCTGACAAGGTGCACATGTGTACCAAGTTTCGTAATTGTAGGTTAAAGCATGGCTTGGGGCTGATCGTTTAAAGTTTTCTAGGGGGCGCTATAGAAAATTTAGGCCACGCCCACCAATTGTTGTGATGGATTCCTGTCAGGGAATGGCAGAGGAACCATCCTAGTGAGTTTGGAGCAGCTCGGCCCGAAACTCTGGAATTGAGAGCCAAACGTATGGCAGTGGCGTTACAGGTCACTTCGCCACGCCGCCACGCCCACCTGCTCCATCCTAGCTGGTCAGGGTTGGAATCCTCAACACACCAACATGTCTTCTGTCTCTGGGCACAGTTTCATGGTGATGAGGTCAAAGGGGTCGGATAGCGACCGCTCACAGTAAAAATATGACACTTCCTGTTCTCAGGGGGCGTGGCCTAAGTGATGTCATCATTCGACCATTGGGTATTGTAGGAGACCTGATGATGATCAATCACAGTAACTTTGGTGCCTCTGTGAGTTTCTGTGTAGGAGATATAACAGTTTATTTTTTTTATGGCGAGTCGGTGAACTTTGACCCCTGCTAACCCCCCTTCAGCATACTCAAAAAACTCACAATTTTGATAACTTTAGATGGGACATGCCTTATGAACAGACTGACCGAGTTTGAAGCCGATCAATCGAAATCCCTAGGAGGAGTTCGATCAAATGCGAAGGCTGTAAACGGCAAAAATGGGGTCAAAATCGGAGCTTCAATCCAAAATGGCCGACTTTCTGTGATACTTGCACTATGACATTAATTGTAAATTTTGAGCGTCTTGGGGAGCTCTACAAGTGTACCAAATTTCATGTCTCTACGATAAAGTAAGTGAATAGCAAAGGGTCCTTTGAAAATTGCTAGGTGGCGCTACTGAGCCATTTCCTGTGTGATTTTTGCAATGACCTTAAAATATGAAATTTTTAAACAGGCTTAAGGCCTCCGCCAAGTTTGGTGAGTTTTTTGAATATGATAAAGCCCCCCAAAAAAGCCACTTCATTCGGAGGGAGAATCGTAATAATAATAATACTACTAATTAAAGCCACAAGTGGCATCGGGCGGCCCTCGCAGCCAAGCGCCGCTCCGGCCTATTGGCCACCGCGGGGGAACTGGCAACCGCCGGCCGCCAGCCACCACAGAAGCTCTAACGCAGCTTACAGCACCTCCACCCGCACGGCACCCGGAAGCTGTTGCGCAGATTCCAGCACCACTCCCACATGCCAACGCAGAAGCCGTTGCGCAGTTACCGCGCCCGTCCACCAGGCGGTACGCATCGATGCGTTCGGCGGCGCTCCCTGACGACGCACAAAAAATGTGGTTCAGATTGGCGCATTTAGTGAGGAGATATAGCTGGTGGATTAACCTAGGGGGCGCAGTGGAGTCAAATTACATTTCAATGCTGTTGTGCTCCTTAGAGGTCAACAAAGGTCATACTTATCCAGTTTCGTGCCAGTCGGATGATCCATGAGTGATTTATAGCCGATCTTATGCACATGGCGAAGAACTGCAGTTCGCCATTTCTACACCCAAATGTGGTTCGGTCAGCAGCCAGCATTCCACAGAGTTCATCATTTATCATTTGAAGTCAGTTTTCAGATCATGAAACTCATATAAACGATAGAATAACAGTAAAATATACAGCAGAACAAACAGGTCACTCTATGCTAAAAGTGGGCGGGGCTAACGGCCGCACGAAACCGCGGAAGCTGTTGCTAGATTCCAGCACCGCGCCCATGTGCCAACGCAGAAGCCGTTGCGCAGTTACCGCACCCATCCACCAGCCGGTTCTCACTGATGCGTTCGGCGGCGCTCCCTGACGACGCACACAAAATGTGGTACAGATAGAATAACAGTAAAATATACAGCAGAAAAAACAGGTCACGCTATGCTAAAAGTGGGCGGGGCTAACGTGATGTCATGAAGTCACCATGTAAATGTGTTCTGCAGAGAGAATTAGGAAGTCTGGTGCAGCTGTCATCTTGCATTTGGAAGTTATTTAATCTTCATCTTTCATGGCAAATATTCAGTTTCACACTAAGCCACGCCCACATGCTTTCATGCTAACTACAACTTAGATGTAATGCAATTTCAACCTTCTTCTAAAATCAGAGGAAAATTTTAAAGTTGAAGATGTTCCAGTTTAATAAATAATAAACCAAGGGCAAAGCACATTAGCAGAGCACAGTTAACTGTCAGCACATTAGAACAATAGCACAGGCTGAATCCCACTCATTAATTAGGTATTAATCACAGGAAGCGCTACAACTAAATATTATAACCCCAATCAATCGTTAATAAGACACTTAGGATTTTTTTCTTAGCTCTTTCAAACGAAACTTTAAACCAGGGGTCACCAACCCGGTCGCCTGCAGGGACCTTTTCAGTCACCCGCGGAGCTACTCCTAAAAATAGCCATTATAATTATGGAGCACTACCAAAAAATAATTTAATTAAATGTTTTTTCATTGAAGTAATAACGTTTGACATTTATATTTAGAGTTCAAACGAGGGAAATGATAAAAACATTTAGCAGGAAAGAGTATAAAACTCTTTCCTGCTGTTAAAGTTTAGAACTGCAGGCGCCTACAGGAAACTGTTGGAACGCAGCAGCGCCTGCAGCTGAACTCTGCGTACCGTCACATTTTCCTTTAAGTAAACAAAGAAAAGAATAACTTCTGGAGTTATTATTATTTAACCCTATTTACTATTAACAAAACTGTGAAGAAAAAATAAATAAATTGTGCGAAAACATCTTATTCGTAGCGCGCATCGCAACACCTGAACCTGGGAATCAGCACCGTCCTCTTTCCGTGAACCTCATGGAGAGGCTTCGCTTTATGTCTTTATTATTCAGCGTCGTCTGGAAAAGAAATCCGCTGCTCTTGGGGTTTAGGCGTATTTAGTTGCAGCACTTCCTGTGATAAATACCTAATTAATGGGTGGGATTCAACCTGTGCTACTGTTCGGATGTGCTGAAAGTTAACTGTGCTCTATTAATGTGCTTTGCCCCTGGTTTATTACTGAGCGTGTAACAACAAACAAGGCTCAATTTATGAAACTGGATGTATGAAACACAATATTCAGTATATTGAATTAGTAAAGCGCTTCGTTAGCTTTAAAAACGTTGCAGGCCTGAATGGACTCGGTTAGCATCGTCCTCGGAGTTACAAAACATGACGGCTCCTATAATCAGCGTTACTCACCGCGGGAGTTACGAGTTTTTAAACAATAAAACTGCTCCAACTCCGCTTCAACAATCCGCTCCGGCTCACGAAAGTTGTTCGGATCTGTAGCTCCAAAACCCGAAGCAAAACGTCAAGCGTGGTCCGGTTCTATGGCTCCAAAGTCCGTGCAAAATGTTCAGGAAAAGTTAGCAGCTCCAACGCAAAAAAAAAAAAAAAAACTACAGTCCACAGCGTATAATGCCGAACCTCGACCCTGAACGGCCGCCGGCCGACTGCCAGTACGTAGCAGCTAGCAGGCACAACTACAGTACGGCTCATAACCAATCAAATTGCTTAAATTTGTTTTTGCCCTTGACTGACCAGTAGGCAGAGACGAGTGAAATTGATGCATTTACTTGCCGTAGTAAATAACAGTCATTAACAAAAACGCTACATTTTCTCCGTGTTTTAAGCCAACAAAAATTATCGGAGGGCTGAAAAAGTCATTGGGGGACGCTCTCCCACAGTCTTCGCGGCCGTACGCCTGTCGATGTTTGTCATTGGTGGAGTAAGACTGACCCCATACTGTCGAAATTCATCATCTTTATCCGTCTGCTGAAAGAGCGTTGTTTCATTGGTGGAGTAAGACTGACCCCTACTGTCGAAATGCATCTTTATCCGTGTGCTGAAAGAGCGTTGTTTCATTGGTGGAGTAAGACTGACCCCAAGTGGCGAATTACGGAAATGGTTTCTAAACAGTGACTCCTGATCACTGACGTCCCGTTATTTCTAACAAAAATCAATGAATGTTTGTACTCTAAGCCACAAAACAAAATTATTTGTAAAAAAAGCAAACAATTCTAATCATGTATATTTAAATAATTAATATGTTTACTTGCATAACATAACCTATATTTCATGGGCTGCTTTGGTGTTACAGTTTTGGTGGGCTTAGGTGATTTCATCAAGTGACAATGTAAATGTGTTCAAGGCTGTTCTGCAGAAAGACATAGTAAGTGTGAAGCAGCTGTAATCTTGCATTTGGAAGTTATTCAATCTTGATGTTTGATGGCGAATTGTCAAAGTTTGCCACGCCGCCACGCCCACCTGCTCCATCTTAGCTGGTTGGGGTTGGAATCCTCAACACACCAACATGTCTTCTGTCTCTGGGTACAGTTTCAAGTTGATGAGGTTAAAGGGGTCAGATAGCGACCGCTCACAGTAAAACATGACACTTCCTGTTCTCAGGGGGCGTGGCCTAAGTGATGTCATCATTCGACCATAGGGTATTGTAGGACACCCGATGATGATCAATCACTGAAACTTTGGTGCCTCTGTGAGGTTTTGTGTAAGAAATATAACAGTTTATTATTTCATGGCGAGTAGGTCAACTTTGACCCCTGGTAACCCCCCTTCAGCAGTCTCAAACAGTCATCGTTTTGATAACTTTAAATGGGACATGCCTTATCAACAGACTGACCGAGTTTGAAGTCGATCAATCAAAATCTCTAGGAGGAGTTCGATCAAATGTGAGGGCTGTAAACGGCAAAAATGGGGTCAAAATCCAAACTTCAATCTAAAATGGCCGACTTCCTGTGGGGTTTAGACCATGGCTCCAAGAGACTTTTTTGTACGTCCTGAAAAGATATACATGTGTAACAAGTTTCGTAATTGTAGGTTAAAGCATGGCTTGGGGCTGGTCGTTTAAAGTTTTCTAGGGGGCGCTATAGAAAAATTAGGCCACGCCCACCAATTGTTGTGGTGGATTCCTGTCAGGGAGTGGCAGAGGACCCATCATAGTGAGTTTGGAGCAGCTCGGCCTGAAACTCTGGAATTGAGAGCCAAACGTATGGCAGTGGCGTTACAGGTCACTTCGCCACGCCGCCACGCCCACCTGCTCCATCTTAGCTGGTCAGGGTTGGAATCCTCAACACACCAACATGTCTTCTGTCTCTGGGTACAGTTTCAAGTTGATGAGGTCAAAGGGGTCAGATAGCGCCGTTCACAGTAAAACATGACACTTCCTGTTCTCAGGGGGCGTGGCCTAAGTGATGTCATCATTCCCCCGGGGGTCAAACGACCATTGGGTATTGTAGGAGACCCGATGATGATCAATCACAGTAACTTTGGTGCCTCTGTGAGTTTCTGTGTAGGAGATATAACAGTTTATTTTTTTTATGGCGAGTCGGTGAACTTTGACCCCTGCTAACCCCCCTTCAGCATACTCAAAAACTCACCGTTTTGATAACTTTAGATGGGACATGCCTTATGAACAGACTGACCGAGTTTGAAGCCGATCAATCAAAATCCCTAGGAGGAGTTCGATCAAATACAAAGGCTGTAAACGGCAAAAATAGGGTCAAAATCGGAACTTCAATCCAAAATGGCCGACTTTCTGTGATACTTGCACTATGACATTAATTGTAAATTTTGTGCGTCTTGAGGAGCTCTACAAGTGTACCAAATTTCATGTCTCTACGATGAAGTAAGTGAATAGCAGAGGGTAGAAAAGGGTGTTTTTTGAAATTCTGGGTGGCGCCGTTGAGCCATTTCTTGTGCAATTTTTGCAACTACCGTAAAATACGAAATTTTCAAACAGGCTTAAGGCCTCCGCCAAGTTTGGTGAGTTTTTGAATATGATAAAGCCCCCAAAAAGCCAATTCATTTGGGTGGAAGAATAATAATAATAATAATAATAAACAATACAGATACAATAGGCCTTCGCAGCGCTTAGCTGCTCGGGCCTAATAAGAAACAGTACAGATACAATAGGCCTTCGCAGCGCTTAGCTGCTCGGGCCTAATAAGTTGCAGCTGAATTAGAAAACTAAATATTTAGTTTGTAACCTAAATGTTATGAAAATAAACTCCCAGTTTTTCTTCTAAAGCGGGATGAATAAGCCAAATTCCTGCTGATCATTTCTGACTGTACCCATCTGCTCTGCCTGGACCCAGGAAGTTGCCCAACATTTCATAAGGATCGCACCTATCTAATTTATTTTTAGACATAACCACAGCCATTAATTAAAAATGTCTCTGTGAAAGTGTTTCGGTAACTTTATGACAGGAGTTATTGTTTCGTCTTTCGCAGCCTGGAAAACCTCATGTCCAACCGGCAACTGAAACCATCAGCCTGGAACAACTGATGAGAAGCTGCCGTGCTTTGTTACCGGTAAAGCCACGCCCCTTTTACACATCAACTCCGTCATTGGTGGAACTGAAAAACTATCTGAAAAGTCATTGGCTAAGTGAGCTGCCGCTCGGAAAAGGGCGGGGCTTACGACCAGAGTGAATATATTCCAGGCAGCCCTGTAATCGTGGCGGAGAGAAACGGCTGAGGAGGCGGCGGGGGGTTGGGAGCTGAACTTGGAGGATCCCGGAGAAGCTGAGTAGATTTTCCCGGTTTTCCTGGTGATGGAGGACAACATGGAGCAGATGAGACCGCTCCTCACATCTGTAAGTCCCCCCCTCTCTCTCCTCCCTGGGGGACCTGTTAGCTGGAGGCTAGCGCCCCCTCAGCCCTCCGGGGTCCGGAGAGCTGAGTAGAACCGGCAGGGCAGAACCGGCAGGACGGACCCGGTACAAAGTTTCAGTTCGGGAAAGTCCGGATAGTTCAGAGGACCTGGTGGTGTGTGTTGGTTAAAGAAGATGTTCTGACCGGCAGGAAGCAGAGGCTGGCAGCGGAGCGCTTTGTTTTTAAAGGAGCACGTTGATGGCAGGAAGTGGAGAGCTCAGCGGACTCCGGTTAAAAAAGCCCGATTTTAGATTCAAATGCGCTCTGCTTCCTCTGGGAGCGGGAGAAAATTATATAAAAAACAAGTCAGACTCTCATTACACAAAACTTATAATCGGCATATAATGTCTCCACTGTGATAAACTGTTTGTCCTGAAACAGCTCCTGTTTCCTACAGGCTTGCCCGTCATTCCCAGATCATTATAAAAACCTTCCTCACTTCAGGTGAGGAAGAAATTTTCCACAGAACCTGAAGCCTGGTTTTGTGGAAACCTCACAGGTTTCAGCCTGGTTTTCAGCCTGGTTTAAACCTGGTTTCAGCCTGGTTTTCAGCCTGGTTTCAGCCTGGTTCCAGCCTGGTTTCAGCTTGGTTTAAACCTGGTTTCAGCCTGGTTTTCAGCCTGGTTCCAGCCTGGTTTTCAGCCTGGTTTTCAGCCTGGTTTCAGCCTGGTTTCAGCCTGGCCTGACCTGCAGGCCGCTGTTGGTGGCTCTGTGGTCTTAAGGCTCTTCTAGAGAAAACTTTTTGTGACCTCATGGTTCTGATCCACATGAAGCCTGGAGATCATCCTGTTGGGGGTCAGCTGGAGGAAACTTCAGCAGAGGTGATGGAATGACCTGGCAGGTGTGTTGCCATGGTGACCAGGTGATGTAACTCTCAGAGTTCCACCTGTCCGTGTTTGTGGGATGATTGGATGATGTTTGAAGGTTTTGTTGAGGTCTGTGAGCAAAGCGCTGCAGCGGTCGGACGATGAAGCAGGTCAGCCATGTTTAATCCACAGGAGGATCTTGTGTCGTAATAATTAAAGTAGTTTGTGTGATCTGTTGGTGCCGGTCCGATGCTCAGACTAGACAGGTTTCTTCCTGGCTGAATGACTGGCTATTCAATTCAGAAGTTCTGAAATATTTTCACAGAAAACTCTTTTAAATATCTAAATTGTCTCTTTTTTTGTTTTGGCAGAATTTTAATATTTAATTTAAATTATTCGAATTTTATTATTAGTATTATTATTATTATTTAAGTTTCATTATTAAAATTGATTACTTTTCTTTTTGGGAAATTTTTTTTTTTTTTTTATATTTCTAAATTAATAGAATTAATTCTAATATAATGACATTGTTATTATAATAAATTATATAATTGTAATATAATATTATAATATTTTATAATTGATTATATTAATTTTCTGAACATAAGTCCAGAAAATATGCAGTTTCTGAACTTTATCATTTTACTGAAGCTGTTCATTTGTTATTTGTTTTAGTTTTTTCTTTTCTACATTTTTTATTGAGCTCTTGTCAATATTTAATTTTTCTTTGTATTTTTAAATCGAATGTTTCTAATTATTTTAGCTGTTGTCAGATTGGATGTTTAATTTGCTCTGGTAGTCTGAAACAGTTTGACTCTGGTGTTGACTGAGGCGGACATGTTGAGTCAATTTGGTGTTTTTGGTAAATTAACTCATGCAGCTGATTGATTATTGGGAATATATGTGATTATATCCGCTGCATGTAGCTTTGAGTTACATGCAGCAACTCAAAGCTACATGCATCCGGAGAGCACAGGAGTTGAGCCTTTTTTCATTCAGTGTCATCAACAGAAAGAGAAAAAGGCTGAAAGAAACGATAAAGCAGATAAATCCCCAGTTTCCTGTAAAACTGAAGAATTTTTTGGCTGAACAGACGAAACGTTTCCTGACCTGGTTGGAGTCTGTTGCAGCAGCTCAGACTGTGGCTTTAGTTACAGAAACAACTGGGAACAACAATCCTACTGGGGCTTTTTAATTGGGCCCAAACGGAGCACACACACACACACACACACACACACACACACACACACACACACACACACACACACACACACACACACACACACACACACACACTCCGTCTCAACCCCAAGGTTCTAATCAGGCTTTAGCAGAGCCAGCTAACCACGGCGGCTGCCCGGACCATCATGCCTCCACCACCGTGCTTTCCAGAGTCAGATAAGGACGATAAAATGCAAATATGAGGCTGAAGCAGCAAGAAACTGAGATAATTTCAGATAAAACAGGGGAGAAATGATTATCGGATTAATTGATTATTGAAATAATCAGATTTGAAAATGCCATTCGCTGAAAGAACAAAACACTTAGATCAGTTATGAAGCCAAAACTGTATAAAAGAAGAAAGAAAGTTTTTCAGCTGCATCTTTGCTGCCAAAGATCAAACGTTTAGTGAACGGATCCAGTTGTTACATTTTAGGCAGTAAAATATTGTCTTATTTAAAAAATGAATCAAGTTATTAATCTGGATCTTTTACTGTATTTATAATGTGTAAAAAAGCCTTAATCTGCAGAATGTTCCAATTCTTTCAGCCAATAAATGGTTGAATCGTTGATTGATTGGTGAAATCAATTGATTAGCTTGTTCTACGCTGAAGACGCAGCAGGTAATGATCTCTACACTGCAGGGTGCCAATGAAGTAACAGAAAACAGAATGTCCATCCAAACATTTTGCGCCGTAGCAACTGACAACAACGCCGTAGCAACTGACGACAACGCCTTAGCAACTGACGACAACGCCGTAGCAACTGACGACAACGCCTAGCAACTGACGACAACGCCTAGCAACTGACGACAACGCCGTAGCAACTGACGACGACGCCGTAGCAACTGACGACGACGCCGTAGCAACTGACGACGACGCCGTAGCAACTGACAACAACGCCAACCATGTTTCAGGATTCAATACCAGAAACACTCAAACATTTCCCTCACAGAGACCAGAACATTGAGACCGTTACAGTTTCAAGTTTATTTTTCGATTATTAGTAAGTGGTCGCTGTGGTAGATTAGCGACTGCTGCTATTAGCTAAGCTAACACAGCAGTAGTTGATTAGCTAATATAAACCGATGATCTGCCAGAGTCTGTATTGTTGTTTTCTAACTGAAGTGTAACAGACAGAATCCCGCTGCACGTCTACATGCTACGTTTGTCATAGTCAAGCTAGCATAACTGAAGTACCGTCCTCTCTCTAGCTTATTCATCATTAACATTTTTCCTGACCTTGTTATCTAGTTGTCGTAGTCTAGCAAAGCTCTGCGTCCCTTTTCCTTTCATTTCAGGCGTACATTTAAGATAAGCTGCTGTGTTGATAACTTGACAGCTAAAACTAATGCTACTGCTTTACTCCAGAGGGAGCTGAAGTGCGTGTTGTCACGCTGCAACGTGTCTGTTTCTTTAAGAGGGTGAAACAGCATCAAAGTAAAAAATATAAACAGAACATTTTAAGTATGACATCACAGCAGAAGAGTTCCAGTTTTTTTCTCAGAGGGAGTTTCAGGTTCACCAGCAGCAAAGTGAAGGCAGGTCTCAGCTTGTAGATCCACACAAAGGAAAAATGTCAGCATCAGAGACTCACTGCTGATCGAAATGACAAAGCATTTCAGCACAAACAGAACCCAAGTGGTTTGGATGGAGGAGGAAAGGCAGTGTAAACATGAGCGCCACCAGGTGACGTTCTCAGCCTTCACCTGGTGGGCCGTGAACTGGACGAGCCTCAGATCCACGTTTTCTTCCCGGGAATTCAGTGAAAAGCAAAAGCAGGCCAAATGTTTTCCTTCGACCAAGATGGCCGCTTTAATGTGGCTTTGATCTTTACGGTTTCCTCTGTGTTGTGCTGCTCCACGACGTCTCCAGTCAATGCCGTCGCCATGGCAACGGCAGGACATCCCGCTTCGTTACAACATGGATGGTGGCAGACAGATGATTTTTAATTTTTACCTTTTATTGATTTTTTTAAATTGATTTTGGGACGTTTTAAATAAATTCTGAATTGTAGTGAATGGGAATTGTGATCTTCATGTCAATCACAATTTTTATTTTGGGCACAGCGATGGGTGGGGCGATAACGGCATAATACAAAAATATGATGTCCGTCACAAGAGGCGATCGATAAAAAATACATCCAATAAAATGTTCAATGATTTCACTGAACTCTGGTCCAGAACTGCGCAGCATTCTGGGAGATGTAGGCAGAATAAAACGCTTTCATTGCCCAACCAGCTAGCTGCGTGGCTACGGCTAACTCAGTCACCCTTTGGTTGCCGAGCAACAGTCTATTGACTGCTTTAAAATGAAAACATGAAGATAAAACAGGAAAAGATTCACTTTCAGTTTGACAGGATTTCAAATATTTAGAACAAAAACTGATCAATAATTATGTATCGCTGATATGAAACTGTTATGTCGTGATTCGTTGTTCAACCATCAGTGATTGTGAGATGGTTTGTTCTGCAGCGCCCCCTGCAGGCCTGGAGGTTTTCTGAGGTCTTTCTCTTGGTGTTTAATGCATCAGACGGACGGAGTGGGAATCCTTTCCCATCATGCACAGCTTCAGTTGCTCTGTAATGATCGGCTCCTACCCCTCAGGTCAACCCCACCGTGAACGCTGCCGCCGGGTCGGGCTGGGCCGGGCCAGGCCGGGTCGGGCCGGGCCCAGCCTGGGTTAGGGTTAGGGTCGAGTTAGGGTCGGGTCGGCCATCCCATTTGGTTCCGAGGGGAATGACAGGAAGCATCAACATGCTAACCTGGAGCCAAACAGTCCGACTGCTCAGCCGGTCCGTTTGGGCCGTCTGGTTCTGGTTTAATCTGAAACATTCATTTTATCCTAACAATAGACTGTGGCGATAAAATTCAGCACCGGCCCGCTCTGCTGCAGGTGTGTTTGTGGTGTGGGAATATTATATTGACATGATGGAAAACTGAGTAACAATAGGTTTTATGTAACAATATTGTTGCTTTGATTCCATTTTCCAGGAATGTAACGGTGATTCTCAAACTCTAAATTCAAATGTTTAACTGTGAAGCCATTTTAAACATCTAAAATAAATAAAACGGAAACAAGAAATAAAATGAATTATGAAGATTCTGCAAACAAAACTAGACTGAAAACTTTTATCAGTTTGGTATGAAGAGAAAAATGATAAATCATCTAAATGGAAATGTGAAATTTCCAGTCAGATCAATCAATTGATTGATTGATTGATCTGACTGGCCTGAACTCTGAAAAGCTGAATGAGCAGAATAATATTTTACTCCAACCCGATTAAAAACTAAAATAAATTTGTTGTTTAGTTTGTCTATTTATTCAGTAATTTGAATTGAAATGTTGCTTTTTGTCAATACACAGTTTTAGATAAATGAAATCCTGATTCTAATATGAATCCATGAAACAGTTTAATCAAGTCTCTCGTCTAATTAATTAAAGGCTTGGGTGCTTTTAGCATCATTAGTCACCAGTTTAGTTTCCAGTTTATTCCAGTTACTGGTTGAAACCATCTGACTGGGCAGGAAAAGGTTAAAAATCCAGCTCTGATCTGATTGGTCGTAATGTGACCAGAGTCAGCTCTCCTTCCTCATGACTGTTGGACTGACTCATGAACAAAGCCTGAACTGTTCACAGAACGATGACTCACAGTGATGTCACAGCCCAGCTGGGCTCTGATTGGACGGTGTTTAGAGGAAACGATAACCAGAACAACAGGTTGATTTCTGTCCGATTACAAGAATGGGTTTGACTGAGGAACCCGTTTCCCCTGGCAACGGGCCCTTTAACAAGGAAACTCCTCACAACTTCTCCCATCTGACCTGCCAAAATAAAAGCCCTCGTGGAGCAAACAGATTTGTAAACCTCACTGAGTCAGAACTGATCAGCTGCATGAGAGAAGAAAGCGTCACGTTGGATGAGGCGTCCGCTTCTGAAAACAAAATAAATGAATTACTGAGAACCTGAAAATGGTCCCAAAGTGAGTATCGGTGGAACCTCAGTGACGAGCCGGTACCGGTTCTGATTCTGGGGATCGTTCAGAGAAAACCCAAAAGAATAATTCATGACCTGAAGCATTCCTCCAAACATCACGAGACGATGGAAACGCCAGAAATACTGGAGCTTCAGCTTATTTGGTTTGAGTTTATTCAAAACCAGATGCTTTCACGTTGGGATGCAGCGGTACCGGCCCGATCTCTGTCAGCGGTACCGGCCCGATCCCTGTCAGCGGTACCGGCCCGATCTCTGTCAGCGGTACCGGCCCGATCTCTGTCAGCGGTACCGGCCCGATCTCTGTCAGCGGTACCGGCCCGATCTCTGTCAGCGGTACCGGCCCGATCTCTGTCAGCGGTACCGGCCCGATCTCTGTTGGTTCTGGTTATTTACTGTGTCTAGCAGTCGATCATGTAGTTGTTTGTGGGTAAGAATCTGTTTTTTTTTCTCTGTAGTGCATCTGAACATGCCTGCCTGATGCTGCATGTTTTAGTTTTCCTGCTGCATGTTTTAGTTTTCCTGCTGCATGTTTATGTGTTTCTGCTGCATGCTGTGGTTTGCTGCTGCCTGGTGTGAACTTTCCCACACTTCCTTGCTGCACTTTGCTGCAGGCCAGACGTTATCCTCCCGTCGAGTTTTCCTAATATGGAAGCAGCAGCTCAGGCTGGAGATGCGTCTCTGTGGAATCCAGCTGCTGTGATTTATCTCCAACCGAGTCGTTTGTTTGTTTTTAACACATTAATTTCTTTCTGAGTGCATTAATATTCCGGATGCCATGACATATAGATGTTTTAGATGTTTTGCCCTTTCGGACGCTTTGAATAAATAAAAAATGTAAGCTGACAGTTCTGTCTGGAAAAAGCCTAAAATAATCAGGAAAAGGTGAACAACAGAAATCAGATGGGAAATGAAGAGCAGCTGACTTCCTGTCTGTCCTTTTCAGTTCACAGAATCTGATCCGCTGCTCTACATGCCAGACCCACAGGGGGCAGTGCAGCGCTAAGCTAAAACTTGTCAGCCAATCACATTGCTTCAACACTTCCTGTTAGAAATCAAATATGACGCCATGACTTTCATTTACAGGTTAAACTGCTTTAAACTGTATTACAATATAAAGTTATTAAAAACGATGTTTATTGGGAATCATCCATCCGTTTTCTGACCCCTTGACCCCAGTGGGGTCAGGAGCTGCTGCCTCTACAGCATCGTTCTGGGCGAGAGGCGGGGTCGCCTGGACAGGTCGCCTGGAGAGGTCGCCTGGACAGGTCGCCCTCGAGAGGTCGCAGGGCAACTTTGGGAACCATGTCAAAGGAAATTGGTACATTTATTGCCGGTTTATTCGTCGCAGACTGAAATGCGAGGAACTCTTAAGTCTCCATATTTGCAAACACAAATATGAACTTTCTCAAATCTCCAGTTTGTTCGGAATTTAAAGAAAAATAATTTTAGTGCGTTTTAGTGTGGATGAAAAGCCAAAGCATGACTGAAATGCAAGGCGGACTGTTGGCTTCATCATCAGGGAGTCTGTGTGAGGAGAACCTTCTGGGTCATGAGGTTCTGATGCGGTCCAGCCTCGTTGTTCCTCATCAGCGAAGGACAAACTGCGAGCCAGGAGGCTCCAGTAGGCAGGGAGACGATGAACCGGGGCTGTTAACAGAGAGGCAGCCAATTGATCGGGAGGCGGCGTGCGCGCCGTCCAATCGGGAGGCGGCGTGCGCGCCGTCCAATCGGGAGGCGGCGTGCGCGCCGTCCAATCGGGAGGCGGCGTGCACGCCGTCCAATCGGGAGCTGATAAAATGCAGAGAAAGCCAAGAGGTTTCGTCTCCACTTCAACTAATTGGATTTCTTGGAGTTTTTTCCCACAGGGAGTCGGGACAGATTAAAAGTGTTCTGCAGGGGTCAGAGGTCAGGAGACAATGGGCCCTGTTGGATTGAATTACAGCAGAGATTTGGGCCGACTTAAAAGAACAAAGACACCATTTACTGGGGAAGGTCCAGCTGGAGGGAGAACCAGGTTCTTCCCGGTTCACCCTGTTGATTGGTTCTGGTTCTGGTGTTTCTTGTGGACTCAGCAGTTCAGCGGTTGGTCTGACCGGTCGCTGATAAATCCCACCCCTGTGGGGTCAGTGAACGCCCCATGCTGAAGAGCAGCACTGTTGACGAGTTAAAAACCCTGAAAGCTAAGCCCCGCCCCTTACGAGGATAAGCCCCACCTCCTCACAGAGCTAAGCCCCGCCCCCTGACAAATGTAAAAATAAATAAATCTCCCAAACGCGGGTGGAGCCCAGAGACACCGAGGGGCGTGGCTAAGGCCGAGGGGGCGGGGCTAACGCAGGATGGGACACGTTTTCCCAGATGCTTCCTGTCAGCAGACGCCGAACCTCAGAGCGAGCGGTTCTGCCTCAGCTGGTTTTAGTTCCTCTTTGGGCTAAATAAACGGCTCCTCTTCCACCCAGTGTGACGTCTCCTCTGGTTGTTCTGATTTATCATCTTGAGGCAGGGTCAGTTTGACTGAATCGGCTTCTCACAGGTCAGAGGTCACTCTGGTTTCTCAGCTTCCTGTGTCGTTCTTTGCCTCGGTTTCCCAGTCAACTGTTTGGGAATCGAGCTGCAGCAGGTGAACCGGATCGGGTCAGGAGTTCAGCTCTGTTTACCCCCATCCTGTCTGGGGGGCGGCGCCCTGAAGCCCCGCCCCCTGCTGTCTGTCTGCTGAGCGTCAGGCTCTGCTGCTGACGAGGAAACTGCTCTGCTATAAATGCCTGAACCGCAACTGCAGCAGACAGTTCTGTTCTGTTCTGGGTCCGGTCCGATATGGGAGACTTCTGGGCAGACGTGGCCTCTCAGCGGGTGGCCCGAGGATTCTCGGTACGTTTCTGTGCGGCGTCTCCAGTTTCATGCAGCATTGAGGAAGTGAGAGCAGAGAGGAGCAAGCATCCTGCTGAGCGTAGAGACGAAACGTCTAGATCTGCCAGCTGAACGTCCTGCCAGTCGCAGCAAAACTTCAGCTGCTGCTGAGAAAAACATCCAGGTGTTCAGCACGGCGGGGTCAGAGGTCAGGCCTGCAGAGAACCACGGTTCCTCTAGGCTGGCTCGTATCTTAGATCAAACCGGTTGTGGTTCTGATCCGGTTTTCTGTTGGTTCCAGGGAGAAACTGAGGAATATCAGAACAGATGGGTGAAACAAAAACATGTTAAAGAGATTTATTTACTCTGTTTTCATTTGGATCAGATTTAAAAGTTTCTTTCTGCTGGTTTTCATATTTATTATGAAATATTACGTTTTGATTGGCTGCTGAGCCCCTGAGCCCGCCCCCTGGCCGGCCTTCCTGTGGCTCAGCAGCGAACGGAGGGCTGCGATTGGTCCAGCTGCTGGACAGGCCCGCAGCATGATGCTGCGTCCACTGTGTTTATGTTGGGCTGTGTAACTCGGCCCGTTTGCTCCGTTTGGTTTAGTTTGTCTCGGCGAGTCGGAGAGAAGAGGCTGAAGGAAAAAGGAGACGTTCTTCGTTCTCCAGTGAAAACTGTTTCAGCGTTTTTGTTCCTCTGCAGGGAAACGATGAGGAGGCAGTTCTGGACCAGGGCAAGACCAGCAGCACTCTGCACACAAACTTTGAGAAAGAGGAACTGGAGAGTGAGTGACACACACACACACACACACACACACACACACACACACACACACACACACACACACACACACACTCCCGCAGCCTTTATTTGCAGCCAAAACAGAAAGTAGCGAATCGTTCTGCCCGTGTTTCCACTGTCTGGGTTTAAACAAACGTTTCTGTTTGGGTCGTTGCCTTAAATACCATGAAAAACTTTTAACCCTTATTTTTTCTTCTGGAAACTTTAATTTACTTTAATCAGGAACCTCACTGTTTCCTGAAGCTTCATTTTGTGCTGCACTTTCACCAAACGTCACAGTTTCATGGTTTATTTCATTATTTAAGTCATAAATCATCAGTTTTCTGGATTTTATCAGCTGATTTTATTCCTTCAGTTATTACTAGATTCTAGGAGTCTACAATGACTTTAATTAAAATTAATTTCATTTATATTTTTAAGCTTTTTGTTTTGAAGGTTGGCGACTGGAACCTAAAAATCCTGTTTTGCCATAGAAATAAATCAGCAAATAAATATTATTTGCATATCTCTCCTGATACATGTTGCTTTAATATTCTTTAATTTGTGTAAATAAAGCCCAGTTTGTCATTAAAATGCAGTTTTTCCATCCATTAAATGCGTCCTTCTTTATTCTCCCATTAACAAATTGTTAGACTTACAGTCCAGTTTTTATTCTAACTGTAATAGAACTTTCTGCTGGATCTCATGTCGTTAGTATTTGTGGATATTTCATCCTGTGAAGGTGTGAATCACTTCCTGTGTGTGTGTGTGTGTGTGTGTGTGTGTGTGTGTGCGCGCGCTGCTGCCAGGCCACAGAGCCGTGTACGTCGGCGTTCACGTCCCGCTGGGCCGGCAGACCCGCAGGCGGCACCGGCACCGCGGACACCGCCATCACCGCAGGCGGCGAGACCGGGACGACCGCGAGGACGGCCGGGAGTCTCCGGCGTACGGTCAGTTCCCATCCGACTCCTGCAGCAGGACACGTCTGATGATGATGATGAAGAGTCTGACTTCCTGCCGCAGACACGCCGTCCCAGAGGGTCCAGTTCCTCCTCGGCACCGAAGACGACGACGAGGAGCACATCCCCCATGACCTGTTCACCGAGCTGGACGAGCTGGCCTTCAGGGACGGACACGTCCAGGTGTGGAAGGAGACGGCCAGGTGAGCCGGTAAACTGGTCCGATCAGACTGAGCGCAGGGTTCAGAGCAGTGGTACCGCTCCACGGACCAATTGGTACCGGGCCACAAGAAATAATGACATTTTTTTATTTTCCGTATTATTTGAGTCTGGAGGATCTTTTATTTTGAAAATCCTTGAACGGATTCTCTCGGCTGCGTTTTGCCGCCAACATTGAGCCACTAGCAGCAAAATGAACAGAACCGGATCAGATTCTTTGGACAGTTTGTCTGGAGGCCCGGAGAGGCAGGAGGATGGATTCATCCCGCTGGGTCGATTCCCACAGTCCAAGCTGACGTTCCAAGCAGTGATAGTTTGTGGATCATTTTAAAGACCAAACAGAAAGAAAAGCTGCTCTATTTGCTGCACTAAACAGGTGTTGCTATTCTGACAGCGTATGATGATCTAACAGAACACCAGGCTCTTAGTTGCCATGTCAACGGTTTGGGATCCCCTCCGCCAGGCTGCGATAATCGGGTCGAGACCACGTTGAATAAGCCCGATTTTAGATCGGAGCTGTCCAGTCGTCGTGACGCACCTCACAGTACAGGAGCATCGGTTACGATTATCACAAGCAACAATGTGCAGCAATCAGTGGGGAGGGGAGGTCCAGTCTTACTGCAGCTCCTCCCCTGAGCCTCGACCGCTCCGTGGTCCAGAGGACTCCGGCGATTCTGAGGAGTCCTGATGAGCAGGACAGGAAGGAGGGGGTCGGTGGTGAGGTGTGCGGCAGCAGGGGTCTGGGATCATCTCCTGACGCTGACCGGGTCAGACGGCATTCTGGAAAGAAGAAGAAGAAAATGAACGAGGGCTGCTGGTTTCTGGTTCAAACTTACAGAAACGTTGAAATGCCACAGCTCTAAAATCAGCAGCAAAACCAGATTCTACTGAAAAGATGCAAAGCTGGTTAAAATGACAACTTGTTAAAAAGGGAAACTCGTCAAAGTCAGATGCTGATGTCATTAAAACCAGATTCTAACCCCGTTCAAATGAGACGCAAAAGGAGTTTCAGGTTAAGAGACGCTGAACTTGTTCACATTAGTTCCTCGTCAAATGAGGTTTAAAACGATGTTAAACTCATTTCAACGACAAAAAGCTCATCATCACGAGCTGCTGCTCCTGAATTTATTTTCCAGCTGTGGTTAAAGTCTTCTGGCGTCTGGTTTTAGTCTCGCTTCAGGCCGCCGGGTCACATGACGATCCGATTCACGAGGCGTTGGACGGGCGAACCAAACAGAACCTGCAGAACGGGTCGGGTTCCCCTACCAGTCGGGCTGAGGAGGAGCAGGCAGGAAGTTGGTGATGATGTCATGTTTGTGTCCAGGTGGCTGAAGTTTGAGGAGGACGTGGAGGACGGCGGGGAGCGCTGGAGCAAACCGTACGTGGCCACGCTGTCGCTGCACAGCCTGTTTGAGCTTCGCTCCTGCATAATGAACGGCACCGTGCTGCTGGACATGAGGGCCGGCTCCATCGACGAGATCGCAGGTCAGATGCTAACCACATGCTAACCACATGCTAACCACGCTGACGACAGTCTGGGGACACACCAACAACATGCTAACGGCGCCATAACGACATGCTGCTGACAGCATGCTAACGATGCGCTAATAACATCACATGTTGACAACATGCTAACAAAAGTCAAACATGCTAAGCAAGCTCTAACATCGTTTTAACAGGCTAGCAATGACCTGCTAATGACATGCTAACATTGCGCTGATGATGTGCTAACCACCTGCTAAATACATGACATGCTGACTATGCTTACGATGTGCTAACAGCATCCTAGCATGCTAACAACGTGATGAAAATGTGTTGGCAACGTTCTGACGATGTGCTAACGACATGCTAACGCCCTGCGGCTACCCTCCCAGACATGGTGATCGACAGCATGCTGGCGACCGGCCAGCTGGAGGCGGAGCAGCAGGAGAAGGTCAGGGAGGCTCTGCTGAAGCGCCACCATCATCAGAACGAGAAGAAGCTGAGCAACCGTATCCCGCTGGTCCGCTCCTTCGCAGACATAGGCAAGAAGCATTCAGACTCAACGCTGCTGGAGCGCAACGGTGAGGCTGCGGCGCTGCCGTCATCCCTGAACGTCTGCTCAAACCTCACGGGTCCACCAACAGAACCCAGTCAGGTTCAGAACCACCGTCCGGTTCAGGTCCCATTTAAGCCCAAAAGTCTTCACACTTCATTCATCCATTAGGCCTGATGCAGTAAATCAATTAAGGGAATTGTAAATGAAAACATTTTCTTGCTTTAGCTGGATGATAGAAGTTGTTAATCTGGTGTTTTGGCTTCAACTAAACAGTTTTGAGCTTCAATTTGTTGATTGTTTAATCATTTGTTATATTTAAAAAGTTTTCCGGGTCCAGTGTTAAATGTTCATTTGAATTTAAAGTTTTAGAATGTGTTCTTGCATTACAATGCTATTCCCATTAAATTATTTGAAAATGGTCTCAATATTGAGAAGGCATTCTCAATATTATCGTTTATCACGATAATTCTGGGGCAGTTTATCGTCCAGCAGTTTCTGTTATGGTGACAGAACCATTTAGTCTCCTCTGGTTCTGACCCAATCCTTTGGTTTCCTGGTTCTGACGTGTTTTCTCCCTGAGATCTGCCAGTCGCTGGGCAGAGTTCGGTTCAGTCTGTGCAATCTGATTGGTCGAGGTAACGGGGTGGCGCGGCGTCGGCCTCTGCTGTGGCGTGTTGCATGAACAGCATGTTGGTCTCTGATTCACTAACCGAGTGTTTAATGATCAGTAAAGCTGCTTTCTGATTGGTTGGCACTAACCAGCATGCTGATTGGTCGGGTTAATAATCAGCTGCTGATGGAGCTGAGCCGCCATGTTGGAGCTTCATGGGTTTGGACTCGATCAGAACCTCAATTTTTACATGCAAACATTCAAGTAATTTCAGTTTTTCTGTTTATATGAATATTTTTAGCATTAAATGTTTTTTATTTCTTCTGTAAATATTGGCAAAAAGGTTTTCCTAAAAAAAAAATCTTTCATCTCAAGACTAAGGTTCTGTGAGAAGTCGTACTATGAATAACTAATATTACAGTAATAATATCGGAGTGAAGTTACGATAATACCAGAATAAAGTCGTTTATGAGAACAAACAAGAGTCATAAAGTACAAGAAAGTTGGTCGTGATAAAGTCGTACTTCCTGACATGCCGATGCGTAGAAACGCGTGGCTCTGTTGAGTTGCTGTTAATCTGGCCCGGCCTGCAGCTGGGTCCAGCTAATCTCTGCTAATCCAGTCAGACCAAGGATGGAAACTAATCGGTTGCATTGAATCCAGATTAATTTATTTGCCGGTGTTTCTGAGGTGGGAACGATTCCGTCTCTGACTGACGTCCAAACCCGCTGCTTCTACGCCAGTAATGGGAAGTGAGGTGGTTTCCATGGGAACCCAGGGCCTCCTGCCGGTTTCCGTGTTAGCATGACTCTGTTGATGTCAGCGTCTCTTCCTGTCCCTCCTCTCTCCAGGGGAGGGCGTGTCCTCCTCTCGCCTCTCCCTCCTCCGCCGCTCCTCCCAGTTCTCCTTCGACGCCGCCACCCCTCCCCTCTCCCCGCGGGCGTCCTTCCTCCTCTCTGGCCCCGCCTCCTTGCCTCCGGACACGCCCCCCCCCCCCCGGACTGGCCCCGCCCCTTCTGGACCCCGCCCCCTCAGGAGCAGCGCCACGCCGCCGCTCGGCGCCGGAGACGCCGGTGGGCGGAGCCGGGATCCAGGTGGTGGTTTTCCCTCCGGAGGAGGAGCAGCACCTTCACATGGATGATGGCGCTCCAGAGAGCCAAACAGGCAATAAGAGGCATGAAGCTGCTGCTACTAACACCAGGCCTGGGGTCAGAGGTCATCTGGGGACCAACGAACCTCCGCCAGTGATTGGGATCAGATACGGGCTGGACAGTAAATCATGATCAGCACGAGCCGATCATAATTATATATTCACTCCAGAACCGCACGGCATTCTGGGAGATGTAGGCAGAGGAAAGGCTTTAGCCTCTCACGTCGAGTTGAGCTAGCTCGATAGCATAGCTCGCTCTCTCTCTGGTTACCTAGCAACAACCTGCGTCACTCAGTTTTTCAGCCCTCTTTAAAATTTAAAGAGCTGGTCTGGAAAAGCAGCCTGGTTCTGCTAAACCCAACCCGGTTCTGATTCAGCAGCAGTGGACAGAGGTTCTGGTGGAAAACGGTTCTGTGGTTCCGATTGTGGGACTGATGAAGACCAGAACCAGGCTGACTGTTCATCGGGGCAAACTGACCTCTGGTAGAACTCAGGCTTTGTTTCTAATAACTGTCTGTGTGTGAAGGTTGGTGTCGAACGTGTGCGTGTCGGTTCTGAAGGTGGGACAAACGGGTCCAACAACCGAGCCCAGAGGAACACCGCAGTGGAGCTGACGGGGTTTCCCTCGCACACCGCAGGGCTCTGCAGCATTAAAGAGACAGTTCTATTGTCAGACCCGCCAAATTAAACTTCAGAGCTGCAACTGTCCCTCAATGAGCCACTGGAGTCGCTCAGAACCGACCAGAACCGACCAGAACCGGTCCGCTAACCCATCGGAGCGCTGACTCGTCTTCACTGAGGTCGCTCTGAAGCGACAGGAAGTAGTCAGAGCGTGACGGCCAGCAGAGTCAGCAGCTTCCTGGACCGGTTCCCCTTACTCAGCCCAAACCTCGAGGGACCGGACCGGACCCGACCGGACCGGACCGGACCCGACCGGACCCGACCGGACCCGACCGGACCCGACCGGACCGGACCCTCTGCTCTGGTTTAAAGTTCAGGAGTCAGGTGGAGCGAGCAGCGCGACATGGAGTCCACTGAGCTGTAACCGGACTCTGTGTGTGTGTGTGTGTGTGTGTGTGTGTGTGTGTGTGTGTGTGTGTGTGTGTGTGTGTGTGTGTGTGTCTCGCTGCATGCTCTGTGAGCTTCATGTTCAGATCAGCAGTCGAGTTGAAATCTTTGAAGGATAATTTAATGTTACGAGAATAAAGGCCCTGAAAGTTCTGATCAGGTCAAAGGTCATTCTCTGAGAGCCAAACCCTCAGAACTGGTTGTGGTGAAAAATGAAATGATGATAAATCATCTGGACTTGTGGAGTAGATTTAATGACTAAATACTGAAGTGTCTCCAGAGTGGACTGAAAGAGAACCTCCTGGTTCTGGTTCTGGTTCTGGTTCTGGTTCCGGCCCGGTGAAACTGACTGTGAGTGTCTGCAGGGCTGCTGGCGTCGCCGCAGTCGGCTCCAGGAAACCTGGACAACAAGATCAGCGAGAGCCGGATCAGCGCCGGCAGCCGAGAGAACAGCACCGTGGACTTCAGCAAGGTGAGCAGCACCGGCCCGGTTCTGGAGGCCCGGTTCTGGAGGCCCGGTTCTGGAGGCCCGGTTCTGGAGGCCCGGTTATGTAGTTAGTGGGAATCTTTAATTCAGTTCTGAGTTTGGGGGAAAATTGGTTTGAAAATCGTTTTATATATAATTTTTTTCTTGGTAACATAATTATTGATATTAAAACCCAAATGAATCCTTCATTTTCGTGGCTTCCTGTTTCTGCGCGCTCTGTGCTCGTCCCGTCTCCATGGCGACGTCAGAACGTTCCGTACGGTTACAAAATGGAGGCCGACTGGCGGCGGATTGGGTTTTTATTTTATTAAAGCATTTCATGACATTTTGTACTAATTCTGCAGTAGAATCATAAGTCTGATGTTAGCTTTGTGGTTTTTGTGGTTTTTGTGGACTCACTTTCACCAATAGTCCTGCATTTGTTGCCATGGTTACGCTTTATTCTTTATGTCATTGCAACATTTTAAAATAAGAAAGAAAATGTTGCTGAGTCGCTGTTTGCCATGGTGATTCCCGCTTCTTCTGGAATCAGAACCAGAAACCCAAATGGAACCGAATCCTGAAGCTCAATCATCAGAACCTTCCGGGTCCAGACAGGGACAGATTAACACTGCTTTCAGGTCCGGGTTCTCCAGAACCAATCAGAGCTGAAATCTGACAGGAGGGAAAGAGAGTGGGCGTGTCTCTGCTTTCTGGGCTCTCATTGGACAGAGAACAGGAAGTCCTCCATCAGTGGGAGACAGAAAAACCTACGACCGGACGGAGAGACTGTTAAATACAAAACGTTCTGGTTATTCCACCGGGTCAGAACCATCAGCTGAAAAAATCCTCACTTAAACTGGGATGGTGGAAAAACTGGAGTTGGAATCAGAACGATATCTGGGCCGGACAAAGTCCAACTTCCTGTATTTAAAGTCTGAACGGTGGTTCTGGGGGGCGGGACCTCCCAGGATGGTCCAATCGGAACGTGTGTGTCAGAGGGTGACGGCTCGTCTCTCTGCAGGACTGTCACTGCGTGTGTTTGCTGCCGGCGGCCGACAGGAAGCCCGCAGTAAGTCAGCCGTCGCCCAATCAGAGGCCTGTGTCGTGGTTGGTGCTCTGTGATTGGTCGATGCTCGCTGTCGTTTCAGTGATTGTTGTCGGCTGTGATTTTGATGTCACCAATAAACGTTGTGTTTGTCCGTCTGAGGTGTTGGGACGGATTGGACCCAACAGAGCCGTATCAGTCCGCCTGTGAAAGTAGTCCCTGACATGTTCCTCCTGTTTCAGAGGTTTTTCTGAGATTAGTTGAAATGATTTCAGGGACATGAAGTCCAGCTGAGTTCCTGTTTGTTTGGACTCGAGCCGGTTCTGAAGGGGCTCATGGTCCTGACTGGATCAGGAGTAACGTGGCAGCAGTACCAGGATCCGCTCCAGGTGTCTGAGTTCTGGTTCTGTTCCAGGTGGACATGAACTTTATGAAGAAGATCCCGCCTGGCGCCGAAGCCTCCAACGTCCTGGTGGGAGAGGTGGACTTCCTGGAGCGGCCCATCATCGCCTTCGTCCGCCTGGCGCCGGCCGTGCTGCTGACGGGCCTCACCGAGGTTCCGGTACCGACCAGGTGATCTCAGAACCTGCTGGCTTGGTTCCCATGACGACTCTGGTCCACTTCAAACCCACACAGTGAAACCAGAACCCAATGAGGAGTTCTGAAGCGTCTGTCCGGTTCTGCTTCAGGTTTCTGTTCCTGCTGCTCGGTCCGTTCGGGAAAGGCCTGCAGTACCACGAGATCGGACGCTCCATCGCCACGCTGATGACAGACGAGGTGAGCCGAGCGTCAGGTTCTGGTCTGGTCCAGGTGCGACCCAAACAGAGGAACCTTCTCTAACTTTCCCGGTTCTGTCACAGGTCTTCCATGATGTGGCGTACAAGGCCAAGGACCGGAACGACCTGCTGTCCGGTATCGACGAGTTCCTGGACCAGGTCACGGTTCTGCCGCCGGGCGAGTGGGACCCCAGCATCCGGATCGAACCTCCGAAAAACGTCCCGTCTCAGGTGAGAACCCGCCTACCGAAGCCCAGGAGGGTCAGCAGAAACTCGTCCTGTGAAGTTCTGATGGCCAGCAGTGATCCTGTTTTAGCAATATGTGAAATTATGCTATATCAAAATTAAGAAACCATAAACTTGCTAACAGAACTGCCACTTAAAGCTGCAGCAAAATAAAACTATTATGATTGTTGAGTCTGTGTAGTGGCGATCGATCGTTTCACAGATTACACTCAAAACAAACTAACGACTTGGTCACAGATTAATACATAAAAATCATATCATTTATAGAAGTTTCATTCTGCAGCTTCAACACATTGGAAGTTGGACTAAAATGGAAATGAAGCTAGCAAGTTCATCCTAAGTTTATGTTTTAGCATTAAACTGAAATGTGCTAAAACGGAATGCTAGCACTGTTTTAGCACAACTTCCATTTTGGAATGAATCACATTTTTGTAGCATAAATGGCTGGGCGTCCATTTATGCTACAGTGGATGCTAAGCTAGAAAGGTTATATTTCTGTTTAAGAGCAGCAACATTAACCGTCCCATCTGCGCCTGCAGGAGAAGAGGAAGATGGCGGCGCAGCCTAATGGCTCCGCCCACTGCTCAGACGCTGTGAAGGAGGCGGAGCATCACACGGGGCCAGAGCTGCAGCGGACGGGCAGGTGTGTGTGTGTGTGTGTGTGTGTGTGTGTGTGTGTGTGTGTGTGTGTGTGTGTGTGTGTGTGTGTGTGTGTGTGGGGGGCTCATGATCAGGTGGTGCTGATCTCATCCCACAGGATCTTCGGAGGCCTAGTGAACGACGTTCGGAGGAAAGCGCCATTTTACTGGAGTGACATCAAAGACGCGCTGAGTCTGCAGTGTCTGGCGTCCGTCCTCTTCCTGTACTGCGCCTGCATGTCGCCCGTTGTCACCTTCGGCGGCCTGCTGGGGGAGGCCACCCAGGGCAGCATAGTAAGGTTCCCAAACGCTGACCTCTGACCCCCACAGCAAACACACAGTCAATGCTACAACATAATAAACGTCAGTGTTTAATATTCATTTATCCATTATTTTTACATCCATTTAGCATAGATGCTGACCTTCTGGCTTTAGATGGCCATGAGTTCTGTGGTAGAAAACTTTATTATTATTATGGCTTTCTGAGGTTCCCACAGCGCCCTCTGGTGGCGGCCACTTTGGAAAACACTGAGCTCAGAAATGGACAGCAAATAATGGTAGTAATAATAATAAAGTGAAAAGAAAAATCAAATGAAAAACATAAGCTATAAAATGACCATGTGTAATGAGCTGTGTGGGACCAGCTGGTGTTTTTCCCGCGGTGCGCTCAGCAGTAACGTGTCGGTTCTGCAGGGCACCATGGAGTCTCTGTTCGGGGCGTCCATGACGGGCGTGGCCTACTCCCTGTTCGCCGGCCAGCCGCTCACCATCCTGGGCAGCACCGGCCCGGTTCTGGTGTTCGAGAAGATCCTCTTCCATTTCTGCGAGTGAGTCCAAACCGCAGCTGTTTCTGAGCTGAACGGCAGCGCCCCCTGCTGGCCTGTCTGAGCCTTCAGGCTGTCGGATAAGAGGCGCAGAGCCAAACGGGTCACAGATTATCAGAACTTTCAGGATTTAATTCTTTTGTTGTTAATTTTCTGGAGCTTTTAGACTTTAAATCCTTTTGTTTGAGGATTAAATCTGTTTCATAAGTCTTACATAAACCCCTGGTCTTTTGGCTGCCCTGGTTCTGAACCCAGAAGAACCAAGATGGCGTCCCGGTGAGGTGTGATGTCTCATTGTCTGTCCCCAGGAACCACGGTCTGTCCTACCTGTCCCTGCGGACGAGCATCGGGCTGTGGACGGCCTTCCTGTGCGTCCTGCTGGTCGCCACGGACGCCAGCTCTCTGGTCTGCTACATCACCCGCTTCACCGAGGAAGCCTTCGCCGCCCTCATCTGCATCATCTTCATCTACGAGGCTCTGGCCAAGCTGGTCACCATGGGGAAGAAGTTTCCCGTCAACCTGCACAACCAGCTCAACAACCTCACCTTCTACACGTGAGGCGCTGACATGCATTTCACTTTTCCTTCATTTTTACCTGAGTTTAAATAAAGTTAATGAATATTTTCCTATTTTCCCCTTAATTACTTATTGTAGTTTTATCTTTTTTTTTTTTTTTTTACTGAATTTAGTTTTTACTTTATTCATTTTCTCTATTTTTTCTTAATTTCTTAAGTTAAAATAAAATATAATTGTTAAAAATATTTCTTTAATTTTGAAAAAGTTTTTATAGATTTTTCTTTTCTGTGTTCTTTACGTAAATATTTTTAAATGTATTTATTAAAATGTTTTATGCCTTCTGTGCGATGGTACTGGAGCGGCCCGGTGGTTCTGATCCGGTCTGCATCTCTTCCAGGTGTCGGTGTTCTGCTCCCTCCAACGCCTCGGCGGACGTCCAGCAGATCTGGAGCAGCAGGAACCTGACGGCAGGAAGCATCGAGTGGGAGCAGCTGAACGTGACGGTACGGCTCTCTGGTCCACAACCAGCGCCCCCGGTGGCGGCCGCGGGGACTGCGGCCGCGGGGACTGCAACCGCGGGGACTGCGGCCGCGGGGACTGCGGCCGCGGGGACTGCGACCTGTGACCCTCCTGCCTGTGTCTGCAGGCTTGTCGGAGCTTGAAGGGACAGTTTATCGGGTCGGCCTGCAGTGAAAAAGGACCCTTCGTCCCAGACGTCCTCTTCTGGTCCGTCATCCTCTTCTTCGCCACTTTCTTCCTCTCCTCATTCCTCAAAAAGGTCAAGACCAAGAGATACTTCCCCACCAAGGTCAGTCCCTCTGCGTTCTGCTGGTTCTGCTTCACGGACCCGGTGGTTCTGCTTCACGGACCCGGTGGTTCTGCTTCACGGATCCGGTGGTTCTGTATACAGGTGCGGTCGACCATCAGTGACTTTGCCGTCTTCCTGACCATCATGGTCATGGTGCTGCTGGATTACCTGGTGGGAATTCCTTCTCCCAAGCTGGAAGTCCCGGAGCGATTCGAGGTGATCCACCTTCAGGTTGACGTTCTCAGGTTGAGGTAGGATTAGGGTTAGGATTAGGGTTAGGATTAGGGTTAGGATTAGGATTAGGGTTAGGATTAGGGTTAGGATTAGGGTTAGGATTAGGGTTAGGGTTAGGGTTAGGATTAGGGTTAGGATTAGGATTAGGGTTAGGCTTGTCCTTAAAGTCTTTAAAAAGTTTTAAAGTCATTGGAAAAACGTACAGTGGCCTTTGATTTATGACACATGCATGTCCATGTGCTTCTGCTGCGATGCTACATGCGTTCTGTGCTGAAACGCGACCCGCTGAGGGGATTCAGACTGTAAACAGTAAACAGACATTTCAAGGATGAAAAGCAATAAGCTGTGAATTTTATTGGTACATTTTAGCGTTTTCTTCCCTCCTGAATGTTGTGGATCAGGTTCTAGGTTCTAGGTTCTTTAACAGGGTTCTATTGGCTTTGGTCGCCCCCTGCTGGCGTCAGCCTCCTTCCTCTAATTGGACCACTGGGTTGTAATGGCGTCTGCTGGGTTATCTGCAGCCCACCACCAGCGACCGGTCCTGGCTGGTTTCGCCACTCGGCGCCAACCCTTGGTGGACGCTGCTGGCGGCCGCCATCCCCGCTCTGCTCTGCACCATCCTGATCTTCATGGACCAGCAGATCACCGCCATCATCATCAACAGAAAGGAGAACAAGCTGAAGGTGGGCGGGGCGTCTTGTGTCTGCGGTCTGGTCTCGGGTTGGATCTCTGTGGTTCTGACCCGGTGTGTGCCCTTGCAGAAGGGCTGTGGGTACCACCTGGACCTGCTGGTGGTGGCGGTCATGCTGGGGGTCTGCTCCATCCTGGGCCTGCCCTGGTTCGTGGCGGCCACCGTCCTCTCCATCTCCCACGTCAACAGCCTGAAGGTGGAGTCGGGCTGCGCCGCGCCTGGAGAGCAGCCCAAGTTCCTGGGCATCCGGGAGCAACGAGTGACGGGATTCATGATCTTCATCCTGATGGGCTGCTCCGTCTTCATGACGTCCGCGCTCAAGGTGGACATCTGGTTGGACACGGGACGTTCGGCTGGACGTTCGGCTGGACGTTCGGATGGACGTTCGGATGGACATTCGGATGGACGTTCGGATGGACGTTTGGCCGGACGTTCGGATGGACGTTTGGCTGGACGTTCGGATGGACGTTCGGCCGGACGTTTGGCCGGATGTTTGGCCGGTCGTTCGGATGGACGTTCAGATGGACGTTTGGTTGGACGCGGTAACCAATGTGTCCTTTTTGTCCCCAGCTGATCCCGATGCCCGTCCTCTATGGAGTCTTCCTCTACATGGGAGTGTCGTCACTCAAAGGCATCCAGGTTTGTTTGTCGCGCCTCTAAATCATATTTTTCTGTTGGTCAAAGTGAAGCGCTATTTGGTGGAAATGTTAAAGTTCTTGGTGATCAATAACTGGTTGAATATTTTCATATCATTGTCGGCCATATATACATTTTAAAAACAAGTATTTTCATACTGAAGTTACTCAGGGAGTCGTGCAGAGAAATGTAAATAATAATAATATTATTGAAGTCAGCAGGATTTGCTGTGTCAACTTAATAAAGTAAAGTTGAGTGAATCCTGCATTTCCTGGTCCTGCAGCTCTTCGACCGGATCAAACTGTTCGGCATGCCGGCCAAGCACCAGCCGGACCTCATCTACCTGCGCTACGTCCCGCTCTGGAAGGTCCACGTCTTCACCGCCGTCCAGCTGTCCTGCCTCATCATCCTCTGGGCCATCAAGGCGTCTGGAGCCGCCGTCATCTTCCCCATGATGGTGAGGCCGCGCCCCCCACCCCGCCGTCTCCTCGACCGAACGGCGCGGCTCACCGCCGACCCGCCTCTCTGCAGGTTCTGGCGCTCGTCTTCATCCGGAAGCTTCTGGACTTTTGCTTCACCAAGAGAGAGCTGAGCTGGCTGGACGACCTGATCCCCGAGAGCAAGAAGAAGAAAGACGACGACAAGAAGAAGAAGGAGGAGGTGAGGCGCTCTGATTGGTCCTCTGGCTCTGATTGGTCCTTTGGCTCTGATTGGTCCTCTGGCTCTGATTGGCTCTGCGTTCTGATTGGCTGTCTGCAGGACGCCCAGCGGATGATGGAGGAAACGGAGGACGAGCCGCCCGACGAGCCTCAGAGCATCCTGAAGTTCCCCATCAAGTCTCTGAAGGACAGGTGGGTCGAACACGGTGGCCCCGCCCCCTGTGAGTGCGCTCTGCTGCAGGCGCTGACCTGGTTCTGGTTCTGTTGGTCCTGCAGGTCTGACCCGTCTGAAGTCAACATCTCTGATGAAATGGCCAAAAGTGGAATCTGGAAATCCGTTTCCAAGAACTCTGAGGGAGGAAAGGCTCTGAAACGCTGCAAGAGGTGATGATGACATCACCGCCTGTGGCCGCCCCTATTGGTCCAGGAGGTTCTGGGATCAATTCCTGATCAGTAATCGATAAACTCAGATCTAACTGGTCTGAAATTGTTCTGGTGTCCAGTCAGGAGAAACTTCCCAGCATCCAGATCAGCGTGGAGAACGAGGACGGACGGAGGTTTGTGGACGCTGAGACGGCGTTATGATCCTCCATTGGGACGGCGAGGTGGGCGGGGCCTGAACGAGGCGGAGGACCAATCGGCTTCCATCTGGCTGTGCTGCATTTCTCTGATGACACGACTTTCATTTCCTCGTCGTTTTACACTGACAATCCTCAGGTTACTTTGGTTTTACTGCCAGACCACCGCTGCGCTCTGATTGGCCAGCTGTCTGGCCCTGCGCTCTGATTGGCCAGCTGTCTGGTGCTGCGCTCTGATTGGCCAACAGCCAGTGAACTCAGAGGACGAATATTTATTTCTCCTTCAGTTCCTGCTTCTCCTCCATGATCCGACACAGAACGGACGTTTTATTTAATCTATCATGCTGATTTCACTTCAGTGTGTGTGTGTGTGTGTGTGTGTGTGTGTGTGTGTGTGTGTGTGTGTGTGTGTGTGTGTGTGTGTGTGTCTCACCATGTTGCCTGTAGGTTAAACCTGAGCAGATGTTTAGTAGTTTCTTTGTAATTTTTTAATAAATCAGTTGGGAGGAAACATTGTCCTCATCATGAGTCACATGACCAACAGGAAGTGACTTCTGGAGGAAACCATGAAGAAGACAAAGACAGTAGTTTTTTTGACATTACTGAAATAGATTAGTGACTCAGCTGAGAGAAGTCGGCCCCCCACCTTCTTCAAATCACACAAAATTGATGTCAAACTTTTGTGCTGCGTTTGTGCAGCAAAAATATAGTTTGTGCCGCTGTCCTAAAGATATTAAGAAAAATGTTCTCTAGGGGTCATCAGAGGTCAACCACTGCCCTGGCCTGCTCAAGTTTAAAGTTATTTATTCAATTGGTTTTTATTTGTGCTGCTTTGGCGATATTAAATAAAGTTTAGGGGTCAGAAGGTCAACCAGCCCACCTTCTTTTGTGAACTGTTTATGTTTTAAAGTTGTGAAAATAAGTGTTGATGTTATCAGTCATGAAGTCGAGGTGGAAACGGTGCAGTGTGTGTCACAGCGCCCTCTGGTGGTCAGAAACGGTGCAGTGTGTGTCACAGCGCCCTCTGGTGGTCAGAAACGGTGCAGTGTGTGTCACAGCGCCCTCTGGTGGTCAGAAACAGGTTCATGTTGCCCATCAGATCGGGTCCAGAGAAATTCATCCAGGTTGAAGTCGATGATTCGTGTTCAACACCAAACAATTTCCAATGAAATCCAGCATGAATGATGTCCATTGACCTCTGACCTCTGGAAACATTTTAATTAATATCTTGAAAACGCTAGCAACACAAATAGTCGGGTTAATTGATTTTGTCTGATTTGAAGAAGGTCAAATCAGACCTGAGGGCGTAAATCAGGGGCCGGTTACGCCCTCAGGGGACGTAACCGGCCCCTGAGGGCGTAACCGGCCCTTACGTCCTGCATGTCTTTGCTCTCTCTGGTTTGATGGACCTGGATCCAATGAGGCTCTACAGGAAAACTGGTTGTTGGTCCCACCAGGGAGAGACCAACACATGCAGGATGCGGGCCCTCCAGGACATGCTGTGGGGCATGCTGGGGGCCCGCAGCATGTCCTGGGGGCCCAGGCTGGGGGCCCCCAGCGTGGCCCCCAGCCTGGGCCCCAGCATGTCCTGGGGGCCCACGCTGGGAGCCCAGGCTGGGGCCCAGGCTGGTTCAGACCAACGTCACTGCGGTGACCGACCGGCTGCAGGATTTGATTAACAGGTTTTATTTCCTGTTTCTGATGATTGAGATCATTTTATTTCTGTGTTCAGAAACAGCCAGCAGGTAACGCTCTGGATCCGACCCGGTTCCGGCCCGACCCGGTTCCGGCCCGACCCGGTTCTGGCCCGACCCGGTTCATGAGCTGCTGTTTCCACCAAGCATCTTTTAAAAATGAGTCCAGTTTATCGTGAAGCAGCAAATCAACACGTCATCATGACGCACTTTAAAAATAAGTTTCTGCTTCCAGTTCATCATTTCTCCAAATAAAACATGGCTGACATGTTTTCCAAAATAAAAGCCCTAGAAACACAAAACAACCTTCTAAATTGAACGTAAAATGTTTTATTATGAAAGCTGACAGTTTACACAGAAGTTTATTTTAATGTTCATATTTAGAACAAAATTAATTACAAGAGACATTTTGTAGGATGAAGCGACTCTTTCGTATAAATATGGAAAATGAAGAAATAAAGTTTGAAGTTCTTTTTAAAGCTGGTTGATATTAAAATCAGAATTTATGAAAAATAATCTCTTGTGTTGATCATAAATATTTCAGTTTGAGTCGTTCACTTCTGGACCAGCAGGGGGCGACAGTAGAATGGAAGAAACCAGCAGAACCAGAACCAGAACTTCTTGTTATAAAAGTTTCAATGAAACAAAATGAATAATAAGGAACAAATGTTTGAAATTATAATTTATTCAAATGTTCAGTTTCATGTTTTAGTGTAAAAACTAAATTATTTTAGCAGACAGGCCGGTTCTGCTCGGTTTGGTTCGGTTCTGGTCCAAATGCTTCGTTTCAAAAACAAAAGATTTTAAAGAAAAATGGAGAAGCTTCATGCAGAATCCTGACGGACCGTCCTGGTACCAGAACCACTGGTCCGTTTTGATGTCATCAGTGGTTCTGCAGCTGGATGTGGAGGTAATGGTTCTGGCCCGGTTCTGGCCCGGTTAGAGGACTCTGGCCAGCAAGACGGTCAGCAGCAGCGCGGCAGACAGACTGGACCTCTGGGATTCCCCTGCAGACAAACCCGGGTTAATCTGTGGTTCTGGTTCTGGTTGTGGTTCTGGTGGGCCGGAGCAGACTCACCTGCAGCCCGCAGCATGACCTCGGTGACCTCCAGCGACCCGTTGTGCGGCGCCGGCTGGATGCGCAGCAGCCTGCAGAGCAGCGGGTAGATGTGGATGCTGTCGAACGGGTCGGACACAAAGTTCTGCTTGAAGCTCGGTCCGACGGCCCGGAAGATGGTCTTCATGTCCATCTCCCCGTTGTGGAAGCCGTGGTCGCCTTTGTTCACGTAGACGATGAACCTCTGAGAAACAGGGGCAGCATGACCTTTGACCTCAGCCGCTCTGGATTTTATCGCATTCTGCCGTTGAGGCTACCGCTAACGACCTGCTAATAAACCCTTGCTAGCTGGTTAGCTGGCGTTGGTTTGTTTTTGGTATTTAATGCAAACTGCAGGAAGATGTTTGACGCTGCGTTCAATCTGGGATTAAAGCTTCGGGATTATTTTATTTGCAATTTAATACATATATCCATTTTTGTACATTACTGTCATGGTCTTAAATTTACTTCGTAATGGTCTTAAATAGTGTGAAGTTGGTGAAGTCTTCAGGAAAACTCGATTTATAATCTGCTGTAAAATAAGTAGATTAGCAAGTTTTCTCACTGCTTCAGATTTAAAGATGAATCTCAAGATGAAATGCTGGAGTGTTGGACTTTAGCTAGACCAATCATCTGGTCTCATCTGGACGTCGTCACTAGCGATGTTAATGAACCGGAAGTCGTTCAGGGAACGGAGACGATAACGAGACTTTCTGAAGCCGAGGAGGAACGAATTAATAAAACACTGATTCTTTGGTAAAGAACCGAACCTCTGGGCCTTACAGAATCTCTGGACCTTACAGAACCTCTGGACCTTACAGAACCGCTGGGCATTATAGAACCTCTGGACCTTACAGAACCTCTGGGCCTTACAGAACTCTGGACCTTACAGAATCTCTGGACCTTACAGAACCGCTGGGCCTTACAGAACCTCTGGACCTTACCGAGTTCAGGTTGAAGCCCAGGTCCGCCACCACCACGATGGGAGGCAGCCTCTTGCTTCTCCCCAGATGGAAACTCTCCGGGATGTCCTGTTTCTTGTAGACGGTCAGATTGGGAGCGTTGGTCAGGGCGTCGTAAACCTCCTGGTCCTTCCCCGGCCGCGGCGTCACGATGCCGAAGCCGCCGTAGTCCAGGATTTCGAAGGAGGTGAGCTGCATCAGGTCCAGGTACTTGTTGAGGACGATCTCGTCCACCAGCGGCCGCTTCTTGACGGTGGTCATGCCGTGATCAGAGGTGATGACGACGTCCAGGCTGTCGTCCAGGCCGTGTCGCCTGATGCCGTCGCGCAGGTAGCCGACGGTGCGGTCGATCTGCTGGATGACGGTCTTCCTGTCCGGGTGATCCGGCCCCTTGTTGTGGCCCACGAAGTCCGGCTCGCCGTAGTACAGGGTCACCAGGTCAAAGTCCTCCTCTGAGAACCAGCTGAGAACCGTGTCGATGTTCTCACGCCATTCTGTCTCATTGGTGTAAGGGTGGCCGGGCTCCGCCATCCGAACTCTGTTGACCCTGTGACCCCCGTAGGCGGCGCCGCCTCCCGGGAAGAAGAACGAAGCGGTTTTCAGACCCTGAAGGAAGGAGATCAGTTTGATTCACTGGTTTATCATCATTTGGAGCTGATGCTGAGAAACTCCTGACCTCTGACCTCTGGCTGAAAACTCTCATATTGATGAGAAAACTTTGAAAGATATTCGTAACATTATCATGTTTCTCAACCGTGTGGCAGGGGATGCAAATACTGGCAAATTAAAATGCATCCCTCTTACATTACTAGACAGTCAGGGATGATACAAAATATTCTAATGGGTCTGTTTGCGAAGCTTGAAGCTGTTATGGCGTTCAAAGAAAAGTTGGGGAATTTCAAACCATCTACGGAGAACATTTTCATCAGACACTGACTGGAAAACCTTCAACTCATCTGTCTCCATAAAGGTGTAAAACCATATTTCAACTAATCTGCTAAATAAATCCACTATTTTAGGGCTTACATGGTGAAGAAATGTGATAATGTTACAAATATCTTTCAAAGTTTCCTCTTCGTCACATTTCAGTTTGTTTTCTCATCAATATGTGGGAGTTCAGGGCGACAGGGTCTGAGTTTCCAGCTGCTCGTCGACTTGCCTGGTTCTGAGCCGTGATCCACAGCGGCAGCACGCCGTTGTCCCACCACTCCGACCTCTTCTGGGTCTCTTTGAAGGGAACTTTCAGGTTTGTTGTTTCGTTGAACATTAAGTTGTGGACAACTTCGTGGTCTTCAATCCATCTACCTGAGACGAGACATTTAGCTCTGATTCTGGAGAAAAATCAACTGACATGTCTGTGTGCCCCACTGTAATGCTGCCACCTGGTGGTTAGATTTGGCTGTTCAGTGAAGCAGTGGTGATCAGATTGAATTCAGGTAAATTGGGACATTTAAAGATTTACTCAGTGTCACATTTTTATGCTTAGTTTAAATATTTTTTCCATGCTAAATATTTAGTTGCATCAGTATTCAGTCTCCATTTTTCACCGTGACTCAGCATAATCTGTAACTGGGGGCTCGTCCGGGTTGAAACATTATGCTTCGTTACTGAAGGACTCATCATCGTGATAATTGTCTATTTCAGGAATGATCATGTAAAATTTCACTTGTTTACAACTAAACAACACGGGTACCAAACACACACAGCCTAGTTAATGCAACAGTTCAGTCCCAGTGACGCAGGCCAACAAACGGCGCCCCCTGCTGGAGGTCAGTTGACTCCTGTTCACAATATTTTATCTGCAGCAGGGAGTTTACAGTTCATCACAACTAAACCTATTCTGTCTCTGATGGACGACGTCAATAAAACGATTTGCAAACGAAATCAAATCCGATTACAGACAGATGGATTTTATATTGATCTTCTTTTAATAGCCTTTTTTTAAATAAGTGGCAACATTAAACAAAAACAGATACTACAGAAAATGTTTCTGCACAAAAATATATATTTTTAAAGAGCTTGAATTGCATGACTCTTATAGAGCCAGAAAGTTTCTCGATTTAAATGTTTTCAGGCCTCTGAGGAGAAAATCCAGTGACTGAACAAAGAGTCGCATTTAAATGAAAACCTTCACTTCCTGTTTGATCAGCCAGGAATCAGCAAACATCTGATCGTATCTAATGCAGCCATAAACCTCCACTTACTGACAGGAACAGGAATTCAACCGGCTGATAACGCCGATAAGCAGTGATCAATAATCCAGAAATAATCTAGGAATGCAGGATTAGATTCTATTTCTTTTCCTGTAAGCTGATCCGGTCCTGCAGGGCTTCAGGACCGGATCATTTTCACGCCGGAGTCCAGCTCCTTCTTTAAATCTAATAAATTCAACGTCAAACATTTGTGCAGCAAACATTTTCATTTTTTATTAACATTTTAAACATGCTAATAAAAAACGTCGAAGCAGCACAAACAAAACCTTTTCTGCTCAAACAGTCGGGTTGTTTGACACCAGTTTTGTCTGATCTGAAGAGTTTTGAGGGTGGTTGACCTTTCATGACCTCTGGAAACATTTGTATTAATATCTTTAAATTGTGCTGCACAAACCGAAACGCTTGACGCCAATTTTTGTAGATTAGTAGAAGGTGGAGCGGCGAGAGCGGCGAGAGCGGCGAGAGCGGCGAGAGCCTCCGCAGGATTCTGGGTTTGTTCCCAGTGGTTTAGTGAAACGTTTGACTGACAGAAGAACCAAAACGAGGCTCCTGAACCTGATTTCCTCGAGCCGCTCTGAGACTTCACATGTTTGGTTTCTGTTGCTCTGTCCTGAAATGTCAGTTTCCCCTGGAGGACTGACAAAGCTCCTCTTCTTCTTCTTCATAACTAATTGTTGCTGACTTCACTCTAAGGTAATTAACCT
Organism: Poeciliopsis gracilis; assembly: GCA_911649635.1. Taxonomy (NCBI): domain Eukaryota; kingdom Metazoa; phylum Chordata; class Actinopteri; order Cyprinodontiformes; family Poeciliidae; genus Poeciliopsis; species Poeciliopsis gracilis. The sequence continues at coordinate 863,062 of CAJVRI010001204.1, read as the reverse complement.
CAGAGTGAATTAGGTTTGGCTTAAGGCCGTCCGGCGGCGCTCCAGACCTGTGATGGTGGTGAAGTGTGACGGCGATGTCATGGTCATCATGGGGGGGGTGATGTATTTGGCCTTGACCCCGTCCCAGGCCATGCGGTCCAGGTGCGGCGTGTCCACGTCCTGGTCGTAGTCCCACCTGAACCCGTCGAACGACACCAGCAGCAGCTTGGTCTTCTTCTCCTCCTGGCTGCTCAGCGGCTTCCCGCCGATGCCGCTCGCCGCCATGAGCACGAGGAAGATCTCCAGCCTCATCTTCAGCCTCACTGCAACTGCCTGGCGCTCGGCCGGTGCTCACCTGTGCAGGTGACCCTGGTTAATGAGTAGCAGCAGTTCCTGATACAGATCTGCTGATGGGGGATCAGACCTTTGACTGTGAACTAATGGGTCTTATCGGGACTGACTTTAATGATTAGATGGACTTTGAAAGCTGCTCCTTGGTGTTTATACATCTGGACCAATCAGATTCTTAAAGCTGGTATTTTGATCAATAATAAGACCAGAGACTCTGAGCTTCTGTCCTGTGAGGGACTGAGCTGTCTCCAGTCAGATGAGGAAGAACAGAGAGAATTAAAATTTCTGGCAGTAAATTTTCCACATCAAGTTTTTATAAAACAATATTTCATCCATTTAATCTCAATTATCACACCTGTAGCTCTTAATTTGCTCTGCTTATGCTCAAAACAGATTTATATAAACTTTAACAGCTTTCATATTATCTTGAGTTAATCTCGCGAGCCTTCAAAGAAAATCATGCCTTTATTTTGAAATTACGTCTTTTATTTTGTCGTTAAAAGCACCGGAAGCGCTTCTTTACCCTCTGAAGGACTTCCTGTCATTCGCCTCAGCGTGATGTCCTTCATTTCAGTGTGAAATGAAATGTTTTTCTCGGGCTCTGGATTCAAAGTAGTGTTCGGTTCGGACTGGTTGTTCCGGGTCATCTGAGCAGGTTTGTAGCTTTACACGAAGGAAGAGTCGGAGTTCCGCACCGAGAAGCTAACAGGTTAGCTAACAGCGGTTAGCTAACCTGTTAGCTAACAGCGGTTCTGGACTGGCCTTGAAATGAGCTTTGGGGAAATCTGAAATAATAATATGGGTCAGATTTATTCTATTCTGGATAAATATTTCTGGAGGGAGACTTTGGGATGATGAATGTCAGGATATTATGAATAAAGGATCATTTCAGGAGCGGAGATGATTTAATCCTGTGTTGTTTGGATCTGATCCGGTTCTGAGTTGGATGGTTTTGGTTCCAGGAATGTCTTCCCTCTGGAGCCTCAGACCGGCGCTGGAGCTGCTGGTTCACGGTGAGTTTCCTCCTGCAGGCTGAACATGAAAAGGTTTTTCTGCTTTGGACAGAAACTGAAACAATATCTACAGAGAAATGCTGGAATTCTTCTGGGTAAAACATGAGCAGCTCTGTGTGTCTGCAGCGACCCGGGTCTCCTCCTCCTGGACCGGGCCGCTCCTTTCCAGAACCATGGCTACTCTCAACCAGATGCACCGCCAGGGGAAGCCCAAAGTTCCCCCTAAAACTCTGGGCGCCACATTCGGCCGGCCGCAGCTCAAAGCCGTCGTCCTGAAGACGATGATCCGGAAGCCCAAGAAGCCCAACTCGGCCAACAGGAAGTGCGCCCGCGTGCGGCTGTCTAACGGGAAGGAGGCGGTGGTCTTCATCCCCGGGGAGGGACACAACCTGCAGGAGCACAACGTGGTTCTGGTGCAGGGGGGCAGAACCCAGGACCTGCCCGGAGTCAAACTCACTGTGGTTCGAGGAAAATATGACTGTGCTCACGTGGTGAAGAAGAAGCAGTAGCTGAGGCCCACACTGCTGCCGGATTCATGTGTTTGATTATCGATGATCAATAAAAACTGTTTTTTTTCCACACTTGAGTTGATTTTGCCTGAAACTGAACAAGAATCAATCTGCTGTTAATAATGAAAGAAGTTTGTCAGCTAGAAGGTTTCAGACTTAATTAGCTCTCACCTTTTTGCATTTGACTACATAGAAACACACACACACACACATATATATATATATATACACACACATATATGTGTGTGTATATATATATGTGTGTGTGTATATATCACTATGTTTTTCTTATTACATGTGAAATGTATAGATTTATTTGTACTGATTGGGTTTGATTAATGTTCTGAGTATTCAGAACATTAATCAAAGAAACAGATCTTTTAGACTTTACACTCCAGTTAATTAACTGATTACTAAACTAGCTGCCAATTATTTCAATAATTGGTTCATAATTATTTTTGTAATTATTTATGGATGTGAACATGAAGAGCAGCCAGTCCATCCAACCTGAATACAGTCTAAATATGAACGGCATGAGTTCATTTCACTGCCAGTGTTGGTTTTCTTTAGAGGTGTAAACATCTGTATCTGCAAACACATCAAAGACAAACAGAATTTACTTTGACTAGACAGAGGTCAGAACTGACTTATATTTCAGAAATACCACAGCAACAATAGTCAATGTCACTTTTATTCATATTGAACTTTATAACAGATCTGCTCCAAAGCTCAAAATGCAAATAAAATAAAAATTATGTTGAAGTCATAGCATAAAACTCACCTCAAGCAAAAGTTAGTGAAAACTTTCTGAAACTGATCCATATTCTGAGCAGATCTGACATGATGAGGAAAAAGGAGAACAACAAATACACAACCACTCCTGCTTTTTAACTTCTTTTAACTCCATCAGTTTTATTCTGTAACCAGGTTGCTCTGTATTGCAGATTTCTGCCAAGGTCACTGTTGAAAATCAGATCCAGATGTTAGCGGGGTTTATCTGGTTAAATAAAGGAAATTCATTTAAAAAATAACTTTCTTCAGTATTAACAGTATGAAACAGTTCCCAGTCTGCAGGCAACGACAGACTAAATGCGTCATTAAAGTGTTTCATTCATTTAAATATTTGTCTCAAAAACCAATATATATCTCCTCTTAGGTAAATAATCACACTACCGTACAAAATATAAGTAAAACACGTTCTTACTTTGTTTTTGGAATAAAAAATAAAATTTACATTCACTTCTGAAAGAAAATTAATTTTACTGTTAATACCATTACTTTTGTTGTTGTAGTACCGCCCTCCTGCCGGTGGTGGCAGCATTGAGCACGTGAGCTCCAGTTTCTACGTTTTTACTTGCAGTTGTTTCGGTTCTGGTTTCATTCTTGTCTGCTGTCGTTTATAGAAAACCTCCAACATGAAGCCCCGGATCTCTGAAACTCGTTAAGTGGCGGCTTACGTCTTTAAACCGAACAAACTGGACCTTCAACGGACGGAGCCTCCCGAACTGTTCCTGTTAGCTCCATGCTAGCTGCTCGGGCCGGTGAGCACCGGATTTCTGACGATAAAAGAGGCAGTTGTGGATATTTTTCGGCTACAGTTACTTTGCATTCTGCTGCTGTGATTTGCTTCTGATTTTGCGCTGAGGTTTAATGAAGCTAAATCAGCTTTTATTAGCTAACTAGCTGGCGATGTAATAGTGATAGCTGTTCATGCTCTCTGATTGGCTGAAATAATCTCCATTGTGTTCTCTGATTGGCTGAAGCTCTATTTGTTGCCAGATGGTTTAAATAATGGTTAATGTGGTTTATTAATCTGAATAAAAATCTCAATAAACCACAAAGGAGAGTCAGTATGTTGCCTTTAACAGCTGGAATATTGCATATTGTTCTGATTAGTATTGTTCATTTATTAGATGTTGTTGCTGTAAAGCACCTTTTCATTTGAGTGATTTAAAATCCACAGCTTTGAGATCAAGCTGTGGATTTCTGTTTCTTTATCCTTCAGAGAAATGTGTGTGTTTTTCCAGAGGCCTAGATGAGAGAAGATGATGAATGAGGTGAAGGTGGAAGAGGAGGAAGGAGGAGACAAAGGTCAGAGCGGCATTCAGCCCAAACATCACTAACAGCAGCACATCTGGGGCATTCTTAGTAGTTTCTACCCTTATTATATTTTGTAGACACTAAGTCAGGAGAAAAGAGCTGAACTGGAATAACTGCAGGTGGATGGAACAGGAGGAGCTGATAGGAGGAGAGACAGGTGGGATCTGCTGTGACGCGGCTCCTGATTGGTGGAGCTGCTCAGGTTCCAGGCTGAGAGAGAGAGAGGAAGAGTAGAGCTGCAGGAGGAGAAGAAGGCGACCATTTTCAACTAATACATTGATAATGGTATAAAGTGAAAGTTCAAGACCAATAACCTTTCATTAAACTGAAACATTAAACTGGAAGACATTTTAAACATTCAAAGTAAAACACAGAAACCGGAAATAAAACAGAATTAAAAACCAAACAACTGAAACCATCAGTGAAACAGATTAAAGGTGAAAACGACATTTTCCTTCAAAGAATTAGTTTTACAATCTGTTCGATCAGAACATTTTAGAAAGATGAATGATAGAAATGGGCAAAGTCTGCAAAGAACCGGATCAGAATCTGGTCTGGTTCTGTTTAGATATGATCAGAACTTCTGATCTGGAGCGTGAAAGTTCTGATCGGGTTTTGGTCCTGATCACATTCTGATGGTGTTCCAATTGGGTTCTGGTTCCCTCAGGCCCGCCGATGCCTCCTGACCACCAGAGTTTCTGCTCTACTCCAGAACCGGCCTCGGACCAACCCAAACCCAAACGGCGCCACCGCTGCTCGCTGTGCGGCCGGGAGTTCGCCGGCCCGGCCCGTTTGGCCGACCACGTTGCCACGCACTACGGCTACAAGCCGCACAGCTGCTCCATCTGCGGGAAGCGCTTCACCAAGAAGGTGAACGTGTTGGTGCACCAGCGCGTCCACACCGGGGAGAAGCCGTACTCCTGCCCCGACTGCGGCGTCAGCTACGCCCAGCGCGGCTGCCTGCGCCGCCACCTGCTCATCCACTCCCCAGAGAAACCCTTCAGCTGCTCCTTGTGTGGGCGTGGCTTCGTCCAGCGCCGCTACCTGGTCCAGCATGAGCGCACCCACACGGGGGAGAAACCGTTTTCCTGCTCGCTGTGCCCCAAACGCTTCGCCTCCCGCAGCGGCCTGTCCGACCACCTGAAGACCCACCAGGAGCAGAAGCAGCATTCCTGCTCGCTCTGCGGGAAAACCTTCTCCTCCGCGTCGTCGTTCCGGGATCATGTGAGGAACCACACGGGACGCAAACTCCACCCCTGCTCACTGTGTGGGAGGAGCTTCAACCGGCCGAGTCTCCTGAAGAAACACCTGCAGAAACACGCGGATGGAACCCTGGAGAAGGTCAGAGGTCAATTAGTGGAAATGAACTAATGGAAGCTAATGGTAAAGTGTGAACCATTTACCATACCAATATATATCTATATAAAACCAATGCTGTACGGCTAACATAAATATTCATTTTCTAATGCATTTTATCAACATGGTGCTTAGTGTGTCTAAATTATGTGCAACATCAAATCTGTCATTGACCCGACCTGCTGAGTTTAACCCTTCACTGTGGACGTACTGCGATGCATTCTGGGTAGAGAATGACATCATTTGCTGTATCAGTGAAGAATTTGGGAAGAGGAACTAGAGTTCATATGTAATCATACTTCAAAATAAGAGCATGCATGAATATAAACTACTGCTCTGAATTCCTAAATGCTAATAACCAAAACCTGAACACAGATGTCAAACTTTATTGAAATGAAAGTTTTTCTCATAACCCAGGAAATTAGCTCCTTCAAATTTATCTAGGAAAACTGTGTGAGAAAAGCTAAACGTGCTAAAGCTAGCAAACGTGCTAAAGCTAGCAAACGTGCTAAAGCTAGCAAACGTGCTAAACGCTAAGCTAAAACTTCTCTGATCCTGCAGGAAGAAGCTGCCCTCCGCTGCTTCCTGTGTCAGGAGCATTTCTCCTCCATCAAAGAGGCGAAGGATCACGAGCGGCGGCACCACGCCGCGACCCGGTTCTCCTGCGACGTCTGCAGCCGCTCGTTCACTCGCTCGTCCCGTCTGAAAGACCACCTGCGCTCCCACACGGGGGAGCGGCCGTTCCAGTGCGACGTCTGTAAGACGCGCTTCACTGTGCTGAGAGCGCTGAGGAAGCATCAGGAGATCCACAGCCGGCCGAACCACCGGGCCGACACCGTGCCGTCTGGCGGTCTGGATCCGCCAGAACCGGTGAGGAGGGAGAAACTGCAGAGTTTGAACGTTAAACTCCAGCCGATTTATAGGACAATATTATGTGTTTTCTATTTTATAGCACAATCAGGTGTGTTACCTTCAGTTGTTATGAAAATGTTGACTATATCAAAAAAGACAAAAAAAAGTTATTCCTGATTTACCGTCTTGAAATTGACCCTCTGTCTCTTTAAGAAGCTCCTGCTTTTCCTTAAACTCCGCCTCCAGGAAGTCATCCCAACATGGCTCCTCTATTAACCTAAAGTTGCTCTGAGCAGCAGCTGCTAGAATGAGCTCAGCAGCTGTTTGCTAATTGCTGCTGGCTAGTCTGAAGGAACTGAGTGGGGGAGGAGCTGCGCCTTGGAGGCGCATGGACCAGAACAGTTCCTTTGGGTTTGGATCTGAACCCCCTGCTGGTTCTGGTTCAAACCTGTTACCTTCTGTTGGTTCCAGAACCCAGACAAGCCTCTGGACGGAACCAGCGCCGCCCTTCAGGTGGAGAGCCGCAGCGACGTGTCGCTGCCTTCACTGACTGGTGAGAAAATCAAAACTTTGGCTTCAGGGAGCGTCTTGGTCCAGAAGTCTGTTGGTTCTGTTGGGTTTGTGACTCTTTTACTTGTGTTTTTGGTTCTACAGACCCAATCCCTGCCAGGACAGAGCCAGAGAAGAACCTGGAGGCCCAGGAAGTCTCAGAAAACCAGCGACCGGAAACGCCGGGTCCACCGGGCCCAGAGACCCCGACGACCTGCAGGAGTCTGGCGGTGAGGAAGAAGAGAAACCACAGCTGCAGCATCTGCTCCAAGAGCTTCCTGAAGCCCTGCCTGCTACGGGAACACATGAGGGTCCATATCAGGGAGGGCCGGCTGCCGGACCCGGCCGACAAGGTGACCAGAACCATCAGAACTGTACGGGTTCACAGTTTCTGTCTGATCCACCTTTCAGTGGTTCCTGAGTGGCAGAAAGGCACATTCCTGTTTGTCAACGTTGGGAGCTGCGTTCCCATTGGTCAGTGTGGAGCAAAGCGAGTGTCTGAAAAAATCAGAAAAACTACAAACTGCGTAAATGTGACGTTTAGTTTTGGACCAGATTTCTCTCCGTACTGATCTGGGGGGAGCAGCAGCTGCTTTGGCTCCCATGTTGCTGACCGACCCGGGTTCTGTTCCAGGTGTTCTGGCTCCACATGCGGACCGGCGGCCAGAAGAAGAAAACTGTGATGATGATGATGAGGAAGGAGGATGAAGGTGTGGAGGAAGAGGTGAGGAACCAGTTAACTCACCAGTCTCCAACTGGTTTAAGGTTCTGGTTGAGCCTGAAACTTATCCTCATGTTCCCCTCCAGTGCCGACCCGGTGACCTCTCTACCTCTGATCCCGTCGTCGTCCCTGACGCCGGGCTGCCTGCCGGTAACCATGGCGACCAGGGTGGGAACCAACGGGAGGAAGAGGATGTCAGCGGTTTGATCAACTCTGATGGAGAGGAAGAGCGCTGGGAACCGGAGCGCTGCGGTACGACCACGGTTCTGACCCGGTTCCGACCTGATTCACATGGTTCTTCCTGAGGTCCAGATTTCCCAGTAGACTGGTAAAGCAGGCTGGGTCGGTTCCGATCCGGTCCGTTTGTTCATTAGTTCTGAGGCTACTTCCTCGTAGCAGGAGGCTACCTCCACTCTGAAGGCGCCGGCCTGATTGGTGGAGCAGCACTGCTAGCTGAGCAGGAAGTCAGTTAGCGTTAGCTCAGGAGGAGCTAGTGACTAGCATGGCTACCCTGGTGGATTGGCTACTTCATCTGCTGGCTGTTAGCTGTGATTGGCTAGCATTAGCTGTGGGTAAGCTACTGTTAGCCTCCTATAGGATAATATTAGTACTGAGACGCTATTGTTTAGGAATGAATTGAATCAGGACCGGATCAGAACATTACCAGAGGTCAGAGGTCACTGAAGTCTTTCTGAAATGCGTCAGCAGAGCTTCCAGACGGCGGCGTGTCAAACCCCGGCAGCTCCTGACCGACCCTTTGTGTTTCCAGCAGGTCCAAAGATCGGCTCCGACCCGCCGGCAGACGGCCGCTCCACGGGAAAATCCAAGAGCTGCTGCCCGGTGTGCGGCCGCGACTGCTTCAAGGCCTCTGCGCTGCAGAAGCACCTGCGCATCCACTCCGGCGAGCGGCCCTTCCAGTGCCCCACCTGCAGGAAGAGTTTCGTGCAGCACGTCCACATGACGGAGCACCAGCCCTTCACCTGCCCGCAGAAGAGCTTCACCTTCTCCAGCGCCCCGCCGCCATCAGCGCGTCCACACCGACGCCCGGCCCTTCCGCTGCGCCGTCTGCCCCAAGACCTTCAAGCAGCTGTGCGTCCTGAAGAACCACCAGCTGACGCACTCCGGCGTCCGCTACCAATGCCCGCTGTGCAGCAAGAGCTTCAGCCGCGCGCTGGAGCTCACCTACCACATCGACGTGCACTCTGACGCGCAACCCTACTACTGCAGCGTCTGCAAGAAGAACCTGAGCGGCGCCCGCATCTTCAGGAAGCACATGAGGAAGCACGAATCCGACGAGCCGAAGCTCGACCCGGCGGCGGCAGAGTCCACCGAAACCCACTGAGGTCACCTCGGAATCACGTGACCCGACAGATTCACTGCTAAACTTCCTACAGGAGCTCAGAAGGGCCAAACAAAGCAAAGACTCCAGTCCGATGCATCGATGCCTTGCTCAAGGGCACGGTGAGAGACCGGCCAAGACGAAATAGTCAGATTCTCCACAATAAAAATTTGATCCAAATGAAAGTTTCTGATGAAGAGTTTGAATCTCATTTATCCAGACAAATAACTCCCAGATTGGGACGTAAAAGTTTTTCCTTGCTGGTTCCTCCAGGCTGGTTCTGTAGTACTGAGGCGTCCACCAGGTGGCGCCGTGCTAGATTCTTTTATTAAATTATTACCATTTCCAGTTTCCTGAAGGTGGGAACTTCTCTCCCAGTTTAACCCAAATCTGGTTCCCAGTCTGGTTTGCTTTGATCCAACTCCAGTCTGTTTGTCTACTTAAAGTCTGGTTGGGTTGTGAGGCGTGAACACTAACTGACCTCTGACCTCTGGTCCTCCAAACCTCGGTCTGGTTTGGTTTGAATGTGAACGCCAAGCGGATCAGAGAGCGCTCTAAAAGCAGGAAGTGACTACAGCACAGGGCATTCTGGGTAAATACAGCCAAAGCTAAAATGCTAGCCGAGCGCTAGCAGCAGAAATGGCTGCTGGTCTTAGCCAAAGGCTAAAGAGAAATCTTGACGCCTCCATCTTGTTTCCATTGGGTGAAACAGGAAGTTGCTCTCAGTGTCTTCAGGGGTTTTTGTGTCGTTTCCTTCAGTGGTTGTTGGTGCAGCGCCCCCACAGGCCAGGAGGGGAACAGGTTGCAGTTCTGGTTCCAATAGAAGCGGACCATCAGGAGGGGAAGATGTCCTAAATTATTATTAATGGTCTCAAAATGACATCAGATGGTGGCTGATTTCAGATCTGGTCACGTTTGCTTGGATCTCCCATCATTGTCCATATTTAACCTCCAGGCAGAAAAGCAGCTAAAGTCTCTGAAACGTTTAGTTTCTCTCCAAGCTTCACAGTTTCTGTTCTTTCCAGACTGGAAACTCATTTTAAACCCTAATGTGATGAATATTAGGAAGGAAGGACTGCAATGGAAACCAGGCGGAACTCAGGTCCACTGAGGAGACAGGAGCTGATGAGGGCAGAAGCTGGTCGGGATTTCCTCCAGCAGGGGGCGCCAGCAGAGATTCTCAGTAACTCTGTGGTTCGGGTTTGTTCCAGAAGAGGTCAGAACCCCCTGATGGGAGCTGAAGCATGGCTCTGATCCAATCAGAGAGTCGATAAGGAAACCAGAATCTACCTCCTGACACCGGAGACAAACCCGCAGCTCCGCCAGGTGGGCGGGGTTAACGTGGTAAGCCCCGCCCACCGTAGGATAAAACCCAGTTCCTGGTTCTGCTCCTCCAGAGACCCCTCCTGCCCCAGCATGTTGCCCCCGCTGACGCTCAGCCTGCCCCGCAGCCCGGCGGCCAACACCACGGCGGCCTTGGACTGGACCCAGGTGAGTTCCGAACATGTCACTGATTCTGCTCTAAAAGCTGCCAAATAATCTGCAAAAGGAGCAAAACGCTCATTATTTCAGTTGCATCTGGAAAAAGGAAATTTTTCCATTTGATTGTTGGAACATCAAATTTAAACTTTTGAAACTTCAGTAAAAAAAATCCTAAAACTGTGGATTTTTTTTTCATATCTTTCTTTCATTTGTATAGAAACTATAAACATGTAATGAAGTGTTTTTGGTTCTTTATTTCTTTTCGTTTATTTTAGTTTTCACGCTGTGGGTCATTATTCCCTCCGCGCAGACTGACAGGCTCTGGGTCCAGGGAATCGAACCGGTTCCGCTGAGTTCAGCTTCCTGCTGGATCCAGAAACTGGATTTAGTAACTGTGATTAACAGCAGTAATCTGGATTATTAAACCTGCAGTTCATTCTTCAGTCATATTTTCATTCCTTCATTTAGAAATGTTGCTAAATATTTTGCTCTAAAACAAAATCCTAAAATCAGCAAAGGCCAAATTTAATAGCAGATTTATGTATTTCATTTGCTACCTGCATATTTAGTGTAAAAGTGAACATAATCCTTTGTAAATATTTAACTTTAGTTATCAAGCTAAATATAGTTTAATTATCCAATTAAATATGAAACTAAAGTTTATCTTAATATTTCATTTTTTTAGCTCTATTTAAATATTTCGATTGATAATCTAGATTTCCTGGCCAACTTTATGTTCATCTTAATATTTATGTGAGACCAACGATTTGGGAGCTGAAGAGAAGATCCGTATCAGCATTGGTTCTGCTGGGTTCTGCTGGGCTCTGCTGGGTTCTGGTCGGTTCTGCTGGGCTCTGCTGGGTTCTGGTCAGTTCTGCTGGGTTCTGCTGGGTTCTGCTGGGCTCTGCTGGGTTCTGCTGGGCTCTGCTGGGTTCTGGTCGGTTCTGGTCGGGCTGAACCTGCTGTTTTCCCCTGCAGGTGTACGAAGCGGTCCGGTGGATCCAGCTCATCATGGCGTCGTTCAGGTCGGTTCCTCGGATTAAATGACATTTATTTGTTTCTGCAGTGAAAACATTTTAGGAAGGAACAGATTTTAGGCTAATTTTAGCTGTTCTGGACGTCTTGGTCCGTTTCTGGTTCTGGTTCTCAAGGTGACGTTTCCATGGCGATGCAGTGGTAGATAAGGAGCAAAGGTCTTTAAAAGATTTTAAATCAAACTTGAATTTTGTTTTTATATTTCATATATTTTATTTAAAGTTTATAGTAAATTTCTTAAAACAGGACAAAATGTGTAACCGACTGACAAACAGACAAAGTTCCTGTTTGTGCAGAGCTACGATAGTTTCATTTAATTTAGCTAAACTTATGTTAGCTTATAATTTACCTTAGAAAATATTTTAAAGAATCTTGAGGTTTGTGCTCATTTCTTTCATTTCGGCTTCACTTGCAGTTGTTTCTCCCTGAATTGTGTTTCATCCTGGTTGAGAAACATTAAATGTGTTTTAATGCTCTGATAATAATTCAGTCACTTTTAAACATTTTCTCTGAATAATTGCAGCATTGTTGGCTCCGGCTCCATCATCTCCATGATTATTCCCAGACTCGGCCAGACGCCCGAGGTCAGTGCCTTCGAGGTCGTCCGGCTGTGCCTCAGGGGTCAGAGGTCAGGTGTCTGACTGCTGCTGTCCTGTTTGCAGCTGCAGCCTCTGTTCCAGCTGAGTGTGGCCGACCTGCTGCTCGCCGCCTGCTGGCTGATCGGCGCCATCCTCTACTCTCAGCGCTGCGACCACCTGAGCGTGCTCTGCTACAACCTGCACACCGTGGAGCAGGTAACGGCCGCGCCGCCGCTCTGGGGAGTCTGATGGGATTTCTGGGGAACTTTGAGGGATTTCTATTAGTTTTATCAGGAAGTGGCTCCTTTTTCCTCCTCAAAGCCTTCACTGTTGGAAAATCTGAGCTTCCTCAAACGGCGGACAGAAACCGCAGCCTGGACCCGAACAGCATCAGAAGCAGCTGCAGGCTGAGCTGCTGGTTCCCACAGAAACACTGAAACATGTCAGAGCATTCAGCTCAAAAATCCTGTTTGGTTTCAATGAAAGATGATTATTGTGATAATGATTAAGATGAAAAAAAATAACAATATTACTTATTTTTCAGGTAACTGAACCACAAACATGAATATTGAAAAACATTTCCATATGAAACAGGATCCTGAAGATAAAAATAAAAAGTGTGATTTATATCACTAAACTAAGATGACATTTATTGATTCCCTCCTGGAACAAACTGTAAAAATAACATTTATTTATTATTTATCATCAGTAACTGAAAATTATCCTACAGTACTGATCATTTACAACAAAAAACATTATAAATGGTATGACAGATTCTCATCCCTAACGACAGCAAATGATGCAAATCGGAGAGTAGTAGGAGAAAGTAGCAGAATGAGAAAAGATCAGTTCAGCCAGGTGTAAAAATAAAGTTTAAAGTTAATAAAATTGATTCAGATTTAGTTTGTGAGAACTTGGAGGCTGGAGAACATTTTGTTTTTCTGAGATTAAAGCGTAAACATTTTGTTTTTAGCTTTATAAAGTTCCTCTGAAAGTAGTGTTTAGTGTTTTCTGTTTTCAGGTTTTATTTTTGACACCAGGAGCTGAACTGGAAGCTGCTGTCTGGGGTTTTCCCATCGCAGCAGCTTTGAGTTTTACATCTGGCAGATAAATCCTGTGGGGTCAACAGTCAGTCACAGAGGTCAATCACATGACATGAAATATGATATAGATCACATGCCATGAAAAACACATCAGCCTCTCATTTCAAAATAAAGTGTCATCACTTGGTTGATGCAGAGGCTGGCCTCACCAATTGGGGGCGGTAAAGTTCCTTCACTTGTTTGTCAACCGCCATTACAACAAAGAATTCTTAGTTCACTGCGCATGCGTAAACAACGGCGCTAAGTGCTGCAAAGCTAGCTCAATAACGAGTTTTCTCCGATTTCTAACTCTTAAACTTAAAAAGTGAATAAAAGTAAATACTGCAGCCGGACCAAGGCAGAAGACCAAAGCGGATGACTTTAATATGTAAATACAGTTGAGTCCATTTTATTTGTTGGCTTGTTCCTCCATTTTGTCCTGATTCGTTGCTCGGTGGTGAAACCGGGTCGGATCCCAGTCTGGGCCCGGCGGTTCCTCTTTCGCTCCGGTATTTGGCGGTTTGGGTTTGGATGTGAAACCCAGAGCTCTTTCAAACCCATGACGTCATTTTCACTTTACGTGACGCATTCCAAGTTAGAAAGAAAGCGGGACAACAGAACCTGAACTGGACCTCTAGGACGGCAAGCAGGCGGGATCAGCAGGTTCCGGCCCGTTTGGCTCAAACAACCAGAACCCGCCCTGAACTGGGTCACTGAGGAGGAAATGGAGCAGCAGAACCAGGACGCAGAAACACGCCTGACCTACATCTATTGTCCGTCTGAGCTGCTGGTTTAACCCGCAACTGTCAGAACCAGACGGACCGTTTTGTTCTGTTTCAGATTCTGTACATGGCTTCCTTCTTCTTCACGCTGAACTACGTGTGGAACCTTTACACGCTGACCAGAGAGAAGTTCAACAGCTGCTTCAGCGGCTACTCCATACAGGTAGCCATTTTTAATGGTTGCATGTTGAATGGTAGCCATGTTGAATGGTAGCCATGTTGAAATGGTAGCCATGTTGAAATGGTAGCCATGTTGCATGGTAGCCATGTTTAATGGTAGCCATGTTGAAATGGTAGCCATGTTGAAATGGTAGCCATGTTGAAATGGTAGCCATGTTGAATGGTAGCCATGTTGAATGGAAGCCATGTTGAATGGAAGCCATGTTGAAATGGAAGCCATGTTGAAATGGTAGCCATGTTGAATGGTAGCCATGTTGAATGGTAGCCATGTTTAATGGTAGCTCCACAGAGCCATATTAAACATCCATTAAGCAGCAGAAGCTTTAATCAGATTCAACATAACTTTTATTTTATTGTTTTTATCTTCTTCTGTTTGAAGTGACATCAAAACTATCTGCTTTCTATGGAAGGCCATTTCTGCTAAAAGAGAAAAAATAATAGCCAAACAGGAAGTCATAATTTGAAGTTTTAAAGTTGTAACTATGAGACACTGGATATCTCATAACAGTTTAACATGCTTTAGCTAAACATTATGTTAGCTTTGCTCTGTCAACTCATTCATGTTGACATAGAGTAGCTTTATGTTAAGTTGTCTTTCTATTTCTTAAATAATACTGAAAGGTTGTAAATGTGTTAGCTTGGTTTAGCCTTTAGGAAGAGGAAATCTAAAGCTAAAATGTTCATAAGAAGTATTATTATTAAAGAAGCAAACAGTCTTAAAATGTTTACCTCCATATTTTGCCATAAAACCAGCCGAGCGTTAAACATCTGTTGGTTCCTGGATGAGTTCTGATTCTTGGCATCTTTTCTTTCCTCAGTTTTCCAACACCGTGTCGCTGAAAGCTAAAATGATTGCTGTGTTGTCAAGGTGAGTGCAGGCTGCAACCAGCAGCAGGTGAACCTGGACCGTTCTCCCCCCGCTGACCCGTTTCTCCCGTTTCAGTCTGGTTCCGGCGCTGCTCATGGTCCCGGTCTTCGTACAAGGGAACGTCAGCCACTGCCAGGTCAACTTCAGTGAGCCGTACAGGTGAGGACTCGCCTGAGACCGGTTAGCGCGGCGGCGCTGCTGTCTGGAGCTGACGCTGTGTCCGTGTTGCAGGTGTCTGCTGATGCACACCGGAGCGCTGTTCCTGCAGCCGGGGCAGCAGCAGCTCAGCAGCAGCTGCAGCTTCCTGCACACCTACCAGATCGGAGTCTTCCTCAGCAGCTTCCTCCTCACCCTGCTGGGCATCACGGTGAGCTGAGGTGTAGAGGGGTAAAACTCTGGGTGTAGAGGGGTAAAACTCTGGGTGTAGAGGGGTAAAACTCTGGGTGTAGAGGGGTAAAACTCTGGGTGTAGAGGGGTAAAACTCTGGGTGTAGAGGGGTAAAACTCTGGGTGTAGAGGGGTAAAACTCTGGGTGTAGAGGGGTAAAACTCTGGGTGTAGAGGGGTAAAACTCTGGGTGTAGAGGGGTAAAACTCTGGGTGTAGAGGGGTAAAACTCTGGGTGTAGAGGGGTAAAACTCTGGGTGTAGAGGGGTAAAACTCTGGGTGTAGAGGGGTAAAACTCTGGGTGTAGAGGGGTAAAACTCTGGGTGTAGAGGGGTAAAACTCTGGGTGTAGAGGGGTAAAACTCTGGGTGTAGAGGGGTAAAACTCTGGGTGTAGAGGGTAAGAATCGGTCTCCAGGGAGAGGACTGGGTTTCAAGGCTTCATTTACCCTGACCTCTGACCCGGTTCCTGACCCGTCCACTCAGGTCTTATGATGCTTGTTTTGAGTTGGCTGCACAGAATCGAGTTTTGTTGTGGTTCTGTATGATGAGGTTCTGTGGTTCTGGTTCCAGGTTCTGGTGGTCAAGGCGCGGTGCGTTTACCGGCGGGCGGTGACGTCCAGCGGTTACCTCGGCAACGAGCAACGAGCCTTGTTCCGGGTGATGGACCTGCGGATGCTGCTGTACCCACTGGTGTTCGTGTTCTGCTGGGGTCCAGGTGTGTTCCGGTTCTGATCCGTGACACTCGCCGCTCAGCGTGGCGGTTGCTAGGGGCGACGGCGTCTCGTTTACTCTGTGCGTTCTGTTTCAGCCGTGGCGTTGGCGTTCCTGCGGGTGGCGAAGCCGTCGACGGGTCACGGTGTGGCGGGCGTCTGCCTCTACATATCTGAGGTCAGCGCACTGCACTCGGCGCCGATCGGGTCGCTCTGGGCCGATACTTGGAGCTCCAACTGATCAGGCTTCACGTTTTAATCCAGAGATGTTTTGGTGATTTTTAAAGGGCCAGTGTCAGATTTTCCATCATGTTATATTTATTGCTCATAAATATAACAGCAGAAATGTACCGTTAGTCCTCTGATCTCCATGGTGACCATTCAGCTGTCAAATCACCTAGGTAGACCTAGCCCCGCCTCCTTGCAGTTCCTCCTCCACTCTGCTCCTTCAGACTAGCCAGCAGCAATTAGCAAACAGCTGCTGAGCTCGTTATAGGAGCTCCTACTCAGAGCAATGCTGGTAAAAACATTAAAGGGTTAAAGAGGAGCCATATTGGGACGACTTCCTGGAGGCGGAGCTTCTTAAAGAGACAGAGGCACAATTTCAAGGCGCTAAATCAAGAAGTAAATTTTCCTTAAAGTCATATTTAATAGAATTTCTTTTACAACTGCAAAGTTTAAATGAATTGTTGGTAAAATCCAGATGTTTGGTTGAGGAAGTTTTATTTTGTGAGAGAAGTTTAAAAAAACAACAACAAAGAAACACCTACACTGTAAATAATGATTGGAACAGAAAACTTTCAGTTTTCAGCTGGACCTTCTTAAAGGGACAGAGATCCAGGTTCAAGAAGTAATTTTTATAGCACCTGAAGGTAACATAGTCAGAAAGTGAAAACACCTAATGCTGCCGCTTTAAGGTCACTGTTTTTGTTCCCGTTTCTGTTCTTAAAGTGACGGTGTGTATTTTATAGGCCTTCACTTCGGCCTCTCAGGGTTTCCTCAACTGCCTGGTGTACGGCTGGACGCGCCTGCACCTCCGCCGCGCCGGCCTGTCCTTCTTCTCCAGAGACGTGGACACGCAGACGCCGCTGCTGCGCTCCCAGCAGACCAGGAACTATCTCACCTGAGGGGGCGAGCGACTCAGCAGCGGGTGGGGGTGGGGGCTTTTCTGCTGCTTTCTGCCACAGAGACTGGAGGCGTTAACTTTCGCTTTCCACCGGAGGAAAAACTCCGCGGCTGCATCTTCCACCTCTGGTCCTGAACCACCGAGGCGAGAAAAGAGGAAGAGCGAAGGGGGTTGAGAAAGGTCGCTCAGTCGGAGCGCTGTCAGCGACCTCTGACCTCAGGAAGTGAAATCATCAGTTTGGACTGACATGCTTTTATTTTGAAGTGTTTCAGCTCATAAAGTTGCTTCAGTGACCAGAAATCACCTGAAAGGTTTTTAAAAACTGGTTTAATTTAGATTTTTAATCGTTTCATTTATTTTGTAGATTTTCTTTCTGAAAATTGGCAGAATAAATAAAAATGACTATTAAGATTTTAAAAAATTATTGATGCAACACGAGAAAAAAATGTGAACTGGAAAAAATTGAATTATTTGAAAATGTAAAAATCCCAACAATCAACTGAATGTAAAATTTATTCAGATTTTTATTTTTAAACTCTTTCAACTTGTTACAATTTTTTTCTTGTTTTTACAACTTATTTTACTGTTGCGACTTTCTCGCGTTATTTTTTTTTAACTTTTTCTCATTCTGACTGTATAATATTATTACTTTATTTTTGTAATTTGAAGTTTGAACTTCTTAAGTTGTTGCATTTGTTTCTCACCTTTTCTTTGCATCTCAGCATTTTTATGTTTTTTTGAGAACTAATAAAAATGACAAAGATTATTGATGGGAAAACAGATGAAAACGATAAAATGAACAGTAAAAAGTCAAACTGGTCGTTGGTTAAAAATGAAAAACAGTTCAGATGCTTATTGTTGCATCAACAGATGCAGCAATAAACTGAAACTAAAGTTTCAGAAAACTGAAACTTTATACATTTCGTAAATCAGTCTGAAAACATTTTTTGATTAGTATGTTACAGTTTTTAATTTCTGTACGGTGTTTTGCTGCCCCTCCCCAGCCTGTTTCCTTCAGAGCAGCAGCTCTTCACTTCCTCTGCTCGCCTCCTGGGAGCAAAACTCAGACATTTTGACCAAAATCATGAAACCGGAACCTCAGAGACCCGCAGCCTGCGGCTTCTCAAACTGATCTCTGTTGGTTCTGTCCGTCTGGACCCGGCCGACCGGAACCAGAGTTCTTCCCTCTGCCTGTCAGCCAGGTGAGAAACACCTGTTCCTCTAGCAGTGAGCAGTCTGCAGTTCAGGGCGCCCCCTGCTGGACACTGCGTGTCATTCTGCTGGAAAGATGCTGTTTGTTGGTCTAATCATCAAGTATTATAACTAATATAATAAACATATATGTTCTGACATTGTTTTATTTTGACAAAATTCTTGATTGATTGAAAATAATTTAAATCCTTGGATCAGAAAATTCAACAAAAACAAAATGTTTATTTTTAAAGTGAATTTTAGTTTTAGTCAGACGATGGAAACATGACAGTAGCTGGAGTCACAGGCCCTTGTTGACCCCTGTTGGTCCCAGTTGGACCTGGTGGGCCCAGTTCATCCCTGTTGGTTCCAGTTGGCCCCAGTTCATCCCTGTTGGTCCCAGTTGGCCCCAGTTCATCCCTGTTGGTCCCAGTTGGCTCCAGGTGGCCCCAGTTCATCCCTGTTGGTCCCAGTTGGCTCCAGGTGGCCCCAGTTCATCCCTGTTGGTCCAGTTGGACCCGGTGGGCCCCTCTTGGACCATGTACTAAGTAGTCTCCAGAACATAAGGTGTTCAGAACCTGAACATGTTTTGGTTCTGAACCAGCAGGTAATCAATTTCTGTTGCTTTGCGCCCTCTAGTGGAATAAAAACGACACAACACGTTCAGGCTTCATGTTTATTATCAGAAATGATGGAAAATTCAGTGATTCATGATGTTGTCGCAGGCATTGTGGCAGTTGTCCCCGATCAGCCGGTAGTTCGGGCCTCCGGCTCCAACAAGGTCCGAGACCGTCTTGGTTCCCCGGAAGTCCTTGAACTTGTAGACCTGCAGACAGGAAGTGGGTCCATCATGAAACAGTTTCCGGAAGGAAGCTGCCAAAGAGCTTCTGTGGCGCTGCTCGCACATGACGTCGCACAATACTTAACATGTATTAAGTTCTTGTTTTCATCATATCATATGTTGCTGATGCGGACTTTTGGCAACTTTTAGTAAAAATCTTCAGTCTGTAACGTTGGACTGTTGTTGAGCCAGTTGGTCGGTTCATTTGTCCAAAACTAAAGTGGCCGCCATGCACTATTCCAAATTCAGCAGCTTGACGACTTGCAATCAGTTTAACTCTGCAAAAAAATCACATTTTTATTTAACAGACCTGGACGTTTCCAACCTCAGAGGAACAAGCAGGTTGGAGGTGATACTGCTGGACTCTGTCTGCTTTGTCTCAGCCTTTTTTTGTAGCCTGATACTACAAGCATCTGGAAACGGAGACTTTTCTCCAGAAACTCACCCTGTTGGTCAGTGGCGTTTAAAACAAAAGAGCAGGTGGAGAAAAAGGAAAGCTGGAAACAAACTAATGTGGAAAATTGGGCAACTTTTTCACAGAAACAAACTGGTGTTTAGTAACATCCAATGAGACGGTAAAAACATATGGAGCAGAAAGTTGTATAATTTAAGTATTCTTGTGTTGTCCCATAAATGTCTTATAGTCAGAACAAACATGGAGCTTTTCCACAGTCACTGCTCTCAAAAACCAGTCCAAACTGGTTCTGGACTGGGGAAAGTCTGGCTTGTAGAATATTCTCAATGTCAGCTACCAGTTGGATCCCAGAAACCCAACCAATCTAAACAACATCAACCATACCTGCTGCTGGTCTTTAACCACCACTAACACTTGGTGGCGCTGTTGTACCTCAGATGTTTGGTGTGTTTGCTGCTCACCTCCCACCTGGAGCTCATGTGTCGAGCATCGGTCACCACCGTCTGAGAGGAAATCCCGTATCCGCCTCCTTTATGGATCAACCACTGAGATTGGTCAGCCAGAGTCACTCTGCAGAGAAACCACAAGGTCACAGAGCCGCCATCTTGAAGGTCACAGAGCCGCCATCTTGAAGGTCACAGAGCCACCATTTTGTTTACCAGCCATCCGTTAGTACCTTCTCAGAGAAGTTAACTGGAGATCAAAGAGAACCATGTCTTTGGGTAGAAATGCCTAAATTATCTTTAATGTGAAATTTACCTCTGATTGCTATGACTAACCTCACCACAAGATGGCGATACTTACTCAATACTGGCCCTTTAACTCCTGAAAAAAGACTCCAGAAAGAAAACCGGATTTGCAGCTGTTTGGATCACAGCTGATCAGTTCTGACCCAAACAGATCAGAACCGGCCAAAACAAACCGGGTTTAAATTACAGATCTGAAAAGGAACCAGGAGCTCAGGATCAGTTACCGACAACACAGATTATACTCATCCCTAAATTACAACGTCACCAGCTGACCTTTGAACCCACCTGAGGACAGAAACTTGTGGATAGAAACAAACAAAACTGAAGGTCCAGGTTTTGGACCTAAAGAGGAACAATCTAGAGTCATAGATCTACAGTTATGAATCTGGAGTTATAAATCTGGAGTCAGATTCAGCTCTTCCGGCTGGAAACTAGAACTCAGGCTGACCTCTGACCACATAAAGACGGTTCCAAAGTCGGTCTTCTATCAGCTGAAGAACGTTTCCAGGATTAAAGATCTGCTACTGCTGGATCAGCCTTCCAGGTCTCCTGGTTCTGGTTCTGCTTTGCATCAGAACCAGAACCAAAGCACCATTCAGCTTCTATGCTCCACAGATCTGGAACAAACTTCCAGAAAACTGCAGAGCAGCTGAAACGCTGAGTTTCCTTAAAGCTCTAACCGGCTGGTTGGAGCAGCAGAACCATGATCAGTGAAACGTGGAGCAACATGCTAATTCTGATGGCACTTTGATAAGTTCTGGTTCCGTAGTTGGTGACTGGATGTTTCCTGGCTGCTGAGTTGAGCTCCAGCTCCATCGGTTCTCCAGGCTCTTTGCTAAAGTTTACATTTATCAGGAGATTTCAGTTTCACTGACCGAACGCCGCAGTGGCTGATGACTCCACATGTGAAAGGAAGGTTTCCCAGCGGCCGCCGCATCGCCTCCGCCAGGTGAACCCGCTTGTTGTAGAGGTCGGTCAGGTCGGAACCGGACAGGTCGTATCTGAGGGGGCTGGTGGATCCTGTTGGAAAACAGTCAGTCAGTCAGTCAGTCAGGCTGCAAACGGCAGAGCGGCTCTGAAGACGCCTCACCTCCAGACGACGACTCCACAGAACTGACCAGCAGAACCAGCGCGGCTGAACACAGCAGAACTTTGCAGAACATCATGGTGGACGGGTCTGTGGCCGGAGGTCCGGCCCAGCTTATAAGGAGTCCAGAACCTCCTCCCACTTGGCGCTCACTGGGCTTTTCTACTGCAGATTTCATCACAGCAGCAGAGGCTGAAAGTCCAACAGGCAGAAAAACACGACCTGGTTCTACAGAACCACCTCTAAGGAACAAACTGCAGCCTGTTGGCAGGTTCATGTTATTCAGTCATTTATTAATGTCGGGTTCAAACTAATTTTTTAGTTTGAAAACTAGTTTGTGTCTAAAATCGTTTTAGCTACAAGCTAAATATTTATTTTTCTCTTTAAATTAAATATTTAGAGCTAACTGATTAGCTAAAATATTTAACTTGTGAATTGAATATTTGATTGGAAAATAAATATTTAGCATGCTAACCAAGAATTCAGTTAAGCTAAATAAGTAGCATCTTTACTACGTTTTATTTACAAATTAAATATTTTTAGCTAAGTTATTAGCTACAAGATCTAGCTTCTTAACTTTAGCTTTTGGCTAAATATTGAGCTTCTTACTAGCTAACTATTTAGTTAGCAAACTAAACATTTAGTATGGAGTTAAATATTTAGCTTACCTAAATATTTGATTTGTATATGCAACACTTATTTGGTTTTAAATTCATATTTGTAAATATGAATAACATGAACCTCTCTGTCTTTCTGTCATGTCAGGCTGAATAATCCAGATTATTTCTATTCATTTTCAACTAGTTTAGCATAAATCTGCTGTAAGTTTGGGTTGCAGTTCCACTCCTGTCCGCTAGAGGGACCCAGTCCACAGCAGAGGCATAATTCACCTTCATTTCAGTTTTCTTTTGAGGATTTCTCTTGTCTGCTGTGAAAGAAACGTGAAATGTGTTTACACTTCTCCGCTAAGCGACGATATCTGATACCTGCTCTGGTTCTGTTCTGGTCTGGTTCTGTTCCAGTACTGCTCTGGTTCTGTTCTGGTTCTGTTCTCCTCTGGTTCTGGTTCTGTTCTGGTTCTGCTCCAGTTCTGTTCTCCTCTGGTTCTGGTTCTGTTCTCCTCTGGTTCTGGTTCTGTTCTGGTTCTGTTCTCCTCTGGTTCTGGTTCTGTTCCGGTTCTGAGCAGCTTTCAGAGTTGAACTTAGGTCCGATCTAGTAAGTCCAGATGTTCCTGATCTGCTTCCAAATCAAAGAGATGCAATAATCAGACCTGCTGACTTTGACCTTCAGCTGGAACATTTACTCTCTGCTTTAACATCAAAGGTCAAAGGTCATTTTTATTTTCTCAGGTAAACAAGGTGATGAAAGAAACATGCAGGTTGGACCTTTTGTTGCTTTTATCCTTTATTAACAACATTTCTACAAAATAATGACAAGAAAAGGAAAATAATTTATATTATATTAGATAAATATATATAGATATATATATCTAAATATTTCAACAACGGTTCATATTCATCGTTCTATTTTCCCACAGGAAGTTCCTGGTTGTGCAGCTTCCTGTCCTCAGCTATACAGGAAGTGGTCCTGATGGCGGGGAGCGACGACTTCCTGTTCGCCGAAGAGGCTGGAGCTGCTGGAGCGCACGCCGCCGACGACAGGGAGGTAGGAGTGATGGAGGATGGGCAGCTGCATGGAGAGCCGGCGCCGGACGCTGCAGAACCAGACAGAACCAAGTCAGAACTAATCAGAACCTGTCCTGTAAGCGTTGGTAATGAGTTGAACTGAATGTTCAGCTGAACATTTTCCCTCCACTGTCGCCCCGTGCTTCTGTCTGATTGGCTGCTCGTCTGAAACAACGTTCACTGATTGGTCACAATTTAAATTTGTTTTAGGGATAAAATTTGTATTTGTTTAATTGAAGTCGAAAACATTTTTGGTATATTTGATCTGGATCAGTTTTAGTCGCATGGAAAATATTTATTTTAGTTAAAGGTTCAGGAAACAGCAGCAGATATCAGGACCGCTGAGAAACGTTTTCAATAAATGGGAACAGAAGTGGTCCAAGCCCTGAGGAACTCCTGCTCCAAGCAACTAGAACAAAATGGCGGCTCTGTGATAAGAGTGAGCGTTGTCATGACGACGATGATGCTCCACTCACCGCTCTGGGGAGTTGATGTTCTCCTCAGCTGGAGGTCTCGCCGCTCCGCATCCTGAAGAAACGCAAGAGACTCAGGTCAGCAGCAGAAACGCAGCTTCCTGTGGGCGAGCGTGCGGCTGTTACCCGTTTCCTGCTGCGGCGTGGCAGAAAGCTCCACGGCGACGCTTTCAATCTGGACGTCCAGCTGTGGAAACCAGAGGAGACGCGGTTACACCTGGAGCCCTCAGCTGTTCACCTGCAGCGCCCTCACCTGGGCGCTTCGACTCCTCAGGTCCTGGTTTCTCCTCCTCAGAAACTCAACACCCGTTTCCTCCTGCTGCAGCTCCGACACCTGCTGCAGCTCCGACACCTGCTGCAGCTCCGACACCTGCTGCAGCTCCGACACCTGCTGCAGCTCCGACACCTGCTGCAGCTCCGACACCTGCTGCAGCTCCCCGGTGCCACAACTGCTGTTGCTGCTCAGCAAGCAGAGAACCTGGAGAGGTTAAGAAACTGTCAGCAGGATGAAGCTGAAGCCCGAGGAAACCAGCAGCAGTCAGAAAACTCAACAAGTGTAAAACCCAACAGCATTAGCTTTCAATAGTGATTTAGCATTAGCTTTCAATAGTGATTTAGCATTAGCTTTCAATAGCGATTTAGCGTTAGCTTTCAATAGCGATTTAGCATTAGCTTTCAATAGTGATTTAGCATTAGCTTTCAATAGTGATTTAGCGTTAGCTTTCAATAGCGATTTAGCATTAGCTTTCAATAGTGATTTAGCGTTAGCTTTCAATAGTGATTTAGCGTTAGCTTTCAATAGTGATTTAGCATTAGCTTTCAATAGCGATTTAGCATTAGCTTTCAATAGTGATTTAGCATTAGCTTTCAATAGCGATTTAGCATTAGCTTTCAATAGCGATTTAGCATTAGTATTCAATAGCGATTTAGCATTAGCTTTCAATAGTGATTTAGCGTTAGCTTTCAATAGTGATTTAGCATTAGCTTTCAATAGTGATTTAGCATTAGCTTTCAATAGCAATTTAGCATTAGTGCAACTATTGTGTGTGGTTAGCATTTAGCATTATCTTCATCTAAATAGTGTGTTGGTGTAGCGGTGTAGCAGTAGTGTAAGCGGTCTCTGATTAGCACGCTGGGCTAACGCAGCTAGCTGCAGTCACCTGAGGAGAGAACAGGCCCAGGAGGATGAAGAGGTTGTAGCTGAGGATGAGGATGCTGCACAGACAGAACTGGGCGGTGGGGTCATTGGAGGTCAGCAGCGACCCCGCCGCCCCGGACGCACTGAACCCGGTGAGGGAGAACATGCTGAGAGCGAGGAGCTGACCGCTAACTGGCCCGCTTACCGCGGCGCCCGCGGCCCGGATGTTCCAGGCCTGGAAGCAGCCCAGACCCTGAGGAGGAACCAGCGGGTTAGTTTAATCTGTTGCCATGGAAACGGTCTGCTGTCATGGTCTCATGAGGTTCTGACCAGCAGAGGAGCTTTGTATCCGCAGACGGCGGTGAGCCACAGCTCCATGTTGGCGCTGCTGCAGCGATCAGAGAAGAACCGAACCACGACGTCCTGATCAGCCGCGACGTCCTGAGGAGAAACAGCTCAGGGTTTAGTTCACTGAGTAAAAACTACTGGTTAGTTTGCTTACAGCATTCTGAGCTAGCTTACTAACTCAGTATTGAGCTACATATTTAGTGAAATATTTAGCATTCAAATTAAATATTTAGTTTAGAATCTAGATTTTTAGACTAAAACTGAATATTTAGCTTCCACAGTAGATATTTAGTCCCCTAAATATAAATATTGATTTAGGCAACTGACTCAATATTTAGCTCCAGTTTAAATGGCTTCAAACTAAATATTCAGCTTTCTAATGAAATATTTAAATTAACATTTCTAAACGAATGAATAAACTTTGAAAATTAAACTCTCTTGTTTCTCTATTTTCAGGTTCTGACAGTGAAGCTTTAAAGGTCTGAAGACGTTCCGGACCTGTTCCGGACCGGTTCCGGACCGGTTCCGGACCGGTTCCGGACCGGTTCTGGAGGCTCCTCACCTCCAGCCGGTGCTGCAGAACCTCTCGTCTGAGCGGGTCCAGGACCTGCCAGGAGGTCAGAACCAGCAGGTCCAACAGGAGGATCCAGAGCTGAACGCGGCCCGTTACCTGCAGCTGGTTCTGGAAACACAGAGACATCAGAATTCCCTCTGGACCCGCTGGACCCGCTGGACCCGCTGGACCCGGAGCGGTCCTACCTTCAGCCGGACGCTGCAGACGGCGTAGACCCTCCAGGTTCTGGTGAGCAGCGCCGCCAAGCCCACAGTGTGACCCAGAGACAGAGTCCACAGACGGACCTGCAGCACAGGAGCCAGCAGTTCTGGTTCTGGTTCTGGTTCTGGTTCTGGACTGTCACATTGTAGTTCAGCTTTATTATGTTGTGATGATTATTTGACATTTCTGCCAGATTTTGCCCAAATGTCTCAGTTTGTCCTGATAAAATTAAAATTATTCAAACAAATCAAACAACAAAACGAAAGATATAAACTAAAGAAGGCATTAAGTTTTTGTTTTATTGCTGATCATTTTTATATTGCTTTGCTTTAGTAGTTTTTATGTTCTGGTTTTATCTGCACAATTCAAAATATTCAGAAGATGAAACAATTTTCACAAAATGGATTCAATTATTGCTGCACAACCAATAATTGGGCCAAAATGTCTTTAGCGATTAGCATGAGCTGAAATGAGCCGACAGCTGCTAGTGCAGCGAGAATGAAATGATTTCTATCAGTTTGAAAGGCTGATAAAAAGATCAATGAAGGTTATTGATCAATCGTTTGATTAGTAAACGATTTCAGTTTTTATTTATTTCAGTTAAAATGTTTCATGAGCCTGAGTTTGTCTTAATTAACTTGAATAACCTGGTTCTGGTTCTGGACTCACAGAGCAGAATATCTCCAGCGTCGGGTCCGGCAGCGAGGTCCGGTCCAGACCGGAGAACAGGGAACCGAGGCAGCAGCTCGTCCTGGGCAGAAGCTCCGGGCCGCCGGGGCCTGGAACCAGACGGACAGCTGAGTTCTGGCAGGTTCTGCTGAACCCGGAACCGGACCTGGACCCACCAGCGCCAGCGGGCGATGATGATGATGCAGAGGACCGTCAGGGTGATGAAGATGGTTCCGGCAGCGGCTGCTGACAGGACGCAGTACAGCAGGAGGCCGACCCGGAGGTGCTGCTGTCGGACCACAGTCTGGTCTCTGGCTGGTCCCGGACCTGCAGAACAGAACCGGGTCAATTTGGACCCAATGACCTCTGGCCCTGCCAACGGGACGGGGAACCCAGAGCGACCCGGAAACGTTCATCTGAATGCAGAGACGAACTCAGCAGTTTTTGTTTTATTTTCCCTTTAATAACAACAATGATAATAATAATGATGATAATAATGATAATTATCACTGCACAGTGGCGCAGTGGGTAGCGCTGTTGCCTTGCAGCAAGAAGGTCCTGGGTTCGATTCCCGGCCCGGGGTCTTTCTGCACGGAGTTTGCATGTTCTCCCTGTGCATGCTGGGTTCTCTCCGGGTTCTCCGGCTTCCTCCCACAGTCCAAAAACATGACTGTCAGGTTGATTGGGCTTTCCAGATTCTCCTTAGGTGTGTGTGTGTGTGTGTGTGTGTGTGTGTGTGTGTGTGTGTGTGTGTGTGTGTGTGTGGTTGTTTGTCCTGTTTGTCTTTGTGTTGCCCTGTGACAGACTGGTGACCTGTCCAGGGTGACCTGTCCAGGTGACCCCGCCTCTCGCCTGGAACACAGCTGGAGAGGCAGCAGCTCCTCCCGACCCCGTGAGGGAGAAGGGTGAAGGAACATGGATGGATGGATAATAATAATGATGATAATGATGATGATGATGATGATGATGATAATGATGAACTGTGTGGATGTGAGTTCAGCTACAAAAACAGTTTTACATCCAGAGGTTTTGAAAGGCCTTGTTCTCGGCCTGCAATCATTTTGGGACTATTTTCTCTCCATACGTCAGTCAGACAGGCGCCGTCCTGACCTTTGAACCTGAGCAGCTGGTTCAGGACTCGGAGCTGCTGGTGACTCGTGTTGAACTCGCCCACCAGAACCCCGCTGTTCCCTGAGGACAAACAGGCAGAGCTGAGCATCGGTGCGGCGCCGGAACCGGAACCGGAACCGGGTCGGCTTTCCTCACCCTGAAACTGGATCAGCTCGATCACCGTCATTCTCTCGCCGTTCCGGAAGGAAACGGGCCCCTGGCAGAGACAGACAGGAGAAGGCCCGTTGGCCGGTTCTTCAAGGTAAAACATTTATATTTTTAGCTTCTGCTAATTACTGTGAGGTAGCATTTATTTTGGAGTAGCAAAGCTAGCTGTTTCGTTAGCGGTGCCCACCACTGCAGAACAGATGCAGGTGGACGATGAAGGAAGCCGATGGGAGCCTGTCTCAGGTGTGTCTCAGGTGTGTCTCAGGTGTGCGTCCTTACTGTTACTCCTTCAAACTGTGTGCTCTTCAAGGCCTCCAGCAGCATCTTCCCCTCCTCTTCCTCGCTAACAGAGACGTTCCTCAGAGAGCTGAACTTTCTCCTGAGCTTCACCGTCTCCTTCACCTGAACCAGAACCTGGGCGGCGACCCAAACCGCATCGTAGGCGAAGGCGTGGAGAGGGTTGACCTCTGACCCCTCCTGGTTCAGCTGCTTCAGGTACGACTCCAGGTAATCCTGAGGAGTCTGTGGACAGGATGAACCTTTAACCTGGAGCTGGCATCCTTGCCGGGCCAGGAAAGCGCAGTGCAGAAAAGTTCTGACCCGTTCGGAGACTCCAGGCGTGTTGGTGCTGCTGAGCTGTCTGACCTGCAGCCTGAAGGATCCGTCCGCCGCCGTTAGCAGGCTACTAGCAGAACAGCTGGAGGGCTGCCATCCCAGCTTCCACCCAGAAGGTCGTCCAGCAGCCAGAATCCACTGGTACCGAGGTCCGAACAGGCCCAGTCTGAACGCCTGAACACAGCCACCGGGGTCCAGATGTTCTGGTTACAGCCAGCACGTTGCTTTGAGGTTAGATACCAATTAACCTTTTAACCTGCTGAATTTCAAGATGGATGCCGACTTTGAGCTTTTTAACCAATTACTTCCATAAAAGGTTCCCCACTTTAAAAGGTTCCCCACGTTAAAAGGTTCCCCACGTTAAAAGGTTCCCCACGTTAAAAGGTTCCCCACTTTAAAAGGTTCCCCACTTTAAAAGGTTCCCTATTTTATGGCTTGGATGAACTTTTGTCATCTTATGTTTTCTACTTTTCTCTTCCTGTTCATAGAACTGTAAAATAATCAGAAACTGGGAACTTTGCTGTAAGCGAGTCTCGCACCAGCCGCCAACTGGAAGGAGAATCATCTTAACGCGGTTAGCGTTAGCTGTTTCTGCTAATGTTTTATGTGTTAGCCATTCACCTTTAGCTTGCACTGACATTTATTTATGCTTCTAGCAGTTGAGGCTTAGCATTAGCTTACACTAACTTTTTTAAATGTGATTAGGGATTTAGCAATAGCTTACAGTAATTGTATGTGGTTAGCATTAGCAGAGCTAATTTTTTGTATTTATCAGTTCAGCTAAACACATGAGCTAAGAGTTTTGTTTATTGAAAGAGTGAATTTATCCTTATGGTTAGCTGTGGCCTCCATTGGCAGTAACTTCTGTGGGTTTTATATATATTCTCCATCACAACCACGGCGGCCATCTTGAGAAATGATCAGATTATCAGTAAATATTGTTTCTGTGGTCCAAATGTGACTGATACCGAATGTTTCCATCCTTGGTAAATATTGGCAGTTTTGGTGCATTGATAAATGGCCGCCATCTTGAATCTTTCAGACTTTTAAAGCCGGGCTCTGGGATCATCTGGGCCACACGAAACATTCAAAACCAGAACCTGGACCCTGGACCTGCTCACTCACACAGCAGAACACGGCCGTCACAGAACCATCTTCAAAATGTCCCACGATGATGCGGACATCTTCATCCTGTGAAGCGGGAGCAGAAAGGACGTGAAGAGCCACAGAACCTGGACCGGGCCCAGAACCGTGCTGGGCCCGGCCCGGTTCTACCTGCAGCCTCCTCAGGCCGCTGCAGGCGTCTCCAGAGAAGCGTTCGGCGGCGGCCAGCTGGACGTCGGCCCTCAGAAGCTGCCGGGTCAGATCTCTGGTCATCTGCAGACAGAACGGGTCGGACCGGGTCAGATTAGTTCTGTTTCCTACAGGGACGTTCGCAGCAACCCGTTCAGGTTTCATTACAGTCCATCAGTTTTTAAATGTTCAGGTTTTCGTTTTTAAACGGATTCGTTTCTCTCTGCTGCAGCATTTTCACTCTTAAAAACGGCAACTGACAGAAAAACGAAATCATTTATAAAACTAACTGAAATTAGAAGCTCCAGTTTCTGTTTATTCATCTTTTTACCATTTTGGCTGATTTTTTTCCCTACAGTTTAAAACTGTGACTGTATTAAAATGAAACAGAACAACATTTAAGTAATAAATAAAAACTGGCAAAACACTATAAAAACTAACTAAAGTTAATTGAATTTGACAGAAATTCAGATCAAACTAAAACTGAACTGTATTGACGGACTGTTTTGACCCGACGGAGGCTGATGGGGATCCTGTTGGTTTTTAGCTGACAGGAAGTGTAAATTTGGAGTGGATGAAGGTCAGCAGGTCATGTCATCAGTCACACGATCACCTCAGTGAGTCCTGGCCGGTCCTGGGTCAGCAGCCCGACCCTCCTCCACCTGTAGCGCTGCAGCAGCTTCACCGTGGCCAGGTTCACGGCGCGGACCGGCGGCGCCGTGCTGAACAGGTGCCGGTACCACTTCCTGTTGGACAGGCTGGGCGGCGGAGCCTCGAAGGACACCTGAGACCCAGAGCCGCAGGAAACCAGGTCATGATACAGAAACATGACAGGACGATGAGGAGGAGCGGCGCACCTGCAGGAGGCCGAGCGCTGGAAGAGCGCGAGCGATGAGTGATGTCACAGATGGACACGCCGCCCCAAGGATCAGCAGGTACCCGGGCCCCGCCCACAAGGCGTCAAACAGCGCTTTCAGGGCTTTGGCTGGGTCACACTGGAAAACAGGTTAAACACACCTGAGAATGAAGATTTGGAACAAAATGACACCAAATAGCTGCTGAGGCTCTTCTGGACCAGCAGGGATGAACATGGTGAGAAGAAACAAAAATACTGGAAATCTTGACTGTTTTTAACTAATATGATATAGCAGATGATCAATATTCAGTGGTGAGCAAAGCTGGGTAAAAAATATACTGCGCCAATGCTAAAGCGCTAATTAGGCCATTAGTTCCACTGTTGCTAAAGCGCTAACTAGGCCATTAGTTCCACTATTGCTAAAGCGCTAACTAGGCCATTAGTTCCACTATTGCTAAAGCACTAACTAGGCCATTAGTTCCATTAATGCTAAAGCACTAATTAGACCGTTAGTTCCACTAATGGTAAAGCGCTATGTGAACAAACAAATTAGTTGATACTAGTGCTAAGTGCTATACCAGCATTAATTTAACTTGGAGGAAATATGCTAAACATTTTCAAAGTTAGCTAAACTATTGATTAGCTGAACTGAGACAACTACTGCTAATACTATAGCTGTTGGATACATTTCAACACACAGCTGGTGTTGCTCCTCTGCTTCAGTTCAGCAGCTAAAGTTCTGCATCAATAAAGTCCAAATAACTCGGACAGAACCGAGACGGAGACAAACATCAGCTGAGATCGGCCCAGTTGATTTTATCGAACCAGTTCCGATGTTGATGCTAATACATCGTCACCTACCAGGAACAAACGCAGATAAAGCTGATCAGAGAGCTGAAGTGAGTCAGAACCGACCTGTGAGCCCAGAACCGACTGGTCCAGAACCGACCTGTGAGCCCAGAACCGACTGGTCCAGAACTGACCTGTGAGTCCAGCGGCTGCAGTCGGACCTGGTACTTCCCCAGCGGTGCCGTTTGTGTCTCCCAGGTCCTGCAGAGCCAGACTGACGGCTGGAAGCAGGCCGGCTGTCAGGTTCTCCCCATCGGACCCGACCGGCACCACGAACAGGACGGGCAGTGGCTGCCGGACCCCGGCCAGAACCAGCATCGGGCCGACAAGGAGCAACAGCGGTCCGAACCGAGCCATGCTGCCGCAGAGCGCTGATCCTCCTGAGAGTAATCCTCTGTAAGACGCTGGGAGGTAAACGGATCAGCTGCAGGTCCAGATGGCCCGGCAGAACCCAACAGAACTGAAGCAGAACCCAACAGAACTTCCACTTCTGCTCACCATATTAGCTAAATATGTAGCTAGAAAACTAAATATTTAGTTAGCAAATAAATCTCTAATCTTTAGTTTGAAAATTACATATTTTGCTTCCTAACTAAAATTTTAATTTAAAAACCAAATATTGATTTTGGGAAATAAAACTTTGGTTTTGAAATCTGACATAAATGTCATGAATTTATGAAAAATGAAAAGCTAAATAAATTATTTTTACAGTGTAACTTCACAGTCGGCTCCTCATAAAACAAACCTCCTGCTCTTCCTCCTCCTCCTCTTCCTCCTGCTGACCTCCTGACCCGTTTCTGTCTCAGGTTCTGGTGGATTAAATCTGACTGACCCAATCTGACTTCAACCTTTCAGGATCTGGTTTTATGGATCAAACATTGTGAATTTCAGATTTATTTGTCCAGAACATCTGGAGTCCGTCAACCGACGTTCAGGTCAAAGGTCAGTAAAGAGAAACTTTAAATTTCAGCACAGGCTACCAATAGGGTCGTTGTGTGGCGCCCTGGATGTGGAGGCTGCAGAGCCGGGCCCTGACCTTTCTGACCTTCTGCCCCTTCCAGTCAGATTGATGTCAAATAAACTAGAGTCCAAAACATCCTAAAGAAAAAAGAACGACCGCCGGAGAATGTGTGACGATGCTGCACGATGTCGGGCTTTTATCTCCCTCCAACTGTTCGGCGTCGCTCTGCATGTCGAAGCTTTACGCTCCTTTAAAACTGACATCTGGAAACAAAGTTAAAGCTTCATCCTGATGGCGGCGCTGCAGCAGCAGGATTCCTTAAATTCCACTAAGCAAATGCATAATAAGTTTGGTGTGTGATGTTCCAGCAGCTCCGCTGTGATCAGTGTGATCATCATCACCATCATCATCACCATCATCATCATCACCACCATCATCATCATCATCAGCCGGTGTTTGAAAAACGAGTCGGGCCTGGACTTTCCTCCGCTGCTCATGAACACTGATATATTTATTGCTCCTTTAGTTCTGCATGAGAGACTTAGTAAATATTTACTGAGATACAGCTGATAAAACCTCCAAGCGTTTGTGCTCACATCACTGTGACATCACCGCGACTAACATGATGTCATCCACCTTAAACAATATGAACTCGTTCAACCCTCACTTTCTCAGACGGAGGCAGCTTCAGTAAAGCTTTAATAAAAAACAGAAAACATCAAACTGGACTTGAAATAAATAAAAACACAGAAGCAGGCCACACTTTTCAGATTTTTAGCTCCAGTTTGTCACAAAGTTTTCCAGTAAAAACCAGGATGGTTGGAAGTTAGCAGGGTGTGAATACTTTCTCCTGATCAACTTTATTAAATCAAAACATCAAACATGGAGTCACTTCCAGTCCAGTTGCTATGGAAACCTCTACTGTCCTTTGCCAGGGTCTCTGGAGCGGCCGGTCTGTCGGCCGGAGCCCTTCCCTCTTCCTCCTCCTCCTCCTCCCCTCCTGCGGGGCCCGCTGCGGGGCCCCGGCCCGCCGGCGCCCTCCGGGGCCCACAGGGCGTCGTAGCGCCCCGGCGCCTGGTAGCCGGGCTGCTCCGGGTCCAGCGGCTCCCGGGAGAGCAGGATCCAGACGGCCGGCAGCTTCCTGCTGACGGTCAGGCTGTCCAGGCCGGCGCCGGCCTCCAGCGGCTCCCACACCTCCAGAACCGTGGACTGGGCCAGCCGGGTCAGCTGGTGCAGCCCCTTCAGGCGCCGCTTCACCACCTCTGCGCAGGTGATCGCCTTGGAAACGGCCCGGCCGCTGGCGCTGAACAGCAGCCGACTGCAGGGCGGACCGGGACCAGAACCGGCAGCCTCCACTTCCTCCTGGGCCCGGCCCGGCCCAGCCTCCAGCCGGCTCAGGGCGAAGCGAAGCAGGTTCCGGATCTTGCTGCCGTCTCTGACCCGGACCTCCGGCGTGTCGGCGGGAAGCCCGGCGAACGGAGAGACGCACGGCTGCTCCACGACCCGGGCCCGGCTGTAGTTCTCCATCTGGAACCAGAACCAAACCAAGGTCCAATCAGAGTAAAGTCACCAGCAGGGGGCCCCGCACAGCACCATGCCGGTCTGAGGACAAATATATATACACCTAAAATACCATAAAACACGCCAGAAGTGATCTGCGCCATCTTGGTAGGAAAGATACAGGAACAAAATGGCTGCCGTGGGGATCGACTATATGAGACGGAGAGATGCTCTGACCCTAACCCCTAACCCCTAACCCCTAAACCCTAAACCCTCACTGCCTGGAGAACAGGAAGAGTTCCTCCTCCTCAATCCATGTTGATGCAGACGATCAACATTTAAACGGATTCATGGAGAACAAAGTGAGTAACAAGGTTCTGCTGACTGGAACCGTCATTACGGTGTGACGCCGGGGGGTCCGCGCCGGGGGGGGCCCCGCGCCCGGGGGGCCCGCGCCGGGGGGGCCCGCGCCGGGGGGGCCCGCGCCGGGGGGGCCCGCGCCGGTCCAGTTACACTCTGACCCGTTTCTCACCTCAAACAAAATAATAAAATGATCCGGTTCAGGTCCAAACGTGATCAACTTCCAGTCTGAGTGGTTTTGGTTCCATCTGATCCACAGCTGGGTCCAAACTGGGTCGTCAACAGAACCAGGATCCAAACAGCAGCTGATCGACAGCAGAACAGCTGAAAAGGCCTAGTCAAAGTCCAGACCTGAATGAAATAAATGAAGGCGCCAGAACCTCGTATAATTATTTCTCTGTTTACGAAAACCCAAATATATAAAGTCAAATAATTCATATTTTTAAATGAATTTCTTTGATGGAAATTACTGCTCATTATTTAATAACATTTATTTATGTAACTACTTTTGGCCCTTTTGGCCCTCCATACATCTCTATTCATCTAAACTCATCCATACTTTGGGAACCAGAAGCTGTGCAGAACCTCTTCGACAGACCCGGAACCAGCCGGTTCTGTCTGCTCACCGAACTCTACAGAGATTCCTTCCACCGAACCGAGTCGGAACCGACAGGCTTTCCAGGAAAACATGGCGCCTTCTGACATTCAGCTAGAGACTTAAAACCAACCGGCGGCTCCTGGTTCTGGTACCGGCACCCGGGTTCGGTTCGGTTCGGTTTCAACCTGCTTCGCTCCAACGAGCCATAAAAACATCAAACTTCCGGTCAGTTACTCTAATCAATGTGAGAAAACTTAATGTTTTTACCTGCGATGTTTCACTGAACTCTCCACATGTTTACTTCGGTTACGACAGTTGGCGCTGCCGTTAGGTGACAGTAGCTGTCGTAAACTGTCGTTAGCTTTTGTAGGTTTGAGCCAGAAATGCAGCTAAACGGATCAGAACAGATAAAACACCTGGATTATTAATCAGGATTTATATCGGATTATTGGAGTATGAGGCTGCTGAAGTTATGGCTTATTAGATAGATAGATAGATAGATAGATAGATAGATAGATAGATAGATAGATAGATAGATAGATAGATAGATAGATAGATTTTATTACAGACTCAAAGTCCAAATTACTTAAAAGACAATAAAAGAATAAAAGCTCCTAATCATTCAGTTTTATTTATGTTTCTTAATGTGATGAAGGAAAGAGAACAGGTTCAAGTAAATGATAATATTAAAATACTGCCAATACTTATAATAATATATATACTGTCTATAAGGTTTCTTCTCCTGCTGTAGTGACTCTTTGCCGCCTCTTGGGGGCGCCATTTCATGTTTTACTACAGGTGTTCCGTCCAGATGTTTGGCTGCTGCCTGGAAGAATCTGTGTGCAAATTCACTAGTAAAAGTTAAATAGACACAAATACAGACGATGAAACAGAAGAAGTGTAATATCTGAGGTAATCATAATCCTGACATTTGGTCTAAATACTTTGTGTTTTACTTTTTTACATGCTTTATTCTTTTATGATGCGTTGGTATCATTTGTCTTTATCTCCTGTATGTTTCCTACTCCTGTTTCCTGTTTTGTACTCATGAACGTTTTCAGTGAATCATGGCAGGAAATCATCAGACAGAAATTATAAATCTCATGCCTAGATTTGTTTTGCTCATTGTTTTCTTTAATGTCGGTTCTGATCTCCGTTTGGACCAGAACGAAGATAAAAGGTTACAAAAACTCCTGCAATATAATAGTGAGCTTAATATCAGGGGGAAAATGTTCTTCTGCAGCTCTGGTTGTGTTTTTAGTTTCAGGTTTTATTTATTTCTAAATGTTTTCTCTCTTCAGCTTCAGTTGGATGTTTTCCGTTTCCAGATGTTTTAACTTTAATGCGGTTCTAATCGTCGATCTTTTAATGACTCAGAAAGCCAGATGTGCAGGAAATCGTCTGACTGAGCGTTTCGCGTCGTTGACCCGGTTCTGTTGGGTTTCAGACGGATCTGCTGATAAAAGCTTGTAAACTCGAATATTCTCAGTTGTGATCATCGATGTTTGGGGCTTTGATCGCTCTGGTTTCCCGTGTGAATGTTTTTCTGTGTGCTGATTTGGATGCCGTCAGCCTGAGGCAGGATCGGGCTGTTTGGGTCGGACCGGGCCGAGCTGGTGTTGAGTAACCAGAGGGAGGTCCTGACTGTTCCTCTGAATTTCCAGTGAATTTTCGCTGCGTTTCTGTCCCAGTGGAGCAGAAGCCACAGACTGGAGTTTCTGGCTGCCGGTTTTAAAACGAGTCCATCTGTGAAACGGCTCCAGAACCTCGAATCTCAACGTTACAGCAGCAACGACAATTTATCAAATCTAAAGTTCAAACCTGCCAAATATATAAACATTAACTGTGTGTGTTTCTGTGTTTCTGTGTGTGTGTGTGTGTGTGTGTGTGTGTTTCTGTGTGTGTGTGTGTTTCTGTGTGTGTGTGTGTGTTTCTGTGTGTGTGTGTGTGTGTGTGTGTGTGTGTGTTGTGATTAGAAAAAGCTCTGATGGCTTCAGCTTTAATCAGGGATCCATTCAATAAGTTCACTTTATTATGCAACATAATAAAGTTGCATTTTATTATGTCTTCATGTTAAAGATCATGTTGCATTTGTGCAGAATCCAAATGATCTCATCACATCAGCCTTTCCTGGCTGCTGATCTGGGACGATGTTCTGCTTCTCGTTCTCATAATGCTGATCAGACATCGTGTCAATGTTCGTGTGAATATAGAAATCATGTTGCTGTTCAGCATTTTTGTTACATTTCTGTGACGTCACCATGACAACTCTGTCGACTTTTACCATGTTGATGGGGGTCATATGAGTTCATGTCGGACATGAACTCATATGACCCCCATCAGGGATCAGGCCGGGATCAGGCCGGGATCAGGCCGGGATCAGGTCGGGATCAGGTCGGGATCAGGCCGGGATCAGGCCGGGATCAGGTCGGGATCAGGCCGGGATCAGGCCGGGATCAGGTCGGGATCAGGCCGGGATCAGGTCGGGATCAGGTCGGCGTCTCATGAAAACCAGTCCCATGTTTCCAGTGGGAAGTTCACTGCGTGACTCGGACGCGCAGTAAAAACGCAGCTTCAACGGACATGAAAGTTCCCCGAGTATTTTGACAAAATGAACCAAACATTTAGCTATAAAGGAATCGCTATTCACATGCAGGCGCTCTGTTTGCGTGACCTTTGACCTCCAGAATATTCTCAGACTTAATGACTGGGGCCTTTTTCCTTCCTCAGCTTTTATTTCAGAGAAACAAAAATATCAAACCCAAAGCAGGAGAGGAGCCGTTTGTTCCTCTGATGGACTCAATTAAACCTTCAAACTGAAACATGGATCCAATCTGCTGCTCCTTCACTTGAAGGAGCAGCAGATGATGAATTGAGACGGAACAGTTAAAACCCGGCAGCGTTCTCCTGCATTGGCCACCAGTCACCCTCACATCTGGAATGATGTAACTCCCAGTTTTCTCCAGAATTTCCTAGGAAGCGTTCCTCCGAGGTTCTGCTCAGCATCATGTGAGAAAACACACTTTTCACTTCTTTTATCCAGAAACCACAGATGTGCTGCTGCTGCCAGCATTAAGCCTCTCTGCCCACAGAAAGTCTTTGTGACGTTTCCAACAACAGCCAAATGAAAGCAGAAACATCTGGCTGCAGGAGGAAACCTGATAACGCTCCTGCAGACACAACCGACGGGTCAGAGGCAGTGAGGCCGCCATGACGCCTCGCCACGGAGCCGTCCAATCAGGACGTGTGGAGCCGTTTCTGTCCAGCCTCATTAACCCTGGGGGTTCAGCTTGGGGCCCCCCTGCAGCTTGGCCCCCCCACCGCCCGGGCCCCGCCCCTGCAGCCCGGCCCCACGCCTCCTTCATGCTCCCCTCATCCTCCTCTCAGCAGTCTCAGTGCTGCAGCTCTACGCCAGAGGAACGCAGTTGATCCTGATGCAGCAGCTTGACTGTGAGTACCTTCTGTGTGACCTTTGACCTGCAGGATGAGTTTCAGTTGCTGTCTGACAGATAACGGGTTGGTTTGCAGGTTTCTGTGCTCAGCAGTCAGAGTAGCGTTTGTCCTGCTCAGGTTCTTCCTGGTTTCTGGAACGTTTCCTGTTTTTGGGACGTTTTGTTTCTGCTAAAGTGAACTGACAGAAATCTGATGTTCAGGTTTTCCCTCAGCTGCGATCGTTGCAGCCAGACTGCAGGTGGAGTACAGAAACACATATTCATGACATGCTGTGGTTCATTTCTCTCAGGTGTAAATACAGGAGCTAGAAATGTGATTCATACCAGGTGAGTCTTTCTTACCTGAGATTGTGGAGCGGTACCGGTACCGGTACCGGTACCGGTACCGCTCCACAATCGGTACCGGTACCGGGCCGATTCTGAGCCTTCACATCATTTTAAAAGAAGTTTCTCATCACTAAGAAGTTGATGTGAAAATAATGTTTGTCTTGACAGATTCATGATCCGCAGCAAACGGCTTCTTGCTGCTCGTGTTGATGCAGCCTGAAGGAAAAACATTTTCAAACATTGAGAAGTTGTAATTATTGTTATCGAACGTTATGAAGAACCGGGTCGGTTCCCCCAGTGACCCTGACCGGCCGCTTGGTTTGCGTCTGCCTTGGGCTGGCCCGGCGCAGCGGCAGAACCAGACAGTGGATGTTTGTGTTCAATGTTCCTGATTTTCCTTGATGCTTTAACCAGGAATCTCTTTCTGATGGTTTGATACATCGCTCTTATTTTGAAAAGATTTTATGTTTTCACTGAACTTTGCTTCCTGTCTGTTTGATCCGTCCTGAGTTGGAAACAAGTCCATAAAAACGTTAAGATGTAAATTAGAGATGATTAACAACACGATGCAGAGATCAGGAGACAGCAAACACCTGGGCCAGGTGACCTGAAGGTCCGGTCGACCCGGTTCTATCAGAACCAGAACATCTGCTCCACCTGCAGCTGCTGTGGTTCTGTTTGTCTCTGCTCTGAGCCCGACCCGTCAGAACCACTCTGCAGGAGGCAGAGTGTCCAGAACCGTCCCTGAAACATCCTGCTGAGGTGAAGCAGGAAACTAAGAGCCCAATTCAAATATTACAACGTCCAGATTTATACAAAACAAAGAAATGAGGATTGGAGACAATGGAAACCCAAAGCAGGGTCATCTAGAGGTCGTTAAGCAGAAGGTCTCAGGTCTGACCAGATGATATTTTTCTGGGTTTTGATAGAACCTGTTGATCCGATCTTCAGTCCAGATCCTCACTGACTGTTTTCTGCAGGAAGTGAAACCACCGAGCGTCCGACATGAGGGGGGCCGTGGTCCTCATCGTCACCGCCGCCGCCGCCGCCGCCGGGTTCTGGGCGGTCTCCGCTCAGCCGACAGAACTTACTGGTGAGGAAAATGACCTTTGACCTGATGGAGCCTCCTCCAGCGCTGCTCTGAAAGGCCTGCAGCTGGAGCGGCTTTCAGCTGCAGTGAAGCCACTGTGAAGGCTGCGGACATTAATTCAGTGTTTGGAAGGATGACCAACTGAACGTCTTCCTTTGCGTTCAAACTGCAGCTCTAAAACACAGAAACCAACTTCAGCGTTGTGTTCGCTGATCGAGCCGGTCGGTAGGAATCTACCAGAAAGCTCCAAGTCTTTGGGACTTTGGGTCAGTGGAGAGAGCAGCACAGGAAGCCGGCGGCCAAACCTCCGGCTGGCGTTCAGCGGCATCCCATCAACCTGCTGAATCACCTCACTGCAACAGTCTGCTTACCTTTTCAAACACTCAGAACCCTTTATACATGTGAAAAATCAAACTGATCCCGTTCTGCTGACAGATCCAACTTCACTTAGAGCTTCAAATTTAATTCCAGATATAATAAGTCAGTTAATTCTAAAATGTTTTTGACTCCAGGAAGCCCAGTTTGCAGCGTTGCAGTGACTCCTCATGCATGTGCAGACAGTGGGAAGGAACCCCCTCCTCTAAACAGGAGCCGGTCTGACTGTCTGACCTTTCAGTGCAAATACTGATGGAGATTCAGTTTCTAACGTTGATGTTTTTCTCTGATTCTGAGCAAAAACAAGATACAGGAAGAGAAATGTTCGTCACATCACTGCAGATGTGATGGAAAATGAAGAACAGTCCACAGGTCATGTTATCAGAACATTTTCCATATTTTATCTTTTTTATGACAGGAAAATTTGAAGCCCGTCGTTCATTTAGCAGGTTGCAATAACAGACATTATAGACTTTATCCAAAGAGTTTTTTAATAAACTGAAATCCGTTAATAAAAAATCCTTCCTGAATATCAGCGGGTTGAAGGGTTACGGACCGGCCGCGATAGAAGAGCTTTAAAAACCTTTGGTAGAAACGAGAACTTTAACTCCAGACTCCATCACAGAACAGAGAAAACTACAGACAATGCAATGTGACAATGCAATCCTTTTCTAGGCAGTTTATCTTGAGGAAATAAATGACGGTGCACAAGTTTATTCGACCATAGTATGAGCAGTCGTCTGCGCAGCCGCGGCTCCGCCGCTGCAAACTGAACTGAAGTCAACCTGCAGTTGTAGCTACGGAGCTGGAAGTCGGTCCGCTCCCTCGCTCTCAGCGGCGCTCAGGAGGAGCGCGGCTGATTTAACATCTGCCCGTTTTGGGAAGCAAAGCCACATAAAAAGATCCTGGAAGAAGCACAACGCCTGGACCACACAGTGAAAAACTGGGTTCAGTTGATCTGAGTTGATCCGGTTGGATCAGACGGAGGAACTGACCGGTGAAGTGGCGCAGGAGGAATCTGAGGCTGAGCGTTCAGATGTAATGAAAGTGAATTACATCACTTCAGTGACGAGTTATTGGGGCCGCAGTCACTACGGAGAAAAGGTTACATGGATTTATCTGCTTTCTGTGTGACGAGATCTGGATTCACGGTTCAACTAAAGTACATAAAAATGAATATCCCATGTTAATATGATTACAGTTTGACAGGTAAAAACAGAATATGGCCGATTTATTTATGCTGTCCATCAAGTTAACGGAGAACAAAAAGTGTAGCGCGACCTCTGACCTCTGGTCACACCTTGGAGATGTTTAGTTGCATGTTGAGTCTCTGGAGCCCTGAAACATTTTTTCTCCTCGTGTCAGCAAATCTTTGACACTGATCAGGTCAATGATCAGGGCTCAGATCACTGATCAGGTTAATGATCAGGGCTCAGATCACTGATCAGGTTAATGATCAGGGCTCAGATCACTGATCGGGTTAATGATCAGGGCTCAGATCACTGATCGGGTTAATGATCAGGGCTCAGATCACTGATCGGGTTAATGATCAGGGCTCAGATCACTGATCAGGTTAATGATCAGGGCTCAGATCACTGATCAGGTTAATGATCAGGGCTCAGATCACTGATCAGGTTAATGAAAACCGATCGGTCATCCTGAGCCCAGCTGCTGATAAAACTGTTGTGCCAACATGACTTTTTGCAGTGAACTTTTCTGATTAAATCATTTAATTTCCCTTTGGGATGAATGAAATATTTTGAATTTGAACTGAATTTTGTGGATTTGGTTTTCAGTTGAGTTTCTTTCCGTTGCAGACATCTTTCTGCTGGTGGACAGCGCCTTGGGCCCGCGACAGTTCAACTCTTTCAGGAACGAGCTCATCAAACTTATCGACCAGATAGGCGCTGGACAGTCAAGCCACCATGTTGGTTTGGCTCAGTATCGCCAGGATGTAAAGATTGAGTTCTATTTAAACACTCATAAAACTAAACCACAGTACGCAAAAGCATTGAAAAGCATTAAACAGCTGCCACAAACTGGCCAAGCACCGAACCTGGGAGGTGCTCTGAGGTACGCGGCTCGTAACTTTTTCCTCCCTGAAAACGGCGGCCGTGCAAACCAAGGAGCTCAACAGTTTTTGGTTGTTGTTCTTGGAGAAAAGCCTCAGGAACTGTTATATTTGGCCGGTCAAGATGTCAGATCCCAAGGGGTTTCTGTTGTAGGCATGAGTTTGGCTGTGCCAGTGGAAAACATGCTAAGCTTTGCTGACAGTGCCTATAGCAATCTGAGGATCACTCAGCTGAGGGATTTCTTCACCACCCAAGAAGTGGAAACAGCCATGGAAGGTAGGAGCTATCTGCCTGTATCAAAGTATCTCAGGGGAACAGAAATCGGGAACTGAATCACCTCCAACAATACAGACTGATAACTAGGGCTGTGAGCAAACTCAGGTTTTAAGTCGCAGTTCATCATACATGAAACATGACTTATCTCCACATTACAATCATAGAAACAAGCAAGCTAATCTTGCTAGCTGACATCTTTAAAACAAAATACTTACGCTCTGCACCAAAGCAAGATTTACTGACGATTTGAGTATAATTACACATTTTGTAACTCCTCCACTAATAACATGCAGGCATCATATAGATAAAATTACCTTTGGATTATCGACTGCTTGTCTCACTGACATGAACATCTCTGTGGAGTAATGTGAGTAAATTACAGGATTTACAATGAATTAATGTCCATTTCATGTTAGCTGATCTGTTTGTGGTAATTTAACAAGCTGTTGATTAAAACTTTGTGAATCTTAAGAAGACAATCTAATAAACTTCCTGCATCGTTTCCACAGACTGTCAGAGAGTCAACACTGCAGACATCGTCTTCATCATCGATGAGTCTGGAAGCATCGGGAACAATAACTTCCAACTCATCCAGAGCTTTGTGCAGTCACTTATCGGCAGCCTGAACGTCAATCAGACGGGAGTCAGAGTGGGAATTGTTTCCTACAATGAGGTTCCCAAAGCCCACGCTTATCTCAACACCTTCCAGGACCGAACAGAAGCTCAGCAGTTGATCAAGGTGCTCCCTTACCGCGGCGGTGGCTCCAACACCGGAGCTGCTCTGAGGTTCACTCTGGAGTCAGTTTTCAAAGGGAGGGGCTATAGGAGGGATGTGCAGAAGGTAGCTGTCGTGGTTACAGACAGTAAATCCCAGGATAGCGTGAAGGAAGCGGTGGCAGAGCTACATCGATTTCCAGTCAGAGTTTTTGCGATAGGACTAAATGAGGAGACGCCAGACCTGTACGAAATGGCGTCTTATCCCACCAACAGGCATGTTTTTGCTGTGGACAATTTCATGCAACTGAAACCCTTGAGGAAAATCATGCAGAAGAGTATCTGCAGTGCCATCATTCAGGGCTCCGTCAACTCCTTCAAAAACAGCGCAGACACCAAGGAAGGTGGGAACTGTTTCACACTATTTAAGGTCAAGCTTACAGAAAAGTCTGTAGACTCCTGTAGAAATCTCAGTGACGTAAAAAATTAGATCATGAAAAATGATTCATATTTTCTACCTTTGATGGTATCTTACTGAAGCCTCACTGAATTGTGTTCATGTCCTTTAAATTAATACCTTGTTGAAGCACCTTTTGATTTCATTTTGTCACTTAGTTTTCTTTGGTAAATATCTGTTTGAGCTGACACGCCTTGGCATCGCGCTCTGCAATTGACTCCACAGTTTTATGACTTGTATCAGATCAGGTGTTCCCCCATCCACATTTTTAATTTTCTTCAGTTTAAGAGGTTTTGTAGATTTGTACATCTCTCTTTAGCTTTTCAGCAAAGGGACATTAAGTTTCTCCAAAGAAATACCTCCAGTCAGGATCTGTCAGTTGTAGGTAGAGTTGCGGTCGATCCAGTGGCGTCACACAACCACTGACTGAAGGACAGAAAAACATCACTGCTTACCACTAACACAAGACAAACTAGTGTGTCACATTTGTTGTTGAGTAGCATCACACTAACCTGTAGCATTTCTGTTTCCAGCATGCTATCAGAAGGATGAAGCAGACATCATCTTCCTCATTGACGACTCAGACAACATCGATTCCTCTGACCTCTCTGACACAAAGAAGTTCATCACTAACTTTCTTGGAGAATTTCGGGACAGACTCGATCATATTCGCATCGGGCTTGTGAAATACTCCAACTCACCTCGGTTTGAGTTTGACCGGATGTCACTCTCAGACGTGAGCAAAGCTCTGAATTACGTTACTCATGAGGGGGGTCGGACCAACACAGGGAGAGCCCTCACATTCTTGGAAAGGCATGTCAAG
Organism: Poeciliopsis gracilis; assembly: GCA_911649635.1. Lineage (NCBI taxonomy): Eukaryota > Metazoa > Chordata > Actinopteri > Cyprinodontiformes > Poeciliidae > Poeciliopsis > Poeciliopsis gracilis. The sequence goes on along the minus strand of CAJVRI010001204.1, from coordinate 818,798 downwards.
ACGGTACCCTACAGTCAGGGTTCGACGTATCTGATCGTCATCACAGCAGGAGAGTCCGAAGACAGCGTCAGAGCTCCAGCAGAGAAAATAAGGGCGCAAGGCGTCATGGTCTTTGCTATTGGAGTAAAGAGGTCAAACAAAGCTCAGCTGCAGGAGATCTCTGGTGATCCAGACAGGACCTTTACAGTCAGAGATTACTATTTCCTTCAGTGGATCAAAAATGATATTCTAAGACCAATCTGTGGACCAGCAGGTGAGGAAACTAGCAAAGACATTTCTCTAATACTAAATGCACTACATATGGCACATTGCTTTTATCAACATGTTAGATTACATAACTTTAGCAGCTTATCTCCAGTACAAGCTGTTATGGAATATAAAGTCTCAAACGGGACCTAAACAAACATTTTGTTTTTCCTTTTTCATTTCTGTCATATTTAAATGTTTCAAATCCTCAAAAATTTTAATATTGGACATCGATGAGTAAATACCAAGGCTAGTCAATGCAGATTTCTGTAATCGTGATTAATACATTTTAATGCACAGGCTTCCATACTTTTTAGAAATGGCCTTCTTTACCATAAGAGAATCTGATTTGTTCATATTTTATCTTTAAACGGGAAGCAACTCATGACTCAGGAGAACAATAACTGCCATGACTCTGTGGGTCACTTTTCTCTGTAAAGTCAGACCTTGTTATCCAAGTGCAACATCAGCAGCACTTTATAGGACGAGTTGCAGTCCTGGATTACACGCCCCGTTGTTACATCTAATTAATTAGACTTTAAATCAGTGGTTCTTAACCTTTTCTGAGGAACCGAACCCCCCAGTTTCATCTGCACATTCACTGAACCCTTTTTGACTGATAAATAAAATGATTTTTTTCCAATTCAAGTCATAGATAGGTATGTGCTTTTTTCACTGGTGCACAAAATGAGTGATGCATGAACATCACTTTGCTCAAAGAACAAAACCAACACAGAGCATGAACAACAAATTGCAGTGTTACTTTATTGTGGCCCCAGAGAAAGAGTTTGGCCCCAGAAAAGATTTTCAACCCACCCAATTTTTTTTTAGCTATTTTACTAATTGAAAATAAATTTGGATTTTTTAAATTAAAAAAATTTTAATAACTTAATTTTCTTAAATTTGAAATTTATTTTGTTCTTTTGAATCCACAAAATCCTTTTTTACTTTCCCGTCTCCATGCAGCTTCATGAAGTGTTTCCTTAGTGTTGCCGGTGGAGACTGGAGTTGCTCAACTTGGTGTTGCACATCATGCAGACGGGGCTCTGACTGATGCACATCAATCCATGTTGCACATATTCTCCCACCACTTTCTGCTTTTGCTCCACATGTTTAGAAAGGATTCAAATATTGAGACAGAAACAGCGACAGCCTTTGAATACCGCGCACGCGCGCTAACTTCCTCGCGGCTCTGATTGGCCGAGCGAGCCGCGTCATCACGACTTTACACAACGTCTCTTTACCTCCGAGGCAGAGGCTCCGCCGAACCCAGGAGACCGACTCATCGAGCCCCTGGGGTTCTGCAGAACCCGGGTTCAGAACCACTGCTTTAAAGTCTTTGCCTTTGTTCATTTTTACCGTAATGGGAAATATATAATTGTATGTTGTGTGGGAGTATATTCATAAGAGCACTTCTGGCTAATCTATCAGAGAATGTGATAAGTTGATAGTTTTCTATTGCAGGAAGCAGAGAACCGTTCAGCTGGACTCTGCAGTTGCCTTTGGACCGAATCATAATAACTGATGTTCTTGTGTTCTGTCTCCAGTTTGTGAGGACGCTCCCAGCGACATCATCTTCTTAACTGAGAGCTCAGAGAGAATCTCTGCAGAAAACTTTAGGAAAATGAAAGAATTTATGAAATCTGTCGTTGCCAAGTCTATTGTGGGCATGAATGACATGCGTGTGGGTGTCATGCAATTCAGCACTATGACAAAAGTAGAATTTCGTCTGAACCAGTACTTCAGCAAAGATGAAATACTGGGAGCCATCGATAACATGGAGCAGCAAAATGGCGGGGTTGAAACAGGAAGGGCCCTCACCGAAGTTTCACAGTTCTTCAGTGAGGCTGAAGGAGGACGTCCTACACTGAGGAAGAACCTGGTGCTCATCACCTTCAACAAAGCAACCGATGAATTCAAAGGTCCAGCAGAGGCTCTGAGACAAAAAGGAGTGTTAATCTTTTCAATCGGACTGGTGAACAGTAACTACAGCCAGCTGTACGAAATCAGTGGCTCTTCAGACAAAGTCATCAATGAAGTAAATGTTGATCTAATAAGTGAACTGGACAGCATGCTGGCCTTGAAGTTCTGCGATCCACACAGAGGTGAGATTGGATAATGACTATCTGCTTAAGTATTTTATTTTTTTCCACTGTTTATAATTTTTTATCCTGGATAAAAAATAAAAGATGGTGAGGATCCTTCTTCAATCAACCTGTTGGGATCATTGTTGTCTGACGAAGCTGTCATCAGTCCCATCAGGTTGAAAGTTGGGTTTCACAGCAGTCACACAAATTGATGTTGTCTTCACTTTTTCTACTCACAGATTGTAAGAAGATTGAAAAGGCTGATATAATATTCTTGGTGGATGGCTCAGGAAGCATAGAAAACCGCTTCGGAAGCATGCAAGTGTTTATGGAGTCTGTAGTCAACCGGAGCATAGTCAGTAGTGACTCTACCCGTTTTGGAGCCATTCTTTTCTCCAAAGAAGCTGAAATCAAGTTTACTTTGAATACCTACAGCTCCAAAGGAGAAATTCGTAATGCTATAAAAGCTCTGGTGCCGCCAAAAGATGACACATACACCAGCGAAGCTTTGGACTACTCATTGCAGTTCTTTAACGAGGAACACGGTGGCAGGAGAAGTTCCCGCGTTCCTCAGATTCTCATGGTGATCACAGATGGGGCAGCCACAAACCCGGCTAACCTAGGAAAATATTCGGATGCACTGCGAGCCAATAACATTACTGTCTTCAGTATAGGTGTAGAGAACGCAAACAAGAATGAGCTACTGATCATGGCGGGAAATAATCAATCCAATGTCTTCTATGTGGATAAATTCAAAGAGCTGGAGATTCTGTACAAACAGATATCTGGAGTCATCTGTGGTGTCACCAAACATCGTAAGTATGGAGAATGAACGTGGAGTGTAAGATACACAACTTACACTGTCTAGATGTATACATACTAAGAAAAAGTTTTGGATAGTTCACTTTCAGGTGAAACTGATGGAAAATATTACAAGTTCCCTCTATTGAAATAATGGTGGTTCCTATATCTCAAACACTAACAAAGGCCTACAGCAGTGCTGGTTATGTCAATGTCTAAAGTGACATTGAGCATCAACTCCAGTTTGACAATGGGATCTCCTCCTGTCCATAACTTGTCTTATCGCCTGCTGAGGTGTGGCGTCCCTCTCTTGTTGAACGACAGGCCTTGGGTCATTAAGGTTTTGGGGTCCAGCGTTACAATCCTATACAGCAGGGGCCTCAAACTCCATTCCTCAAGGGCCAGAGTCCTGCAACTTTTACATGTGTCCTTGCATTTGAAATAAATGGTGACAGGCTATCTCACGAGTATGCACTCAGCTCTAGGGAGCTTTGATAATGAGCTAATATTTGAGTCAGGTGTACTGAAACAAAGAGATATGAGGGAGTTTCTCTGCCATAATTTGAGAGCACAAGTTTTCATTTTGACAGCAGGACTCAAGTCTTTCTTCTCTTGATAGTAGCCTATCAAAAGATAGGCTACTATTATCAAGAGATAGTGAGATAGGCTACTATCAAGGACCTTTGATTTTCCTTTCTCTTTTGTTATTATTATCATGTGACTACTGTCGAGAGAAAAATGGCATCCGCTTCACAAATGTATTCAAACCATACCAGAGTTGACTTCTACTAATCCGAGACAAAGGTTCACTTTTTCAGTCCACATTCACACCTCTCAGTTTCACAGTCCTATTCAGGAAGACTGTGAAACTGGAGAAATGTCACAATGCAAACTCCAGTCTGCATTAATCAAACTGGAGTTTGACTAAGGCAGATGATACGGGGCTGGTGTGGAATCACCTTTGGTCTTATGATGTCAGGATGTAAACTGTTGGACATGTGCGTTCAGACATTTAGAGAAGAAAGGTCAAACTAAGTTCACCCTAAAAGGTTAAATTGGATTCTTGGTTGATTCTGAAATTTCACCTGAAAGGCAAATATCCCTAGGTTTTTCTGGTCAGATAATGTATATTTCAATGTGAATATCAAAGCAATGTGTTGTGATTATCTCCTGCTTTTCCCCTGTTAATGTGTTGTCTTTTCTCTGGCAGCTTGTGAACTGATGGACCTGGTCTTTCTGATTGATCACTCTGGCAGCATCACCATCCCAAACCACAATGTAATGAAAAACTTTGCAGCAGAAGTAGTGACCGGTTTGAAAATCAGTGATAAACTTACACACGTTGGACTGGCGCAGTTCAGTGCAACTTTCACACATGAGTTTTACCTTAATGATTACTACTCTGAAGAGGACATAGTTGATCGCATAAAAAGAATAAGATATTCAGGAGGAGAAACCTACCTTGGCAGTGCCCTGATGTCTATAAAGGATTATTTCACCCCGTTGCGAGGCAGCCGCATCCAGAGAAAAGTGCCCCAGACTCTGCTGCTGCTTTCAGATGGTAATTCTTACGATGATGTGGAAAATGCAGCCAATGAACTCAGAGCACTTGGCATTGATGTATTTGCTGTAGCAATTGGAGATGTTTATGAAACGCAGCTCCTTCAGATCACTGGTGACCCACGGAAAATGATTGAAGTTGGTGACGTAAACAACCTGCCAAACTTCAAGACAAAGGTGGTTGATGCCATCTGCAAAGAGAAGGAGAAGCCTGTTCCCACTATTGTTCCCCCTCCTCCTGTTTTCTCAACGGTTTCTCCTTTTCCTCCGACTGGTAAGTTGATAAAATGTATTCAAACCGTACCAGAGTTAACATCTACTAATCCGAGACAAAGGTTCACTTTTTCAGGCCACATTCACACCTCTCAAACGATTGGAGACAATGTCACAATGCAAACTCCAGTCTGCATTAATCAAACTGGAGTTTGACTAAGGCAGATGATACGGGGCTGGTGTGGAATCACCTTTGGTCTTATGATGTCAGGATGTAAACTGTTGGACATGTGCGTTCAGGCATTTAGAGAAGAAAGGTCATACTAAGTTCACCCTAAGAGGTTAAATTGGATTCTTGGTTGATTCTGAAATTTCACCTGAAAGGCAAATATCCCTAGGTTTTTCTGGTCAGATAATGTATATTTGAATGTGAATATCAAAGCAATGTGTTGTGATTATCTCCTGCTTTTTCCCTGTTAATATGTTGTCTTTTCTCTGGCAGCTTGTGAACTGATGGACCTGGTCTTTCTGATTGATCACTCTGGCAGCATCACCATCACAAACCACAATGTAATGAAAAACTTTGCAGCAGAAGTAGTGACCGGTTTGAAAATCAGTGATAAACTTACACACGTTGGACTGGCGCAGTTCAGTGCAACTTTCCAACATGAGTTTTACCTTAATGATTACTACTCTGGAGAGGACATAGTTGATCGCATAAAAAGAATAAGATATTCAGGAGGAGAAACCTACCTTGGAAGTGCCCTGAGGTCTATAAAGGATTATTTCACCCCGTTGCGAGGCAGCCGCATCCAGAGAAAAGTGCCCCAGACTCTGCTGCTGCTTTCGGATGGTAATTCTTACGATGATGTGGAAAATGCAGCCAATGAACTCAGAGCACTTGGCATTGATGTATTTGCTGTAGCAATTGGAGATGTTTATGAAACGCAGCTCCTTCAGATCACTGGTGACCCAGGGAAAATTATCGAAGTTGGTGACGTAAACAACCTGCCAAACTTCAAGACAATGGTGGTTGATGCCATCTGCAAAAAGGGGCCTGCTCCCACTATTGTTCCCCCTCCTCCTGTTTTCTCAACGGTTTCTCCTTTTCCTCCGACTGGTAAGTTGATAAAATGTATTCAAACCGTACCAGAGTTAACATCTACTAATCCGAGACAAAGGTTCACTTTTTCAGTCCACATTCACACCTCTCAAACGTTTGGAGACAATGTCACAGTGCAAACTCCAGTCTGCATTAATCAAACTGGAGTTTGACTAAGGCAGATGATACGTGGCTGGTGTGGAATCACCTTTGGTCTTATGATGTCAGGATGTAAACTGTTGGACATGTGCGTTCAGACATTTAGAGAAGAAAGGTCAAACTAAGTTCAGCCTAAAAGGTTAAATTGGATTCTTGGTTGATTCTGAAATTTCACCTGAAAGGCAAATATCCCTAGGTTTTTCTGGTCAGATAATGTATATTTGAATGTGAATATCAAAGCAATGTGTTGTGATTATCTCCTGCTTTTTCCCTGTTAATGTGTTGTCTTTTCTCTGGCAGCTTGTGAACTGATGGACCTGGTCTTTCTGATTGATCACTCTGGCAGCATCACCATCCCAAACCACAATGTAATGAAAAACTTTGCAGCAGAAGTAGTGACCGGTTTGAAAATCAGTGATAAACGTACACACGTTGGACTGGCGCAGTTCAGTGCAACTTTCAAACATGAGTTTTACCTTAATGATTACTACTCTGTAAAGGGCATAGTGGATCGCATAAAAAGAATAAGATATTCAGGAGGAGAAACCTACCTTGGCAGTGCCCTGATGTCTATAAAGGATTATTTCACCCCGTTGCGAGGCAGCCGCATCCAGAGAAAAGTGCCCCAGACTCTGCTGCTGCTTTCGGATGGTAATTCTTACGATGATGTGGAAAATGCAGCCAATGAACTCAGAGCACTTGGCATTGATGTATTTGCTGTAGCAATTGGAGATGTTTATGAAACGCAGCTCCTTCAGATCACTGGTGACCCAGGGAAAATTATCGAAGTTGGTGACGTAAACAACCTGCCAAACTTCAAGACAAAGGTGGTCGATGCCATCTGCAAAGAGAAGGAGAAGCCTGTTCCCACTATTGTTCCCCCTCCTCCTGTTTTCTCTACCGTTTCTTCTGTTCCTAACACAGGTAAGTTGATAAAATGTGTTTCTGTCCTATCTGGGAAAGTATTCAAACTGTGCCAGAGTTCACTTCCACCAATCCAAGACCAAGGTTTATAGGCAGACCAGAGTTCAGTTTTTTGGTCCACAATCAAACTGGAGTTTGACTAAGGCAGATGATACGGGGCTGGTGTGGAATCACCTTTGGTCTTATGATGTCAGGATGTAAACTGTTGGACATGTGCGTTGAGACATTTAGAGAAGAAAGGTCATACTAAGTTCACCCTAAGATGTTAAATTGGATTCTTGGTTGATTCTGAAATTTCACCTGAAAGGCAAATATCCCTAGGTTTTTCTGGTCAGATAATGTATATTTGAATGTGAATATCAAAGCAATGTGTTGTGATTATCTCCTGCTTTTTCCCTGTTAATGTGTTGTCTTTTCTCTGGCAGCTTGTGAACTGATGGACCTGGTCTTTCTGATTGATCACTCTGGCAGCATCACCATCCCAAACCACAATGTAATGAAAAACTTTGCAGCAGAAGTAGTGACCGGTTTGAAAATCAGTGATAAACGTACACACGTTGGACTGGCGCAGTTCAGTGCAACTTTCAAACATGAGTTTTACCTTAATGATTACTACTCTGTAAAGGGCATAGTGGATCGCATAAAAAGAATAAGATATTCAGGAGGAGAAACCTACCTTGGCAGTGCCCTGATGTCTATAAAGGATTATTTCACCCCGTTGCGAGGCAGCCGCATCCAGAGAAAAGTGCCCCAGACTCTGCTGCTGCTTTCGGATGGTAATTCTTACGATGATGTGGAAACTGCAGCCAATGAACTCAGAGCACTTGGCATTGATGTATTTGCTGTAGCAATTGGAGATGTTTATGAAACGCAGCTCCTTCAGATCACTGGTGACCCAGGGAAAATTATCGAAGTTGGTGACGTAAACAACCTGCCAAACTTCAAGACAATGGTGGTTGATGCCATCTGCAAAAAGGGGCCTGCTCCCACTATTGTTCCCCCTCCTCCTGTTTTCTCAACGGTTTCTCCTTTTCCTCCGACTGGTAAGTTGATAAAATGTATTCAAACCGTACCAGAGTTAACATCTACTAATCCGAGACAAAGGTTCACTTTTTCAGTCCACATTCACACCTCTCAAACGTTTGGAGACAATGTCACAGTGCAAACTCCAGTCTGCATTAATCAAACTGGAGTTTGACTAAGGCAGATGATACGTGGCTGGTGTGGAATCACCTTTGGTCTTATGATGTCAGGATGTAAACTGTTGGACATGTGCGTTCAGACATTTAGAGAAGAAAGGTCAAACTAAGTTCAGCCTAAAAGGTTAAATTGGATTCTTGGTTGATTCTGAAATTTCACCTGAAAGGCAAATATCCCTAGGTTTTTCTGGTCAGATAATGTATATTTGAATGTGAATATCAAAGCAATGTGTTGTGATTATCTCCTGCTTTTTCCCTGTTAATGTGTTGTCTTTTCTCTGGCAGCTTGTGAACTGATGGACCTGGTCTTTCTGATTGATCACTCTGGCAGCATCACCATCCCAAACCACAATGTAATGAAAAACTTTGCAGCAGAAGTAGTGACCGGTTTGAAAATCAGTGATAAACTTACACACGTTGGACTGGCGCAATTCAGTGCAGCTTTCCAACATGAGTTTTACCTTAATGATTACTACTCTGGAGAGGACATAGTTGATCGCATAAAAAGAATAAGATATTCAGGAGGAGAAACCTACCTTGGCAATGCCCTGATGTCTATAAAGGATTATTTCACTCCGTTGCGAGGCAGCCGCATCCAGAGAAAAGTGCCCCAGACTCTGCTGCTGCTTTCGGATGGTAATTCTTACGATGATGTGGAAACTGCAGCCAATAAACTCAGAGCACTTGGCATTGATGTATTTGCTGTAGCAATTGGAGATGTTTATGAAACGCAGCTCCTTCAGATCACTGGTGACCCAGGGAAAATTATCGAAGTTGGTGACGTAAACAACCTGCCAAACTTCAAGACAATGGTGGTTGATGCCATCTGCAAAAAGGGGCCTGCTCCCACTATTGTTCCCCCTCCTCCTGTTTTCTCTACCGTTTCTTCTGTTCCTAACACAGGTAAGTTGATAAAATGTGTTTCTGTCCTATCTGGGAAAGTATTCAAACTGTGCCAGAGTTCACTTCCACCAATCCAAGACCAAGGTTTCATAGGCAGACCAGAGTTCAGTTTTTTGGTCCACATTAATCAAACTGGAGTTTGACTAAGGCAGATGATACGGGGCTGGTGTGGAATCACCTTTGGTCTTATGATGTCAGGATGTAAACTGTTGGACATGTGCGTTGAGACATTTAGAGAAGAAAGGTCATACTAAGTTCACCCTAAGATGTTAAATTGGATTCTTGGTTGATTCTGAAATTTCACCTGAAAGGCAAATATCCCTAGGTTTTTCTGGTCAGATAATGTATATTTGAATGTGAATATCAAAGCAATGTGTTGTGATTATCTCCTGCTTTTTCCCTGTTAATGTGTTGTCTTTTTCTCTGGCAGCTTGTGAACTGATGGACCTGGTCTTTCTGATTGATCACTCTGGCAGCATCACCATCCCAAACCACAATGTAATGAAAAACTTTGCAGCAGAAGTAGTGACCGGTTTGAAAATCAGTGATAAACGTACACACGTTGGACTGGCGCAGTTCAGTGCAACTTTCAAACATGAGTTTTACCTTAATGATTACTACTCTGTAAAGGGCATAGTGGATCGCATAAAAAGAATAAGATATTCAGGAGGAGAAACCTACCTTGGCAGTGCCCTGAGGTCTATAAAGGATTATTTCACCCCGTTGCGAGGCAGCCGCATCCAGAGAAAAGTGCCCCAGACTCTGCTGCTGCTTTCGGATGGTAATTCTTACGATGATGTGGAAAATGCAGCCAATGAACTCAGAACACTTGGCATTGATGTATTTGCTGTAGCAATTGGAGATGTTTATGAAACGCAGCTCCTTCAGATCACTGGTGACCCAGGGAAAATTATCGAAGTTGGTGACGTAAACAACCTGCCAAACTTCAAGACAAAGGTGGTTGATGCCATCTGCAAAAAGAGGCCTGCTCCCACTATTGTTCCCCCTCCTCCTGTTTTCTCTACCGTTTCTTCTGTTCCTAACACAGGTAAGTTGATAAAATGTGTTTCTGTCCTATCTGGGAAAGTATTCAAACTGTGCCAGAGTTCACTTCCACCAATCCAAGACCAAGGTTTATAGGCAGACCAGAGTTCAGTTTTTTGGTCCACAATCAAACTGGAGTTTGACTAAGGCAGATGATACGGGGCTGGTGTGGAATCACCTTTGGTCTTATGATGTCAGGATGTAAACTGTTGGACATGTGCGTTGAGACATTTAGAGAAGAAAGGTCATACTAAGTTCACCCTAAGATGTTAAATTGGATTCTTGGTTGATTCTGAAATTTCACCTGAAAGGCAAATATCCCTAGGTTTTTCTGGTCAGATAATGTATATTTGAATGTGAATATCAAAGCAATGTGTTGTGATTATCTCCTGCTTTTTTCCCTGTTAATGTGTTGTCTTTTCTCTGGCAGCTTGTGAACTGATGGACCTGGTCTTTCTGATTGATCACTCTGGCAGCATCACCATCCCAAACCACAATGTAATGAAAAACTTTGCAGCAGAAGTAGTGACCGGTTTGAAAATCAGTGATAAACGTACACACGTTGGACTGGCGCAGTTCAGTGCAACTTTCAAACATGAGTTTTACCTTAATGATTACTACTCTGTAAAGGGCATAGTGGATCGCATAAAAAGAATAAGATATTCAGGAGGAGAAACCTACCTTGGCAGTGCCCTGAGGTCTATAAAGGATTATTTCACCCCGTTGCGAGGCAGCCGCATCCAGAGAAAAGTGCCCCAGACTCTGCTGCTGCTTTCGGATGGTAATTCTTACGATGATGTGGAAAATGCAGCCAATGAACTCAGAACACTTGGCATTGATGTATTTGCTGTAGCAATTGGAGATGTTTATGAAACGCAGCTCCTTCAGATCACTGGTGACCCAGGGAAAATTATCGAAGTTGGTGACGTAAACAACCTGCCAAACTTCAAGACAAAGGTGGTCGATGCCATCTGCAAAGAGAAGGAGAAGCCTGTTCCCACTATTGTTACCCCTCCTCCTGTTCTCTCTACCGTTTCTTCTGTTCCTAACACAGGTAAGTTGATAAAATGTGTTTCTGTCCTATCTGGGAAAGTATTCAAACTGTGCCAGAGTTCACTTCCACCAATCCAAGACCAAGGTTTATAGGCAGACCAGAGTTCAGTTTTTTGGTCCACAATCAAACTGGAGTTTGACTAAGGCAGATGATACGGGGCTGGTGTGGAATCACCTTTGGTCTTATGATGTCAGGATGTAAACTGTTGGACATGTGCGTTGAGACATTTAGAGAAGAAAGGTCATACTAAGTTCACCCTAAAAGGTTAAATTGGATTCTTGGTTGATTCTGAAATTTCACCTGAAAGGCAAATATCCCTAGGTTTTTCTGGTCAGATAATGTATATTTGAATGTGAATATCAAAGCAATGTGTTGTGATTATCTCCTGCTTTTTTCCCCTGTTAATGTGTTGTCTTTTCTCTGGCAGCTTGTGAACTGATGGACCTGGTCTTTCTGATTGATCACTCTGGCAGCATCACCATCCCAAACCACAATGTAATGAAAAACTTTGCAGCAGAAGTAGTGACCGGTTTGAAAATCAGTGATAAACGTACACACGTTGGACTGGCGCAGTTCAGTGCAACTTTCAAACATGAGTTTTACCTTAATGATTACTACTCTGTAAAGGGCATAGTGGATCGCATAAAAAGAATAAGATATTCAGGAGGAGAAACCTACCTTGGCAGTGCCCTGATGTCTATAAAGGATTATTTCACCCCGTTGCGAGGCAGCCGCATCCAGAGAAAAGTGCCCCAGACTCTGCTGCTGCTTTCGGATGGTAATTCTTACGATGATGTGGAAAATGCAGCCAATGAACTCAGAGCACTTGGCATTGATGTATTTGCTGTAGCAATTGGAGATGTTTATGAAACGCAGCTCCTTCAGATCACTGGTGACCCAGGGAAAATTATCGAAGTTGGTGACGTAAACAACCTGCCAAACTTCAAGACAAAGGTGGTTGATGCCATCTGCAAAAAGAGGCCTGCTCCCACTATTGTTCCCCCTCCTCCTGTTTTCTCTACTGTTTCTCCTTTTCCTCCCCCTGGTAAGTTGATAAAATGTGTTTCTGTCCCGTCAGACGAATATGTGTTTACCTGACGGAACTCAAGCTGTGTCCTTTTTTCCCTTTAGTTGAAAAGTGCACCATCGACATCGCCGTAGGGTTTGATATTTCTGCAGCTACCGTCAATGTGCCACTTTTCAGACTAGTTAGGCCTCTCCAGGAAATCGTCCATTACGTTGCTACGGTGAACGACCTGTGTTGCTCGGCTTCTGTCCCGACCCGGATCTCCTTCAGCATCGTAGGTGTGGATGGCAGCTCCTTGTACGACACAAACTTTGAGGCTTTCAAGGAGGATGTTCTGAGGAACGTCACGAACTTTTCATGGTCCAGGGCCACTTTGCTCAACCCTGCTATGCTCAAATATTTCAGGACCAAGTTTGTGTCCAAGTCCAGAGCAAAAGTCAAGGTGAGATTATGTCTTCATGTGATCAGTTCCTCCTAAATCTGAGATAGAGTCCAATCAGCTGCATCATATCTCGAGGACACTGTCGCAGTTATGACTGTTAGCAATCAAAATATAGGATGTCATCTGTTTTAAAGGTACACAGTTCCATTTTAGAACATAATTGCATTTTGTTTTTTTCAAATTTGCAATTATGTAACAAGATATCCGACAACCATGAAGAAGACTGGACTGACGAGAGATGTTCAGCTGACAGTCACCGACTCCCACACAGCAAGCTTAGCAAACCTGGACATACTGTTAAAACTGTTCATATTTTATTTTTTTTAGAAACTGTTGCATTTTTACTAAGCTGAAAGGCAGAAAAATTAAACCAAATAGAAAAACTAGTGAAATATTTCACTCTGTGGGATAGATCCATAACTACCGTTTGAATTGAATTATTGAAATCAAGATCAGTTCCAATGACATTTCATTTACTTAGGGTGATCTGTATTGATTATCCAGGTTTCAGAGCTCTTAACACCTTAACTAATCTAGTGCGATGGACATTTTCCATCAGGTGCTGCTGATTTTCTCTGACGGACTTGATGAAGACGTGGCGATACTGAAGCAGGAATCTGAGCGGCTAAGAACCTCTGGTAACACCACCACATATTTCCAGTTTCATATGAACTTCAGCTGCACATTTCTGTCGCTTTTCACCAGCTTCTTAACTTTGGGGGATAGTTATGACAGGTAATATCATATATATTCAATTATATTGATATGAAAATGATAAAAAATTGGAAAACAATTTAATCAATTACAGATAAAGAGCCATTGAGCTGCTTATAATCTGCAGTGTTTTCCAGAGATTACAGTAGTCTGGATCTTTCTACTGACGTTTTTCTCATCAGCAGTTAAAAAACAACCTTAGATTGTTACATCTAAGCCTGTCACAATAACAGATTTTGCTGGGCGATAAATTGTCTCAAAAATTATTGCGATAAACGATAATATTGTTTGAAGACCTTTTTACATTGATTTAATGGAAATTACGTAATAATACATGCAATTTCCTACCAAAGATAGAAACACTTTACTTTAAAGACACTTAACACTGGGACTGATACACAAAATAAATAAAACAACCAAAACCAAAAATAAAATAGATTCTTAGTTTCCATTAACAATAAATGTACTTGAATAAAAACTAAACAGCATAAAACCAAAGTGGAAATAAACACTGCATTCAACCAAAAGAGTGCAGATTATGAAGTCTGTATAGTTTATTGCCCTTCAGTAATCATTAGATTTAAATAGAGAAGACATCCCACTGCCTGATCAATAGTTCAAACTGCAGGATTTTTTACCCTGAACGACAATCTTAGAACGTTCTTCGTTCTGAGATCGTCACTAGTGTTGTGTGTTACGGTAGATCGTTGTGCCGCTCCGATCTAAACCAAGGATTTATCCAGACTGGGAGAGTGACGCAGCCTGTTGAATGTGACCGGTAGCCAATCAGAAAGCGCGGATTCCCCTCCTGCTTTCTGAGGGGAAACACGGAGGGAATCCCGAACAGCTGACACGGTGCAACCCGAAGTCCAGCAGACATCGGAAACTACATGAATGTTTATTCAACAGTTGGTGCAAAGAAAATATCAATAACTAGGGGAGGAGTTGGAGCGAAATTTCTACCAGAAAACCCGGTAACTTTTCAGCTGTTCTCCGTTAACGTGACATAAATAGTTCTAATGATTTTCATTCAGTCAGACTGACACTAGCTACATGCATTGCAGGTAGATTGTAGTAAGGAATTGATTAATGCCTGGTTTCAAAATTAGTGAACTGGACTTATTATTTTGTGTCCATCGTTGGACACAACACGGTTTGATCGAACCGTTATAGCGAGGATTTCTGTCGGCTAATGTGTCTCTCAGGTTTGATAATGGGCCGACAATCTGCGACATAAGATGGTGCAGCGTGCGCTGGGCATTACACTAAGGAAGTAAGGAAGGGAGGAAGGAAGTGGAGAGTTGAACCTTTTTTCATTCAGTGTCATCAACAGTCAGAGAAAAACGCAGGAAGAAACAATATAGCCGATAATTAAAATGAGGTCGATAGTTTTAATTTATCGTGCGATTAATTGATTTATCGTTTATCGCGACAGGCCTAGTTACATCATCACCTTATTTAACAGAAGGTAAAGCTCCATCTAATGACTGACTCACTGACACGACAAAGTAAGAAAGAATTGTGATTTAAAGTATCAGTACTGAAGCCTGAGCTCTTCGTCTTCTGCAGGAGTCAGCGCCCTGTTCGCCGTGGCCTTGACGGACTCGGCTGCCTCACAGCTCCAGATGGTCGAGTTCGGACGGGGATACTACTACCAGGCTCCTCTGAGAATCAGAGACCTGAGCATCAGCAGCACCATCCTGCAACAGATGGTGAGCTTAACGAGAGCTGCTTTAAACCATTTTACAGGTTTTGTGAATGAGAAAGGACCCAGACATCTCGTCACTGGAGGTGTCACAGGTCTACCTCCCAATCTTCTGCTAAGCTGGACGAAGGAACACTCTGCTCCAACAGACCGGTCCCCAGTGGTCCAACTCATTACGGTTGGCATCTTAATGTCGGCACCGGGGGAAGCATTACCCTGGTGTGGATCGGTTTGGAATATGTACAGCAGCAGCTGGTCATTTTCTCCGCAAAGATGATGGTTTAAGAAACAAAAAGATGGACTACATGACTGGGTCGGACCACTGCCATGTCTGCAGCTATACTAATTAGCAATAGCAGTCATGGAGCTGAGGAGTGAAGGATGGACCAGTCCAGCTCATAAATTACTGAAGCTCAAACTGCTGATGTAGATCCTGGTTGTGATGGAAAGGTTTGCGAATACATGACCTTTTTCACCTCATGGGGTTGCGGACCTGTCCGAGTCCCCGCTGCCAACTATGGACACATAAACACCATAACTGATCCATGTTGATAAATCATATTCTCCTTGCTTTCACTTGGATGGCCAGGTGAGTGTGTCTGGTTTGAGGAAAACATGATTCTCAGAAAAGAGCGACTGAGATTGTTTTCCCCATTTGTTTTTGCCAGCTTATCCCTGGCTTCTTGTTCAAGTCAAGCTAATGTGTCTATGATCGTAACACACCTGGTTGGACCTCAGAGACAGCCGTATTTACAAAAGTTGGAAATAGCTAGCTTAGAAACCGACCCATCCCTCCTTCCTCCTGACGTGTTGATCAAATTGCCCCTTACACTGGAGCAGATTCAAAAACGGACAACCTACAAGTTTTTTTCCACACATGATGGTGCAGCATTGTCGCCATGGTTACTACCTCAGTACCTTCTCCATAATACAATATTTCATTGCATCTTTATAATCATACTCACTTAGAAAGTATATGAATGTTAGTCTTCTTACCTTGTAAAGGCTGACAGTCATTATGATTGACTGCTGCTATCCATCGCCGCTGCGTCTTCCCTCATTAAAAGAAATAAAATAAAGTAAGTTTGGTTTTCACCCTTGCCAGTTTGAGCAGCCCGCCCCATCCTCTGAGCATTCTTAAAGTAAAATCAACTAAATAAAAGCGACGTTAGGTGACCAGCTGTCTGGTTTTCACAAGCTTCACATGATCACATGGGTTGTTTTGATGTCCATCATGGCGGAGTGGGCAGCGTTTTGAAGAGCCTGACATCATGTGCATAAGGTCTTTTTAAGAGCCCAAAGATGCTGTCAATTGGTGTTGTTATCATCAATAAACCAGGAAACTTGTCTTGCACAGGACAGGATTGAGATCAAAGTTTTGCTGGATTGCTATTGTTGAATTTAGATTTTTGTATCTCTGTGTGACTTCTTGCAGAGCTCTGTAGCAGATCGGGTTTGCTGCAACGTTTCGTGTAAATGTTCAGGACCTCCGGGCCCTCGTGGTCCTCCTGGGCAACCTGGAACAAAGGTGAGAGAAAAACTTTTCTCTGTTTCCAGAACCACACCAATGTTTCGATTGCATGGTCACTGTCAGGTCCAACGTTTTTGCAGTTTTTCAGGCTCACTGAGTCAGCCTCATTCCTCATCTTACTTGTGTTTTGGACAGTGGTCTCAGCAGTAACTTTAACTAAGGAGGGAACAGCTGATGCAAACCTCTGTGGTAACTCAGATGATGGCTTTGTCTAGGAGAGAGGCAGGTTTAAATAGTGAAACACTGGGTTAGCCCCAATAGCAGCACTTTCACCAGCGAAATCAATCCAACTCATGCTATGCATAAACCAGTGTTTGGATATTTCATATCTGCATTACAGGCAAAGGCTCATGTAAATGACAGAAACACTCAACTTCAGCAGCTAGATGAAAAAACGTACATGATGCTAAACACAGATAACCAGAGAAACACAAAGTAATGAGAGTTCAAGAAGTTACTGTTCAAATGTAAAGCTCAAACTCAGTGACCTGCACGCAAAACTCGCTGAACCAGCAGCTGACGAAGAGGAAGACGAAGCTCATTTCATGAAGCCCAAAGCAGAAAGAGAGTCCTACCTTTCCTGTTTTAGGGTTTCATTCCAGGTTGCATAAAATGTTTCCACTCGGCTCCTGCAATCCATTGTATAAAGTTTGGCATTTTAAAGACTCAAATAAAAATACTAAAATATAATAATATAAAAATACTAGGTAGAAGAAACACATTTTCAATATCAAACTTTCCATAAAATAAGACTTTGGTAATGTGTACCTGTCAGAACAGAGCAGTGTAATTACAACATGTCATGTTTTCTGTCTTATTGATTTGCAAACGACACAAAAGGCTCAGAAAATGACACTACAACAGTTTTGGTTAAGATGTGTTTGTTCTTTCTTCATCAAAGTTACTTTATTGGACAGAGTATCCAGAAATTGAACTCAAGTAAGAGTCGCAATAGTTCATAATAATATTACTCAACGCACAGAGCAGGAAAACTGCACAAATGTAACTGAATGTAGTTACAACTCTGAACACAGAAAACAACATTAGTAACCTTTTTAACAAGCCTAATGTGTTATATACCAGTCACAACTTAGTTACTATCTAGATCCACCAATACTACTTATTTAATTGGAACAGTGTGAAAATGTTTTTTACCTTTTGCTGTCTGGTTGCCGGTCGCTGATCCACAGGTGTAAACCGCCGTTAGTACGCGCGTACGCTCACGGTGCATTTAAAAATGGCTCGGGGAAACGCGTACAGGAAGTACACTGACCCCACCGTCTGTCACCAAACGGCCAACGTTACGCCTGTCTGACTCCGCCCACTGGCACCGCGAGGAACCTGCAGCTGAGTTTCACTGCTTCCCGGGTTCCCAACATCAAAACGCTGCAGGTTCTGCCTCTGAGCTCCTCTGTGTTTCTCGACAGGGCTCGCCTGGTCTGAAGGGCCACGCCGGCTATCCTGGAGACGAAGGCCCTCATGTAAGTACGGATCTGCTCTGACGCTATGCTGCTTTCAAAGACTGCTGTTTTTTTGGTTTAAATTGAACTGTTCAGTTTGACGACTCGCCCGGTTCTGCAGGGCGGACGAGGGCCTCCGGGTCTGACGGGGCCTCAGGGCTTCCACGGATGTCCAGGAACCAGAGGACCGAAGGTACGGCGGGAAAAAGCTGCAGCAACCTGGGAAACTCTCTCTGCTGATTTAGGGTTTAGTTACTAAAGTATTCACACCCTCTCTCACATTACAAGGTTGACTTCCAGGACTTTATGTCACAAACCCACACTAAATTAGAGATCTGATATTAATCTCTCAGTTGGTTCTTATATTGAAAAAAAAAATCTAGATCAGTATAAATGCGTCTGATTCTTCAGGGCAGATCTATTCAACCTAATTCTATGCTCTGTGTTGTGATCAAGTGTTTTTTTATTATTATTATTATGTTAAAACGAGGCATAGCGTTTCAGATATGCATATAGAGCACCGGGGTCACGCTGCACTTTGTTGTTGTCATTTGAGGGACAGCATTAAGCAAATTGTTGTCTGTATTATTATAATGGGTATAATAGTAACAACAGACTTTCCCAGCGTCCAATCAGATCATTGTTTTTTTAAACAGAAATTTACATCTTTGCTGTCCGTTCTGCTGTAAACAGCAAACAATGCAGCAGCATTGTTTCAAGCGCACCAGAAACAATGAAGGCTCTGGAGTTTTGCATGTAAAAAAACTAATAAAAAAAGTGATTAACTGGGTCAAAATCTGTGACATTAACCAATCAAAATTAACATGTTAAAGTCTCAGCCTCAGTTGGAAGTTTTATGGAGCTTCAGATGTAAAATTTTAAACTTTCAGACATAAAACAACTGATTGTTGACTAAATAAGACTGTAAGCTTTTTAAAACGTGTTCATATTAACACAGCGAGGCTGAGAACTTTGCTCTCTCTGTGGGGTTTCGGCTGCATGAAGGAGCCAGCGCTGTTTCAATGTGGTCAGAATAAATAACTTTGGTTTGTGAAAACTAAGACGGGCTCCAGCTCCTGTCCTTGGGCTGCCAACAAAATGCTGGGAGAAGAAAATTTAACGGAGCCCAAAACCAGCAGCTAAACTCAAACCATCTCTGAAAGGTTTGTCTCACAAACCCTTCAAGTTTTAGATTATTTGGGGGCGACAGAAGCACTAATTAATTAAAATCTATTATTTTTATAGATATTATGGATATGTACTGTTCTGGGGAAAAGATAAATGGTTCATTTCCTCCTATTGACATGAAATTAAACAACTGTAAACAGTGGCTTGACAGCAACAGATTATTACTAGATGTTAAACATACTAAGTGGAAATTGAAAATAAATTGCTGAGGAAATGACATTAAGTCTATAAATGCATTTATTTATAAGGATTTAGATGTGATTTACTATCCACTTATACTTTCCTACATATCCTAAGAATTAGTTTTTGGATCGTTGCTAACAAATTACGTGATGACTGAATAAATTAACAATTAATTAATCGAAACAACCCAGACTCAGCAGCATCAACGCTAGCTGCTAGCTACATCGCGCTAGCATGCTATTATGCTAGCAGCAGTTAGCATCGTTCCCTGGAGCACCAGGCATCGCTCAAAACATAAATACCGGAGGATTTACCTTCCATACGCTTCCTCGGGGCTGTTCCTGGTTAATAACTCGGCATTAGCCGCTTTGTGACGCTGATTTACTCTCTTATGGTCGCACTTCCGCTCCGATGTCCGCCATTTTATTTACACCCTAAGCGAATTTATGCAACATTCAAGGGACGTCGTAAAAATGTAAACGGTCTGTTTTAGTCTGCTTAAAACCAGGTTTTGTATGAAATATGTATTACATGTTAAATTGCTAAAACAAATTCTCATTCCAAAGAACATATTTCTCATATTCAGTTCAAACGGCGCTGCATCTGTCTTTCAGAGTTAATCTACTGACATAGGAATGTATTAATTTAAACTATTTGCTGTTGTGTTGAGACGCGAGGTAAACATGTAGCTGTGCGCAGCTGCTCCCACTTTCCTGTTTATTCATTGCACTTTGAGCGAGCGCTGTTCTTATGGATGTCTTGTTTCCTTTGGCAGGGATCTCACAGCTTCTCTGGAGACAGGGCGAGTCACTGAACTCTGCTGGAATAAGTGAAATGATGCATTTAGCGTTTATGATAACAATTCACAGAATGCATGTAAAGTGTAGAAGTTGAGCGTTGCTGACTGTTTCTGTGCTGCAGGGTGAAGATGGAGAAGATGGACTGAACGGAGTGGATGGAGAGCAGGTAGGAATTTATGTTTGTCCACCAATTCAAACCTTATTTATTTGTTCATTCATAAATGAACTTATTTTACTAATTAAAGTCATGTAGAGATACATAACACGCAGGGATATATTTCATGCTTTTATTTATGTTAATTTGGTGATTATATCTCACTTACATCCTTAATTTAGTTTCTTATTCATTCAGGATATGACGTCAGACCAATGAATAAATGAGAACAATGACACCTTTCACTCAGAGACAAGGGTTCAGTCGTTGGCTCTTCACAGTGTGCTAAGAATAAAAATGGAAGGTTTAGTGGAAGAAAAACTTTTCTCTGGGAAAAAGGCAATCACAAATGTTATTTATGCCAGCTTTTAGCAGCAGTAACGCACTGTCACTAGTAGTGTTGCCCTCCAGCAGGAAGCTGGGATCTTGGTGCGTGGCGTCACGCTGCAACGTGTCGATAGCAGCTTCACTTCAGAGACCGATCAGGATGACCGTCAGCTAACTGTCAGCTCTGCACAGAGGAAAGTTTTAGGCCTCATCGGCTTCCTGAATTAAAACTTCCAATCCTCTCATGAAGTTTTTTCAAGGTTTTATTGGGTCTAGTGGCCTTTATTTGAAAGTAGTTTGAGTAATGAGAGGGGGAAAACGTGCGGCAAATGTCGCCAGGCCGGGAATCGAGCCTGCGACCAGCGCCACCAGGACTAAGGCCTCAGTTCGAGGCTCTTGCTTTGACCCTGCACCACCAGAGCACCCAAACCTCCCACGAAGTTAACCTGCCCTAAAACAATGAGTGTCACAATAGAGAGTAGCATGGCTCTCTAGCTGTTCTGTTTTGAAACCACAGTGTACTGAAGGGGGCGCTGTGGGGGAGATGATTGCAGATGTTATCTGTCAGACCTGAACTCCTGCTGCTGCGGAGCCAGAAACTGTTGATGTGAAGCTGCAGCAGCAAGATGTAAACTGAGCTGTCTTCATCTTCATCTTCTTCTTCATCTTCTTCTTCAAC
The DNA here is from genome assembly GCA_911649635.1 of Poeciliopsis gracilis. Taxonomy (NCBI): domain Eukaryota; kingdom Metazoa; phylum Chordata; class Actinopteri; order Cyprinodontiformes; family Poeciliidae; genus Poeciliopsis; species Poeciliopsis gracilis. Next base: position 797,296 of record CAJVRI010001204.1, on the reverse strand, counting down.
GTCAAGGCCAGGCTGAGGCTGGAGTTTTGCTTCCACAGAGCCACCAGGAACATGGAAAATTTCCTGCAGCTATGGGGTTTTAATGGGATGCTGTGCAATATATCCACTCAGGGAAAAGTGATATTTAACAAGCACCTTATTCAATATGTTTTTAAGCTTGTCCTGATGTGGTATCTTGTGTTTTAATTGCACTTTATTATTGTAAATGTTTTGTTAAAAATGAAAGATCTTCTTCTTCTCAGGGAAAGGAGGGAGGGGATGGGATGAAAGGACAGAAAGGAGATCCTGGAAACCAGGTAAAAACCCATCGAAATGCTTTAATTCTCCAACCACAACCTGACAGTCTGACATTTCAGGCTTCAGATTCTGAGAAGCCTTTTGTTGATTATGGGCTCTACAGACTAACCTGTCATCCTCAGGGAATCCCAGGGATCAGAGGAGAGGAAGGACTGAAAGGAGACCGAGGCCTGAGAGGAGATTCGGTAAGTTCCCAGCTGGTTTCCCTGAGGTGCTAAATATGAAGCCACATTCCACTCTGCTTCCTGGAGCCGGCGCGTCGCTGTTATCACCCCAGATCAGCAGCAGCCCAGACATTTACTCTGTTGGTGGGAGTTGATCCGGCACCACAAGCAGCTCAGAGTCCAGCAGTGCAGCCAGAAAACGCTTGGCCTGAAGCTAAAACTAAACATCATGACCTTCACTGCACCAACATAATCAGTGAAAATATGTTTCACTTGGCCGTCTTCCTCTGCTGTCCATTACACAGGCAGGCTAGTGTTAGTATTGGCTAGGCTAATGTCTAGCATGACTGGTCACCCCCAGAATGGTCTTCATCATCTACCGTTCATTAGCATGCTTAGGCTAGCGTTAGCCTTGAAGAACTAACAACTAGCATGTCTAGGCTGGTCAACCGTGACTCACTTTGTCCTTTAAACTAAATTTTACCACGAAAAATAGTTGAAAAACAATAAGACAGAGATTTCTGTAACCCAACACGACACCAAACACAAACTTCCTGAATCATACGGAGCTGAAGTTGGCGTCTGATTGGGAACATGGCTAAAGGGCAATTCCATCTCATTTTTCACATTAATTTGCTCTAATTTCAAAAAATTAAAGGCTCTGCAAACATGGACCAGATTATTCTCTAAAAGCTGAATTTCCAAATCGTAGGTTGTGATTTATTTACTTGAGCTGTGAACTAAAGGGACTTTTTGACTTTCGCAAATCAGAGCAAGATGTCGCAATTAAAATCTGGCTTTTAAAGCCAACTTCAGCCACATGTAATACAGCATGTTTATGCTTGGTGTCAGGTTGGGTTACAGTAAAGTCAGTGCATCTAATGTATGCACAGATATTGTATGACAACCATTTTCCTTCATAAAGTTTAAAGAAAAATCCTCTGTGGACAAATGTTTGGAGTCTGAAGGAGATTTAAGCCTGAATTAGTCTGAAAACTGATTCTTTACATCAACAAAACCTGAATCTAAGATGCAGTGCTGAGCCAGATGTTTCAGAGTGGACGCTTCCTGAATCCAGAGTCGCTGAACATCTGCAGCGTTTGCTTCATTTAACAGGGCGAGCCGGGGCGCAACAACGTGACACCAGGACCCAAAGGAGAGCCTGGCAACCAGGGGGACCCGGTAAGAAACGTCTCATTATCAGCCCAACATTCAGGGCTGATAATGCCCTGAGGTATCCTTTAGGTTACCTCTAAAGGATACCTTCTATAAGCTTCTGCTGAAAGCCAGAGATGCTCTGTGGTGAGAGGAATCTGAATCTTCAGGTACATCCCGTTTGGTGTTGTAGGGGTTGCCATGTTTTCAGTCGGGCTGTAGATGCTGAATTGGCTCTCCATCTTCTGCAATCTTCCTGCAGCTGCAGAAACCGGGAGCAGCTGTAAATTTCCCTGCCAGTAATTCTGGCTCAGGCTGAAAACGTTCTGCTGGTGTGAAACTGGGACACACTGGAGAAAAGAGGACTGAAACAACAGAAAGCAAACTGGAGTCTCTCAGGCCTCAGAGGGCCTGCACAGTTTATTCTGGTTGATCAATGGATCCCATTAAACACGACACGGAGACTGTTCTCCGTAAAATCAGACACATAAAAACACAAAAACTAAACAAATTAAGATCTGATAAACATCAGCTGATCCAAAACTGGGACAATGTTTCTGGATGGATGGATGGATGGATGGATGGATGGATGGATGGATGGATGGATGGATGGATGGATGGATGGATGGATGGATGGATGGATGGTCGATCGATCGATCGATCGATCGGTTGGGTGGATGATCGGTTGGATGTACCAGGCTGCAGCCTGTTCAGCAGGAGTTCATCAAATATTGACTAATTTTACATTTTTCATTGTTTTGCTGAAATGTAAATAAAAAAGAATCAAATCTAGAAACAGCCTGTGATTGGTGGCACCTGTTGCCATGGCAACGTTTAGTGCTAACAGCCTGTGATTGGTGGCACCTGTTGCCATGGCAACGTTTAGTGCTAACAGCCTGTGATTGGTGGCACCTGTTGCCGTGGCAACGTTTAGTGCTAACAGCCGTCATGAAAACCTAAAGGCTGTTTCTGTGTGACAGAGAGCAGCGATCTGGTTTTATTTTCCCATCCTGCCCGGTAACGGATCCCTATTGGCCGATCAGGATCCTCATGAAGAAGAGATTATTAAACATCCTGTTTTTAATCTGTCCTTCAGTTGCTCGGACTCAACAAACTCTTTCATGTTTCTCTGGCAGAACATGAATTGATACAACGTCTTTATTAAAACACTCACTTCCTGTTTATGAATAAGGAAGTCGGCCATCTTTAAGCGTTCTCAGATGTGTTTGCCCAGTCAGCTGGGAGGGATTGAGTTTCCCTGGTTCAACATCATGAGCTAATCTGAGGCCTGAAGTGGAGCTGAAGGCGAGTGGTTCTCAGACGAACGTCTCTGCTGTTTCCTGGAGGGACATGGGCAACCAGAACCCGGTAACGATGACCGGGTTCTGGTTACCAACAGCTGGGCCTCCGGTCCAGATCCAGAGGTTTTACACATCTGGTCGCTGTTCTCATCTGGCTGCGTTTCCATCCCCAGGGAAGGCCTGGACAGCAGGGAGGTCCTGGGACGGACGGCGAGGACGGGAACCCGGTGAGTCTCCTCACGCCGCAGAACACGGCGGGAACCCGCCCTAACACTGACCCACTTAGTATCTGTTAAAGTTACTTTATTAATTTAATTATTATGTTCAGCCAAATATCCATTAACCAATCACTGCAGCACTTCAGTTCTTCCTCTCAGCTTCTGATTGGTTAGCCAGCGCAGCAAGTGAGATTCAGACCAATCATAACAACCAGAGGAGTGTTGGCTCCGCCCACTGGAATCATGTCTGTCTGCAGATAATCATCACAGCACAAATTATTATTTAATATTTAGTTCCTGTTTTAAATGATTTAATTTAAATGACAATTGTTTAATTATGTATTGATTTAGTTATTAAGTTGTGTTTATTTTGAAGCAAAAATAAGTCAACTCATCATATTACGCTAAATTTAGCATGTTAGCATTAGCTTCCATTAAATTCCATGTTGGTGTAATGCTTTAGCATTAGCAGCGCTAACTGTTTGGCAGTGCTGACCTCTGCATGCTAGTATGTTAAAACGTAATTTATCAGTTGGTGCTGTGAGCAGGAAGCATTTCCAGTAGCAGTCAGTGTTGCAATGAATCTGCTCAGCTTCCAGGAAGCAGAGACGATGCTCCGTTAATCCACCTCCTTTGTTTTTGCTGTTGCTCTTTCAATCCCTAAAGGGGAGATGAAGGTTCACCTTCCTCCTCCTCTCTCTGCATCAATGAAACCTCCTTCTCAACTGCTCTGGATTTGGGGTCAGAGGTCAGGTGCTATTTGAGCTTTTAACCCTTTAATTAAAGGGTTAAAGATGTTAACCAGCAGCGCCCAACTGTAAAAACCTTGTTGCCATGGTTACAACTGCACCTGAGGGACTAGCCGTCTGAACTGACACCGTATAGTCTCAGGTTGATGCATCGTAGATGACGAGTTGCTCTCTGCGCCGCAGGGTCGGGACGGGAGGCGAGGCGCCAGCGGCTCCACGGTAGGAGAACAAACAAACTGCTGCCATGTTGACTGTTGAGCTGCACTGTTGAGCTCAGCGTGTGAACTTCTCTCTGCAGGGTGCACCTGGAGACAAAGGTAGACGGGGACCACCAGGTGTGCCAGGAGCTTCAGGTCCAAAGGTAGGTAGTTCGTGCTGACTGCTAACGCTTCCTGCTAACGCTTCCTGCTAACGCTTCCTGCTAACGCTTCCTGCTAACGCTTCCTGCTAATGCATCCTGCTAACTGCTAATGTTTCATGCTAACACTTCCTGCTAATTGCTAACTGCTCAGTAATCGGCGATCAGAACTCTGAGAGTTCTCGTTCTGGTACTGATTGTGATTCTGGTTCTGGTTCTGCAGGGACCAGGAGGGAACAGAGGCCCAGAGGGACCAAAAGGGACACCGGGGTTTCCTGGACGGCAGGTAAGAATCAGTTCATGTTCATAGTTCACACATTGGTCCTGACCTTTAACCTACAACTTTCTAGCTGAGGCTGAGCTTCAGGCTCTGACCTCTGACCCTGGGTTAAATCTCAGGGTGAGATTTAAGGTTCTGGTTCTGGTGATTCCCTGCAGGGCGACCCAGGACGCACCGGACGACCGGGAGACGGAGGACGACCCGGTGCCAACGGACAGAAGGTAGGCAGCATCATGATCTGAGACGGGTCTGGTTCTGTTTGACCTGAGCTGAGCTTTAGCTGCAGTTTCCATGGAAACAGGAAGATAAAGTCCTGATCTGATCTGTTTCAGGGCCAGCCTGGAGAGCCGGGCCCCCCGGGGACCGCAGGGCGGCAGGGGCCCCTGGGGCCGCCGGTAAGCAGCCGGGCCTGCAGCCGGGCCTGCAGCCGGTCCACTCAGGAAGCTGAACGCTGCGCAGTGCGCTGGCGACCAAAAGATTTAGTACTTAGTTCATGTAGAACACAGGTGTCAAACTCGGGTTCTGGTCCTGGTCCCAGTTCTGGTTCTGGTCCTGGGCCGGGTCCGGGTCCCGGTCCTGGTGGCCTTGGTTGGTTCTGGTTCTGGTCCGGGTCCTGGTTCTGATCCGGGTTCTGGTTCTGATCCGGGTTCTGGTCCTGGTCCGGGTTCTGGTCCTGGTCCGGTCCGGGTCTGGAGAACCGATCCACACTGCAGGAGGTCATGAAGCCGTTTGATTCCAGTGTTTTCTACTCAATATTTATTTTGCTAAAGAAACGTTTAGCTTCCCAGCTACATATTTAGTTTACGGCTCAGTCGTTAGCCTGCTGACTCAATCTTTAGTTTGGAGCTAAATATTTGCTTTGCTAAAGAATCCTGTAGTTTCCAGTTCGGCCTGCGGGGGGCGTCTGCAGAGTTTTCTGTTAGTGAAATAATGTAGAAGAAGTGAAAGTGCTCTGGGGTCGCCTGCCGGTTTCTGCTGCGTTCAGGTGTGGCAGTGGGCGGGGTTCCTGCTCCACCTGTCTGTGTTTTCAGGGTGAGGAAGGGCGAGACGGTGCAGGACCTCCAGGACCCCCAGGGGCAAAGGTAACCTCCAGTTCACAGGTCATCCTCAGGTTTTCTACCAGATCAGCTGATTTCACCTTTTATAATCCGCAGGGTTCTGATGGTTTCCCTGGTTACCCCGGTCCGTTGGTGAGTCTCGTCCCGACCAGGTGTTCTGTTCAGGAGACCCGGCGGGTCACAGTGTTCTGTGTGTTCAGGGTCCGAAGGGAGAGAAAGGACCCAAAGGACTTCCGGGTGGGAGAGGGAGCCGAGGTCGAGAGGTCAGTGAATTCTCCGCTGTTCTCACAGGAAAGCTGAGATTTGGCTTTAAAAGCAGCCGACCCGTTTGGCTTCACAGGGAAACTCGGGCAGAACCGGAGGGCCCGGCGAGCCCGGGGAGCCCGGATTCCCCGGACGCAGAGTAAGTCCGAACTTCCCTCGTCAGTCTGGACGTTGCCGTGGGAAACCGAACTCTTACGTTTCCATTTGGTGTTTGCAGGGACGGACAGGTGATCCTGGAAACGCAGAGAAAACGGTAAATCCTCCTGAGATCCTGCAGCTGCTGCTGTCAGGCTGACATCTAAACGTCCTGCTGTCGTTTCAGGAGTGCGAGTTGATCAGCTACATCAGGGAGCGCTGCGGTAGGTCCAGAAACAAAACCCCACAGACACCTTTAACACCTTCCTCTCTCAGCTCATCCTCCTCTTCCTCCACAGCTTGTGGCCACGGTACGTATCTCAGCCGCTTGTCAGAACAGCAGCGGTGAGTAAAAACGTTTCAGGTTTTCAGTTTCATTATTTTCATCTAAAGGCAAAAATAGGAAAACTACAATAATCCGACTTTCTATGGAAGGAAAATCGGGTCTCTGCAGTCCTTCAGACTGAGCCTGCATGTGGCAACAGTGGAGAGAAAAACTCCACCAGAACCAGAACCCGACTCCTTCCTATTCCTCCTCTCTCCTTCCTATTCCTCCTCTCTCCTTTCTATTTTCCACTACAATTTCGCTTCCCTCTCCTGTCCTTGCTGCTTTGATTTGTATCTTTCCCCGATTCCTCCTCCATGTCCTTCATTCATTCCTTTTTTATCCCTTCTCTCCTTCCAGGGTTTCCATCTGTTAAGAAGCTTATTATAATATTTTTAGGTATAACTGTATATTCTGTTCATCCATGTTGATCATGCAGCTGTGAATCAAAGGATTCCTTTAGATTAAAAGCAATAATATGTAACAGAAGATGAGTAAATATTAAGTTTCATATGATTTATGATAAAACCAGGGCTAAAAGATTCTAGCACAGCTTCATAAAGCAACATTTAAACACTCAGGATGAAAACATTTGATTTGAGGATCAGCGTCTCGATGCGACTGCAGCACAAACTGCTGGTTTCACAAGATCAGAAACATCTGTTATGACTCAAATTCAAAGTCTAGTTTCAGCAGAATAAACGTTTCATTCCTGCAGCGCCTGGTGCAAATAATTAGCATCCAAACAAGTAAACTGGAAAACAAGAGAATCCCTGGAGAAAAGCAACCAGTTGAAAGCAGGAAGCTGAATGCAGGTCATTCAGGACCCTTCAAACCAAAACGTTTCCACATGCTGCTGATCCAAAGCTACTGGAAACTTCTGGCATGGAGCCGGAGGACAATGCTGAGCTCTGGAGGCGCTTCAAGAAAAGCACAAAACCTGCTGCAGCGACGCTGCTGAAAGCCGACAGCTGAGGCTGCAGATGCACAAATGATTTCTGTAGATGGAAACTTGTTCAAACAGCAGCATTTTGATAGCATCACTTTCTAGAGTTCAGACTGAAGACAGACAGAAAAAAAACTCAAATTATGATATGATAAAAACAGAGAAATCAAAAAGCTGCATCATTTGGAAATAGTTGAATTCTTGTGACTGGTTTAAATCGTAAGTGGAGTTTCTGGGCTGAAACAGGAGGAAGTAATAAACCGTCAGGTTTTGGCAGAATGTTGGAGATATTCCAACAAAAAGAGTTAAAATATTTCAAAAACTGAAATCACTGAAATGACCAAAATACAAATTACAACGTTCCATTATCCTGACTGAATAATGTTCAGTGAGTCTGTAGACCCGGTTCTACTGGAACCAGAACATCTGGAACAGAACCTCCATCTACTGTGGTTCTGACCCAAACCAGCCTGTTCCCCTCCTGGCCTGTGGGGGCGCTGCACCAACAACCACTGCAGGAAACGACACTAAAACCTCTGAAGACGCTGAGAGCAACTTCCTGTTTCACCAGAGGAAACAAGATGGAGGCGTCAGAGTTTAGAGCTGGAGGATTTCTCTTTAGTCTTTAGACCAGGAGACATTTCTGCTGCTAGCGCTAGGCTAGCATGTTAGCACTGGTTGGACTTACCCAGAATGCCCTGCGCTGTAGTCCACTTCCTGCTTTTGGAGCGCTCTCTGGTCTGCTTGGTGTTCACATTGAACCCTGTCAGGCAGCTAAGCATTCTCAAACAGAAAGAAGAGAAGGACAGCGTCCTACCCGCTCTGAAGCGCGCTGCTCCTGCACATCTCTTTTTATTTCCTCAGGGTGGTCCTGGGATGGAATTCGCTCATAACTATCCGTAGCTGTGAGCGAATTCCATAGCATAGCTGCTTCTTCTGTTCCCTTGAGTCACAGGGTGTTGCACCTTCGGCCTGCCGTAGTGCAGAGTGCAAAGTTCAGAGTTCTTGTTTACTGATGAACTGCTGCTCTGCATCTGGTTCATAAACTTTGTCTCTTAACGGTGGTGGTTTATTCTGGTGGCTCAGTGGTCTCTCTTGCTGCAGACCATCTGGTATTTGCTCCCAATGTGACACGATTGTCGCTTCCTGCAAACATCACTCAGAAACACTTGAGGAAAGATCAGAGTATTTATATTGGTAAGTAATCTAAACGTATCAAACTGAACCCAGACCTGGAGGACCAGAGGTCAGAGGTCGATTAGTGTTCACAGCTCTTCAGCTGAACCAGACTTTGACTAGGCAGATGGACCGGAGTCGGGTCAAAGCGGACTGAACAGGGCTGCTGTGAACGAACCCCAACTGGTCCGTGTTCTGGGTTTCTGGGACAGAACCCCGTCTGGTCGTAACTGCAGGATGTTCTGCAGCGGTTCTGGTTCCTCCAGTTTGGTTCCTTTGGGTCTCAGATTCGTCTCCTTCCGCAGATCCGCCCCGCTGCCCCGCCGTCCCCACTGAGCTGGTCTTCGCCCTGGACATGTCGGAGGACGTGACGGCGGCGGACTTTGAGGCCCAGCGGGGGGCCGTCCTCTCCCTGCTGCGGGACGTCAACATGGCGGACAGCAGCTGCCCGGCCGGCGCGCGGGTGTCGGTGGTGGCGTTCAGCCGGCACACCCGCCACCTGATCCGCCTGCAGGAGCGCCGCAGCAGGACGCGGCTGCTGGAGGCGGTGCAGAACCTGGCCCGAGAGCGCACCGCCGAGCGCCGCCACCTGGGCGCCGCCATGCTGTTCGTGGGCCGGAACGTCTTCAAGCGGGTCCGGCCCGGGAAGACGACCCGGAAGGTGGCTGTGTTCTTCGCCGGCGGCCAGACGCAGGACCCCGACGACGTTCTGACCGCCGTGATGGAGCTCCGGGCGCAGAACGTGGCTTCGGCCGTCGTGGCTCTGAGGAACGCGCCCAGGATCAGCCAGGCCCTGGAGGTGGGTCCGGTTCTGGCAGGGTCAAAATCAGGGACGCCGCCGCCGCGGCGCGTCAACGCCGCCGCCACGGCGCGTCAACGCCGCCGCCACGGCGCGTCATCGCCGCCGCCACGGCGCGTCATCGCCGCCTGCTCTCTTGGCGGGACGTCCGCTGCCTGACAGACATTATTCTACATTGTTCTGTTTTGTTTTTAAAGTGATCATCGTTTAATCAATCAAGTAAAGCAAACTGAGGCCTCTGGCAGCCAAGAGAATGAAAGTGATGTCAACCTTCTGGTTTTGACAAGACTTTTAACAAAATATTTATAGCAATAGTTTGTGTTTGGAGGCGGGTCTAGACAAACTTACCACAGCGCCAGGGACTCACTGTGTTTCCATGGCAACACGTAGAAAACAAAGAAACAAAACAAATGTCATCGTTTGATGTAAGTGAGTCAAAGAGCCACTTTGGAGGTTCTGCTCCAGATGTTCTGGTTCCAGGAGAACCAGGCTGCAGATCCTGGCAGACGGAAATCTGTCATCTGGAATTCATTCTGAAAATAACAGCGTGAAAATTAAAAAATCCTCCAATCACTATTAACATAAGACTTTTATTTCATATCATTCCTTTGCCCTCCTTTTGGCCCCCATGTAGATCCGCCCCTGGTCTGTGCATTGATAACACATTAAAACACTGAATTCATAAAATACATCAACATTTCAAAACGAAACATACAGAAAGCCACAACAATTACAAATATTTATGTTTACTGTTAATCTATTTGTATGATTTGTTTTTATAAATGACCATTTGTATTATTACACATAAAATAACCAAATAATCAAAGTGATTGTTTTACTAAAAGCACAATAAGAATCTGATCAATAAATCAACATCAAATCTGTATTATATATAATCTATTGCAGATGTTTTATGGCTAGCGATGCTAAAGCTAACATGATCTCTCATCTGTTCTTTAATCTGCGCTTTGCTTCATGTTTATATTTACAACTTTAAACAGTAAAACCTGAAATAAGAGAGAAAAATCGGCCCAGTTCAGCTTTCCGAGGTTTTTCCGGAGGTTTTTCCGGAGGTTTTTCTTTCTGTCTGGTTGCTTCGGCTCTTCATGGCTTCGGGGATCAGAGGAGAATCTGAGCAGATTTACGGTTTCCTCTGGCAGCAGATCATGTATGTTAGAGCTGATAAATGTGGATGTTCAAACACTTGAAGTTTTTCCTGTTTCTGTCTGAAGCTTTTGGATGTTTGGAGAGTCTGGATTCAGTTCCAGACGTCAGCAGCAGATAACCGCAGCTCCTGTTTCCTCCTGTCAGGCCGACGATTCAGGAAACTCTGTGTTCGCTCTGCTGAGGCGACCGCAGGACCTGGACCGGATCAGAACCTGTGTCCTCTGCGCCGGTGAGTCGCCACAGGATGAAACATGGCTGCCGTAGAACCAGCTCCCTCCTCTGCATCTTCAGCCTTCTGTTACGGTTTACTTTACCCTCATGACGTTGCCAGATGGCGGCGCGTCTCTGCAGAGGAAACCAGAAACGCTCTGCAGCTTCATTAATGTTTCTAAGCGTTTTATCTGTTTCAAGCTGTTTGCTCTCATCCTGCTGAAGCTGCGCTCCGTCCCTGCAGACCCCTGCAGACGCTCCTCAAACTGCTCCTTCATCCTGGACCCGCCGCCCCCCCTGCAGGCCGAACTGGACCTGGCTCTGGTTCTGGACGGGTCCAGGGAGGTCCAGGCGGACCAATACGCCGGCGCTCAGCAGCTGCTGGCCTCCGCGGTGGATCAGCTGGCCGTCAGCGCTCAGCCCCGCCGGCCCGGCGCCCAGGCCCGGGTGGCGGCGCTGCAGGGCGACAGGCTGGAGTTCGGCCCGGAGACCTACCAGAACCGGGAGCGATGAAGACCCACCTGCTGACGGCGCGGCAGCAGGGCGGCTCCTCGGCGCTGGACCGCACGCTGGACTCGGCCCTGAAGGAGGCGCTGCCGCCGCAGGCCGGCCGGCCGCGCAGGAAGAGGGCGCTGCTGGCCGTGGCGGCCCGGGGCCCGGCGGGACGGCGCCGCGCTGCGGCGGCGTGGCCGTGTTCGTGGTGGCGGTGGGCGGACGCTACGACCAGACGCAGGTGGAGGAGCTGGCCGGCCTCCCGGTCCGGCAGCACCTGGTCCACGTCCGCCGGCTGCAGGCCGAGGAGCGCGGCTACGTCCTGCGCTTCTTCAGGGTCTTCCTGTCCGCTCTCAACAGTAAGAGTCCCGAACCCAGAACTGCAGCAGAGCAGGACGAGGCCGGCGGAGTGACGCTGCTCTCTCTGTTCCAGGAGGCCTGAACGTTTATCCACCTCCGTCTCTCAGAACGACCTGCAGCGCGGCCGGCGACCCGCTGACCCGGTAACCCGCTGACCCGGTAACCCGCTGACCCGGTAACCCGCTGACCCGGTAACTTGCTCCTCATCCTCAGCAGGATGAAGAGCCGCACACGTTCATGAACAAACAAAAACCGGTTTCATGTTCAGAGTTACAAAAATCTACTAAACTAAATTATTACCAGAATAAAAGATGACATCACAGTGACATCACAGTGACATCACGATGACATCACGATGACATCACACAACTACACAGTTTTAATAACATGAGAATAAAATCATAATGAGATCATAGACGAGCTGTTCCCAGAGTTCCCAGCGTTCCCAGTGTTCCCAGCATTCCCAGTGTGAGCGCCGTGTGTCTGTTTCCAGAGAGACGCCGTTGGCTGATGACCCCCAGGCTGGAAGGTCGATTCAGGAGAAAGAGGTCATCCCCGCTGCTTGGAGAGGTCAAAGTTCAGCCTCAGGACCAGCAGGTACTGAGCAGGAACTCTGGACCCGTCCAGAACCGATTTCTGATCTTGGAGAATTTAGGAATCAAAGTTAAATTAAAAACATCCTAATAAATCAGAACAAATGGTGATAAAAGTTTTTCATTATCTATAGAAACTCAATAATGTTTAAAAAATAATTTAAAAACTTTTAACAAACATTTTAGATGGAAAGAAGTAAAAACACTAAACTCAGCAGATCTGAAGCATTTCTGCTGAACGGAGGTAAAAATGATGAACCAGAGAATAAAAATGATTATTTCTGTTCAGCAGCTTTGCTTGTTCCCTCCAGAGCTGACCTCTGACCTCTGACCTCTGCAGGCGTGTGTCTCCTGGCTCAGAACAGCGGCGGCTGCAGGAAGCCGTCCGTTCTCTGGTTCCACGACGCCCGGACCGGCCGCTGCGCCCGCTTCATCTACAACGGCTGCGGCGGCAACCAGAACCGCTTCCGGACCCGCCAGCGGTGCGAGGAAATGTGCGTGAAGAAGAGCTGAGGTTCCGGTCGGGTTCCGGTCGGGTTCTGGTCGGGTTCCGGTCGGGTTCTGATCGGGTTCCGGTCGGGTCCCGGTCGGGTTCTGGTCGGGTGTCGTTACCCGGACCGGAACCGCAGGACGGCGGTTCTGTTTTCTATCCTGTGTAATTTAGAGATAAAATACTTTAACTATACCACTGCTTTCCTCTCTGACCTCGTTTTCATTTCTAGAAAATTCGACCCAAACGACTTTAGTTTCTGTTTTCTGGAATAATCATTTAAATCGATCAGTTTTTGCTCTTTTTCTTCTTGAATATAAAACCCAGCAGATTTTCATGAGCTGTTTTGAGCGACTCAGTTCGTTGATCAGAAGGAAAATAAACATGGTTGTGAGTTTGATGCCAGTTTTCAGTAAAACAAGTTTTTTATCTTAAATTTGAAATGTTTTTATGCATTTTGTACGATTTGTTTTTTTTTTATCAAAATGCCTTTTAGTCTGTTTGCTCCAGTTATTGATAAATCGATTACTGAATCGGTAATAATCGATTCATCGTTTCAGCCCGTTGATTGTTTACGGCTCACTTTGATCATAGTTTGGTTTTAAAAATTGTTTCTTCCAGATTTCTGCAGGAAATCGAAGGTTTTTAGTGTTTTGTGTCTGAAGTACATAAAGTTTCCTGTGTTTGTTTTGTAGATTCAGCAGGTTTCCATGACAACCATCACAACGTAATGCTCAACTGTGAAGTAATAAACAATAAGAACAAAACTCATGGCTTTCAGTGTTTGTCTTTATTGCAAAGAGCCTGAAAAGTGTGGAGTGCCGCTGTTGCTCCAGCAGCAGCCAATCAGATGAGCAGCGTTTCAGTGAGTCGCTGCTCATAAATAAAAACTCTAAAACTTCTGTCGTCATTTGGAGTTAAAATGTTTCATGTGTTTTCATATAGATGTGAAGACACATTACAGCAAATAACCAGGTTATGTTGTTTTCACCTCAGTTCAGCTCCGCGGCGCCCCCTGCAGCCCAGATTCTGCCTCTTCTGAACCTGAGTCACATCTTCACAGCATTTGATCCCAACATGAACTGGACCGGAATGGAACTGGACTCTGAGCGAGTCCTGCTCTGACTTTCAGATTCAGAACCAACCCGAGAGCCGATCCGTCAGAACCCGGATCTGTTCCGGCGGCTCTTTACGCCGGGTTATTCATAAAATCAACCAAGTGCGACATATTTAGGTTTTAATTAAAATACTACTTGCTTTCACTAACAATGTTATAATTCTCTATTCGTTATAATTTAGTTAAATAAGTAGAATATTGTGTAATGGACTCACCGGACAGTCAGTCTGCCCCCTGGTGGACAAAAAGTACTTTTTATAATGATCTATGATTAGATTAACATTTTTTCAAGAGATACTCAAATAAATGTAATTGTTGACTAATTACCACCCAACTCTTGAGTATATATAAATATATATATGTATGAATATATATGGGACTTTGTATTGACTTCTATTAGGTTTAATTTCTTTCTTCAAGCCATTTTCCCATGGGGCCGAGCTTCGGGCCCCAGCAGGTGCAGTCGGTCCTCAGTGTGCAAATGGACCTTTAGTCAGAAAAGTTCAATCTTCGACCCAAATGGCTGAAAGTGAATCAGGTCGCTGCCCTGAGTGAAGTTGCCCCCCCACCTTCTTCCAGTCAGTCAAAATTGGTGTCAAACGTTTGTGCTGCGTTTGTGCAGCAAACATTTTCGTTTGTGCCGCTATCATTTTCAAGACATAAAGGAATGTTTTTAGAGGTCATCAAAGGTCAACCAGCCCCCCCACCTTCCTCGAATCAGACGGAATATGTGTCAATCAACTGTCCTACGTTTGTGCTGGTTTGTACAAAGTGAAAAGTGATTTTTTTTTCTAGGCCACATCAGGACAATGTCTTTAAAGGAGTGGTTTCACCATTAATGTAGCACTGCAACTTTATTAAACTTCTACATCAGATATTTCAATACTGATTTCCTATATTAGAGCTTACTCCCAATAGCATTGCATGTCATGACAGCTCTGGCTACTTAGCATAGCCACTGATGACTGCAAATAAACTTTTCCTAGAACAGTACATTGTTGTTCTGCCATTATCACACCGTTGAGATAATCTGCTGACTGAGTGGTTGTTAAGGGATTCACTTCACTTCTGCAGATTACAATAGCAGGAGGAGAAGCCTGAGTATTATTATTGTTTGGCACAGATGAGCTGTCTTACATCACACTGTACTAAAACAGTTCATGTTTTGGAAAATGTGTAAAAATACATTGCTTTTATGAATCTTACATACTGCAGGCCCAAGTGGACAAACTTACCTTGATGCACTGCGATGAAGTATTGAAAAGAAGTGTTGATGATTGCTGTCGATAATAACATTGACCTCAAAAAGGCTGAGTAGATGCCAAGCACATGTTTTATTCTTATTTTTTGTATTTCAAAAGTAAAGTTTGTCTAATAGCGCCCTCTAGTGATCAGAAGCTAAGCTACAGGTCACCGAGATTGTTTTGGGAGGTGATGTACCAACCTATTCATTTTAGATGAGACCTAATTTGAATTGAATTTCTTCCATGTTATAATGTAATTATTTATGTTCATATGTTAGCAACTTACACGGCAATTTAAATGAAATTGACAGTTTCAGCATGAACAGATGTTCATTGACCTTTGATGACCTCTGGACACTTTTCTTTTAATATCTTTAAGATGATAGCTGCACAAACGAACAGTTTTGCTGAACAAATGTAGTCAAGTCAATTGACAACCATTTTACCTTATTTGAAGAAGGTGGGGGAGCTGGTTGACCTTTGATGACCTTGTTATTTATATAACTAATAATAGTTTGCACTGCTATCATTTGTAATAGCAGTATAAATAAAAAATTTCCAGCACAAACCAGCACAAACGTAGGACAGTTGATTGACACCAAATGTATTTATTTTTGCAAATGTGAGCAGGGCCAGGGGAGTGGTTGACCTCGGATGACCCCTGGAGAACATTTTTCTTAATATCTTCAGAATGATACCAGCACAAACGAACATTTTTGCTGCACAAACGCAGCCGAGTTGATTGACACCTATTTCGTCTGATTCGAAGAAGGTGGGGGGGCTGGTTGACCTTTGATGACCTCTAAAAACATTCCTCTATATCTTGAAAATGATAGCGGCACAAACGAAAATTTTTGCTGCACAAACGCAGCACAAACGTTTGACACCAGTTTTGTCTGACTTGAAGAAGGTGGGGGTGGGGGGGCGCTGCTGCTACGGGATGCCTGGAAAGTCGAGATAAGAAAAAAATTCAATCTCTTTAACTTTCCCAGTTTCTGTGTCCCAGTCATGAACTTTGAACTGCAGCTGCTGCTGATGCAACAGTTTAGTGTTTTATAGTTAATTATGTTTATTTAATGACTGAAAGTTGTGAGGGCTTCAGCTCTCTGCTGTTGGAAGCCCTGCAGTCATTAATCTGGTCTGAAATGTTTCTCATCTTTAGGATCTGGTTAAATGACTGATCCTGTTTTCCAGCAGCTTGTTTTTCCTTCTCCGTCTCTTCCAGGCCGTGACGCTGAATCTCCAGAAACTGCTGAGTCAGACTCTTGATCCGCCTGTGAACCTGAACTGTAGGAGCTCCAGAGAGGCTCTCATCCAATCAGAGCGCAGCACAGCCTGTCAGCCCGCCCCCTCAGCAGCGGCCAAGGAGCCGCGGCTCCACCTGAGCGGCCAGGTGAGGAGGAGGAGGAGGAGGAGGGATGAAGATGTCCTGTTGGCCTGCTGACTCAGCAGGTGTTGGGGTTTATAAGCAGCAGGTCTGAGGTGAAGAACAGAGACGATGGCCGTTCTGCTCTGCACGGTGTGGATCCTGCTCTGCAGCGCCGCCCTGCTGGACGGGAGGGCCTCAGGTAAGCGCACCTGTCCGTCCGTCCGGTTCTGATGATTCGCTTCAGTCAGGTTGGTCTGTTCACAAAGAAACAAACTGTTTGCGTTAAATTATAGTTTTTTTAATCTATAAAATTTCCATCAGTTTTTATCTGATCAGCAGCAACATATTTATCTTCCCTCCAGTTTTCATCCAAACATTCCCGACTTTAGAGAGAAACCAGTTTCCTCGGCTTCTGATTGGCTGGAATATTGACGGTCATTGTATGGAGCTACATCAGAGCCTTGAAGTTTGTTCAAAACAGCAGCAAAAAAATTAAACTGAAAAAATAAAACCAAGAATCTGAAAAGTATTTTTGAACATTTTTTCAAACATCCTTTTTTCCTACTTTCAAATTTTTATTTTCATAAAAAACAAAAACAAATGCAGTTTGTTTTCAGTTTTATTTTTTTCCTCTTGACCAAACGTTGTGGCCCTAATGTAGCTCCGTACCAGTGAGCTTGTGTGCAGCAAACAGCTGAAGGTTCTGCTTCATGTGGATGAGGAGAGTTGAGTGGCTGTCGCTGCTTTTCGCTGTCAGAGTACCAGCTGGAGTCGGAGGCGCTGAGCAGATGTGAGATACTGCGGAGCGTTGCCGTGGGAACCGAACAGGAAGAGGTTCCTCACTGCCTGGAGGATGGCAGCTTCAGGTACCTGCAGCGCAGCATCTTCATCTCCCTGCTGCTCTGGATGAAATATCTGACATGACATTTTAAAAATATGTCTGAAACTAACAGCTTTAATTTTCACCATGTTTGTTATTCATTTAAAAATGTCACAGAATTTTAAATTAATTATGAAATATTGAGTCAGCAAGCTAAGTGATTAGCTTCAAACTAAACATTCAAATTATTAAACATCTCAGCAGAATAAACATTTTTACTTTCAAACTAAATATTTAGTTGTTGGTTCAATATTTTGTGTCAAACTAAATATTTACCTCTGAGCTCAATGCTGAGCTCCAGCCCAGCCTGGTCGCTAATGTTTAAAGACTAAATATTTGGTTAGAAATATTAATTAGATAACGTAGAGAAACCTTTTTTCTCTTATTACAGGCGAAATGACCCAAATTATTGCTGGTAAATTTACAAACGTCACCAAGCAGAACTTCTGCATATTTACACGACACATTTGAGTTTTTATTCTGCTGAGAGGTTTAATAACTTTCATCAGTTTCTGGTTCATTTTAACTGAGGTTTCCTCCCTCCAGGCCGGTGCAGTGCAGTGGGCGGAGTCAGGAGTGCTGGTGTGTCGACGCTGAAGGTCAGGAGGTCACCGGGACTCGAACCAACAACTCCATTCCTCACTGTGAGCAAAAACCCACAAAATGACAATTATTAATGAACTCAAAACTCCTGGTTCTGGAGGCAGAATGAATCTGATTGGACATAAAGTCCAAATGAAATCAAACACCAACCCAGCTGCTGATGGAGCCTTTAAAAGGTCAAAGTCTGATGTTTAAGGTCTTAAAGGTTGCGAGTTCGATCCCAGGCAGGCCCCCAAATATCATGTCAAAACAATAATAATCCAGAAAAGAACAACTGGCTTCAGTTTTGTCAGTTTAATAAAAATCATCGTACGATTGAGCTGGTTTGGTTTTGTTACTATGGCAACAGGAAAGGTGATGCTCAGAAACTGGAGCTAAATCTGAGAAAGCGCTGGTTCCTTTAGTTTGACTTTCTGGAGGAAGGTTCTGAAGCTGTCCGGTTCCAGGTCCGACCCCCTGCCAGCTGCAGTCCCTGCTGCAGTGCGCCCCCTCTGGTCTGTTTGAGCCGGTGCAATGCGACTCCAGGGGGCGCTGTTGGTGCGTGGACCGGGACGGCATGGAGCTGTACGGCACCAGACAGGCCGGCAGGCCGCGCCGCTGTGCGTATCCACAACAGAACCCTTCCTTCCTGCTGCGGCCCTTACTCACTGCGACCTTTGACCTTTAGGTCCGAGCAGCTGCGAGGTGAGGTCCAGGCGCCTGCTTCACTCCGCGGCCTCCTCGCCTCCTCAGTGCGCCGCAGACGGCAGCTTCCTGCCTGTTCAGTGTAAATTCATCAACACGACCGACAGAACGGAGCTGGACCTGCTGCTGGCCTTCAGCAGGTACCGGCTCACCTGGACGTCCTCACCTCACCTGCCGACCTGAGCAGGTACTTAAATCTTCTGCGTTCTGCTCCAGCGCTCCGGAGGCGTTCCAGACCTTCAGGAAGTTCAGGAAGTTTTTCCCGCTCGTCTCCTCCTACTGCTTCTGCTCAGACAGCCGCGGCAGGGAGCTGCAGGGCACAGGTGAGCCGACCGGGTTCTGGTTCTGGTCCCAGACACTTTGACCGGATTCCTGCCCAACTTCCAGGTGGAGTCACCAGAACTGGACCCAGGTCCAACCATTTAGCTCCTTCCGTTTTCTTTAAGCTCTGATAGTGACGCTGATTCTTCAGGAGTTTCTGTTTGTCTCAGCGGGTCTGTGGGCTCCGGTGGGCTCCGGTGGGGCTCCGGTGGGCTCCGGTGGGGCTCCGGTGGGGCTCCGGTGGGGCTCCGGTGGGGCTCCGGTGGGCTCCGGTGGGCCCCGGTGGGGCTCCGGTGGGCTCCGGTGGGGCTCCGGTGGGCGGAACCTGGACCCGGTTTGGTGCTCCAGCAGGTCCAAAGCTCCAAATCCAAATGGTTTTGGTTTGAGCTTCTGGACGGTGGTCCCACAGATCCCTCGTCAAGCTGCTGGAGCCCGGCTCGGTTCTGGGAACCGGAATGATGCCGGGCTCCAGGTCGAGCAGATAGGAATCGTTCAGATGATCCATCGATGCAGGTGTGACTTCCTGTCCAGGTGTGGAGCTGCTCATGTCTGAGGTGTACGACTCGGCGTTCTCCGCTTCCCGCTCGGCTCGCTCTTTCGCTCAGACCAACATCTACAGAGTCCTGCAGAGGAGGATGCTGGGAGTTCGTCTGGCCCTCACCGGACGCTTCAGATGTAAACAGACTTAAAATATCAGCTTTGTTTAAAACTTGATACAGTTTTAAATTAAAAGTTTAATTTGACATGAACTTTTTATTAGAACTGGTTTCAACCGGTTAGTTTTAACCTGTTTAGATCAATTTGACTGGTTTGATCAGGTTTTAAAACAGGTTCAACCAGTTTCAACTGGTTTTGGAGCAGGTTTTACTTGTCAGAACCAGTTCTGACTCAGTTTGAACCGGTTCTGACCCAGTTTGACTCAGTTTGAACCGGTTCTGACCCAGTTTGACTCAGTTTGAACCGGTTCTGACCCGGTTCCAGCAGCTCTGAGATCTGTCCTGCCCCATCAGGTCCGTCTCCCTGTGAGGAGGAGCGTCGGGCGGCCCTGGAGTCGTCCAGCGTCTTCGTCCCGTCCTGTGAAGCTGGCGGCCGGTTCAGCGCCGAGCAGTGCCAGCAGGGGGCGCTGTGCTGGTGCGCGGACCCCTCAGGGAGGGCGCTTACTGGGCCGCGGCGGCCCGGAGACGGCCTGGTCTGTGGTGAGGATGAGCTGCATCCGTTTGCTCGGCTCTCGGTCCAAACGGAGAACTGATTCTCCTGTAACTCCGCCTCCAGGTTCTGGTCCGGCCGACTGCCCCGCCCAGCGCCGTCTGGCTCTGTCCCGCCTGTTCTCGGGTCCGGTCCGTCCCCCTCAGGCGTCCTCTGGTTCAGCAGCTTCCTGTGTGTCCCTCCTGCGTCCTCTCGGGGATCTGGGGTTTTCGGACCCGACCTCCTTCCTGCCCCGGCTGGTTGAAGTTCTGCAGGGTCTCTTCCCGTCGGTGGGCGGAGCTCTGGAGGCGCTGACCCGATCCTCCGCCCAGCGCCTCCAGGAGAACCTGTTTGGAGGGAAGTTCCTGCAGAACGTGGCGGCCTTTAACTACACCGGGGTGCTGGGACCCCGAGGAGCCGTGGGTCTGGACCAGCTGTCCGCTCAGAGCCTGCAGGAGAACCGGGACCTGGTCCGGTCCGTGAGCCGGGCCCTGGAAGATCCCGCCTTCCTGTCCGCCCTGAGGCAAACACTGATGGGTTTCAGCGGCGCCCCCTCTGGGTCACTGCAGCAGGTCTGACATCAGAACCTGTTAAAACCCAAACATGGAACTAAAACGGTTCTGACCGCAATGAGTCCAGTACATCAGCTCCGACCCAAAGTGTGCTGATCACTGGTTGCCATGGCGATTCCTCCTTTCGGTACAGGACATCATATGAACGGGTCGGACCCAGTTGAGTTCGTACATCGGCTAATCCGCTGCTAGCAGAGCTAACTTTCAGCTTAGCTCTGCTAGCATGTTTACATTGAAATTTAAGAATAAATTTTATTCACTTTGTTGAAGTTGTGAGATGTCTAACCACTTAACATCAGCTGCTAAGTGGTTAGACATTTATTTTGATGCTCTTGTTTTGAAGAGTTTAATCAGTAGCTTCCTTCCTGTTGTGTTGTTTACATATAGTGGATGTTAATGTGGTTTCAGTTAGCGATTTAGCATTAGCTTCAGCTAATTACCATATTGGTGTAGCTCGTTAGCATTAGTGAAACTGTTCTGATTAGCGCTGTAGTGTAGCTAATACATGAACTCTGACCCAAAGCGTGCTGATCACTGGTTGCCATGGCGATTCCCTCCTTTCCTCAACAGTGAACACCAAGCAGTGCGATGTGTTGGGGAGTTGGGTCAGAACCTTAAACTCGGGCTCCACTGAGCAGACTTCAGCAGTAACTATCCGACCCGTTTCAGGTCCTGGCTGGAGTTCTGAGGTCCTGCTCTGAGGAAGAGGATGACTCTTCATCCCTCTTCGTCCCCCGCTGCTCGCCCAGCGGAGGCTACCAGCCGGTCCAGTGTCGGGACGCAGAGTGCTGGTGCGTCGACCCGCAGGGTCGGGAGGCGCCGGGGTCCCGGACCGCCGGCCGGCCGCCGCGCTGCCCGACCCGCTGTGAGACGGCGAGAGCCACGGCCATGAAGGTGAAATCCAACATGGCCGCCGGAGCCGAGATCCACATTCCGGCGTGTTCGGAGGACGGAGACTTCCTGCCGCTTCAGTGCGTCGGAGATCGCTGCTTCTGCGTGGACGCCGAGGGGAGGAAGATGGCTGCCGGGCCAACAGGGGGCGCCGACACATGTCAGACCTCACAACAGTAACTTTAATTCAGTCATTTCTTCTTCAGTGAATCAGTGAAGATGAACGAATCTTTTGTTTCAGGTCCAGAGAATAAAACGCAGAAGCTTCAGTTGTCTGCAGGTCAGAGACTTTTAACCTGAAAATACCTCACTTCCTGTAGTTTCTGCTCCATCAGAATGTCGGTGACCTCTCTTTCACTTTGACCTTTCAGGTCGCTGCTCCAAGGCTCTCGCTGAGGTCGCAGCGTTCAGACAGGAAGTGGACAGCCTCGTCTTCCTCTCTAACTCCACCCACTTCCCTGTGGGATATGGCTTTCTATTGGCCGAAGGTCTGAGTCCGAGCCAATCAGAGGAGGAGCTGGGGCTCAGCCAATCAGAGGAGCAGCAGGTGTCGGAGAGGTTGCTGAGTCGCTCCAGGTCTGCGCTGCGATTGGCTGCTTCCTCCAGTGAGTCGCAGGAAGTTTGAGCTCCTTTGCAGAAACAGTTTGGAGAAATATTTCATAGCTTTATTGAGTTTGTCAAAAAAAACAAGAAAAAGAAAGAATAGTTTTTATAGGAAAACATCCTAAATAAAGGATAAAATAAAAACTGAAGGAATAACTTTATCAACAACAAACACATTGGAAATGAGCATGAATTAGTGACATCACTGATGACATCATCGGCTCTTCCTCAGCTCTTCTGATGCTTCTTCCTCCTCATCGTCGCTCCTACCAGCTTTTCACTCCACAGTGTGACGCCGCCGGAAACTGGAGGCTCACGCAGTGTCACCACAGCACAGGTCAACAGGTCACACACACACACACACACACACACAGAGGTCGCACACACACAGAGGTTAGACCTGGGAATCAGACATTCACGTCTGTGTGTGTGTGTGTGTGTGTGTGTGTGTGTGTGTGTGTGTTCAGGTCAGTGCTGGTGTGTGGATGAAGAAGGAGAGTTCATCCCCGGGTCGCTGCGCCGCTCGCTCCGTCTGCCGCGCTGTAAGAAAGTATTCACACCCGGAAGTGGATGGGTTCGTCTTCCTGTCGGTTCTTCCTGATCAAAACTTTTTCCTGCTGAAGGTCGGAGTCGCTGTCAGAGAGCGGAGGCTCATTCTCTGCTCTCTGATTGGATGAAAGCCTCTGACATCACCACCGCCTCACCTTACCACCCACAGTGTGAGCAGGTAACACACACAAACAGAGACACACACACACACACACACAACACACACACAGAGACACACACACACAGACACACACACACACACACACACACACACACAGACACACACACAGACACACACACACACACACACACACACACACAGAGGTCACTGTGGGTCAGTTTTGGCCAAAGTGGTTTTTCTCCAGACTCTAATGTAACTTGTGTTTCTGTATTTGCATCGTTTTGTTCGCCTGTCCTGTTTTAATAAAGGTTGGATTGTTTTCCTGTTTGCAGGATGGCCGTTTCTCTGTGCTGCAGACAGGGGGCGCTGCAGGCTGGTGTGTGAACCCGCTGACAGGAGAGACGCTCCAGACGGCGTCCCGGAGCGCCGCCGGAGAGCTGACCTGTAAACACACACGGGCGCAGTATGCCGCTTGCGGTGCGTTCAGGGTGGCTCTGTAAACTCGGTGCTGCCTTCAGGTCCCAGCTGGTGTGAGCTGCAGCGGCTCCGCTGTCGCCCCGACGGCTCCTTCGACCCGCTGCAGTGTGATGTCACTTCCTGTTGGTGCGTTTCTGAGGACGGACAGGAAGTGGCCAGGACCCGAGCGCCGCGACTAACGGGACGCGCGCCATCATGTGACCGTGAGTCTGAGCCCGGGCCGCCCCCTGCTGGACGAAGGTGGAACTGCAGCTCCGGCTGCTGATTGGTCCAAATGTTTGCTCTTTGTGTGCAGGTCCTCTTTGTCCCGCCCCCAACATTACCCATGGTGCACTGGTGTGCCGTCCTGCAGCTGATGGTCGGCAGAGCTGTGACCTTGTCTGTCACCATGGTTACCAGAACTCACTTCCTGTTAGCAGCTTCTTGTGTGGCGTTGAGAGTCGCCAATGGGAAGAAGAAAACAGACCTTTGAGTGGAGCCTGTCAGAGTGAGTCAGTGAATCAGTCAGTGAATCAGTGAATCAGTCAGTGAATCAGTGAGTCAGTCAGTGAATCAGTCAGTGAATCAGTGAATCAGTCAGTGAATCAGTCAGTGAATCAGTGAATCAGTCAGTGAATCAGTGAATCAGTCAGTGAATCAGGTGAATCAGTCAGTGAATCAGTCAGTGAATCAGTCAGTGAATCGGGTTTTATGTTGTTTTCTTTTTTTGGTGATGTGATATTTTCCTATATAAATTTAATCTGGTTTAATTTTAAATGAACTGAATAATCTGGTGTAATTTGGTTTAATCGGAAATCTTTGTGTGTGTCTCTGGGTGTGTGTGGTGTGTGTGTGTGTGTGTGTGTGTGTTGTGTGTGTGTTGTGTGTGTGTGTGTGTGTGTGTGTGTGTGTGTGTGTGTGTGTGTGTGTGTGTGTATATATGTGTCTGTGTGTATATATGTGTGTGTGTGTGTGTGTGTGTGTGTGTGTGTGTCTGTGTGTGTGTGTGTGTCTCAGTCTCCCAGCCCCTCCAGTCTCTCTCTTCCTCTCAGGTCTGGTTTCTCTCCGTCTCTTGCTCCCGGATCAGCGGTTTGTCGTCTCTGCTGTTCAGTCTCCTGGCCAGCAGGGGGCTCTGCTCCGCTCAGGTGAGTTGGACCTTGTGCAGTTGGGTGGCCCGGTCGGTTCTGACCCGGCTCGTTTCCCGTCTCAGCTCCCGTCGGGCCGGTCCGTGGGTCTGTGCGGCGACTCGGCGGTGAGTCTGCGGTGCGACGCCGGCGACTCGGTGAGGCTCACGCTGCGCTGGACCGCTGACCTCTCTGACCTCTCGACCTCTGACCTCCCTCACCTCCATCACATGGGCGAGTATTTCTTAAAGAGAGTCCGAAACGTCAGCTTCTCCGTCACTAAGCTGCGTCGGACCTGAGCAGATTTCAGTGGAAACTTTGAAATAAAACTTTAAATTGACTTTAGATTTCTGATGAGCAACAAATATCAGATTCAGAAACAGAAACTCAGCATCAATGTAGACAGATTTAAATCCAAACTCATCGTAGCTGTAATTAGTAAAGTTTGCTTTAGCAGAGCAAAGCTTCAGTATTCTGCTCATGTAGAAAAACCTTGTTAAATATTAACGGGATAAAATGTGAGTCATTGTGTTAAAATGATGGATGTGAACATGAGATGTTTTCAAAGTCAAATCTTTTCATAATCCCAGTTTGTTGAACATTATTGTTAATTGGCTTCATGTTCAATGTGTGTCAGAAAAGCTTCATTTCATGTAAAATTGATTTATTGATTAAATGATCCTGTTTTTATTTTTTCCAACAGCAATATTCCTAAATGAATCCAAACTGCTGGAAGGAGTTCAGGGAATTCTGGGTAATCTCCGCTCCATGCTGACCTCTGACCCTGAACTGGTATCGGTGGCGCCGCCAACCTTTGGCTGTTCCCATGGTTACCGGCTGTCCAGCGACGGCGCAGGCTGCGGTGAGTGAGGCGGTTTGTCCCTGCAGGCCTCCGTCGGCTGCAGGCTCACGGTTCCATCGTCTCGTTTTCAGTCGTTTGTCCCGCCGGCAGCTTCTACCAGCAGGGGGCGTGTCTGCTCTGCCCTCAGGGAACCTATCAGGAGCTAGAGGGGCGGGGCCTCTGCACCAGGTGTCCCAGAGGCTCCTCCCCTGCAGGCGCTTCAGCAGCCAATCAGTGTGAGTCTCTGAAGGACAAATTAAAAACTGGCTTCCTGTTTTATTGATGCTGCGGTGTTGCTCATGTGTTCTCAGGTGA
This sequence comes from Poeciliopsis gracilis, assembly GCA_911649635.1. Taxonomy (NCBI): domain Eukaryota; kingdom Metazoa; phylum Chordata; class Actinopteri; order Cyprinodontiformes; family Poeciliidae; genus Poeciliopsis; species Poeciliopsis gracilis. The sequence goes on along the minus strand of CAJVRI010001204.1, from coordinate 771,884 downwards.
GTAAGTAACCTCTTCACTCACCTGTCTGCCTCTCAGGTGAGACGGACTGCGAGAGGCAGGGCCTGCGCTGTTCGCAGCGAGGCGACTTCCTCCCGGCTCAACCCGACTTCCTGTCTGGGGGCTGGAGGTGTGTCAGCAGTGAGGGGGCGGAGCTTGAGTGGACGCGCAGGGAAGAGCGTCTGACGGATGAGGAGTGCTCAGGTGAGGTGGCCCAACAGCCAATCAGAGCGCGGCTCCGCAGCAGCCAATCAGAGCGCGGCTCTACGGCAGCCAATCAGAGCGCGGCTCTCAGTGGTTCTGATCTGGTTTCTGTTGTTCAGTTCTCAGCCGGTTCCAGGCGGTTTCCGGGTCGGACCTGATGGTCGGGACTGGAGACACGGACGCACTCAGAACCATGACCTCTGACCTTTCTGGATGTCTCCATGGTAACCATAGACTTTCCTCTGAGCTTTTTCTCCTGATTTTCTGGTTTGGTTCTGGTTTGGTTCTGGTTTGAGTTGAGAAAGTCCTGTTTGTCTCAGCATGTGCAGTGGAGCCGTCCTGCCACCATGTGGCGCTGTTCGACAGCCAGGCCCGCTGTGACCTGTACAGCTCTCTGAACGTTGTCTGCAACGCCTCCCAGCAGGTAAGCAGGCTTCGGGTCAAAGGTCAACCCTTCAGAGCCCGGACATTGCTCCAGCTGTGTGCGTGTCTGCAGGCCAGCGGGTTTCTGGGTAATCCTCGGGCCGAGCGGTTCCACCAGCTGCGCTGCTCTCTGAGTGTGAGGGGCGGAGCTTCAGATCTGCTCGTCCTCAGGAAGAACGGTGAGCAGCTAACAGTTACTATGACAACCAGAACCACTAAACATTTAGTGTAGTAACTAAATTAACTTGAGTTTGGAGCGAAGTACTTAGCTTGCTGCCTGTTGACCTCTAACCTAAATATTTAGCTGGCAAACTGAATATTTACCTATTTAGTTTCTAGCTAAAGCATTTAGCTTTACAAAGCTAATTGTTTGCATTTAGCTTTGTAAACATTGATTTGAAACTGTGACATTTATAAATGAATGAGTAACACAGTAAAAATATTTGTTGTTTTCAGGTTGATTAATAAAAATGATTAAGTTGTGATGATCTTTCAGACGGCCTCCATTGGTTGGCCAGGTCTGAGCGTACCTGGGCGTGTTCATGTGGGCGTGTCCTCTGTTCCAGAGGCGGAGCTTCAGCAGCAGAGTTTTGTGAGGATGAGGAAGGCGGTCTCAGGTGTGTTCAGGATCCAGGTGTTCAGCAACGCGTCTCTGTCCGACGCGCGCCGGTTCTGCCAGGACGGCTGCAGCCGCGACGCCTGCTGCCACGGGTTCATCCTCAACCAGAACGTCCTGGATGGCGGTGGGTTGCCATGGAGACGGCGCCTCACCTGGGCCTTTCTGGATGCTGACCTGCTGTCTGACCCCATGAAGGCTCCCTGCTGTGCGGCTGGCTGAGAGCGCCGTCGGTTCTGATGTGTGAGGACGAGGACTGGGACGTGATTGGCCAGGGACCGGCCAATAGGATCTGTGGGGCGGGGCTTAGCTACAACAAGCAGCAGCGCAGCTTCGAGTTCGACTTTGGCGGAGAAAAGTTCACCATCTGTAAGAAAGCGATGCGGCTCGGTTTGACCGGCCCGGTCCAATCCCAGACTGAATGTTCTGGTTCTGTTTAGCTGAAGACGCTCTGCCCGACGACAGCAGGAACAGGAAGGACTACCAGGCCGCCATCATCAGCTTCCATGCCGTCTACCTGAACACAGGTACGCCTCGGTCCTGGACCGACCCGTTTGCTCTGGTTCTGCTCGGCTCACCGGGTTCTGTTGTCTCAGCTGCAGCCGCCGGCGGTTCTGGATCGGAGTTCTGCGGTGCAGCAGAGGTTCCGGCTCCTCTGAACGGTTCGATCCGCTCTGATGATGACGCTGAGCTTCCTGATGACCGTTGTGATGAAGATGCTGGTTCTGTCCGCAGCGTCCGTCCAGCTGAGGTTCCAGTCTCTGTCCAGCGCCGACGTCCTGGTGGACCCTCAGAGGAAGCAGCCCGTTCTCTCCTTCTGGCTCAGCAAAAGCGACTACAGCTCCCAGAATGCCCTGCTCTGGTGCCTCACACGTATGCAGCTTTCTGCTTTAACAGACGTGTGGTTTCTCTCCTCTGTGGGAACCGATTACCGGTTTCACTTCCACTGCAGGATGTGTTTTAGCCCCGCCCCCAAGCAAGTCAAAGTGGGGGCGGGGGGGGGCTGTGGCCAAATTAGCAACTTTTCAGACCCTTAGCGAATTTTCAAAAAGGCAATCATCAACAAATTAGCAGCTTTTTGTGTTATTAGACTTTCAGTGATGTGAAGCCGTTACTGAGGTAACCAACAGTAAAACACAGCTGCAGTACCGCCGGTCAACTCAAGAGGGGAGCACTGAGTCAGTTTTAGGCAAAATATTGCACAATCAAACAAGTTTTCCCAAACAGGTCAACTTTTACACAGAAACATAAAGATAGCACCATAAATAACTCAGTTTATCTGTACAAATATAAGGGCTTCAGCTGCTCTTTAATGACGATGTAAAAAAAAGGACAGAGTGAGCCCTCCTGAAATAATGATCTCCAGCTGCAGAGGTTTGTTTCCTTCGTGTCTGAGCTAAGTGAAGTAGAGACCATCAGCAACATGTAGCGTTAGCTTGAAGTGATGATTCAGGTCCGTGTGGTTTGACAGACTGGAAGAGTTTTACACAGAAATGTCACAATTCCAAAGAAACATGAAGATAAAAACCTTAAGATCATTTTTATTCATTAAACGACCAGATTACTGAGCAGCGGTGTCTGCAGACCAGGCAGGCGCAGTGCGCTGCCCCGCCAGCAGGAGGCAGGAGGCGGCGCGCCGCCCCGCCAGCAGGAGGCAGCGCGCCGCCCCGCCAGCAGGAGGCAGGCGCAGTGCGCCGCCCCGCCAGGAGGCAGGAGGCAGTGCGCCGCCCCGCCAGCAGGAGGCAGTGCGCCGCCCCGCCAGCAGGCGCAGCGCACAGACCCCGCCAGCAGGAGGCAGCGTTCCGGAGCCATGATGGTTTTGTGTTTCAGGTTGTGATGAAGAGGAGCGGTGTTCTGTCGCCGACCTCGGAGACGCTGAGTCGGACCGTTTCTTCCGCTGCTCCTTGTATCCGGACACCAGAGTCTGCGGCGGCTACAACCAGCCGATAAAACTCTGTCGCCCCCTGCTGGACAGAGCGACTAACAACACCTACAGCAAGCAGGGTGAGGACGAGGCGCTGGGATCCGAGTCTGAATGAAGGACATAATGACGGTTCTGGTTTTGTTTTAGTGGATCTGAGCGGACCGGTCCAAAGTTTTTATGAGCGGCTTCCCTTCCAGAAGATGGTCTCATACTCTGTGAGGAACCGGGTCACGCTGGGACAGAACCAGCTGCTGCCTGACGGGTAAGACCAGAACCAGAACACCAACGGGTCGGGACAGTCTGACCTCAGCACATTCAGGACAACATGGTGGACTGGAGACGAGATGAGACAGATTCAGAGGTAAAGAGAGAGAAAAAACCACATTCTGAGACAACCTGAAGCTTCTGCATGTGGATGCAGGAATGAGGAATCGGCTCCTGGGTCACACTCTGCAAGCAGCACAGACACTGTTTGACCAGCATGTATCAGATGTTCTGTTGCCTGCTGACTTCACTAGGGGTTATTATAACCGCATCATGTCTGCCTCCAAACCTGCATGTTTTCATCCTGAGCCGTTCGTGTTTCCAGGTTCAGGGAGTGCGAGCGCCGCTGCGACGAGGACCCCTGTTGTCGTGGTTTCGGGTTTGTCCGCGACACCAAATCAAGAGGTAAATCAGTTTCAGGTCGGAACAAACACTTCCATCCTGTTTTACTTTAAATGACCCAAACTGCACTAGTTTGACCAAACCATGAAATCCAGCTGAGGTCAAAGTTTGCTGACCCAGCTTTGATTCTGATGATGATGATGTTGGCGGTGCGTGTTTCAGGCCTGCTGTGTCTGCCTCTGGTCAGTCTGGGGATTCTGACCTGCAGTGAAGGCGACGCCTCAACCTGGACGACTCAGGACTGTTCACCTGCTGAAGCAGAGCCGACCCCGGAGCCGTTCGGCTGGTACCAGAAACCCGGTACCGAACCCGCACAGACACGCTGGCTCGGACATGTCCTGCAGGAGGACGCAGTCATGATGGGATGTTTGTGTTTTCAGTCAATCAGTGGACGTCATCCCCGGCCCTGTGTCCTCCGTTCAGCCTGAGGAACCCCAGCAACAACGGTGAGACTCTACGTCCGGTACCACGGTCCGGTACCACGGTCCGGTACCACGGTCCGGTACCACGGTCCGGTACCACGGTCCGGTACCACGGTCCGGTACCACGGTCCGGTACCACAGAAACATGTACAACATTTACAACAAGGGAAATGTTGTAACTTTTATCAGTTCAGACTCTGATGGCTGTTACATAAGTTTACCTGTTAGCTCTCCTGTTAGCTTACCTGTTATATCTCCTGTTAGCTTTTTTCCTTACCTGTTACTCTCCTGTTAGCTTACCTGTTAGCTCTCCTGTTAGCTCCGCTGTTAGCTGTCCTATTAGCTCATTAGCAGACACGTTCCCAGCTCTGATTTAAAGTACCGTGTCTGGGTTCTGTTGGACCCGGTCCGGCTCTGACAGCCTGAATCTGTTTCAGTCTCCAAGGACTGGCGGCTCCTCTCAGAGTCTTCGCTCCTGATTGACGCGTCTCTCTCTACGTATGATGTCATCCACGTGAGCCGTGACATCGACACTGACCGGGAAAGGACCAGGGACTGGTGTCTCCATGGTAACCGCAGGCGCTATAACCTGTCGGGGTGCAGAGGTCAGAGGTGAAGTTAATGAAAGCGTGTTTCCTGTCAGCCTGCCAGGAGGCGGAGTCTTGTGTTGCTGTGTCGCTCAGGGAGGCGGAGTCAGCCGTGCGCTGCATCCTGTACCCTGACACCACGACCTGCGGGCTAAGCTCCGCCTCAGACTCCATTAGCCCCGCCTCCTCCTGCCGCCTGGTGGTGAAAGAACCCGCCCCCCAGGTCTACCTGAGGACAGGTGAGCTGATGAGCCAATCACAGAGCAGAACGGAGCGTGGCGGCTCACTGACCCGAGCGTTTCCTCAGAGCGAGCGCCGCAGGCTGCGTCCGTCTCCGTTCCCGGTCGTGGGACGCTGCAGGGCGTTGCCATGGAAACAGCGGTCGGCTCAGACAGGAGGACGGTGATCCGGTTCCTCGGAGTCCCGTACGCTCGTCCACCAATAGGAGCGCTCCGTTTTCAGACAGCGCAGCCACCCGATTGGACGGGGATCTGGGATGCCACCAAGCCCAGGTAGCCATCAGAACCAGGACCTGTCTGGACCATCAGAACCTTCGGGTCAGAACCGTCAGTGACCCTCCGGTCCGTTTCGCTCTCAGGCCCAGCTGCGTTCAGCCCGGCGATGGTGAGGACTCGGCTTCCAGCGAGGATTGTCTCTACCTGAACATCTTCACGCCCGCTGCCCAGGTGAGTCCTGAACATCCGACCGGGTCCGGCCAGAACCAGGCCACTAAAGAGAAACATGGAGGAGTTTCCTGGAAATGTTCTTGTTCTGCTCCACCAGAGAGGGCGACTTCCGGTCCTCGTTTACTTCTTCAACCCTCCAGCCAACCAGAACCAGAACCTGCTGGACGGCTCCGCCCTCGCTGCGCTGGGGAACATCGTCGTGGTAACGGCCAGCTACCGTACGGCAGCGCTGGGATTCCTGACTGCAGGTGAACACACACACCAATACGGGTCGGCAGCCAAACACGCACCAGTCTCATCCTGCCGTCTCCATGGTGACTACAGGTGGTCTCCATGGCAACTACGGCCTGTCGGACCAGGAGGCGGCGCTGCGCTGGGTCCACGCCCACATCTCCCTGGTGGGCGGAGACAGCGGCAGCGTGACGGTGGGGGCGGAGCGGCGCGGCGCCGACATCAGCAGCCTGACTCTGATCTCACCTTCACCTCCGATCCACAGGATGATCCTGATGGTGAGCCGCAGTGTCTCACACTCACACACACACACACACACACACACACACACACACACACACTGAGCCACGCCCTCCTGCCTGCCTGCAGCTTACAGTTACTGCCAACAACTAGCAGAATAATCTGGGTTGTTTCGCCTCCAGGAGGAAAACAATGGCTTCATTTTTGGTCTTATTTTCACCTCATGATTCATTCAGAAAGTTTTAAAACAAATATTCATGGAGGTAAGCATTTTCTCCAGACTAAACATTTAGTTTCTTCCTAAATATTTAATTAGCAAACTAGAGAGTTAGCTTAATCATTGTTGGTTTGTTGCTAAAGCTAAATATTTATGTCCAAATTAAATATTTCATTTGAATCTGTGACATTAGTTGAATGAATAACTTGGTGAAAATCTGACCTTGAAAAGTGAACCTTTGTTTTCTTCTACTTGTAAATAATCAAATTGTCTCTTTAATCGGCTGCTGAACGTCTGGGATCTTCTTCTCTAAATGGTCTGCGGTTCTGTAGGGAGGCTCTGTTTTCTCTCCATCTTTGGTCCAAACTGCTGCGGCCGCCAGACGTCAAGCCGTGGATTTGGCCCGAGAGCTTGGCTGCGTGACCTCTGACCTCTCTGATGACGGCCCTATGGTGGCTTGCCTCAGATCGGCTCCGGTTCACAAGCTGAACGCGGCTCAGACAAAGGTCAGAGTTCTGAGGTCCTGGCGGTTCTGCGGCTCCTCCGTGTCTGACCCGTCTGTCTGGTGCAGCTGCTGGCGGTCAGCGGTCCGTTCCAGTCCTGGGCTCCGGTCCGCAGGTCCAAGTCCGAGTCCTTCCACAGAGTGGACCTGATGCTGGGCACATCAGAACACGACGGCCTGATCAGCAGAGTGCGCAGGATAAAGGTCAGAGGTCACTACTGTTTTTATAGAGGCGGTCTGATGACGCGGCGGCGGTCTGATGACGCGGCGGCGGTCTGATGACGCGGCGGCGGTCTGATGACTCATGATTGTGTCGTCAGCACTTCGAGGCTCTGCAGGGTCGGGCCGACGGGAAGACGGCGTTCTACGAGGCTCTGAGTCGTTCTCTGGGCGGAGCCTCCGGAAACACGATGCTGAAGGACGCGGCGGCCTGGTTCTACGCTCTGGACCACAAACCGTCAGCTGCTGGCTACAACCTGTTCTCCAGAGCGCTCAACAACGCCACCAGGTGACCAGCAGGGCAAACTCAATACAACAAGATTTCGGGTTAATGAAGGTCAAAGGTCAGTGCTCAATGGTTCCACCAGCACCATTGAGCTAATTTTAAGCTTAGCGTTTTGATAATTTGTAGATGTTAATCAGACTTAATGTTTCTGTAAACTGAATAAAGTTCAACATTCGTGTTGAAGTCTAAGATTTCTTCAGGCAGTTTATCTTCATGCTCTTATTTTGAAGAGTTCACGCAGCAGTTCTGTTCCCTGTCATATTGTGTCTTTGACACATTAGCGTGGTTTAGGTTACCGTTTAGCATTAGCTTCCTGTGATTAGGGTGTGTTGTAGCCCCTTAGCATTAGAAGAATGAACACGTTAGTGCGTCTGGGTTAGCGCAGCTAGCTTTCAGTTAGCGCAGCTAGGTTTTGAGTTAGCGCAGCTAGCTTTCAGTTAGCGCAGCTAGGTTTTGAGTTAGCGGTGTCCGGTTCTGGTGAGACGTGGGGTTGGGTTAGGGTTAGGGTAGTTCCTGCAGAGGAAGCAGCCTCAGCCGGGCTGATCCGGGTTCTGTGAGCAGAACCAGCCGACTGCACTAATAACCGTCAGTCTGTCTGGCTGCAGAGATCTGTTCATCATCTGTCCCGCGGTCCAGATGGCTCTCCACTGGGCTGCCAGCGGCGCCAACGTCTTCCAGTACCACCAGCCCACCTCCAGTGCTCAGGACAGGTAGGGAGCCGAGGACCGGGTCAGAACATCGCTGCTGTTCTGTGTGCGGGTCATGTAACCGGACCTTTTCCTGCTTGCTCTCCACAGAGCTGATGTTTCGGTTCCTCTGGATGTTCAGTTCCTGTTTGGGATTCCCCTCCAGCCAATGAGCACCCAGCGTTTCACCTCGTCTGATCGGCGCCTCTCACTGGCTGTGATGACCTACGCCTCCAGCTTCATACGGACCGGGTCAGGGCAACGTCTGGATCGGGTCCGCCAGCAGCTCACAGAGACTCTGACTCTTCCTGGTTCTGTTTCAGGAACCCAAACCCGTCCCGCGTGTGGGCGGAGTCAGTTCTGCCCCGCTGGCAGCTGGTCACCCCTGAGGCTCCGCCCACCTACCTGGAGCTAAGCCCCGCCCTGCAGCATCAGCAGGGCCTGCGGCAGAACGCCTGCTCCTTCTGGAGGGAACTGGGAACCAGACTGACCAGTCTGGACGGTGGGTTCTGCGAGAATGTCTGCAGGGTTCTGCATTTCTTCTTCTGCTTTTAGCTTTCTGATCCTCTCTCCAGGTGACTTGGGGGCGGAGCCTGTCCAGATCCCAGAGCTGCCATTGGCTGCACCATCCAGCCAATCACTGACCAAAAAGGACGCCTACAACTGATGACTTCATCAACATGGAAACCCTTACACCACATTTCCCATAATTCACTTTGATCCATGAGTTCCTGCTGATCATTTTGTTCCCAGTAATCAATAAAAGCATCTAAAACTGATTGCAGTTCAGTGATTGATTTGTTTCCATAAACTCTGTTAAATGAAATCTTTTCCCCTGGTTGGTATCCAGACACTAAACATGTTAGTTCCGGCTCTTCCTGATTTGAGCCAACTGAACCCAAACCAAACTGAACCCAAACCAAACTGAACCCAAACCAAACTGAACCCAAACCAAACTGAACCAAACTGAACCCAAACCAAACTGAACCCAAACCAAACTGAACCCAAACCAAACTGAACCCACCAAACTGAACCCAAACCAAACTGAACCCAACCAAACTGAACCCAACCAAACTGAACCCAAACCAAACTGAACCCAACTCAACTGAACCCAACCTATCTGATCAGAACCTTCAGGAGACCCGGAGATCCTGACAGAACCAAACTGAACCAATCTGTTTATGAAGAATAGAAACAATCAGAACTATTAGCTTTTATTAATCTGTCAGATCAGCACTAATGAATGAATTTACAAACATACTTTAAGCCACCAGAGGGCGACACAGTCCCAGTCAAACAGAATAAAACCACAGAGGAGCAAAAACCAGCCGATCATGTCTGGAATATTCACAGTCATAAATTACATCCGAGTCTGAAAGAACAGGAGAAAATAAATAATGATGACAAATCATCCCTGAGAAACCTGCTGCGCAGAAAACATAAAAATAAATTTAAATGTAAAATATCAAAAGAAACTTTTCATGTTTTAACAATGACCAGAATAAGATGAAAAATGACCAACATTAACGTCAAACTGCTGCTTTTAAATATATAACTCTATGCATGTGACATATTCATGCAGAACATGAATTTTTCAGGAAAAGGACAGAAAAAAAAAGATATTTATTATTTTAGAACATGTATTATGTTTAGAAAAAAAATGCTAAAAACTTTTTGTTTTTACTTTTTTCCCCACTTTAGAAACTGAAAATAAAAACCAGCTTCCTGTTTCAGATTCTTATTGAATCAGTTGGTGGACCTAGCCCCGCCTCCGAGGCACAGCTCCGCCCCCACTCTGCTCCTTCAGACTAGCCAGCAGTAATTAGCAAACAGCTGCTGAGCTCATTATTGGAGCTGCTGCTCAGAGCAAGGCTGGCAAAAACATTAAAGGGTTAATAGAGGAGCCATGTTGCAATGACTTCCTGGAGGCGGAGCTTCAGGGAGAGCAAAAGCCTCTTAAAGAGACAGAGGCCCAATTTTAAGATGATAAACCAGGAAGTCTCAATTTTTTGGACTCATCTTTGATATTTCGGTATATAATTGTTATATAGGTAACTGTCACTAGACTGTGCTGTGAAATGGCGCTACATGTCTGGACCTTTAAACCGAAACAATCTGAACGTTGAAGGATTTGTGGATCTGGACTTCACACTGAGTCATTGGGAACAGGATCTACTGTTCCCAATACAGGAGAATGAAAATGGGTCAGAACTGCAGGGAAGTCCTTCATGACCAACCGATTGGGACCAAGCTGATTGTGGAGCCTCAGAACGGTCCAGACCCGCCACTGGACTCAACGATGGGTCGGTCCGGACCCGCCCAGACCGCCGTCACGGGATGATGGTTTGGTCTAGACCCGCGTCCTCCAGGCTGCTCAGTGAGTGCATCGCCATGGACGTGTTTGTTCTGGTTCCATCGTCTGCGGACGGCAGGCGGTCGGACCCGGAGCCGGCGCTCTGCTGCCTCCAGAGGCGGACGGCGCCGAGCGCCAGGACCAGGACGCAGGCGGCCAGCAGCACTGACACGACCACCAGCTCGCTGTGGTAGCTCCTCTGGGTCGGTGGCTCCTCAGCCCGGTCCTTCATGGACCGGCTGTCCTTCCTGGAGGTCGGGACTATTTCCTGGTCGGAAATCACATCACCTGTAGCCTGAGTCACGCGCTCCTCTGGGTCGGAATTGTTGGTGACGAAGGTTTCTTGCTGTGGTTCGTCTGAAACCGGGATCACAGTCGGCTCCTCCGGGCCCGGGGTCGTCGGGTCCCGGTTGACCAGATGCCGAGGACTGGACTCCAGCCGGACGACGTAGCTCGCCACCACCTCTGTGACGTTGCCTTCCTTTGCCCGGCAGCGGTAGCTCCCACAGGTCCTGGCGGAGGCCAGGAAGCGGAGGCTGCCGTTCGCTGCCTGGGTGAAGAGCTGGTCCGGTAGAGCCGCGCCGTCTGCGGAGCTCCAGCTCAGCACGGAGAGGTTAGACGGCTTCACACAAGGAAGCGTCACGACTTTGTCCAGCCGGACAAAGACTTCTGCAGGAAAGAACGACGGACAGTGGTGAAGGTTTCCCTAAGAGCAGAATCTGTGTGGTAATCTGGATGCTACCTTGGTGCTGCTCCTCCAGACACTTGCTCGTTTTGTTCCCCTCCAGGTTTTGAACTCTGAGAAAAACAAACACGGCCATTTTTTACTGCCTCCTCCAGCAGCTCTCACTTTCTACAGGCGGCTGGTCGCCTGCTTCTGGCTTCAGGACTTTGTTACATAAAGTCTTTTAGGATGAATTATTTTTGTTAGTTGCAGCAAAAGCTTTTCTAAAAAACATTTTTATAAAAAATATTTTAAAATGTAAAAACAATACAGCAAAAATACAGCAGGCTGTTTATGTAAATTAGATATTGTTACACAGATGTTGCCATTTTGTTTATGTCGCAATGCATCCTGGGTGAATAAAATTCGCTAGGCCAGGGGTCCCCACGGCGGGTCCCCTCGGCGGGTCCCCTCGGCGGGTCCCCTCGGCGGGTCCCCTCGGCGGGTCCCCTCGGCGGGTCCCCTCGGCGGGTCCCCACGGCGGGTCCCTGAGGGCCGGCCTCCTGCATGTTCGGTCTGTCTCTGATTTAACCCACCTGGGTCCAATGATGCTCGTTAGAAGAACATTGAGATTCTGAACAGGTTGCTGGTTCCACCACGGAGAGACTGGAGCATGCAGGATGCCGGCCCTCCGGGACCCACTTGGAAGCTAACAGCGTTCAAAGCTAACAGCGTTCAAAGCTAACGGCGTTAGCTGAAGCTAACAGCGTTCAAAGCTAATGGCGTTAGCTGAAGCTAACAGCGTTCGAAGCTAACGGCGTTAGCTGAAGCTAACAGCATTAAAAGCTAACGGCGTTAGCTGAAGCTAACAGCGTTCAAAGCTAACGGCGTTAGCTGAAGCTAACAGCGTTCAAAGCTAACGGCGTTAGCTGAAGCTAACAGCGTTCAAAGCTAACGGCGTTAGCTGAAGCTAACACAGTAAACGGGTCACAAGCTGATCTCTTCAGCTCGTTCCTGCAGTTTCTCTCAGTCCAGAAGTTTCTTCACCTTCTAGGTTTTATTTGTTGCTCAGGAGAATAAATTCTAACCTGGTCAAAATGTCGTCACGTTTCTAGAATAAAGGCCATTTTGTGACAAAAACAAATTGTTTGGCCTAAAACGTCTTTTGCATAGAATAAGGTAGTAATTATTGATTGATTTGTTTATTTTCAAACATGACTTTGGCCATTATTTTGAATAATGTAACAATGTAACATTTTTCAGTAAATATGAATCAGTGAAAACTGCTTTAGGTGAAACTGACTTCATATTCAGGCCAACATTTAAACTCTCACATGAGAGGAAAGTTGTTTGTTTTGCACCTTTTGCTGAACATCAGTTCTGAACTCATTATTTATATTAACTGACACATTCGGCTGTTTTCCTCCAGTTTATTGATTGTTTCTGAGGTTCTGGGTGATTAAGATCCACTCACATGTCGTCATCGGCGCCGGTCAAACCCGTGCAGGTTCTGCGGGTCGGACTCCAGCCACACAGCGGATCCCTGGCCAGGATGCAGTCCCCGCATCGCCGGTAGCTCTGACACCGGGCCACCGGCACCGCCGTCACGCCCTCCGAGGTTCCCACATACACGAGTCCCTTCAGAACCAGAACCACACCGTGAACTGGGTGAACCATGCGGCTGGTGCAGGTGTTGTGGTGTGAGGTCTACCTTGGAGGAAGACAGGATCATGCTTTTGACCCGCTGAGGTTCCCTGAACACCTGGATCTCCTCAATGATTCGAAGGCCCTGATCCGAAGGAACCGCCTTGTGGAGGAACCCGGACTCTGGATGGAGAAGAAATGGTTCTGATCAACGCATGAGGAGTAGCAATAAAACCATCGACTGACCGACCCAGCCAGCCACTCACTGGGTTTGACCTGAGTGAGTGGCTGGCTGGCATTTAGCATTAATGTAATGTTTTTGAATTATCAGTGTAATTCACTTCTTCAAATCAGACAAAATTGGTGTCAAACGTTTGTGCTGCGTTTGTGCTGGTTTGTGCAGCAAAAATGTTCGTTTGTGCCGCTATCGTTTTGAAGATATAAAGGGATGTTTTTAGAGGTCATCAAAGGTCAACCAGCCCCCCCACTTTCTTCGAATCAGACGAAATATGTGTCAATCAACTCGGCTGCGTTTGTGCAGCAAAAATGTTCGTTTGTGCTGGTATCATTCTGAAGATATTAAGAAAAATGTTCTCCAGGGGGGGCTGCACAGTGGCGCAGTGGGTAGCGCTGTTGCCTTGCAGCAAGAAGGTCCTGGGTTCGATTCCCGGCCCGGGGTCTTTCTGCACGGAGTTTGCATGTTCTCCCTGTGCGTGCGTGGGTTCTCTCCGGGTTCTCCGGCTTCCTCCCACAGTCCAAAAACATGACTGTCAGGTTAATTGGGCTTTCCAAATTCTCCCTAGGTGTGAGTGTGTGTGTGTATGTGTGTGTGTGTGTGTGTGTGTGTGTGTGTGTGTGTGGTTGTTTGTCTTTGTGTTGCCCTGCGACAGACTGGCGACCTGTCCAGGGTGTACCCTGCCTCTCGCCCGGAACGCAGCTGGAGATTGGCACCGGCAACTCCCGACCCCGTTAGGGAGAAGGGTGACGGAAAATGGATGGATGGATGGATGGTTCTCCAGGGGTCATCAGAGGTCAACCACTCCCCTGGCCCTGCTCACATGTGCAAAAATAAATACATTTGGTGTCAATCAACTGTCCTACGTTTGTGCTGGTTTGTACAAAGTGAAAAGTGATTTTTTTTTTCTAGGCCACATCCGGACAATGTCTTTAAAGGGCTGGTTTCACCATTAATGTAGCACTGCAACTTTATTAAACTTCTACATCAGATATTTCAATACTGATTTCCTATATTAGAGCTTACTCCCAATAGCATTGCATGTCATGACAGCTCTGGCTACTTAGCATAGCCACTGATGACTGCAAATAAACTTTTCCTAGAACAGTACATTGTTGTTCTGCCATTATCACAGCGTTGAGATAATCTGCTGACTGAGTGGTTGTTAAGGGATTCACTTCACTTCTGCAGATTACAATAGCAGGAGGAGAAGCCTGAGTATTATTATTTTTTGGCACAGATGAGCTGTCTTACATCATACTGTACTAAAACAGTTAATGTTTTGGAAAATGTGTAAAGATACATTGCTTTTATGAATCTTGCATACTGCAGGCCCAAGTGGACAAACTTACCTTGATGCACTGCTCTGAAGTATTGAAAAGAAGTGTTGATGATTGCTGTCGATAATAACATTGACCTCAAAAAGGCTGAGTAGATGCCAAGCACATGTTTTATTCTTATTTTTTGTATTTCAAAAGTAAAGTTTGTCTAGTAGCGCCCTCTAGTGATCAGAAGCTAAGATACAGGTCACCGAGATTGTTTTGGGAGGTGATGTACCAACCTATTCATTTTAGATGAGACCTCATTTGAATGAATTTCTTCCATGTTAAATGTAATTATTTATGTTCATATGTTAGCAACTTACACGGCAATTTAAATGAAATTCACAGTTTCAGCATGAACAGATGTTCATTGACCTTTGATGACCTCTGGACACTTTTCTTTTAATATCTTTAAGATGATAGCTGCACAAACGAACATTTTTGCTGCACAAACACAGCTGAGTTGATTGACACCTATTTCGTCTGATTCAAAGAAAGTGGGGGGGCTGGTTGACCTTTGATGACCTCTAAAAACATTCCTTTATATCTTGAAAACAATAGCGGCACAAACAAAAATTTTTGCTGCACAAACGCAGCACAAACGTTTGACACCAATTTTGTCTGATTTGAAGAAGGTGGGGGGCCAACTTCACTCAGGTCTGGGTTTGTACTTCCCACTTGCTCCGTAACATGAGAGGAAACAGAACCGCTGCACAGACGGACTTCAAAATAAGAGCATGAATACAACACAAATGTTGAAGTTAGACGTTTAAATCTATTAAAGTTTACAAAATCAACTCTGGAAAATGTAGCTTAATGGAAGCTAAGTGTGCTAACCAATTTCAAGGTTAGCAAAAACACTGAAGTGCTAAAGAAAAGATTAGCCTAGCTACCAGCTGATTAGCAGGAACATGTCCATCTATTCAAAGTCTTTTAGAAACTTCGTCTCACCGGTGAGGAGAAACAGGACGTTGTTCGTTAGGTTGTTGCCCACCGTTGCCTTCATCACGACCACACGACTGTATTTCTGCCCAGGAAAAACGAGAACTGGTGCAACTGGTTCCACGTTCCTGCTGGTCAGGAAGTTCATCTTCACCTCAGAAAGCTGCGAGTCGGAGGAGTTTGAGAGGCCGCACTGTCAGGAGAACGAGGAGGAGCGTCATTCTGGCCGATTCACAACAATCCCAACGTTCACTTATTACCATTCACAATCAATTTAAATGGTCCCAAAATCAATAAAACAATAATAAAATCCACTGTCTGCTGGCCTCCATCCCCTAACGACGCGGGCGCTTTAACGTCACCATGGCGACGGTACAGGAACCAGTTCCTTCATTTGAGGCAAACATTTGGACTCAGGTCGTTTTTTCCTACGTCAAGCTGGACATGAGCTTCACTGCGAGCAACGTTCACAAAACGAAGAGGAAGAACTGCAGGACTGAACCGCTGAACTTTGACCTGCTTCATCCGGAAATGTCCACATTTCTCGCTAAACGACTACAAAGCCTGAATGTAGGCTGAAGACTCCTGCAGTGAAGCGCAGCGGCTGACAGGTGGCGCTCTCAGACTGGAGGAGATCAGAGTCAAGAACAACATTTATTAACTAACGTTACGCAGCTCGACGTCAGTTTGTGTTTTTATTGACCTGCAGATTGAACTCAGACAGGATGGAAGCAAACGAAGCCCAGACTGACCTCCGTCTGCTGACCTGCCAGTCAGGATGTCCTCACCTGTCCCAGGTATTTTCGTCCCGCTGGGTGTTTCAGTCGATATGTTTCCTTCTCCAGGGTCTTAAAGGTTCCGGCAAACGCGTCTCGGATGTCCTGCAGCCTAAAGGTGCAAACCGCAGACTCGGGCCGCCTGGACCTGAAAGCCAGGTTCTGGTGTTAGCCGGGTCAGTGAAAGCGCCGCCAGCAGGAATGAGACGGAGCCTCACCACTGGGAGGTGAAGACGCCATAGAACAGTGTTTTTGAGGCGTCGGCGCCCTCTGGTGGCTGCAGGGTGAACATGTCCTCCAGGATGTTGAAGGGAAGCTGTTGTGGCGGCTGGCAGAGCAGAGCAGACTTTGCGAAGGACGTCCACTTCTTCTGCAGAATCCTCTGTCCTCCGACGTCGTCCTGTGAAGCCGGCAGAGCGTTATTATCTGTGATCTGCCGTCGGGTCGCGGGTCGCTGCTCTGCGCCTCCAGAACCTTGCAGACTTGAGCCACTCTGGGAATCTGAAGCTCGTCGACGAAGCTGAACTCCTTCCCGATTTCAGAAAAGAAGAAGTAGAGTTTCTGTCCTGCCGGGTCCAACGACGCGCTCACAAATCTGGGCTCTGAAAATGCAGGAAGTGTTGACTGAAGATGAAACTCAGGTGTCTGAATGCAGATGCTCATCAGCCAATGTGAAACTTTCGCAACGTTAAACTCAAACCTCTCCGTTGGCCAGGCTGCAACCAGGATGTGTCAAAATGAGAGCAACTGTTTTCAGAAACGTTTACGACACAAAGAGGAACCGAGTCACTCCGGCTGAAATGAGGAACTATGATCTCACATTAAATGCACTTCTGAGGTTTTACTGAAATTAGGTCATGTGGCACAGATTTCTGAATGAGCAAATATTATAGGTCCTAATGTTTACGCTAAATTATAAGACTTTCTAATCTGACTGAGTGAATCTGCTAACGGGGCTGAGAGGACAGATTTCTGAATCGGACTCTTCCTGCCAGGATCCGGACGGTAACAGAGAAACTCCAGAGGTTTTATCCACTCACCCTCAAGTAAACTGATGGAGGAGTCCAGGCTGATGTCTGGGCGGCCATCTTTGCTGAGGAATCGTGAAATTTGTGGTTTGTTTCCCCTGAAGTCGGTGGTTGTGGCAGCAAAGACTTCCTGGTCTGCAAGACAAGAGAAACACTGAACACTGAGGCAGAGAGGCCTGCTGGCTATGAGGAGACATGGAGCAGGAAGGGCCCCAGCGGCGCGGACTCCGGGGCCCCAGCGGCGCGGACTCCGGGGCCCCAGCGGCGCGGACTCCGGGGCCCCAGCGGCGCGGACTCCGGGGCCCCAGAGTGGAGTCCGCTACTTCACTTTACTTTTTGTAACTCATAGATAGGATTTCTGGGCATCGCCAGGAGCCGGAGGGGCCAGTGGATTTCATCTCTTGCCTTTTGCAGAAGTCATGCATCTTTTGGCTTTCTGTGGCCAAGACCTGCAAGATCCGGAGAGACGGATCCTGAGAGACGGATCCTGAGAGACGGATCCTGAGAGACGGATCCTGAGAGACGGATCCGGAGAGACGGATCCTGAGAGACGGATCAGCTCCACAAAGTCGGAGACGAAAGGCTGTCTTGTCTTCTGCAGCTTGGAGGGAAGTTCTTTCCTCAATGAAGAGTCCGAGTGTCTGGAATCTTGTTCACAGATTTCTCAGTCATAAAATTTGGATGATGATTAAAAGAATGAAATCTTGAACACAATAAATAAGTTTCCTCTCCACTCTGGGCTCCTCTTCAGACAGTCGGGGTCTGGAGCTCCTTCACATCGAGAGGAATCAGCTCAGGTGACTCTGGCATCTTTTCTCCTCTGAAGGAGACGATTCCCTCCAGGAGGAAACCAAGGGGACGAGTCGGGACACCGGAAGGACGATGCGTCTCTGCTGGGACAGGGACGTCTGCTGAGACTGCTGGATAAGTTTAGTCTCTTCTTCGGTGGTTTCCTACGAAGAGAAGCTTCAGCCTTCCATAACAGCAGCAGAAGGGAAAGTTATCAAGCTCATCAAAAACTTGAAGAGCTTCAAGAAGGTCCAGTAACTCCAGAACCGTCAGGTCCAGATTGGGTCAGGGCCTCAGCTTGTTTACTGGTCTCACTGGACGTCTTCCAGTGAGACCAGAGTCCAACAGAGGACTGTCTTGGACCAGTTCGTGTAGAAAAAGCACTGAAACCTCTGAGTAACCGGCCCGGCCTGCAGAACTTTGTGTTCATATAAAACTCAAACTAACCGATGACGACCGTAGAGCTGCGTTCAAACGGACTGAACGGACAGCGCCCTCTACCGTCGTCCTGCTGGACCAACGATGGGCTCGTTCTCTCCACGTCCTGCAGGAGACAAACAGAAGCCGTGACCTTTGGCCTCATCCCTGCCTTTCAAAAGAGACGAAGACTCACGATGAAGGCTTGCTGAGGGCTGTAGGCGTTGCTGCCGCAGACGTACAGGTGGGTGGAGTTCATTCTCTGAACAACATGGACGAAGTTCTGACAGTCGACCTGCAGGCAGAAAGGAAAAACACAGATGGACTTGGAGCAGATGTTACTTTGGCTGATGGACCAAACTCTGAAACGTCCAGTCGGTTTAATCTGGGCCAAGGTTTGGATCCCGGTTCTGGTTCGTCTGTTTTCACAGCGACTTTCTGAGGCTTTGAGGCTGGAGGAACTCGAAGTGTTGAAGGGCAAAGGAGGAGATAAAACCATTTGAATCATCTTTGGTTAGTGAGTGCTAAACTGGTAGTTGGAGGATTTTCCACCCTGAACAACCGCAGACCATCAGGTCACGACAAACAGTTTGTCACACAGAGGAAGTCGCAGCAGCAACACCCTGTGAACTAACTAACCCCATCTGTGAGAAACACCAGCTGCTATGTGGAGTTCCACAGGGTTGTGTGCTTGGCCCAGTTCTCATCTGCGCAGACGACGCTCGGCTGCAGATCGGACCAGTTAAATCATGGTTTAGTAAAACTCAGTGCTTCCTTTAACTCTCTAATAAAACCTGAATCTAGGACTTTTCCACCCCTCATTCTGCAGAACCGACCCAACCGACCAGCTCCTGGTCCATTCTTGAATTGCTCCGTTTTTATGTTGCAGTTCAAACATTGTAATATTAGAAAAGATCATTTCAGGGTTTTCTCTGCCTGAAATCAGGCTGGGTTCTGGGTGCAATCGGACGAATCGGATCCCGTTACCTCCGGATCCTGCCCTTTGTACGCACAGTCTCCTCTGTCGCTGTCGGACGGACTCCACGTCACCTGAACGCAACAAACACCAGAGTGAGAAAGCAGGAAGAGCCGGACGCCTTCACCTGGATGACCGGGAGCTCACCTTGTGCTGCAGGCTGATGACATCACTCCGGCTGACATTCAATAAGAGGATGGCATTTCGAGCCCCAACGTAAAGGGTGGAGCTGTCGTTGCTAAGCAACAGTGTGGTGGTGTTGCTGACGTCTGTGAGGTTGAAGTGAACCAAAGGTCTTCCTGGTGAGTCTGAGGAGAAACAACACGACCGGTTGGTCTGATGAGCCAGCAGGTCATCAGAACCAGCAGTCGGCGCCGCTAGTTAAACAGCTAGCGGTGCTAATCCCAGCTAGCGGTGCTAATCCCAGCTAGCGGTGCTAATCCCAGCTAGCGGTGCTAATCCCAGCTAGCGGTGCTAATCCCAAAGCGCTAAGTAAACTTTCTGTCTGCTAGCTACACCAACATGGTGTTTAGGCTACGCTAATCCGCAAGCACTAAGGTCGGCCATATTGATAGCCACCATGTCAATGACACAACATGCAATACAGCGCGGCAGAGCGCCCTCTACAGGTTCCAGTTTGTCATTGCACTTGTAGGTTTTTTGCTTCAGGAACTGATTCATTGGTTCATTTCTGGTCACTAACTGCTGCTGATTGGAACATCAGGAGGTTTTAAACTGTTTGCTGCAATGCATTCTGGGTACAGAATAAACGCATCACAGGTGGAGAACCTGAGGAGTTTCTGTTCTGAGATTTAAATAAAAATGGCTGTTCTGTACGAAAAGAACTTTTATATGTTGCTAAGTCTTTTAAATGAAGATCGACCGGAAACCAGGTCAAATCTAAAAATGAGTCTGTCTCATCAGACGTTTAGTGGAAACTTTTAGTGAGCGTTGTGACGGAGCGAGTGTTTAACATCAGATCTGAAAACCGTGGCTGACCTCAGGTCTGCTCCACTGAGGTCTGAGACTCAGACGTGGATTAAAGGTGATCTAAAAACAGGCCAACAGAAGAAACGTCGGTTCGTCTGTCAGCTGACCCGTTCAGTGGCAGCTTCCTGTTTCTGGGGTTCTGCTCAGACAGGATGTGGTTCAAAGTGAGAGACGCTGCAGAGACGCGCTGCTTCGTCTGAGAGCCTTGAAATAATCTGCAGAGCAAATTTTATCTCACAGGAAACAAAACGCCTCTAAGTAATACGATAAAAATTAAAGACAGTAAAAAACAAATATTGATAAAAGTCCACGGGTCACGGTTTGTGAAGGAACCGTGACCCGTCTCTGGCCCGGACCCGTCTCTGGCCCTGACCCGTCTCTGTTCCGGACCCGTCTCAGGTCCTGACCCGTCTCTGTTCCGGACCCGTCTCTGGCCCGGACCCGTCTCTGGCCCTGACCCGTCTCTGTTCCTGACCCGTCTCTGGCCCTGACCCGTCTCTGTTCCGGACCTGTCTCTGGTCCTGACCCGTCTCTGTCCCTGACCCGTCTCTGGCCCTGACCCGTCTCTGGTCCTGACCCGTCTCTGGCCCTGACCCGTCTCTGTTCCGGACCCGTCTCTGGTTCCGGACCCGTCTCTGGTCCTGACCCGTCTCTGGCCCGGACCCGTCTGAAACCTCAAAATCCTTAAAAACATAGAGTCACCACTACACCTCCCTGAGGAACGCCCAGGGTTAGGGTTAGTTGATGCCATCAGTAACGTTACACCATAAATAATTAATCCAGTTGATCAGTTGAAATAAATTCATGTGGTTTCAGTTTGTGGGATTATATTGATAAGGATTTAATCTGAAAATCAATCATCTAACTGGTCTGCAAAGCTTTTTTGTTCCCTAATATTTTATAAGCTGCTTGTCTGATAAACTTATTGACTTTAATGTAGTGATTAAACACAGAAACTTTGATTAGATAAGTGTTTCTATGCTGCATGTGAAGGTTTTGTTTTAAAAAGCTGTCGGGTTTCTTGTCCAGCCGTCTGAACCGGTTTGGTTCTGAATCTTTAACGCCTGCAGAGCATCAGGAATCATTGCTCATTATAATAATCTGCTGCTAAATATATATGTTCAAATATCTTGGCCAGCTGTGGTCACGTTTTGGTTGCCGTAGCGACTGCAGGCGTTTTTCATGCAGATTTGCCTCCTTTGAAACCAGGAGTGAAGTTTGATGAAGCACATCCTGGTAATTCGTTGTTTCATGGAGCCGCTGAGCGCGGCGGCCAGGCGGGTCAGTTTGATGACTCGGTTCTGGTTCGTATTCAAACCTTTCCAGTATCGGACCCTGAAGCGTTTCCACGCGTCGCTTCCAGATCCGGCAGATTCCTCGTTTAAACCGTGAAAACAAACCGACGGCGGCGCGGTTCTCCTTCTCTGAACTTCCTGTCTCATCAGCAGAGGCGGTTCTGGTTCTGCTGGGTGTTTTCCAGTGGAGAGGAAGTGATTCCTGTCCACTGTCGCCACATGCTTGGTCAGGAGAGGAAAACCAGAAGCGCTGCTGACTGGATTGTTCTGGACTCAATAACCTGTTGTGCTGATTAAATGAACTTGAAGTGATTAAAAATGTGAGTTAAATGTTTGCATGTTTTTGCTCCAGCGTGGTGAGAACGCCTTCACTGCTCTGGGAGATGACAGCAGAGCTGGACCATGAAACTGGGCGTAGCAGCACCATTATTCACCCTGGACCCGATCCTGGAAACTAACTGCTGTCATTTTTCTGATCAGATGTTCTCCGACCCAAACGGCGGAACCACAGCGGCAGAATCAGAATCGGCTCTGATTCTGCAGGAAAACGTCAGAGAGGAAGAGAAACACTGACATTCCTTCATCCTCTGGCCTAAAGCAGCAACCTGCCGATCAGAGCCGATCAATAATCATTCACTTACTGAGCACGAAGGAGATCCGAGGAAGAGGAAGAGGAAGAGCGCGCGTGGAGCCCAGCAGGCTGAGGAAGAGGAGGGCGAGCGAAGAGGCCATGCTGCAGGTCGGGCCGGGTCCGGAGCGCAGAGCAGCAGCACTCAGAGTGACGATCAGAACAGCCGCAGCTTCCTCCCTCAGGCTGAGGTCAGAGGCGACGAAGAGGAGGAGGAGGAGGAAGAGGCAGCGCTCCAGGATGTGATGAAATGCAGCAGATAACGCGCCGCGATGCTTTCAGGAACTTTAAACACGCTTCTCTGAAAACCACTTAGAGAAAGGAGGCAGAAGTTCTGGTCCGGATCCAAACTCCGCCTCAGATTTACACACAACTTCGAGACGAAGCAGCAGAAAGGAGGCGGAGTTTCGTCTTCTGCAGAAAATCAGGAAACAATCAGAGGGAGATTGAGGAAACCGCTGCAGACGGGAGGAGAAGATCTCAGCTGAGGAGGGATGGAGGGATGGAGGAATGATGGAGGGATGATGGAGGGATGATGGAGGGATGATGGAGGGATGGTGGAGGAATGATGGAGGGAATGATGGAGGGATGATGGAGGAATGATGGAGGGATGATGGAGGAATGATGGAGGGATGATGGAGGAATGATGGAGGGATGATGGAGGGATGATGGAGGGATGATGGAGGGATGATGGAGGAATGATGGAGGGATGATGGAGGGAAAACATCCAACTATCTTCCTGTATCTCAGATAAATTTCCTGTTTCTCCTTCATTTGCTGCTCTGTTTAAATACTTTAAATTTCTGGAAACAGAAACAAATTTTCCTTCAGCTGGAAAAATGGAACTAAATATTCCAGATGTTTTTAACACAAAGAAATCCAGGTTCTGCTCTACTAAGTTGAAATCTTTGAATTTTGTATTTTCTGTAAAATTCCTGAATGTTTTGCCTCATCTTTTAATGCCAGTGCTGGTCAAATCGACTCTTTCTGTTCGGTGGATGACTGTTGTCACGGCAACAGATTGAAAGCTTCGTGCGGGCGGAGCGACACCGTCAGCTGAGTTTGACCACGAAAAGACGTCGAAACGAAAAAGAAGAAACAGCGGGAAGATTTTTACTGCTGAGCAAGAAAAGGAAGGACGGATCAAAAAATTATTTTACTGTTGTAGACAGAAACAAACGCAGCAGAGCATCGTTTTATGTGCGGTTCTTCACGCCTGGAGCCATAATGTTCGGCTTTCACAGGATGAAAAACCGAAGCACCACAGCATTTGGCCGGCAACAGAAACGTCCCATTAGCTTAAAGCAACATAGAAATGATTTAAAGCAACAGATTCACATGAGCAGAACCACCAGAACCCAACACTAAACTGCATTAAATACTCAGCTACATTTTTCTCTATGGGACGTTTTATGTTAAGATGTTCAAACAGTGGGCGTGTCTCTGCTCCCTGATTGGACAGAGACCAGGAAGTCCTGCGGCTGTGGGCGTCCTGGTCTAGGACTGGATGTAGAAACTGGTTAGGTCCGGAAGGTTCTGAAGATTTAGCGGGTCAGAAACGTCGTCAACACAGTGGGAAGAGCAACCAACTGAAGAAGAAGAAACGGTGATGTTGGATATTTTATTCCTAAACGAATCGACTGCATTGATTTTTCTCACATCAGGACATTTTGTATAAAACCTGAAATATTTGTGAACGTTGGACTGAAAACATCTTCAGATTTGTTTCTCTCCGGGTTTAATCCAAAGTCTTTGGGAGTTCATGGGAATATAAAGAATCTGATTGGTTCCTCCTCCGTCCAATCAGACACTGCGTTGATCCTCCAACTCTACCGTCTGAACTTTGACCCCAGCTTTGAGTTCTGTCCAGTGTGTCCATGAGCAAGGCACAGAATCCCATGGTGCCAGCAGGGGGCGCTATAAGGCCACCAGCAGCAGGTTTGGATCCTGAATGTTTGTGTGACGCTGCTGAGCAAGGCACTGAGGTGGTCGGTTTCCAGCTGGAGATCCTGCGAGACCAGATCCGACGACAGGAAGTCATCTTCATCATCACCTTCATCATCACCTTCATCATCACCTTCGGCCGCTGCGTCCAGCAGCAGCTCGGCGTCTCCGGGGTTAAAGCGGAGGCGACGACTCGAACTTTGGTGGAACCGCCGGCCGACTTGGACGAAGAGGAGGTCGTCTGCAAACACAGAGTTTAGCTGCTTAGCATTAGCTTCCGCTAATATATTTAGTAGTTTAGCGTTAGCTTCTGCTAATTTAATGATTCATTGGTTTAGCGATAGCGTCTGCTATTGCTTTATGTATACAGCGATAGCTTTCACTCGTTTTTGCTTAGCTTAGCTCTTTACTGTTAGCTTCTGGAAATTTTTATGTTCTAGTGTTAGCTTTCGCTACTTCTGTGTTTAGCGATGTAGCGTTGGCATCCACACATTTTTAAAACATTTTTTAAAATTTTGTTTTTAGCAGAGCTGAGATTCTCATCTAGCAAGTTAGTTGTTAGTGAGCCCAACCTTTGGTTAGCTGCCGCTAATAACCGCTGCTCACTTTATTGAAAACCATACATTCTCCATTACAATCCTGGCAGCCATTTTTAAAAATGGCCGACAGAAATTGAAAGCACAAGATAAAAAAAAAAAAGATTTGTATGATTCAAAATACGTAGGTTATGATTCGACTCCAAACATTCACCATTTTACGGCAAAAATAAGCTTTGAAAAATCTAAAAAATATCAATAAATCTGATTTCTGTGGGTTCAGTTATGTCTGCATTGATACCAAGATCTTGTTGATGTTTCCAAACAGGAAGATCCTTCGACTCCCGATCAGAACCGTCTTTGGACTGAAAACCGTCTCTACCAGAACCGGCCCAGTTGGAACCGCGATGTGATTGGCAGAAATGGATGGGCGACAAATTCTGAGCAGGTCGGTTTGACATTTACGTGGAAATATTTAAAGGGCCGGTGTCGTGCTTTCCAGGCACACGGTGCCATTTTAAAACACAATCTAATAACTGAGTGACCTTCAGTTGATACATAAAACCCAGATTACATGTGACTGAAGACATTTGACTTCCTGACTTGACGCTTTGAAATTGGGCCTCTGTCTTTTTAAAAACTCTTGCTCTTTATGAAGCTCCGCCTCCAGACGTCATCCCAGAATGCAACACTTCAGGTTTGTGTTTGATGAGTGAAAAACTTTAGAACAGCTTGGAAAGATAAAAAAAAGGATTTTATACACCAGAGAGTGCTCCAAAAGCAGGAAGTGGACTACAGCACAGGGCATTCTGGGTAACCAAAGCTAACATGCTAGCCTAGGGCTAACATGCTAGCCTAGCGCTAGCAGCAGAAATGGCTCCTGGTCTTCAGCCAAAGACTAAAGAGAAATCCTCCAGCACTAAACTCTGACGCCTCCATCTTGTTCCATCTGGTGAAACAGGAAGTTGCTCTCAGCGTCTTCAGAGGTTTTAGTGTCGTTTCCTCCAGTGGTTGTTGGTGCAGCGCCCCCACAGGCCAGGAGGGGAACAGGCTGGTTTGGGTCAGAACCACAGCAGCTGCAGGTGGAGCAGATGTTCTGGTTCCAGTAGAACCGGGTCGACCGGACCATCAGGAGGAGAACATGTTTAATCTGCTTTATGTTTTGGTCCAATAAACGTTGTGAGTCAGGGACCCTCATTTACTGTTGTTCATCAGAAAGTTGGCTGAAAGGAAAACCTGTCAGCAGTGGCAGCTGCATGATGCTGTCCAGGTGGATTATGGGTACCTGTGAGGACCGGCTGCAGGCGCCACGGCGCCCTGCCCATCCGGCTTGGTGCTGGAGGCGTAGCCGCTCTCTGATGGGTGGAAAGGCTGAGAGGGCGGAGCCAGTGGGTGGGGCTTCTTGGGTACGATGGGCTTTAGTGGAACAGAAACCTGAAGACAGGAAGAAGTTTGAGGTCGGATCAGAAAAACGTTCATAAAGCAGATGATTCACTAACTGTTGATTGGTTCACTACATACTAATGCTGTTGCTATGGCAACTACATTTCCATCAATCAGCAGACCTGAACCTCTAGAGTCTACCATGATCACATGATCCAGTCCGGCCAATCAGACCAGCAGCTGAGCGGCGTACCTGTGCAGGTGGGTCAGGGGGGAGGGGCTTGTTGGGCGGGGCAGGTCGGCTCGCCGGCGGCTGAAAGGTTAGTGAGGAGGAAGAGGAGAAGAGTGAAGATGGAAAGGCCGCATGCAGACAGAACCGGGTCGGGCTGAAGAGCGGTTGCCATAGCAACACAGACTGAGGGTTAAAACTGAGACTGACGACAACTGAAACTGAAAGCTCAGAAATAAATAAATGATGACTGAAGTGACTTTATAATATTAGTAACATTAGTTTTAAAGCAGCCTGGATGTAAACCGGTGGGTCAGACGGGTAGACTGCAGGTGAGCCTACCTGGTTGCCGGGGGCGACAGGGTCAGGGGGCAGAGGCTTGGTGGGGGCAGCTGGTCGCGCTTTAACCAGCTGAAGCAGCAGAAATGAAAGCAAGAAGAAGAGCAGGTCAAAGGTCAGGAGGAGGAGATGAAGGAGCAGTTACCCTCTCACCGACACAGAATTTATTTCTAGATCCGTGAAGTGAAAATCTATTTAAAGTTTCTGAACCAATCGAGTTCTGAGCATCGACTCCATCAGAGAGTCGATGTTCTCTGATGGAGAGTTTACCGATTCAGTAATTCAGTAGTCCTGGATCCCCAGCACTCCGTCCGGGGACCCAGATGGAGCGCCGGGGACCCAGATGGAGGGCCGGGGACCCAGATGGAGCGCCGGGGACCTGGCGCTCCGGCCGGGTACTGGGGCCCAGAACTCTGGGCCCCAGTACTCTGGGCCCCAGTACCCGGCACTCCGGCCAGGGACCCGGCTCTGGGCCCCAGTACTGATCCCAGGGGCCCCATCAGTGCGATGTAATGAACCTGGTGGGTCAGTCACACCATGTGACCAGAAAAAGTCAAATTAATGACCTTGATTTCTTTTATTGTTGTGTTTTTACAATGTAAAGCATTTTGAATTGCTTGTTGCTTAAATGTACCATGTAAATAAACTTAAATGATTAATGAACTTTATTAACCCATTAGTGACCGTAACGGCCCCGTTGATGACCCCGTGGTGACCTTAGTGGTCCGATTATTGACCTTTAGGACCCTATTTGGTCTGATTGGTCCACTAGCTCCTGTCAGGCTAACCGTCTCTGTTAGCCTTCCATGCTAATAAGGACATGACGGGCCCATTAGCAGCACTAATGACCCCGTGGTGACCTTACTGGCCCCATCGGTGTGACTGTTCTGATCGCAGATCAGAAACGTTTTATTCCCGCTCATGTTCAGATTGATAAAAACTTTTGGGACGAAACATGAAGAACCAAGAGAGAAAGTTCAGTTCCTTCTGCTGCAGAAATGAACTGATTCATTCAATAATTGTTCAAATCAAACTGTTCTTCAAAACTTCAGACCATGAAATCAATGTTCAGATCAGATGACCGTAATCCGATTAAACACACAAACATCCAAACAACCAAAGTTTGACGAGATGGATGCAGGTGAAACGTTTGAGCTGCTAAATGTTATATATCAACTGATATTCTGCTTTTCTCAAGTTAAATCATAAAACATTGAACTTTTTCAGCTGTTGAAAGTCTTTGTTTGATATAGAAAATAAACATTTTCCCATCATTTTATAAACAATCCCACATGAAAACAACACAGACGCCTGGACCGAGACGACGAGTCACAAACTACAGAGCAGCAGCTGAGAGGCAGCGGGACGCAGACACACCGAACGGCCAGGTGTTGGTTACCTGCTGCGGGGGTGTTAGGGCGGGGTCGGGGGGGAGGGGCTTAGTGGGAGGAGCAGGCCTGTCATGAACCTGATTGGAGAGAAAACAGGAAGCAGAGGCAGAAAGCAGCAGCAGCATTAATAAAAGAGAAAGGGAAGCAGACGCCGCTTCGCCGTTTCATTTCCTCCCACGAGCCTCGGACCCGACCGGTCGGACCGGAGGAGGAGCCTCGGACCCGACCGGTCGGACCGGAGGAGGAGCCTCGGACCCGACCGGTCGGACCGGAGGAGGAGCCTCGGACCCGACCGGTCGGACCGGAGGAGGAGCCTCGGACCCGACCGGTCGGATTGGAGGAGGAGCCTCGGACCCGACCGGTCGGACCGGAGGAGGAGCCTCGGACCCGACCGGTCGGACCGGAGGAGGAGCCTCGGACCCGACCTGTCGGACCGGAGGAGGAGCCTCGGACCCGACCGGTCGGACCGGAGGAGGAGCCTCGGACCCGACCGGTCGGACCGGAGGAGGAGCCTCGGACCCGACCGGTCGGACCGGAGGAGGAGCCTCGGACCCGACCGGTCGGACCGGAGGAGGAGCCTCGGACCCGACCGGTCGGACCGGAGGAGGAGCCTCGGACCCGACCGGTCGGACCGGAGGAACCTCGGATCTGAATGTGTTCTTTCAGTCTGTGCTCCAGGTACAGATCAATCGATCACTAAGTTAACAACTATTTCAATAAGTGATGAATCAGATTAACTGGAAACAAAGTGAGCTAACAAAGCTGCATGTTTATGACCGTCTCCATAGCAACGTATCTGAATCCAGCAGGAAACTAACGTTGGTAAAACGTTGGTCTTACTGATCCACCTGTAACCTGGAGCAGATATGAAACACCTGGTTACCATGGAGACCGAACCCAAAGCAACCAGGAGAGAAAACGGTTCACTGCTGCTTAAATCAGCGTGGTGAAGGCCAACTGCGCCCCCTGCTGGTGTTACCCGCTACAGTTCTGCTGAGTCTCTGTGGAAATGGACCCATAGGACCAGAACCTGAAGACATTCTGCTTCCAGTTTAAAGGTCATGAACCCCAGCCTCTCCTCCAGCCAGCGCTCAGTGTGTGTGGTGGCGTTGTCATGGTTACCTCTTTGCGAGGCGGCGCCAGCACGTCGGACTGCGGGTTCAGGTGGTACCGCAGCGGTCGGACCTGCTCTCCGTTGCGACCGTCTACTCGCTCCATCGCCGGCGTCCTGGGCAACATGAAGGACGGTTGTCATGGTTACACCGTGGCGGTCAGGAAGTTGCGCCAGAACCGGCAACGGTCCGGATCCGCTCTGGGTTTCATGTTGTTAGTTTAGCAGGAAACACAACATCATGCTAACTATCCGGCTACAGATGGAACAGGTTCATTCTCAGATCGCTGAGGAACTTAAAGCTGCACTGAAGGGCTCAACACTGAGGACTTCATTACCCAGAATGCCCTCTGCTCTGATCAGGATCCATACTGGGATCTTTGTGAGTGCAGCTTTAAGTAGATTTACAGCAGGTGTGATCACGTCAGTCAGGGAGGTGAAGATTTAAAAGTACAGATCGTCGGGTGGAGCGAGTACGTCTGAGCAGTCAGCATGTTACCAGCGAGGTGTTCAAACTTTATTTCTGGATCGCTACAATCATTGCTAACAGTTTAGATGTTAGTTGCTAAGCTAGCAGGGCAATTACCATGTTAGCGTCGAAATGCTAACAAGCGTAATAGTTATTTCACTCTGAAAACATCGACTTCATACGACCGGGCGATGGAATAACACGTTAGACATGGATGGAATCATTTCCATCCATGAACGTTAGCAACCTGGAGCTAAGCTAAAGTAAAATGGAGACTTTACTGGTTGAAGACTGGCAGAGCAGGAGACGCGCCGCCACCTTGTGGTGTAACTTGGTACAACATCTCAATTCAATACTTTGACCCCCTTTAATTTGATTAAATCATCAATAAAACAAAACAATTTGATCAGTTTGTTACATGTTGGATTCATGTTAATGTGTATTTATATTTATCATGATGATCACATCAATTTATTCAAATAACATTAACAGACTTTCCTTCAGTCCAACGAGGTCTGTATGTAAATATATGAACCTGTATGGATTACAGAAATTCTGCAATAAATTCAAACAATTCAGTTTTTTAAGGGAAACTGGAGCCTGGCTGCTGGTAGGATACTGAGCGCTCACAGATACTCCAGACGACCACTGAGCCTACAGAACCATCTGCTGAGCAGAACCCGGCAGAACCCGGCAGGTCCAGCAGTACCTGCAGACGTGGGCGGGTTCAAACTCCAAACCCCACAGCTCAGAGTCAGCCACACTGCATTGTGGGTAAGAGCAGAGTTATGCGTGACGTTTGTGTGTGTGTGTGTGTGTGTGTGTGTGTGTGTGTGTGTGTGTGTGTGTGTTGGGTCAGCGGTACCGGTTGTGCTGCCGGGCCTTGTGGAACGGGCTGTTGGGTCCGAGGCAGCAGAGCGTCCGGCGGAAACGGGGGAAGCGCAGAGCGAGGAAGAGGAGCACCACGGGCAGGATGAAGAAGAAGATGAGGAGCAGGGCGACCCGGACCGGATCGGACTCTGAGCACAGAAACAGGCGGGTCAGCAGCGGAACCGGAGCCGGTTCTGGTTCTGGTTCTGACGGGGAAGCACCTGCAGCGGCGGCGGCCGGGCCGCTGTCCACGCTGCCGCCGCGTCCAGAGAAGCGGCAGTCAGGAGGAGCCCAGCCGGCGTCGCAGTGGCACTTCCTGTTGCTGTTACACACCTGAGGCAGGTAGACAGGAACCGCCGATCACATGACGCATCCAGATCGAGACTGATGCAGCCAAACATTTTTTATTAAAAACCCACATTTACTCTGAGGTCCAAAAAGGAAAAATCCAAACTTGTTTCTTCCATTTTCCATGAAATCAGACGTTTTATAAATAATGTTAAATATTTTTTCCCTGTTTTTTTACATAAATAAAAATAATAAACACTTTAAAAAACAGTTTAGATCTCAAAATACTTGCATATAAATTAAATTAAACGTTTATTTACTGTAGAATATTTAATCTGTCTTGACTGCAGGACATTAATTCACTCATAATAATAAATGTATTAATTGTCCATTTTAATTGTAAACCAACATGTTTTGATTTTAGGATGTTTTGGTATTATTTGCTCTATTTCATTTTGAAAAACGTGAATAAAAACTGAATGAATTGATGAACAAAATAAAAATATTAATATTTATTTAAAACCTATCAAAACATATTTTGTCTATAAGAGTGAATTAATTTGATAACTGATTTCGGGTTTTGATGTATTTTCCGTTCTGCAGGTTTTCAGGACTCTGTGGTGATTTGAGGACAGCATTCATGACAAACAGATGCTTCCTGCATGGATCTGGTTTTACTGATTTGTGATGCGTTTTTTACTGAATTATTTTATTTTGAAGCCTGAAATGGTGTGACTCACTCCATGACCGCTGCACTTCCTGCGACATTCTTCCACGCCAAACACGGACGCATCCTCACATTTCTGATTCAAACAAGCCTACAAACAATGATATTATTAAGAATAAGAAGAAGAAATATTATTATTACATGCAAAAAAATAAGTATCTTTATCATAAACTACACTTTCATACTGAATACTGTAAAAATCTCACTTCTCATCACTGAATGTAACTTTTTAAAACCGAATGAGAAAGAAAACCTGAACCAGTAGAAACAAGTTAGCCTGTAGGCCAATCGGATCTAAGATGATCTAAGATGAAGTCTGATTGGCTGAGCGGGGAGGAAGTGCCCTCTGACCTTGCCGGGCCCGCAGGCGGTGCCCTGGGCCACGGTGGCCGGGTCGGACACGTCGTCGTCCAGGTGGAAGAACGTCCCTCTGCAGACCAGGTCGCTGTGGTTGAAGCGGACGGTCAGGATCTGGGCGATGCTGCCCAGCAGGGGGCGCTCCGTCCCACCCTGACACTGGATCCTGCCGCACAGAACGTCTCTGAAGCAACAAGAGACACAGACGGATGAACCCGGAACACTGAGGCATCGTGGGATATGTAGGCGGAGCAGATCCGCGTTCACTCACGGGTTGGAACAGGGGATGTAAGAGCCGTTGGCCAGCTGACCGCAGTTTCCATATTTATTTCCCTGTTTGTTGACGGATGAGAAGCACACGGCTGGAGCGCTGCTGGCATCTGGACACACAGAACCAGAACCAACTGGGTTCAGATGGAAGCTGCTAAAGCTAACTGGGTCCAGTTGGAGTGGTGTTGCTACTTTTACTGGAATCACTCTGAACTGGTTTTCTTACTGTTCCCCCACAGCATCTGGCACTGGGAATCCATATCGGCGCAGACTCCTCCGTAGCAGTAGGAGGCGCCGTTCCGGCAGGCCTCTCCGTTCTGCAGGAACACGTTGGGGGGGCAGTGAGGGGAGGAGCCTGTGCAGTACTCAGGTAGGTCGCACTCTCCCAGCGGCTCACGGCACATCGAGCCCGCCGCGCGCATCTGAACCCAAGAAGAAGAAGCGTTAGTGAGATTCTGGTTGAACCAGACGGGTTTTATTTGTGGCCCTGGAGCCCGGCTCACCTTACAATCCTCACAGCAGATGCCGTCTGAGGAGCACTGAGCTCCAGGAACCAGCTGGCAGGTGGAGGCGTTACAGCACGGGTCATCACACTCCTGACCAATCAGAGCGCAGCGTCAGAACCAGATGCCGATTCACAATTTAATGATGCAATTATTACTGATGTATTGAGGTGGGCTGGTGAATAATTAAGCTGCATGGGAGAATACTAAAGAGTGCAGGTGCGTATTTCAGTGTACAGGTGTGTACCTCCAGCAGGCCGCAGTCACACTCCTCTCCTTTCTCCACGTACAGGTTCCCGCAGCGCGGCCCGCCCAGCAGCCGGTCGGGCTGCGGCACGTTGAACAGACACATGCCGCCGCCGTGCAGCAGGCTGACGGAGAGATCTGCGGCGCTGCAGCTGCTGAACTGCTGCCCCGGCATGAAGCTGAGGTCAGAGGTGAACAGGTGAGCCACAACACAGGCAGATCAGACAAGCTAATCCTGTTAGCCACGGCCAGCAGCCACGCAGGTCAGCAAACACTTCCTACTCAGACAGGAAGGTTCTGCACTACCTGCTCAAAAACTCATCAAGCTGCACCTGTAGGAAGGCCTTTTAGGGTTTATTTGACCTTTGACCTTCTATCAGATGAGATTTTAACAATCAGCACTAATAGCTGTTAGCATTAATAGCGATTTGCTAAATTTGGACTAGATGCACCGGTCTGACGTTAATATCTGAATCAGTCCCGACATGTAAAAATTCTCGAGGGCAGATCTATTCAGTCTAATTCTATGCTGCATTTATTTTACTTTATATTTATTTTTCTAATTGCCCTTTGAGCCATTTGAAAGAAAGCTTGTTGCAGTTTATTTCACATGTCTGACTAGGTGAGTTAGCATATTGCTTTGTCAGTTTATGATTTATTTTACATTAGCTGGTGCTAATGTAAAATAGTTAATAGCAGTTAATTTTACACTAAGCTAATGCTAACACCAGAACTAGAACCAACTGCACCAACTGAACAAGTTAAAGTTTTTTTTACATGTTTGACCAGCATGTGTAGCTGGTTAAACATGCTGGTATCTAAGTGAGCTGTACTGGTGCAGAGTTGCCACATAAATGTAAATATATGTACATTTGTGTCTGTTTAAAAATAAAACTTTAAGTCAATTCATTTCTGAATCAACACGCTGCAGCGTGACAAGCTTGTTTTAGCTGTCAAGTTGTCAACACAACAGTCATGTTAACATAGTTGTTAAGTTGTGGCGGGCTCCACAGCTCGATAACCAGCCGCCAAGCTGTCAACATAAGGCGCTAAATACACGTGAAATATAACAGAAAACGAGACGCAGTGCTTTGCTACACAATGTCAACACTACAAGAACTATATGACTAGGTCAGCAAGAAGTTTTAGTAAAACAGCAAGGAAGAGGGAAGTAGATCAGTTACGCTAGTTTGACTATGACAAACTTAACATGTAGATGTGCTGTGGAATTCAGTATGTTTTGGTTAATTTAAAACATAAAATAAGGCAACCAAAAAACCAACTCTGACAGATCATTGGTACGCAGGGGTTTAAATTAGCTTATGTACTACTGCTGTCTGTTAGCTTAGCTAATAGCAGCGGTAGTTAGTTGCAGCGGTAGCTAGTAGCAGCAGTAGCTAATAGCAGTGGTAGCTAATAGCAGCGGTAGCTAATAGCAGCGGTAGCTAATAGCAGTAGTAGCTAATAGCAGCGGAGGCTAATCTACTACAGTGATCACTTATTAATAATTGCTAGATAAACATGACGCCTGAAAACATGAAACTGACGGACTGAATGTTCTGCTCTTTGTGCAGGAAATGTTTGGGAATCATTAGTGGTGTTGTTGTTGGTTGCTATGGTGATGAGTCTGTGTGAAGCATAGCAACACAGAAAGCAGGACTGAGGAAATTGAGTTGTTTTGAGTTATCCTTTCATAGCTACATCTCCAGGTGTCATTTAGCTAACGGTTCTACTGCGGCGGCGCCGCTACAGAGGGAGAGAAGAAGAATCAGCTTTTTGCCCTCCGTTATGTGAAACAATAACATGCAACGTGACTATTGGATCGATGGTAAACCAGATATCGGTGTTGGAAGTGAAATAAGTGCCTCTGTAGACTGAAAGGTTCTGGTTCTGACCCGGTGGACGGCTCCATGATGCATCCTCCCAGGCGCGGCTCGTTGTCGCAGGAGCAGCGGCGCTCGGCCGTGTCGTGCCTCATGCCCAGGTTGTGTCCGAGCTCGTGGGCGACGGTGGAGGCCACGCCCAGAACGCTGACCAGGTGGTCCTGAGGAACAGAGCCAGGTCAGACAGGAAGTGGGCGGGTCAAACAGGAAGTAGACAGGAGCGGGTCTCACCACGTTGACGCCTCCGGATCGGTCCCTGGAGCACATGGAGGACTGGGACGCCATTCCCACGGTGGTACCGTCAAACGACTCGCCCCTGTTCGGGTCAGACAGAGCTCAGGTCCGGACCGGACTCTCTCAGGTCCAGATTGGACTGTCTAAGGACTGGACCGACTCTTTCAGCTCTATTTAACCCAACCGCGGCTTCAATGATCAATAATGGACCGTTTATAAACTCACAGTGGGTCTGTTGGGCCGGCGTCCTGCAGGTTTTAGTCCCTCCTTGGTTTAACCTTGGCCTGCCTTGGCCTGTAAGGATCCAGTGACGGCTCCTTGCAGGCCAAAGGGGACCTTGACCTCTGACCTGCTGCTCCCAGCAGGGAGAGACTGAAACCTGCAGGGCGCCGGCCGCCAGGACCCACCTTGGGTTCCCCGGTGTTCAGAGACCCAGCTCTGGCAGATTCCACATATAAGCAGAATGACAAAATGATTAATTGTGATGAATCGATTATTCATTAACTGGAACATAAATGCTGTAAAGCAAATGGGATTAAATCTTTTAAGATGAAAAACCTTTTCAGTGTGTAAACCTGTCTCACCTGAACTCTCTGGTTTATATCCTGCTCAATAAATCTTCAGTTAAGCCCCTTTTGCATCCAATTATTAATCTGTTAATCCAATAATAATCCCCAGATCAGCTCTATGCTGTATTAATGCTCAGCATTAGGAGGATTTAAAGCTGCAGATTCTTCCTCTGTTATTTCCTCTCAGGTAACAAATATCGAATTTGTCATTAAAAAGTGATTTGCTTGAACTGTTTGAACGAATCTGTAGTAGTAAAGTAAGGTGACACGGTTTCATTAAGGAAACACAGAATGTGCTGATTTTTAAGTTGATGACTAAATGAATCCTTAGTTGTTTGTTGAAAAGCCCAAAACTTTCAAGGATTTTAAGGCATCTCTTTATGACTGTTCAAAAACTTTCCCGGACCTTGGAATCATTTTGTTAAATGGTGGGAACATTTCAACCCTCCAAAGCCTGGAGGACTAAAACAATCCAGGAGCTTTTATTCTGAAGGCGTACATAGGCCTGTCGCGATAAACGATAAATCAATTAATCGCACGATAAATTAAAACTATCGACCTCATTTTAATTATCGATTATATCGTTTCTTCCTTCTTTTTTCTCTGACTGTTGATGACACTGAATGAAAAAAGGCTCAACTCTCCACTTCCTCCCTTCCTTCCTTCCTTCCTCCCTTCCTTCCTTCCTTAGTGTAATGCCCAGCGCGCGCTGCACCATCTTATGTCGCGGATTGTCGGCCCATTATCAAACCCTGAGAGACACATTAGCCGACAGAAATCCTCGCTATAACGGTTCGATCAAACCGTGTTGTGTCCAACAATGGACACAAAATAATAAGTCCAGTTCACTAACTTTGAAACCAGGCATTAATCGATTCCTTACTACAATCTACCTGCAATGCATGTAGCTAGTGTCAGTCTGACTGAATGAAAATCATTATAACTATTTATGTCACGTTAACGGAGAACAGCTGAAAAGTTACCGGGTTTTCTGGTAGAAATTTCGCTCCAACTCCTCCCCTAGTTATTGATATTTTCTTTGCATGAACTGTTGAATAAACATTCATGTTGTTTCCGATGTCTGCTGGACTTCGGGTTGCACCGTGTCAGCTGTTCGGGATTCCCTCCGTGTTTCCCTCAGAAAGCAGGAGGGGAATCCGCGCTTTCTGATTGGCTACCGGTCACATTCAACAGGCTGCGTCACTCTCCCAGTCTGGATAAATCCTTGATTTAGATCATAGCGGCACAACGATCTACCGTAACACACAACACTAGTGACGATCTCAGAACGAAGAACGTTCTAAGATTGTCGTTCAGGGTAAAAAATCCTGCAGTTTGAACTATTGATCAGGCAGTGGGATGTCTTCTCTATTTAAATCTAATGATTACTGAAGGCCAATAAACTATACAGACTTCATAATCTGCACTCTTTTGGTTGAATGCAGTGTTTATTTCCACTTTGGTTTTATGTTGTTTAGTTTTTATTCAAGTACATTTATTGTTAATGGAAACTAAGAATCTATTTTATTTTTGGTTTTGGTTGTTTTATTTATTTTGTGTATCAGTCCCAGTGTTAAGTGTCTTTAAAGTAAAGTGTTTCCATCTTTGGCAGGAAATCACATGAATTATTACGTAATTTCCATTAAATCAATGTAAAAAGGTCTTCAAACAATATTATCGTTTATCGCAATAATTTTTGAGACAATTTATCGCCCAGCAAAATCTGTTATGGTGACAGGCCTAGGCGTACATGATGAGCTGGGCGTTGTCATGGCGAAGGCGTGGCAGCAGCTCTCTGCTCCTCCATTCCAGGAAGTTGTTGAGCGTTTCGGTGGCACTCCTCTCCACCCGGATCTTATCGCGGTCGCTCCAGACCTCCAGGCCCGTCAGCGCCACCCGGACCTTCAGCGGCCGGTAGAACTGAAACAGAGAGTGGGGCGGTTCTGTTGGACCGGAGCGGGCCGGAGCGGAGCGGGCCGGAGCGGAGCGGGACTCACCCAGTCCACCTGGTTGGCCACGTCCAGCAGCCGGTACACGATGGTCTGGTTGTTCCTCTGGTAGTTCAGAAACTGGAGGGAAAACTTTTTTTTAGAAAATCTTAGAAAATGTCTGGAGGAAGCGAAGGAATTTCTGAGCTCCAAAAGTCAAACAATTTGGAGAAAAAATTAGGAAATCTTGACATTGATCTCACAAATTGTCTAGAAAAATTATCTAAAAAGAAAAAAAAAGAGTTGGAAATCTTCCGGTTTTTGTAGAAACCTTCTGAGACGGAGCCTCACTGACCTCCTGATGGTCCGCCACCAGCACCAGCTCCACGTGTTTGGTCTCAGACAGGATGTCTCTTTTGGTCTGCGGGGAAACGGTGCGGGGTCAGAGGTCAGAGGTCAGAACAGGAGCATGCAGAATAACGGCGGCTCACCCGCCGGCCGACGTTGCGGCTGGAGGACGGAGAACTGGGCGTGTGCGGCACGGCGCAGCCCGCCGCCGTGGCGCCCTCCAGAGGACCGGCAGAGAACAGCAGGTGAATGTCTTCCTCCTCTGCTCCTCCTCCCGGCTCCTGCAGCCGCGCCCTGACCTCCGGCTGCAGCTCCAAGGTCACGGAGGAGTTGAGGACGATTACACCGCTGCAGGAAAGAAGAAGCCACAGAAGAAGAAGCGATTGATGTCATGAGTTAAACTTCCTCCGTCGCAGGCTGAGCAGGGAAGAAACCTCAGATTAAATCAGAGGCTGGATCCAGTCAGAGCAGCGCCTCCCGGTGGCCGCGTGTCGAAACAGCGGCGCTGGCTCTCAGTGGTTCTTTTTACCAAACCAAAATAAGGCATGTTGTTTCAGCATCTCAGAGCTGAAACACCTGAACTTTGACCCCAAAGCCTCCTCATCAATTGCCAAATCTGAAAAGCAGGAAGTTCAAACTTTCTCAAGCCAGAAATTGCACAATCTGCTCTGTAGTGAGTGACGTTAAAAACATTTCTGTTCGTATTACTCATCTGTTTTTCTGCACCAACATGCTGTAAATACTTTCAATAATTAATACACATTCTGTAAATTTGGAAATTGATCTGACTCAGCTGCATTCCTTGGATTAGTCCCATATTTCCATTCCTAGTAGCTGTACAGTATATTATTATTGTTGAACTTTTTGTTTAGATTTTTACTGTTTTTGTGTGAACCTTTAACCGGACGCTGCTGCTGAGTCAGCGAGGCAACAGAAGCTGTTTCCATTCTAATCCAGGACTTTTCTCCAGCTTAAAGTCAGTTTGGGTTTATTTGGGTTTTCGCTGCTGCTGAAGGGTTCAGAACGTCGACTGTTCCCGTCTCGGTTTTGGTTCTGGTGTTGTCACCGTTGGAGGGATTATCTGAGGATTTCTGTGTTTCCAGCTAATCTGAATAATCCCAGCTGAGCACAAAAAGCTCCACATCATATCTGTAACAGTTTCCGGTGTGGCGAGTCGCTCCGGCCCGAAAACCTCAAACCCTCTGGTCCTGCTGCAGGTCAGAGGTTTGCTAATCGGATCAGCTAGACCTGCAGGAGAACTGGGACGCAAACGCCCAGAAATACAAAGAGCTGGTGAACTAATGTGAACAGAACTCTGGTCCTGCACCGGCCCGCCTGCAGGTTCTTGATCTGAGTGACTCAGCGGAACCGAGCTGGAATGGACGAGTCGGCAGATTTCTGCAGCGTCAGCAGAACCGGATCGATGTTGGGAAACCAGAGAAACTTCCTGAGCCCAACAGCAAGAGGCTGAACGCAGAAATGCAACGGTTTCATTCATTGGGATTATTAATCTGTCTGAACAAACCAGAACCAGAACTTTCCCGTTAAACATGTCCACCCATGCCTTTTCATTTGGAGTATTAAAATATTCAGTCATATTTTAGTCATAAAGACCAGAACTGATCTGTAATCAGTGGTTGTTTATAAGTGCCAATTACAAATGTTAGCTCCTCTAATTAAAAATTGCTACACCTTTGTGTGATTAAGTGGAAGCTAATGCTAAAGCTATTCTAGCATAGTATTTAGTGGAAGTTAATGCAAAAGCTATACCTTTGCATAGTTATTTAGTGGAAGCTAATGCTAAACTATTCTAGCGTAGTATTTAGTGGAAGCTAATGCTAAAGCTATACTAGCATAGTATTTAGTGGAAGCTAATGCTAAAGCGCTAACAGTATTTCCGCTGACGCATGTTTTAATTTTTCAGCATTGACATCAATCAAGGCTGGAAAATATCAGAAGATTAACCGTTTATTTCCTCAGACAGAGCGGGACCAGAACCTGGGCTGTGTTCGGATCGGACTCCGGGGCGGTACTGACCGGAGTCCGGAGCAGGTGCTCAGAGCCGCTCTGGACCGCGGAAATCCCCGGATGCTGCCGTGGTAATAGCAGTGAGTCTGCAGGCGACACAAACGCATCGACATCAGTCACAGCCGGAGAACCTGAAGGGACCGCGGTGCGTTCACTGACTCACCACAGGCTCGGCCGGCAAAGACACTCCGGTTCCGTTGGGGAGGTAGAAGAAGATGTTGGGCGGTCTGGGGAGCAGGTTGCTGCGGGAACAGAGAGGGTTCTGAATGGGTCCAGACGGGCAGCGTACTGGTGCTGGTACCATGCTGGTAGCGAGGCCAGGACAGTACCGGTACTTACTGGTTCTTCTCCAGGTCCAGCAGGAGGCGCTGTCCTCCCACCTCCAGCTCGCACAGCAGCCTGTCGGGATGGCCGTCCTGAAAACACACAAAACGGGTCAGAACCAGAACACATGCCAACCCACAACCCAACACAAGGGTCAGAGGTCAATCTGAACCAGAACACATGCCAACTTAATGACTTACAAACTTATTCTCAGGTGATTTTGATTGCATTTTTTTTTTTACAATTGCAAACTTGGTTCTGGATCCTTTAGAACCGGGCTCAAAACTTTCCTTTCTGTTTGAACTGATAGCTCAGATCATCCCGAGCTACGTCACTAGCTATGCTGCTGCAGGTTTAGGCTGCTGGAGGACAAACTGTCCACTCCTCACTCTGCTTCTTTCTCCTACTACTCTCCAGTTTTTTGCAGGAGCTGCTGCTCAGAGCAGAGCTGGTAGGAACGCTGGTCAAGGGTCAATGGAGGAGTCATGTTGGGAAGAAATCCTGGAGGCGGAGCTTCAGAAAGAGCACCACATTTTAAAGACAGGTGACTTTTATTTTTGCGGGGCCACTTCCTTTGTTGCCACAAACACTCCCTACTTTTTAAAGCCTTGGATTGGATTTAAAGCCAGACTCCTTTACCCGGTGAATCTGCTGCTACCTTGTTGCGGCGCTGCTTCATGTCTGAGCCTCTCGTTCACTAACGCCCATCAATGGGCATCAATGTGTTGCTGTTGGCGCTCCACTGGG
The DNA here is from genome assembly GCA_911649635.1 of Poeciliopsis gracilis. Taxonomy (NCBI): domain Eukaryota; kingdom Metazoa; phylum Chordata; class Actinopteri; order Cyprinodontiformes; family Poeciliidae; genus Poeciliopsis; species Poeciliopsis gracilis. The sequence continues at coordinate 731,195 of CAJVRI010001204.1, read as the reverse complement.
ATTCTGCCATTAACAGCCACCAGGAAAACACCTGATACTGTCTGGAGCAGAAACTGGAACCAGTCATTTTCTGCACCGGACCCAGCTGGACGGGCTGCAGGTGTTTTCCAGGTTGCTGTATTTCCTACTTTAGCTGCAGGTTCAGATACTTTGAGGTTTGCTGGAAATGTGAAACTGGGAGTGCAGCTCTCAGACTGGTTCCTCCCTGTCTGCAAACACAATGAGCCAATATTAGCAAACATACTCCTCCATCAGATTTGGCTTTCTCCAGACCCGCCTGCAGGTTGTCACTTATCTGAACGAGGAGACACATAGGATGCTGCAAGTGAAATATGGATTGTCTGAAATAAACCTGGAGCCGAATTCACAAAGAATCCTGAGAATGAAAGAAGATTCTAGTGACGCCATTTCAGGGAAACTCCGTTTCCTCATCGCTGTGGCCGTTAGCTTCTGTTATTAGAGGAGAGCTCATAAAGATATTAATGGTAAATATCGGTTATTATTGGTCATAACATCAATATCAGATATCAATATCGGCCCAGATTCAGCTGCAGAGGGAGAACGATAACAGAAGAAACTGATCAATCTACTGATTAATGAGCAGGACGGGTAGATATTGGACAGGAAGCAGTTGAAGAACATCAGATCCAGACCAGTTAGCAGACCAGTTAGCAAACCAGTTAGCAGACCAGTTAGCAGACTGGTCTGGCTGCTTGGAGAGAAAACATAAAATCTGAGCGGTAAAAATAGAAATGTCACTTTAAGGCCGACTGGGATGTGGGTGTGACTGAGTGCATCCGCAATGCAATCAGAGACACTTCCTGTCTCCGGCTCTTTGAAGACCAGATACTTCCTGTCCAGCATCTCCTCGCTTTCTCCTCTCAACTCCACAGGAAGTGATCCGGCTGAGACAGAAGCAACTTCCTGCTCAAGGCCTTCGCTTCAGATTCACACTGAGACCAACAGACACTGAAGGACGAGAGACAAACTGAGACACACAGAGACAAACTGAGACACGCAGAAACAAACTGAGACACGCAGAGACAAACTGAGACACGCAGAGACAAACTGAGACACACAGAGACAAACTGAGACACGCAGAAACAAACTGAGACACGCAGAGACAAACTGAGACACACAGAGACAAACTGAGACACGTAGAAACAAACTGAGACACGCAGAGACAAACTGAGACACGCAGAAACAAACTGAGACACGCAGAGACAAACTGAGACACGTAGAAACAAACTGAGACACGCAGAGACAAACTGAGACACGCAGAAACAAACTGAGACACGCAGAGACAAACTGAGACACGCAGAAACAAACTGAGACACGCAGAGACAAACTGAGACACGTAGAAACAAACTGAGACACGCAGAGACAAACTGAGACACGCAGAGACAAACTGAGACAAACTGATTAAGATTAAAGGATTAAAGATCTGCTGCTGCTGGATCAACCTGCCAGACCTCTTAGGTCTTCTGATCAGAACCAGAACCAGATCCAAACATGGAGAAGCAGCATTCAGCTTCTATGCGCCACAAATTGAGAACAAACTTCTAGAAAACTGCAAAACAGCTGAAACACTGAGTTTCTTTAAATCCAGGCTAGAACAACAGATTATTGATAATAACTGGAACATGTTTGGTTATTTTACAGGCATTTGACAAAATGTAATGTTTACTGCCAGCTCTGTAACTAGTGACTTCATGATGGTTGGAGGCTTTTTATGTGAACTTTTAGCCGCTTTGTGGATGAAATGTGCTTTACAAATAAACTTGATGAAAGTCCAGCTTTTTATTAGCTTCATTGAAAATGTGAGAAATAATCAGACATGAAACAGTGAAAAAAGGAATAGAAATAATTTCCTAATTATGGATGATGAACATGGGTAACACTTCATTAATTACTAACACTCATTAATTACTAACACTCATTAATTACTAACACTCATTAATTACTAACACTTCATTATTACTAACACTTCATTAATTACTAACACTCATTAATTACTAACACTTCATTATTACTAACACTTCATTAATTACAGTCTGACATCAAATAAATACAGGCTTGGAATGTGAATAACACAAAAAATCTCCTGTTTATCAGCAGATTTAAACTGAGCGTTTAGTTAGCATTTCAAGTTAGCGACCAGAACCGGCCGGACCTGACTGGACCTGACTGGACCTGACTGAGCTGAACAGAACCAGATTGAGCCAGACTGGACCAGACCAGACCACAGTGTGTAAAGTGGAGTGTTGGTCCAGTTCAGTATCAGAACCTCTGGTTTTGGTTCTGATTGGTCGGCTCTATTGTTTCCTCACTTCCACCAGGTCTGTGTTTATCTGCTGGCTTCAGAACCGTCCCAGTTTGATCCCAGTTTGATCCCAGTTTGATCCCAGTAAAAGCTCTGGGTGGAGCAGCAGAATTCCCCTCCGAGGCGTGTTTGTTTTCTCCACCTCGGCTGCTGGCCGGGTGGGATCGTTACTGAGTCATGACCAGAGGGAAAGCCTCTGAACGGTTCAGTTAGAACCCAGCCGGGTCAGAACCCGGTCTGAAGGTTCTGGTTTCTGTTTCCACCAGGAAGTGGATCCAGTAGGGGAAGGGGAACCATCAGTTTGGATCCCAGATGTTTGTCAGAACCGAAGCATGTGGGTTCAATCAGCGGCTGGCGGTTGGACCCTGCAACGGCTGAGCGGCGTTCAAATGCAACCCAAAAATCAGACGTTTCAGTGTTCTGATCATTTATGCAAAGATTAAAGCTCCAGTTCACAGAACGTCGACCCGGTTCCGTCAGATTTTGGTTTCAAACGATATCAGCAATTAGCAACGAATCTGGCAACTTTTTTTTTTTTTTGTTGCCAAAAACCAGTTTGTTGTCGGCGCCATCCTGTGGTTTTGATTGGCTGGTTGCTGTTTCCGGGTTTCTCCTGGCCGGGAGGGAAACCGCTGAGTCCACCAGAATCCCAGTTTGTTGGCTCTCCCACTTTCTCCTGCTGGACTCCCCGTTTCCTCCCTGCAGGGTGGAGTCAGGTGGGGGTTCCTGCAGGAAATGATCTCAGAGTTTCTGTCAGCTGCACAGGAAGCGGCCGTCCTCCTGTGTTCAGATGTCGGCGCTCCTGCAGGAAGCTGCGGGTGAAAACGGCGCAGCTTCCTTCCTGTGGAGGGGGAGGAAACCGAACGCAGGGCGACGGATTCTGATCAAACTCCCGCAGGTCCGACATCAGCGGCAAAATAAGGCCCTCAAAGTCTGAATGATTCCCTCTGATTCATCATTAATCATTAACAGAAACACGGAGTCACCGCTGTTTACAGAGCAAATCAAGCCTTCAGTGAAGAAGCAAAAACTTTCTGAATTATTATAAAATAGAAGAGAAAAAACAACTTAAAACGCACTTTTCCCTCAATAACACGGCCTGAAATGTTTAATTAATTCATATTTGACAAAGTCACTAACAAAAAAGTCACTAGTTTTGTTGCTGATTGTGTTCAGAACCGCCGTCTGACGGAACCGCCGTCTGACGGAACCGCCGTCTGACGGAACCGCCGTCTGACGGAACCGCCGTCTGACGGAACCGGGCCGATCAGGCCCTGCAAACCGGACATTTAGTTTTTGCTGAAAGGATCAGAGCAGAACGCTGAAAGGTCTGACTTCTGGGCCGTGCTTGAATGCCACATGGGGCAGCATCCCTCCCATCAGGTAACCATGGTAACAGACCAGGCATCTTTTCTTATTTGGTAAGAGTTAGCAAAAAGAAAAATAGTGGAAATCTTTGTAAATAAAACAATCAAACTACTAAATCTTTTAGTTTTGGTAAATAAGTAAGAATTACTGTTAAAGTTTTGAGATCGGTGACTTTAAGATGCAGCTGAGGTTTTTCTGACGCACCAACGATGGAAACATCTGTCACCGTCCAGCATTTACCCAACAACAAACCAGTGAAACCAGTGAAACCAGCACCAACCTGCACAGCTTCAGCCAGACTCCTTCTCTGTCCGTCCACCAGGACGAAGGGACGAGTTTTCTCCAGGAAGTGACGTCTCTGTCTGTCCACACCTGAAAGACACAGAGACACAGCGCCGACCCTGAATGACTCCAATTCAAATATCTGGATTTTAAGATGTCAACAGAAAAACATGAAGAAGTTAATTTATTCCAGCTGTTAAAAAAAGAAACTCATTCCAGCAAATAAAACCCCAACTTCTCAGAAAATATTCTCTTCTGTTTGACATAACTGGACGGAAGCTGTTTGGTCACAGAGGACTGGATCCTAATACATTCATGGAAAGTTGAGTGGAAGAAAGAGAGTTGTGGAAAAGTTTCATCAGCAGCTGGAAGTGGCAGTCAGCAAGATACCAGAAAGAAACACGAAATGAATCACAGCAGTCTAACGCTTATTTACCAAAATCAAATAACTTGCTTTGTATTTTTATTTACAAAGCACCTGTAAAATAATTCATGTTTATCTAAATCACAGGCATATTTAACATTTACATGTTTTGGGGTAAAATGGAGTTAATAAATAAACTAAAAATGTACATTAATCTGCTTGTTATGATTATCTTCTGATTGACCTTTAACCTCCCAACCGGTCAGAGCAGCGTCCATCTGGATCTCCGCAGACAGAACCGCTCCGTCCTGCGGTGCGTTCAGGGACCGGCAGCCCATGAACGCCGCACGGCCGCCCAGCAGCAGCAGCAGCAGCGGCAGCGGCGGTCCGGCGGCGCCGCTCATCCTCTCTGTGTCCCCGGAAACCGGCAACAGGTTGCCGCGGTCCGCCGTGCGAGGCTCCCCTGTCCCGCTCCGGTTACCTCCCGGTGTCAGAGCTCCGGGAACGGCTCCACCAAGACTCCATGGCGCCTGCGTTCCCAGAGAGAGCCCGATAAGACCGAACCGAACGGGTCCGGGTTCCGGACTACCAGCGGGATCGTCTATCGGTCCCGTTAATGCGGCGGGACTCCCGCCCTGCTCCCGAACTGCGTAGTTTCTGGTAAAACTGCACCTATCTGGAAGGAACTGCGCAAAGGACCAACAGAACCGGTTCGGTTTCAGTCTGGTAATTCCGTCCGGACTCACGAACTTCTTTCTGTACGAATTAAAATCGCTGAGGCTGATAATAGGAGAACACCGGACCGCCCGTGTTTATACCGGGAGCTAACGAAGACGTCATCCCGCTGAGTTAAGCTAGGCGCAACACGCCGGAAACAGTGAAGGTTACCCATCAAAATCAGAGCACCCCACACTTTACGAAATTTGTTTTCAGCCCTTAAGCAGCATTTGTTAAACAGGTTTAAATCTGCTTTAAAAATTTTACCCAAGCTTTCGTTTATTTTTTTAGCTAATATTATCAAGAGCATAGAAAATGTGAAACATTAAACTTCTAAATACATTTTACTTTGAAAACCAACCGGAAGCAGTATTTAAACGCCTGTTGAGCTTATTACAATGCTGCATGTTAGTACAATAGTATTTACACACCCACCGGAGAACCTCTTAACTTCATCTGAGACCAGAGGGTTTCTGAGCTGAGTGTATTAAAATTAACCCCATCAGGGCCACATAAAGACAAATACTCTGCAATAAAAATTTCCTCTAGACGCCATAATGTGGAAAAAAATATTTTCTTATATTTTTATATATTTTTTCTAAGTCTTACTTGAATGTTAAACATTATGGGAGAAAGCTGTTCATTATCTTGCTGTATTTAAATATGTAAATATATAACAAATATGTCTTTATCCAGATGTTTTATCCCCCATTGTCATAATTTCTGTATTTCAGTCTTTTTATATCCTTCAGGTTTCTGCTTTTAAAAAATAATTTGGGTTATTTAGTCGTAAGAGAAAAAAAATGAAGTTCACTATTTAAAGTAATATCTCCACCATGTTATTAATTCACTGAAAATATCACAGTTCCAACATAAAGGTTGATGAGCAAGACAGTTAGGTAGCCATTTGGAAGCGAAGTCTTTCACCTCACACTAAATATTTAGTCAATAATAGTAATAATAATAAACTTCAGTGGAGTTTGAAAACTAAATATGTGTCAAGGGTTATATCTGGTTGAACGATGTGCCCAGTTGATTTTTTCTTTTTTTTGGGGGGGGTTATTGTAATCCATACTGGACCCAGGAAATGTTTGGGAACCACTGGGTTAAGGTGAGACAGTTTCCAGGCTGAAATGCTGCTGAAGGCGGGTTGCAGGTCTGGAATCAGAACCCGGCCGACTGCAGCAGAATCAGAAGGATCAGCGGCTGCTGAGGTCAGCGGCGGTTCAGAGGAGCAATCTGATCCAGAGTCAGTTTGGTGCGCGGATGAAGCAGCGGATCAGCTGCTGACGTCACTGCGGCGGTAATCACATCACTGGGCTGCATGCAGGAAGAGGAGCAGTGAACTCTTCCTCTTCCTCCATGAGCGGCGCAGCCTGAGTCCACAAGTATTCATACGCCACCAAACTGCAGAGTTCTGCTCCGCTTCAGGTAGAGGACCAAGACATGAGAGAACACACGGCAGCATCATGCTGTGGGGCTAAACCAGAACATTCTGGGCCAAACCCTGCAGGAGAGCTGACTGGGGTCAAAGGTCACCTTCCAGCAGAACAACTCAAAACAAACAGCCAGAGAGAGAGACCAGTGGCCTACTCAAAGCCCAGACCTGAGCCCATCAGTGGCAGGACTGAACTGATGTTCAGAGACATTCTCCATGTTTTACTAAGAAATGAGGAAAAGTTCAGTTGGTGTGAAGACTAACGCTGGTTTCAAACCCTGAACTCAGATCTGTCGTTTTATTGAGTATCCAGTCATTTGGTGGAGCCTGTTTGTTCTGAAGAGCCTCTTAATTATGGCTGACATTCCAGGGAAAGATGTCGTTCTTCCAGATGATTTTCTTTGCATCACATTTCTCTCTGGTTTCCGTCTCCAGTCTTGTAGGACGAGGTCGGGTTTTATTTGAGATGATGAAGGTAAGTGAGAGCGTCTCAGGTGGATCCATGGCTAGCTGCTAGCTGCTAGCTGCTAGCGTAGTGAGTCTCCTCCTGGTCTGAGGCATCCTGCCGGGGGTGACGAAGGAGACGGCGCCCCCACCTGGTCAGGCGCTGAAACATCTGCAGGCAGAGAGCAGAAGAAGAAGCTGCAGTACTGTCGACGCACTGCAAAAAACTATCAGCAATAATTTAGTTTGTTTAGAATGCCATAGAGAAAAAATGTGGTTGTTCATTTTTAAAAGTCATATTATTCTTACATTTATAAATATAAACTTAATATTTAGCTTTCCAATTAAATATTTAATTAGGAAACTAAATATTTAGTTCTCTCCTAAATGTTTGTCTGATCTAAATATTTAGTAACGAACTGAATATTTAATTTCCAACCCAGAGATTTAATTTTGATATACTTAATTTCCAAATTAAGTATTTCAGATATTAACCTGAATATTTAGATAGCAATAATTAGCTTGCTTGCTAAATATTCAGAACAATGTGGTAAATAAACCAAATTATTGCTGTTAGTTTTTTACAGTGTAACTTGACAAATTGCTCTGTCTGACAGACTGAAGGAGGACAATATGCTCACCGTCCTCCGTCCTCGGCTCACGTGCATCCTCCATTTGGGGGACGACAGCCGTCTGTGGAGCTGCAGGTTGTAGAGGAACAAGACGCGCTTCTTCTCCCTCTACAGACACAGACAGGTGGACAGAGACAGACAGACAGATGGACAGAGACAGACAGATGGACAGAGAGAGAGACAGACAGGTGGATGAACGGGTGTCTTTGCGTCGTCCCTCTAGTTAAATAAAGATTTTAATGATGAACTCAGGTGTTGTTGGTGTTTTGACCTTCGGGTTGTAGAAAGCTGCGATGACGTGGCGCAGGCGGTTGGTGTAAACCTGGACACAGCTGAACAGCGCCACCACCAGGACGGTGCCCACACATCTCGCATACACTTCAAACGGGAGGCGAGACGGAGGGGACAGGCATGCTGAGGATGAGGAAGTGTGTTCAGATGAAAATGGTTCTTGCTCTTTAGAGGGAGGAAGCTGTCGCCCCCTGCTGGGTGAATGTGTGTCCAACACCCTGCAGGCTGCAGATACTGGTTCATTACCAGCAGAAAAACCAGCTTAAACAGGGCCAGCACCAGTACAGACTACAGGGCTAAGTCAAATCCAGTTCACTTCAGTATGAATCACTTCAATATGATTCAGTTCAGTGTGATTCAGTTCAGTGACTCAGTTCAGTGTGACTCAGTTCAGTGATTCAATTCAGTGTGATTCAGTTCAGTGATTCAGTCCAGTGTGATTCAGTTCAGTGACTCAGTTCAGTGACTCAGTTCAGTGTGACTCAGTTCAGTGTGACTCAGTTCAGTGATTCAGCTCATATCAGTGAGTCTCAGTTCAGTGACTCAGTCCAGTGTGACTCAGTTCAGTGACTCAGTTCAGTGATTCAGTTCAGTGTGATTCAGTTCAGTGTGATTCAGTTCAGTGTGATTCAGTTCAGTGTGACTCAGTTCAGTGACTCAGTTCAGTGAACTGGGACTCACCGCGGTTGTCGCTCTGGATGTTGCTCTCGGAGGAGCTGTTGAAGCCAGAGATGGTGGTGCGCAGCATCCTGGCCATCATGGTGTCTCCGCCCACGCTGATGTCGATGTGATGGCTGCCTGCAGGAAGGGGCGGAGCCATCTGACTGTCAGTCTGATGCATTTCCCTCCAGATGGATTTCAAAGATTTTTCACTGGGTCAGAATAATAGCTAACTTGGACTTTCTGTTTCCATCAACAAGTTTTTGATGTTCTGGTTGATGTTGGACCGCTGTGCCCAGCAGAACTATCACCAGTTTAAACCGGTTTGAACTGGTTTGAATTGGTTAATATAATTTTTCTCCCAGCTGTTGATTTGGAACATAGTTAAAGTATTGGGAGGTTGTCCTCCTCCTTCATGATTCGATCCACTGCCAGAGATGGGTAACATGCATTTACTACAGTACGTAACTTTCTAAGGAACTATATTTGGTCACTTATGCTAAATCAACAACAGCATTATCAAAACTCAACAACTATAAAACTGAAGCCATGCGAGAAATGTCTGATCCAAAGAATCCTTCCTGAAGCGCTAACCACACAGCTAGCTGCGTGACAAAGTGTCACAGACATACGATGGGTATAAAGTTGTTTCCTCCACTAAACATGCTGTTAGCACATCACTTTAGCATTAGCAGAACTAACGTTCATCAAATCAAACTTTATTTACATAGAGCATTTAGGACAACCTCAACTGACCAAAGAGCTTCACAATAATTACAACATCATAGATGGCTATGTTATAAAATAAGAAATAAAGATAAGCTAGCAAAAAAAATGCAAATAACATGATGATAAAATGTTCATTAACAAATTAGACAAGGTGGGTGGATGACTGGCTGTTCACTCTGGCACCTTCTGGCCTCATCTAAACGTGTGATTAAAGCGTTAGCGTTAGCCAAACTAATTAGCACCGTAGCTTTAGCAGAGCTACATTTTTCACTCGCTGTGTTTTCAAAGGACCAGATTAATCCTGACCAGTGTGTGTCTCTGTGTCTGTGTCTCTGTGTCTGTGTCTCTGTGTCTGTGTGTGTGTGTCTCTGTGTCTGTCTGTATGTGTCTCTGTGTCTGTGTGTTGTGTCTCTGTGTGTGTCTGTGTGTGTCTGTGTGTGTCTCTGTGTCTGTGTCTCTGTCTGTGTGTGTGTCTCTGTGTCTGTGTCTCTGTGTCTGTGTGTGTCTCTGTGTCTGTGTCTCTGTGTCTGTGTGTGTGTCTCTGTGTCTGTGTCTCTGTGTCTGTGTGTGTCTGTGTGTGTCTCTGTGTCTGTGTGTGTCTCTGTGTGTGTCTGTGTGTGTCTCTGTGTCTGTGTGTGTCTCTGGTGTGTGTGCGTACTTGTGATGTTGAACTGTGTGAAGGTGTGGCTGTTGATGATGTCCAGCACGTGGAACAGGGAGAAGTCGATGCCCAGCAGGAGAACGACCAGCAGTGAGATGGCCAGAACCTGAAAGCCTCCTGAGGCCTGCAGACACATGAACAGAACCAGCTGATGATGAGGATGAGGATGATGACACCTGGCGGTTTCCATGGTAATGGAGGCAGCAGCTGTTCCAGTCACCACTTGTGTCAACTCCTCAGAATTGATCTTCGGACTCATCGGGGCGATGAACCGCTTTCTCTCCGACTTTCTGAGAGGAAGCAGGAAATGTTTCCCCTGAGAGGAAAGAGGAAGAGGCGGTGAGCCTTCATCACTGTGATGGTGACGAAGAGGAGGAAGAGAAGGTACCGCTAGTCTCCTGCGCTCGTCGATCCGTCTGAAGTAGGAGGTGATGTAGACGTTGTCAAAAGAGATGTTTGTCCTGTAGGAGCGGAGGTACTGCACCGCCCTGAGGAGGAGGAAAACGAGGAGGAGGAGGAAAAGGAGGAAGAGGAGGATGAGGAGGAGGAAGAGGAAAAGGAGGCAAAGGCGGAGGAGGAGGAAATGGAGGAGGAGGGGGAGGAAACAGGAAGAGGAGGAGGAGGAGGAAAAGGAGGAGGGAAAGGAGGAGGAGTAGGGGGAGGGTTAGGATGAGGAGGACGAGGACGACGAGGAAGAGAAGGAGAAGACGGATCAAAAGAAAAAGGAAGGAAAGAAGAAGAGGAGAACCTGAAAGAGGAGGAGAAGTAAAGGAGGAGGAGGAAGAGGAGGAAGCAGCAGCAGTGATGATGAAGCCAATGCTACTGGTCAAACTGGTGAAGGTGTGGATCTTACTGGATGAAGACGGTGATGAAGGTGAAGGACAGAACCATCTCCAGGACCTTCATCCCCTGGTCCATCCTCTCCGTCAGGCGCTGAAAGGATTCCTTAACGGCCTCAGTGAAGACCAGGTCCAACGGGACTCCTTCCAGAACCGACTGCTGCTCCTCCTCCTGCTGGACGGCAGGGGAAACGCGTCAGCCTCACCGGGTCTGGAGGTTCTGGTGGTTCTGGTGGTTCTGGTGGGTCTAGTTGGGCCTGGTTGGTTCTGGTGGTTCTGGTGGGTCTGGTGGGTCTGGTGGGTCTGACCTGGACGACGATCTGGGTGCGGAACTCTCTGGAGAGAAGGTCCATGGAAACGTTGAGCCGATCGTAGAGCTGACCGAAGTTCCTCTCCACAGGAATCTGCTCCCTGCACCACGGTGTCATGACTGACGGACGGGAACAGAGCCGTTAGAAACACGGACAGTTACAGGTCAAAGGCTAAAGGTCATCACCCTGAACCAATATGGCTGCTTGGAGGCTGATGATGCTACTGCTGCTGGTCACGTTTTCCAATGGTGGAAACTTTACTGTATAAAGAAAGTAAAAGCGAAGCTCGTTTTTAGTTTAGCACGTTAGCATTTTTGCTAACTTTTAAAACATTTAGCAAACCTAGCTTCCCCTAAATACATTTTTTGGATAAATTTCAAACCACTAATTTCATTGGCTGTTTTGTAAACGTTCATTAATGTTTTAGCATTACATTCGACTTGCATAGCGCTTTACAAACACATTAGCACCAAGTAATGTGTTTGTAAAGCGCTTTAGCATTAGCTTCTCCTAAGAACCATGTTTGAACTGCTCTTTAGCATTAATGTGGGGTAAATATCATGTTAGCTCTGTAAGTAAGATGTTTGCTATACTGACCTGAAGGCACTAATCAAACTAAGCGTGCTAAATGTTTTTAAAGTTAGCTAAAGTGCTAGGCTAAAAATTAGCTTGCTATTAGTGGAATAGAGAAAGTGTGCCCTCCACTGGCAGAACTCGAATTCATAATTAGTGCTTAGGGTTACCACAGCTAACTTTTCAGCTAGCAGTGCCCACCACCCTGTTTTCCGCTAATGCTAGCCAAACTGGAGGCTATTATGTCTCTTTTCGCGTCTATTTCAGGCTAAATGAATCAGTGTGTAAAACGGTCACCAGAAATAAGTTTGAATTTACTTTTTATACAGAAACTCACTTCTCAAGATGTCACACAGGAAGTCGAATTTCATTGAAATACAGAGGATGTGGTTGATGATGGGAACAGCAATGGCTTTCATGCACTTATTCCACTTCTGCTTGAACCAGCCAGCGCAGCGCCGGATGCCCTCGTTCACCAGACCTGAGCACAGAAGGGCTTGAAAGACACAGAACCGCTGGAACAGAACCGCTGGTCTGGACCAGGTTTCAGGTGGAGAAATGACCGCTGGTTTAATAGCTTCGTATTTAGGAGAATGAGGCGTTCCTCTCCTGGCGCTCATGCCGCCCTGGGCAGTTGCCCATATTGCCACTATCAGAAACCGCCACTGCGAAGCCCTAAAAGAGTCTTAGAACCACGACAGAGTATTAGGGCCAGACTAAGAGATTTCTTTAAAATTACAAGAACAGAGTTATGATATTATGACAATAAAGTCATAAAAATGGGCTTCAGAAAGTCATAAAACGTCTAGAAAATGAGAAGCTTGATGGAGTCATGAAGACGTAAGCAGCTCGACCAGGTCATGGTTCTTTCGTCTTTTCCGTTGTCGATCAATTGATTCAAAGTCCAATAGTAATCCTATGCAGATGTGTGAACAGATTAAAGTTATCTTGTTTGTAAAACACAAGCTTGTCTCATTTAATGCCATTGCTAGTTTTATTTTCATGTTGGATTCATTTATTCTCACAATATGAGGAACCAGAACGAGTTTCTCCTGCTGTTATTATCATGTTATTCTCATATTTTTCAGATCTGGTGATTCCATTATTGTTTTTCTGGTCGTTTCCTCTAGGTGGCGCCCTGGTTCCAACATCTTTAAAAATTTGATTCAGACACAATGTGTGGCGTTTGCAGAGACCCAGGTCCAGAACCGGGTCCAGAACCGGGTCCAGAACCAGTTGCAGGTCAGCCTCACCATCACAGCGCCTCCTGGTGTTGAAGGCAAACTGCTCCTGAGTGCTGTTTCGCCGGGCGGCGCCGCCGGGTTTCTGTTGGATCGGATCAGACCCGTACTGCTGCAGAACTTCGTCTCGGATGTTCTGGAACTTCTTGGTGATGTCCAGCGAGTCCGACTCAAACTCCACTTTATCTTTCTGAGAGGAAAACACAGACAGGTCCATTACAGCAGAACCCATCAGAACCCGGCAGAACCCAGCAGAACCCATCAGAACCCATCAGAACCCGGCAGAACCCATCAGAACCCAGCAGAACCCAGGAAAACCTGGCAGAACCCAGCAGAACCCACCAGAACCGGGCCGTTCTGATCAGAAACTTTTCGCCCAAAAGAAAAATAAAGGAGAAGCAGGATGTCCAAAGTGCGGCTCGGGGGCCGCTCGCGGTCCATGGGGAGAATCTGCTGCAGCGAAACATCGACAGGTTGGACTGGAGGTCGACCCACATGGAGACGTTTTGTTTTTAACGAGCGCAGAATCATTTCCGATCAAATAAAATCACCAGATATTCTAATAATCAGGTTCTGATTAAACAGATTTTCAATAACGAATTAATACAATAAGCTTTTTAGAGGAAGACCCATAAATCCTGGTCTAACGGCGTAGAATACATTAAATATGTTCTCTTTTTTAAATGTATATCTGTATTTTAATAAGGAAAATAAGTAAAGCCCTATAACTTTAAGATGTGAAATAATTTATGCGTCACTAACTTTTTAAAAATCAAACAATTTACTGCTTAGTTTATTGTTCAGCTTGGAACAAATCTAGTACAACTTTGTGATTATAGTTTTTAAGATTATTAGATTTTTCGTCCTATAGATGCTTCTGACCTGATGAGAGGAAAGGTTTGGACACCCCTGCAGTAATCAATACACTTGATCAGAAGCTTTGATGTTGCAGTGACTGTTTGTGTACCTGCCGTCATGGCCCCCGCCCCCCCTCACCATCAGTTGCTTGGCAACCAGCAGGAAGGGCTTAGCGGCGAGCCGCCACAGCACCCTGCTGTGCTGCACCTGCAGGTCCAGGTTGCAGCTGAGCGACAGCGCCGCCGCCTCGGCGTTCCGCTCCATGTTCGAGATCGGACCTGCCGATGGAGAGATGGGACAGCAAGTCGCAGATACGGAGCTCAATCGGGGCCACAAACATTGTTCAAAAGAAAAAAACACTGAAATCTGATAAGTAGATTTGAACTTCTTTTAAGTTTCAAATATTTTTTATTTTTATAAGAAGTTTCCAACTTCTTTCAACATCAAAACTTTTTTCTGTTTCAGTTGTTTTATATTTCTGAACAAACTTTATGGCCCTAGAATGACGGAGGCTCACTGCAGCACAGTGACACCTAGCGGCAGCACAGTGACACCTAGCGGCAGCACAGGCAGCACAGTGACACCTAGCGGCAGCACAGTGACACCTAGCGGCAGCACAGTGACACCTAGCGGCAGCACAGGCAGCACAGTGACACCTAGCGGCAGCACAGTGACACCTAGCGGCAGCACAGTGACACCTAGCGGCAGCACAGTGCACCACAGTGACACCTAGCGGCAGCACAGTGACACCTAGTGGTGCAGAAAATGTTTGCACAACTCCTGAGATTCGCTCATGTCTGGAGGCTAAAGTATGGAGGTAAATTTCTTTCAATTTGTTTAATCTCAATTTAAAAAAATATATAATGTGGTCAAAATTTTTGGAATTGTTATCCTTTTTTAAACAAAAAAGTTTTAAATTAAAATCACTTGTTTTTGTCTCATGAAGTGAAAAATTATGTGCAAAACATAAACATTCATTTGGCTCTGCGTGCGATTCTCACATGAACATCCTGAAGATATGTGACTGAGATTTCTTCTTTGAAAACAGTTCAAATTTAAATGTTCAAACGTCCACAGACTCGTCAGTGTTACTTACCGTTCTCAGGATGACTTGAATTGAAAGTCCAGCCAGGATGTTCATGTGAACAAAACTCACATGAACCAAAAATGTGGAGCATCAAACAAAACTTTGGGAACTGCAGCCAAAAAATTTAAATGAAAGTTTATGTTTTCCAAATAACTTTTTCACTTCATAAAACAAAAATGAGTGATTTTAATTTAAAGAAAAGTTTTTTAAACAAGGCTTTTTTTCCTTTTTTAAAAAAATCATTACAATCCCAAATGTAATGATTTGTTTTGAACACAATTTTATTTTTTTAAAACTGAGATTAGTTTTTATTTATTGAACAATTGCGAAACAAATTTTCCTCCAGATAAAATAATTTCCAGGATTGTAGTGAAAGGATGCAGGAATAATTTACAGACCAGCGAACTGATCAGAAATTACAGCAGGAGAGTCTGGAGAGAGTGTGTGTGTGTGTGTGTGTGTGTGTGTGTGTGTGTGTGTGTGTGTGTGTGTGTGTGTGTGTGTGTGTGTGTGTGTGTGTGTGTGTGGGGGTGTGTGTGTGTGTGTGTTTACCTTTGTACAGAATCATCACAATCATAACCATCAGGTAGGAACGACCTCGAGAGCCGAGGATGCTGGGTAACGTGAGGAGGATGGTACACCTGAAGGACGAGGACAGGATCCCACCTATGATACACACACCTGAAACACACACACACACACACACACACACACACACACACACACACACACACACACACACACACACACACACACACACACACACACACACACACACACGTGTTCACCTGATCAGGATGTGGGTCAAAGGAGGAATGTGAGTCTGACGTCTCCTCACCGACAAATGCAAACCCCACTACCAGCTTCAGGTCAAAGGTCAGCGGCAAGTTGTGGGAAAATCCCAGGTACAAAACTAAAACATAGAAAACAACAAAATAGATTTTGTTACTTTTTAAAAATAAATAAATAAATATAATTTTAACACCAGAAAAAACATTTGAATAATTTTACAATATAATATTTATATAAGGAATAAAATGAAAGTAAAATAGTTCAGTATAACACAGTTCTGTGTTCAGACAATGAAAGGTATCATGTTTTTAATGTGAAAACCTTATTATTCAAATGAAATATTTTCATGTTCTACAATATATTTCTTTGTGTTGAATAATAAATTCTTTATACAGTAAAGTTGTACACCCTTTTGGATATAACGTGATACTAAACTATAAACCATATAGTTCTGTTTTTTATAGTAGTAAAATTTAATGTACATGATCCTAGTGGAAAGGTGGCTTCGGACTTTCCTTTAGTAGAGGTAAAAATAATGACCCTGGGACTCACCAAGTCACTAAAACCTAATCTAGCTGGTAACAAGTGCTCGTTATTCTTAGAGAACTACCGTTAACAGAAGTGGTTATTGGGGTTATGCAGTTGTGAGGGCTACTCAACTGATTGCCTCTTAACTGAAAAGGGTCATAACTTCTGGATTGTAGGTAGTTAGAGCTAGACGAGTCTCTCTCGACACCAGCTTAGACAGATTGTTCCTTAAACCCCGCAGCAGGGTAATACCCAGGTTCTAGGGACTTTCCGGACCCGTTAGACGGAGAGCTGGTCAGTAGTCAGCTCGGAGGAGTTATGAAGTTTAGGGCGGGGCTGGCTATTGCGCAATAACAATAGCCAAACTATAAAAACAGAAGAAATTAAACCCCACTTTGTTGCTATAGTTACACATCTGACAACTGTGCAAGATTTTAGAAAATTAGCATTTAAAAGAAAAGTTAGATCAATGAATGAAAAAACTGTAAAAGATCAAACACAGAGAAACATTTGGAAAATGAATATCACATTTTCACTATGTGGCCAAAATACATAATGATTAAATCCTGAGAGCAATTTAGTAGCAATTATAAAAAAATGAAAGAACAAAGACTACAACAAAAATAAAAACATGCAGCTATTGAAATGAAAACATGAAACTAACAGTAAGGCCTTCAAAACGAAGGAATTAAACCTGTCGAACCAAACTGTTGTAAATATTTAGTTTTCCACTCTGATCTTTGTTGCTGACATCATAACTGTTAAACGTCACAGAAACACAGAAGTTTAAATGTGTGGTATTTCCAGGCAGGTTCTGCTCCCGGTCGGTTTACCTGCGCCGCCCGCCGCGCCGAACAGGCCGCTGGCGGCCCGGGCGGCCCAGCTGCCCTCTGGCAGCAGGACGGACCCGTAGCCCGGCGGAGGGACCCCGCACATCTGGAGGAGGCCGCCGGGCAGGTCACTGCGAATCAGGGAACAGCTGAAGGTCTCTGCGGGTCAGGATGCGCCATCAGTTAGCAGTTCTGACAAACTGTTGAGCTTCCGTAGGCTCCTGTGGTCCCCATGGCAACCGCTTTCAGTTGGTCCGAAAGGAAAAAGATGGGACCGGAGGAGAAACGACACCTGCTGAATGGGGACATCGCTGTCCAGGTGGTGAGAGGCGGAGCCATACAGACACTCAGAGGACACCTGAACAGGTATTAGCATAAAGCTGCAGCTTAGCATCTGACTCCTGAAAACTAGTTAGCATTACGTCAGCATCCGGGCAGTAAGTCAGCTAACATCGCCCTGGTGGATGTGGGTCGGTTGGAAACACAAGTTAAAGTTCCTTTGCTAAAAATGTTAATTAACTGAACGTCTGATTTAATATTATAAAATTATATGATCAGACAGATAGAAGTATACAATTATGTGCAAATTCTGACATTTTAAGGACTAAAGAATGCAAAACATAAAAAAAGTTTAATTTTTCATTACAAAATTAAAAATTGAGGCAGAAATGAACACGTTTTGCCATAAAACTTTTGAAGCTTCTTACAGGAGGTTCGAATTCTTTGCATGACAAAAACAAGCGACGAATATTAAGTTACAGCAGGAAAATAAATGAAAGGTTTAAAAACAATGAAAATACATCAATGTTCCAGTTACTGATCAAAGGCAGATCTAAACTCGTGATGAGGAACTCGGTGTCCTTCAGAGTCCAAGTCGATGGTTTTCACGTTTCCAGATGTGTGGTGCATTGAAGCTGAATGCTGCTTCTCCATATTTGGTTCTGGTTCCGAACCTTCAGACCCAACAGAACCAGAAGGTTGACATAAACAGATCTTTAACGTACGAGTATGTATGGATTAGTTTCCCTAGATCTCACTGAGGCATCAGCCCTCTAATCCTGGAAATGTTGAGGTGAGAGAAGGCTGACTTTGCAAACGTCTTTATGTAGCTCTGAAGGTTCAGGTCAGAGTTCATCACTGAACCCTGATTTCAACATGAATCTAGTTTCCAGCTGTAATCACTGAAGCTGTCTGAGTAAAGCTAACGACTTACTAGCCAGATCAAGGTAGCATAAAGCTAACAGCATCTTGGCGCCAGAAGACACCTGAACAAGTAGCTAACACTAAAGCTAACACTTAAGCTAACACTTAAGCTAACACTTAAGACAGTTGCTGATAAACTGTAAACAGATTATCTTAGGTTTTGTCCAGTTTGTTTAGTTTGACATCATTACGCCTGAAACCGTCCCACTGCTGGCAGTTCATCTGATGCTAGCATACAGCTAATATGTAGCTGCTAACTGTTAGCTTAGGCTAGCTACCAGTCCAGGAACTCTTTGATTATTGTCATTCAGGGATTTAATTTTATTGCTCAAACATGGAGATGAAATCCTCTGGAATGTGTTCAGATCCTGTTAAAGTTCCATCTCCACATGTTGGAGAAAGAGCAAAACCTGATGGGCTCTGCTCACGGTGCTTCCAGGCCCGGTGTGCGCGCTCGCCGCAGAAGGAGGAAACTCGGCGCCCAGCTGGTGCAGGCGGGAGGAAGGCTGGTGGCGTTTCTCACTGGCCTCCTGCTGGCCTTTATCTACGGATTGCTGGGCTTCGTGCTGCAGAAACAGCCACTGTGGTTCTGTGTAAACTCCACACTGATCCTGGCCGGGCTCACCGCGTTTGGCATGGGGCTGTCAGTCGGCCTCCGGGCCAGCGTCATGGTCATGCTGCCCACCTTGTTCTCAGGTGAGTTGAGGCGTTCACCTGAGTCTATCGGAGCTGGACGTTGTTAGTAAGCTGTTCGGTGTTCTGGTCCAGCACGCGGCATCCTGATCCTGTTCGTGTCGGTGGTGGTGTCCGGGCCCATGAGGAACATGATAGTGAACACGGAGCGGGCCGCTGCCAGCCTGCTGTGCAGCGTCGAGCAGGCAGCCAATCAGACGAAAGAGCTGATGCAGAAAGCGGCCACGCCTCTCTTCTGTAAGACACGCCCCCTCAGAAATCATCTGGCATTAATGGGGCATATCCTGCTTTTCTATCCTGCTTTTCTATCCTGCTTTTCTATCCTGCTTTTCTATCCTGCTTTTCTATCCTGTTGACATCTAAATCATTCATGGGGGTCTGTATAAAGTGGAACTGTGACACCTTGGTCTGAATTCCTCGTTATCGTTATCGTTACGTGATGATGCGTTTTGGCCCCGCCCCCCAAAGTTAATTAAAGGAAACCATCAGATTCTTCATCCAGCCTTACATGTTAGAGCCAGAAAATGCTGCCACCGCATGAATGAGCACAATTGCTAAACATGGTAGCTTAGTTAGCACATTAGCTAACGCTAGTGCTAAAAATGTCACTGACTGCATTTGGGTCATGTATTCCTCAAGACAAAAACAGCAGAAAACTAAGCCAAACTGTTTATGTAACGATGCGATTCAAAGTGAATGGTTTTGTCCCGAAGGACCTTAAGCTAGCACACAGCGCTAACATAAGCAGAGCACACAGTGCTACTGCTAGGATGGCTAGGACGTCATACCAACATTAAATGTGTGCAGTAAAACACAGCAACTGCACATTTTGATTTATCTACTTGTAGCTTCCTTTAATTTTGACTACAAAATGGCTGCGAGAAATAAAAATAGTGGAGTCAAGGAAACTAGATAGCTGGAAGTTCATGACCTTGTTTAGCTGTTCTGCAGCAAATAATGTCACATAATAGTTCAAAATATAGAAGAGAACAGAAAAAGCTGAACGGATTGGAAAATATGACCCAAACAGAATATAAAGAGATTTATGCATCACTGGACTGAACTTTTCTGCACACCAACAAACTGTATTTAAAGGCTGAAAAAGTAGATTTTGTATGATATGTGTCCTTTAATATTTACACAGGTTCTTCAGAATAAAGTGAATAATTTGTTGGGTTTGTTTGCAGCTGCCGTTGATGAAATCAGAAAGATCAGCAGAAATGTGTACGCCATGGCAGGAAGAGTCCAAAACTTCATCAATACGATGACAGACAGCGTCCGCCATGTTGGTCAGTCATCCTTCTGCACATGATTAGGCAACAAAAATATATGCAGTGATCATCTTCAGGTTTTGGTTGCCTCGTCTTTTTATTTTGAAGTCTGTTTGTGTAAGTTAACGTAACCTTTGACCCCACAGCTCGGACCCTGAGGAACGTCCTTCACTTCCTGGTGGACATTGGAGACATTTGCAATGATAAAATGGGCAGTCCATACAGGAAGTGCCGTGATCTGTTCGCCCAGGGTCGCAAAGACTGTAACAAGCTGCTGAAGGAGTTCAAGTTCCTTTGTCAAATCGTAGATGCCTTCCTGCCGCTTTGCAACCTCGCTCGTGGTGCGTTCACTGACATCACTTCCTGTAGTTAATTGCTTTCACACCAAAATTAAAACTATTGTTCACCTAGCAGTGGCTACTTCCTTGTAGCAGGAGGCTATGTCCATTCTGAAGCTACTGATCTGATTAATGACAGACACTGGTGCTAGCTGAAGAAAAGGAAACCACTAGCTAGCATTAGCTTTGAGAGGTTAATGCTGGGCAAAGTTTGGCTGGTAACCCACTGGATTTCCTACTTCTGACTGCCTAACACCAGTTTATCCAAGGCTAATGCTAACCAATACAAGGCTAACGATAGTCTGTACAAAGCTAATGCTAACCAGTACAAGGCTAACACCAATCTATCCTGGGCTAATGAAATAAACAGAACAGAAACAACACACTGCAAAAACACAAAATCTTTCCAAGTGTGTTGGTTTAATTTCCAGTGCAAATATCTTAATACACTTCAAATAAAACGAACCTAAATCATAAGTAACTTTTAAGATTGCTTTAAGTCAATAATTTTCATTGCTGAAAACTGATAATTGGTGGCAGATTATTGGCAGAAAAATGTCTCGTTATAAACAGATTTATCTGCCAATGGAACTGGAACTTTTTCATCAATGTTAAACAATTATTGACTTTAAAGAAGCCGAAAAGTTACTTGTAAGTTAGTTTTGACTTATTTCAGGGATAGTTAGATACTTGCACTAGAAACTAGATCAAATTTACTTGGTAGGATTTTGTATTTTTACAGTGCAAATAAAATTAATGATGAAATCTCTGTACACAAAATGGTCCTTCAAAAGAAACTCATGCAAATTGAGTTTTATTAATTCATCATGTGATTAACTGATTTATTGATTATCACAAATAACTTTGGTTTATTTCAGTTGGAGAGCTGTTCTGCATCATCCCGTCGTACGTGGCGGCCCACCTGAAGAAGCACCTGGCGGAGCGTGAGTGACCTCTGCCTGCAGCGGCGGCTCGCTCGCCGCCCTGCAGCGGCGGCTCGCTCGCCGCCGCCGCCTAACCGCTCTCTCGCCTGTTTCAGCCACCGTCGCCGCGTTCAGGAAGATGATGCACGAGTTCGACTTCAACTTGTCGTCCACGGTGCGCTTCGAGGTGGACGCCAACGCCAGCCGCACGCTGCATCAGGTCTACCAGGAGATCCTGGCCCACATCTCAGACGACCTGCAGAATTTCCAGGTGCTGAGCACGGTGCTGGCCTACACCAACTTCGTGCTGCTGGGCTTCTCCTTCCTCAGGTCAGAGGTCACCACTCAGCTGCACTCAGCCTCAAAACCACTCACGACAACGTGTCAGTAGCGTCAGTTTCCAAAATGATTTCAAAAATTAAATCTGAAAAGTGTGGTGTGCCTTTACATTCAGCTCACCTGATAGGAAAACGTTGTCCTATCGGTTTTAAACATCTACAGGCTTTTCGCCTTGTAAAGCGGCTTAAATTGGATGGATTCAGGTCTGGACTTTGACTAGGATGTTGTGGAAGTCTCAGGTATTCTGCATTTTCCTCCATGGTTGTTCAGGAGTTTAGTTGAGTTTTGGTTTTCTTCCACTTCCTGTCTGCTGGTTGTTCTCTAAATAACTTATGAGACCAGAACCAGAACATCTGTGCTACATTTCATTTAGCGCCATCACAAATGCATGCCGCACTTTTTAGATTTTATATGAAAATATTTGGAAAACAAGGTTTAATGATAAAATCAATTCAAGGTGTTTCCTGCACTGCTGTGCTGTCAGTTACAAAGTTTTCCATATTTGTGCGTGGCGGCGCATTCTCCAGGTATATTATAAATTATATTGTAGTAGGTATAGTTTTACTAAACCTTCTGTACATCAGGGTGTGAAGACTCTGTGTGTGTGTGTGTGTGTGTGTGTGTGTGCGTGTGTGTGTGTGTGTGTGTGTGTGTGTGTGTGTGTGGGTGTGTGTGTGTGTGTGTGTGTGTGTGTGTGCCTTTGTGTGGGCAGGGCGTTGATGTACCAGCGCCGGTACTTGCGGGATCTGCGCTTTGATAACTTATACATTAGCGCTCAGTTTAGACAGCTGGACCAGCAGGTGGCGTCGGAGGGCGGAGCTTCGGTTCTGCCGCTGACGCGCAGAGAGGCGCAGACCTACGTGACGCCACGTAAGAACCGCCGCTTCAGGTAGCGCTAACCAGAAGGCGCAGCAGCAGGTAGCGCTCTGCGTTTCTCTGCATTTGTCTGCAGTGTCTCTGCGCCTGACGCAGCGGGAGCAGCGCGGCACGGTGGTCCGGATGGCGGCCGTCTTCAGGCACCTGGTGGCGGGCGGCCTGATTGTGGCCATGGACTTCCTGGTCTTCTGGATCCTGGACCAGGTGCACCACCAGGTGAAGGTGGACGTGGTGGCCAGAGGTGAGGCGTGATATGCGGCATCGTTGTGTGGTCTCCATGGTAACGGCGCATCCTCTCAGCCCCTTACCAGGTGGCGGTCCAGGTGAACGGGTCGGGTTATTCCTCAGATATCTTCAGAGACCTGGTGGCGTCCTTCAACGTCTTCCAGACAGGAAACATCACCGTCATCAGCAGGAAGTGCCTAATAGAGCCTCAGGAGCCCGACCACAATATCAACTTCCTGCTCGGTACCTGAACCAGAACCGGACCAGATCCAGAACAAGAACCAGGACCAGACCTAAAACTGTTCTGGTTCTGCAGGCTTCCTGCTGGGTATGGCTGTGGTTCTGGCTCTGGTTCTGATCCAGTTCTGGTTCTGGTTCTGCAGGCTTCCTGCTGGGTATGGCTCTGGTCATCTCTCTGTTCAGCGGATTCGTTCGGCGCTTCAAACGGATCTTCTGTGCTTTTTATTATCCGGATCAGGAGCAGGTACTGAAAACACTGCTGACGATATGGAAGGCTATCCATGCCAAAAAATAAAGAACGCTGCAGAAAACGTCCAAACATAGACTGGTTCCGGGTCTCAACCGGATGGCTGCAGTCAGCAATAAATTAGTTTAAATCACTTTAAATTAAAGTTTCTTTCAGCTGCAGCAGAAATTTTGAACATATATATTGATTTGTGGTTTGGTGAACTGACGGTCTGACAGACACTCCCATCACTGTCCTTATGTTCTTGAGCATCGCGCTTAAACCGCAGGAGGGTTAAATATTTACAGTTTTTGTCACATATATTAATATTCCTTTACCAAATAGTTTACTGTATGGATTTTGGCCTTTCTGGATTTCCGTAGCAGTGAGGCTGCTGTTCAGGGTTTATTTATCTGCAGCTTTACAGAAGCAGATCTAGACTGCAGTTCAAATCAAACATCTGGCAGCTGCTCCTTCCTGTTCAGCCTGGACTCTAAACAGGAAGTTAGCTTGTTGCGCCTGAAGCTACGCTAACATCAGTTCCTCCAATTGGGAGTCACTAGCAGCAGCAGCTACCTGATGGCAGGTAGATTTCCTGTAAGCCCCGCCCCCTCCGGCTCTAGCTGAGCGCGTTTTCGAGGCTTTCTGCTTCCAGATGAAGATCAGCTGCTGTGGGTGAAAGGTCGCAGAGCAGAAAGGCATGCGAGGAATCTGGAGCAGGAATGTTGGAGAGGAGGAATCCGAAGGCAGGTCTGAACGTGACTGAGGCGCTCCGAGGTTTAACTGGGATTTAACTGGGATTTAACTGGGATATAACTGGGATTTAACTGGGATATAACTGGGATTTAACTGAGATTTAACTGGGATTTAACTGGGATTTAACTGGGATTTAACTGGGATTTAACTGGGATTAACTGGGATTTAACTGGGATTTAACCGGGATATAACTGGGATTTAACTGGGATTTAACTGGGATATAACTGGGATTTAACTGGGATTTAACTGGGATTTAACTGGGATTTAACTGGGATTTAACTGGAATTTAACTGGGATATAACTGGGATTTAACTGGGATTTAACTGGGATATAATGTGCTGATAGTGGAGCTAATTTCTGCTTAGTACTTTTGCTAACTTTGTAAATGTTTTCCAAATTTAGGATCCACTAAATAAATGTACTTTATTCAACTTCCAGTTGAGTAAAGTTTGACATCCATGTTTAAGTTTCATCTCTCGACTTTTGAGAATCCTGGAAGGAACAAAATAAGACAAGATTATAAATACAACAGCAAGTCGTTATAGAACATATGAATCATAATGTAAAATCATTATAAAGGCTTTAGCTTTTAAATTAGATTATACAGACTTTATGTCGATATTAATTCAAGCAAATAAAATCTGGGGAGTAAATTTTTTTTCAGATGTTTATAGGTGCGAATATCATGTTTGCTAATGACATAAGAGTTATTAGCGTTTTTATTTTTCACTAAAGTTAAATTTTTTTATGGTTTTACGACGGTTATCAACACTTTACCATTAGCTTCTGCTAAACACCAGGTTAGTGCAGTGCTCTAATGTAGCTGCTGCTTATAACTAGTTCCTCAGTGTTAGCACAACTAGCTTTTTCATTAGCAGTGTCTGTAACTCAGCCAAGCTTCCTGAACAAGAAGTGGATAAAACATCACATTTATGCTTCATGATTTCCCTGAAACTGGATTCTTTCCTTCTTTAAATGAGTTGTAGTACTGAACTGGAAGCAGCGGATGGATCTGTCATGCTGTGGGACAGAGGCTCCAACATGGCCTCTGATCTCTCCACGCATCCTGCTGCAGAAACGGGCCTGGTTCTGGTCCCTGCCGGATCCTCTTCCCACGCTGCCAGAACCCGAATGAGAGCGCAGGAACCGGAACCTCCAGGTGACCGGCCCTGCTTTGTGTCTGCAGGAGAGGATCCGGTTCCTGCACCAGCACATCCTGAGCGAGAGGCTATCGGTGGGCCGGGCCCTGAGGAGGTCTGCGATCCGACACCTGGCCGACCGGGCCGCCGGCGCCGGCACCAGTTACATGCAGGCACTGCTCAGGCGGTACCTTTATGCCACCAGATTACAGATTATATCCAAAACAAACTAAATGTCCAGCTGAGCAGAAAAGTTCTGCTGTTTGTTCTGTCAGGCTCCCAGGTGGAGGATACCTGTCCTCCCGCACTGGCTCCGCCTCCCTCACCTGTCTGGGCTGCAGAGACACCGTCAGGAAGAAGGAAGCCGGCGTCTGCAACGTCTCAGGATGCACAGGTGAGAAACACACTGTGGGCCATCAGAACCAGGTTCAGAACCGCTGGGCTGTACTTGGTTTATTTCGTCAGTAAAGATGGTGGGGAGACTGTTCTGAGTTTAGGTTCTAACGATGTCAGAACCAGAACCTGCAGAAGATCGGATCATCTAACGATGTCAGAACCAGAACCTGCAGAAGATCGGATCATCTAACGATGTCAGAGCCAGAACCTGCAGAAGATCGGATCATCTAACGATGTCAGAACCAGAACCTGCAGAAGATCGGATCATCTCATGCTCCAGAAGTCGCTGCCAAAAATCAGCAGCAACAATTTGAGTTATTTAGAGAAAGACATGAGAAAATGCAGGTTCATTCCTCACCAACTAATCATTTGTTTATAAATGTCTGCTACAAACTAAGTATTTAGTTAAATATTTATTTAGTTACATAACTAGTTCAATGGCTAGGTAGCTAACAAGCTAAATATTTAGTTCCAATGTTTTGTAGATTGCTCTTAAGTATTTAATTTAAAGCAAAATATTAAGTTAGAAGCTAAATATTTATTTTGTCAACTAAATATTTAATTTGAAAGTTTCACATTGAAACTTTCTGAACCTCCATTTTTTGTCCATGTAACTTTTTTACATAACTTTAAAAATGGCGCCTTACAATCAAAGTAATATTAATAGTTCATGCAGTTCAGAAGTTTCTGTTTGTTACGGACCTGAAAGTACCAGAAAATCCCAGCAGAACCTGAACGCACCCTGACTCTGGTTCTGTTTTCTAGGCGTTTTCTGTCGGACGTGTTTCCACAGCCTGGGAAACGTCTGCGCCGTCTGCGTGCGACCTCTGACCTCCCCAGAAGATGGCGAGGAGGAGCTGTGAGTGTCCCGTCTGCCCCAGAACCGGCACCAGAACCAGAACCACTGACCAACACAAACCATTTCAAATGTGACAGAACTGCAAAAAAACAGCAGAACCATCAAATCCGACCCAGAACAAAATACACCTCCCGGTTCTGACCCGGTTCCTCCCCTTTCTGACCCGTTATCTTCCGGTTCTGACCCGTTTACTCCTGGTTCTGTCCCAGTTTTTGCTAGTTCTGACCCGGTTCCTCCCGGTTCTGACCCGGTTTCTGCTGTTCTGCTCAGAGACTCCAGTGACGATGAGCAGCTCACCCTGAGGTCCGAGGTCCTGAACCACAGTGACGACGTCAGCACCTCCAGGTAAAAACTTGCCCAGGTGAAGCTCCGCCCACTTCTCTGTTCCTCCTTGTTAAACTCCTGAACGTCTGTTTTCCCACTCTGTCTGATGTCAGTGAAGTAGACATGGAGTACCAGGACCGGTTCGGGACTTCGGACTCCGACAGCGACTCCGACTAGTCAGAAGCAGTCGCTGAGATCGGAGTTCAGTCTCCGGGTCGTCATGGAAACCAACAGCCTGGTGCAGCAATAAACTGAATGTTATGAACAATAAACATATTTTTACCTTCAGCTGAACTCCGTAGAAACGACCCAACGCTGCCACATCAAAACATTATTTTAATTCTCCTTTTATAAACTCCTGGTCATTCAGGTGGATCTGGATCCATGTTGGGAAAAATCCCTCCTGTTGATTCTGATCCGACCCGGTTTGGATTCTGGACTCTTTGTTTCAGAATTCTAGATGTGTGAGAAGAGGAAACCAGAGAGAACTGTGATGCTGCAGTTTCCTGTGATGCTGCAGTTTCCTGTGACGCTGCAGTTTCCTGTTATGCTGCAGTTTCCTGTGATGCTGCAGTTTCCTGTGACGCTGCAGTTTCCTGTGATGCTTCCGTTTCCTGTTATGCTGCAGTTTCCTGTGATGCTGCAGTTTCCTGTGATGCTGCAGTTTCCTGTGATGCTGCAGTTTCCTGTGACGCTGCAGTTTCCTGTGATGCTTCCGTTTCCTGTTATGCTGCAGTTTCCTGTGATGCTGCAGTTTCCTGTAATGCTGCAGTTTCCTGTGATGCTGCAGTTTCCTGTGACGCTGCAGTTTCCTGTGACGCTGCAGTTTTCTGTGATGCTGCCGTTTCCTGTGATGCTGCAGTTTCCTGTAATGCTGCAGTTTCCTGTGATGCTGCAGTTTCCTGTGATGCTGCAGTTTCCTGTGATGCTGCTGTTTCCTGTGATGCTGCAGTTTCCTGTGATGCTGCAGGTTCCTGTAATGCTGCAGGTTCCTGTGATATTTACCAAAATAAAATGAAACTGAACTGATAAGCAAACAGTGGGAAAATCCCAGATCAGAATTTCTTTATTAAATTCAGACATTTAATAAAGAAAAAAAAAATATTTAAATTCTTTCAGATTAGAAGCTACTTTAAGACAAACAGCAACTAAACGAAGAAGAAGCGATCTGCACATTTAGCTCTACGAAAACAGAAAATCCAGATTTTTGTAAATATTCAGGCTCAAACTGCAAAAGTGACCAGTAAGGTTAAACTGGTTAAACTGGTTAAATTGGTTACCTGGGGAATTCAGACTAAAAGCTGCTGATGTTGCATGAGTTAAATTAAACCAGTAGAATCCTAACAGAAACATGCACAACATGTTCAGAAGGAAAATGGACGCCTTCGTTCAGTTTCAAAAATATAAATTTTCAACAAACTAATTTCTAAACTGAAAAGGCTTAGAGACCCAGAAAAATATAAAAAACAAATTTTTATTTTTGATTTCTGAAGATATATATTTATATATATACCATTTTTTTTTTCTTTAAATTTTTGTTCTAATTTGAGTGATCAGGCTTTTTGGCCCCAGTTTAGTTCCATACATGTTACCTGAACTTTCTAGTGCCTTGCTAAAGTTTTCAAACCCTGAACTTCCTGAGCTTCTTTTTTATTCACACAGATGGACAAACACCAGTTAAAATGATCATTTTTATTATTCATTAGTAAAATGGAAAGTATTCACACCCTCCCACAGGAGAGGGTGTGAATACTTTCTCCTCAGTGAGAACAGACCAGAACTGAACAAAGCAGTGGTCCAGTTTGGACTGGTCTGCTCCCAGTTGGATCTGGGTGTGTCTGAGAACCGAAAACTGAGGAGAAAATCAGATAGAAGCCTCAGTGTGTGTGTGTGTGTGTGTGTGTGTGTCTCAGTGTGTGTGTGTGTGTGTGTGTGTGTCCTCAGTGTGTGTGTGTGTGTGTGTGTGTGTGTCTCAGTGTGTGTGTGTGTGTGTGTGTGTTGTGTGTGTGTGTGTGTGTGTGTGTGTGTGTGTCTCATGTGTGTGTGTGTCTCAGTGTGTGTGTGTGTGTGTGTCAGTGGGAGGACTCCGTGTCTCTGAACAGGAAACGCTCCGGACTTTTCTCCTCAGCCTTCGCTCAGTTTGTTTCGCGTCTTTTCGCCGCTGATCAAAGCTGCACGGATGGCCATCAAGGTGAGACCTCCTGACCCTTTGACCCCATGACCTGCAGCTGATCCGGCTGGCCCGCTTCTGGTCCGGATGGTTCTGGTTCGGTGGCGTTTGCAGCAGGTTTTCTGTCAGGTTTTAGCGGTTGAAATGATGTGATTCTGATTCGGGAGTTTTAAATTGAACCGTAAATTAGTGAATATCAGGAGCCTCGTTATGCAAATGAGTCCAACAGAAATAGAAAGAGACTCAGACAGATCAAACCATCACAACTTATCCTGAAACATAAAGTTTGATCCAACTGAAAAACTTTATTTTGAAGGTTTATGCAGGTAGAGACGTGTCGATGCTGCTGCTGGTATTCATGGGTTCTGGTTCCGATCTGAATGGACAGTTCGGATCTTTGACCGAATCTGACCTGGATTTTGGTTCCGTGTGTGAAGTTTTAAATAAATCCGTGGGTGAAGCGTGAGAATTAAAACAAAAAATGATTTCAGCTGATTGGATCTGATAATGATCTGGTTCTGGTTCTGGTTCTGGTTCTGGTTCTGGTTCTGCACAGAGATCTGAGATAAACGGAAAAAGAGAAACCTGACAGAAAAGAAGCTCTCTCTCTGTCTCTCTCTGTCTCTCTGTCTCTGTCTCTGTCTCTCTGTCTCTGTCTCTCTCTGTCTCTCTCTCTCTCTCTCTCTCTGTCTCTGTCTCTCTGTCTCTGTCTCTCTCTCTGTCTCTCTCTCTCTCTCTGTCTCTCTCTCTGTCTCTCTGTCTCTCTCTCTGTCTCTCTCTCTGTCTCTGTCTCTCTCTCTGTCTCTGTCTCTCTCTCTTCTGTCTCTGTCTCTCTGTCTCTCTCTGTCTCTGTCTTCTCTCTCTGTCTCTCTCTCTCTGTCTCTCTGTCTCTGTCTCTGTCTCTGTCTCTCTCTCTCTCTCTCTCTCTGTCTCTCTGTCTCTCTGTCTCTGCTCTCTGTCTCTGTCTCTGTCTCTTCTCTCTCTCTCTGTCTCTCTCTCATATATATCAGTAACCGGAAATCACTTTCCGTTCCTTCTGATGTTATTTCATTTTATTTCCTCTTGTTCGGTTCTCGGCGTCTTTATGCAACAATACCAGAAACAGAAACCGTGGAGGAAACGCGCATTTTGTTGGTGGAGAAACAGGAACTATGTTGAGTTTCTGTCGCCACTCAGTCCGATTATTCAGAGCAGCTTTGGGCTGTTTTTGTTCTAAGTCGCTTGCAGATTTAGTGAGTTGCGCGTTGCGCCTTTTTAGGCTCGTTGTTGAACGTCAAGTTGCTCATTTGGGCTTGGAAATAAGCAGAGACTCATAATAAACCCCCAGATTTGTCTGTTATTAGCAGCTTTAGTCAGACTCTCCCTGTCCATCATTTCCCGGATGATCCGTCTTTGTTAATATTAAGTTAATATATTTGCTCTGAATGACGCCAAACTATCCAGAAAAACCGCAAACACGGAGACCAATCTGAACCGCAATAAACGTGGAAAACAGCCACGTAATGAACGAGTCCGGCATTATAATTATTAATATTTATAGAAATGTCACTAATCTGTGCAGCCATCTGAGCTGTGGAGCTGCAGGGCGCCCTGCGCACTGACAGCAAACACAGGGCCGTAGCGCACAACCTGGAGGCCGGGCAGGATGGGGGCTTTAAAATCCTTCTTAGATTTAAAATCCTGTAGGACTGTAGGACATAAAAGCACAGATTACTGTTTTTGTACTGTTGAAACCATTAAAAATGTCCTCTTTAGTTCAACCTCCAAGTGACTTTTATGCCAAGTGACGTAAACATCAACCAAATCAGGAGCCAACGGAAAAATCCAGCTGCAGTACCACTGTTCCACCACAGAGGGCAGCACTGAGGCCATTTTAGGCTAAAATATTGCAGAATTAAACAAATGTACAAAAACATTCAAATCTACACAAAATTAACAATAAATAACTTATGTAAACAGTTTATCAGAAAAACGTTGATTTGTGCTTTAGTTATTTTTGTACTTTTACTGAAGTAATTTTTATCATAAATACCAAAATCTCTACTTTTTACAGTTTGTTCTGTCCAATCAGGTCATTTTCACCCTTTGAATGATTGTTCACTTGATCAGTTGTTCAGCACTTTGAGTAAACTTTGTTTACCAAATAGTTTTTTAGTTTTGCTTGAGTAGAAATATGTTGCAGTATTTCTGCTGTTACTGGAGAACAGGTCGTGAATTCTCCCCTCCCTTGGGACGAACTTTATACAGTTTATCTGCTATAAGGAAGTGATTTTGTTGCCGCTTCAGAACCGCAGCTCTGGGTTCTGGTGGCTGAACGGATCTTTTCAGGTTGGAAACCTGTCTCAGAGAATCTGAGCAGTTAGTCAGAAATGTCTGCAGAGAGCTCAGACTGGTTGTCTGAATATTTTTCAGATATGACGGCCTGGAATGTTCTGCAGATCCCTCTGAGATCGTCTGCAGAGCCGACCGACGCCCTCTTCACAGAAACACTGATCTCATCCAGCTGCTTCAGAGGCCACAGCAGATCAAACCTGCAGATTTTCCCGTCTTTTCCTGTTGGACGTGAAGCGGAAACGAGGGATTCCAGAGATCCCAGTTTCCTTTGGGAATCCTGAGTTCGTTTCTGAATTCACAGTTTCATGTTCAGTCCATCAGAAACATCGTCATGGATTCTGGAATTTAAAAATCCTGCTGGTGACAGAGAAAACATGATTTATAAAAACACTGGATTTAATCTCAACATTTCTTCTCTTCTTCTGAAGCTGCATATAAAATAATACAGAGAGAAAAAGGAAGATGTTTTTATAGACACTCAAAACTAGATGTTAAGTTGAGTGAAAAAGTTTTTGAGCAAAACATTTTTTCTATTTTTTTATCATTTAAGTATTTAAAATACAACTAATTATTAAATAAATCCATCAGCTCCAGGCTTCTGATTTTACAACAGAAAATCAATTTTATTAATTTAATTTCAACATATGTATTTTAGAGTAAACACTGATTTTCATTGAACTTTAGTTAAAATAAAGCAAAAAATACTGGAAATATTCCTTTATTGTAATGTCCTGGGAGCTTTTTAGCCTCATTCTATAATAGAAAAATTGCTCTGGTATTTCTGCAAATGATTGTTTAGTCATTGATATTTTCATATCATCTTATGATCTGAAGGAATCTTTTGATTAATGGAAGTAGATGCGTAAATTTCTCTCTTCTTCTGAGTTTTCCACTTTGCTTTGTTTTACTTCATTTTATTTGGCAAGTGTTGCGAAAACTTGGCAAATAAAATTGGAAATAACTTGCAGAATTTTGGTCACATGTTGTGGATTTTAATATATCAGATGTAGCAAAAAGTGATTAGTCTAAAGATATATTTTTATTGCAGAATCTGTGCAATGATTAGGATTATTTACTGAGTTTATTGCTCATTTCTATCCAATAGATGGCGCCAAATCTCGGTTTATGGCGACATCAGCATTTATTCAGAAACTTTAGCAGTAATTCAGGTGAACTGGTTGTTTATGTGAGAGCATCTGGAGGCCTGATTTATTGATTATTGATCGTAATCTGCTCAGTACTCGGAGCTGGAGCTGGCCATCAACACCATGGTGACGGAGTTCCACCGGGCGGCGGATGACGGCCCCACCATGAGCCCCACGCAGCTCCACGCGTTCATCTCCACGCAGATGCCGCTCCTCGCCAAGGTACCGATGACGTCACGCAGCATCGTCCAATCACAGCATTTATGGATACATTTCCATGATTTTTCTTTAATTTCAAACATGTTAATCCATGAAGTTTTCTGGCTGTGAATCTGGGTAGACAAACGAATCAGTTTGGAACATTTCTTTCAGAAAGTCCCGCCTGTTACTGATCTGATCCAAACAGTAACTCATCATCATCAGACGTTTTTCCCCCAGGCTTTAAAAACAGCAGTTATTAAACCTCTGCTAAAAAAGAACAATCTGGACAAATCACTACTGCAGAATTACAGCCTGACCTCTGACCTCTGACCTCCCATTCATCAGCAAAGTCATTGAAAACTGTGTAAACAATTAAATAGTTTCCTCATGATGACCAACTGCTTTGACTCTTTCCAATCTGGTTTCCATGGTTACCACAGCACGGAGACTGGCCTAGTCAAAGTATTCAATGACAACCATATAAATACGGACTGTGGGAGAAGCACAGAGCTGGTTCTGGCTCCTGGTTCTGGTTCTGTTGGACCTCCGTGCAGCTTTTGACATATTACTGAATCGACTGCAGAGTTGGGTCGACTCTCCGGTTCGGTGCTCAAATGGTTTGAATCTACATAAAGAACAGGAATTACTTTGTTTCAATTGGAAACTTTCTCATCAAAGAGGTCAAAGGTCACATGTGGGGTACCCCAAAGGTTCAACCCTAGGACCCCTCTCATTCAATATTTATATTCTCCCACTAGCTCAGGTTATAACAGGAAATAATATTAGCTACTACAATCATGCTGATGACACAGCCTCTACATTATGATGTCACGGTGTGACCTCACCTCCATCCAACTAACAATAAATGTTTAGAACAGATAAATGTGGATGAGACAAAACTTTCTCCACTTGAGTAGCAACTATGATTCTTTTTGACCCCTAAAGAGGAACAATCTAGAGCTATAGATCTGTGGAGCTATAACTGAGCTGGATCTGTGGAGCACAGGTGTCAAACTCTAGTCCCCTTGGCGTACTTTGTCCTGCAACTTTAGATATT
Source organism: Poeciliopsis gracilis (assembly GCA_911649635.1). NCBI lineage: Eukaryota > Metazoa > Chordata > Actinopteri > Cyprinodontiformes > Poeciliidae > Poeciliopsis > Poeciliopsis gracilis. The sequence goes on along the minus strand of CAJVRI010001204.1, from coordinate 697,512 downwards.
TCTGCTGCACCACCTGAATATTAGCAAGGCGTTGGAGACCTGATCAAGGAGGAGTGGGAACAGTTTTCATTTCATTCCAGGGTTTTGTACCTGTGGACATTTAAAAACTGCAGGACAGCAACCCTGGAGGACTGAGTTTGACACCCTCTAGATCTAGAGCTACGAGATCTAGAGAAACTCATCCATGCGCTTATCTTTAGTCGCATTGATTATTGCAAACATGCGCCTTCAGCGGGCCTGTCCAACAAATCAATCAAAACAGCTGCTGCAGTCGATCCAAAACGCTGCTGCAGCTGATCCAGAAGCTGCTGCAGCTGATCCAGAAGCTGCTGCAGCTGATCCAGAAGCTGCTGCAGCTGATCCAGAAGCTGCTGCCTATGCACTCACTAGAAACCAGGAAGATGGAGACATAACTCCAGCTTTAAAGCTCCACTGGCTCCCCCTGAAGCCTGCAAAGCATAGTATTCTTAAAATACTGTTAGTTTATAAATCACTGAACGCATGTCGATCACACACAAATACATTAAAGATCTGTTGCTGTTGTATCAACCTGCCAGACTCTAGGTCTGGTTCTGGCTCCCAGCTCTGTATCCTCAACCCAGAACCAAAAGGAGAGTATAGCAGCTTTCAGCATCTGCACCAAACATCTGGGAACTTCCAGAAAACTGTAAAGCAGCAGAAACCTGACTTCCTTTAAATCTAGACTAAAAACCAGCTGATTAGTTTGATTGAAATGTAACATGGATCACTGTATTGATTATTCTATGACTTTGTGTTTTTGTGTTTATGAAGTAGCACTTTGTGCCTTGCTGCTGAAAATGTGCTGCAAGGGGCCAAACTAATTTACTGACATTGATTGATCAGTTCACCTTGCCTGCAGGGCTGCAGCTCGCCTGGATCTGCACCCTTGGGATGTTTATGGCGTCCGGCATCACTTCCACAGCCTGAGTGTTTCCAGATGTGCATCTCTGACTTCCTGCTTCCTGTGTGCAGGCGGCGAGGGCGAGGACGGACTGGACCCGGTTCTAAAACATGGGAGTCCAGAAGCTACCAGAACATCTCCTTCACATCACTTCTCTGACGCTGATTCGCCACTCCATGGCAGCAGTTCAGCCAGGGCGCACACAAAGAGAAGAGTTTGGATGTCATCATCTGCCTGCAGTGACACTGCACGCAGCCTGACCAGAGGGGGCGCTGCAGGACCGCAGGCGCATAGAAACGATGTAGAAAAAGCTACAGCAGTTCAGTTGTTTGTGTTTCCATTTAAAGGCATATTTCAAAGAACAAAATCAAGCACAGATTGTTTCTTCATTTGGTTTACTGAGAATGTATGAGGACCAATGATGATATTTAGGTCACTTAAATCAAAGAAATCCTGTCTCTTGCCAGAAACTCGTGAATATTTCATCTAGACTGATTATCAGTTATTTTCTGTGCATTCCTCAATAAACCTTTAAAACTGATCATTAATACATCTACATCTTTATTCTGAAATGAAAAATAAGTAAGACTGATAATTAAAATCCACAAAAATTACATAAAAGACATCAATTTAACAGACTCAGCAATTGTAATTTTTTGTTTTTGTTTTTACAAATTATTGATAAAAATGCTGAATGATCAGTCATTGATATGGAAGAACAAATGGGACGGATTAGAAAAACCACAAACCTTCATTAACCTTCTATTAAATGATTATCAACCAATAATAGATTATCTATATGTATGGCTCATTGTTCTTAGTTGACTTTGTTAAAATAAATTGACTTTTGAAAAATTTATTCATATCAACAAGTAATAGTCATTATAACCTTGTAAAGAAATAAATTATAAAAATGTATTAGCATAAAATAGCTATGAAATTGTGAAATATATTTTCATTCTGTATATAATTTTACACCAAACAGTTTTATTTTTACTACAAGTCATACTATTATTAAATATTTTAGTCATGTTTGACCCTCCGCATCGCCGACTGAATAATAAATTAATTTTATAGCAGAACAGAATTAGACAAATTTTTATGCTTTTTAAAAACTAAATTAAAATGTGACGCATTTATATTGTTTTATGTAATCCTGTATTTTTATTGTTTCTTAGTTAATCTGTTTATTGGCACTTATGGGAGCCTCAGAAAGGGTTTTGCGTCTATTTTTATTGTGTATTTCTCTAATGTAGTCAATCAACCACGCGACTCCGCCTCGTCTGACTTACCAATATAAGATACATTTATAGCCTTCAGGCTTTGCTGCCACTAACCTTCATAATCTAGATTTAAACCGATAAAATGAGCACAATCTGTTTTTAGAGTTTCTCTTCCATCGCTGATCGAACCTTTTTAGATTTATTCATTTATTTATGCATTTATTCATCTAAAAACTGTGACGATGTTTTATTAATATTGTTATATTCCGTATGTTGTCCTTTAATCTGGAAGATTAAAGGATGGCATAATCTGATTTGAAAGTCTGAGCTCGTGGTACTCTCACACAGGATGATAATGTGGTAACTCAGTGTTTCTTAATGTAAGATGCTTCAACAGTGAAACAAAATGAGCTTTGAATTTTTAACCTGCTTTAATGGAAAGATTTGCTTTACATATTTCCAACAAATGATGCCAAAAATCACAAAGTACTTATCCTATGAATGTTATCATTGGCATAATTATCGTTAATAGCAAACCGAGGATCTGGGTGGTGAGGTGCCGTACCCACAGACCAACAGAAGAAGCAGCAACTAATTAGTGGTCGTGGTTAAACTCAGTGGCATGTTTCCGCCTGCAGGCGAGGGGGCGCTGTTTCTCCTGCTGCCGGTGGAAGACCTTCCTGTCAGGCTTTCGAATCCTCCAGCTGAGCTTTCACCTCCTCTTGCCACGCCCCGCTGCACCATCGTCTCGCCTCTAGCTGGAAGGCAGAAACAGTTTCACAAACAGGAGAGGAAAATAAAACCACAGATCATCACTGAACTTTATGAAAAACATTCACATTTTCTTGAAAGCCATAAATCAGAGATGATTTTTTCCTCAGAAACAGGAAGGTTACTGACTCAAAGTGCTGTTCAAAGTAAGAGACGCAGCGCAGCGCCTCGTGAAAGTTAGAGGAGAAAAAAAGGGCCAAAATAATAAATTAAATCTTAAATGTTTCCTCGGAATTTTTTTGTTTTCTGTCGTCAGTTATTAAAAAATAAAATATAAGTTGCAGGCCAATTGTTTTAGATGTTCTTCCTGAGACTGCCAATCAAGTCTCATTGAGCTGCTTTTGACCTTGGTTAACAGGCCTGTCGCTATAACGCTTTTCTACTGGACTCATAAATTGTCCCAGAAGTTGCTCGATAATAAATGATAATATTGTTTTTAATACTATTTTTCCAGCAATAAAATTAAAGAACAGATTCTCAATCATTAATAAATCCTTTAAATGTTTAACAAATATTTAATCCTGGAACTGGAATAAATAAAGCAAATTATGAAAAACTGTCCTTCAGAAAGACAGCTTTGAGGCAAAAACACTTTTTATCATCCAGAGAGAAAAAATAAATCATGTTATTTATTGAGTTGTTTTAACTGGATCATGCACAAACTAGTCTACTGCGAATTGTAACAAACATTTTAATTTAATATAAAGTATTACATATTTCTTTTCAAAAGAGAGGTTGTGATGAAACAGAGTCAGATCTCAGATCAATGGATAAATGCTGCCCGATCTATTGAAGAGCGAATGGAAACACTGTAAAAGTTGACATTTCCTTCTCAGAACCGCTTTAGAACTCCTGACCTGCTGCAGGATGGATTCTTGCACGGGCGGCGGCGTTCAGGGTCTGCAGATCCGGCCCAGGCGAATCTTCAGCATCCTGGTCGCTGATGGAACCACGCCTGCAGAGAAACGCAGGAACCCGATCAGCCCTGCAGGCGGATCCCTGCAGAGCCGCTGGGGGAAACTCACCGCGCCTGCAGAGGAAGCTGAAGCTGTCGCTGCAGGACTGCTGGAAACCAGCTGCCGCTGGAGGAGTCCATCCGCCACACAGTGCTGGTCTGCATGTGTAGTGGCCTGGCTGGCCCAGGGCCGGTAGGGAGACGACGCTGCCTGCTGACCCACTACCCAGTCGCACCGGTGCAGACCGACCGCAGGCCACCGCAGCTACCAGCTGAAGGTCTGGTAGCTGGAAAGTGGAGTCAGGCAGGAGGAAGGCTTCATCCTGGTAGTTCTTGTCGAGGTCTTTGATGGTGGTCAGGTCTGTGTTTCCTCTGCAGTTTTTCCAGCTCTGGAGCACCAAACCAGCTCATATCTTCTGCTTCACCAGGACGTTACTGTCAGGAGTGAACCTGGAACCAGCAGCACAAAGAAACCAAACGCTTTTTTATTTCTTTCATTTAGAGCATTTACCCAAATACTTGTACTGCAGTAAAAGTGAAATGCTATGGTCCAAAACATGTTTGTTTTTTCATTCAGTGAAGAATCCAACAATTTTACTTCAAAATTACAGGGAGAAGCAATGTAACTAGTTACCACCCAACTCTGCTAGTCAGTATTTCATCTGCAGTCATAGCTGTACAAAGTTCAGACGATCGGCAGGAGGAAATGAGGCGAGACTGGAAATAAGATTCCTTCATAAAGTTCAAATCACAACAGAAAGAAAACTCCTAAACCTCCTCCTGATAAAATGTTGTTTTCTAAGAAAGGGATCCAGGATCAACTACACATTCACTAGAGTATGAGTAGGAAATATTTATGTCAGAGCTGTGTAAAAATGCCATCAGCTGTTTAGTTTTTATCACACAACATTTTCAGCTACTGACGTCACCATGTTGATTGGTGCTGCAATGCAATGCTGGGTAGATGGTGTAAGCTGGGTCTCCACTGTTCACCGTCCAGCCAGCTGTGCAGTTACTGGCTCTTCATATGAGGGGAACGTAAGAAGAGCAGGGAACAAACGGAGGGAAGAGGTGAGGGATCTAGCAAGAGAAGCTGCAGTCGTGCTGCTGCTGCTGGGAAATGCTAAATCCATAGTTAGCATGTGTGGATCAACCATTAAGCCCTCAACATATTACAGTAAGGTGCTACAAGAACTTAAAGACAGACATTCATTACCTTTCCAATTTGTTCTGATTTCACCCTTTAGCACATGCTAATGTTTTTAGCTCTAATACGAAGCAAACACATGCTAATGTTTTTAGCTCTAATACAAGCTAAATGCATGCTACATTTTTAACTTTTAGTTCTAATACGAGCTACAATTGATGCTAATATTTTAGTTTCTAAGATGAGTTAATAGCAGGCTAATGCTTTAGCTGTTTAATACAACTAAACCATTAGCATGCATTTAGCCTCTAAGATGAGCTAAATAGCTAGTAGGTTTAGCTGCTTTAATACAGCTAAACCACTAGCTGGAAACAGATAAATCTGTTTATCTCAAGATTTACTGCTTGAGATAAACAGTAAATCTCAAGCTGATTTGTTTTGCTCGCTTTTTCTCAGATTTCTTGTGTGAAAACTCATTTTGTGGACTGACCTCGCCCAGCTGATCGACGCTTTACAGTTTGTGTTTTGATTTTGATTCTTTTTCATTTATTTCTTTGTTTCTGTTGTGTTTTTTAGTTTTCAGTCCAGAATAACCGAATCCCAGCATGCTTTGCACAAGTGAAAAAATGTGGCGACTTCTGTAGGTGGAAAATTAGACAAAGTTATTAAGTTTTTGAAGTTTTAATGAAGTTTTATGTATCATAATCAACCTTTAGGTAAATAAAGTTACAAAGCACATTCAGGGCAAAATGTCAACATCCAAGTGACTCTTCATGTGATTTCGGTGAACTGAGATTTAAAAATGATCATCCAGACTCTCCAGAACGATAAACTGATGGTTTCACAGGAACCAGATCAGAATAAATTTCTCATCAGAACTCACCATCATAACATAAAAACTCGTTCAGGTCTCCCACAGTCCTTGGCGGACCAGAACCCGGATTTGCTGAGCAACGTGCATTTCCGGTCCTGCGGCTCGCTGAAGGGGCCCACATGGTGAACAAGGAGCTGCTGCCGGGTGAGGGCTGGTTCTCATCCCGGGACCACTTCCAGGTGCCGTTAAAAGAGTCCGATCCAGACCCGGGACGCCCCCGCGCCTGCCGGGCCTCGGTGCCGCTTGGCGGCGGCTCAGGATGGAGGCCAGGTCGGAGAACTTCTCCCGGCAGAAGGTCTGGGCCTCGGTCCAGTTCTTCACCTGGTCGACGTAGCGGAACTGCCGGACGGTTTGATCCGACTGGAGGTCAGAGACGGCCAGGAGGCCTGAGGGAGGAAGGTGGAGACTACAGCAACTCGGCAACCAGCAACCAGCAACCTGCAACCAGGAACCAGCAACCGGCAACCGGCAACCAGCAACCAGCAACCGGCAACTGCAACTAGCAACCGGCAAATTCAGAGAAACTGAACAGAACCAGGATCGGTTAAGACAGATCGGTTCGGTTCGGATCGGTTTGGATCAGTTTGGATCGGTTTGGATCGGTCTTGGATCGGTTCAGTTCGGTTGGTTTCGGATCGGATCGGATCGGATCGGATCGGGGGTTCATGGTGGGAACGTTGACACGTTTATTCAGGTGAATTTAACTCAGCAGCTTTTGAAAGTTTCTGTTTCTCCTCCACTATGAATCTGACTGGAAATGGATGAGAAGCTGCTTCTCTTCTCTTTTAGTTTCTGCTAATAAATGATCTGATTGGACCTAAACCTAAAACAGCATCTCTATGCTAGACATTAGCAGCTGATAAAGTCCGACCAGCCTGATCAGAACCAGATCAGAACCAGATCAGAACCTGATCAGAACCTGATCAGAACCTGATCAGAACCAGATCAGAACCAGATCAGAACCTGATCAGAACCTGATCAGAACCAGATCAGAGCCTGATCAGAACCCATATGGGTCCAAAAACACTGAAATCAGGTTCTGATGCAGATTAACAGATGAGAGAAACTGAAATAATCTGTATATTTTTGATCTGCAGCAGGAAAAATAAACAACCATTTTTCTTCTTTTGTTTTTGTCCAAAAGTCTCAAGAGAGATAAACATAAGGAAGACAAAAAGTGACAATAATTATAGAAACAAATAAAAGGTTTAATCAATGAACCAGATATTGCGTCAGAAAAGAATTCCTCAACTTATTTGATGTATCATAAATTGATCAGTTTTTTAATTCATATGCAGAAAGTTTAATGTCTGTCAATATTAATAGAAAATATGGATGATAAAAATGACAGACCTGCGCATCATCAGGAGGAAGAGTCCAGAGTTCATCATGACGGAGAGCTGCTCATGGAAAATCTGACAAATATTGACAAATAAAACTGAACTGTTATTTTCATATGAAAATTAACATCGTTTCATATTTACTGTTCAATAACAAACATTTGTAAACATGTATGACAATAAACTCAAAATGAATAAAAATCCAAAAACACACAAACCTGAACAAGGAGAGTTTAGGTCTGGAAGACTGAAAGGCCGAAACGATCCGTCCCTGAAATGCCTCCCCCCGTCTGTCCAGTCCGCCTGTCCAGTCCGCTCTGTCCAGTCCGCCTGTCCAGTCTCGTCTGTCCAGTCCGCCTGTCCAGTCCGTCCTCGTCATCTGACATGTTTATGTAAAAACAGACATTAATCAGAAACCATTTGGTTAAGAGACGCTGACCGTCGATCCTGGATGCAAAGACAGAAAATACTAACGATTCATTCAAATTCAGCCAAGAGACAAAGACCTGAGGAACCAACAGGAACCATCAGGAACCAACGGGAAACAGCAGGAACCATCAGGAACCAACAGGAACCAGCAGGAACCAGCAGGACCAGCAGGAACCAGCAGGAACCAACAGGAACCATCAGGAACCAGCAGGAACCATCAGGAACCAACAGGAACCCAGCAGGAACCAGCGGGAACCAGCAGGAACTATCAGGAACCAGCAGGAACCAGCAGGAACCAACAGGAACCAAATGATGAATGAAAGTTCCTGGTCCTTAAAGCAGACGATCTGATTTTTCTTTTTTCTATGTTTGGATGAGATTTTGTGCTGAACGAGTTCAATTTGAATCGTATTTTTTTTCCTCCATTATTTGTTCAAAGCGTCTCGTTGTTCTTCAGCCTCCGCAGCGTTTTTGCATAAGGTTTTGCGTTTGCATGCGAACAGTAGCAGCGATCTGCACCAGCAGCAACAACTCATTTGCTTAATGTTGCAAATTACTGAGAAAACCTGCAGCAACATTTTAGATTTAAATCACAGACACAACTTAGAGAAATCCACATTTTCTGCAGCTTCCTGTATTGTAGCCCCCGACCTGTAAAAAGAAGCCGTTGATATTTTTCTTTAATGTCTAGAGTCACGTCACTAGTCCCATGCAGTTCCTACGCTCTGGGCCTCAGACATAAACCTTCTCTTTTGTCTCTCGCTGTTTAGATTTTGTTTCACCCTCTTTTTGGAAATGATATCTCAACTTGTCTGATATTTAGAGTCAAAGTTCAGGAAGTATTTGAGATGCTAACTGGCCGATCCAGGGTGTAAAACGACACCATGTTGCTATGGTTACGCATTGTTACGGCCCTTGCAGCTGCTCAGCATCCAGAACCAGAGAGAAAAAAGAAACGATTCAACCGAGAAGTTCCCCAACATGCAACATTTTCTTCTTTCCTTTTTCTCACAAGAAATAAAACAAAGTGAATTAAAACTGAACCTTTATTCCAGCTGACCAGGCAGGAAACTTTAAGCTCTGTTTCTTTGGATCAGAACTTTTCAACTTCCTTCCTTTAATAATGAGACGAGGTTCTTGCTTTTCAGTAAAAACATTTTTTCTGTTTGGTCTGAAGTGACATATCCTGTGTTTAAGTGTTTTAAGGATTTGAGATGTTTTCAAACAGGAGGATCATACACAAAACCTGAAAAGTGTGGCATGCATCTTATTCAGTCCCTTTGAGTCAAATAACATGGAATAATAAACCAAATCTCCTGGCCTCAGTTATTCATTCAGACAATATTTAACTGAAATGTGTTTTCAGAGCCGCTGCAGTACTGCTGTTATCATGTGTTAACTTCAAACCCCCAAAATGTAGGAATTTTGAGTTCTATGAGCGCCATATTAATTTAACTATTTCAAAGAAACATCAGCTGATAAACTTTGCAGTAAACAAGTTTGAAGATTTCCACTGGTTTCAGCTGTCTAGTTGTCAACATAACATATTGATATGCAACATATAGGGATGCAGTGGTTTGCAACCGATTGTCAACACTGTGACAACTACATAAGATCATGAGAAAGTATTCATTTTGAAGAAAAAGTGATGAGGGAACCAGGTCAGCTATGCTAGCTTGACTTTGACATCCCTCAACATGCAGATTCTGTTTTGGTTCAGTTACAACAAAAAAGGTGATCAGCAGAGTAATGTTTAATTTTTTGTTAAGGTTTTATTGGCTCTAGTGGCCTTTATTTAATATTGATTTGACAGTAAAGTGGGTAATGAGAGAATGGGAAGACAAGGGGCAAAGGTCACCAGGCCGAATTGAACCTGTGACCGCTGAGTCGGGCACTAAGGCGTCCCTTATGTGGGTCATCCCTGTGCCACCACAGCACCCCAGTAGAGTTGGTGTTTAAATGAGCTAATCTAAGCTAATCTAGCGCTGCTGTTACATTTAGCTACTGCTGCAGATCACATCAATCACTGATCAATAATCACAACATAAACATCAAGTCTAAACATCTAAAACTGTAATGAACTGAATGGTCTGTTCTTTGTGTGGAAATGTTTGAGTGTTTTTGGATCTGAATCTTGATTCTTTACTGCCATTGTTGATAGTCGGTTGCTATGACAACAGGTCTGTGTGCAGCGTAGCCGACAGAGAGCGAGAAAAAAGAATACGAGTGATTTTGAGTTGTTCTTCAATGGGGTTTTTTTTATGTTCCCTAAATCAATAAGAGCCACACGCCCAGGTTTCATCTAGTTAACTGGATTGTTCTACTGCTAATCAGTCGCTTAACTTGCATGTGCCTGGGGCCGGCTCTGGCAGGAAGTCGTGTGAATATGATGAAATGATTGTTGTTCTTCTTGCATGAAAAATAAATAAAAGTGAAAAACTGCTTCCTGGCTTTTGGCTGCTCACATTTCTGACATTTTAGGTTATTTTAAGGAAATCAAAATGTCATTTTTTCCTAGGAATTTGAAACTCAACGTGTTTTAAGAAAGACTTGGAAAAAATCTTTTAAACTGCAATAATCTGTAACTCAATGTGAGGAAATTCTTCAGACTTCAGATTTTTGGTTTTCTAGTTTCTCTCAGATCTTTTGGTTCATTTCTCATGTTTGCACAACTGGAGCATTTTTTCACACAAGTAATACAAACTTAACATCTAATAGTAATTGTGTATGGAGCTATAACCGACTCATAATTCACAAATGCACAGAATGAGATTCACACGCGTGAATCTTGATTTACCAGCCGTTTCTGGCCTCAGAGTTTTGCTGATTTTGTGTGTGAATTTTCAGACTCACCTCAATCCACAAACATGTTTTTAATAAATGCTTCCTTGTTTCAGCCAATCACATCAACCCATTCTGGCAGCGCTGTCGCCATGACGACACACTGAGTTTAGACCTCAGCCTGGCTTCTGGAGCGACGCGTTAACTATTTATCTTCAATCTGAATAACGTAAAAACAAACTTTTGCCTTAATTAGAAATTAAAAGAGATCAGATCAACTGAACATGATGTTTCTGTTTTTATTAAATAAAGCAGCCCAAGATAAAAACTTAAAAATATAGTTTATTTCCAGTGTTTTATAAAGTACTGAAATCTCGGAGTCCAGTAAAAGTTTAGGTTTCTCTCCAAAATATGACTTTGGTCAAAGTAAAAGTCACTGATTGAAATGTTACTTGAGTTAAAGTATTAAAGTATCTGAAATACAGTTTGAATGACATTTTTTATATTTTGGTAAACTTGTTAAATACACTTAAAATAATGTAAACAACCAAGTGCAGGCAAAATGAAACCTCCTAATAGATAAACCTGCAGCATCATTTAGTTAAGAAAATTAAGAGCTTTACCTAAACCACAAGTTAGCATAACTGTAGAGAAAGTTAACCTTTAGAGACATACGAAAATAGCTGTAGCATGAATTTTTAGGAGTAGACTTTACGTCTGGTAAACTTAGATAAAATCCAAACTAAGACACCTGGCGACTCTCTGAGCTTACATACATTTCTATGGAGCAGGCAGCCTTGTACTCCCGTAAGGAGGATTCTCAGACAGGAAGTGTAGCTGCTATCAGGATCAATAAATTCTTTGGTGTTGGTTCAAAAGTTCAGTGAAAACATTAAATGTATAAGAAAAATCTTCTCCAAAGTATAATCAAACATATCAAGATATTTCCTTAAGCATTAAACAGCATGTTTTGAATGAGTTAGTTTTAAATCATATTACTTGCATGCAATTTATATTACTAAGATACAATAGGATTATTAAACCGTTATTTTTACTCTTAAAATTATTTCAGGTATTTTCAAAAGAGTTTTTCCAAATTAGACAATCTTGCAGTTTTAAATTCGAACGTATAGTTACTATTTGTAGCATTAGATTTTGTTTCAGTACACTAAATACTATCTGCTTGAAGTACTGAGGCAGAAACCAAGCAGGCCCAGGTGGAGGTCATAAATTCTGGTCTAGGCGGTTCTGCAGGAGATGCCTGGTACAGCGGGGCCCAGTTTGACAATCCATATATCTGCCTTTAGGGGCTCTTTAGCAGGAGGTAATAAAATCAACATTGGAACAGCCCTGCAAGGAGAGGGCACACCTTCTAATGCATATATTTAAATGAGGGGAATACACATTCTTATAAAATGGTCTGTTTTACAGAAGAAGTTCGAATCTCTTTGTGCTGAGTGAGTGATTCCCAAAAAATGCATTTTTTGTTTGTTTCTGTTTCAACTCAGGTAATTCTATGTTTGTCATGTGTTAGACTTCTTCATAATCCTGGTGTAATGCTGTTGTAACATTCTGTATTGCATTGAACTCTTTGGATAAAACTCTGGAAATATCTGAAGTCAGCTGTCGTATGATTGTTCTCTGAAACTCCACTGTACACGCAGAGTTCCTGGAACCCGGAAGATCAGAGGAAAATAACAAGCAAGTAAATATAAGTAGATTTACTCCTCTGATTTTCAACACTCCACTTCATGTTGATAATTACATATAAATCAGTTAAACGATGAATCACAAGTTGAAAGTATAATCTTACTGGATTAAAAGTAATGAGTATTAAGAAGTTATGATTGAAGAAATGTATTAAAAGTGATTGTGTTGATGAGTTATAAATTCGTATGACATATAAAGGAATAGAATCAAATAATAAAAAGTATAGGGACAGTCTTTGGGTGCAGAGGCAAGCCTGGACATGTCTTAAGGATAGGAGTGGACAGGCTTGGCTCGGACGCTAAAAAAGGAAATCTGGCCAACGAGCCAAAGGGCCTAGTGCAAGTAGAAGATGAAGTAATGAGGGATCCTGGTGTAAGCGAGCAGGCCTGGTATGAAGTAATCAAATACTTGAGAAATCATGTAATCTGCTCCCCATACACAACAGCAGGGGAAAGAGTATAAATAAGTGGAGAAACAGAGAGCTGGGGTTCTTCCTCTTCAGCAAGTGGAACGAGCAACAGCGGGCCAGAGGAGCCTCGCCCCGGACCCAGAGGGAAGCCAAGCCTACGCTCCGCTGGAAGAGAGACGGACCCGATGCCCAACAGCTCTGGTTCCTGATTCGACTGAGGCTCCACACTCAACCCAAAAGATCTCAGGAATTGCTGCAACAGACTTGGGGATCGGACAAAGATCACAAAAGTGATGAAGATTTGGGAAGTTAGAAGGATAACCACCAGCTCTGCTTTGTTCCTGTTCGAAGGAGGATTCGTCAAGACAAGACTCTGTCCAAGGAGATTCATGCCTTCTGTTGCCGAGATCCTCTATCATCTGGGTATGAGTTGCCTGCACCCCAAAAAGCCTTACTTAGTAAATCAATGGCGCAGTTTAGGGAAAGGTGTTAGTAGAGGTTTATGTTGATTTTATTCAGATTTAAATTTTTGTCTTAAAAACTTGTAAGCATTGATAATTAAACTGCTTGCCATTACTCCTGCTCAAAGCTTGCTTATATATATATATATATATATATATATATATATATATATATATATATATATATATATATATATATATATATATATATATATATATATATATATATAAATTCTAAAGAGGTTTGTGGACTTTGAAATTAATTGAGCCATTTCATTAGTAATGGTTCTTCTATTTAATGTGAAACCCAATGTTCATGGTTCTAGAAAAGTGGTGGCTCCGACTTTCCTTTAGTTGACATATAAAATAATGACCCTGGGACTCACAAAGTCACTGAAACTCATCTATCCATTAACAAATGCTTGTTATTCTCAGAGAGAGAGCTACTGTTAACAGAAGTGGTTATTGGGGTTATGCAGTTTTGAGGGCTACTCAACTGATTGCTTCTTAACTGAAGAGGATCGTAACTTCTGGATTGTAGGTAGTTAGAGCTAAACGAGTCTCTCTCGACACCAGCTTAGGCAGATTGTCTCTCAGTCCTTCTGCAGGGTAATACCCAGGTTTTAGGGACTTTCCAGAGAGCTGGTCAGTAGTCAGCCCAGAGGAGTTGTGAGGATTAGGGCGGGGCTGGCTATTGCATAATAACCGACACAAGCAAACTTTTAGCTGCATAAGAGATGGTAAAACATTGTGTCTAATTTCTCAAATGCAGACTGTTGACTTGAATTTTAGTACATTTTATTTACGATCAGGGCATTCTGTCCCAATTCTCACACTTTAGCTTCTTGTAACCCGAAAACTCGACGTTCACATGGACTGAAGCCACACATCCTCATCAGTGTTGGCTGCACTTTGGACCCGGCCAGAATCTCTTCACACTGAAACCGCTGCAGCTTCAGCCTAAGGATCAGAGACCATTCTCTTTTTCACAGAGATCACCAAGCTGCCCTCCACCTGCACAGAGAACAAGGAAGGAGAGAGCAGATCAGTGAGTGTCTCCATCAGCAGTCAGTGACGCAGCACGTTCACTAGATGGTGTCCAGGCTGCAGTCAGACTGATCTCAGAGCTGTGACCAAGATGAACCTGATCAGTTGTTTCCTGTTGAACTGAGAGAACAAGCAGGTCTGAGATCAGATCTGCTGCTGCCACAGTTTGATGAATGAGGACCACTGTCTCTAGACATGTTGGACGGCTGGACGCTGGAGTCCAGCTGGACGTCCTGGAGACATGGACACAGCAACAACACAGCAAGCTGCTGCTCCTCTGATTGGCTGATTGCTGTCTCTGTGTCCAATCAGGAAGCCTGAACCATTCTCCTCCCACTGAGAAGCTGCAGCTTTACTGGGAACACTGGATCTTTGCTTTGATGCTGACTGGGTTTAGTTCAATATGCTGACAGCAGCTGGACTCACTGCAAACATTTACTTACTTTAAAGTCTCTACAAGATCCTTCAGCTGCTGAACATCTGATTCCTTCAGGTTGTTTCATCCCAGGTCCAGTTCTGTCAGTCGGGTCGGGCTGGACTTCAGAGCTGAGGCCAAATAATCACAGCTGATCTTTGACAAACTGCAGCTCATCAACCTGAATAAAGAATAAAAGATGTGAACCAGCAGGATGCAGGTTAACCAGTCCAACAGAACCAGTTCAAGATTCTCATGAATATTAATGCCAACAAGCTGCTGCTCCAATAAAGACCTGCTGACTTCAGAACCAGAACCAGAACCAGAACCTGGTACTGGGTCATGATGTGTTGGAGGATTTTAGTCAGTAAAATCATTCCAGGTTCTGATCAAAGTGTTGAAGCATCAATCATTGATTATTGATTTGTTCCTGTCAGATTCCAGGAATTCACTTTTCTAGACTGGATGACCTTTGACCTGCTGGACATGAGGGGGATTTCTACACACTGGGGTCCGAATGCTGTCCTGTTCTGACCTCAGATCAGCAGGTCCAACTCAGTTACACAGAGAAACTCAATTAAACTCTGGATCCAGGAACAAACTCAGAAAATATTGATTAGATCAGAAGAAATGAACTTTGATTGATGATCAATTATATAGAATTATTCACAGAAATATCAATAATTATATCATTAAAATACCTCAATGTCTCCAGTCTGCAGCCTTCAGTCTGTAGAAAACCACAGAGCTCCTTCAGTCCAGAACCTTCCAGGTTGGTTCCGCTCAGGTCCAGTTCTGTCAGTCGGGTCGGGTTGGACTTCAGAGCTGAGAACAGAGACGTCCAGCTGGTCTCTGACAAACTGCAGTTCAATCTGAATAAAGAATAAAAGATGAGAACCAACAGGATGCAGTTAAAACTGAAATATCAACAAATAAAGAATAAAAATGTAGAAAATTAATTTCCCTGAATGTAAAAGAAACAAGATGAACTGATTCTAACATCTGATCCAGTCAAACTGGTTTAAAGAGTCCAAACCAGCAGAACCAGAACATTTGATCAACAAAGAAACTCAAAGTTTCTCTCCAAGTTTCTGAGGATCTTAAACTCAGTGGATGTTTTTCTCTCCATGTTTCCTTCCAGGCTCTGGATCAGCCGACTGCTCTGTCCATCATTGATCTGCTCATATTTTATGGCTCCAGTTTTTCTTCATTAATTATTAATGATGTTTTTCTTGCTGCTTGTATTTTAACTGCAGCTCGTTGCTCAGTATGACAGATGGAAACGAGTTGATTTCAGTCCTTTTATCATATCATCACATTCTGAAAGTTGATCATTTTCTCATTTTGTGCTGATTCAGTTTCTGAACCATCAACTAGAAAATATTGATCTTTTCTCTGTGAGGTCATTGAGGGTCATTTAGTTCCAGTTCTGAATCGTTCATCAGAGACGCTGCAGAAATGGGAACATTATCATAAAGGAACAACCTGACAGTGAAGATGAATCATTTTAAATCGATTTTCCAGTAAAACACATGAGAATGATTTCAGTGAACTGCTGCAGCTTGTTGCATACAAAGCATTACAAAGGTAAGACCTCACTTCCTGTCCTTCAAAATAAGAGCTGAATCAGGACGTTTGAACAAAATGACTGTAACAAAGTCAGTATTTCCTGCAGGCTGTTAATGAATCATCTTGATATTATTTCTGTCTCTTAATGTCCAGGATCTCTGCCAGAAGACTGTGGTCATCCTGATAGAGTCTGACTGTCAGAACAAACTCAGGTTTTCCTCTGGAAGCTGCTCTCACTGCTTTTAGGACGACTGACTTTCATTTGCTCCATTAGTGGAATCGACACTAACATGGAAACTCATCACTTGCTTCCATTTTGTTTTGCTTACTGCAGCATCAAACTGCTGCATGTGCTGCAGCATCAAACTGCTGCATGTGCTGCAGCATCAAACTGCTGCATGTGCTGCAGCATCAAACTGCTGCATGTGCTGCAGCATCAAACTGCTGCATGTGCTGCAGCTCCATATGAGCAGCAGTCAAGTCCCCAGAAAGCTTCCCTGGTTCTAGGAACCGTTTCATCCAGTGAGTCCACTTTCTCTGTCCGTCTCTGTCAGACTGTGAACCTTTAGTCTGAGCTTGTGGAGAACCTCTCCTAACAACCTGCTGCAGATCCATGTGCTGCATCTTTGCTGGTTCTGGTTCTGGGAGCAGAAACTCATGTCCTGAAGAACCTGCAGCCTTTTGAGCTCAGAGAAAAACTCAGTGGTCTGGATTGATTCAGACCGAGCTGAAGTTGGTTTCTGATTGAAGCTTCTGAGTCAGGAAGTGGATAAAGGGCCATTCCGCCTAATTATTGACGATCAGCATCTTTAATCTACTCTAGTTGAAACACTGCAACACCTGGACTCTTTAAACCTGGACTGGATCATCATCAACTAATAGCACAAGATTTAAAACTAATGTGGGATTTATGGATCTTCAATAAAGGGACATTTCATGTTGACCTTTGACCTGCTGGACATGAGGGGGATTTCTACACACTGGGGTCCGAATGCTGTCCTGTTCTGACCTCAGATCAGCAGGTCCAACTCAGTTACACAGAGAAACTAAATTAAACTCTGGATCCAGGAACAAACTCAGAAAATATTGATTAGATCAGAAGAAATGAACTTTGATTGATGATCAATTATATAGAATTATTCACAGAAATATCAATAATCATATCATTAAAATACCCCAATGTCTCCAGTCTGCAGCCTTCAGTCTGTAGAAAACCACAGAGATCCTTCAGTCCAGAACCTTCCAGGTTGGTTCTGTACAGGCCCAGTTTTGTCAGACGGGTCGGTTTGGACTCCAGCGCTGAGAACAGAGACGTCCAGCTGGTCTCTGACAAACTGCAGTCCATCAATCTGAATAAAGAATAAAAGATGTGAGCTGTTATGTTAATAAATTGTGTTGCAGGGTCCGGTTCTGTTCGACACGGTCCTATTGGTCATTTCGCCCTGGTCAGGGGAGCCTCACCTGTCATCATGGAAAGAAAATATATAATGATGAAATAATTTAGATTGCTATTTTCACCCTGTGGTTTGTACTATAAAGTGTTTATTTTTCACTTTTGCTGGACCAACTTTGCTTATTTTTCCTTCAAAAATGGCTGAATTTAGTTAATTTCCCTTTCAAATGGTTGAAAGTGCAGCAGGTGAGGCTCGGCCCGCAATAATGTCTGATCAACCTCACTAACTGGTCTGGCTGCCATTTGATGGCAGCAGGTTCCTCCTGTCTGAAAAAACATTTAATGTATGAACTGATTTTCCATCATTTAGCTCATGTAT
Organism: Poeciliopsis gracilis; assembly: GCA_911649635.1. Lineage (NCBI taxonomy): Eukaryota > Metazoa > Chordata > Actinopteri > Cyprinodontiformes > Poeciliidae > Poeciliopsis > Poeciliopsis gracilis. The sequence goes on along the minus strand of CAJVRI010001204.1, from coordinate 679,687 downwards.
ATAGTGTACCGTGTTTTATGTCACCAACTGCAATCTAGATTTGCTTTTCTACAATCAGTCGATTCTTAGATGTTCATTCATGAGGATTTGAACTCGTCAGTGTTTGTGGCTCGACTGGAGGATCAACATTTCATTCTGATGTAAAGATGAGAATCAGAAATAAAACAATGTGAATCTTTACCAAACCAAACTGAAACATCTCCATCATTAATTCACAGCATTTCAATTATTTTACTCATTTTGTTCATCAGAAACATTTTTAAGTGAACAAAACTGAAAAAGTTGAACAACAAAAAACTTAATTTATAAGGTTAAAGGCTCTAATATATTCTCTGTTTAAAAAAATATATATTAGAATTATTAATTAGATAAATAAAGAAAACAAACCCCAGATTCTTCACTTTACTGACTGAATTCTCCAGGATCTCAACCAGATGCTTCATATCAGATTCTCCAGCTCCCAGTATGAAGATCTCACTGATTTCCAGTTCAGTCAGATCTGGGTTGGACTTCAGAGCCGAGGCCAAAACTTCACATTCATCCTTGTAGAGCTCACAGCCACCAAGTCTGTGATTAGAGAAGAAATAAATTCAGTTCTAATGAAATCAATCTGGATCATAAACAGACTAAAATATGATAACAGTGATGTCATCATCTGATCAATATCTGATCTTCAATCTACTGAGTTTGAGCCCACAGAGAATGTGTGCAGTTCCTGGTTAAAGTCCAGGTTCTGGTTCTGGTTCTGGTCCAGGTTCTGGTTAAAGTCCAGGTTCTGGTTCTGGTTCTGGTCCAGGCTTCATGTCCTCAGACCTTCAGCTGCAGTCAGATGTTGAAGATCTTCTATCATCAGTGAAGGAAAGTTCAGTTTCTCTGCAGCAGCTGATGAAGAGGCTGACTGAGCTGAATGAAGGAAACTACTGGAGACGATGGAGAGGAGGAGGAACTGCTCACAGCTCTGACTTGGACTAGACCGTTTGGCTCCTTGAGATCTTCCACCAAGCAGGAAGTGAGTTATAAATGAAGTGAGCAGAACAGGAAGTCCAGCTGCTGTGGACCTCTGGCATCTCTGGGTTTGTTTAGCCAATATCTGCTGCAGCATCTAGAATCATCATCATCATTAATAATAGTAATAGTTTCCATAGCAACATGTTTCCCAGCAGCAGGTTATTAAATGCTGCCACAGAGGAAACTGGGAGCAGAACAAACACATGATGCTCCAGTTCTGTCTCCGTTCATCTGCTGGATTTGATGCTTTAACAAAGTAGAAAGTGGACAGTCGTCAAGCTGCTGCAGCTAAAAGCTTCAGCTTGTTCTGGTTCGTCCTGTAGCAGCATTTCATGGTGAAGCAGTGAAAGTTCTCCAGTAACTAGAAGAGGCTGGGATGTCTAAGTGTTGAAGTTCATGTCTCTCCAGGTTTAGGGAGGACAGCTAACAGCTTCAACAAAGGCTGCAGAAGTAGTTAAAGGCCAAAAACATCCAGAATTAACTTGAAGACAGAAGAAGAAACAGGAGGACAATAGAGCTGAATCAGCATCACAATGAAAACATCTGGACTCACCGAGCCTTTCTACAGTTCCTCACAGCTGGAACCAGTCTCTGTCGTCCATCTGATGATGTGTTGTACTTCTCCAGGTCCAACTCATCCAGAACCTCTGACATCTGCAGCATGAAGGCCAGAGCTGAACAGTCAGTCTCTGAGAGCTCCTTCCCTGAATCCAGCAGCCGTTGGATCTCCTGATACAATGAGACATCGTTCATCTCCACCAGACAGTAGAAGATGTTGATGCTTCTGGCAGGAGAGATATCATCAGTGTTCATCTCCTTCAGATTGGTGATGATTCTCTGGATGGTTTCTGGACTGGTCTCTCTCCGACCCAGCAGGCCTCCTAAGATACTCTGGTTGGACTCCACAGTGAGACCATGAAGGAAGCGGACAAACAGGTCCAGGTGGCCATTTTCACTGCTGAGGGATTTCTCCATGGCTTTTTTTATAAACTCATCCAAAGAAAAGGAAAAATAAGATTTTCCCAGGAACATCTTGATCACTTTTGTTTTCCTCCATGTGGTGAAGCAGTGGAGCATGTAGACTGCAGCCAGAAACTCCTGGATGCTCAGATGAACAAAGGAGTAGACTGATTTGTTGCGCACTCCTTTCTCCTTTCTAAACATTTCAGTGAAAACTCCTGAGAACAACGCAGCATCCTTGATCTTGATGCCGCACTGTTTGAGGTCTTTGTCGTAGAAGATCAGGTTTCCCTTCAGCAGCTGCTCAAAAGCCAGTTTTCCTAGAGACTCAATCAGCTTCTTGTTCTCTGGACTCCAGATAGATTTTGTCTTTTGTCGTCCATCAAACTTTTCCTCCTTGATTTTGGTCTGAACCTCCACAAGCTCTATATACATCTCAGTCAGGGTCTTGGGCAGCTCTCCTCCCTCTCTGGTCTTCATCACATTCTTCAGAACTTTAGCAGTGATCCAGCAGAAGACGGGGATGTGACACATGATGTAGAGAGTTTTTGATTTCTTGATGTGGGAGATGATCCTGCTGGCCTTCTCTTCATCATCTCTGAATCTCTTCCTGAAGTATTCCTCCTTCTGTGGGTCAGTGAACCCTCTGACCTCTGTTACCATGCCAACACACCGAGGAGGGATCTGATTGGCTGCCGCAGGTCGTGTGGTTATCCAGAGGAGAGCAGAAGGAAGCAGTTTCCCCCTGATCAGGTTTGTCAGCAGAGCATCCAGAGAGGTGGTCTTTTCAGGGTCAGTTAATATTTTTGTGTTGTGGAAGTCCAGTGGAAGTCGGCTCTCATCCAAACCATCAAAGATGAACAGAACCTGGAACTTTTTAAAGCTGCGGATTCCCGCATCTCTAATATCTTCAAAGTGGTAATGAATCAGTTCCACTAAGCTGAACTTTTCTTCTTTCAAGTTATTCAGCTCTCTGAAAGTGAATGGAAATATGAAATCAATGTTCTGGTGGGTTTTACCTTCAGCCCAGTCCAGAGTGAACTTCTGTGTTAACAGTGTTTTCCCAATGCCAGCCACGCCCATGGTCATCAGTGTTCTGATTGGTTGATCACTTCCAGGTGGGACTTTAAAGAGGTCTTCTCGTCTGAGTGTTGTTTCTTGTTTCCTGCATGCTGTTTCAATCCGTCTGAACTCATGTTCATCATTGACCCCTGTAGTTAACCCCTCTGTGATGTGGAGCTCTGTGTAGATCTGGTTCAGTAGGGTTTCATTTCCATATTCAGCGATGCCTTCACAAAGACTTTGGAAAATCCTTTTCACATACTCTTTAAGCTGCTGTTGACACTGAAAATAAAAATCTGGAAAAAAAGAGACACAATTCAGCTAAATATAGAGAATTTGCATATACACTTTTATTAATAAGTAAAATCAATAAATTAATAAAAATAAATGCTCTAATCCAATGTCAGTCTGTGAGGAGGGAGAAAATTTGAGACTTTTGAACTGACTGGTGCTCTGTTTGGGGACATTTCAGCATATCACCATGCATGGTAGTTGAACTACACAGAGCCTGAGTGTCGCTTTGATGTCATTAAAATGATCACAGAGAAGAGTTTCTGTGGACCACCTCACTTCAATGAACATTCAGAGATTTCCAACTGAGTACAGATAGCATTCTTCTGGTCTGTCATCATGGTGACTCAGACTCGTATGTTGTCTCCATAATGTCAAGATTCAGGTAGAAAGTGACTGGACTTTGCTCAACATCAGGAGAAAAAAATTCTGGTTAATTTGTTCATTTTTATCAAGAAAATAATAGTTTTTATTATTTTCTTGTGTTTTTGCTGCTGTATTCATACTCGGTGCTATGACATGATAATGTGATGTCTCTCACTGTGTATCACATCCATCTGATATACAGATGCATGTTCCTCTGCTCTGTGGAACAATGCTAAAGATACTAAACACCACAAGGTGCCACCAAACATCAGAGACCAGTTTTTGAAGATGGGATCTGAACAGGAAATGTTCCATGAGCATGAAGCAGTTTATTCTGACGCTGTGAATTTGTTAAGTTTACCTGTGTGAAATAAACAAGGCAGTTCTAATTCAGAGAAAGGGGTCAGATTTGAAGCAAAGACAGTAGCGGCTGTGCTATAAAAGTAGCTTTAATGAAGTGTTTGTTCTCACTTTTAGCAGGGGAAAACTCCAGCTGCTTGGACAGGGTAGGATCTATCTTGTGAAGGTGTTGGATCATTATTTCACTGGCTCTCTGTCCTTTCATCCTCACAGCGTCGATGGTCTCCCGGGCCTTGTTTGCTGTTATTTGGTTCCCTTCAAGTATTGCCCGTCTTTCCGAAAGATTAAAGACACCATCTGCTTCCAGGGAATCGAGGAGCTGAATCAGGATTTCCTCAGAAACTCTCTTCACAAACTCACTGCGAACTTTGAAAAGGTTTTCCTCTGCAGGCAGAAATCAGAAAAAGAATGAATTCAAACTGATGTCTGAGGGAAAAACATGAAGATCAACTATTCATGCTGCTCCATCCAGAGATTCCCCTCAGTCTGTTGATCAGCTCCTCAGGTCTGAACCTGTTGTTGTGTTTCTGTCTTATATCAGAGTGATGACCACTGATTCTGTCTCCATGAGAACAAATGAAGCTTCTGGTTCATCACTTTCTTTCCTGACTGCAGGAAGAACAATGAAATAAACACCTTCTAAATATAAAGCAGCACTATTTCAGAAAAAAATGAAGTTCTGATATTATTATTGAATATTATAATGAAAATATTGACTGAATAACATTTCACTATTTTTTGTCTTTCTGTACCATCATCACCAGGGGCCTCATGCATAAAAGCTTGTACAGTTTTCACACTAAAACTTGGCATACGGATACATTTAGAAAAGTGCTGCACACAAAAAATCCAAAAGTATAAAGCCATGCACATGCATGTGGCCGCTCACCTTTCCTTTATACATCCCAGTTTGTGGGAAATAGAGTTCAGCTGTTGGTTCAGCTGTTGGTCTGCCCTGCCGCCACCCATATATATATATATATATATATATATATATATATATATATATATATATATATATATATGATATGTAAATTAGTATAAATACTCAGAACTCTGCCACCACATGAAGCAACAACCATGGCAATGTCCTTGTTTGTAGCATTATAAGTATTTATAATAATATTTGTATGTTTTATTTAAAAGGTGCTCTCCGGGCACCTTTTAAATACATAAAAATGTATTATTTTCACAAAATTAAAAATAATTTGTTTGAAAGAAAAAAAAAATCTAAATATAGAAAAAGAAAAAAAGGAGATGGTGCAAATGGCTGTTTGAACAGCAGAGCGTTCAGCCAGGATTTATAGACAGATGCCGTTTCAGAGAGTCTTTTAGTGGGGAATTGGACGTTTATTCTAAATAGTGATATTATGTGCATAAGTTGTACATATACAAAATGGAGATGATTTCTGACCATTAAAGTGCATTCACAAAGCGGGCAGCTTGGCTGCAGTTGCACTGGTACAGTTAACTCATGGCTCCTTCTTTAAGACTGATAATTATCATCTCAGTCTTTCCATCTGAGATATTAAATTAATAATAAATTATGTGAATACTGGATAAATTAATTAGTGGATAGAGTAAATACTCCTGAAGCATCAGAGCTGCTGCTTTTCTTCACATCGGTTCATTTTAGTTCTGTTTCCGTCTGAGTTCAGTTTTTACCTTCAGGTTTCACAGAAACTCACAATGTTTCCACTAGAGCGTCACTGAACAGGAAACATGAACACAATAAATACACACTGAGTCTGTGGTTCATCACATGACAGCCACAGAGGCTGTGATTGGTCAGCTTGTTTCTTTATGATGGTTCATTTTGATCACTTACCGAAATCCTGCTGGACTTCCTGCTGCTGCGCCATCTTTTATCTGGAGAACATGAAGGATTTATTATGTTTCAGGCTTTATTTCATAATTAATTTATTTTGGTATTTTTGGAAGACTGAATGAATCTAAAGAATATTGGACCTTACCAAATTTTCCTATGTTCCTGTTAAGGATGGAATCCGACTGTCAGTCATTCTAGGATCAGATTTCCTTCAGGCTGACATGAAAACATCTTTAAATCCTGTTTGTTGCCATCGGACAGTTTTGTGTTGCTGCTACCACGAGCATCAGCTGATTAAAGGTCCTCCAGAAATGCGTCTGGACTCCTGATCATTAGCTTTCAGGTGACCGAGTTCCAGCTGCTTCTGAAGCTTTCCTCACATCTCTGCTGTCTTCTTCAGAGTGATGATGAGAAGCAGCAGAAATAAAGACACAGATGGGTGACGAATCTAGACTGACAGAGTTTCATCAAGTTGAAACAAACCAAGTTGTGACTGGTTTTGCTGAAGCGTCTGCCTGGGAGTTGTTGTTACACGTCTACCCTCACCATTTCCCTCCTTCTCTCTACTTCTCCTGAGAGTGAGATGCGCTAATAGTTCTCCATCTAACAGGTACATTGAATTTCCTAAGTCTGCCAGGTATTACCCTGTTCAAAACTGAGAAAGACTCTCCTGGTTTCAGACAAGCTCCACCCAGATGCCCCACCGTTCTTCCCCCTGCAGCCCACAGTTTCACAGAGCACATCTGTTAACGGTCGCTCTTTATTACAACGTGCTCTTGTTACAGAACCAGGTTGGTGTTAGTGGTTCTGGCGAGTCCCAAGGGTGTCGTTTTAGTTTTTGGACTAAAACAACCTATAAAACGTTTTCCACCTTTTTCTCTCTAGAATCAAACATTGTAGCTATTTTACAAATATCAAAGAACTTTGAGGTGACACATCAATGGAATGTCCACAACTTCTTTTAGATTTTCTTTATGCTAAATATTTTATGAGTAAAGCAATTATGTGAGGGTCAGTACAGCTTAATTCAGTTCCAGAAATCATCAACCAAGAAGGAACCGTTGAGAGGCGGAATATGGAATTTCAAACCCCAGAACCGGCTTGATGAAGAAGGAAGTGTTTCAGTAAGACGAGGCTCATGGCGCTGATAGATGAAGGCAGCTTTAACTTACTAGTTATTCTTATTACAATCATAATTGGAGTTGTGTGTTCGAGTTTTGAGTTTTCTCCTGAAAATAAACCAGAAATTATGAATTATTCTAATTATTTGAAACTAAAGTTGCAGTTGTTTATTCTTACAAGAGGAAACATTACTAATTGAGTATTTTGCTTTGGGTCTTATTCAATGTGTTTAGACTTCAGTCTTTAAAACTTTCCTTCATGGAAATAAGGAATAGTCTCAACGATTTTTTATAAATCTGCAAACTGGAAACTTTCTCATTTTTCAGGAAGCGCTGTTCCTGTTTCATAACGTGGCAACACTCTCTGTGCCTGACTCATTTCTTATGATTAAACACTAAAAGAAATAGAATTACAGCAAACCTTGCATGAGACACAAAACACAAAAACACAAACTGATTGATTTGATTGAAGTTTGATTCTACTGTTGGGTCTAGATGTTTCTTTGTAATTCATTTCAAAGATAACTTTATAAACTGTTCCCGCTCAACTAAAATCTCCAGCATGGGATTAATGGGAATAATGGGAATAATGGGATGATCTCAGATTATCTCATATACTCCATTAACTGAAGAACTCTGTGGAATTGAAAAGGAGTGTGGCCAAAACCTCTACAACCCTCCCACTCTGACATTTCACACATGCTGAGTTTTGACAAACTCCTGATTGAAGTTTGATTCTACTGTTGGATTCTCCTGCCTGTAAATCTCGGAGGATTAAAAATGATCAAAATGTCTCATTTTTAGGTCCAGACCTCAAAGTTTGATGTCTCGCCAATAAGAACTCTCTCAGTCCAACAGTCTGACTTCAACATGACAACCAGGAGGAATAAAGACTTCAGGTCAAACAGATCCGTTTCCTTCAGAGGGGCCAACTTTGCACAGATCTGACTGATGGCTAGAAAAATAGAGCATGAACTGTAGCTCTGTACATCTGAATCCTGAGACAAGATCAGACATGCAGAGATATTTTTCATCCACCGACCAGGAAGCCAGATATCCCAGCCGGGCCACAAACACCCAGAACCTACTGGTACCAGTTTGACCATCAAACTGGGAGCAAACACAGCTTGTTGTCTGGGTTACAGATGAAAACTCAAAGAAAATCAGAGTTCCTGATTGAAACCAGGTGATGCAGCTCTGCATCAGAACCAGAACCAGGCCCAGCTCTGGTTCTGGTTCTGTCCAGCAGATCCAGAGAGAAAACCCAGTCAGGACTGGAAACCAGAAGAATGTGGAGTTAAAACTCACCTGATCAGATCTTTGCTTCTCCTTCTGTTCACACAAATCGAGTTGGAGCGAACTGGAGAACCGGACGACTCTCCAGAACTTGAACTGGACCCACCTGAGGCTCCGCCCCCTCTCACAGCAGAGGTGTGTTCACCTGTTGGAATGACAAGAATCATTTGATCTGATCATCGATGCCTGGAAATAAATGTTAAAAACAAAGAGTTCACATTTCGGTTTATACATTATTTTAAATATCTTTAGGTTTTTCTTAATTTATTGTAATATTACATTAAATTAAGGAAGATTTTCAGCTTTAAGAACTTTAACAACCAACTTCTGCTCAGCAACACAACAAGAGCAATAAAACTAATAATAGTTGCTTCTTGCTATAATCTGAGCCAACAGCAGCATTTAGATATTAAATATGAGGTTTTAACAATTGACACCAAAGTCTGCAAAAGTGACGACTGTTAAATCTGTTGAGAAATTTCCTACTGACACAAAGAAGTCTCTAATGCATTCCTGAACATAATATTCTGTAAAGTTTTGGTCTCTTTTAGTCTGGGGAGTGGGGGTTTAAGTTGTGTACCACATTTTGCATTGGAAAATTCAATAGCTGCCACATTGCAACAAGTCTGAACGTGTTGCAGGCGAATACGATGAGATGTTTATGAGTTTCTGTCTCTCCTGTGCCGGAGGGTTTCCCTGTTGTTCACTGTTAGTTTGGTTCAACTGTCACACAGACGGCCTCACATTTAACATTAGAATATTTTGCTCTATAGAGGAGTTGCTGGTCGGCACAGTGACAGTAAAATAAGGCCTAAACTAATCAGTTCTCTTCTATGGTGTCCCATTATCCAATTGGCAATATAATAATCTGTAAAGAAGAAAATTATTGAGTGTGGAAGTTACCTTGCTGTACTTTCTGACAAATTGTTTCTGCTGTATCTTAAAATTTGAAGCCATTATTGAACCACATGAGAAACATTTTTACCAGATTGTCAAAGTTTGGTCAGTATTTACCCCTCTAGACTAAAGTTTACAGTGATGCTGCTTTAACTCCGCCCACTCAAAGCCCCGCCCACTCTGCGCTCAAAGTCCCGCCCACTCTGCGCTCAAAGCCCCGCCCACTCTGCGCTCAAAGCCCCGCCCACTCGGCTCCCTGCCCTGTGACAGGCTAACAAAGCAGCAGGGGGCTCTTCAAAGATTTCATCGATTAAACATCGATTCATTCTGGTTCCAGGTTGAAAATGAATCAGAGAGAAAAAGGTCAACTTTCCAGTTGAATCCAGCTCAGATCAAAACTCCATGAAGCCTCTAAATGGAGCCCAGTTTGAGTTGGATTTTAATTGATCCAGAGAGACAAACAATATCAGACACTAAATGACAGACATGAGATTGACAGACACAACATCAGTGATCTTTGATTGCAGTTACACATTATAAATATATATATGGTCTTTACTGTTAAATTTAATGCTGGTTCTAGACCAAATTTACCACAGGGGCCCGTGTAGTCAGTGTTTATTATGGAGACACTGAAAAAAGGATGAAACACAAACAGAGCAATATTTTATAATCTTTTAATATGTGAACCAAAGAGCCACTTGTGTCTCCAGAGATTCACGTTGCAGATCCTGATCTAGCAGATGGAAAGAGTGATCCTATCTCAATACAGCAGCTAAAAGTGCAGAATGTCGTGAAAACTGGTATGAGGAGGTGAGATCTGTCCAGGTTCACGCAGAAAACAGATCATAATGAGCCTGAGAGACTGAAGTAATCTTGTATGCTGATTCAATGTTGATTATGGAAAAATGTATTATGTGGAAGTATTAATGATTATGAAGTAAGTAAATTCTGAAGTTGATTGTTGATAATTATATAAATCTGTTAAACGATGAATCACAAGTTGAAAGTATAATCTTACTGGATTAAAAGTAATGAGTATTAAGAAGTTATGTTTGAAGAAATGTATTAAAAATGATTGTGTTGATGAGTTATAAATTTGTATGACATATAAAGGACTAGAATCAAATAATAAAAAGTATAGGGACAGTCTTTGGGTGCAGAGGCAAGCCTGGACATGTCTTAAGGATAGGAGTGGACAGGCTTGGCTCGGACACTAAAAAAGGAAATCTGGCCAACGAGTCAAAGGGCCTAGTGCAAGTAGAAGATGAAGTAATGAGGGATCCTGGTGTAAGCGAGCAGGCCTGGTATGAAGTAATCAAATACTTGAGAAATCATGTAATCTGCTCCCCATACACAACAGCAGGGGAAAGAGTATAAATAAGTGGAGAAACAGAGAGCTGGGGTTCTTCCTCTTCAGTGAGTTTGTAAAGTTCGGCTTGATTAAAGCGGAACTCACAAAAACACACAAGGCGGCTCTTGTCTCAGGAAAACAGGTTATAAGTGTTACATTAGTTAATTTGATAAAAAACATAAATATTCAACCACTCAATAAGAAACTAATATATTTTTACCAACAATGATTCATTCAGAAAACCCGAAATTTTAATGCTTAATAATAGTTATCCCGATACCTAAAGCATTAAACCAAAACCCTCCAAAATAATCATAGGTCTGATTCTCCTTCACTTTTTTTGAGTCATCAATCAAACTTAAATAATTGAATGTCCCAATAGTCGTGTTCCTTTTTTGTGAGAATTTTGTCCATAAAAGAGTCCCATAAACTCAAAATCCAAACAACATCCTGGAAGCTCTCTCCGTATTAATTCCCAGTCTCCATCCCGAAAAGAAGATCCAAAACATCAAAAAACCTCAAAAAAGATGAGAAAAAAGAAGAGTGGTACCAGCAAAAAAACCCCAAAAGGAAAATGAAGTCCAGATCCCACCGGGAGCGACCTTTCCTCCCCAGTGACTTCCTCCACGTACTGGCGTCATCCTTTTTCACCGGCCGGCTTTTCCTAGGTGCAAACTTCGGTCCAGTTTCTCGGGCATGATCTGCGGCGCGCTGGGGCAAACCTTAATCGTTGTTTTATCTTTTTTGTTAGTTTTTTTCCTTGGTTTAAACAATCATTAAAGCCAAAACTCCCGCTGCACAGATCTGAACATGAGTGTCTGACTTGCTGATTGCGCCGCGCCTCGCCGTCGCACACGCCCCCTTTTCATTACTAATTTTACACACACCTGGAACCAAACATGATTTACCCAAAATCACTTTTTAACAGTGGAACTTCAAAATATTTTTAATAATGAAATCCCCACAACTGTTCCACAAGACAGTTTGCTACTTTTAACATTTAATATATTTATTGAAAAAAACAAACATAGTGGTTATGTTACAAGTTGACCAGGCAACAGCGGGCCAAGAAACCAATGAGGAGCCTCGCCCCGGAACCAGAGGGAAGACAAGCCTACACTCCGCTGGAAGAGAGACGGACCCGATGCCCAACAGCTCTGGTTCCTGATTCGACTGAGGCTCCACACTCAACCCAAAAGATCTCAGGAATTGCTGCAACAGACTTGGGGATCGGACAAAGATCACAAAAGTGATGAAGATTTGGGAAGTTAGAAGGATAACCACCAGCTCTGCTTTGTTCCTGTTCGAAGGAGGATTCGTCAAGACAAGACTCTGTCCAAGGAGATTCATGCCTTCTGTTGCCGAGATCCTCTATCATCTGGGTATGAGTTGCCTGCACCCCAAAAAACCTTACTTAGTAAATCAATGGCGCAGTTTAGGGAAAGGTGTTAGCAGAGGTTTATGTTGATTTTATTCAGATTTAAATTTTTGTCTTAAAAACTTGTAAGCATTGATAATTAAACTGCTTGCCGTTACTCCTGCTCAAAGCTTGCTTATATATATATAAAAAAAAAAAAAATTCCCTTCTCACCCACCGCGGGTGGTTGTTATCCTCTGAGCTCGGGTCCTCTACCAGAGGCCTGGGAGCTTGAGGGTCCTGCGCAGTATCTTGGCTGTGCCAAGGACTGCACATTTCTGGACTGAGATGTCTGATGTTGTTCCTGGGATCTGTTGTAGCCACTGCTCCAGTTTGGGGGTGACTGCCCCGAGGGCCCCGATGACCACAGGCACCACTGTGGTCTTCACCTTCCAGGCCCTCTCCAGTTCCTCCCTAAGGCCCTGGTATTTCTCCAGTTTCTCATGCTCCTTTTTCCTGATGTTGCAATCACTTGGTATTGCTACATCTACCACAACGGCTTTCCTCTGTTGTTTATCCACTACGACAATGTCTGGTTGGTTCGCCATTACCATTCTGTCTGTCTGGATCTGGAAGTCCCACAGGATCTTAGCTCTGGCATTCTCCACCACCTTTGGGGGTGTTTCCCACTTTGATCTCGGGGTTTCCAGTCCATATTCTGCACAGATGTTTCTGTACACTATGCCTGCCACTTGGTTATGTCGTTCCATGTACGCTTTTCCTGCCAGTATCTTGCACCCTGCTGTTATGTGCTGGACTGTCTCAGGGGCCTCCTTGCACAACCTACACCTTGGGTCTTGTCTGGTGTGGTAGATCTGGGCCTCTATTGCTCTGGTGTTTAGGGCCTGTTCCTGGGCGGCCATGATGAGGGCCTCTGTGCTGTCCTTGAGTCCAGCTTTTTCCAGCCATTGGTAGGATTTACTGATATCAGCCACTTGGGTTATTTGCTGGTGGTACATCCCATGTAGGGGCTTGTCCTCCCATGATGGTATCTCTGGCACCTCAACCTCCGTTCCCTGTTGTCTGAGACATTCACTGAGCACATTGTCTGTTGAGGCTTTGTCCCTGATGTATTTATGGATATTCACTGAGCACATTGTCTGTTCCCTGGACAGTGGTGCTCACACTCACTAGTCCTCTGCCTCCTTCCTTGCGGCTCGTGTACAGTCTCAGGGTGCTGGATTTGGGATGGAACCCTCCATGCATTGTTAGTAGCTTTCTAGTCTTAATATCTGTGGCTTTTATCTCCTCCTTTGGCCAGCTAATTATTCCAGCAGGGTATCTGATTACTGGCAGGGCGTAGCTGTTTATCGCACGGATTTTGTTCTTGCCATTGAGCTGGCTTCTCAGGACTTGCCTTATTCGCTGGAGGTATTTAGCTGTGGCTCCTTTCCTTGTGACCTCATCGAGGTTGCCATTTGCTTGTGGTATACCTAGGTACTTGTAATTGTCCTCTATGTCTGCTATTGTTCCTTCTGGGAGTGAGACCCCTTCTGTGCGGATCACCTTCCCCTCTTTGTTATCAGCCGACCACACTTCTCTAGTCCGAATGACATCCCAATGTCCGTGCTGTAGATCCTGGTGGTATGGATCAGTGAGTCGATGTCTCGCTCACTCTTGGCGTACAGCTTGATGTCATCCATGTAGAGAAGGTGACTGATGTTGGCCCCATTTTTTGAGTCGGTATCCGTAGCCAGTCTTGTTGATAATTTGGCTGAGTGGGGTTCAGGCCTATGCAGAACAGTAGCGGGGACAGAGCATCTCCTTGGTATATGCCACATTTGATGGACACTTGTGCAAGTGGTTTGCAGTTGGCTTCAAGGGTGGTTTTCCATAGCCTCATCGAGTTTGCAATGAAGGCTCTCAGAGTCCTGTTGATGTTATACATCTCTAAGCATTCAATGATCCAAGTATGCGGCATTGAGTCATAGGCTTTCTTGTAATCAATCCAAGCCATGCACAGGTTGGTGTGTCGGGTTTTGCAGTCTCGGGCAACTGTGCGGTCTATGAGGAGTTGGTGTTTGGCTCCTCTGCTATTTACACCGATACCTTTCTGTGCCATGCTCATGTGTTTATCCATGTGTTTGCTTATCTTGGCCGCTATGATGCCTGACATGAGCTTCCAGGTTGTGGAGAGGCAGGTTATTGGTCGGTAGTTGGGTGGGACTGGACCCTTTGATGGATCCTTCTGGATTAGGATTGTCCGCCCTTCAGTTAACCATTCAGGGTGAGTCCCACTTTGTAGCAGCTGGTTCATTTGGCCTGCCAGTCGCTCATGGAGGGCAGTGAGTTTCTTTAGCCAGTAGGCATGGATCATGTCAGGCCCTGGTGCTGTCCAGTTTTTCATACCTGAGACTCTTTCTTGGACATCTGAGAAGAGCCGATTAATCCTTCTGGATTCATTCTCCCTTGTGTATCTCTTTAGGCGGCTGGCCAAGGCTTGGAGCCTCTGTTTGGCAGTTTCGAGTGCTTCAGGTATGGGCATCTGTCTGGGTATTGGTCTTTTCATTGTACCCTTGTGGAGCTCTGACAGTTGGCTCACTTCCCTCCTTGTTACCTTGATTTTAGCCTCTAACCGTCTTTTCCATGGTGGGTATTGGGTCTCATGGTTGCTCTTATAGCCAAGTATCTCAAGGATCACTGATGCTGAGTTGTAGATCAGCTCATTGGTTTCTGTTATGGTATTGGTAGGGATCGTTCTCAATGCTGCATTCACATTCTCAATGAGACTTTCTGATGGTACTTCACTCAGCCGTTGTAATTGGCGCCTGGGAGGCCTGGTTGTCATTCGGGTCATGATTCTCTCTCTCAGGTCAGCAGCTGTCTCGTTCAGCTCTGATTCGCTCACTGGGGCCCCACCCTCACTGGGTGGGGACTTGTAGTTAAGTCCCCACAGTTCTGACATCCGGGTTCCTCCCATTTGCCGTAGCATTTGTGTTGTATCTCGTCAATCTCAAGTTGTGATAGCAGTTGCCGCTTATGGATGTTGGAACACTGAGCTACTAGTTGTTTGGCGCTTAGTGTTGACTGGGGATGTCGAAGTAACCATTCCTTCCCCAGTCTTTGCATGTAACCTCTCTGACTAGGGTTACTTGAGTAGTAGCATTCCAACAGATCCACATTTTCATCTCTCGCCCATTTCCGTCTTGTTCCAGTAGCCCATTTGTCATCAAGGTGCTCTGGTTCCCCAACACCTGACGCAGACCTTGTTTGGCCGGGCGACGTCTGAGCCGGCATGTTACGCAACTTAGTATCTCTCATGGTATGAGGTAGGCAGTAGCTTGAAGGGTCTTGCCTAAGGACCCAGACTGGATTCGAACCCCCGCCCTCTCGGGTGATATACTGACGCCTTATCAATTGAGCTATCCAGTCAGCTATATATATATATATATATATATATATATATATATATATATATATATATATATATATATATATATATATATATATATATATATATATATATATATATATATATATATATATAAAAATTCCCTTCTCACCCACCGCGGGTGGTTGTTATCCTCTGAGCTCGGGTCCTCTACCAGAGGCCTGGGAGCTTGAGGGTCCTGCAGTATCTTGGCTGTGCCAAGGACTGCACATTTCTGGACTGAGATGTCTGATGTTGTTCCTGGGATCTGTTGTAGCCACTGCTCCAGTTTGGGGGGTGACTGCCCCGAGGGTCCCCGATGACCACAGGCACCACTGTGGTCTTCACCTTCCAGGCCCTCTCCAGTTCCTCCCTAAGGCCCTGGTATTTCTCCAGTTTCTCATGCTCCTTTTTCCTGATGTTGCAATCACTTGGTATTGCTACATCTACCACAACGGCTTTCCTCTGTTGTTTATCCACTACGACAATGTCTGGTTGGTTCGCCATTACCATTCTGTCTGTCTGGATCTGGAAGTCCCACAGGATCTTAGCTCTGGCATTCTCCACCACCTTTGGGGGGTGTTTCCCACTTTGATCTCGGGGTTTCCAGTCCATATTCTGCACAGATGTTTCTGTACACTATGCCTGCCACTTGGTTATGTCGTTCCATGTACGCTTTTCCTGCCAGTATCTTGCACCCTGCTGTTATGTGCTGGACTGTCTCAGGGGCCTCCCTTGCACAACCTACACCTTGGGTCTTGTCTGGTGTGGTAGATCTGGGCCTCTATTGCTCTGGTGTTTAGGGCCTGTTCCTGGGCGGCCATGATGAGGGCCTCTGTGCTGTCCTTGAGTCCAGCTTTTTCCAGCCATTGGTAGGATTTACTGATATCAGCCACTTGGGTTATTTGCTGGTGGTACATCCCATGTAGGGGCTTGTCCTCCCATGATGGTATCTCTGGCACCTCAACCTCCGTTCCCTGTTGTCTGAGACATTCACTGAGCACATTGTCTGTTGAGGCTTTGTCCCTGATGTATTTATGGATCTTAGTTGTTTCTGTCCTGGACAGTGGTGCTCACACTCACTAGTCCTCTGCCTCCTTCCTTGCGGCTCGTGTACAGTCTCAGGGTGCTGGATTTGGGATGGAACCCTCCATGCATTGTTAGTAGCTTTCTAGTCTTAATATCTGTGGCTTTTATCTCCTCCTTTGGCCAGCTAATTATTCCAGCAGGGTATCTGATTACTGGCAGGGCGTAGCTGTTTATCGCACGGATTTTGTTCTTGCCATTGAGCTGGCTTCTCAGGACTTGCCTTATTCGCTGGAGGTATTTAGCTGTGGCTCCTTTCCTTGTGACCTCATCGAGGTTGCCATTTGCTTGTGGTATACCTAGGTACTTGTAATTGTCCTCTATGTCTGCTATTGTTCCTTCTGGGAGTGAGACCCCTTCTGTGCGGATCACCTTCCCCTCTTTGTTATCAGCCGACCACACTTCTCTAGTCCGAATGACATCCCAATGTCCGTGCTGTAGATCCTGGTGGTATGGATCAGTGAGTCGATGTCTCGCTCACTCTTGGCGTACAGCTTGATGTCATCCATGTAGAGAAGGTGACTGATGTTGGCCCCATTTTTTGAGTCGGTATCCGTAGCCAGTCTTGTTGATAATTTGGCTGAGGGGGGTTCAGGCCTATGCAGAACAGTAGCGGGGACAGAGCATCTCCTTGGTATATGCCACATTTGATGGACACTTCTGCAAGTGGTTTGCAGTTGGCTTCAAGGGTGGTTTTCCATAGCCTCATCGAATTTGCAATGAAGGCTCTCAGAGTCCTGTTGATGTTATACATCTCTAAGCATTCAATGATCCAAGTATGCGGCATTGAGTCATAGGCTTTCTTGTAATCAATCCAAGCCATGCACAGGTTGGTGTGTCGGGTTTTGCAGTCTCGGGCAACTGTGCGGTCTATGAGGACCGCACAGTTGCCGGGCGGACAATATATATATATATATATATATATATATATATATATATATATATATATATATATATATATATATATATATATATATATAAAAATTCTAAAGAGGTTTGTGGACTTTGAAATTAATTGAGCCATTTCATTAGTAATGGATCTTCTATTTAATGTGAAACCCAATGTTCATGGTTCTAGAAAAGTGGTGGCTCCGGACTTTCCTTTAGTTGACATATAAAATAATGACCCTGGGACTCACAAAGTCACTGAAACTCATCTATCCATTAACAAATGCTTGTTATTCTCAGAGAGAGAGCTACTGTTAACAGAAGTGGTTATTGGGGTTATGCAGTTGTGAGGGCTACTCAACCGATTGCTTCTTAACTGGAAGAAATAGGATTAAAGTAAAGTTTGCATGACACACAACTTAAAAGCACAACATCATTGATCTTATCAAAGTAAAATTTTATTAGGTCTAGATGTTACATTATAATTAATTTTACTGGTAGTTTTATGTATTGTTACTGCTAAACCAAAATTCCAGCATGGGGAAATGGAATGATCTCGAGTAACCTCGACAGAGGAAATTTGATTTCATGATAAATTTGAGAATTTGATTTCATGATACTTTATGTTTTGAGTTTAAGCCCAGTTGATTTGCTTATCCACTCCATGTATTCGCACACATCCATGATAAAAGCTGCTCTCTGACATGCATTGATTCCACCTGCAGAAATCACACCATAAAGCTGCTTGTTGAAGATCACTCCTCCACCAGAGTCACCCTGTAGAAAAATGTATATAAGTATAATTATTTATTTATGTTGTAAAAGAGAAAGGTCTTCTAATCACTATAGAGAGATATTGAAGAAACAGACTTACAGCACAAGCATCCTTGTTCGGTGATGCAGCACGGAATATAAACCCACGTGTCGAATCAAAGTACGAAACAGCAGCAACATTCATGTCGACACACTGAAGATGTGCTGAAACAGCATCATAGGGTACTGCAGAGAAACATGAGAATCATAAACAGGTTCTTCACTCGACCTTTTCTGTAGAGACAGAAACAAAGATTTTATTCTCATAACTTCAATATTTCTCTCACGTCGCTCATTATTGGGACCGGTGGTTGTTGCTCCCTCTCCTGCCAGCTGTACTGTATCACCACTGAAAGACAATTAGAATAAATGTCAGTAAGGCATCAATGTAGAAATGTCCACCTCCAGTCCTCAGTGATGTGTCCTGCGTCCTTTACATGTGTCTCTGATCCAACACACCTGAGCTAAATGGGTTCTGGTTCTGCTGGTGGCCTGATTACCTGACTCAGGTGTCCTGAAGCAGAGTTAGCAGGACTGTAGGAGTGGAGACAGAAAACCTAAAGTCAAGCTTTTGATCAGAAAAATACTTACTTTTTAAGACGGTTACTGCATGTTGGTAGCAGAGCAGGTGGGATATTTCTGACTGGTCTCTGAAGCTTCAGCAGCATGATGTCATGCAGCTGACCATCTTTAACATAAATCACAGGATTGTGTTGGATTATCTGATCCTCCTGTTTAGCCGTCTGTGGATGAACTCCAAACATTGCTGTAAAAGTCCTGCAGAAAAGGTTAGATTATAATGAACACTCAGAAAGCCTGATCATCTGCAGATAAAAATGTCTTAATGTCTCTTTCCTACCATCCTGACTCCATCTCTGAGCAGTGACCTGCAGTAAGGATCCACTCAGGATGGATCAGAGATCCGCCACACTGGGTCGTGGCTGTACCCTTCCTGCCCGACAGCCGAACATAATGAAGATGCTCTTTGTTATCACAATCATGACCTCCGATGATTCTCTTCTGCAGAGAAACACCCGAGTTCACTGAGACACCTGAAGAAGAAAAAGGTGGACTTACTTTACTCAGAAATCAGACGCAAACATGACTCCTGGAATAGAAAAAGAATAAAGTTAAAGATTGAAAAGCATCAGTATTCCATCCATCCATTTTCCGGTCACCCTTCTCCCTAACGGGGTCGGGAAGCATCAGTATTTACATTCAAAAAAGTTTCAGTGTGAAAAAGAATCAGAGGGAAGTTTGAGGGTCACAGAGAGCAGCATCCTCTCTGGAACCAGTGGAAGTTTCACCAGTGTCTCCAGTGAGTCCAACTCACCCAGTAGCAGCAGCAGAACCTTCAGCAGAGCCATTGCTGGTCCAGCTTCCTGTGAATGTCTGCAGTCCTGCAGCAGCTATTAAACTCTCTTCACAAGTTCCTGTTTCACAGGAAGCCACCAATCATAGGACGACACTGATGTGCGCTGTCAGGTGTAGAGAGATGAAATTTAACATCTCATTGTTCAAAAGAAACTTTTAAAAAGTTCTTGTTTCATTGACAGATTATTTCACTAATAACCAAACATTTCCACCTCATAACTTAAATAAACAGCCGTTGAAACATGATCCTTTTGTTTCATAAGTCAATTCCTTTTCAGTAATATTAAGGAATTAACTTATGACAAGCAATTTCTATATTTTGCTGTAGTTACTTGTAAGTTAGTTTGGCTTTATTCCAAGTGAACTGAGAGATTTGTTCTAGAAACTAAAGTAAAAATAATTGGTAAATTTTTTGTTTTTGCAGTGAGTTTTGCTCAAAGGAAAACTTGATTGTAATCTTGATGAAATAAAATGACTTTCTGAAGAAAGAGAGACTCATCATTGTTTTCAGGTTGTTTTTTTAAGAAAAAACTGTTTGGTTTCCAATCTACATGAATTCACATCTGCCAAATATTTTGACTGTAAAAATATTCTTATATTTTAGTTGTTAAATTGAAGATTTAAGGAAAAAGTCCATTGTTCCCATTTTATTTTGTAACAAAGTTATTGTGCTTCTGAAAAGCATGTTTTATTTATATTTAAATGTTTACGTTACATATATGAATTACAAACTGACCATGGTGGACAGAGAGACTTTAAAGTTCAATGCATTTCCACCGTCTGTCATGATGTCTGTGGTTGAAGTCTGGACCCAAACGCAGCAGGCAGGAGACGTGTTACTGTCTCCAGTCTGAACCGTTATGGTTATGTCAGCGTGCAGCCGTGTGCGCGTGAGCAGATAAAACAGATAGAGAAAAGACAAATAGTCCTTTTGTCCATAACAGACTGTTCCTTATGAATCACTTGTAACATTTTTGGTCTATAAAGTTACAAGATTCATAATTTCTTTTATGAAGGACATTTTAGTTCCATTAGTCTTTTTGTTTTTCAGAACATCACATCACAGGCTTTTTCTGTTTTTCTTATACACTGTGTGTTTGTTCTTAACTTGATCTTTGTTAGCACATTAACTCCTCTTTACACCAAACTACATTTTAGCAACATATTTTTTTAATAGCTGAATATGTAATCACATCTCTAATTGGTCAAATCACAGACTGTTAAATTGAACATTTGTACATTTGATTGTGTATTTTTGCCATCTTAGAAATATGGCAATGTTCACAGGGTAAGCTGTGTCTGTTGCAAAACAGAAAAAAGGTTTTCAAAAGTAAAGTCTTGATATAATGTTTGTTTTACTCGACTGAACATGTGTGATTTCAATGAATTTTGCTCTGTGTACAAGTCAAAACAAAATACTTTTGAACAGTCAAATATCTCCAGCGATGACTTTTATACATTTAAAATCATTGTTTTGACGGATTTGTATTGTTTGTTCCAACCTTCATGTTTGATTCCTCAATAAAACTGTTTGACAACAAAAATCATTGTTTTGTTGTTGTAGTTGTATTTATTAGCAGCACAAATGCCTAAGCAGTGACCAGTCCAACCATTTTGGATGTCCAAGTTGCAACACAGGGTCATACTGCCCCAAATCTCACATTTATCTACGTTTGTAACCTTCAAACCTTTATGTGCACTTTGACTGAGTCCACACTTCACAGAAGGGTGTAGGAGTATGGGGTCGGGCCATGGAAACACACACACTCATACATGCACACACGTACGTATATACACCTGTAAATTTTAGAAAATGACACGTTAGGAAATGTCCTCTATAGAGCAGAGTTTAGATATAGACCAAGAAAATTAATGAGCAACTGTTGCCAGGCACCATTTGCTTTGTTCTCCCATAAGGAAACATGGTGATGTGTCATGGATTGTGTGGTGGAAGCGGTGAGGCAGACGCTGGAGCCTAGGTAAAGAGAATGATGGTGATTTATTACAAAAAACAGTCCCAAAAACACAGTCCAACAGTCCGTGGCCAGGCAGCATGGCTGAGCGGAAGCCAGGGCTCACACCAGTAGCGACTGGTCTAACAGGCAGCTTAAACAAACGACAATGACTGACAAGTACTGACAGCGAACAACAACGTACGACAAGGACCTGCCGAGGAACAAAGGACACAGGAGGGACTAAATACACTGAGGGTAATCAAGGGAACAAGACACACCTGGGAGTAATGAAGGGGAAGACAGGACAACGAGGAGACTCAGGACACAGAAAACTCAAATAAACACAACAGAAAAACACGGAACATGACAGTACCCCCCCCTTATAGGGCGGGTACCAGACGCCCAAAAAACAAAGTTCAAAACACAAAAATTTTGGTCTTAATAAGTAAGATTGATGATTTCAACTCACCGACTCTTCTTGAACCTCCTTCATTAGGAACCAAGCTGGAGAAAAGATAATCTCCAACACTGTAGTGTTATAGTCTCTAGGTTCATTTTCAATCATATTTTCAGCATGTTATGCTTTCATTGGGAAATGTCACAGTTTCAAATGAAATATTTGTTTAGCAAACTAAGTATATAAACTTCTGAACTAGATAGTTAACACTGATATAGCCAAATATTTATTTTTAGCTACCTAACTATTAAGTTTACAGCTGGTTTGCACAGAAATAACTATTAAGCTAATATGCAAATTTTCTTTTATATAAGGAAAATTAATTTTGTGTTTAAGCTTTTGTCAAGAAACAAAACACAATGTATTAAAGGTTTCTATGAGTTTGGAAGTATATAAGAGAAGGATGGTAATGCATTAGACATTAAAGTCACTGTCATGAATTTCAGTTATAGAGATGGTGGGGAAGACGCAGTGGACCCAGGAGAGTGGGTAATGGAGGAAGTCTCCTTTTTGCTCACCGCTTTAAGCTTGTATGATGTTTAGTTTTCGATCATTTAATAACCAAAAATCAAGTGAAGCAAAGACTGAAGCGCGAGTCCTGCTTTATTTTCTCCTCATTCTGCTCTCTCAGGTTTCGGCCTTCCTTAATCTGTTCATGTGTTACTGTCTCCAGTCTGAACCGTTATGGTTATGTCAGCGTGCAGCCGTGTGCGCGTGAGCAGATAAAACAGATAGAGAAAAGACAAATAGTCCTTTTGTCCATAACAGACTGTTCCTTATGAATCACTTGTAACATTTTTGGTCTATAAAGTTACAAGATTCATAGTTTATTGTAAGAAGGACATTTTAGTTCCATTAGTCTTTTTGTTTTTCACAATGTAACATCACAGACTTTTTTCTATGTTGTCATACGCTGTGTGTTTGTCCTTAACTTAATCTTTGTTAGCATTTTAGCTCCTCTTTACACCAAACTAACTTTTAGCAACATAAGACAGATGATTATGAGCAGCAGATGAATATAATCACATCTCTAATTGTCAAATCACAGACTGTCACTCGCCGGTTCGTCTTGTTGCTCCTCCCCACTGCTCCTCGTCCTTTCTCCCTGGTTTCCTCAGGGTCTCTTCTTTTCCCTGGTTTGGCTTTATTTTTATTCTTTGGACTTTTTCGTTTTTTTGTAAGTTGGATATTTAATTACATCTACATCAGAACTTTTACGTCTCCTGCCTGCTGCGTTTGGGTCCAGACTTCAACCACAGACATCATGACAGACGGTGGAAATGCATTGAACTTTAAAGTCTCTCTGTCCATCATGGTCAGTTTGTAATTCATATATGTAATGTAAACATTTAAATATAAATAAAACATGCTTTTCAGAAGCACAATAACTTAGTTACATAATAAAATGGCAACAATGGACTTTATCCTTAAATCTTTGATTTAAGAACTAAAATATAAGAATATTTTTACAGCCAAAATATTTGCTTACTAAAAATCTAAGAAATAAATTTGCCTGCCGGTACCTAGTATTAACCTCCTGCAAGTCTCTGCGCTAACCTCAATGCTAGCACCTTGCTAGCCTCCCTGCTGACTTCAGCCTGCAGCAAACGAGTTTACTGTGAGCTTATATGACATACGAGTCAAGCTATGTAACTTATATTTCATATTTATTTAGTACAAACAGTCTTTTTAATATCTAATCATTCTAAAATATAATAATCATTACATTTTGTAATATACAATTATAAAATTATATATATATAATTTATCATTTATATATATTATATTTCTATATATTAGTTATATATATAATTTTACAAGTATATATTTTAATTATAAAATTCATTAAAATAATTAACTTTGTAACTTTATTATGCTGGGACAACCTTTTTATCCAGACCCCAATTGTCTGATTTCTGAAAAGGTTTTCATGCCTGTTCTTGGAAAGTTTCTGAAAATCATTTAATCATTTAAAAATGTTTTGTTCAAAACCGTCAGGATTTCCCAGAAAAGATCCATCACAGATGGTGCGAAACTTATAACATTGTTCTCTAAACTGCTTGATGGAAGCCTGCAGGTTTTTAGTTTTTGATGATGAGTTTAACAGCCTTTAAAGCTAAAAATGTGTTAAATATTTTAAATTCTGCTATTTTCTTCAGTAATAACCAGAAATAAGCACAAGACAATCAATCTGATCAGATAATAGCCATTTATTTTCTAGTCATTTGACAGTGGATATTATTTTTGATTATTACAAGCAGCAGCTTTACTTATTGAGAAATAAGATATTGTCACAGATTAATTTGTACACAAACTTTAATCCCTAAATAATTCAGCTGCAAATCACAAAATGAATCAACTGAAAATTTAAATTTAAAAATTAACTTGAACTTTGTAACTTTATTATGCTAGAAACATTTAGTCATAATTCAGATTAATGTTTCTTCTGGCTGACTAATTGTTTTTTCTATCCAATCCTTGTAGCCACAGATGTCAATGAAAGCGCTTGGTGCACTGAGTGCATACGCTGGATGTCCAGAGAAGGCACAAACTCCATACAGCCTGTTCTGGAACACCCATCCTCCACCATTGTCACCCTGTCACAAACACAAAGCTTTCAGTTTATATTCCGCTGTGATTTATCCAATAAAATAGACACCGAGTTTTTGTGCAGAAAATGGTTTAAAGACTGACGTACTTCAGATATGTCCTTCTTAGAGCTTTGTGCACTGTACCACTTCTGGAAACTGTACTCAAAGAACTCATGTTTAGACATGAGCAGTTCCATCTTGTGATGTTTATCAATCTTAATCTCTGCACACTGCAGATCATCTGAACGATGATGGACTGTAGATGCAAAAGCAGCATAAACATGTAACGTCAATTTAAATGTTGTCACATTTTGCTCAAAATATCACCTTGTTGTCTGTGGTGATTAAACTGCAGTATGTTACTTGTATAAGTAGTATTTTTTATTAAATTTTTATGAAAACTGTCACTATGTCCTCATGGTAAATATGAGACAGATAATCAATGGAAGCATTGATATCCTCCACAACCTCCTTGTTGTCCTAGCTATCTGCAAAAATGCACCACTCCAGGTCAAAAACAATCAGAGCAAAGAGGAGGGTCTTAGTGTTGTCAATCAATGCTCGTGTACACCCTGCTCACTGTACAGGGGAGGGACCTGTAATGTTGTTGGTTTTAATTTTCAGGCTAAGGTTACAGTTTTCTCAGAACGTCCTATTTCAGCTTTAAGCAGTTTTTGATGATCAAAACTTCAACAAGTTGCTAAGTTCAGTTTCAGTAGAGAGTCTAAAAATGGTTTGAATTGTCTGAATCATTTTGAGGTAAAAACAAAAACGATAATAAACATGAACATCCATCTCACTTCTTTTGTTAAACAGGCCAAGTTTTGATCCTCCATAACCTGCAATCTGAACCTTGGTGCCACTGAAACACAAGAAAACAAAACTAAAAATAAATCACGTTAAGAAAAAAAACTAACTCTGGGAAACCAGAGCTCTAATGTTTTCCTGGATGAACTTTTCCTCATTTTGCAGATCAAGAAGCAAATTCTTAAATTTGAGAAGATAAAACTTACAGTAGGAGAGTATCTGGACAGGCAGCTAGTCTGACTGGTTGGATTGCTGTTAGTACTGGCAGCTTGAGGAGCATGATGTCATGTTTACGACCATTGCTGTCTCTATAAATCTCATGATGAGTGATTCTATACGTCGTTGTGGGAAGCCATTTAGGATGAACTCCGACATGTGCCTCAATAACCCTAGGAAAATAAAACATAATTAATAGAGAAACAAATTAAGTTATTGGTGATTTGTCAGAAAGATGTTTCCTGACTCACCATCCTGGATCTGACTCCCAGCAGTGAGCTGCAGTCAGAACCCAACGATGGCTGATCAGAGATCCTCCACAAATGTAGTCTTGTACCTTATTATGTCCATAGATCTTCACATGATACCTACGCTCATCGTCTCTACATTTCTCACCTCCAATAATTCTCTTCTGCAGAGACACTGAGCTCACTGCAACACCTGGAGAAGAAAGTTTCTGTTTTAGCAAATTAAATTCATACAGTAGAAACAAAGAAACGACATGACAGCTCATTATGAAAAGGATAAAGTAAAACACAGATCAACATAATTCATAGCATTCAGAGCCAGTGGAAGTGCCACCAGTGAGTCCGACTCACCCAGCCCCAGCAGCAGCAGAACCTTCAGCAGAGCCATTGCTGGTCCAGCTTCCTGTGAATGTCTGCAGTCCTGCAGCAGCTATTAAATTCTGCTCACAATTTCCTGTTGGATAGGAAGCCACCAATTACAGAACAGACACCGATCTGTCCAATCACCGGAGTCACCCAGCTCTGGACAGTCCCAAACTTCTGATTCATGGTACTCAAGGCTGTTTGTAGGACTAGCAGTTTTTTCTGGCTGTTTAGTGCATCAGTTTCAGTACAGATGTTTTCATGACAAAGTAAAGAGCAATGTGAACAGAGGATTTGTAGGATTCCTTTAGATTTGGCCGATCAAAAGGATAAAACATGGCAGAGTTACCAGTGTACGAAATTTATGTCTTTAAGAACTATAAAAACATTCAATAAATTCAACTTGACAAAACCTGAGAATGATTCATCTGCACTGAAGCATCTACTGCCAGATTTACAGCAACAACATTTTGATGAATGCATTGCTATAACTCAATAAGATGCCAAAACTCCAATAGACTTTGATCTTTTATAAAGTTATGTGCTTATGGCAGACTGCTACAGCCTGGAGGAAAGATAACAAACATATTTTATGACTATTTCAGGTCAGTAAGTCGATGTTCTCACTCCGGCCAGAAATCTAAATTAGAAACAGGACTTTATCGTCAAAGCTTTGTATGAACTGAAATAGCTGCTTAGCTAGAGTCCTGTAACATTGGTAGATCAGATAGTTCATTTTCATGAAGCCATCTTATGCATTTAACTTTATATTAACATAATCTTGACCTGTAGAGGGTGTCTGGATGAATGTAATTTAATCATAGGATGTGTACAAACCTTCTATTTGTTTTGCTGTGTGCAGCCTTGTTTTATAATTCATTACCTAATAAAAACTCACGGGAACTAAGTTGACTCTGTCTTTTACAGGTAGGATCTTGACTTCACAAACTTCTGCACAGCTGAAGCTCCAAATATATTTCTTGACTGAGAAACACTGGCTTGTTAGTATCTAAGCATTCATTATGTATATAACCCATTTTATGCACAGTGGACAGTGGACAGCCATCCAAAATCCATTTTCTTGTGTTTATATGGGTTTTTTGTTGTAAATGCACACAGACCACTAAACTGATGCATCTCACAGTACACTGCCAGCTTCTGGCCTTATATTGCAAGTACAAGAAAATGCAGTTAAATCCAATATGGCAGTCAGATGTAAAAGAATGCAGACCAACTCAGGAATATCCAGTCCCTCCTTCTAGAAAACTCTTGCAGGTAAAAAAAATATTGTGACATAGAGCAACCCCTAAAGACCAACTATTGGACAAATGATCACCTGTACTCTAAAGTGGACGTCAGTCATCAGAGGCAATATTTTGACAAGTATTTATTGATATCATTACTATGACTATAAATGTACAATATGCACCATTTCAAGCAAATATTTTGGCTGTAAAAATATTCTTATATTTTAGTTCTTAAATCAAAGATTTAAGGATAAAGTCCATTGTTGCCATTTTATTTTGTAACAAAGTTATTGTGCTTCTGAAAAGCATGTTTTATTTATATTTAAATGTTTACATTACATATATGAATTACAAACTGACCATGATGGACAGAGAGACTTTAAAGTTCAATGCATTTCCACCGTCTGTCATGATGTCTGTGGTTGAAGTCTGGACCCAAACGCAGCAGGCAGGAGACGTAAAAGTTCTGATGTAGATGTAATTAAATATCCAACTTACAAAAAAACAAAAAAGTCCAAAAGAATAAAAATAAAGCCAAACCAGGGAAAAGAAGAGACCCTGAGGAAACCAGGGAGAAAGGACGAGGAGCAGTGGGGAGGAGCAACAAGACGAACCGGCGAGTGACAGTCTGTGATTTGACTAATTAGAGATGTGATTATATTCATCTGCTGCTCATAATCATCTGTCTTATGTTGCTAAAAGTTAGTTTGGTGTAAAGAGGAGCTAAAATGCTAACAAAGATTAAGTTAAGGACAAACACACAGCATATGACAACATAGAAAAAAGTCTGTGATGTTACATTGTGAAAAACAAAAAGACTAATAGAACTAAAATGTCCTTCTTACAATAAACTATGAATCTTGTAACTTTATAGACCAAAAATGTTACAAGTGATTCATAAGGAACAGTCTGTTATGGACAAAAGGACTATTTGTCTTTTCTCTATCCGTTTTATCTGCTCACGCGCACACGGCTGCACGCTGACATAACCATAACGGTTCAGACTGGAGACAGTAACACATGAACAGATTAAGGAAGGCCGAAACCTGAGAGAGCAGAATGAGGAGAAAATAAAGCGCTTCAGTCTTGGTGTCCCCCTAAGGTGAGCTCAGTGGCCCGGTGCTGGACGGTGAATATAACTCTGGTTCTGATCCATTTGGATGACATGTACGGCTTGTAAAGTTTGATCATTTTCCCGCATTAAAGCCTGTTTTTATATAACCAAATCTCATCATTTCTCAAGCTGATTTACACTGAGGGGTTCTGGTCAGGTACTTCAATGTGTTCAGGGACCTGGAGGAGCTCAGAGACAGAAATGAATGAACTTCAACAAATCCATTCCACACTGATCATACCGTCCATTTTCAAACACCTGCTGTAGACAGCCAGCTGAGAACCTATGCATGGAAAAAAAAGACTGCGGAAAACAAACAGTAGGTTGAATAAGTCATTGATCATAACATGAGACTTTATTTTTTATTTTAGTCCAGATCAAACGTGAATATACATGCAATTTAATTTATAACCCCATAAAGAAAATGCAGTGAGCCAAGTGATGACTGTACATAACTTTGCTTTCTGTACTGGGAGATGCTACTTACAATTTGAGACGATAAAACGATGCAAATAAATAACCTTGAAATACCATCTGCTTGGACAAATTTCTCAGTCAGATTTCATGTCAATAAATGGCTGAAACTTTATTTTTACTAAACAATCTGAGACTTCATCAACTCCTCTTGTTTCGGGTTTGGATACTAAAAGCCCAAATAAATATTTAACTTCATCCACATGAGAGCTTTTTTTTCTGAACCGAACAGAACAGGACCGGAAGTTGGGGACCGGACTGGTTTCACGGGTTCTCGCTCCAAAACTGAGCATGCGCAGTCGGTCTTCAGCGGTGTGTGTTGTTCAGCCACCTGATGTCAGATCAGAACCGAGCCAGAACTTTAAACGTGAAGCTGTGGGAGCTGAATCGGTCCGAGAGGAGCAGCGGGAGGAAGAGGCGGCAGATGGTGGACAGAGGAGCCGGGCAGAGCGGAGCGGAGAGGCGGAAGTAGCAGGAGGTGAGTCCGTTAGAACTGCTCCTGGTCTCCATGTCTATAAACGGCAAACAGGGAGATTTCCACCGGAAGTCAGGGAAATGAGAACCTGCCGCTAGTTAGATGAAGGTTTGCTGATTATGAAGAGCAGAAACACCCGAGAGGTTCTGCTGGGTCGGTTCTGTAGCTCTGGGCACCAGAATTAGCTTCTCTTCTTCCCGTTAGAGGAGATTCACAACAAGGAGTTCCAGCAGAAACAACTCATGTTCTTCAGACTGAGCAGCGACCCCTGCTGGAGGGTACCGGCCTGCTCGGTTCCGTTGGCCCAGTTTGGTCCTACTTTCAGGTGCTGGACAAATATGGACTAATGTTTCACTCTAGAATGTTTCGGCCTACAGAGAACATCCCGGTCCACTCAGTGGCCCACATCAGCACCAGACTTATGAGCGAGCGGCTTGCAGCACGCATGCGCAGCAGCGGGAAAGATGGCCGCCGCCGTCTGTGGACGGAATGTGAAGTTGTTGAGGTCCATCACAGTTCATTCATTTCATCCCTGCCAGCTCTGCGGTTTGGAGTAAATTGGTTTGTCAGACTTCCATGAACAAATACTGCTGCATTGGAAAATGATAGATATCATAA
This sequence comes from Poeciliopsis gracilis, assembly GCA_911649635.1. Classification (NCBI taxonomy): domain Eukaryota; kingdom Metazoa; phylum Chordata; class Actinopteri; order Cyprinodontiformes; family Poeciliidae; genus Poeciliopsis; species Poeciliopsis gracilis. Next base: position 649,631 of record CAJVRI010001204.1, on the reverse strand, counting down.
TTTGTCCTCAATCTCAACAATAATTTGGAATAACGGGTATGCGTGGCCTCATTACAAGAACCTGTTTGCAGGACGGTTTACTGGTGGTAATTCTCCATCACCACCAGTTTCCCTCTGCAGAGATCAGATAGTTTTTGTTTTTAAATGGTAAAAATAGGAACGTTATTTTGTGTCTAACAGGAACAAAATACAGCATGAACTCTCAATTTTACTCACTTTAAAAATTACTGGTACAAATATGTGAACTCTTTAAGACTTGTGTAAAATCCCAAACAATTATTTTCCCTTTTGGACATTATTTTCCACAACTGATATGCTAATTCTACACTTTCACCTGCATTAATTTAATATTTCTTTTTATTATTATTATTATTATTATTATTATTATTATTATTATTTGTATTATTTTTTCCTGTTATATCTACATTGCCCACTCTGAAGAATTTAAGATTGCATTGTTTTTCATGCCTAAGTCTGCTGTAGTAGTGACATTTGATGTATGAATGTTGATTTCAAGTAATTTAAAAAAGTTTTGAAAAATAGTGAAAAAAAAAGAAGTTGTTGAAAGCGACAAAAGAAGCAAATAAAAAGAAGGCCCTGTTAATGGCAAAGAATAAATAACAATCGATCGATTATTAAAATAATTGTCAACTAATTTAATAATAATAAGTTTTGCTGGAAATGCAATAAATAAGGCAATATTGCATTTAAGGTGAAAAACTACTTTTTGAAAATATGATTTATCCAGACATCTTCAGGTGACAGTTTTAACTTTACCAGGTTCAGATTCACCAATATGGAGTGAAAATAGTCTCACAATACATGTGCAAAATAGTGACTGGATTTGTAATCTTGTAAGGATTATAACATGATTTGTAAACTGTAAATAGAAAACTTATGTATCACTTGTACAAATGAGGTCAATACAAAAGTACACACATACAATTACAATTTCTACAAATGTAAAATTTCAACACACAATTTGCATTATATGTGTAACTGTTGTAATTATCTTACATCATGCTGGGTTTGTTATGGTTCTTGGTTTTCACCTTACAGAAATAGGAAAGATGTTCTAATTAATTAGCATTTTGAAATGCAGAGTCTTGAGGCAAATTGACTACTTGATAGTAACAGATTAAAACAAACACCGAGTTCACGTTTAACAAGTTAGCAAGTTCTGCGACCTGTCCAGGCGACCTGTCCAGGCGACCTGTCCAGGCGACCTGTCCAGGCGACCTGTCCAGGTGACCTGTCCAGGTGACTTGTCCAGGTGACCCCGCCTCTCGCCCGGAACGCAGCTGGAGAGGCAGCAGCTCCTCCTGACCCCGTTAGGGAGAAGGGGGATGGAACATGGATGGATGGATGGAAGTTAGCGAGTTTAATATCTTTGTATGTAATTTGTACAAAACATGCAACCTATCACTTTCAAGTACGATCAAATGATGCTCTTGGGGGCCCCCTGGTGGTGTTGGGAGCCTAAGCAGCCGCTTAGCTCACATTGTCTTGGGCCGGCTCTGGTCCAGCCTAGATTGGGTTGTGTTCTCCTGCTGTGGATGCAGCCTCACAGCTGATTTTACTGATGTTTGGTGTGTCTCAGATGGAGACCTCTCCGGTCGTCATGGAGACAGCTGGAGACCCAGGAGACGTCCAGGTCCGGCAGGTAAAGCTCTGATCTCTGCTGTTCAAATGGGACAGAAACAGGAAGTGGCTCCAGACCTGACGCTCTTCCTCCTCCTCTTCTTCCTCAGTGCGGGACCTGTGACGGCGCCTCGGCCTCCTGCTGGTGTGTGGACTGCAACGAAGCTCTGTGCGACGCCTGCCTGGCGGCTCACCGCCGGGTCACCTTGACCCGATCCCACAGAGTTCTGAACCGGCAGCCTGAAGGTCCGCCAGCCCGGTTCCTCCTGGTTTATGGCTCGTGCCCTCCAGACTTGCTGATGTTTCTGTTTCCTCCCCAGGACCCAGTTTGGTTTTTCCCATCAAGTTCTGCAGAATCCACCCGTCTGAGGAGCTGAAGCTGTTCTGCTTCAGCTGCTGCCAGCTCACCTGCAGGGACTGCCAGCTGGCGGACCACCAGAGCCACAGGTGCTCCTCCACCCTCCATCAAACTGGGACTGGAAGGGGAAGGCTGGGTTGTCAGGAGAGTCTCTAGCTGTCAGTAGCTTACCAGGAGTTGCCTTTCTGCCCAAAACACAACAAAAGAGTCAGGCTGGACAATAAATCAATAACAATATTTAGCTCAATAAACACTTGATCAATATCAATTGATAGAATATTCCATGTATTGAATATTCACTGAACTTTGGTCCAGAAATGCACAGAATTCTGGGAGATGTAGGCAGAGGAAATACTTTAGTTGCTCAATCTGTCATGGCTAGCTAAGCTAGCATGGTAGCTTGTCAACACCTGTTGATTATTCTTGTGATTAATGGATCAAATAAAACATTGATAAATCTGACATAACAGCAGAATTACTATTGTATATCAACATCAGTCCAGTTTTTCACAGTTTAGTTTCCTTAACAGTTATTTTTCTGTAGTTTAGAAAATTTATTCCTAACAATAACAGCTCACTTTCTAAGTTAACCTGAAGAAAAGTTATATAAGAATCTGAAAATGTATTCAATTCAATAATAAAGATGCAGGCTCAAAATGCGCTTATAATATCAAAGATCCAGCTTTTATTTTCTGGATTCATATTCAACTCAGAGGTGAAGTGAGAGCGCTGGGCAATGCAAGTAAAACCCGGCCGGAACATTCAATTATAAAACATAAATTAACGAAGCGTCAAGGCAGGTACATTTTCCTCGAGGAATTTTAGTAATCGAGGAACTCAAATCACTTGTTGAATCGTTTCAGCCCTGGTCTGGTTGCATAGCAACAACCTGCTGAGCAACTTGTGCAGCAACAGTTTCATGTTTTGCCCCAAAACTGCTTAAAAATAAAAACTGCATAGAGTGAAAACTGAGGATGAATCAGGCCACCAGTTTGGCAGGATTTCAGATATTTAAAACAAAAAACTAATCAATAATTATCAATATTGACTGATATGAAATGCTTATATTGTCCAGCCTGACATGAAAATATCCATTAATGTCTCACAGCAGATAAGATTCTGCTCAACAGCAGCAAAGTGATGGGAAATGAAAGCCAGTAGATTCACACAGAGAGGAATCTGCAGAATACATGAAAACAGAAAAAGCAACAAAATGCTGCACAGCAATGTACTCAGTTCTGGTCCTCGCGTCTGCCCTACATGTTTGAGGTGGTTCCCTTCGGCCACACACCTGGACTGGATATCTTGGTGACTAACAGGCTTCTGCAGGACTTGATGGTCATGCAGTCACTTGAATCGAGGCTCATCTGAAACATGCAGGCTGGGAGCTGAGGACTGGAATTAAGAAGCTGTACAGTAAGGGCAATATGTCATCAGCACTGAGCTGTTATTAAAACAGTCCAAAGAAGTAGCCCACTGATTATATCATTAAATCAAATTATTTACAATTAGTGACAATGAAAGCAATGCAGAAACCAGCAGGGGAGTGAATATGTGGTTTGTTTGCAGCAGTGATGCTGGGAGGAAGGATCTGCATGATGCTCCTCTTAGGGCTGAAGCCATTCACCTACTAAACTACATAACAACATTTAGCATTTAAAAAACCTTGTATATTCTGCAAAGAGCTGTTTTAGCTTTAACCGGTTCAAACAGAAAAAGAAAACTGTCCTGTTGAGTCAATCCAAAAATAATCAGTCTTCCACTGTTCGGCTGTTAAGTCAATTAGAAAGGCCTAAGCTGTTTTCAATGCTCAGTCTTTCAAAAAAAGCTGTGTGTGTCATGACCTTTGACCTCTCCCTGGCCTGTCTAGGTTCGACTTTGTCAGCAAAGCGGTGGCAAGTGTGAAGAAGCAGCTGGACGCCTGCATGCAGCCATTCAGAGCGCAGATGGACACGTCCAGGAGGAGCCTGCAGGACATGGAGACCAGGTAGGGTTGCCATGGAGACCGTCCCCAGGATGAAGACCAGCCTCCTCGTCTCCTGCTGTCCAGAGCAGTTAGGAGGACGTGACGTCTCCAGGGGGCGCTGCAGGGCGGCAGGCCTGGGACGATGTCGTTAAATTGACCCAATAAAATCCTCCTGTGGAGACCCAGCAGGTCTCCAGGTTCTAACCCCCTCGGCTGTAACTTGATCCGCCTCTAAGCCCTGCTGTTGTGTCTAGGCTGCAGGTTCTGGCCCGCTGCGAGTCCTTCATGACCTCCAAGCTGCAGAAACACGTCGACATGCTGATGGAGCTGCTGAAGAAAAGGTTTGAGGAGATCACCAGACAGATCCAGGTAACTCCACCCAGACTGGTTCTACCTCCATGAATCAGCTGCTTCCTGCGGGACCTCACGGTTTTGTTCCTGTGTGCAGGTCGTCTACAACGTGGAACGTAACCTGATCAACAGGAAGATGGAGACGGTGAAGCAGCTTCAGCAGAGCCATGTCTCTCTGACTGAAGCAGCAGAAAAGGCCAGAAACACCACCAACCTGCCCACCCTGGTGGGCTGCATATCCCAGGTACGACCCGCCCTCATCGCCTCCCTGCCCCCGCCAAGCCACCAACCCAACGGCCCAATCAAAGCCTCAGTTTGAGGGTTAGCTTTGTGACAGCAGTACAAGGAATTGTTTGTTTCTGTCCCTCTGAGTCATGTAGTCTGATGGTTGGTATCCAGACCAGGATGGTGATATTTGCTACAGAGCACCGCTAACTATAAAGTCAGCTTTGCTAACCCATAGCACTAATCATAAACATTAGCTTCGCTAATGCTGAAGTGTTACATTTAGTGGAAGCTAATGGTAAATTGCTAACTACAACAGTCTTGATACCCTTCATGTACCAATAACACAACATGGGCTACAACATAGAATATTATTAAATTAAATTCAAATCTGTTGTACACCATTAGTAAGCACCTTTCCTCTAATAGTCTAGTAGCAGCTAACCTTTAGCTTCGTGCTTTTGTTCACTTTTAAAATGTTTAGCAGACTTAGCTTCCCCTAAATAAATACTGACGCTCTAATTTACTTGGCTGTTTTGAAAACTTTCAGTTGGATAAAGTTCAATGTCTGTGTTAAAGTTTTGGTTATTGACTGTTAAAAATTCATCCAATATTCAGATGTTTATATTCACGCTCTTATTTTGAAGTCTGTTTACAAAGCAGTTCTGTTTTCTTTTTTTTTTTTCTTACCAAGAAACTTTAATCAACAACTTAATTTAGGGGAAGCTAAGTGTGCTAAAAGTTGTCAATGTTAGCAAAAGTGCTAAGCTAAAATTTAGCTTTGCTAGTTAGCACACTAGCTGCAGGGATTCCTGCATGAACAGTGTTCCGTTTTCCATCATTAATTTGTATTCAACACCTGAGATGTTGCTGATATTAATTAGTTTGTTAATAAGTGAAATGAGTCATTAGACTCAAACATGGACGCTGTAACCAGGCGCTTCCTGTCCTGGCAGATCACCTCCCGGATGAAGGACCTGGTGGACGAGGACTCCCGTCCTCCTTCCAAGATGATCGACGTGAAGGTCATCACCAACAGAAACTCCGTGGAGGGAATCCTGAATTTCGGTAAGATTCGGATCGGATGTGGTTGATTTGGCTCGTCTGGATCTTTAATTTCTGTCTGATGAGAAGCAGAAAGAAATTATTTTAAAACCAGCAGCAGAGATTCAGTGGATTCAGTTCGGGTTGTTGTTTAGATCAGGAGGTTATAAAAGCCAAACATGACCTCTGGATTCATTCATTCTGATTCAAATGAAGGCTTGAATCAGAACCAGAAAAATATCCAATCAGATCAATAAAAACATTTTGGACAGAAATGTTTGTGTCTCAGTTCTGGTCTGGACTCCATCTGCATGAATTATTGCATCAATGCGGCAAAGCGCAGAGGTTCTGCTGAAGTTCTGGAAGTCCAGCTTGCTTCGGATCTCTGGTTCTGGTGTCGCTCATCTTCCTCTTGGTGATACTTCATAGATTATCTGAGGTTCTGGTTCGGCCCATTTGCTGGCCCATAAAGCCCAATATTCCCAGGGGTATTGCACCAGTTTCTGGCCGTTTGCACTTTGGGTCGGTACCAGCTCCTGCTGAAAAATGAAACCAGATTCTCCATGAAGCTGTAAAATGTTCTGGTAGATGGGTCGGTACCTATTGGCTTCAGAGTCCCAGTGGACCAGAGCCAGCAGACATGGTGACCCAGATCCTTCAGCAGCGTGGGTTCTGGTTCTGATCCACTCCATCCCTCCAGACTCTGGGATCCTGATGTCCTACTGAAGACAAAACTTCCACAGAAGTCCTTAAACCACCTGAAGTTCTGGTCCAGATGGTGAGTTGAAAGGCGAGGCTTCCTTTCATCACAGGTTCTGATTGGTCGGGTTCAGGAACTGGACTGCAGCAGCCCAGAGAACCGTTTACCAGTGGGTCGGACCCGGTTTTGTCTAGAGATTCTGACCTGTTGTTTCTGATTCCAGGTAAACTCCAGGTCGCCTGGATCCCCTTCTCCAGTCCACCATCCTCTTCCTCCATGTGTCCTGCTCCGCCCACCTCCACCTGCCGACCCTTGACCTGCAGCACTGCCACTACCAACAGCGGTTCTGTTGGTGTTGCTGCTCCTCCAGCTGGCTCCACCAGCACCTTCGTCAGAACCGGGTCTGGTACCGCTGCTTCCTCGGCTCCATCCGTCAGTGTTAGCTGCTCTACTCCTCCACCCTACTCTTCCTGTTCCTACCCTTCCTCGTCTGGGAACGCCATGATGGACTTCATAGTGAACAATAAGGCTCTTCTTCCTCCCAAGTCTTCCTCCATCAGTAATCTGGACTCAGGCTGTGGTTCCTGGGGACCAGCCCAGATACCCAGGGTTCCCTCTTTGAACAACTTACTTCCTGTTCCTGCTTCCGCCTCACTGCCTGTTCCTGCTTTTACCTCACTTCCTGTTCCTGCTTCCACCTCACTTCCCGTTCCTACTTCCGCCTCACTTCCTGTTCCTGTTTTCACCTCACTTCCTGTTCCTGCTTCCACCTCACTTCCTGCTCCTGCTTCCACCTCACTTCCTGCTCCTGCTTCCGCCTCTCTTCCTGTTCCTGCTTCTGCCTCAAGTCCTCCTGTGGCTTCCACTTCACTTCCTGTTCCTGCTTCCACTTCACTTCCTGTTCCTGCGGCGGTTAAGTTCAGAGCCGCTCAGGACATTGAAGCCAGGAACCCGTTCCTCTGGAGCCTCCTCAGTCAGTCGTCCTCGTCCTCTTCGTCTCCGGCCAGTCCGTCTTCGCCTTCCTCAGGTCCGGTTCGTGGTCAGAGTTCATCCAGCTGCTCCTCTTCCTCGTTGACTTCAGACGTTCGGCTCCAAACGACGACCACCAAAGGTCCTGAAAGGGCGGCTGACCGATCTGAAGGAGCAAAGCCTTCTGGGAAACGGGACATGGGGCCCTCCAGAGGTTTTGATTCTGCGGTCAGGATCAATGTTCTGACCAAGTCCCAGCTGGAGTCCAGCCCAGATAAACTGTTTGTCAAGTTTCAGTGGATGAAGAAGAACTCCAAGTCTTCAAGGTCCAGCAGCTCTTTGGGACCCGGTTCTCCAAAAAGAAAGAAGTTACTCTCTGGGAAACGGCAGCTTGAGAGGATTCAGAACCAGCCTGGCAGTCCGGTCGGAAAACTGAACCGCCAGGCTGGAGGCGTGGAGTCTTCGCCCTCCAATCCCTCCGTTCCTCCGTTCCCATCCACCAATCTGGTGTTCCCCAAGTTGGTTTCCACAGCAGCTCCGCCCGCCAACGTTCAGCCGCTGGTACCGGACACGTCTAACAGCCCAGTCCAGCCGTCGCCTAATCTCAACCAGCAGGTTGTTGGCCAGAACCCGCCTTCCAGCCTGCTGCTGACCAACACCAGCCAGTCTCCTGTCACTGCCCTCGGTTCTGGTTCCCCGTCTTCGGTCTCGGCCAGTCCTCAAACTCTTCCAGGGAATGACCCGTCTGTCTGGTGGAGTCCAGAGATCCAGAACCTTCCTGAATCCAACAACCTGCAGCTCCTCGAATGTCTCATCTCCGAGGTGGGACGTCCTTCCTCCGCCTTGAAAGACCAGCAGCAGAATCCTGCTTCCAGGCAGACGGGCAAACGAAAGAAACCAAGCAGGCTGGAACAAAGTTCTTCAGCTGGAATTGATCCACCATCAGACTGCAGATCATCTGACCCAACCAGGACTGGAGCTTCGGACCAGGACCTCATTGTGGTGCTGTCGGACGACGAGTCGTTGCCTGACGTGTATGAGGTTCCACCCAGCGTTGAGGAGGTCCAGTCGGTTCTTCCTCCAGTTACTGTTGGAGGTTCAGATGACGAGATCAACATCGTTGAGCCCAAACCTCCCGGGGACGAGTCCAAAGCGAAAACATTTACGTTTATAGAAAGGGACATCTTTGATGAACAAGCTTCACCGGCAGCGTCAGAGGACAGGATGTCCACTGCCTTGTCTGAAGTACCTGAACTAGGACTCAAACTGTCTTCCTCCGAAACATCTGATAGTGAGGATGAAGACTTGCTGAGCATTAGGACTGAACAGCCAGACTACGGTGAGCTCTGCTGGCAGCCCACCGTGTCTCTGCTGAGACTTCCCCTGTCCCTACCCGGACCTGGACGGCCCCTGCCTCGCTACCATTTCATCCTGGGAGAGAAGCAGGACGAGTTGTACCTGCAGGAGATGGAGGAGAACGATCAGGTTGGTTCTCCATCGTAATGGACTCAAACAGCAGTCTCTGCTCAGATCAGGTCCTGTCATGTTTGTTGTTCTGCTGTCCCACAGTCCAGCAATGAGGACGTCTCAGAGATCGTCACTGACCACGACTCTGATGTCACCGAAGACTTCACCATTCTTCACTCTACAGAGTCTCCGCTGTCCCTGGAGGTCATTTCCTGTGCCGCTTGTGGAGCATCCAGTGCATCAAAGATCTGCACCGTCTGCGGTCGGGGGTACCACCGAGACTGCCACGTCCCTCCGTTTGGACCGGACATCTGGTAGGACTTAAATTACTTTAGGGGCAGCTAAGTGTGCTAACACAGCAAATGAACAATTAGCTTTGGTATTAGCGCATTAGCGGGTTAGTGAAGTGTGCCCACCACTGAACAAGAAAGTTCTTGATAGATGTAAACTGGGTCGGGTCCAAATGGGCGGAGTTCCATGTTGTTGTTGACACTCCAAGGTTTTCCCTGATCTCTGTCTTGCAGGTCAGAGCTGGTCTGCTCGCTCTGTCAGGACCTGTCAGACCCTTCGGACCCCTACAGCTCCGACAGACCCAAGAGTCCACACGGTTCTTCCCTCAGCCTGCAGGACCAGCGGGTCAGAACCCTGTAGACTTCAGGGCGGCGGGGTCATGTGCCCCGATCAGGCTGGGTTCTGGTTGTTTAAACCCGGTTCTGTGTGTTTCAGAGATGTGAGACTCTCCTGCTGCACCTGAAGGTCGAAGGCTGCGGACACGTCTCTCAGGTCAGTTCTGGTGCCAGTCGGTTACAACTGGACCTCCAGTGTCCTTAGTGAAATAATAATTGTAAAAAATTGTGTTTTATTCATTTTTTAACCTCTTCATGGCTGAAACACCCACATTAAACATATTCTACTTTGGTGTTTATTTTGTGGAGAAAATTTCAAATCTTGTACTTTTCTTTTTCAAAACAGAACAAAAACACTAAAAACATAAAGAAAAACTATATATATATATATATATATATATATATATATATATATATATATATATATATATATAAAGAGGACACTGGAACTCAGACATGTAAATCTTTTTAAATCTTTTTAAAATAAAAGCCTTGAGATTCAACACAAAGTATTTATTTTTTCCTTAATGTTTTTACGTTCATTGAAATTCCCCATCAAGCGGATGAACCTTTATTCAACATGAATAAGTGTAAGAAGTTTGTCCTGTAAATAAACCTTGCAAGATGTTTTCAGCCAGAGGTTCTGGATTTTATCTAAACCCGACCTGCAGATGGCGCTGTACGGACTCGTTGTCTCTGCTGTTGTTTCAGTTGGACCGGTGGTCTGACCTGATGCTCGTATCGGAGCGTCTGAGCCACCATCTCTCCCCTCCGTATCAAACGCCTGCGCAGGTCGTATCGGACCTCTGGGGTTTGTTCAGCGACGCCTCACAGGTACGAATGACGAGCTGCAGCTTAAAAGTAAAAGTCAAATTGCATCTTTAGAGCAGATAAACATGCTGACAGCAGAACCTTTGTGGGTCCAGCGGACTGGGCCGTCCGGTTCTGTAGGTCTGATCGCCTGTCTCTGCCGTTTCCAGGACAACGCTCTCATGGAGCTGCAGCAGAGCTTCCAGAAGAGGCTGGTGGAAACGCTGGGATCCCAACTTCCTCCCTCACTGCTGGAGGCCCCGCCTCGCCGCAGCGCCCCGTTGCACTCGGGGGAGAACTTACTGTCCGATTCACAAGTGAAAGTTCTGAAGAAGAGACTGAAGGACCTGCTGAAGGGTCCGGCTGCAGCCAAGAGGCCAAAGAACGTAAATCCTGAAGCATCAGATGTGAAAAATTGAACTAATCCATCATCTGATATTCTGCAAGTTCTGCTTACTGGGCCAGCCCCAGCAATGTTTCTGAGTAACTGGTGTGGGTGGAACCGGATGCGGGTCGGGTTCTGAGTGCCTTTAGGTTTGCTCTGTTATTTATATGTGAAACTTCACAGCTTCTCTCAGGGAGTAAACTTTGAAACTAATGTTCAAACTAACAACTTTAAACCAAAAGTTTGTTTATTTTTCGGTTATGAAATTATTTTGTACACATTTAGATTGAAAGTGTTTTTCAGTAGAAATGTTTGCTGATGAATCAGACTGAGCTGATTGTGACGATCCATTTATACGGATCCAGTAAAGTATTAAAACTGCCTTAAAAAGCCAAAACTTTAGTTGAAGAATAAACTATTTCTCTGTACAGCTGCACCTCATTCATTTCTGTTTCATGTATATCTGAGGTCCGTCGATGTGGAGTAGTTGGATAAGGAGCTTATTTCGGATATTAAAACTTCTCCCTTAATGAGGAGAAACCAGTCTGGAAATGGTAGGACAGCTTTCAGACTGTGTAACCATAGCAACATTGATGTAGTTCAGTTGAGATTGTAGGAAGTGTGAACAGCAGCTCCCATTTCCTCCTGCATCTCTAAGCTGCATACGTTAGCATGCTAAGTGTGTTGTTACAGACTAAATATTTAGTTGGATAGCTAAATATTTGATTTGAACTAAAATGTACTAAATAGTTAAGTTTTTTATTTAGCTTCAGATTCAAGTTAAGCTCAATTTAGTTGAGCTTGTTAACTTGTTAACTAGAAGATTAAACTTCTAACTAGTTAGCAAGCTAAATATTTAGTTAGCAAGTTAAATATTGAGGTTGAACATGCCCACATTTTAAAATTATTCTGCCATGCTGAAAAACCCAAATTCCTGCTGCTTTTTTGGCAGTAAGTTTACCAACAGCACCGCGAACACCAGAGGGGAATCGAACATTTACTGGAGAGCATTCTGCTCTCCACAGAAACCAGTCCAGGTTTTAAACTGGTGGGGAAACTGACTGATACTCAGTCTGACTGTTGATAGTTTATTGAGAACAGAAACAATCATGAGACTTGAGTTCAGCCAACAGAGGGCAGCAGAGAGCTGTCTCATCTCACACCCATCAGAGTTCTGTTCATCAAACTGATCTTCACCAACAGTCTGTTTATAGACGCCATCAAACATTCAGGAGTTGGCTTTATACATTTGATCAGCTTCACTGTAAAACCAGGATATAAATTCAGCAAACTGCAGTTCTCAAGTTGAGTCACCAGAGGGCAGCGCAGTGTTCCTGCTGCAAAACCAGGGCTGGAAAAAAATTAATGTTCAGTGAAATTTTTTTCAAATAATAATCTATTAATTTGAAGATGTTGGTTTAACCCAGACAGAGAATTTTATTTATTTTTTTTGTCCTGCATCTAACTGCACTCTTTTTTTTTTTTTTTTTTTTCAATGTTTATTGAGTCCTTCAACAGTGAAATTTACAATAAAGACAACATTAACAATATCAGTACTTTAAAGTACATAGCCTAACTGCACTCTTCACTGCTGACTCCTATAACCAAAGCTGAGTTGGAAACTTATATCATGCAATGCAGAAACAAACAGCCACTGATTTCCACTGCGCAGCAGAAATATGTGAAAAACAAATGTCCTCGTTATGAGACGCACAGCAGGGCGGTCCTCACAGACCTAAAACACCACCCAGTCTGGCTTCATCTCAACATCTAAACATGCTCCACTCAGACATCAGAGAAGCCCAGTCGACCAATCAGAGCAGCGCCAGGCTGAGGCCACACCCCCGGCGCTGTATAAGAGGAGCCGACCTGCAGCCGGAGCGGCACATCATTTACGTTCCCAGACAAACCAGATCCAGATCCCATTCCTGATGGTGGTGGAGGTGAAGAGCCGCATGGAGGCGACGGAGGTGCAGCAGCGGGTGGAGGCCAACATCCTGCTGCTGGGGGCGCACAGCGTGGGCAAAACCGGTGAGGAAACTCCTCTATGCTTCAGGACGTCTTCCATTCAAATTAACAACAGCTCAAGGGTTAAGATCATTTTACTGCTAGATTTGTTTCAAACCTGAGACTGAAGTGTTTTTATCATTTTAATGTTAATCTGTTTTTTCAGCTCTAACCGTCAGATTTCTAACCAGACGATTCATTGGAGAGTACGGTGACATCGGTGAGGCCTTCAGCTGATGTTCAGCACCAGTTCATGTTGAGACTGTTTTCAATCCATTTCTGGGTTTATTTATGATCATGTAAACATTTCTTAATCTGCTTCCTGATCTTAGAGTCGATTTACAGCCGAGTCGACCGAGTCGATGGTCAGGAAATCTGCATCAACATCTGGGACTCACAGGTACGGCCTTGCTGAAAACAACACAAATGTCCAACACAAAAATACTGTGATGGAGAGTTACAGTGGATCTGTGGAGAGGCAGTGAGTAGTCAGTGTCTACTCATGATAGGATCTCAATCCGGAGCCATAACTATTGTGATTTGTACACATTTCCATTACAAATGCGTACAAATCTTTCTCGATATTTTGCTGATGTTGAAAAACACAATTTTGATTGCGGTGTTTCCTTTAAATAGGAAATGAAATTAAAATTATGTGTGAATAAGCTTTCAAAACAGAATAAGTTATTAAAGATCCTGGCATAATTCATAATTTAGCTGTGGCATAAATGCTCATCATCTATCAACCTATCAGAGGAGACGTGACAAGCCCCGCCTACTAGGGCATGAAATTGTAGTGGGCTGTTTTACAGAAGAGCTATGCATTCAAAATGTTCGAATGACAGAACTTTTTATGTCCTGTGTTTTTCTGAGACTTTGTCCAGAAAAACAAACTACAAACCAGGGAGAATACGACTTCCTGTCATCTTCTTTGTTGTTTCCACCAGTAGTAATGCCCAGCTGTTCATGTTTTTATACGGCTGAAAAATCACCTCTTCCCTGCGCAACAACTTGCGTTTTGAAATTCCATGTATTTTCACATTTATCATTTCCACAGTTCTATGGCTGACAGAAACGCAGCTAGAAATATTCAGTTTGGACAAAAGTCTGGTTTCTCTTCAGGCTGGCGGGAAAAGCTGCTCCATTAGTGACAAGCAGCTGCAGTGGGCTGACGGGATGGTCCTGGTCTACGACATCTGTGACCGTGCCAGCTTCGAGGTCGTCCGCCAGCAGCTGCAGCTGATCCGCCGCAGCAGGAAGATGTCGACGGCGCCTGTCGTCGTCGTGGGAAACAAACGGGACCTGCGGCACCGCCGCCGCGTCTCTGGCGAGGAGGGCCACCTGCTGGCTATGACGGAGCGCTGCGGCTTCTTCGAAGTGTCGGCGGCGGAGACGTACCACGGTGTGCTGCTGGTTTTCCACCGGCTGGTCGACCTGGTCCGGGAGACGCGGGCGCTGAGGAAGAGCGTGGCGGGCGTCCGAGGCATCGTCCGGAGCGTGTCGGCGGTGTTCGGGAAGAAACGGGCCGAATGAATCGCCAGAGCGTTTTTACCGGTTTAGGTGAAACAGAGCCAAGACTTCCTGTCCGAGTCCTTCTGAGGCGAGCCGGGCTGGAAAAGGCTGAGAGAATGATTCTTTGTCTGAAAGTCGAAGTTGGCAAGACAAGTTGTGTGGAAATAGGAAGCTGGAAATAGGAAGCTGGAAATAGGAAGCTGGAAATAGGAAGCTGGAAATAGAAGCGTGGATGGAGGAAGAGACGGAGGTTGAAGTTCTTCAGAGGAAGAAGGTGCTGCTCCAGAATGAGGACCAGCCACTCAGAATGAAGCTGGTTTATTGGTGCTTGTTGTGTTTTAAAGGAAACTCCATCAATGAAAACAGCCTGAGAACAGCCATGAGCTCTGCGGGCAGCAGGTGGCGCTAGTTTCCAGTTGTTAAAGGGGTGGGAATGATATAACCCACAAGAATGTTGACGGATTCTGACTGCGTTCAGCTGTGAATGTTTTCATGTTTTTGTTGTAAAAAATCAGTTTAAACCATGAATAAAATCAGTTTCCCATCCGGAGTTCTGCTTTATTTCATCACATCTCAGCTACAAATATTTGATTCACTCACTCTGACTAAAGACTGACAACCAATAAAATCTGAAATATTTGAGCAAATGAAGTAGAAAATGTAATTAATTCCACTAAGTTTCAACAAAAACAACCTGCTATTTCCTCCAACATGTTTTATTTCAGTTCATCTTTAAACTTCCTTCCTCTCAGCAGAAACATCTTCAGATTACACCTTTAAACTTTCAAGGTACATTTACTGTTCAGAAAACGACCCATTTATTCAGCTCAGTCCAAAATGTTTTAAACTTTAATATTTGATTTAATGGACATTTCATTTCTTAAACTCTTTTCCAAAGATCCCCGGCTCAGAGCCAGCGGTGGGCACACAGCCGCTAATCTGCCAAAGCTAATAGCAGAGCTCATTTTTAGCTTAGCGCTTTTCCCAACTTTGAAAACATTTAGCACACGACATCTGCTAAACGTCGTGTGCTCATAGATAAAAATCTATTTCACCAAAATAGATTTTTATTAGTGGTTCTATAAACTGCATGAAGTGAAATCTGTGTTGAGGTTTTGGTTATCGGCTGCTAAGAAATCAAATCGACACTGATGTTCATGCTCTTACTTTGAAGTTTGTTTACGCAGCAGTTCTGTCTGTTTCCCCCAGTAACTTTATTATAAACAAGAAACATACAGGAATAAAATAAAATGAACAAGATCCAAACAGAACCTGTAAGGCTTTTATCATTTGAACTGAAGTTGGTGCTTTAGCATCAGGTTGAGCTGGATGCTGTTTCTGAAGCGCTTTACAGTTAGCAGAACTAAGTTTCCAGTTAGCGGTGCCCACCACTGGTTGGAGTGTAAAGCATACTGAAATAAATATCGATAAATTCATATTAAAATTCTGACACAATGAATCCCAGAGATCAGAGGTTTGGCTCGTCCCTCAAGCTTAAATTCTGCTTCTTATGAAAAACAACCAAGACTGAGGCTAACGCTCCTCTCTGGAGGCGTCCCACCAGTCTGTGTACTCGGCCCACTTCTAATACTCTGATTCCATGATGCTGATAGGTTTAGCAGAGTAATGAGATTACTACAGCGATCCTCCATTGAGAAACTACACAGTCCTGCTGAAAATCCAGGTTTTATGAGTTTCGGCATTCAGACTTCTTGGGTTCAGAGCTAATGTCAGTTATAGTGAATAATAATATAAGCTCTTCTAGTTGAATTTTTCTGATATTTGGGTATTTTAGCTAAAGCCAGTTTGCAGAAATGTCACAAAATATATCATACCTTAAAGAAGACAGTCAGGAAAAAGTTGGACAGAAATTCACAGTTTTACGTTTGACTCATCAACACCTGGATAGGAACTACGGAAGAGGATTAGGGCCAATAAAATACAAAACTAAAGATGACTTTTTACTCAGAATGTTGACATTAAGGCAGCAACCAGATTCAATGAGAAGCAAGTAAAGCAGGAGGAGACTTTACTGTCTGCAGGAACATGTCAGGTTTAAGTGGTTGTTTTTATGTGGCTGAATTCTGAATTCTGAGGAAAAACCAAAAGATTCTGAGAGTTGTGAGAAAGAAATTCCCAAAAATCTGATTTCTGGATTAAAGTCGAAATTCTGACAAAAAATTGTTTGAGTAAACTAAACTAGGTGATGAAAAAATCCCCTAAAAAGATTTCTGATAAAGAAGATCAACATATGAAGACGCCACATGAAATGCATGATGGAAACAACATTTCTGCTACAGAAAACATCTGAGCTAAAATCTCCCAAGTTTTGTCGGAGAACCGAGTTTCTGTTCTGATGAAACCAGAAACTCAAAAGCAGAACACGGTGGTGGCAGCATCATGATCTGGGGTTACGGTTCTTCTACAGTCAGTTTAAATCCGGGCCTTCAGGCCGGAGAGATGATTAAGAAAATGTTTTTGATCATTTTTCTGCGTCATAAAGAACCTGGTGCTTCAACAGGACTGGGTCCGTTTCTACATCCACTGCAGAGAGCAGCTCATGATCGGGTGTTTCCGGTTTCTCTCGGTTTGTGGGAAGCAGAATTGCAGCGTCAGTGACTGAGCGCTAATTTGGTGACGCCTCTGCGGTTCAGCGCGAAGGCGCAAACCAGCACCAGCCGAGGCAGAGGCGCGTCGTCGGGGGATGCGGTGGGCCGTGGCGCGTCGGGAGGCGGACTCGGCGGACTCGGCCGAGTCACTCGGACCCGCGGGCGGTGGGTGTTTAAGAATCGTCTGTTTCCGTGAAGATGGCGGCGCCGTCGCTGGAGTTGGGGCTCAGATACTCCAAGGCCTTCTGGCTCTGGGCCACGAACTGTTTGAGCGGCGTGAGCAGCAGCTCGGTGGCGGACGGCCGGCGGAGCGCGTTGCCTTCGGAAGGGAGGGCCGAGCCGTCCGCCTCCGGGGTGGACGGCTCCTTGGTGCTCGCGCGCCGCCCGTTGGGCGGGTCGGGACTCTGGGGGCCTCCGGCCGCCCGGGCGGCGCGCGAGTAGATGCTGCGACGGCGGCGAGGGCGGCCGTCCATGGCCTTGAGGAAGAGGCTGTTCGCTGAGCTGCGGCGCGACGAGCTGTCTGAGAAATCCTCCTTGTTCAGGAAATCCTCCACCTGCTGGGGCGACGGCTGCTCCAGCTGGGACAGACAGAGCAGGAGTTAATGCTGCACGACCTGAGGACTGAGGCTTTGGGTCCAAACACCAGGACATGCTGGCAAGAGACATGGACAACATCTCTGCAGTTAGCCAGACGAGACAAACCGAGACAAACCGAGCCCGGAGAAAGTCACCAAGTTGCTTCTGTGTCCTCAACATCCTCGGATCTGGGAATGATCTCCCTCCGAACCAAATCAAACTCCATTTGGTAGCTATTGCACTCAGTTACAAAGCTAACCACTGTTAGCATTTCTAAAAACCAGCGACAGTCTGCAGTCCATCAGCACAGAGAGCAATCAAGCGTTTGAGCTGTGGGAGAGAACCGACACATGCGCAGGGAGACCTCAGGGTTTTAAAACTGTTTAGCTAGAGGGCTAAATATTTAGCTAGAGGGCTAAATGTTTAGCTAGAGGGCTAAATGTTTAGCCAGAGGGCTAAATGTTTAGCTAGCGGGCTAAATGTTTAGCCAGAGGGCTAAATGTTTAGCTAGCGGGCTAAATGTTTAGCCAGAGGGCTAAATGTTTAGCTAGAGGGCTAAATATTTAGCTAGAGGGCTAAATGTTTAGCTAGAGGGCTAAATGTTTAGCTAGAGGGCTAAATATTTAGCTAGAGGGCTAAATGTTTAGCTAGAGGGCTAAATATTTAGCTAGAGGGCTAAATGTTTAGCTAGCGGGCTAAATATTTAGCTAGAGGGCTAAATGTTTAGCTATATGGTCTGTTGCTTTTTGATGTCTGTTTGCCTACTTCAACTCGTCAGTCAGGTCCTGTTTAAATGATTTCTTTGTTCTCCACATCTGGTAGTAAACAGAGCAGCTGAAATTTATTAAAATATTCAGTTGATCATGATTCACCACAGGAGAAAATTACTTTTTAACAAAGAACAGGTTGGTCTGACTGACCAACAGTTTTCTCTTAATTAACGGGATGTTTCCAGGTGTGTTTCCAGGTGTGTGTCAGGTGTGTTTCCAGGGTGTGTTCGGTGTGTTTCCAGGTGTGTTTCCAGGTGTGTGTCAGGTGTGTTTCCAGGTGTGTTTCCAGGTGTGTGTCAGGTGTGTTTCCAGGTGTGTGTCCGGTGTGTGTCAGGCGTACCATGCTGTAGAGCGGCGTGGTGTTGATTGCGAACTGCAGCAGGATCTTGGAGAGCTGCTGCAGGTCGTGAAGCAGCTGCTGGATTTGAACCGGCAGTTCTCGGACCTGCAGAACTGGGCTTAGCTCGGCCAACATGGCCGCTC
Organism: Poeciliopsis gracilis; assembly: GCA_911649635.1. Classification (NCBI taxonomy): domain Eukaryota; kingdom Metazoa; phylum Chordata; class Actinopteri; order Cyprinodontiformes; family Poeciliidae; genus Poeciliopsis; species Poeciliopsis gracilis. Next base: position 631,132 of record CAJVRI010001204.1, on the reverse strand, counting down.
GCTCCGCCAGCTCCCTCAGTGTGGCCTCTCTCAGGCTCTCTGTGCGGAACAACAGCGCCACCAGGAGGCTCTGGAAGTACTGCAGCACCTCACCTGTTAACTCCAGGACCCGAGTCAGACCCACCTGCAGGAACCAGATAAGTTAGATTTACTCTGCTTTCTGTCCTGATAGACATCAAAATGCATCTTGGGAAATGTAGTTTATTTAGCTAAAAATCTTTAAAGGAACAAAAATAAAATTTCTTTTCACTTATTTGGTAGTAATTAAAAACAAAACTACCTGAAAAGGTTAAACAGATTGAGGATCTATGAAAAGCTGAGTTTAATAAAAAAAATTTAAACAGTTATACTTGGAATAAAAATCTGATTTAATGAAGCTTTTAATATTTTATTGATCCTGAAACAAAGAAAGTTGATCAGAGGAAACGATGGGATTCTGTTTGTAAAGTCAAAATGATTAGTTTGCTATCTGATATTTAGTTTGAAGCTAAATATTTAGCTAACAAGCTAAAGACTTTGTTTTGTGTTCTGTGGGTTTGCGTGTGACCCGACAGACGTTCTTCATATTTGTGTGCCAGAAAACACAAAGCTGAGCTCTGATTGGTTCATCAGAACCGTCAGCTATCTGGATCAGCTGTAAACGCTTATCCTGATGATCCGTGCGGCTCTGATCCGAGGCCAGCTTCCCAGAAGGCGCGTGAGGAAAAGACCTGGACCGGAACCAACTCCCAGCTGGCAGCGGATCCCGACACGTGAGGACAGCAGAGGACGACGCTCCGCAGGAGGGACGGGGACAACAATGGCTTCTTCTGTCACAAAGGTCCAGGAACGGATCCAGAACGCTCCTGACATGAAGCATGATGGGAAATATTAACTCCACTCAGCTCTGAGCGTCGCACCAAAAAACTAAATATACAAGTCGCCTGATTAACACGGAGCCAGAGTGGAATGGGAAGGTCAAAGGTCATGTCCACACCACCTGAAGTCCAACATCTTTCAGAGAGCAAAAACAGATTCAGCACAAGAATCTGAGAAAGAAGGTCAAAGGTCATGAAGCTCATCCAGTATGGCTGCCTGGGTTTTCTAGAAACAAGATGGCCGCCAGACTGAGGTTAGCAGTGCGGCACCTGGACGACGGACAAGACTGGGACAATGTCCCGTGGACAGAGTGGACACGACAGACAGAACCAGGCAGCTGGAGGTCCTGCCGGGTCACACGGGCTTTTGGACCTGAAGGTTTCCTCTGCTGATCGCTGGGCCGGTTCTGGGACACTCCCTGGGCCTTCCTCGGGTATTTGGGTCGCAGCGAGGCAGCGGACCGGGACCTCTGACTTGCTGACACATAATCAAACCGCCACGTGACGAAACAAAGAGCCGTAGCGCCATGTTGCCGTGGTGATTGGACCTCGTTAGCGGAGCAGCATCCTGCTGTTCTTCCTCTACAGAAACGTGAGCAGAACAATGCTCTGCTGACCGGGTCGATCTGGAGCCAGGCCAGAACCAGAGCCAGGCCAGAACCAGAGCCAGAGCCAGGTCAGAACCAGAGCCGTCTCACTGAATCGCTGATGAAGGAACCCGTTTGATCCATCATGTGTTGTTTTTCTGTTGATCTCCAGCTGATAACCGCTTGATTAGTTTTTATTGTGCCGTCTGATATGAGAGCGAAGCAATGAATGAAAGAGTCGATTGTTTCCTAACCGCTGTGTCTGAGCAGCTGACGCTGTTGGAAACGCCCGACCTGAAACAAACCCGCAGCAAACCGGCTCTGGATTCCTGACTCCGGTTCCGATTGCAAACAAACCGACTCATCTGGACCAGTTCATACCTGGCCGACTCAGATCGACCGTCCATCCATCCGTCCGTCCGTCCGTCCGTCCGTCCGTCCGTCCGTCCATCCATCCATCCATCCATCCTCTCTTCACCAAAAACATGAAAACCTCTGAAGACACTGATATTGTTTTCCTTCTTCCCCAAATGGAAACTAAAATGGAGGCGTCAGATTTTAGCGGTTGGAGAATTTCTCTTTAGTCTTTGGCTGAAGATCAGGAGCCAGTTCTCCTGCTAGTGCTAGGCTAACGTGTTTATTTTGGTTGTTTTTACCCAGAATGCACTGCGCTGTAGTCCACTTCCTGCTTTTGGAGCGGTCTCTGGGCCGCTTAATATTCACATATGCATTCAAACCGAACCAGAGTTCACTTCAACCGAACCCAGACCGAGTTCAATTAGCATTCACACCTCACCAGCCAAACTGGACTTTGACTGGGCAGACGGACTGGAGTTGGATTGAACTGGACTGAACAGATGTGAATGAACCCAAAGACTCTGAGTCCTTCCTGTTTGCCCTGAACATCTTTTCTCTCTCATCAATAGAAAAACATTTGGCGAGCGACGGGACGCCTCAGGGATGAGTGCTCAGTCCTGCTGCTTCTGCTGTTCGCTTTGAAGAAAAGCCTGATTATTAAATTAGCTCATGGTGCCATAGAACTGGGTCGGTACTGTGCATGCTGCTTTTCTCAAAGTACCTCCAAAATGCTCCCTGGACCCAAGGCGACCCAAATTATGATGCAGTAAAAACACTTCTAACAGAACATTTTACAAGTCCGTCCATAAGTAGATGGATGGACTACAACACAAGAAGGTTCCAGTTCTGGCTGATTTGGACCTCATGGAGAATCTTTCTGGGACAGAACCAGAACATGTTGGGTTTCAGCTCCAGCATGGGAACAGATCTAGACTGCTGACCCTGGAGCTGCTCAGCGGGCCGGGCCGACCCGGCGGGCCGACCCGGCGGGCCGACCCGCCAGCTTCCCGTTATCGCAGAGATCGGCGCGGACGCTGCGAGCGGCACGTAGGCAGAGCTGGGCAGCGCCAGGCCCGTTATCTGACCCGGCTGCTCTTCCTGCAGGCGCCGACTGAACCCGGCGCTACGTGGAAAATGAGCAGAACCAGCTGATAGTGATCTGAGCTCAGAACCAAAACCCATCCGGATCCTCCGGCCGGTAATCACAATAAAACCTTTAATCACTTTCAGTCCAGGACTTTCAACATTTCTGCAGAACGTTTAGGGCAATGATGCAATATTTGTAGTTTTTTTCTTTAAATAAAAAAATTAAAAAAATATTTTTGAGAGAAAACAACCGAAATGTTTGTAAACATGTATTGTCTTCATGTTTTTATCTGGACAAACTGTTTCTGAAAATAATCAGCAGATCTGGTTTTAGTGCAGTTATTCTACTTATGCAAATTACAATAATCCATATTTATTCCTGAACAAGGTGCTATAACTGCATAATTTCAAATAATTTTTATTAATAGAATCCCACAATATTCAATAGATAAAATAATGCAAAACACATTCATGTATCACAGAAGCTTCAGATGTGAAACTGGATTTATTCAGATCATTTTGGCTCATCTGCTGCAGTTTGTTACGTTTCTGTTGGTTTTTTATTATCTTGAAATGTTTTTTAGGGTTTCAGGTTTTCAGCTCAATTATTTGAAAGGTTTTGACTCTGAAAAAGAGCAAAGGATCTGATTTTTCCCACCAACGTTTCCTGCTGATTAGAACGACCCGGATCAGAACGACCCGGACCCGGATCAGAACGACCCGGACCAGAACGACCCGGATCAGAACAACCCGGATCAGAACGATTCTCTTCCTGCTTTCTGAGGGGAAACACGGAGGGAATCCCGAACAGCTGACACGGTGCAACCCGAAGTCCAGCAGACATCGGAAACAACATGAATGTTTATTCAGCAGTTCGTGCAAAGAAAATATCAATAACTAGGGGAGGAGTTGGAGCGAAATTTCTACCAGAAAACCCGGTAACTTTTCAGCTGTTCTCCGTTAACGTGACATAAATAGTTCTAATGATTTTCATTCAGTCAGACTGACACTAGCTACATGCATTGCAGGTAGATTGCAGTAAGGAATTGATTAATGCCTGGTTTCAAAATTAGTGAACTGGACTTATTATTTTGTGTCTATTGTTGGACACAACACGGTTTGATCGAACCGTTATAGCGAGGATTTCTGTCGGCTAATGTGTCTCTCAGGTTTTGATAATGGGCCGACAATCCGCGACATAAGATGGTGCAGCGCGCGCTGGGCACTACACTAAGGAAGGAAGGAAGGGAGGAAGGAAGGGAGGAAGGGAAGAAGGAAGTGGAGAGTGGAGCCTTTTTTCATTCAGTGTCATCAACAGTCAGAGAAAAAAGAAGGAAGAAACGATATAGTCGATAATTACAGTGAGGTCGATAGTTTTAATTTATCGTACGATTAATTGATTTATCGTTTATCGCGACAGGCCTGTGTGTGTGTGTGTGTGTGTGTGTGTGTGTGTGTGTGTGTGTGTGTGTGTGTGTGTGTGTGTGTGTGTGTGTGTGTGTGTGTGTGAGGACAGAAAGGCTGCAGTGAAGCTCGTCGTCTTTCTGTCCTAAATATAGAAATAAATTCCAGATTCTTCTGAGACGATAAACTCAGGATGAAATATTTCCAGTTTTAACATTTTCACTCATTTTCTGCTATATTTACTGCTAATTAAATTATTATATTACAATATTATTATGTAATAATTTCTTACTACATAATAATACCGTAAGCAATGATTGTAATTATTGTAGCTATTATAATTATTATTTTATTATAAATATTTATCATAGCAAAACTATAATCAGTATTAATATTTAATTAATTTTACAATAATGAAATGATCAAAAATGAAATATTACTAATAACGTTAATAACAATAATAAAAAGAATATTATTACATCAATATAACTGTAAATATGTTGAATTTATTGTTATTGTTAGAAAACAGTTTTCGTACAATAATTATCAGTTTTAATCAAATGATTTTCCAGCTTTTTTCTGATTTCTGAACCAGAGCAGCTGAAGTTTACGACTGGGATTGAACGCATCACCACAGATGAGCTTTTATTGAAGCAGTTTTAACTGAAACCGACCAGAACCAGAACCACTGGACTGAACCTGGACCAGGAATCACTAATGAAGCAGCAGCGCCATCTAGTGGCAAGAAAAGTTTGAATTCACTTTGATGTTGAATTTGATGTAAATATTCATGTTTTTTTGTTCTGAAATGAATGTTCCAGTTTTAAATGATGATTCCTGTGGAAGTCCTGCCTCACCTGCTCAGCGGCGCCCCCCAGGGTCCGGGCGGCTCCCTGCAGCTGCTCCCTGGCCTTCAGCGTGCGGTGATAGAGCTGCAGGCTGAGGGTCAGCAGCAGGCTGCGGACTCTGGTCCAGAGGCCCGGCTCGTCTCCGTCATCCTCATCCTCGTACTGCTGGACCTTCATCTCCCACTCCCGGCCTGGAGGACGACCAGAACGCCAGAATGTCTCTACAGGTCCAACCGGCTCCAACCGTCCAACCGGTTCCAACCGGCTCCAACCGGTTCCAACCGGCTCCAACCGGCTCCAACCGGCTTCAACCGGCTCCAACCGGTTCCAACCGGCTCCAACCGGCTTCAACCGGCTCCAACCGGCTCCAACCAGTTCCAACCGGCTCCAACCGGAACCAGAGCAGCACCACACACAAACACACTCTTCTTCTTTGAGCTGAGCTTTATGTTGACCAGCTTCCTTCATTTGTTCAGCTTTAAATTCTGTCCAGAAAAGGTGGCGGCCATCTTTATTGTCATAGTCAGAGCACAGCGGCGGCCATCTTTACTGCTATGATCATATTTCTGCTTTTCCATCTAATATAACCTTTAAAAACACCTAAAGCAGAATTCTTTAATCTCCATGGCAACCATTCATGTGTTAAAAAACCCCAAACACCTGGGTGGACGTAGCGCCGCCTCCAAGGTGCAGCTCCTCCCCCACTTTGCTCCTTCAGACTAACCAGCAGTAATTGGCAAACACCTGCTGAGCTCATTAAAGCAGCTAAAGGAGCGACGGCGGTCAAAGTGTTAAAGGGTTAATAGAGGAGCCATGTTGGGACGACGTCCTGCAGGCGGAGCTTCAGAAGCAGCAGGAGGTTTTAAAGAGGCGGAGGCCCAATGTCAAGGTGTTACATCAACAGGGGGCAGTAGAAGCTCTTTCACACAGCAGAACTTGAAGCAGGAGTCAATAAACCATACGTGGTTTTAGTTGTTGCTATTTGATGGACTGTGATTGGTTTCTGAGCTGCACAGCTAATAAATCAGATGTTTAAATTCTGGTTTTATGAAGCGGCACAGCAGGAACAGGAGGATTTGGCTGAACTCACGCAGTGTAGGAGGGAGGGGTAAGTAGTAGGCGGCGGAGTCCTCCAGGAGACTCAGGACGTTGTCCAGTCCCGCCGCCGCCGCCCGGCCCGCCTGCGTTTCCTGCAGCTGCCGCCCGGCCGTCCGGACCGACTCAGCGGCTCGCTCCAGCTGGTCCAGAGCGCCGTCCAGGCCGTCCACCGCCCACACCTGGACATCATCCAGAGTCAAAAAGAAGGCGTCCTTCAAGTGAGTCATCACCTGAGGATGGAGACAGCAATTTTAAGTCCAGGACGCTGCTGGTGCTCTGCTAGTGGAGCTACTTCTTTGGTTTGAGCTTTGACACTTTTTTAACTTTGAAAACATTTAGTTATCAAAAGTCATCCCAAACAATCACTTCCTGAAAACCAAACTGCACAGCAAGACGTGTAATAACACACTTGGCCATGTGGAGGCGACATGGAGCATGTTGCATCATCGACATCCAGCAAGAATCAACCTGGTAAAATCACTAAGTTAAAGTGTTAATGTTGCTAATTGCTCTGTTAATCTAGTTAGCTCCCACATATCACTGTCTTAATGCATCACTTTAGCATTAGCTTCTGCTATCTACTATGTTGGTGCCAGCTGCAGCATTAGTGGAGCTATGCTTGTTGTTAGCCCTTTAGGTAGTTAGCCCTTTAGGTTGTTAGCCCTTTAGGTTGTTAGCCCTTTAGGTTGTTAGCCCTTTAGGTTAGCACCGCTAACCTTTTAGCTTGCTAAATGTCTGATCTCAGTAGCATCTCTGCAGCGTTTCAGAGTTTTTACTGCCTGATCCTCAGATTGGTCAAATCTGAGGAAGTTTAAAGGAGGAGTGTGAGTTTTACAAAGGCTCGCTCTGTTCCGGGTCTCCAGCAGGTTCTGGAGAACTCACCTCCTCTGTGGACTGGTTCAGGATGGGAAACGTCCTCTCCAGACTGTCCAGACCAGTCAGAGCCAACCTGTTGGCGAGGTCGACTGGAGAAGACACCACTACAGTCAGAGAAACCAGTTCATGGGCTTCATGCATTCATCAACAGAACCAACAGAACCGGGCTCACTTTGGGGCTCCAGACTCTGGAGGAGGGGCGTGGCCCGTCTCAGGGCTTCCTCAGACACGCCGCGAACTCCGACCTCTGCCACGCCCCCCACAAAGCCCAGCAGGGGGTAGCGCTCTTTGACCCCGGAGAGGAGCGAAGACACGGACCGGAACGTGGAGCGGACCAGAGGCAGATGGGTGGCTCTGAGCAGGGCGCTGGTCTGAAACGGGTCAGAGAGCCGTCACAGCAAGAACCAGGACCAGAACTGGAGCCAGAACCAGAACTGGAGCCAGACCTACGCAACTGGAAACAGAACCATCCATCCATCCATCCATCCATCCATCCATCCATCCATCCATCCATCCATCCATCCATCCATCCATCCATCCATCCATCCATCCATCCATCCATCCATCCATCCATCCATCCATCCATCCAACTGAACTAACCTTGTGATCTGGACTATCTGCCATTTCTTCTCTGCTGCTCTGAAGGGAAACAAAATGGACGTCACAGATCTTCACCAGAACCAATGAGAACTTCAGAGGCCTCCAGAACCAGAACCGGATTAAATCACCTCAGAAAGATTCTTCAACATTTCCTGACCAAAGTTTGAAACTTATTGTGAACCTGGAAGAACCAAAACGTCCAAAATTGACTCAAATTTCAAAGTTTATGTTTTTTAATCCGACCAAAAGAAAAACTGATCAAATTATATCGGATGGAAAAACAGAAGTCTGGTCTGATCTGTTCAACTGGAGATTGAACAGATCAGTCCAGATTCTGGACTTTATTACCATGTTGCTGTTAAACTGCCTGAGGCCACACCCAAAGCACAAACCGCATCAGAATCAGAACCAGATCTTTAAATCTGGATTAAATCATTTCTGATAAAACCAAACGTCTGCTTTTCCTGAGGAGCTTTTAGTTTTTTTTACCAGACTGATCCTTCATCCCTCTGAGCCGTTTAAACTTCACACACAACTTATTCAAGTTTCAACTAACTTTCCTCTTTCCCTGAATATTCCAAATGCTTCCTGAAGAATTCAGCTTTGTTTTCTACGATTTCACTTTGCAGAATCTGAGCCGGTTTGGGACGCTGGGTAATGAGCCAAACATCGGTTCCTGTTTCCAAAATGAATTCATGAAGCTGCAGCAGAGAAGGAAAGCAGAAGCACAAACCGAATCCTTTCTGATGTGAAACACTTCCTGCTGCTCTTCAGGTGAATCTGCACCGCTCGATGTTCAGCCGAGGACGGAAACTTTAAAAAATCGCAGACAGAAGCCGAGGAAAGCTGCTTCAGCCAGCTGAGCCCAGTGGGAACAACGATGCCAAGGATGATGGAAGAAGGTTAAAAAAATCCATCTGGGTTTAGGGGAAGATATCAGCGTCCTGATTGGCTGGGGCGCCGTGTGATGTCAGCTTCCTGTTTCTCTGACAAATCAATTAACCTTGAATGAAAGGAAACATTTAGGAGGAAAGAGCTGGAAACTCCAGGGAGCCGTTTGTTACTTACACAATATTAGCAATAATGTGGATTATTTAGGCCGTAGTAACAGAAAACATGGAGCTTCATTTTTCACTCACATTTCAACATTTTCCTCATTCATTTATAAAAGTATATCAAATAATAGTTTTAAAATAAATATTTTGTAAGCAAGCTAAATATTTAGTTTCATCAAAATATTTAACTCTTAATTTTATGTTAAGTATTTAGTCAGTAAATGTTTATTTTTTTAAAGCAAATCTTTAGTTACAAACTAGAAATTTAAATGTTTAGATAAAAGCAAAGAAATTAACTTAGGACTAAATATTGACTAAATGCTCATCTCCAAACTAACTATTTAGCTAAAAGCTAAATAGTTAGCTTGCTAACTAAACATTTTGTTTGCCAACTAAATATTTAGCTCTCGTGGTGTGAAGGGACTCAGTACTGAACCCTGAGGGACTCCATGGAACAAGAGACAGATTTTAGAAATGAACATGGAGCCGTCCGTCATTCCTCCCACTCTGCTGGCCAACAGAACATAAACTGTCAGGTTTGACTCGACCCAGTAGAAACAGATTTACCAACGATATCAAAACTAAAACATGGCGCCATGTTTGACTCGTTGAAGTCTTTGGGTAGAAAAACTAAGCTGCAAATAGTTTTGTACCTTCCTGTATTTTGATGATTCATAATGATGATGATCTGGTTCTGACACCCAAGAACCTTTTCAGAAAACCATTAAAGTGGAACAGGAAGGTTTTACTGCCTTCCTGTTCCTTTTAACGGAGACGTTTCCCGACTCGCTGCAGGTTTCAGTGCTTCAGCTTCAGGTTCAAAACTTACAGGTTACAGTAAATGACTTATGTTTAATAAAGTTAATGGATGTTTGCAGGAGTTGATCTGTATGAAACCCTGTTTCTCCTCAGTGTTTCAGGATTTCATTTGACGGTTCAGTGTGTGGTTCTGAACATCCGTTGAGTCCAACCTGGAGATCCTCTTGTCTTAATCAGGCTGAGATGAACGATGAGGAATCAAGTTTATGACTTTGATCACAAGTTCTCCAAAACGTGACGCTTCTTTGGGAAGGAATGACCTTTGGTAACGAGCTTGAAATGCCAAGTTTCCCAACATGTTCGCTTCCTTTAAGGTAGCAAACAGATGACGACGGGTTGGCTGAAGTCTCCTGTACCCTCAGATATCCTCCTACTGGTGAAACGCTGGTTCAACGTTTCACTGACGGGAGAAAAAACACTTTGTTTCTCCAGAACGGCCAACAGAAACTCCAGCAACCAGATTCTGAGGCTGGAAAGTGAGACAGCTCTCAGGTCGTAACGCTCAGTTTGGTCCGTTTCTACAAACTGACCAAGCAGCCAAAGGTCCGCGTCGATGAAAGGTCGCTCTGGGCGACCCTCTGACCCAGTCCAGCAGGGTCAGAGGTCTCATTCAATCCCCCGATTGGAGCTATTTAACCTGCTAACTAAATGTTTAGTTAGCATGCTAATTATATTGCTCCATTCTAAATATCAACAAGCTAAAGTTAGTAAGCTAAATGTTTAGCTTCAAACTAAATATTTAAGCCGGGCACATTTCTGATAACATTGGGTTAATATACAAATTCACTGGCTGATTAGCAGATGTGTAAAAGTAATGAAATATTTGTTTAAATAAATATTTAGTTAGCTTGATAGCTAAATATTTTGTTTCAAACTAAATACGTAGTGAGCAAATTAAATATTCAGCATGCTAACAAAATATTTTGTTTCAAACTATAAAGTTAGCAAGTTTAATAATATTAAACTTTCTAACTAAATATCTTGATAGCTAGCTAAATATAATTTGAAACAAAATATTAACTTAGCTAAATATTTTGCTGAAATGCTAATGTACTTGCTAATAAGTGGAAGTGAACTATGAAAGTAAAAGTGCGGTCTTGTGAACATCCTGCTGGTTTCCTGCCGTGTTTTTATGGTTTTTCTTTTCCACCGTTTTAAAGGCAACCCAGACATTGATCAACGGATCTGCAGCAACATTAACCGTCCAGGTTGACGCAGCTCTTTATGTCTGTGGTTCTGTGAATAAACTGATGTTTGGGGGCATGAGGTTATTTTTATGGTGTTTTCTTTTCCTGGTCCGACTCCATCTTGTCTCTATCAGGTCCGATCTACGAGTTGAGGTGAACCAGACGCAGTGAGATCCGCCGGCCTGAGTTCCCCTCCAGGCCGTTCCCGTGATGAAGGCCTCGGTATTCCAGGCTTCATGTGATCACCGCCTCATTCACCACACTGGCATCGGTGGTTTTCAGGCCTTAGAGACGACTCAGCTGCTCAGGGTTGACTGTAATTATCACCGTCACGCTGCGGTGACTCGCGGATTTTCTCCTTCCAGTCAACAAAGCCTGTTTACAGTCAGAGCAGGTCAGGATGCATCCGCTGACGTCCGGCGGTCGGGAGATGACTGACTTTCATAATTCAGCTCTTAATATCAAAATGAAGTTGGAAGTGAGGAACTTTTACTTCCTGACTTCATTACTTTTTATTTTCTTTCCAAGTAAACAGACTTTCTAATAATCCGTCAGCTGATTAACATTCTTCATGCTTTTCTCCAGGTTTTCTGTGGAGTGTCTGGCAGTTGGAGTGTTTGACCATTTCCACCATGTGTGGCTGCTGGTTTGACTGGGACCAGCCTGTCTGGACGGTCGGGCTCCTACAGACCCGCCTTGACTGGACCAAAGCAGCCACTTTGTTACAGAACCAGCTTTATATCATCGGACCGTTTGGTTTTTACTGGCTGTTTTAGCAGAACATCAAAACGAACATTTAGAACCAAACCTTCAGTAATTATCAGCCATTATTACTGCTTATATGTTTGTATGATTTGAATCATTATTCTGGGGACAGATGGAGATTTGAGTCATGGAAATAAATGACTTGACTTGGACTTGTGTTCTGACACTCAAGTTTTACTGTGACAAGTTGAGTTTAAACAGCCAGTGAAGTTGGCAGATTATTATGGGATGTTAATGCCGCTATTCATCCTTTCAGCTGCGTCTTCATGTTAATGAACGTCTCCAGCTGAATGCTGCATTAAATGGATTTGATCATTTCATAAAGAAACAAACTTAAATGACCTCTGACCTTCTCTCCTGCTAAACTAGCTGCTGCATTAAAATTACACTTCCTGTTGGAAATGTCAAAATAAGAGCACCGTTCATTCAGAAGTTCAATAAGCCGCTGGTGCTGAGCTTCTTAATCTCTGAATTATCGACTATTTTCTATCATTTTTACCCTAAACCTGAACGAGTTGGTTCAATCCTGGTCCTGTGACACTGCAGAGGAGTCAGCCTGTCAGCATTTAGCATCTTAATGCTAAACATGCTAACGCTAACGTCAGCATCTTCATTTCTAGAAGCTCCATTAAAACTATAAATATTTTTGTTTTTTTATTTAGTATGTTAATGTATTCAATAATTTAGAGATTTTTCTGTTGGAAAATCATTAAAAATAAAGGAGGAGAAACTAGAAGAAAGGACGCAGCCCTCGTACATAACTTGTTTTTTATTTGCACGTCCACTGAGTGTTAACAAGCCCAACACAGAGGTTAGCATCCAGGTCTACGGCAGGGGGCGCTCAAACACACGAAAGCTCTGAGGACAACAGACAGGAAGGAAACCAGCGAACAAATTCACATCTGTACAAATCTACAGTCTGTCGGTCTGCAGGGAGCTCCGCTCAGAGGAAACCGTCCAGCGTCAAAACGTTCCGGTGAGGCGCAGATTTACACGAGTTCATGTTTGTGGAGCAGCTGCGGATGGATTAACGTCAAACTCAGACTGAACTGCGTCAGCAGTGAGCGTTAAGCCCAAACTGCGGCTCCTCTCTGTTCAGAGGAACCAGAACCAAGCGGGGAAACGGCGCCATCTGGCGGCGGATCGCTCACAGGGACAAACAGGGAGGCGTGAAGCAGAGAACAGACTGCGCCGCGGGGACAGGCCAAAGCTTCAAACCCGGACACTACAACACAAACACAATGAACCGCTAGTCTGAAGCAGCCTGATCAAAACCTGAATGCATTCAGGAGCTTTTAAGTCGTTAGTAGTGAAGGGCGTCCTCTAGTGGGCGTGTTTATTAATGGGCTGGGATGGAAACACCCAGAGGTTTTGCTTGAGGTTTCAGTAACTCTTTATGTCACTGAACATGAAGGAGTCTTCAGAAATGTCGATGACTTTTGCCATAAGAGTTAAAAGTGTCAACTTTGCATCAAAGTTGTAATTTTTTTTCCATAAAAAAGTAAATTTTGTGGAAAATCAACTTTTTTGATGTTTCCATCATATAATTTTATTCTCGTCAGAAACAAATATGGAGCATTGCTTTGATTCTTTCATGAATCTGTTAATCTCCATGGCAACCATTCAGCGGCACAAAACACCTGGGTGGACCGAGCCCCGCCCCCAGGGCGCAGCTCCTCCCCCACTCAGCTCCTTCAGACTAGCCAGCAGCAATTAGCAATCACCTGCTGATGCTGGTAAAAATGCTAAAAGGTTAACAGAGGAGCCATGTTGGGATGACTTCCTGGAGGCGGAGCTTCAGGAAGAAGAGGAGTTTTTAAAGAGACACAGGTGTAATTTCAAGGGGTTAAATCTGGAAGTTAAATTTCTTTGTTATATTTGACAGCATTTTGACAACTGAACGTAACAAAGTTACTTGATTATATAAAGTGGCACCAGATGCCCTGAAAATATGTAGTACCGCCCCTTTAAATAAAAAAACAACAACACTCTCATTGTATTTTACAGTTTCACCGTTTTCTCCATTATCAACCCAAAAACAGGCTGATGTCTGAATCCTGACACCATCCATCAGCCACCAGGTTTTTCATGGTTACTTTTGTCATTTTTTGCAATCAAAATAGCAAAATTTCTGATGCTAGTTTTTTTCCTTCCAAAAACTATTTATAGAAGAAAAAACCTACCGTAATAAGAGGCAAACGGTTCGCACCCAGAAACGTCTGTATCTGTTACAGAACTTTAAAACCGGGACATCGAGTAAGAAACACCGCCCCCTGCAGGTGGGAGTTAGCATCACTTAAACCCAATGTTTATGATTTTTTTTTGCAGAAAATTTGCAATAAACTCATAATTAGAGAGAAAGTATGTGAGGATCTGATGATTTAGAGTGAATCAGGAAGAAACTGTGGGACTGAAACAGTTCAAACAGATTATTAGCAGATCTGAGAGGTTTTGAACATCTGGCCTCTGCTTCAGCCTCCAGGATAAATCAGGTATGTTACATCGGCTGGGATCAGTCCGCAGGGTTTCTCTGCAGTACTTTGGGGCCGGGACGAAACCCGGCATCTTCAGGCTTCTGGGAAAGTTCTGGAGCGGGACAGAACCCGGACCGTCGCAGGCAGGGAGCATGCTGAAAACAGAGGAAGTTTTCTCTGCGCGGTGGAGCGTCGCAGCGTCAGAGGATCTCTGCGGCTCAGAGCTTCAGAGACATGCGCAGCTGCAGGAGGAGGGGAGGCGTTTCTTCTTCTTCTTCTTTTTAAAGCGCAGTGGACCCGCCCTCTTTTCTTTTAAATGAAACTTTAGGATTTTTTCTTAAACTTGCAAAACGTTTTGGTGGATAATAGAGACGGAGAGTTGGACTATCATCACAGCGGTGTGTGTGTTGCAGATCTGGTAACGTGTGTGTGTGTGTGTGTGTGTGTGTGTGTGTGTGTGTGTGTGTGTGTGTGTGTGTGTGTGTGTGAGAGAGCTGTACACTGAGTCTTTGTTTCCCAGTAGGGATCACTGGTAGAGTCTCAGCTGCTTCCTCCTCCTCCTCTTCCTCAGAAGTCGCTCAGGTTGTGCCACTTGGAGATCTGCCTGCGCGGGTTTTCACACACCTCCCGCCAGTGGGAGGCGCCAGAGGGGCAGGGGCTGTGCAGGCCCAGCAGCAGGCGGCCCAGGACCTCGTTCTTGGTGGTCCGGTCGAAGTCCACCACCAGGAACTCCACGGAGACGTCGGGCAGCAGTTCGGGCGGGATGTCGTAGATGAAGGACTCGTTGAAGACCGGGTTCAGCGTGCATTTCTTCACGTGCGTCTTCTTCTTGGCGATGCGCTTACGGCCATAGAAAACGTTCACCTTCACGTACGGATCTGAGCGCAGGAGAAGAAGAAGATGAGCTGCAGAGGATCAGCAAAACGCGATCTGCACTTTATTGCAGCCTCTTTTACATTTAGAAGTTATTTATATTTTAAATGTCAAAATTGAATCAAAGTAGAAAACATGTGACACCTTTTTGACAAAAATGGAACAAAAACCAAACTAATGAAGAAATTATATATATTAACTTTAAAGGTGAAACAAAACGATTATTTTTCTTATTGCATTTTGATTTATATTAATTTATGTAAGAGAATAAAGTTACAAAATATGAGCAGAGTCATAATTTAAGTTGCAATAGAGATTAAAGAGAAATATGAGAATAAAATTGAAATGTTACAAGAATAATGTGAAACTGTAGCATTAAGTTGTAAAACCAGAATAAAGAATGCAAGAAAGAAATATTATTATTATGAGAATTACATCGTAATTATAGGAAAATAAAGTCGCAATTTCTCTTTAAAATGACTTTTCTCACAATCGATTTTCTGCCAATATGATGAGTTTATTCTTGTACTATAGAAATAATCTAATCTGGCTCCGTCTGTCGTAGTTTAAGAAACGTCTTGAAAAACCTTCATTGTTCCTAAAATAATAAAATCACATCAGAATCAATCAGCCTTGAATTCTACGTGCGGCTTTGCGACCGGATGGATGGATGTGGAATAAAACCGTAGACTGATGTGTTTCACTGCAGAGCGACTGCTGGTTCACTCACTGGCTGACAGGCCCGTCATGTCCATCTTGGGCAGATGTCTGGCCTTCAGGACGACCACGCTGAGGCGGTGGGACACGGGCTGGTAGGACAGCGAGGCCAGCAGCTCGCCGCGGCTCTCGCACTGAGAGCAGAGAGCAAGAGGATCAATGATCAGCCGTCACTGCCAATAATCAATAATCACTTTCACCATCAATAATCAATAATCAGCTCTCCCAGTGAGGAATAAAATGAAGTTGTCAGTTGGGTTTTAAGTGGTTCTGTGTGGTAATGTTGGTCCGGTTCCTGATTGGACCCAGTTGGTTCTGATCAGACGACTAAAGAATCTGTTCATGTTTCTGTGTGAAGCGCAGCAGCCTGTCTCCATGGTAACGCTAAGCTAACAGCAGCTTCCTGCTCACCTGCATGTTCCTCTTGGTGATCTGCTGGCTCAGGTGGACCCGGCCCGTGCTCGGGTCCACGCCCTTCAGCGGCACCACGGCCTCCCCGATGACATCATCGCGGGCGAAGCGGTCGAAGCTGAGCACCAGGAAGTGCAGCGTGAGGTCGGGCAGCGCGCTGTACGCCACGCCGTAGAAGGTGAAGGTCTCGTCGAAGACGGGGTCCAGCGTCTTGCGCAGCACGCGGGTTTTGACCCGGTGCTTCTTCTCCGGCAGGATGGTCATCTTCACGTAGGGGTCGGAGCTGCCGGCCTGCTCGTCCACGGCGGGGAGGCCCCGGGCCCCCACCACCGTCACCACCAGCGCCTTCTTGGGGAAGTTGTAGTCGACGCTGAGGCTGACGGAGCCCAGGTTGGGTTCTGGTTCCGGTTCCGGTTCGGAGGAGGCGGGGGTGAAGGGCGACGCCGTCTTGCTGCTGGTCTGGCTGCTGCCGGCCGAGCTGCTGTCCAGGCAGCAGTAGTCGGCGCGGACCGGCAGCGCCCGCTCCAGCTGGGCGTGGCTGTGGGCGGGGCCCGGCCCGGAGGGCGGGACCAGGTGACTCATCTGCAGCTGGCCCGGGACGTCCAGGATGTTGTTCTCCGCGTCCACCAGGACCATTCCCCGGCCCGCCGCGCCGCCGGCCGAACCGCCGCGCTCGCCGTTACGCTCCGACCGGTCGGCGCGGCGGATTCCACGGACGATCCGCTTGCTGCCGCTGAGGGATTCTGGGTAAATGCTGATGCCCTTCAGCATGTGGATGAATTTGTACGGCGGGTCCTCGGCGTCGCAGTATCGGTCGCCGTGCAGCTTGTAGCGCCCGGTAACCCGGAGGTACCGGCGCTGACAGAACGACCAGAGCAGGACCAGAACCACCACCACCAGAACCAGGACACCAGCTCCAAGGAAGCCCGCCAGCACCGGGGACATGGCTGGACGAGACACAGAGGACAGGAAGACGTCATTCAGTACATCTGCTTTCAACCCAAAATATCCTCCAGTCACACCAAGCAGAGGCCACGCCCATCAGAGCATCATCGGCGTAGAGACGCGGTGGACGGTCTGTCGACGCCGCGACCCGACGTTGACCCGACCGCGACACCGACCCGACGTTGACCCGACCGCGACCCGACGACACGGATCTCTGTGGATATCAGCGTATTATCGGCATAGTAACAGTTTCCTTTGATGAAATGAAGGAAGCTGGAAGAACTTATTGTTGCTCCTGATAAAATAACAAAAGGTCTTTGGATGTTTTGGTTAAAGCTACCTTGGGTTGACCTTTGACCCAGGCTTTAGCCTTGAAAATCATGTCACACCTCTGGTTCCATCCTGTCTTTGGAAATCGGATCTCCTGGTTTTGTTTGATCAGTTAGCTTCCCAAAATTAATTAGTGAATTAATATTAATGCTGAGGACAAAATGGCTCAGAAACACCAGAACCACCTGGTTCTGGTGTTGGTACCACAGAGACTCTGTTGAGCTGTGTGGATGAAAAGGTGGTGAAGATCCATCATCAATAATGTTCAAGAACTGAAGCTGATTGAGGAAACAAAACATGAGGACGAGTTTGGCATGAAAGAAACAAACTGGCAAGATTTTTATGTTGAAAACAGGAAAATGATTGAACTAAACTCTACATGGGAACTAAACTCTACATGGGAACTAAACTCTACATGGGAACTAAACTCTACATGGGAACTAAACTCTACATGGGAACCAAACTCTACATGGGAACCAAACTCTACATGGGAACCAAACTCTACATGGGAACCAAACTGCATGGGAACCAAACTCTACATGGGAACCAAACTACATGGGAACCAAACTCTACATGGGAACTAAACTCTCATGGGAACCAAACTCTACATGGGAACCAAACTCTACATGGGAACCAAACTGCATGGGAACCAAACTCTACATGGGAACCAAACTCTACATGGGAACCAAACTCTACATGGGAACCAAACTGCATGGGAACCAAACTGCATGGGAACCAAACTCTACATGGGAACCAAACTCTACATGGGAACCAAACTGCATGGGAACCAAACTCTACATGGGAACCAAACTGCATGGGAACCAAACTGCATGGGAACTACTAGTGAGGATTTAATTGCTCAGTTGAGGAAGATGGTGATGATGAAGAGGAGAGCAGGCCTTTGTTTGCAGCACAGTGCTGCCTTGTTGCCCTGATGCGTCCCATGAGCCTCACTGCTGCAGCTCCACTCAGTGCTGCTGCAACCAGACTGCAGCGTGGAAACAAAACCGAGAAACGGCCGATTTAAAAAATACTAAACTGCAACGTTTCAAACTCGTCTGCAGGATCAGAATGGTAAAAACACGACAATGTGCATCAATAAAACAACCTGCAGCTGGTTGCTGCAGCTGGTTGCTGCGTTGCTGCAGCTGGTTGCTGCGTTGCTGCAGCTGGTTGCTGCGTTGCTGCAGCTGGTTGCTGCGTTGCTGCAGCCATTAAAGCCTGAAAGCTTTCCTCCGTTTCCGGCTTCCATTCAGACTCCAGCGGATGATGTCATGTTTGGGAAGAGTTGAAACGGCTCAGATCACTGCTTAGCAACACACACACACACACACACACACACACACACACCACACACACACACACACACACACACACAGCTGATGTGTGTGTGTGTGTGTGTGTGTGTGTGTGTGTGTGTGTGTGTGTGTGTGTGTGTGTGTGAGATTTACTGATTCTGCTGCTGAAAAACCTCCTGATTCTCTGGAATATTTTGTTTGAGTCAAACGGTTTCTGATTGGTTGGATGTTTCTCCAAAATGTTATTTTTTCTCAAAAGTCGATAAAAACATCAGAAATTTAATTTTACATCAACAAGATGATTTTCACAGACGTTTCAGCTGAAAAGTTGTGATATTTCAGAATTTTTTAACCTTATTTCTAGTGAATTATTCAAAACATTTCCTGAAAATGATTTTGTTTTGGTTTAAAACTGGACTTTATTCTGACTGAGGATGTGATAACTCTCTGTACTCGGTCCAGAATCGATCAGTAACCTGTTAAAAATCGGATTTTACTTCTTGTTCCCTGAATGCATCAGAACTCCCAGGTTCCTCCTGGTCAGTAAACGCATCATTAAACAGCTTCCACTTAAAGCAGGGGAGCAAAAACTTTTAGTTTTAGGTAAAAATGTGCAGAAATATTCACAACCCATAAACCTTTTCACATTTTCTCTCATTTTGGTGGAAGTTCATTTCCACCATGAAAGAAAAGATAAAACCCCAACAAGAAGTCACCATTTTGAGATTTAAAGCCATAATTAGAGACGTTATGAGATGACTTAGACCACAACAGATTCATAGGTTAGAATGACCTAGTCAAAGTCCAGACCTGAGCTGATGTTCTGCTTCAAAGTTTCGTTAAATTTACCGTAACAAACACTTAAACTATTCAGCGCTCTGTGGGAAGATTATTCATGTTGCATGACAATGCTAACGCCTGTGCTAACGCCTATGCTAACACCTGTAGTTATGACACATATGCTAAGCTAAGTGCTATTTTTAGCTGTGGAAGGAGAGGTGGAGTTACAAAGTGAAGCTTGTATTTTAAGCTCTGCAGAATTAGCTTCTGTGAAACTCGTGTGAAATAAAGCAACAGAATTGAGATTAAACTTTTTATTATTTTATCTTAATTTAAATTAAATATGCAGAGTTTATATTTCAAGTTTAAAGTATTTCTTGTAGTTGGTTGGATTTAATCAGAGTTGAAACATTTTAAACAATAAAATCTAAAAATGGAATTAATTTACTTACATTTTTTGTTTGTGTATTTTTACGTCCTAAAAGGAGCAGAACCTGACTTTATTATTTCGTCCAATTAGTCGATCACTAAAATCATCGCCAGCAGCAGCACTTTGCTAAACTACTACAATAAACTGAACTTTCTGGTTCTGGTTCTGCAGAGCTGCAGGTTCTTCTGAGCTTCCACTTCCACACCCCAAATCTCCCAATCCAAGGAGGATTAATCATCCATCGCTTAATAATCCAGGCCTTATCTGTTCTTTAGCAGCTTCAACGTCAGAAATGAGTCACTTTAACCTGATTATAGATAGAACTGGACCCAGGCCCGGACCGGCCCAGATCGGCCCAGATTCCCTGCTTTTAACCCAGAAGCCTCCACAGGCTGGTTTGGATTAAATGGTCCCTAATCTCACGTCCGGCCATGTCTCTAAAGACCCGGCAGCAACGACTTCATGGGACCAAAGTTGAGTTAATATCAGTGTGTGCTGCAGTTTGAAGAGAATCTGACCCGGTCCTGGTCCAGGCCGGTCCAAGCCGCTCCTGACCCGGTCCAGGCCGGTCCTGGTCCAGGCCGGTCCTGACCCGGTCCAGGCCCGCATCATCCCCGGGAACTAATCGGTCCTGCGGGCAGCAGCGACAACTCCGGCGGGACAAAGATGGGTTTATAAGGACAGATCATCCTCTGTCGCAGGGAACAGACATGACGTCAGCCTCTACCCACCCGTTACTGGCACGCGACGCGCACGCACGAGAGGGCGGCAGACTGCGTGGGAACGCGCCCTGTTTTCTTTCAACCCACCCGAGTTTGGGCTGTTTTTAACCATCCGCGGGTTCGGATTGACACGAACAATTACGTCAGAAATGAATAAATGTTTAATTGTTGCGGAATGATGACGCAAGGGAGCATCCGCGATCCCGCCGTTAGCGACACGCAGGGAGACATTATGGATGCTATTATGACAGTTTAAATGTTTCAAGTCAAAGTCAGACGGACATCCGGCCCGGAGACGCGGCCGGTGATTTATCAACCCGACACGGATCGTTTCCCTCCTCACAGCTGCTGCTGCCCCAAAAACACAAACTACACGTGTGGACAAAGCAGAGCTCTGCTGCTACATCGGGAAAAGGTTCGGACTCCGGCCCGGTCTCACCGTAGGCGGGTCCCAGCTCGATGATGTCCGCCATTTTGTGGTTCAGAGGAGGTTTGGATCCTGGCCGAAAGAAGCGCAGAGATGGAGGGGGAACCGACTCGCTGCCGCCGCTGTTACTTCACATCCATAAAGGAGGGAAACCAGCGGGGAGGAATGACCGAAAACACGCCTCTGACCCGGGGAGGAAGCCTTCAGGTGCCCGCTGACGGAGCAGCGCTCGGTCCGCCTCGCTGGGTCGGTCAGTCTGATTCACTGCGCAGGGATGCTGGGGATGCAGGGAGGCTGCACGAAGATCGTCTGTGCGGGGTGATGACTCACTGCGTGGAGAACGACAAGGTTGGTTTTCTAAAATTAAGTTAGAATAAAAATGTTTTTTTTAAAATATAGGTTTTAGTTAAATGATCAAGCTTATAATATTAAATTCTTCTTTCACCATCTACAATATCACCATTAAGAATTCTGAATTAATGAGTTACAACATTTAATTTCCCTTTAGAATAAAGTATTTTTGAATTGAATTATCCAACAATTAGTGTTTGTGTCAATTTATAGATATTTTTTTTATTCATGAATGTATTTTAGTGATGACATATACCAAAACATTAATATTAATTTATTTTAATCCAATCTATAAGTTAACAGAAAAGACAATGTACTAAATTATGTTTCTGTTTTCTGCTTTTTTTCTTGATAAACTTGATATTATATATAAACTTCTGTAAACAACAGAACAACACAAGTGTTGAATGCATTTGTTGTATTTACTGCCAAGCTTTAGGTCATTTCTGGTTAAACAGGATCGATCTGCAAAGTTTCCCCTCCTTCATAAATGAAGCCATCATTTGAAAACTGTTTTTGTATTCTTGAGCCAATATTCATATTTATTTGATCGTCTGAAGAAATATCAAGGGAAACATCACTCTTTCACAGGTTTGTATGAAAGAGTGATTCCATCATTATCAGATGTTTTTCTTTGATAATGAAGCTCCAGGCTTTGATCAATTTGTAATTATTTATTTATGACATTTATGAGACATGTTTGATGTAAAACCTTCTCTTCTTATATTTGTAAAAAAGTATTTTTATTTTTTTAAAAACCTTTTTATGGAGAATGTTTACGTTGGTGATCGGCGTCTGTGGTCTTCAGAAATGTGGTTGGAGTGAGACATCCCGAGATCCTCCCTGAAATGGTCCTCCAGAGGAGGAGACTCCGCCCCCTAGTGGCCTCCCGGATGTTAGATAATGATCAGGAAGTGCCCTTATTTGTCCATGAACGGGATTTCACTGCTGCAGAAATATTCCTGGTCCTTTATTAAAAAATAAAAATGATAATAAATAAACAAACTGACTTTAATTTACTGAAATATGCTACAAAAGACTGAAATAATCCAAATTTAGAGGCTGAAATCAGCTTTTATTGCTTTAATGTTCAGATGGTTTAAGGAGGCAAAATAATAAATATCTGCTAACATGAAAACATCAGATATGCAAGAGTGAAAAAATATATTTTACACCAATTCAAAACATAAATGTTTCTGATTCGTCTCCTGTTGCAGTTTTATGAGTTTTGATGTTTGAGTAAAACTTGGAATAATAATAATCCACCTGCTTTCAGAACAATCGGACCTTTATGGATGTTTCTCTTCTTTGGATCAAACATTTATCTGCAGTGAGAGGCGCAAACATGCAGCTAACATGCAGCAAAAACGCAGCAAACATGCAGCAAAAATGCAGCAAACATGCAGCAAGCAGTGAAATCTGCTGCAAATTCATGAAGGACGCAAACTCAAAAATACCAATGCAAACAAAAAATGCTACAAACAAAAAAAATAACAAATAACAAAATCATCAAACGCTGCAAAACCTCCAGACCACCAGGGGGAGTCACTGCCTGGAATATTATCTTTGTAAATATTCTGCTGTTGTGTTGTATGATGAACAACATGAAGTAGAGTTGATCTTTTCTTTCTGCGTTTCGTCTGCGGATCCTGTTTTTGGTTTAGTGGTCGGCTCCCCCTATTGGTTTTTATTTGTTTTATCGGTTTTTTGTGTTTGTGTGTTTTGGAGTTTGGATCATTCATGTTTTTGCTGCACTTTTCTACTTGCCCACCATCATATTTATTAGCTATATTTTTCTTCAGATTCATATAAACAATCAGAAGTGGCATTACTGTCTTCTCAGTTTCTAACAGTAAATGGTAACTGTTCAGTGAGTTGGGCTGGAGTTCAGGTTTCACATCATACCTCTTCTGGTAGAGGTAAAGGCTCCCGGTAATGTACACCGGGCCCTCGTCCTGCCTGCTGGCCTCCACCTGAGGCTCCAGCATGTAGCGCTCCACCTGCTGGACAACGACTCGACTCCACAGCCCGTCATCCTCCAGCAGCTGCAGCTCTCGCTCCAGTTGTGTCCCAAAGTCTTCCTCTGCTGGACTGGTGTGGTTCCCTCTCGCCAAGCAGACTAAACCTCCTGTAGGGAGGAAATGGATGGTTTTTGGGTTTCCAGCGTTCATGCTGGTGCTAAATGATGTCAGTACCTGGTTTGGCTGCATCGCAGAGCTCCCTGATGACGCTGACTGGAGCGAAACCAACGCCGAGGCCCCCGACCAGAATCACCAGATCAAACGTACCTGGAACCAGCAAAGAGGACGAGTCTGTGAAACCTGAGCCCTGCTGGGTGTGTGTGAAGCAGGAAGGAGATCAGCAGTCACCAGTCTGAGCAGGAAGTGGTTCTGTTCCCAGTAGGGCCGGTTGGAGCTCTCTGTAGAGTTTGGTCTTTGCAGCTTCTGCCAGCATTTGTTCGCTGCAGTCCACTCCAACAAAGTTCCTGAATCCCGACTGAAACATCTGAAACGAGTCATTAAAGTTTGACATCATAAAACTGAGATCAGGAAATAAAAACATCCAAACGGTTTCAATACAACGTTTTTCTTCCGGGTGGAAAGCCTCCAGTCCAGCCTGCAATGTCTCTGCTGCACCAGAATTACTGCCTTCACAATTCAACTAAAGGTTTCAATAATCAAAAAATAGTTTTTAAATACTGTTAATTTATAATAAAGTACTGAAAATTTAAGTGGAATTGTTCTTTAGCCTTCAGCAATAAAAAGCCGATTTCAGCTCAGTAATATCAGGCACGTTTATGCTAGCGTCTCATTGGACATGTCCAATGCTTCGTCCCTTAGATACGCCTAACACTAAGGGTTATTCAAGAGTAATACTAGCTTATCCGATGCTAACATCAACCTGGGGGCTGGAAGCTAGCCCTTGTGGCTAACTGATTATTATATGATGCGCATTAAACAACACCAATCTATGCAAGTGTAATGCTAGCCTAACCAATACTAATTCCAACTGATTCAAGACTAAAGCCGTAACATCTAATGCTAACATCGGCCAATTCTTAAATAACGCTAGCTTAACCAATGCTATCTGTAACACACAATGTTGATGCTCGCCTATCTGTGCAGATGGACAGCAGAAGAAGGCGACCCAGTGGGTCACTAGCCTCTCCAAAGTTAGCTAGCAGTTTCCTTGTTGCTTGCTAGCCCCGACTGCTCATTAATTATATTAATTAGCTGCAGAGTGGATAAACTCTAGACGCCGACTAACGATTTGGGGTGTCATAGTAAAGGGGCGATAAAAATGGAAAACCTTTTTCTTCCGCTGCATAATTTTGCACCATAAAATCCCAATAATCGATGCGTTTACAGCACAGCACCGTCATGTTTTACCTGCTTTATGACCTGACAGGAGAAAGGAAAGCTCACCAGCTTAGCCACCAGTCCGGAGCCGCAGGCCACATCCAGAACCCGAACCGACCCGCGGTCTCCGGAGAAGTTGGCCACCAGGAGATCAACGAGCTGATGTGGAGCGCGGTACTCCAACGTATCCACAAAATCCTGCAGGGGTCAAAGTTCACAGAGGTAACACTTTTAACTCAAGCCACATATGAAAGCTGGTTCAGTTTGATCTGGTTTGCTGAATTCATGGTGAGCATGCATGTGGTGACAGTAGGAAGGAAACCTCCAGTAGAACCAGATCGAGCCTGGAAATCCAGAAGCTCTGGGGAAATCAGCCGGCAGGTTCCCTCAGGCTCTTTGTGCAGGTTTTATGTTCTCTGGTCTCACCTGTTCTCTGGTCTCACCTGTTCTCTGGTCTCACCTGTTCTCTGGTCTCACCTGTCCTCTGGTCTCACCTGTTCTCTGGTCTCACCTGTCCTCTGGTCTCACCTGTCCTCTGGTCTCACCTGTTCTCTGGTCTCACCTGTTCTCTGGTCTCACCTGTTCTCTGGTCTCACCTGTTCTCTGGTCTCACCTGTTCTCTGGTCTCACCTGTTCTCTGGTCTCACCTGTTCATACGTTTTGGCTTCGCTGTCATAGAACTTCTTGGTTTGCTCCGACTCGAATCCATTGCAGGACTGAAGGCAGTTCCTCACTTCCGCCAGGTTTCTTCCTTTATTGGACATGATGAAGCCAAAACCTGCAGGAGGAATCAATCAATCAATCAATCAATCAATCAATCAATCAATCAATCAATCAATCAATCAATCAATCAATCAATCAATCAACATTTACAGCTGTTAAAAATAGCCGTAAAGTTTTAACAAAAACTATAAAATCACAGCAGGAAATTTCTGTAAGGGTTTAATTCACAGAAATCTTTGCAAACTGTCAAATAAAATGTTTTTGTTGTTTTTACTGCAATAAAATGTGAGAATAATCGAATGTATTTGTTAAAACTACAAATGTTGGTCAAAAAACCCATTTTTTTTTTTTGGAGTTATTTTTTGAAAATACAAAATGTACGACTTTATTCTGCAGGATTAAATTAACATTTATAATCTGGTTATAGTAAGATGTAACTTTTCTAGACTTAGATTATCAATATAATTCAGCTGTGAACTCAATCTCTATAAATCTATTATTCACAGGAAAACTCTGGGAACCACAGCCGCCTGTTTTTTACAGTGCAGGATGAAGACAAAGGAAGATGAGTTTTCCCTGACCTTTAACCTCCAGATGTTGGTCGGTTTGAGTTATTCAGGTGCAAAGTCACTGCAGCAGCGTTGAGACGTTCTCCGTCGGTTTTACCTCGGGGAGCTTTGGGTGGATTCTTCCTCGTCTCCGTTTGACTGCAGAACAAACCGTCAGCGACGAAAGGTGCAGATGTTGGAGGATGAGCCGTGACTCACCTGAGTTCCTGATTGGCTGGTCGGACTGGCTCAGGTGGTTCTGGCTCAGGTGGTTCTGGCTCAGGTGGTTCTGGCTCTGTTTCTAAGCGCTGCAGGGATTTCAACAAAAAAATCTTCAGGTCCCGACTCAGTCTGATTGGATTCCTTTGACTTTCTGAAACAAGGTTCCACATGGCGGCGTTTCCTGCTGAGGAGCAGAAAACGGATCCAACTCTAAGTTCCTGCTCCGCTCAGGAGTCCACAGCAGGAGAACGTCCAGAACCCATCAGGTTTATGAAAACGCCACAAACTGTCGGCCCTGGAGTTCAGTTTGGTCTGAGTTCTGGTTCTCAGGACGTGTTCATGTGTTTGGTTTCTGTTCCTCTCCTGTTGCTGCTGGACTGGAGGTGGAAACGCTCCGACACCAGCAGGTTCCAACACCAGCAGGTTCTGACACCAGCAGGTTCTGACCCGGCTGGCGTCTCACAGCCAGCATTCAGTCCACGTTTCAGCCTCATCACTGGAATTAATCATATTTCTGCAGATTTACAACACAGCAGTGAGTGTCTGCAATATTATCACCATACAGACCATGTCGTCTGTCTGTAGTTCCTAAAATGATTCATATTTCTTCTCCATATCATCTTGTTTGAGCGGGAACCACAGCTGTATGGCAGGCAGTTTTACCATAAAATCAGTTTACTCCGCCTGACTGTGTTTACGTTCCAGTTTTGATTTGACAGAAACATTTGGACTATTGTGAATGTTAATTTAAGATCATTAGCGATATATTTATAAACTAGCATGTCCAGTCAATGAACTGTGTGGCAAAAAGCAGCATAATTTAAATGTTTCTGACGCTCACATGTTTCATTAGCATTACTAAACATAATTACATTACTTTAACAACAAGAGGCTGTGATGTAAGGTGGGCTGGTCTAACATCAATAATCAATCTGCTTGATCAGTTAAAATCAATTCATACTGGTTGATTTTCTTGCAACTGAAAACATTTTAATAGAAAGTCTGAGTTCAAAGAGAATTATATCTAAATATACAGAATATACAGTTTTGTTAATATTTAGCTTAAAAAATACAAACGGTTTATAATTATTATTAAATCATACTGAGTCAGTGTAACTTCTGTCATCAGGATTATATCAAACTCTAGTGTTTTTCATCGGTTATTAACCGGCTTGGTTAATAATAATTTATTTTTATTCTTGTCATTAAATACAGACACAGCAGCTCTGATTGTTGGAAAAAAAGAAACGATGGCTCCACTTTCTGTTGCTGGATGAAAACCAGGAACGTTTCCACTTCCTGCCTGGTTTTTTCACAGGAACTCATTTCTACCTCAGTGCTTCTGACGGCCGAGCTGCAGTCGGCCCAATTTACCATGCAGGGAGGAGTTACTGGAAAAACAAATAAAGCAGGAAGTGAGAGAGAGAAAACAGGAAGTTCATCGTTGCTGATCAGTTTTCTGACAGAACGATGAAGAGTCTGGAAGCTCAGGATGGAGCCTGGAGGTGAAAAGCTTTTCTGGAGCTTCTTGTTCCTGCTGGCAGGTGAGAAGTTTGATCTTCATCAGGAGCAAAAAATCTGGAGCAGGAAATTAAATCTGTAAATAATTTCTGAGGTTTTATCGACAGCAGAGTTTTTCTCCTTCATCTCTGAGTTCGGACAGAAAGGTGAAAGTTTGCAGGTTGATGGAAACTTGTGTTTGTTATTTCTTTGGTTTTGCTGCTGAGTCCTAATAATGAGTCACATTATTATTTATTATTTATTCACTTTGTGTTGAAAAAATCAGAACGACCTGATTAAATGAAGCATCATTTTAAAAACATCTCAATATTTTGCTGTGAAATAAAAAAAAAAAAAAAAAACTTTAATATGATTACAATTTGATGATAATTTCATTTTGCATGACACACCAGGAACATGTTTGATGCATTATTCTGAAAGTTAGTATTTGTAGATCAAATCACTGACGTCACACAGAGACTCATTAATTAATGTCGGACTTCCTGCCAGCTGTTTGAGTTGGAAAAGTTAAAATCTGATTTTTATATTGAAAAAGTGAAATAACTGAAGCCAAACACAAAAACAAATTATTAAAAATACAAATTCAAAATGCAACACAATCCAAGTCCCTGAAAGTCTTTTTTCTTTCTTACTGCCTCCTTTAAAGCACAGAGCGAGTAACAACCAGGCAGCCGAGTATTTCCTTGAAATGTTTCCAGTTAATCAGGGTAGATTTATTGCAACATGAACCATCAAACATCTCGTTCAAATGAGGAAAGCGTAAACGACCGAAACATTTTCAGTAAAATAAAGAGCGTTCTTACATCATGTTTTCCAGGAAGTGGATTCATCACGACTTAGATTTCGTAGATATGAGAACATGAGTTAGAGATTCTTTACAACACAAGAAGTTCCTTTTCTGAAATGTCAAACGTTGGTGCACAGACGGTTAGAGGAGCGTTTCCCAGCCTGGTCCTCGCGGCTTCTGCATGTTTTCATGTCCCTGATTCAACTGACTGCAGTTCAACAAACGCCTGTTAATCAGCCACCAATGGAAATCAGATGGACTGAAGCACAGAAACACCTGAACCATGCAGCGAGCCTGGAGGGCCGGGAAACGCCGGGTCAGAGAAATATTGCTCTGTTCTCTGCAGGTTTATTCACACTTTCTGCTGAAAGAGTTGTTTTCAAGAAGCAGCGATCCGTTTCAGATCCATTTCAGATCCTGATGATGTTCACTGAGCATGGCGGCGGCATCTCGCTGTGGCTCCTCGCTGCTGCATCTTTCTTTGACTGTAACACCATGACAGGGCGTTGAGTCATAAAAATATTCAAATCATGAGGCTTTATGCTACAGTTGCTCCAACGCCACACAATTTATCAACTTGGTTGATCAGTTTTTCACCAGTTTCATCATCCTCAGTTTGTTTTTGGCTGCGTCTCTTTGCATTTTTCTCTTCTTCCACCTGTTGAGCAGCTCAGGTTGAGAAAATTTCACTTTTACATCAGAGTCTGGAAATAAAACAAGTTGCCAGTGGAGGCGTTTTGTGACGTCAGTATGTTCCTGGTTTGTGTTGATGGAGCCGATAACGAGAAGAAGAATTTACTCCGTTTCTAACTCGCAGCACAATATCAGGGCTCACACACTGGGTGTGCCCCCTAGTGGTCACAGTGACTACAACACGTACAGCTGAAGCAGACGCAGGCGGCAGCGTTAAATCAATCGGGCTTCCACTTAGATAATCATCTTAAACTCTCTGTTTCCCCAGGAGCCGCGGCCCAAAAGACCCGGTACCACTTTGGATCCGTTTGTGCAGTGAGAGGATCGACTGCCGACCTGCCCTGTTCCTTCTCTCCTCTGAAATATTTCTCTCATGAAGGAAGACAGATTCCTCTGAGGATCGTCAGAGTTCTCTGGTGTAAGAACCATGAGATCTGTCAGGGAACGACTCCGTCTGTTTACGACAGCAACTTATCAGCCGGAGAGTCTCGGTTTCGTTACCTGGGCAACATGGAGGCAAATTGCACTCTGCAGATCAGAGACATTCAGATGGAGGACAAGGGAACCTTTAGATTCAGGATGGAAGCGGATAATTCTGCTGGACATTTTACAAACCAGACTGGAGTCAAAATCTCAGTGGCTGGTAAGATCAACACGTCACATTCAGACAATAATCACGGATATTAATGCAAACTAATGACAAGGTTTCACTTAGATCCGATCAGAATGGAGATAAAGAGCTCCAGCAACAAGTCAGAGGTCAGCAGAGGTCAAACTGTCTCCCTGCAGTGCATCACTTCTACTTGCACCTTCAAACACCTGGAGGTCACCTGGAGGAAAGATGGCCACGCCCTCCCAGGGAATGACTCCGCCCTCCGGCTCGGCCTTCTGACCGCAAAGGATTCTGGGAACTACAGCTGTGCTCTGAGGAGGAAGATGGAGACCCAATCAGAGCCGTTCAGCCTGCAGGTGGAGGAAGAGGAGGAGGAGGAAGGTCGGTTCTGGTCGGTTCTGGTTGGTTCTGGTTGGTTCTGGTCGGTTCTGGTTGGTTCTGGTCGGTTCTGGTTGGTTCTGGTTGGTTCTGGTCGGTTCTGGTTGGTTCTGGTTGGTTCTGGAGATATTTTCATCAACACAGCAACATCTTAAAAAACTAGAAGGTCTTTAACAAGTTCAATGTTTTCTGAATAAAGTATTTCAAACCAAGAAAACTTAGTGGAAGGAAAAAGTGTAGTACGTCATGGTGTCCTAGCATCCAGGATGAGCTCCGATTTGACAGGATCGTCATTCAAATCTTTGAAAGAATCTGTGAGATCCCTTCCTGGGTCTGGGTTTTCATTCTTTGTTAACCAGAATAAAAACTTTACATATTTTATTCAAGTTATAATAAGGTGACTTCCTGTAATAAAGCTACATAACTGATGGAGGTAATGACACAGAGGGACGACATGTGGCAAAGCAGGCCAGGAATCGAACCTGCGACAGCCTTATTTGGGTTGTGCTTGACGCCCCAGAACCACAACACATGTTTAAAGCTAAACTCTCGACATTGTCTGTAAATAAAATCTTCTATAAACAGTTTAAATCATTGAGACTGAATAGAATCTGAATGGTGCGTCCAACTGCAGCGAAAGCCTGATGGAGAGAAACTTTCTGTTTTCCAGAGTCTAACCTTCCTCTGGCTGCTGCTGGGACGTTTGGAGTCCTGCTGGTGGTCACCACCCTCATCCTCCTCATCTTCATCATCAAAAGGTACCGCAGTAGCGCTAATGTGCTAATAGAGTAGCTAACAGGTTGCTAACTTTAAAAACGTTTTTCTGCAGTTAGCTTCCTATTTCTCCTGATCAATCCTAAAGCGCTGATTTACTGTTTTGTAAACTTTGGTTGACATCTGTGTTGCTACAGATTCCTTAAGTAGATGTTTATATTCACGCTCTTATTTTGAAGTTGGTTGTCTCTGTTTCTGCTCCAATAACTTCTTAACTAAAAAGAAACATTCAGGAACAAATAGAAATATAAATTCAATATCTAAAAGGAATTAAAGAACATTTAAATAATAATGTAAACATGTTTTCTTGAGGGTTGCAGCAAGAACAGATAGAATTTAAATTTATTTTTTAGCATTAGCCATTAGCGTAATCTAAATACCATATTGGTGTAGCACTTTCATGTTAGCATAACTAAATTTAATAATTAGTGTTTTAGGTTTAGCACAGATAGTATTTTAATTAGCAGTGCCCAAATCGGACCAGTAGATTCATCCATCATATTATTGTCAATAAGATTTGAGCAAATATTTTCCCGGTCTCAGTTCATTTCAGTTCATTTCAGTTCATTTCAGTTCATCTCAGTTCATTTCAGTTCATTTCTTTGATGATTAACGAGCTTTGATGGTCTGAGTGATTCCAGAACCTTGAAGACAAACAGGAAGCTGAGTAATTAAACTTTATTTAGAAATAAACCAGAGTTTATTAAACCACCACATTCTGTGATGTCATCAGAGTGGAGTTAAAAATGTTGCCACCAAAATCAGTGAGGTGAATTTTTATTTGGTTACTTCTCTCTGTGTTTAAGACCTTTGTTCGTTACAGGAAGCGAGCAGCAGCAGGAAGTCCAAACGTCATGAGAGAAGACATGGAGATGAAGGTGACTTCCTGTTTGTCATCCATTCTGTGGCGACGTTAGCATATTCATGTCTTATTTTATTTATTCATTAGCCGATATTTATGGGTTGCGGGACAGGTCGTTTAACGGTTATTTTAGTCATAAATTAATCTTTCAATTATTCTGAAGATTAACTGAATTTTTTTTTGAAATGGCACATTCTACATATTGTTTAAATAACTACTTAAACCTTTTCACAATATATCTAAAGATTCAAAATAGAAATAGTTTGCTTTGCAAAAATGAAATAATCAGAAGTTATTGAAGGCTAAAGATAATCAAGTCAATTGAAAATGTTGAAACAATAAAGTAACAGGATGATAAACAGTAATAAGTTTGTTCCTGCAGCTGTAGCAGTCCGTTCCTCAGTGTTCACTTCTCTCTGCGCTTCTCAGACTGATGACATCTACAGCGGCATCCTGCCGCTGCTTCAGCAGGAAACAGGAAGTCAGAAACAGGAAGTCAGGGCTGAGGAGATCAGCTACGCTTCGGTCCAGTTCAATCACAGCAAACTGGGAAGGTAGGACATGCAGACATGACCGACTGACTGAACAACCGACCGACTGAACGACCGACGCCGACTGACTGAACAACGACCGACTGACTGAACACCGACTGAACGACCGACTGACTGAACAACCGACTGACTGAACAACCGACTGACTGAACGACCGACCGACTGAACAACCGACTGACTGAACAACCGACCGACTGAACAACCGACCGACTGAACGACCGACTGACTGAACAACCGACTGACTGAACGACCGACTGACTGAACGACCGACTGACTGAACGACCGACCGACTGAACGACCGACTGACTGAACAACCGACTGACTGAACGACTGACTGACTGAACGACCGACCGACTGAACGACCGACCGACTGAACGACTGACCGACTGACTGAACGACCGACCGACTGAACGACCGACTGAACGACCGACTGACTGAACAACTGACTGAACGACCGACCGAACGAATGACTGAAAATCCAGAAATTTTACTGAAGAAACTTCCATTTTCTTTTATTAGTATTTTTGCTCGTTACGACCCGACTCTGGGTGATCATGTGATCTCCAGGTTTCATCGCTTCCTGCTCTGAGTGAAACTTTAGTCTCAGATCTGGAGCAACACTTTGCAGCGGTTCTGATCCGGTTGTAATCCTGCAGGGAGCTGAGACACTTTTATATTTATAACTCCTTATTTTTTATTTATTCTGCGCAGAAAAACAGAAGAAGAACTGGATCCAACCATCTACTCTTCGGTAGCAACCAGAGAATGACGTCACGACCTGCGACCTCCCATTTCAATGTGGCTGTGCTGAATTCACCGACAACACTTTCTGGTTTCTGTTAGAGCTGTGCTGCAGAATAGACTCACATGGATTCTCTTTATTTATCCTCCATCCTGCTGCAGCTGAAGCTCAAACTGTTTCTGTGTGAGGAACCGGGTCAGAACCGAAGGAATCACGATGCTCAAGCAGAGCAGAAATATTTAACAGACAGTGTTAGAAACTGGATGGCATATAAATAATGTCAGAAATGAAATTATGCTGCTGACAAACAAAACAAAACAACCTTTAAATGTGACCCTCTTCCTGTTGTTTAACTTTTATTTCTGAAATCTGTAAATATTTTCAAGCATAACTAGAGACTGTATAGAATATGTAAATATTACACAATGGCATGATAATATAAAAAGATATTTACAATTGTGCAGCAAATCTATCCTAACCAGTATTTTTGTTGCTAAAAACTACGGTGGCCTACAGGTTCAAACGAGTTGCAAATACATAAATGATGAAAACTCCAAAACTCACAAAACCCCCCCCCAAAAAACCAGATGCAGTTCAATAAATAAAACCAGGAGCAGGATGAAAGCTCCAGACCACTAGGGGGAGTCTGGAGTCGGTAATATTCGCTAAACACGCTGCTGTTCTGTAATGTTGTAAAAGACATGAAATACGACATGTTTTCTTTCTTCCACCTTTCTTTCTGCTGGTCCTCCCGTCTTTATTGAGGCTATGTTCTCACATGTTTTGATGTTCGACTCCCCCTAGTGGTTTGGAGGATTTCCTTTTTGTGGAGCGTGTTTTGTAGAATTTGATACTTAATTTTGTTTTTGCTATTTGTTTAGTTTTTGCTTTATTTCTAGTTCCCACAGCTGCAACGTGTTTTCTTCTTTGGTTGCATTTTCCTGTTGCATTTGGTTTATTGTTTGTGTTTTGAAGTTTGATCATTTTATCTTGTTGGTTTATAAGGCAGAACATCTGGATTTAGACTCAGATTAAATTAAACACAGTTTGATATTATTCTGTGTTAAATTAACCAGATGTATCATAATCTGGCTACTGATTATGAGAAAGTACTATAATTTATTTAGGAGAATCAAATTACAGTGATCTGAACACAAACGTTTAATTTGTAAACTAAAATTAAAGAACATTTAACCTCACTTTACAATTATGCTCTAGTTTGTGTTGATCTGCCTCTTAAAATCCTAATAAGATAAAGATTTTAAACATTAGACAAAATGTAATAATCCTTATTTTAAGCAGTTTTAGTCCCTCAGATGCAGTTAATTTAACCACCACTTGAGGCTTTTTAAGCAATTATAATTTGAAAGTTATTGCAAGAACAAAAATTAAGAGATGCGTATTAAAAATGTATTCATGTTTTAAGCATCAGTGCCATGTTTTCTGAAAACTGGTCTGTGGACAAAAATACCTTTAATGAACTTGTTCCTGTTTTCATTGTGGAGAAACTCTGCTGAAATGCAAAATCCTCAACAAACTGGGCCGTTTCATAACTTCCTTCTCTTTTAGCATCACAGTGAAACTCTAAAATGTAAATTTAGTGTTTGTGAAACCGAGTCATGTGTATCAGAAGACGGCAGTTACAAAACTTTTATCTCTTGAGACGAGAAGAGGAGGAAGTTCTTTGACCGGTCTTGTTTTCGGGAGAAGGAAGCTGCTGCCAGTTCCTGCAGTGACTGTGAATTATCAGGAAGAAGCATCATGATCACTCGTCTCTGCAGGTTTTATTTGATGTAGCTGGAGGAGCAGGTTGTCATTGAGTCATCACTGTGTTATAAAATCGGAAACAGATTAAAAAATAAGCAGAAGGAAAAAAAATAATGATTTCAGCTATTTTTCTTATATTCTGCCTTAAATAATCAGTGATTCTCTCTTTTTTTACCACCTCTGCAGAGTTCTTGAGGTTAACCTTTGGTTTAGAAACTCATTTCCAACACAAGAACATTTGTGGACAAACGTTTAAATTGTCCCCAAAAATCTGGAATATTTTGCGTGTCTACTGAGTTTTTGAGATTAAACTTTTCAATTAAATTTGAGTTATTTTTATATGTAGATTGGTGAATGCAACATATGCAGCTAACTGCTCTCAGTTCTTCCTTTTACTATTTATTTGTTTATTAATTATATGACTTTAACAACATAATCACATGTTGTAGGAGAAGTTGTTTTTATATATATTTGGTTAATTATCTATACATTCTGTGTTGTTCAGGTTGAAATTATTTCATTAATTTTCTTCGCAATGATTTTATTATGTCTTCTCTACTTGAATTTAATTATTTCTGATGTTTCACATTTGAATTTATTTCAATAGAATCGCATGCAATTTGCACAGTTATTTGAGTATTTTATTTTATTTTATTTTATTTTATTTTATTTTATTTTATTTTATTTTATTTTATTTTATTTTATTTTATTTTATTTTATTTTATTTTATTTTATTTTATTTTATTTTGGTAGCCACCGGTGGAGAACAGCGCTGCTTTTCCGGTGTTAAAGTTCACCTTCCGGTTGAAAAAGATGGCGGCCCCCGACGAGTTGTTTTGCTGGGAAGGAGACTGGGGTTTACCGTCTGTCAGCACCGACTGCCTGGTGGTTCTGGTGAGGGTTCGGTCACTGGTGATCGGTGTCGGTTCGCCGGCTGCCTGACGGCGGTGGTTCTGGTACCGAAAGGCGGGTTAAACCCTGCAGCCGAACCGCTGAATGAGGCTCTGGCTCCTAAACCGGATTATTCAAACTGGTTTAAATTAACCGGTTCAATAGACTGGCTGATTTTAAAAGTGATTTAATGGTTTTAATGAATAAAACAGCCGCAGTAGTTTAACTGAGTAACTCTTTTCTGTCTTCCAGTGGGAAATTAAAACCAGTTAATATTAAAATAACTCGGTTAACTGCAAATCACGTGGTCTTTGGTACTTTTGAAAGTTTTAATAATAACAACGTTAATATTCAAAAGCTTAATATTTCCTGAACCTGGAAGATTTTTTCCTCTTTTATTCGTTTTGATCACTGGAACCAAAAGAAAATGAAAATCAACCTAATTGTTGCTTTGAAATCTGTAGAAAAAAACAGCAAATATGTTTATTGTTTATGTGTTAGTTTATTTCGACAAAGCTCACTGTGTTCATCCTGAAGAACTCGGGATGATTTATATCCTCATATTATCTTCAGCATCTGGATGTTCATGAATGTTGTGTAATTCTGCGGATGACCAGCAGGTGGCAGCAAACTGCTGGAAAGTGTTGGAAGTTTTAGTTTCTAAATATTTTCTCTTCCAGTGCAGCATAAATTAAAAGCATCGAGCAGTTGTAGAAAGCTCCTTTTCAGTTCAGACGTCCAGTTTCTGGTTGTTTCTGTGTTTCTGCTACAGGTTGAACTCAGACAGTGATTGGTTAATAAATGAACTTCCCTGGAGTCTGATTGGTTCGTGTGCTTTGAGTAAACACTGCAGCTTTAAGAACCAGCAGAACTTTAAAATTGTTTGCTTATATCAGACTGACAGATCAGATGATGACGACCACCCAGAATGCTTTGCGTCTGCAGACCGCGCTGAGGGATTAAACCTGATCCAAACATGTTGGCTTCACATCAGTTAGCGGAGCAGCAGTGCATGCTGGGTAATGACGCTGATGGGAAACCAGTTACTGAGTCACAGCTGACAGTGGGCTCACGCATGGAGAAGGCGGGGCTTCAGCCCCCCTGGGCGGTGACCAGGGGCCCCCTGCTGGATGGACGCTGTGATGTCCCACCCTGTCTGAGCACTTAAACGTTACGCAGGAGCTTCTCAGCAGCAAACTGACCTCCTGCCTGGGAACGCTGAAGCAGAACCAGAACCCAGACCCAAAAGAGGAGGAGCAGCAGAACCCAGAGGAGGAGGAGCAGAACCCAGAGGAGGAGGAGCAGAACCCAGAGGAGGAGCTGAGCTCAGAGGAGGAGGAGCAGAACCCAGAGGAGGAGCTGAGCTCAGAGGAGGAGGAGCTGAACCCAGAGGAGGAGGAGCTGAACCCAGAGGAGGAGCAGAACCTCTGATCCATATGCAGCTCCACTTCGTTCACATCCAGCTGGTGGAATAAATATCTCCTCAGTTTTATGAGGAAATTCCTCCTCATTTTTCCTGGTTGTAAAACCGAGTGAGGCTCCCGACTGACAGCCAATTGTTTTTATGCAGCTTTTACTTCCAGAAGCTCTGAGTCACGTTTTACTGTAAGTGTCTGTCTGAAAGCTGCTTTCGGTCCCGTCGGATCGACCTGCAGAGGAACTGAAGGGCGGCGTTAAGCACAAACAGCCTGAATGAGAGAAGTCATGTGAATAAAATTTAATCAGCAGCAGATTCTGGGAACGTTTTCCAGATGCTTGCATCATGTCTCAGGCAGTTTAACAGAAACCCACACAGCCCTGCATGAGGAGAGGTTTGTTCCTGGCGTCTGCAGAGATCGTTATTCTGGTTCCTGAAGCTGCTGCAGCTTCTGATTTCTGCTGCAGCTCAAATTAAAAATAGTTTCTGTCTGAATGTGAGAACAGCCATTATCCATGTGTGGCTCTTCAAAAGATTTCCCTAGAAAAATATCAACTTTTTTTTTTTTTTTTACAATTTCTGTTTTTACAGCTGTAACAAATTTTGATGAGTTTTATGACTTTAATTCTTAAAGAGTGACTAAACCCCCAAATATTCCTGTTTTTGACAATTTTGTTTAAATGGTAGTTTTTTGTTGGGCAAAAGAAAAGTTGCTTAATTTCTATTTTTTTTTTTTTTTTGCAAACTTTGTTTGGTTTTTAACAGGAATTGCATAGCCATACATTTACAATGTGATGCATATAAAACAAACCATACAATTCCCTTAAGTTATAAAAACAAAACAAAAAACACAACAAAACCACCTCCAATCACTCCCAGGCAATGAGAAAAAGTCATAAGGGAAAGAACAAAAAAGAAAAATGTTTAGAAATAAATAAAATTAAGATGCATTCTGCCATACCAAAAAGAAAAAAAAGTACAGTTTGTGCCCAGGAAAGTAAATATGGAACTATAAGAAAGGGAGAATCAGAGGGAAAGGACACAAAGGACTAGACTGGGACAGAATGAAAATGAACTTGACCAACTAATCGTAGCAATGGCTGCCAGATTTCTGCAAATTTGTCAGAGGAACCCCGAAGTGACATCGCTTGATTTCTATTTTAAGTCGCTAGGTTTGGTAGCTGCTTTTGGAAAATAAAAAATATAAACTGGAGCAGGAGGTTAAACTGCTGGAGTAACGATGTTTCTCTGACTCCTCTTGCTCTGCAGGCGTACGCTCAGTTCGCCGGCGCGCCGCTGAAGCTTAGGAAGATCTGCAACCCCTGGCGGAGTCCCGGCGGTGAGTCGCATCGCTGCAGCTCCGCTTCACTCCCACGGAAACAATCACCCAAAACTTCTCACGCTTTACTGCTTCCCATGGTTTCACCAGGCTCTCTTCCTGCTCTGAGGACCAATCAGAACGAGACTCTGTCCCGCCCCTCTGACATCATCATCCACCTCAGGAAACAGGTGAACGTCTGACCACAGAAAATAACGGATTTATTGTTTTTAAATTAGTAGTTCAGGTAAATTTCACCTGGATTTATGGCTGTTGACCGACTTTTGCAACAATGACATTTTAAAACCAGATACATTTAGAGTGAAACTTTGTGGGCTGAACATGAAGTCCAACCAGTCGCTCATTTTTAATCATAATTAGCAGATATTATAAAAGGAGCAAAATAATCTCATTACAGTAACAAAACCTTACCAAGTGTTTTCCTACTGCAAATATCTACACCAGAAAAAATACAAATCTAACAAGTAATCCTTTAATATCGATTTTTAAAAAGTTTTCTTCCACCGACAG
Organism: Poeciliopsis gracilis; assembly: GCA_911649635.1. Lineage (NCBI taxonomy): Eukaryota > Metazoa > Chordata > Actinopteri > Cyprinodontiformes > Poeciliidae > Poeciliopsis > Poeciliopsis gracilis. Next base: position 592,138 of record CAJVRI010001204.1, on the reverse strand, counting down.
TTTTTCACTTCTAACAGGATATTTTTCCTGGCTTTAAGTGGAAATCTGCCGGTGAAACTGGGGCTTTTATCTGTAGTAACAGTTGGCGTTTCGTCAGATACGGTTATCAGCCGCAGCTGGAAGACATTACCCAGCATGCTCTGGGGCGCGCTCGCTGCGGTAGGTTGTCCAGAAACCGCAGGAGCTGCAGGAGGAGCAAACTGCGGTTTTCACGCTCGGCTGCAGCCTTTAAACCCCGTCAGTCACGTTTCTGCTGCCGTTTGTCTCCATCATCATGGTTTCCAACCGCAGCTGCTCCTGCATCCCAGCGCTGATGTTTGGTGGCTCTTTGACCCTGTCAGGTTCTTTCCACCTTCGTTTCAGAGTAGCTGCATGTCCTCACGGTAGTGAAGGAACGTGGAAATGGATCCAACCAGAATCTGCAGAACTATAAACTCCCCCAACAATAAGACACACATGCAGAGCTTCAGACTGGACCAGCACCAGAACCAGAACCAGAACCAGAACCAGAACCAGAACTGTGCTCCTGTCTGAGTGAAGCTGCAGCAATCACAGCTGAACTTGTCCAGAACTTCCTGCTGCAGTCTGTCTCCTTTAGTTTACATCAGAATCAGAAAAAATAGGTTTTTAATCTTAATGGTTTTTATTCATTCTGGGAATATTAAGAAGAAGAATAATGAGAGTCAGACAGTTTTTTATTTATCATTAAAAGTTATGCCTTTAAATACGCCTCAATGTGAATCTGGTAATTTATTCTGTCAATAATAAATTAACAGAAGTAAAATGGGGTGAACAGGTATTGAGTTTATCTGCAATATCGAGTTACACCACAGGGTGGCAGTGCATCTTCTACACACTTTGCCGTCCTGATATAAATGAAGAAGAGGATGAGCGCTTTTTATTAGTTTTAGGAGATTCCTCTAAAGTTTTTATCATCGACTGTTTGCATTTCCACCAGCCAGACTTTAATATTAATATTTTGAAAGTGAAATAATTTTACCGCTTTAGCATTTCATGCTGCTCACTCTACAGTTTAGCACGGACTGCTACTGCGATTTGGGTTGATTCTGCTATAGGTCATGTTTTATGTTCATATGTAATAATAAACTTTGTTGAACATTCTGTAAGTTATATTGCATTAACTGCTGTTGTAAACTTTTTAGAGCCGTTTAGTTATTTAGTGATAAAAAGAAAACGGTGGAAGCAGAAAAATCCAAGATGGAGAATGTGAAGTGTTTCTGAGTTAAAGTCAAGTTGTTGGTTTGGATGTTTGTCCCTAATCATGGCTTAAGATGAATGATAACAATAAGTGTCTTTTTGTTCATTTAAATGAGTTAAAATACTTTTTATTTTATTGAGCGGCTAGTTTGAAATGTTGGTTCTAACGTTGCTTTGTATATTTCAGTTAGAGGCTGTTCTAAAGTAAATCAGGAAAACTTTATTAAAATGTTTACAGCTTAGACATTTCACACACATGTGCAGTGTGTGAAAACCCTCCCGGTTTGTGTTTCCTCAGAAGTTCAATGCAGACTTTGACCTGTCGGCTAAAGAAGGAGCCGACAGCCTGGCCTTCATCTCTCTGCTGGAGGAGAAGCTCATGCCGGCGCTGGTAAGACGGACAGTTTCCCCCAAACCTCTGCGTCCCGTCCTGAACCTGCTCACCAGCCCGCGGCTCGGACTTCCTCCCGCAGATCTACACCTTCTGGGTGGAGCCGAAGAACTACGTGGAGGTGACCCGCCGCTGGTACGCCGAGCACATGATGTTCCCCCTGAACTTCTTCCTGCCGGGCCGCATGCAGAGCCGGCAGCTGGAGAAGCTGCGGCTGCTGAGGGGAGACGAGCTCCTGGAGGCTGGGGAGGAGCTGGAGAAGGAGGTGAGACCAGGCTGGAGCTTCCCAGCAGCTTAACGGGCCGGCATCATGTAAAATCCACTTTCCTGGGCTTTCCATCGTGTTGTAAAGTTATTGTCTCGTCGTAAACAAACCAGGAGTGTTGCCTTGATTCTTTACTGCCTGTTCGAGAAGTCCTTTAATCTGTATGGCAACCATTCAGCTGTGCTAAACGCCTGGGTGGATGCAGGCCCCGCCTTCGAAGATGAAGCTCCTCCCCTGCTCAGCTCCTTAAGACTAGCCAGCAGCAATTAGCAAACATTGGGTGGAACTGCTGAGTCCATTAGAGGAGCTGCTGCTTCTCTATTAACCCTTTAACTGGTAGAAATGTTAAAGGGTTAATAGAGGAGCCATGTTGGGATGACTTCCTGGAGGCGGAGCTTCAGGAAGAGCAGGAGTTCTTAAAGAAACAGTTTCAAAGATGTTAAATCTGGAAGTAAAGTTTGTTTCAAGTTCAATTTTATATATATATAAAGGAAATTATTTATTTGTATCTTTTAATGTTTTTCTGATACGATCTGGTTTATTTTAATATAATCTCAGATCAGCTTCATTCTCTCCATCTTGAATCCTTTCAGGTCAAAGGTCGGTCTAGGTGCTGAGAGGTTTTTCTCTCTGTGGCTCAGAGTTCCTGTTTTATTCTTTCTGAACTTTTTCCTTCAAATGGTTCTGATCCGGTTCTGGTGATGGACCGGGTGTCCCGTCAGAACCGGGTGTCCCATCAGAACCGGGTGTTGACGGCTCATGCTCGTGGTGCATTGTCCCCTGAGTTGCGGTCTGGACCTGTGTTTTCCAGCTGTACCGGGACGCTGCAGAGTGCATGAACCTCCTGTCGCAGAGACTCGGCTCACACAAGTTCTTCTTCGGAGACTCGTAAGTTCTCAAGTTCTGCACATTTTCCATCTCCGACCTCAGAGTGAAATTGAAACCGATTATTAAGTGAATTATTCCAGACGTACTGGAAATGATTCTGTACTGTGTTGTTCCACCAAGCACTGTCATGTAGAAAATGTCTAGAGGGTGAAACAACCGCTCTGTTGTGTTAGCATTTAATGCTAACATGCCAGTTGCCCCACTAGCTTAGCAGCTAACAGGTAACTGTTGTGCGTGGTGAGTCCACCAGGGGGCGCAGCGGCTGCAGAGGCTCATTAACAGTCCAGTGAGTCAAATAGTCTATTTTCTAATTCTTTAACTAAAGTGACAGTTTTTCATGAAGAGAATTATAACATGGCCTACCAAATTGACAAATGATAGCAAAAGGTATTTTAATTTCTGTAAATTACTTTGTTGATGTACATTTTAAGAATAACCAGTAAATATTTCTTCTAACGGTGCGGATCGTCCAGTGACAATATCAGCCGTCCAACATTGTTGCTTTGGACGTGATTTGTCCGGAAACATGAATTATGATGGAAATAATTCTGCCTTTTTGTTTAAGTGAGTTATTCTAATATTTGTTATTTATTTTAGCTTGCAGTAAGCATGAAACGGGTCAGATTTTACCTTCAGTTGGAGCCCATTCTTCAATAAATCATCAGAAGCTTTATTAAAAAGGTCGAGTGCAGCTCACACATCAACGCTGCCATTTCTGTTGTCTCTTTCCCCCGCAGGCCTTCGTCTCTGGACGCCTACGTCTTCGGCCACCTGGCTCCCATCCTGAAGTGCAGACTTCCCAACGGGAAGCTGCAGCAGCACCTGAAGTCCCTGGACAACCTGAGCAACTTTTGCTCCAACATCCTGCTGCTGTACTTCCCCAGAGACGGCCGAGGTGAGCAACATCTGGCAGCATCTGCAGGAAAACGCTCCACAAGTCACTTCTGGGCCCTCAAATTATGGAGGTTGGGTTGAAATGACTTCATATAAACTGTGTCTGTAAACAGATGAGCTCAGTGACAGAGGAGGAAAATCTGGTGCAGGGAAACATGGAGTCACAGAAAGAACAAAACTTAAAGCTGTTTAAAGTTTTACCGTCAGCAGGAGAAATATTTAAAATATATAAATAAAGTAAATTGTTATAAAAATATCTTATAAACTAAACATTTGATCATGTATTTAATTAATTGATTAATTATGTAAATGACCCCGCCTCTCGCCCGGAACGCAGCTGGAGAGGCAGCAGCTCCTCCCGACCCCGTTAGGGAGAAGGAGGACGGAACATGGATGGATGGATGGAATTATGTAAATGTCATAACTATTTTAATATACAAATTAAATAAAAATGATGTAGTCTAATCAACATTTTATGCAAATGTACAATATTTCAAATATTTAAACATGTTTAAATATTAATTATAATAATAAAATGTTATTATACATTATAGTATATAAATGTTTAGAGAATGTTTTGCATTAATGAATTAAACCAAATTAATATGTAAATGAGAAATATTTTAAATATCTAACAAAAATTCCAGATTTATTTGTTTTATTTGTTTCAGTTGTTGGTGGAATTGTTGTAGAAATGAAGTGGAAAATCTGAACTATTCCTGGAACACATTAATGACGCCATGAGTGCGTTGGAGCTGTTTAAAGCCTTGATGTGAAGCCTCAGCTGATGATCCTCCGGTTTGACCTTTTCTCTGCCGCAGAGCCGTCGGCCCAGAAAGCGCCGATGGCGCCGGAGTCCGGAGACTTCGACCACGTCCCCAACAAGCGCCGGAAGCAGTTTCTGTCGGCTCTGTTTGCGCTGGGCGCCATGCTGAGCTACGCCCTGCTGACCGGGATGGTGTCCATCCAACACGGCCACCAGGAGGCGCTGGAGGAGCCGCCGGACCCGGAGCACATCGGGGCCCACGAAGAAGAAGGAGACGGCTGAGGAAAACGAAGGACGGTACGGGACTGAAAAACCAGAACTTTTCCAGGTTCGCCGCCGCGGGGGACCAGAAGAGATGAAATCAGAAATAATTTATGAGCCTGGCGCGGACAGGAAGTGGGTCAGGTGCTGAACAGGAAATAAAGATTTTCAACCCACTGCAGCTTCATCTGAGCGATGTTTGAAAACATGAATCACTTCCTTTCAGGAAGATCCTGGGTTTGCTGGATTACATCTGTCATGTTTCTGCTTTTCACTAAAATCAGATTACAGCACAAATCTATAAATTCAGATTTAACTTGTAGAAATATTCAGCCATTTCTACAAACCTGCTGGTTAACGCTGCTGTTGAGAAATTAAAATGAAAACATTCCTGTAATCTGAATAAATAAATTAAACTCTCCAGTTTGTTAACCAGAGTATAAAATGAAGTTTCATCTCAGTGCTGAAATATAAGTTGCAATTATTGAATTTTACTACTTAAGTTAATAAGTTTTTCAGTTAAATTCCTGCAGGTTTTTGTCATATTTGACAGTGTTCCTTTAAAAAGCCTTAAAACTCACTTAGATATTTACAGAAATCCTGTAAGAAGATGAAGGGAGAAACTGAACGAAGAGCAATAACTAGTGTTAAATATGTAACTTGCTGACTAAATATTTGAAGCTACATTATTATCTTGGTAATCAAACATTTAGATCTAAAATAAATATTTACCTAGCAAAGTTTGCGAGCTAAAAATTTGGTTTGAAGCCAAATATGTAACTTTGTAGCTCAGGATTTATGTTGTATTTAGGTTGAAAATAAAGAATTTAAATTTTTAACTAACATTTAGTTTGAAACTAACATTTCTGAATGAATGAATAACATGGTGAGAATGTTAGTTTTTGCCTGTAACTTTGCAAACGGCTCCATATATTTTTATTCCGAGTCGTTACAGCAGACTGGACCAGTGAAACCAGTTGGGAGCATGTGGGTGTGCCCCCTGAGCCTCCAGCCATCGGTCTGGACCAGGACCGGGTCTGGGCCGGGACCGGGTCTGGACCAGGACCGGGTCTGGGCCGGGATCGGGTCCGGGTCTGAACTGGGACCAGGACCAGGTCTGAACTGGGACTGGGTCCGGGCCGGGTCTGAACCAGGACCGGGTCCGGGTCTGAACCGGGTCTGGGCCTCCTGACGGACACCCAGCTGAACATGACGGCACCAGCCAGGAATCCTGGCCGGGATTCCTCACTGCTAACGGGCTGATCTGGAAACAGTTTGTGGATCAAAATCCTGCTTTCATTCTGCTCACAGAGAAACCAGCAGAACCGACACAGAACCAGCAGAACCGACACAGAACCAGCAGAACCAGCAGAACCGACACAGAACCAGCTCAGTGTTTCCATGCTGAGCAGGAAAACCAAGTCAGCCGGTTGGATGAAGGAGTTTCTCCCTCCTCCTCTTCCTCACCTGCTGTTAAATACACGTTTCCATGGCAACGCTGCAGGATCCGAAACAAACAGCAGCAGAGCTGCAGGGGAGGCCGGAGGAGAAACTGTTGGGTTTGTTTCAGATCCTGGACATTTTCCTCCCTGAAACTCATGTTTCCTGCTCCAACGTTCTCCAGAACACCAACATTTTTTATCAGACAGTTTTAATAATATATAAAAAAACTTAACTCCAACTCAACAGTTTAGATGAAAAAAGTTTAAACATTTTGCTACTAACTCAGCTGTGATGAATATTTGCCATCCCAGCTAGCGACAATGAATTCAATAAATAGTTATGGCAAATCGGACATTAAGCGCAGGAGTCTCTTTTTTCTGACAACATTGAATGCAACACAATGGAACCTGACACCTACTGGGAAGCAAGAGATGAATAGGGCCAGCATTTATTGATATGGAAGGAAAGATATGATTGGACTGGACATTATGTGGCTTACAGTGCCCCATTGATGTCCACTGAGTCAGGAATATCTGTGTTCAGGAAAATACCAGAATCACGCAAAGAATCTGGAAAAACGGACGCTCACTTTGAAACAATGCCAATTAAAAACAATATTTTCCAACAAGTAAATTAAGTCCAATTATATATATATATATATATATATATATATATATATATATATATATATATATATATATATATATATATATATATATGAATTCCTGCCCCCCTCTTGCCACCCCATGGATATTTCTCTAGATCCGCCCCTGCTTGCCATTATTTTACCTCTGGTTCTCTTATCATAGTTGAACTTCAGGTTATTGCTATGTTGGTGTTTTAGCATTGCTTAGCTTTAACGTGGTTGATCCTCATCTTATTTAAGTGTACTGTGGTGGTTTGGCTGATGACTGCAGCAGCAGCAGCAGCAGCAGCAGCAGCAGCAGCAGCAACAGCAGCAGCAGCAGCAGCAGCAGCAGCAACAGCAGCAGCAGCAACAGCAGCAGCAGCAGCAGCAGCAGCAGCAGCAGCAGCAGCCAGCGGTACGCTGCCTTGCCTGATACCGGTCTGTGTTGTCAGGCCTGGTTAAGCAGAGCCTCTCTGCGGTGGCCTTTGTTTCTGCGCTGCTGCTGCATGTTGACAGTATGCAGCTCTGCATTCCTTCCTGCTGACTCCAGCTGCCTGGTAATATCTGATGTTTACCCTGAAGCCCGAGGGAAAGTGAACCTGGAGCACCTGCAGCGTCAGGTCAGGGGGAGTGGAGACTCTCAGCAGAAGAAAAGATCTTTGGTGAACTCATAAGAACAAACTTTCTTCCTCTCATCTCCATCCACACTTTTTAAATTTAGTTTGCTTAATTTTTCTTTATTTGTTTCATAGTGAGATGTTGAAGTTTCATTTATATTTTCTGATTCTTAAAATAATTTTTAGTCCCCAAAGATCAAAATCAAAGACTGGAACGGATGACCTGCATGTGATTTTCAGTCGCGATGCACTGATGTGAAAATTTACCAATTTTATAAATATTATATTTTTCTGTCCTTACGCTGTGAATAAACAACAAGACATCTCGATGTTAACTGCTAACATTTTAGCATGCTAATGCTGCTAACGTTGGCATTAGCATGCTAAAGCTAATGCTAATGTCAGCGTCCACAGTTCCTGCTTTGCTCCAGTCTGATGGTTGGAAATGAAAAATTATGAATATTGTCGTTTGTGTCAATTTATTTAATAATTTGGCAGGAAAATGGGTTTTAAAAATCAAAATGTTTGGGATTCAGTTGCGATTAATTGATAACAGATTGAAATTAAGCTGATTAATCGAATCTTTAATCTGCGTTACGGTGACAATAAATCCATCATAAATCCGTTTCTGCTGTTTAATTTGATTCCTAAACTTTTTTCCTTTTAGTTTCGGGTTCCGTTTGGATCAGAACCGGAGAGGGACCCGTCCGGTTCGGAGGGTCTTTGGCTCGTGAACGTCCCTGTCTCCGGGCGCGCGCCTGCGCCGTGCGCGCGCGCCAGCTGCAGTTTCCAGCTGTGATCTCGTGAGGCTGAACCGTCAGTTTGGTGGTTCGGCTCGGCTCGGTTCGGACTGCTTGTTGCTCTTCTTCTCTCGGTTTGGACCCAACCTGTTTCCCCCGAACCGCCGCTCCTTCCTCCGGACCGAAACTTCACCCGAACCCCCCCGACCCCCCGCTGCCGCCTCAGGGTTCGGGTCCGTCCTCAGTTCCGAACGCAGAGCTCGGTTTATTGTTTCCCATCATCTTTCTGCTCTGCTGCTGGAGCCTCTCAAACGGAACCGGTCCAGTAATGGGTTGGAGTTTCCCGGTTCTGCTGGCGGTTCTGTTCGCTCAGCTGTCGGCCGGGGTTCCGGACGGAACGGACGTCCAAGGTAACAGAACCGAACCGGACGGGCTTCGGGGTTTATTTCTCTGAGGTTCTGGTCAGGTTAATTAACGTTAGTGTTAATTAGTGTTAATTAACATATTGAGTCAGTAATGATCGCCTCTGACGGGTTTGGCTATGGAGCTAAATTGGTGCCATAAAGTTTGTTTAAAAAAAAAAAAATCAGAAAAGTCATTTTTGTTCACTTCCCAATTTTCTATTTCAGTTTCAAATAATTAAAAAAATGTTTTTAAATTTCAAAATAGTTGTTCAGTTTAGGTTTATTTATTTTCTACATTTTCAAAACTTTTTAGAATCATTTTTTCAGTTTCATATATTAAAAATCTGGTAAGCTGTTTCTGAAAAAGGAACTGATGGTTTAATGAAACCACAATCTGGGCTGAAGCAGCTCTAAACTTTGAGCATCTAAGTGAGGAAAAGACGCATTTAATTTTTTACCGCATGGAAATGAGCTCATGTGATGCAATCATGGAAAATTAAACTGAAGCACTTCAACACAGCAGCTGGAAGATTTGCCCTGACATGACTGAGTCAGAGCTCGCTTTAACACAAACGCACCATTTGCTGAGAGTTAAAGAGCGTAAGGAGCTAAATCAGGGCCATCATGTTTGTTCAAAGGGAATACAGAAATAAACTGAAAAAAGGTCTGAAACTCAAAAATTATTCTGAAATTTTAAAAAAATAATCTGGAACCAAAAAAAAAAAAAAACTGGATCTGAAGAGGAGTTTTGAACATGTTTTTTCCAGTTTCACATCCTTTTTTCAGACTCAGAACTTTTTTACCGTTTCATTTTTGCAGTGTGAAAAAATAAATGAAGTTTTAAATCTTTCTTTTTTCAGTTTTAAACTGTTTTTCTTTTGAACAAACTTCATGGCCCCAATTTAGCTCCGTAGCCATCAAAACAAGGTGGATTAGCAGAGCAGCTGATGGCGTCATCCAGGAAATGTTGCCTGGATTTAGAGCTGTTAGCGACATGCTAACAGTCTTCAGTCAGAGGGTTCCTCAGAGTTGTTGCAGTGACTGCTACAGGGTGTCGGCAGTGTGTGAAGAGCAAGAAACTCAACCCGTACTTCGTCGTTTTGTTCGCATGTGAGAAATGAGCGAGAAGCAAGGAGAAAATAAACATTGTCTGGAAAATAAACATTGGTTAATGCTCTGAGAAAGCTGATTAGTCTATAGCTACGCTAATGTGGGATTCCTCCAAAGAACGTTTCCTTCTTCATGTTTTCTGACAAACGCCAGTCCTTCGTTAATTTTTTGGAAAACTTCTGACTTTTCCAAACATGTAATTTCTGCAGCTCCTTCCTGATGTCACGTCTGAACCAGCAGCTGCAGACGTTCAGAGACATTTTGGGATGTTTTGGACTTTCTCTTTCCGCTGGTGAAACGTTTCTGTTTATTTTGCCGTCGTTTCCTGAACGGTTCTTGTCCCGTAGTTTCCTCTGACCCTGGTTTGACCTTCAGGTCCACATCCTGACCTACAGCGACCCGCTGCAGCTCAGCTTCAGGAAACCAGCAGATCATCACCGTCTTGGATTGTTGGGACGTTTTGATCCAAAGGTTTTTCCACTGCGGTTTTATTGGACAGGAAGAGAAAGCAACCCCACTCAGGGATCGGTTCACTTCCAGCATTTATTTCCCAGAAGTCCTGAACAATCAGGAGTTTCCATCAGAGGGAAAAGCTTTACTCCAGTCGGCCATGTTGGATACAAATAATTTGGATTATTTATCCAGGCATAGGAGAAAAAAACGGGTTCATTTTTCAAACCCATATTTCCAGTGCCTTTCATTCATTTGTAAATAACCAATTCAAACTAAATATTCAGCATAGTATTTAGCTTGCTAGCTAACTAATAGCAAGCTACACATTTAGCTTTAATTTTTAAAATTAAAATACTAAATGCTTACCTTCAAGCTTAATATTTAGCTACCTTGAGAAAGCTAAATGTTTAGTTAGAAAGCAAAATATTTAGCCTAAAGTTAAAAATTGCTTTTATTATCTATGTAATAAATATTGTATAATATTTGTTACCTAAACATTAGATAATATTTATCCCAAAGCTCGATATTCTGATATTGGGGAATATTCAGATTCACTTGCCAATATCAGGAAGTGGACCGCCAAAGTAAAAGTTTTGTTTTCTTTCTTTTAATTTGTAGCTTAATGTCTAGCTAACAATATATTTAGTTTGAAACTGTGACATTTATAAATGAATGAATAGCATGGTGAAAATATGCTAAATAAAACAAATGATTAAGTCTTGATTGTTACATTACAAACCCATAATTCTTTAATCGCCACAAAACCTGAGACATTTTGGTTTCTGTCCAGGCTGCGAATAATTGAGACATTTTTCATGTTTTCAATCTTATTTCTGTCTGAACTCCTTCAAAGAGGATCCAGTGTTTTCTTGTGAAAAGCTGCAGCTCAGAGCAACACCTAAAGTTTCGCTGACTCAGCGGTTTTCTGTTTCCACAGATATGAAAACTGTCAGGCAGCAGAAGTCTGATAATCAGGTCCAGGATTTCAGAACTGGCCTCAGAAACTCGGCGAACCAGATCTCAGTCTGTCAAACTGGGATTACGTTACAGAAACTGGGCGTCTGGGAAGTCTGTGAAACCAGCAGCTGTGGGTTCAGATCCAGATGTTCGGCTGGGTTTCATTTCCAGAACGGCTCGCCCTGATCACTTAGAAGGATTTTCCAGTCTGCCAGCTGCAGATGTAAAGTTGAAGTGCAGCAGAAGCAGTGACATCATCAGCAGTGACATCATCATGTAGAACGTATTTTCCTCTCTGCGTCTCCTCCCCCTCCAGTCATCGACGTCCTGAGCCTCCAGGACTCCAAGCAGAACGTGGCGGCGGTGGAGAAGCTGTCCGGCGGTCTGAGCGCGCTCAGTGACGTCTACGTGGTGTCGACGATCCGACTGCCCGTCAAGATGGGCGGGGTTTTGTTTGGGCTCTACAGCAAGCAGGACAACAGGAAGTACCTGGAAGTCGCCATCATGGGGAAGATCCACAAAGGTTGGTGCAAGTTCAGCGACTCGGTACCAGAAGAACCGCTTGTCACGCAACGACACTTTGAGGCAAATAAAAATGGTTTCATGGGCCGTTCTGAACGAGACTTATAATCTACTGCTAATGACATTAGCCAGAGCTAATGGCATTAGCCAGAGCTAACACCATAAGCAGAAGGGAAACTATTGGCAGAGGCTAATGCCATGAGCTGGAGCTAGCACTATTAACTAGCTGTAGCTAACACTAGTAGCAGGAGCTAAAAACATTTGACAGATTTGACACAACTGTCTTGAGCTAACACCATTAGCCGGAGCTAATGTAAATTCTAAGGAAATTAAAAGGTAATGAAAGAATATTTAAAGTGACATTAAAGCATCTTTAGGTTTTTGTAACAAGCCGTTTGTAGAGGTATTGTTTAGCTCTCGTTAGCCGTAAACACCTGTCAGGTTAGCGTTTTTAAAGTTCCTGTTCTGGCAGGTGGGTGCTAGCGCTGTAGCAGCTAGCATACCACCCAGGCTCACTGTTTATCCTCTCAACATTTCCATGAAGTCTGTTCTGTCCCACTTCTCTCCCACATAAACCGCAGATAAAAGAAAAAGATCATTTTCAACCTAAACTTTTGCTCCTTGTCCTCAGTTCTGGTTCGGTACATCAAAGCCGACGGGAAGGTCCACACCGTGAACCTGCAGAACTCCGTCCTGGCCGACGGACGGACTCACTCCATCATCCTGAGACTGGGCGGCCTCCAGCGCAGCAGCATGCAGGTGGAGCTGTATGCCGACTGCCGATTGGTCGATTCCAGTCAGGGCGTTCCCCCATTGGTTCCTCTGCCCAGAGAGGCGGACATGGTGGAGATCCGACATGGACAGAAATCGTACGCCCGAGTTCAGGTTAGAGGGATAAAAACAGCTAAGACTATAGAATGCATGAATGAACTAAAGAAATCTGAATAACTGATTGTTTTACTTGACTGTTACATGATTTTAGTTTGAAGGACAAAGCTGTGGAGGAGATTTAAATTCCTCTACTCAAATGTCACTTCTGATTTCTCCTGGAGGACCTCATGGTGTTTGCAGGCCAGAAGGGAAACACAGTTTAGTCCAGGCGTCTCCAGTCCTTCAGCTTTTAGATGTGTCCCTCCTCTGCACTGGATCAAGTGAATCCCTGGTCAGCAGAGCTGGATGCCTGCTATTGAGGGGATCCGGGCGCGTTGGCGCAGAGAGGCTCCAGAGGTTCCTGAGTGTCTGGAGGACTGGGCTCCTGAGTTGGTCCCGTTGGGCCAGGTCTCCATCTTCTCACTCTAGGGTCTAGACGGTCAATGTCTGGGTCTGTTCCAAGTTGGGCCTTTGTCCACTGGCAGTGTCTTCCTGTGGAACGTGGGCGGACCATCTGCGAGCTGTGGTTGACCACCGATGATGTCATTTTGTGTGAGCAACCTCGAGGAGCCATTTTCTCTGAAACCTTTCAGTCCATGTGTTCGCTGGACCATGACAGTGCAGTTTGCTGCCAATCAAATCGCTTGCTCTCCATAAGCTAGACAACAAAACGACCTGCGTACACGTTAACTTCAGTCAAACTGTTCAAGAAACACGCAATCAATCCCCTAATATCTTATTCAGCTGATCTTGGCTGCACACTGATGCAAACTGAACGTGAAGCTTTCCTTCTGCAGAGGACAGAAGATGTGATGGACAGCAGCCGTCTGTCAGCAGCACCTCGGTGTATTGGCACCAAAAATCTTTTTCATAAGGTAAGAAGATTGACGTTCATAAGTAACTAAGAATAGTGACATGCAATCAACTATTGCTTTATGGAGATGGTACGAGCGAGACATGGAGGCAGAAATCGTCTGGTGTGAATTCAGGCAAAGTCAGAAATCTGATCAAATCCACACGCAGGTCAGGAGGGAGAAGGAAAAACAGCTGGAGGTCAGTTGTCCTCTTGGTCACTTCAAGCATCCGTCTTGGTGCCTTGACGCCGTTGCAAAGGGTCAGCAGCCATCTTTGCCGTGTACCAGGTCCGAACCTTAAAGGATCTGCTAAGGGAGGAACCGGTCGCTCTCGTGGGGGAGAGGCTCAGAGGATCTTCTGGTTTCCTACCAGTGGGACTGAAACCGCAGGGCTCGGCGACGCGCCTCCAGAAAGAACCTGAGCCGACCTCTGGTCTACTCTGAACTCTCCACCTACTGAGGAACCTCAGTCTGGTTACTGTGAAGGTTTGGACCAGAACTCCTCCTTCACCTCGGTTCATCCTGACTCAAGACGCTTCCTATCAGTCAGGAAAACTTTCAGGAATGCTGGAGAGAATTTTCCTCTTTATTGGCTGATCTGTCCAGCAGGACCGGCGCGTCTCTGCGTCTGTCTCATCGGGCCTCTCTCTGTCAGGGCGCAGTGGAGTCCCTCCGCCTGGCTCTAGGGGGCAGCGTTGCTAAAGCCGGAGCGCTGACCGACTGCCCGTTCCAAGGAGACTCGTCAGCCTTCAACTCAGGTGAGCCCACCTGGATCCGAACCTGAAGGTCAGCTGCTCTGTGGTTCTGATCCGGGTCGGTGATGAGTTCTTTTGTTTCCTCAGTGAATGGAGAGGTCCAGTCCATCCTGGGTGAGGTTCTGATCACTTAACCAGTTCTGATAGGTCGTGACCTTTACTCTGATCTCTGATTGGACATCATGTCTGTGACATCATCTGTCAGGTGAACACACCAAGGCTCTGATTGGTCAGCTCATCATTTTCAATCAGATCCTGGGAGAGCTGCGGCAGGACATCAGGGAGCAGGTGAGACAGAGAGACAAAGAGACAGAGAGACAGGTGAGACAGAGAGACAGGTGAGACAGAGAGACGGTGAGACGGAGAGACACCTGAGTGAAGTTGCCCCCCCACCTTCTTCAAATCAGACAAAATTGGTGTCAAACGTTTGTGCTGCGTTTGTGCTGGTTTGTGCAGCAAAAATTTTCGTTTGTGCCGCTATCGTTTTCAAGATATAAAGGAATGTTTTTAGAGGTCATCGGTCATCCGAGGTCAACCACTCCCCTGGCCCTGCTCACATGTGCAAAAATAAATACATTTGGTGTCAATCAACTGTCCTACATTTATGCTGGTTTGTACAAAGTGAAAAGTGATTTTTTTTTTCTAGGCCACATCCGGACAATGTCTTTAAAGGAGTGGTTTCACCATTAATGTAGCACTGCAACTTTATTAAACTTCTACATCAGATATTTCAATACTGATTTCCTATATTAGAGCTTATTCCCAATAGCATTGCATGTCATTACAGCTCTGGCTACTTAGCATAGCCACTGATGACTGCAAATAAACTTTTCCTAGAACAGTACATTGTTGTTCTGCCATTATCACACCGTTGAGATAATCTGCTGACTGAGTGGTTGTTAAGGGATTCACTTCACTTCTGCAGATTACAATAGCAGGAGGAGAAGCCTGAGTATTATTATTGTTTGGCACAGATGAGCTGTCTTACATCATACTGTACTAAAACAGTTAATGTTTTGGAAAATGTGTAAAGATACATTGCTTTTATGAATCTTACATACTGCAGGCCCAAGTGGACAAACTTACCTTGATGCACTGCGATGAAGTATTGAAAAGAAGTGTTGATGATTGCTGTCGATAATAACATTGACCTCAAAAAGGCTGAGTAGATGCTAAGCACATGTTTTATTCTTATTTTTTTGTATTTCAAAAGTAAAGTTTGTCTAATAGCGCCCTCTAGTGATCAGAAGCTAAGCTACAGGTCACCGAGATTGTTTTGGGAGGTGATGTACCAACCTATTCATTTTAGATGAGACCTAATTTGAATTGAATTTCTTCCATGTTATAATGTAATTATTTATGTTCATATGTTAGCAACTTACACGGCAATTTAAATGAAATTCACAGTTTCAGCATGAACAGATGTTCATTGATCTTTGATGACCTCTGGACACTTTTCTTTTAATATCTTTAAGATGATAGCTGCACAAACGAACAGTTTTGCTGAACAAATGTAGTCAAGTCAATTGACAACCATTTTACCTGATTTGAAGAAGGTGGGGGAGCTGGTTGACCTTTGATGACCTTGTTATTTATATAACTAATAATAGTTTGCACTGCTATCATTTGTAATAGCAGTATAAATGAAAAAAATTTCCTGCACAAACCAGCATAAATGTAGGACAGTTGATTGACACCAAATGTATTTATTTTTGCAAATGTGAGCAGGGCCAGGGGAGTGGTTGACCTCGGATGACCCCTGGAGAACATTTTTCTTAATATCTTCAGAATGATAACAGCACAAACGAAAATTTTTGCTGCACAAACCAGCACAAACGTAGCACAAACGTTTGACACCAATTTTGTCTGATTTGAAGAAGGTGGGGGGGCCAACTTCACTCAGGTCAGAGAGACAGGTGAGACAGAGAGACGGTGAGACGGAGAGACAGGTGAGACGGAGAGACAGAGAGACAGGAGAGACAGAGAGACAGGTGAGACGGAGAGACAGGTGAGACGGAGAGACAGGTGAGGACATCACAGGACAGGGGAGGGAGGGGGAAGGTGAGGAAATCAGAGACAAGGAGATGAGAGACTAAAGGAGGTGATATTGGACCTCAGAGGACAGTTGAAAGGTAGAGGAAAGGTGAGACATTGACGAAGTGAGAGAAGGTGGACAGGTGAGACAACATCCTGGTCTCAGGAGCCAACGGCGTGTCTGTCCTCAGGTGAAGGAGATGTCTCTGATCAGGAACACCATCCTGGAGTGCCAGGTTTGTGGTGAGTCAGCAGCTCTGTGGACGTCTCTGAATGACCTGAGGACCCGATTGAAGCCGCCCCACCTGTCCCTCCGTCTGCCTGCAGGTTTCCATGAGCCGCGGTCTCGCTGCTCCCCCAACCCCTGCTACAGAGGCGTGCCCTGCATGGACAGCCTGCAGTACCCCGGCTACACCTGTGGACAGTGTCCACCTGGAACCACTGGCAACGGGACGCACTGCAGGGACGTTGATGAGGTGAGGACAGGACGCCAGGAGACGCCCGGCGGAGCCCGTGAGACGCTGAGTGCTTCCTGTTTGTGGTCCGCAGTGCGAGCTGCAGCCGTGTTATTCTCCTGACGCCTGCGTCAACACCGAGGGAGGCTTCAGCTGCAAGCCGTGTCCTCCAGGCCTGTGGGGGGCGCCGCTGGCCGGAACAGGACTGGACTACGCTAAGACACACAAACAGGTCTCACAGGGTCTGTTAAATCTGGGCTGTTATTTTAGTAATCAAGTATTCTATCGATTATTTTTACGATTAATCTAATAAAAAATAGGATGAAGCAAAATATCAGTAAATTCTGTCCTAACAGCAGCATTAATATTAAATATCAACATCGGCCCAGTTTTTCATATTAGTGCGTTCCTAACCATTACTTTTCTGAAGTAATTGTTCATTTTTAAGTTAACCAAAAATGACAGAACTGATGTTGAATTCAGAGACACTGAGCAAAAACGTCTGGAAAGCAGTTTTTAGTTTTGATTACATTTTTTAAAATTTGATTTGTTTTCTTCAAACAGGTTTTTAAAAACAAGAAAAAGGGCAACCAGTAGGAGAACAAATCGGCAAACATAACCAGGGACAAAATAATTACTTTATCGCTACTTTCTGTTTTAAAGGATGAGGAAGAAGAGAACAGATTTATTCCCAGTTTAGTTTATGTCAGTTTAACAGATGAAGTCTCACGTTGCTCATCCATTTGACGTTTGGCTCCTTCGTCCCACATAAACACACAATGACGACGCGTCCGATTTGATTTCGGTTTGGGAGACAGTTCTTCTCCTGAGCAGGAACACGAGTCTTTCTGAAGTTAAATCTGTGAAATAAAAAAGCTCCTAATTAACTGCTTTGGTGAGAAACGGAAAGTCCGTCATCATTACGTCACTGCAAACTCCCATCCAAAGCCGATGATTCTGTTTGTAGAGGCGTCTTTAGCTAATCCATTCTGACTGCTGGTGTAAATAAATGTTGGACTGAGCGGGTCGGCAGCAGCAGTCAGCTGCCGGTAATCCCAGTTGGAGTGTGGGTGCATTGCTGGGGTGCAGCTGGAAACCATTAGCGCCTCTGAAGCAGCACAGAAAGCTCCCAGCTGTGGAAAAACCGCGTTCAGTCGGGGCGACATCATCTCACCGCTGGTAGGAAGTCGTTAACCTGCCGGGAAACGAGCAGCGATCTGCTGCTGCTGCGTTCTGCGCAGGTTTTAGTTCTGACATCAACCACTTACAAGAAGAGTTTAAATTTCCTCCTTTTGTTTGCAGAAGGGTCAGTTTTTATCTCAGACCTTTTCCATGGAAATTTCACAAGATGTTCCTGTCAGTTGAGCTTTAAAATCCCGGCCGGACCTGTGTGTGTGTTTCAGGAATGTGTGGACATCGATGAGTGTGTGGATCTCCCTGACGCCTGTGCATCAAACTCGGTCTGCATCAACACTGTGGTGAGTGAGAAGACGCTCTGGTTTTATTCACTGATCTGATCCAGACGGTGCAAAGCGATCCCATCAACGGTTCTGCTGCAGAGCTTTCACCGTTAGAGGGTTCTGTTTGTTGGTTCAGGAGGAAAATCCTCAGGTCCAGAAATGAGACGGTTTTTACTGAGGATCCTGGCGAGACGGCGCCCCCTGGTGGACATTGAGCTCTCCGTCTCTTTCAGGGTTCCTACAAATGCGGAGGCTGTAAACCCGGTTTCTATGGCAACCAAACATCTGGCTGCTCCCCCAGGAAGTCATGTGCTGCGTTGACCTTTAACCCCTGTGACAGCAACGCCCACTGTGCCATGGAGAGGAACGGAGAAGTTTCCTGCAGGGTGAGGGGCAAAACTCAGCAGAGCAGCACAAACAGAAGGAAGGAAAGAAATGAAGAACATTTTGCATCCAGTTATTGATTAATCAAATAAATCAAACAATCAATTAATTATCAGAATAATCGATTCCTTTTCAGAATAATTAATTACTACAATAATCGTTAGTTGGAGCTAATGATAACTGTTAGCTCAAACATTAAATTAATGTTTAATTTTAGCTTCCATAAATCCCAGCATGCATCAGGATTTTGCTGGACGCTTTTAGCGAGGAATCTAAAAATCAAATCTAATTTCATTCTGGCTGCAACCAGTAATCATTTAGTGCAATGATCAATCGATTGTCCTAACATGAATCGATTTATCGGATTTGAAAAAATGTTGCTTTCTGCAGATCTTTTTGGATTAATCATTTAATAATTGGATGGAGAAGGTGCTCAATAGGAAGTTTTTTACAGAGTCTGAACTCGGTGAAGCTAAAACTTTCACTTCTGGGCCGATCAGGATTACAGACAAAGGCGTGTTTGCTATCTAAAATTCAAAATGTTTATATTTTTATACAGGTTTGACGTAATTTCTGCTCCAAATGTCTTTCAGCAAAATGCCTTTTATTCTAGTTAGTGATTAATCAATTATTTCTAAATTATTAATTAGTCTTAATTAATAAGACTAATTGGAAGCCTTTCATGTGTTCTGCGTCCTGAATGTGTTTCCAGTGTAACGTTGGCTGGGCCGGAAACGGGCACACCTGTGGAATGGACACGGATATCGACGGCTACCCCGACCGCTCTCTGCCCTGCATGGACAACGACAAACACTGCAAACAGGTCAGACCTGGAAACAGGTCGCACCTGGAAACAGGTCAGAGCTGTAAACAGGACGCACCTGGAAACAGGTCGCACCTGGAAACAGGTCGCACCTGGAAACAGGTCGCACCTGGAAACAGGTCAGACCTGGAAACAGGTCGCACCTGGAAACAGGTCGCACCTGGAAACAGGTCGCCCCTGGAAACAGGTTAGAGCTGGAAACAGGTCGCACCTGGAAACAGGTCGCACCTGGAAACAGGACGCACCTGGAAACAGGTCAGATCGCAAATTGGTGACACTTTGACCTCGTCCATCAGGACAACTGCGTGTTTACACCAAACTCGGGCCAGGAGGACGCGGACAACGACGGCATCGGAGACCAGTGCGACGAGGATGCAGACGGAGACGGCATCAAGAATGTGGAGGTTAGAAATCATCCGGGTGTAGACGCTGCTCCGACTGTGGCGGTCAACCTAACGTCTTGTTTGCGGTTCAGGACAACTGCCGCTTGGTCCCCAACAAAGACCAGCAGAACTCGGACAGCGACTCGTTCGGAGACTCGTGTGATAACTGTCCCACCGTCCCCAACAGCGACCAGAAGGACACGGACAACAACGGACAGGGAGACGCCTGCGACCAGGACATTGATGGAGATGGTGAGGACAATCTGCCCTCTGCTGGTGATCACAGGGAACAGCAGGCCTCTTCCAACTGGAAGAATTTCAGTTCACTGAATGATATTCAGCATCAGGAGGCCAATCTGGGTCATTCTGGTTGGATCGGAATCTAACAGATTTCATACAAACCAGCCGTCGCGGTGCTTTCGCTGCTCGGGTCTAATAAGACCATTTGGATCACGTTAGAGGTACGCATTGCAACAGACTTACCTCCAAACAGTTTATAGTTAGTATTGCCTAGAAAGTCCAGCTTGCTTGGTGAAGTGTGAACGCTAATCGACCCGAAACGTGAACTCTCGTTCATCGACAAGTCTTGGTCTGGGTCGTGTTGAAGTGAACGCTGGTTCGATTTGAATGTTTATGTGAACGTAGAGCGGACCGGAGACCGATCCCTACAGCCCAGGGCATTCTGGGTAAATACAACCAAAGCTAATGCGTTAGCCTAGCGCTAGCAGGAGAAATGGCTCAGGGTTTTTAGCCAAAGACTACAGAGAAATCCTCCAGCAGCTAAAATCTGACGCCTCCATTTTGTTTTCATTTGGTGAAGGAGGAAGTTGCGCTCAGTGTCTTCAGAGGTTTTCATGTCATATCCTTCAGTGGTTCTTGGTGCAGCGCCCCCACAGGCCAGGAGGGGAACAGGCTGCTCAAAGGGTTTGGTTGGTTTGACTCAGAGCCACAGCAGCTGGAGATGGAACAAGTGTTGATGTTTTGGTTTCTAATAGAACAGAGTTTTCTGGACGATGAGAAGGGAAAACACCAGGTGGGGTGGTGATGTCGCCTCCTTCCTCCAGGGGGAGCTGTGGTTAGCCTGCAGTGTCTGGGCTTTGGGGGATTCTCTCCTGCTGGGTGGTCTTGTTGTGGGCTCTTGACCACTTGCATTATCGTGTTCTGGGCTTGATCAGCGTGGACAAGGATGGCAGTGTGGCAGGATTAGGATAATCTCATCCTGTGCCCCTTTGACCCACGGTAGCAACTCCTTTGCCTTGCTATTGACCTGCCTGTCTACCTGCTCTGGTGTCTTCAGTCAGTCAGTTTAAATATTTTTTTAATCAAAACTAAAAATGTTTATATACATTTTTCTAAGTGTGTTTGTGAGTCGGGTCTGTTGCGTTCTTCCAAAGTCAAGTTCATCTGTCCTTTGCTGCTCTTGGTGATGTAAGTTGCTCACATTAATCTCTAGCAATCAACAAACTATCTCCAGATTTCTTCTTCTGCCCGGATACATGTTGGCAACCATCTTCTCTTCATGTTGCACCTGAAATGTTGAGTCTAGATATAAATCACTCCTATCGGTTGTTGGATCAGCCTGTTTGTGTGTTCAGGTATTCCCAACGTTCTGGATAACTGCCCAAAGGTTCCCAACCCGATGCAGACGGACAGAGACAGAGACGGAGTCGGAGACGCCTGCGACAGTTGCCCTGAACTCAGCAACCCCATGCAGGTTCAGTGTCCTCCAACAGCAACCTGGCTCGTTTCACCAGCTCTGATTGGTCGGGTTTTTACTTTGTCTCGTTTTGCAGACGGATGTGGACAATGACCTGGTGGGAGACGTCTGTGACACCAACCTGGACTCGTACGTCTGACAAACCTTCCTGCTGTCGTCCAATCAGTTTCGGTTGCTGAAACCATGACAGCAATGCTGCAATACTCGTCTTGCTGTTCTTCTTCTGCTGCTGCTGCAGGGATGGAGACGGTCACCAGGACTCCAGAGACAACTGTCCTGACATCCCCAACAGCTCCCAGCTGGACTCCGACAACGACGGCCTCGGAGACGACTGCGACCACGACGACGACAACGACGGCGTCATCGACGATTACGACAACTGCAGACTGATCGTCAACCCGAACCAGAAAGACTCTGATGGTACCAAGCAGAACCAGAATCCTGATTGGACCGAACCTTTCTCTCCAGTCTGGACCCGCCTCTCTTGTTTCTGTCTTCAGCTAATGGAGTCGGAGACGTCTGCGAGAACGACTTTGACAACGACGCCGTGATGGATCTGATCGATGTGTGCCCAGAGAGCGCCGAGGTCACGCTGACGGACTTCCGAGCCTATCAGACGGTGATCCTGGACCCTGAAGGCGAGGCCCAGATCGACCCCAACTGGGTGGTTCTGAATCAGGTGCATTAGCTCATGAAACCATTTCAAGATAGAGAAATACTTTGTTTTGTGAAATTGAGGAAGTTATTAAGAATTTTGTTACTTATTTAATGCAGTACTAGCGCACATTTAACCTGCTACCTTAGCAGGTTAGCCTGTTAGCTTCATGCTAACAGGCCCATTAGCTTCATGCTAACAGCTAGCTTCATTTTTCAGTGTCAGAATGACTTTGGGCCGAATGATTTCCTCTGGAGAACGTTTGATGGACTTCAAACGGTGTGAAGATGATCTTTGACCCCAACTTGATTCATTGTCTCCTAGCTGACTAGCTAACTTCCTTCCTAGATTCCTAGATTTCTGGCTGGTTCTTGGTAGAAAAAGAAAAGAGAAAGACGACAAATGGACATTATTGAGCTCATCTCAGAGTATCAATAGATTGATGTATTGCTTATTGGGCCTGTTTTCTGGAGCGTTTTCCTCTGAACAGAATAAAACCGTCTGAATGAAATGAAGCAGAGTAAAAACCCTTTGGATGGATTAATTTGCTGTTGTGTTGTCCTCAGGGCATGGAGATCGTTCAGACGATGAACAGCGATCCGGGTTTAGCTGTTGGTGCGTTTCCCTTTGATCCCATTGAAAACCTCAGATTCTGATGGATCTGGTTCTGATCCGTCAAACCTCCATGTTTCTGCAGGCTACACGGCGTTTAACGGCGTGGACTTCGAGGGAACGTTCCACGTCAACACGGTGACGGACGACGACTACGCCGGCTTCATCTTCGGGTACCAGGACTCGTCCAGCTTCTACGTGGTGATGTGGAAACAGACGGAGCAGGCGTACTGGCAGTCCGTCCCCTTCCGGGCCACGGCCCAGCCCGCCCTGCAGCTCAAGGTTCGGCTTTTACCGCAGGCAGCCGGCCCAAGGCAGCCGGCCCAAGGCAGCCGGCCCAAGGCAGCCGGCCCAAGGCAGCCGGCCCAAGGCAGCCGGCCCAAGGCAGCCGCAAACTGAAAACCAGAATGCCTGAATTTCAGCACTAACCACAGATAAATCTTTACATCTGTTTATTCAGAATAAATACTATTTAAGCATTCAGATTTTTGTTACTACGGTTACAATCTGATGCTACAAGTTAAATGATTAATGTTCATTAACACATACCAGCAGATTATAACCAATTACCCCTGATTGGCCCGCTAAGCCCCGCCCCTCTTCCAGGTTTCACCTTGAAACGAAACTGAAATAAACTTTGAAGCTGAAAAAAAACTGTGACTACAAAAATGTTAAAACTGGAGAAAACTATTTGAAATAAAAAAATACTGAGACTGAAATAAATTGAAACAAAAAAAACAAAGGAAAATTTTCAAATGAAAAAAAGATTTGAAACTGAAAGAAAAAACATGTTTGAAATTGAAATAAAGTAAGAGTTAAAAATGGACAAATAATTAAGATTAAAGGAATTTTGAAATAAATTTTTTAAAATTATTTTTGTAAAAGACATTTTGAGATTGAGAAAAATGTGTCATTAAAAACCGATTTGAAGCTGAAGTCCTGGGTCCTGCAGGCGGTGAAGTCTCAGACCGGGCCCGGGGAGTACCTGAGGAACGCCCTGTGGCACACCGGAGACACGCACGGCGAGGTGAAGCTGCTCTGGAAGGACCCCCGAAACGCCGGCTGGAGGGACAAAACGTCGTACCGCTGGCAGCTGAGCCACCGGCCGCAGGTCGGATACATCAGGTCAGACGGTTTCCACGCCGATTCCTAAATATTAATCCTGTCTCTTTATGACAAAGTAGATCCATTAAATCCCCCAACAGGGCAGAAAAGTGAAACAATGAGTTCTGTGAAAAGTGTTTGTTTCTGCTTTTTAACTTGACAGAAATATAAAGAGCAGGTTTTTGGTGTTTGTTTCATTTATTAAAGGAAAAAATGTCGAAACCAGCAGAATAAAGACGTATAAACATAAAGTCAAAATTACACAAGAATGAACCGTAAAATAAACCATACAGTCATATTACAATTAGAGTCAAAATATTACGAGAACAAAGTTGTAATAAAATCATCAGGCAATAAAGTCAAATTCTGAGAAATAAGATGGTAATAATTTGAGAATGAGGTGAATGAGGTGGCAGTGGGAGCCTGGAACGTTCAGACGGTATGAAGCTGTAATAACACGACAATCATGAGAATGTGACATCAGCATCAAACTATTATCAGCAGCAGGACTTTGACTAGGCCTGATCTAGTCACATAGATCTAGATAAACCTATCCAAACCTTTCTCATAAAACGACTTATCAGAATTTTACAACTTATGATACTGTGTAGTACTGTGTGTAGTACTGTGTAGTACTGTGTAGTACTGTGTGTAGTACTGTGTGTAGTACTGTGTAGTACTGTGTAGTACTGTATGTAGTACTGTGTAGTACTGTGTAGTACTGTGTGTAGTACTGTGTAGTACTGTGTGTAGTACTGTGTAGTACTGTGTAGTACTGTGTGTAGTACTGTGTAGTACTGTGTAGTACTGTGTGTAGTACTGTGTAGTACTGTGTGTAGTACTATGTAGTACTGTGTGTAGTAGTGTGTAGTACTGTGTAGTACTGTGTAGTACTGTGTGTAGTACTGTGTAGTACTGTGTAGTACTGTGTGTAGTACTGTGTGTAGTACTGTGTAGTACTGTGTAGTACTGTGTAGTACTGTGTAGTACTGTGTGTAGTACTGTGTAGTACTGTGTAGTACTGTGTGTAGTACTGTGTAGTCCTGTGTAGTACTGTGTAGTACTGTGTGTAGTACTGTGTAGTACTGTGTAGTACTGTGTAGTACTGTGTAGTACTGTGTGTAGTACTGTGTGTAGTACTGTGTAGTACTGTGTAGTACTGTGTGTAGTACTGTGTAGTACTGTGTGTAGTACTGTGTAGTACTGTGTAGTACTGTGTAGTACTGTGTAGTACTGTGTAGTACTGTGTAGTACTGTGTAGTACTGTGTAGTACTGTGTAGTACTGTGGTACTCTACAGTACTACAGAGTTGGACTCTCAGATTTCTCCTGCACTCGTCCGTTATTCGTCTCTTTTCTCCTTTTTCTTTTCACTGCATTCTTTCCCCTCTGAACCTCCTTTGTGGCCCCGGGGCCCCCGGCTCCCCATTGTACCCGTCTCCATGGCGACCTGCGCCCTGGCAGGAATCCGCTTCGGCCGCCGTTCATATGCAGATTAGATGCAGAGACGGAGCGAAACTCTGGAAGAGTTTATGAGGGAAAAACTGAACTTCCCTCAACTCTGGTGTAGAGCTGCTGGTCCAGAACCAGCTCCAGAACCAGCAGCTCCAGAACCAGCAGCTCCAGAACCAGCAGCTCCAGAACCAGCAGCTCCAGAACCAGGTCCAGAACCAGGTCCAGAACCAGCAGCTTCAGAACCAGCAGGTCCAGAACCAGGTCCAGAACCAGCAGCTCCAGAACCAGCAGGTCCAGAACCAGCAGCTCCAGAACCAGCAGGTCCAGAACCAGCAGGTCCAGAGCCTGAAGTTTGAGAAGCACATCTTGTCCACCTCAGTCTGTCAGGAGGAAATGAAAACCAAGGAGGGAAAATCTGTGGAAAAACCTGGAAGACAGAAAAAATCTTGTCATCTTGGAAAGAAGCTGGAAAAGAAGGAAGTTAGATAGGAAGCTAGGAAGTTAGGTCGTTAGTTAGTGAGGAAGGACGATAGTTGGCTGATTGATTGATTGATCTGTTGGCTGATTGATTGATTGATCTGTTGGCTGATTGATTGATTGATCTGTTGGCTGACTGACTAGTTAATTGATGGTTTCGATGAACTGGATGAATGTTGGGTTAATCGATCAATCGATTGATTATCCGGTTTGGTTTTGCTTTCAGGGTGCGGTTCTTTGAAGGGACGGACATGGTGGCGGACTCCGGCGTCGTCATCGACACGACGATGAGAGGAGGCCGCCTCGGCGTTTTCTGCTTCTCGCAGGAAAACATCATCTGGTCCAACCTGCGCTACAGATGCAACGGTAAAAACGGCTCCGCCTGCGACTCTGAGCCGCTGTAGACTTTCCTTTCAAACTCTTCTTCTGCTGTTCCAGACACGGTGCCTGAAGACTTCGCAGTGCATCGTCAGCAGTTTCTCATGCACATCCATGTCTGAGCGCGGCAGACGGACTGCAGAGACGGCGGCTCTGTGGGAGCCGAGCGCCTGACCGGGAGCAGGAGAAACAGACCAGCCATCGTCTCCAGTGTTTCCATCTTTTCACTCCGTGGTCGTAACTCGGCTCCACTGTAAAGCTTCAACGTTTTCGCCTTTTGATTCGGCTGTTTCCGTGAAATAACCCGATCTGCTACCATCAGGAGAGGAGACGTTCCACCATGTTTGCTTCTGTCCTGATGACAGAAAAAGACTCAAAGGTCTGTGAGGTCCAGTTTGTTTCTGCTTCTGTCACTGAAAACCCAACCATCATTTTGTTAACCGTCTCCAAATAAAACATGGCAGTGTGGACGACGCGTCTCCAGCGTTTGAGCTCATGAATCGAAGCGTTTTCCTTCTGCGTGGAGCACCAGACTCCTTTCTGCGACCGGCTTTAATACGGAGGTAAATAAGTCAAAACGTCGTCAGAGGTTATGACTTATTGCAACCTAACAATAATATCGTGCAGAGTTTCCTGAACGGCCTGTAGGTGTCACTAATGAGTCGTTAGCTGTAAAAAACGTGACTGGAGTTTTCAGCTCATCACTGAGAACAGTTAATATGAAAAGGACATTATAATTAAAATTTCTTGTTATGACAAGAAATAAAACTTGTCTCCTTAAAACAGAAAACGGAGAAACTTTATTTTATCAAAATAAAACTTGTGAAAGCAAAGAAAGTTTCTTGTTTTAAAGATGACATATTTTTCATTCCAGGCACATAGCGCCATTTTATAGCAGAATCAAGTAACTGAAATTGAGTCTGTCTCTTTAAGAAGCTCCTGCTCTTTCTGAAGCTCTGCATCCAGAAAGTCATCACAACATGGCTCCTCTATTAACCTTCTAAAGTTTTTACCAGAGTAATAACGAGCTCAGTAGTGGCACCAGGTGTTTGCCAATTGCTGCTGGCTAGTCTGAAGGAGCTGAGTGGGGGAGGACCTGCGTCTCAAAGGCAGGACTATGTCCCACCAAGCGTGTAGGCACACCCGAATGATTGTCAGGGAGATTAGAGGATACATGAAAGAATCAAGGCAACACTGCAGGTTTGTTTATGATGGTGGAAAAATCAAAAGAGACAATTTCACACAACGCTGCCCCTTTAAAAAGTTTTATCGTCAAAACAAGACACTGAGAGACTTTGTTTTAATGCGTCTATAACTCGTTAGAGACTGTTTTTCTTCTTAAATTTCCTCTCTGGCAGGTCATCTTCCCTGCTGATGCGCCTGATTTCTTAGTTTCATGTTTCTGTGTTTGCAGAATTAAAACGTTGTGATTCTTGACAATAAAACTGGAAGAGATTATTTCCCGCATCGCTTACACTGTAAAACATGCGTGTAGTCACTCCAAACAACATGGAGCGGGTCAAGAACTTCCTGCAGTGGAAACGACAAATCTGGAGGCAGACTGAACTTCAGGCCCAGGAGGAGGCAACATGGTGGAAACAAGTTCGAATGTGTCACATCTAGTCATCAATACCAGTTTCACACACTGAAACCACAGAAGAAGAACAGCAGGATGAAGCTAATCAGCTGGAATCAAACAGTCCTCCATGTTTTATGTTTTTAATAAACAACCAACCCAACAACGGCCCCTTCGCTTTTTAGGATTTATTCTCAGACGGTGACTCTCAAACAGAACCAGGCCAGAACCAAAGTTCTGAGACAAAAGCTTCTCAATCCTAATTATTTATAAACTTCAGCAATATTCTAGAGAAAAATAAAAACAACTGATTTAACCAGTGGTGGCCAGTGATAACTAAAAATGAGTTGCGCTAACTCTAAAGCTCTGCACTGCCATGGTATTTAATGGAAGCTAATGCTAATCGCAAACATTAGATCCACTAATGCTAAAGCATTATAACAATAACGTATCAGTTCAGAATACCTGTCATTGTCCAAAGCCACAACAAAAACACATCTGCTAATGATAAAGCTACATCAACAGGTGTTCACTAGAAGCTAATCTTAAAGCACTAATCATAAACATTAGCTCCACTAACGCTAAAGCCTGGCGCTGAGGCCATATTTAGTGGAAGATAATGCTAAACTGCTAACTTTGACACAAATTACATCTGCTCTTGTAAGTCTATAACCCTCGAGAACCAGTTTAATTTTTATATCATTTACATATGTAATCTTGGGTATAATTTTTATGTTTATGTTATTTCTATCTCTACAGTGTTTTGATTTTGCAAAATGTTTCCCGCCAAAATATTGGCGGGAAAACAGGGCAAAATATCAACAAGATGTTGAACTTCAGTCAACTGAAACTTTTAAAAGCAGCCATGTAAATGAGCATGTTAGAATTTATCCAGAAAAAAAGTTATTTAGGTGAAGCTAACTGTGCTAAATGCTGACTGATTATCTTCAATCTGCGCTTAACAAGAAGTTAGCTGCACTATTAGTGGAAATGTGCTCACCACTGTGTTGAATAATTCATTCCAGGTTTGACTTGTGCAAAAAACATTGAAAAGATTTTAAAGTTCACATAAAGGTCTAAGAAATTTCAAATAAATTAAATTTGTTTAAATTTCTAGATTCTCAACTGGAGTTGGTCAAATTCACTCCAGATTCTTTAAGAAACTGAGAAGTAGCCCTTTATTAGCTCTGTTCATCACAAAGGATTTAAACTCAGGACTTTCTTGATACCCAGCATAAAACAGAAGCATTGAACTGCAGCCGCCCTGGGCAGAGAGCCATGCAGAAAGAAACGGTTCCACGCATTAAACCGACGGTGTGGCGGTGAGGAGAACCGGATTCTAACGTTTAACGAATCAAAAAGACATTTTTAGTGAAAATTAAAAAATTCAAACTCTCGCAGGAAAAGTTTGATTTTCTGATGAGATTCTGAAGTTGTTCACAAACCATCAGCCGATCGTTGCCGTTTCTCCTGAAGCCGCCGGACGTCGTGGCGCCTGCCTGGAGGCGAGCGTGGGGTCGCGACCCCTGGCCCGGGGAGGCCGGGACGAGTGCAATATTGGAGGGACATGACAACAGTGCACCGCATCCCGAACCTGCCCGCCCCCGGGAGGAACCTCACCGAACATCCTGGAAGAAAAACATGACCTTTAACCTCCAAGACTGTTAGCCTTACAGCCCCAGAACCGGGGCAGAACCAGAACCAAGACGGTCCAAACTCAGCAGGGATATGAAACAACTTTTATAACTGAAGAAAACTAGAAAAGATTTTGTTTTTTTCTTGGCAATAAAAACATGATTTAGGTAACGTTTTAATTTTGAAAAAGTTTTTATAGTGTAAATAATTGCAGAAGTTGATGGATAAATGCAACATTTACTGTGAACGCAAAAGGAAAGCAAAAAGATTGGTTATTACAAGATGAACACTAACATTTTGTGAAAACAGGTCTATCTGCATCAACAACCTCATGAGATAAATTTCTATCCCACATGGACCGCACAAAATAACAGTAGGGGCCACAAATGGCCCCCGCGCCTCACCTTGGAGACCTGAAGAATCCATTCATTCTGAATAATGGAGGGCAGAATGAATCGTTAGGCTACACCAGCAGGTTATTTCTGTTTCAGCCGCTTTTCAATCCACTTCAGCAGCAGAATCTAAACCTGATTCTGATCATCAACAAGGTGACAAAGAATCAGACATTTAACCAGCAGCTCTGCTCCTGAAAAATTACCTTTATGTATGTTTTCAGTTTTGGGGAAGAAATGCATCTTAAACCTGTTTTTAAGATGAAATTGTTTTAAAATCCTAAAACTAAAGAGATCAAACTTCCATTTTGTCTGAAATGAGCTGAAATGTTTCATCTTTACAGTTAACGCAGATCTGACCTGTTAAAAGTTTAGAGTCTGAGGGTTTGATAGAATCGCCTCACCTCCATGCTGGTCCCGCTGCTCCGGTTCTGTGGATCGTCCCGGTCCGTCCGCTCCGTTTTTATCTCCCTCCTCCTCTTCCCACCCTGGACTCAACAAAGAGCCGGAGCTGCTCGGCGAGGCGTGCAGGGGCCCCGCGTTCAGGGGACTTAACCTGTTTGACCCTGCGGGGCCGCCGTCGATCCAGCGCCGCGAACTTTGCGTTACAAATAAATAAATAAAAAGTTTCAGGTGTTTCTGTTTGCATCCTGGCCCCCTGCTGGAGCAGAGCGGTGGAGCAGGGCGGTGCCGCCCCCTGCCGGAGCAGGGCGGTGGCGCCCCCTGCCGGAGCAGGGCGGTGGAGCAGGGCGGTGCCGCCCCCTGCCGGAGCAGGGCGGTGCCGCCCCCTGCTGCCTGGCCGCAGCTACTGCAGCTCAGGTTCCTCATTGATTTATTATTATTGTTTATCGGAGCTACAGTTTTACTGGGTTTTTCTCTGTTTTTCCTGTGATTTTCTGCATTAAAATCACATTTTAATGCAGAAAATAAACATTTTGTCTTTACTCTGAAGCCTTCAGATTATTCCAGATTAAATCAGATTTTAATCTGTCAGAGTAAATAAATTATTAGAGAAACAACTGATGTTACCAACAGAGTTCAGCTTCTGGAATAAAAATAGACGTCAGCGTGTCTGTGTGTGTGTGCCTATGTATGTGTGTGTCTCTGTGTGTGTGTGTGTCTCTGTGTGTGTGTGTGTGTGTCTATGTGTGTGTGTGTGTGTGTGTGTGTCTATGTGTGTGTGTGTGTGTGTGTGTGTGAGGACAGTTGTCGTGCAGCAGGTGGTCGTTGGGGATTTATTTAGCAGCAGCAGAACCTCCCAGTCAGCTGTGAACTTCCCGTAGTTCGGACCGGAGCGGATCCAGACAGGAACTGGACCTGCCCAGCACCGTCAGAACCCGGTCGGGGTCTTCAGGAGGTTCTGGACGTTTCTCTGGGTCAGGTCATGGACGGACTCTGATCCGGAACCAGCTGCAGGTAAAGCAAACACAGAGGAGGTGACAGCGGGTCGGGTTCAGCGGGAACACGCGGAGGTTCTGGTTGGCCCAAACAAACAGCTGCTGAAAAACATCCAGAACTTTGATTTTATTCACTTAAACCATAAATATGTGATTATTAAGCAGCTGGACGGAGCATTTAATGTGTCTATAAATCCAAAATTTAGTCAAATTCAAGCTTTAAAAACTTGAAATTTATGTCAAATAAAAACAAAAACCCGAAGAAGCCTTGAAAGTTTTATACTTTTATTAAAATGAACAAATATTTGATAAAGCAGGAGGATCAGATTCAAGTATTTCTGTCTGCGAAGCAACTGGAGTTTAAATTGAACTCAGATTCACTCAGTTTAGCCGCTTTGGTTCCATTCAGACATAAAAGTTTATTTTAAAAGCAAAAAACTGAAGAAAAAACAGGAAAATTTAAACTCAAAACATTAAAATGAAAAGAAATGATAAAACTGATGAATCTGCGACAGCTTGATAGCTTTAGATATTAAAAAAACGAGTAGGAATTTTGCAATAATTCTGAGAATTTGAGAAATTTTCTATAACATTTTTTTCTGAGATGGAAAATTGGAAAATTTGCTGGGAAAAAATAAACATTTTGAGATTTATCTAAAATTAAAAGAAAAAAAAGTCAAGTTTTTCAAAATTTTGGAGATATCCTGGATTAAAGGTAACAAAGTGGTAAATCTGGAGTCGTTTGTCCTCGTCAGAATATAATTAATATATAATAATATAATATAAATCAAAAACTAACGAGTTCTGGAAGAAGTGTGCTGAAGCTGATTTTATGTTAAACTGGCTTGCCCTACTCTGGCTTTGCGTTTGATGGGTTATCCCAGTGGTTCCCAAAGTGTGGGGCGCGGCCCCTGGGGGGACGCAGTGCCATTGCGGGGGGATGCGGGAAGCAGGATGAATGAATGAACAAATTGCTTCACTGTAAAGATGGTTTGTAGTTTGTTTGGTTGCAACCTGAAATAAACTTCAGTGGAGCTTAAACACTAAATATGTGTAAAGGTTTATCTGTGGTTGAACGCTCCATTGGGAGACCCAGAAAATCTTTGGGAACCACTGGTTTAACCAATGGCAGCAGAGTGTTGCACTAAGCTCCGCCCCCTGCATGCAGCAGTTTAGTGGAATCGGTTTAAAGTCCACATCAAAACACACAGAGGCTCAGAGCCAGATGATTATGGAGCTACATTGGGGCCATAAAGTTTGTTCAAACAAAAAATGTTGAAATTGAAAAAAAAAAGAAAAAAGATTTGAAACTTAGAAAAAAATCTGAATCAGAAAAATAGTGAATCTGAAAAGTAGTTTCAGTTTTTTTTCCTCAGTCATCAGGTAATGACTATTGATGATGATACTCATCAGTCACTAGTAAATCAACTATGGGATGATTGATTCCATCCCATGATTTCACCTGCGTCTCCATGGAGACGGGAGCCAGAGGGACTTACAGCTGAATGTGTGACCTTCTGTGACCTCTCAGGCCGCTGCTTGCTGCCGATGGAGACACGGTTGCCATGGAAACGCTGCATCCACCTGACTCTGCTGCTGGTCCAGCTGCGTTTACCTGAAGGTACGAACTCAGAAACTCACTGGGAAAGTAAAGCCCCGCCCCCAAATGTAGAATAACTCCCCCAAAGTGGGCGGATCCAAGAGAGGGGCGTGGTTATAATTGGAGGTTGTTGGAAGGGGCGTGGCCAGGGAGAGAGAAAGGACTGCAGCCAACTTAATGATTACTTAGCAAAGATTCTCTCTGTAACGAATCCAATGACTTAAAAAAGAACCAGTGATGAATTTAACTATTTTTTATTTAAAAAACCAAATTGCAAAAAAATCTAGCAACTTTTTTTTTCAAAAAACCAACAACCAACAAATGTAGCAACTTTTTTCCAAAACGTAACTAGTGACAGTAAATCTGGTGTCTACATTAAAAAAGCGACGAGCGACACGTTTAACTATTTGTTCAAAAAGTTGACGACAACAAATCGAGCAACTTTATGCTAAAAAGGTGGGTAGTGGCAAATTAGCTTCTGTTTCTTTAAATAAAAGAGACGTGACGAATCAAATGTTTTTCTAAATAATAACTAGCATCTTTTTTTCAAGACTCAGTGAATTCATGCACCGTTTTGGTTTCTCTTCCACCAGACTGTCGGTCCGAATCTTGATTTATGAAAACTGTGGATTTATTTCCAGCATCTTTTTCAAAATAAAAGCCCAGATTAAAACCTGACTTTATGAGCCTCCTCTCCTCAGTGGGAGCTTCCTGTCGCATCCTGAGGTGTAACTCCGAGTTTGTTGCTGCGACCGTCCACCTGAGCGGCGGCGGCGGCGCGGCGCTCAGCAGCGACTCTGCGTACTGCAGCGCCCTGCGCTCCTACAGCCAGTGCACCAAGCGGACGGCGCGGCCGTGCCGCGGAGACCTGGCCTACCACTCGGCGGTGCAGGGCATCGAGGACCTGCTGATCCAGCACCGCTGCCCGCGGGCGGGGCCCACGGCCCGGCCTTGGCCCCGCCCACAGGGCGCCGTATCGGGGGACGCCTGCCTCTACGAGCGGAGCTTCATCCGCAGGGAGGGCCGCGCGCCAGAGTACCGGCACTGCAGCGTGTTCGGAGACCCGCACATCCGAACCTTCAGCGACGACTTCCACACCTGTGCTGTGCAGGGGGCGTGGCCTCTCATCGACAACGACTACCTGTATGTGCAGGTCACCAGCGCGCCAGCCAGTCACGGGATGCACCACACTGTCGTCACCAAGGTGGGTCAAAGGTCAGCGGACAGCTGTCACTTCCTGTGTCTCTGCTGGCATTTGATTGGCTGCTGCTCTGGTAGCTTAATACTTAGAATGGAGCCAAATCTGAAAACATTTAGCTTCAAACTAATTATTTAGTTTCTAACTAAACATTTGTCCTGGAGATAAAATATTAGCTCTGTTAAAACTGAGCTATCAGTTTAGCTTCCAATAAAGCAACATTTAGCTTAGTGGTCCTCAGACCAAAATCAGCTCCAGATAAACATTTCATTTAGTTGGAGTTAAATATTGAGCTAAATATTCTTGGCCTCAGATCACCATCATCTTTAAGAGCTGGCGGCAGTGCACCGACCAGCAGCTGTACCAGGCGGAGCTGGACGACGTTCCCGCCGCCTTCGCCGACGGCTCTCAGTGGAGCGGCGAGCGGCGAGGCCGCCGCGTCCTGACGGTGCGGACCGACAGTCCGGGCCGGCACGCCGAGATCCGGGCGGCGTACATCGGGACGTTGTTGGTGGTGCGGCAGAGCGGCCGCTCGCTCGGCCTGTCCGTCCGCTCGCCCCGCGGCGTCCTGGAGGCCTTCCACCCGGACCACGACCTGCAGCTGTGCGTGTGGGGCTGCCCCGCCTCCCACAGGGTGGACGCCCTGAGCCCGCCGCCGCAGGCCGCCAACGCCGCAGAGGCTCACTGCGCCGCGCTGCTTCCCACCCGGGACGTCTACTACCACGCATGCGTGTTCGACCTGACCGCCAGTGGAGACCTGAACTCCAGCGGAGCCGCGGTGAGCGCCCTGCAGGACGCCCTCAGCATGACCGGCAGCGGGCAGGGCGTCCACCTGCTGCCCGCCGCTGCTGCAGGACCAGCGGGACCGCAGCCGCTGCTGCTGCCGCTCAGCATGCTGGGAGTTCTGGGCGGGGCCTGGATCACCTGCTGCTAGTTTCATTCACTGGTCCTTTTAGGAGTATTTTTACAACTCTAGACTTTTGACTTTCATGTGAGCAATTTCATTAGAAGTATCGTTATGAAGTATCAATATAAAGTATCAATATGAAGTATCGATATAAATTATCAATATGAAGCATTGATATAAATTATCAATATAAAGTATTGATATAAAGTATCAATATGAAGTATCGAAACTCTTAGTTGAGTTAAACTGGATCCTTCGTCACGCCACCGAATGAAGAACAAACTCATCTTCATGGGCACCTTTTGTAAAATTACACATCAAATTTATTTTCACCATGCTTAATCAGTTGTTATCAAAATAAACATTCAATTTAAAGCTAAATATTTAGCAGAGAATAAAACATTTAGTTGTTTTTTGGAAACAATATTTTGCTGTTTCCAAACAAAATATTTAATTTGATTGCTAAATATTTAGTTTTGAAAGTAAACTAAATATTTAGCTTGTGAATTAAATATTTAGTCTGGAATAATATGACTGATATATAACTTTAAAAAATGAACACCTGCATTTCTTTTGGCTCTAACAGACTAAAAATAAACCAAGCTTTTTAGTGTAACTTTGCAAACGGCGCCTCGTGTTTCAGCCAAACATCCATCAGAATCAGATTCTCACCTGCAGGTTTCATGTTTCATAGTTTTATGTTGAAAGAAACAGATTTGGAAAAAATGTTTTTCTGTCTTGAGTTTTGTTATTTTCTTGTTATTTATGTAAATTATTGTCAATCTGGTTTTTAAAATTTCTACATTTTCTCATCTTTATATTTTGGTTTGATTATGTGAGTTGTTCATATGAAATGATGTTTTTACGCTTTACGCTTGTTTCATCGTTTTGATGCAGCCGGAGTAAAAAAACATCCAGTTTTTCAGTTTTCATGGAGACTCAAACATCTCGACACTCCAGAGTTGAAAAAACTGCAAAATCACATTTTCTCTGAGCTGCTGCTGTTTGCAGGGTGTTTCATGAAACAAGACATTTCTGTCTCATCAGTGACTCAAACCTCAGCTGCTCTCCCTCCACTCCCCTCTGGTTCCGTGTTTGGAGTAAAAAGTGATGATCAGAAACGTCGGTTCAGGTTTGGTTCTGCAGAGGATCCAGTCGGACCTTCAGAGCGGCAGAACATGAAGGAAACAGCTTAAAATGGTTGTTTTTTTAAAGCACATTTCAGCAACAAGCTGAAGAAAAACAAAAAAAGAATTTATGTTGACTTGGCAAAACAAAGGAACTTGATTAAACGTTGAAAACAGACTAAAGTTATTGATTGATTTATTATTTATCAGAGGCAGCTCTAAGCTAACTAGTTTTTGAACGTTGATTTGAAGGTTTTCTCCTTTTCAGACATTAAATCCATTTTGTTTTGCACTGGAGCCTTGAGGATCAGTAAAGTCCAGCTCCTTTATTCTCTGTTACTGTTTTTAATCTCCACTTTTCAGTCTTTGCTGCAGATTTGCTCAACAAATTTACTGCTAACCAGTTTCATGAATCCATTTTTTTTCTCTCAGCGATTTTTTTACTCCAAGTTAAATGTTGCCAAAGTTACAAATGAAAAATATTTGGTTTTTGGTTATATTAACCCTCACATTATATTGATATGACGTCCAGGCTGCTTTGCTAGCAGTAGCATTCTGCTAATGTTAGCACGTGTGCTAACTTTTACCTCCTTGATGTCATAGCCATGGTCTGCATGTTTTGAATATCACTATTACATAAACTGCTTAACGTTGTGTTTGCCATTTTTATTGTGTTGAACACGTGATTCAAATGGATTCAGTGACGTCATTAGCATTAGCAGACTAGCATTAGTCTGCTAATGCTAATGCTAGTCTCTGACTCTAACATCTTTGAATCAAGCTGTGCTGCATAATCTCATCCATCTGATGAACCAGAACAAAACGTATCTCTGCTTTTGCATTGATTGTATTTATGGAATGATTCTTCCTGCTAGTCAGAATGTGAATGCAGATATTATCAGTCAGAATCTAGAAAATGAAGCTGTTGAGTTAAAACTAGAAATCTGTGATGTAGTTACAGACGAAACTGATTTCTCCTTAAAACTGCCTGACATGGATACATGTCCACTTTGAAAGACTCAACGTTTCAGCAGTTCTGCAGTTTTCTGGATGTTCTGGTTCCGGGGATGAAGAACCAGACCAAAAAGTATTTTTTTATTTGTATTGATTGTATCTATTTATGATTAAGTTTATTTTAACCTTGTTTTGTGGAAGCATTCGATCATCAGCTCACGAAGCAAGACATATTTCCCACAGCGGAAGTGGTGGGAGTGAATTCATCATAAAAACTCAGAGGAATTTCTGAATGTTTTTCGAAAGAAAAACTTTCATCACATCGACCGACTTCCAGGCCCAGAAGTGTCCAAAGCCCCACCTGCAGAGACCTGCCGCCACCCACCTGCCGAGGAAACCAGACCTGGCAGACGTTTACGGTAACGAACCGCAAGAAAGCTCCAGGTAAATTCAAGCTGAGTCATCAAAATGAGAAGAAATGAATTACTAATCTGGCCATTATTGATGTCTTTGTGTTCATTTATCAGAGGATCTGACTGTCAATACTGACTAATGCTTAATGCAGTTCATCATTACAACAAGTCAGCAGTTCTGGAGAATGTGTGTGTGTCTGTGTGTGTGTGTGTGTGTGTGTGTGTCTGTGTGTGTAGGTGTGTGTGTGTGTCTGTGTGTGTAGGTGTGTGTGTGTGTGTGTGTCTGTGTCAGTGTGTGTGGTGTGTGTGTGTCTGTGTGTGTGGTGTGTGTGTGTGAGCGTGTGTGTGTGTGTGTGTGTGTGTGTGTTGTGTGTGTGTGTGTGTGTGTGTGTGTGTGTGTGTGTGTGTGTGTGTGTACCACGGACCACCTCTGCTGCAGAGCTGCATGTTTATAAACCAGCCAAAGCAGCAAAATGAAATAATAATAATAATAATAATAATAATAATAATAATAATAATAATAATAATAATAATAATAATAATAATAATAATAATAATAATAATAATAATAATAATTAATAATAATAATAATAATAATTACATGTGATTCCATTCACTGCCCAGATTAAACTACAAACATGAATTTGCTTGATGACAAAAATTCCTCTTTTTTCAGCCAAACCTAAAGAGTTTTTTCACGTCACACGAGTCACATGATCACAGCCGGATGTTGCTGCTGGCGAAAACCACGAAGAAGACACAGGAAGTGGTGGGAGGATGGTGTCAGAAGGAGTTCAGGCCTCAGCTCTGCTGTAAAATGGCCGACTGCAGTTTCCCCAAAACGCCGGGAGAGAATAAAGTTATCAAGTTTACTTAGTATTGATTAAGAACCAAGTAAGAGAAGTTCAGTTTTATTTCAATTTAATTTAAGAAAGTTAAGGGTGAACTAATGTTTTATTTCAACAAGAGATGAAAGTGGAAGCAGATGGAGCTGGGAGTCTCTGCACAGTGAACCTGAACACCAGGTTCATGAAAAATAGAACCAATGATAAACAGTGAGGGCCCCAGGACAGAGCCCTGGGGAACACCTGAGGGAACGGCACAGGATGACAGGCGAATGATTTTCACTGAACAGCCTGAGTTCAGCCTGACAGGAACCAGTGAAACCAGTTCAGAGGTGAATTCAAATGATGAGAGACTGTATGAGAGGCCAGTCGGATCCAGCAGGAGTTTGGATAACAAACCAGAATCAGCCGATTAAGAAGTGCTGATTCGGTTCTGTGGATGGAAACCAGATTGGATTTGGTCCTTTAAAAGAATGAAGTTGGGCAGCAACTTTTCTTTCAAGAAGTTTAGAAACAAATGGAAGATTTGAGGTGGGATGAAAGTTATGGAGGTTTTTTATCGGGATCTGAACGAGGTTTAGCAGCAGCAGCGGTAAGCGATGGATGTATGATGTCAGTGATGATGTCAGCGATGATGTCAGCGATGACAGAGAGGAGAGGGAGCTTTAAATCTGAATGACAGGCTGAAGATTTGATGTTTGAACTGATGTGGAGGAGAGACGACTGGAACTGATGAGAAATGATCAGAACAATCAGAAACCAGGATCAGAATCTGGTGTTTGGTGACAGAAAAAGACTTTAAGTGACCAGCTAACCAACGACTGGCTAATCCACCAATATGTCAGGCTAAGCTAGTTAGCAAGAACACAAATAAAGCCAATTCTTTCATTTCTGTTTGGACGTTTTGCTCCCTGCTGCTTTTCAAACATTTACATTTTTAATGCCTCAAAAAGAGCAAAAAGTTGATGATGCAACGTTTTCTCACACAGATTCTCTTTCGCTTCCCAAAGTATTCTAGTCTGGTCCAAGTTCATTTGTTGTTTATATTTGGACACATTTTTTGTATTTTTTACATTTTCAGATATTATTTGACTTCTGCATTATTTATGTTTGTAAAGGCAGCAGATTGTCCATCAGTTTTATCTTCATTAATTTTGCACCAGTGATTTTCTACGTATCTATTTATATAGTTAGCAAAGCATCAACCAGCTACAGGTCACAGGTCAAAGGTCACAGGGCAAAGGTCACAGGTCAATGGCATCTGATACAAAGGCAATAAAAGTGAAACTAGATTTGGTTTCTAAACAGAAGTGAAGCGCCGGGTTCTGGTTCTGGTTCTGGTTCTGGTTCTGGTCCTAGTTCTGGTCCTGGTCCTGGTTCTGGTCCTGGTTCTGGTCCTGGTCCTGGTTCTGGTTCTGGTTCTTTTCCTGGTCCTGGTTCTGGTCCTGGTCCTGGTCCTGGTTCTGGTTCTGGTTCTGGTTCTGGTTCTGCAGCAGGTCTCGTCTCGTCCAGGCCGCCGGCTCCCAGCAGGACAAGTTTCGACACACGGAGCGTCATGATCGGAATCTCGCCGCCTTCCTGGGAACGTGACGCAGTAGCAGCGGCGGCAGCAGCAGCAGCGGCAGCAGCAGCGGCAGCAGCAGCAGCAGCAGCAGCAGCAGCGGCAGCAGCAGCAGCGCGGCAGCAGCAGCAGCAGCAGCAGCAGCGGCAGCAGCAGCAGCAGCGCGGCGGCAGCACAGCAGCAGCGGCAGCAGCAGCAGCAGCGGCGGCAGCAGCAGCACCTCTGCTGGAGGAAACAGTGAAACTGAGCCAATTGGCTGCAGGACTGTCGGGTTCTAGAGGTCCAGATCAATAAAAGCAGGCAGGAAGAGCCCACTGACAAATGAGTCAGAGTTCAGCAGAACCAGACCGGGACACCGTGAATCATTCTCCATCAAATCAGAGCAGAGACCAAACATTGAAATTCATGTTAGATTCAAATCTAAAGCTGGGCGTGTCCTGCCCCAGGTGGAGTTCAGGAATCTGGGATCTGGTCCACGAATGAGGGAAGGAGGGAGATCGACCGGCGTCTGCAGCAGCGAAGCGTCTGCAGCAGCGAAGCGTCTGCAGCAGTGAAGCGGCGCCGGACCGGTCCGTCCCGGTGAAGAGAGCTGAGCCAGAAAGCAAAGCGTCGATGTATCAGTCGATCTACGTTCCTACCATCACCATGAGCTTTGGGTCCCGGCAGAGAGAACCAGGTCATGGATCCGAGCGGCCCAGATGGGTTTCCTCTGTAGGGGGGCTGGGCTCCCTTCCAGAGAGGCTCAGAGTGGAGCTGCTGCTCCTCCACATGGAGAGAGAGGATCAGCTGAGGCTCCCGCTCAGGATGGAGGCTCCCTGTGAGGCGTTCAGGTCCCAGCAGAGGAGAGGAGGACCGGGACCCGTGGGAACGCCTGGGAACGCCGTGGGAACGCCCTGGGAATGCCGTGGGAACGCCGTGGGAACGCCCTGGGAACTCCCTGGGAACTCCCTGGGAACGCCGTGGGAACGCCCTGGGAACTCCCTGGGAACGCCGTGGGAACGCCCTGGAAGAGCTGGAACTAGAGGCTGGGACACAATGCTGACCCCGTGACCCGACCCAGACAAGATGGATGGATTCAAAATCCCTCCAGCTGCAGGTCAAAGGTCAGCATGCAGCCAAAGTACCCCGACCCTGAACTCCTGTAGCATCTTATCTGAGGATGTAAAACATCAACACTGCAAAAACACTAAAGATAAAAACAATTCTTGTTCAGGTTCTGAGTTCACCTGAAAAACAATAACTTGGCAACATGCAGTTTCATGGTGAATGAGGTCAAAGGTGATGTTCCAGCAGTAAAACAGTTTATTGCAGATGTTCTGGTTCTGCTCAGTTCCTCGGCGTCTGCTGACACGTTGGTCCCGGAGTGAGTCAGAGAAAGTGATGAGCGTTTCTGTGAAATGTGAAAAAGCAGGAAGGTGTGGATTCCTGCATCCCGTCATGTGAGGAAACATGCAGAAATATTCCCACTCTGATGTCAAAGCAGCTTCTGAGAAGATGGCAGGAGGCTTCCGAAGAACGGCCGCCATGATGGAGGATAAATACGGGCTGCTGCAGCTGCAGCATCCACAGCACCAGCAGCACGGGTCGGGATCAGAACCGGGACCGGGACCGGGACCAGAGCCAGAACCAGAACTACAGCCAGAACCAGAACTACAGCCAGAACCGGGACCAGAACCGGGACCAGGACCAGAACCCGGGATCAGAACCGGGACCAGAACCGGGACCAGAACCGGGACCAGAACCAGAACCAGAACCAGAACCCCGGAGCGACCGGATCCTCTCCGCTGCTTCAGCCAGTCAGTGTCTCGGCTTCATGTTCAGATTTCATCTGATTTTATTAGAAACTTTTTCTGATTAATATCAGATGAAAATAATGTTATTTTATGAGCTTAAAATGTTTTATTTTCTGAATTTTCAGGACGTTAAATTAGTTTCATTAATTTAATTTTTTTATTTGACAAAAAGTAGAAACATTTTGGGATCATGAATGAAATTCTAGATATATTTTAAATTATTCATCAGCATCTTCTTCTTTACTGTTTTTAATACTTTTAATGGGTTTATTTGTTTATTGGTGTTTGTAAACATTTAGTTTTTTGTTGAGTTATTTGTTTATGAATTATATTTTGGTGAAAAAAAAAATCAATTATTAGATTTAATTGAATTTAAATATCACAAGATTTGAACTTTACTTTCTAACAAGGAATTTAAAAACCTTATTTATGTTCCATAAAAAACAGCTTAAAAATGAAACTAAAAAATGTGACGGTTTTTGATACGACTGGCATGAACATGAAGGAGTTTTTATGAATGTTTATGACTGTTGTCATGAAGTGTCGTCCCGTAAATAATGACACTAAGGAAGCTTGTTATGAGAAGGTTTAGTGGAAGGAAAAAGTGTGGTAGGAAAGATGCACAAGCAGCAGGAAGTGATTTCAGAACTAACTGGACTTCCAGAACCTCAGCTGATCCCCTTCAGGCCCAGGAGGTCCAGCTTGGAGACGCTGCTCAGAGGATCATCTTTAGATTGAAAGAGTCGTTTATTACTGTAAGAAAATCATCATCATTCTTCAGAAGTGAAGAATTGGATTCCTGTGAATCAGTTTCCATAAAACTTGTTTCACTTTGGAGTCAAATGACAGAACAAAGTGATTTTCATGTTTCTGACTTACTGGATGGAAACGGATGGCGTCACGCTGCGGAGCCGTTTGTGTCATGCAGGCAGAAGCAGCCGATCGATGAGTCACTGCAGCGTCCGGCCCAGAAGAACCAGAACCATCTGCTCTGAATGTTCAGCTGCTTCCAGCCCGAAACACCACACTCAAAAAAATCACATTTTCATCGAGACCCGTGAAATAAACTCATGACTGTGAATTTTATGTTTAAACACAAAAATACATTAATGTAGCATATTTTAAATGATATTCAGGTAAAAAAAAAAGATTCGGGGTTTATTTATTTATTTATTTTATTTTAAGGTTAAAAAAAAAATCATTTTCAGACCTTTTGTTGTTTTCTGCAGATAATCAGAAAACTCTTTTCAGAAACATGAAACTAGAGAATATTTAGTTTATCATCTAAGAAGCTTCTCATTTCGGAGTTATTTACAGCATAAATAACAAACTAAACATGTTATAACAACATTCCTTTAAAAATATTCCTGAAGGCGCCGGACTGGTCACAGTTGGATTTAGTTTTTGAAAACTTGCTGCATAAATTTGTTTTCTTACTGAATCTGATGAAGC
Organism: Poeciliopsis gracilis; assembly: GCA_911649635.1. Lineage (NCBI taxonomy): Eukaryota > Metazoa > Chordata > Actinopteri > Cyprinodontiformes > Poeciliidae > Poeciliopsis > Poeciliopsis gracilis. Next base: position 549,316 of record CAJVRI010001204.1, on the reverse strand, counting down.
TGAAACTGCTGGAGGAAATTTATTTACTAATTTAGCTGACATTTAATCCAATAATCAATTAGCCAGATGAATCATTTCAGCTGTAATAATAACTGAGTTATAGTGGGTTCAGTTTCTTAGCAGCCAGCCTTGCCTCGCCTGCACAGTTTGGAGGTGTTTACGCAGCAGCTGACACGCCCTCTAACTAAGCCTGCTTCTCTTGCAGTGACCTGCCGTCTCGTTTGCTTCCTGTACCTGGGCTTGTGGGCGGAGCTTGCGATGGGCCGGGCGCTGCACACCAGCTGGACGCCAACAGTGACCCCTGACGTTCGAAGCCTCGCCGGGAGCCTGGAGGCGGAGCTGGAGAACTACAGCAGCTTGGTGAAGGAGTCGGTGAGGCTCCGCCTCTGGAAACATGGCGGCGGTTTTAATCTCACTTTGCTTCATTCTGTCTTGTTTTCCACAGAAACTCTTTAAAGGCCTGCCGTCCCAGGACTGTGAGGAGACGTCGCTCCCATGGAGCAAAGTAAGCTGGAAACAGTGGCTGGACTCAGGACTGCGTCTCAAATCCATGTGTCTGTTATCGTAAGGCAGGACGTGATTCCTCTATTGGCTGCAGAGCGAAAACTGATCAGCTATGAAGATGAAATTACAATTATTGGGATTCCCTTTGTGTCACAAACAACCAGACGTCCATTTAGTCACACGCAAACTATCTGCTTCTTCGAGTTCTTGCCACCCTGATGGTCCCTGCTGGTCCTGCTGGTCCTGCTGGTCCTGCTGGTCCTGATGGTCCTGCTGGTCCCTGCTGGTCCTGCTGGTCCTGCTGGTCCTGCTGGTCCTGCTGGTCCTGCTGGTCCTGATGGTCCTGCTGGTCCTGCTGGTCCTGCTGGTCCTGCTGGTCCTGCTGGTCCCCTGCTGGTCCTGCTGGTCCTGCTGGTCCTGCTGGTCCCTGCTGGTCCTGCTGGTCCCTGCTGGTCCTGATGGTCCCTGCTGGTCCTGCTGGTCCTGCTGGTCCTGCTGGTCCTGATGGTCCCTGCTGGTCCTGCTGGTCCTGCTGGTCCCTGCTGGTCCTGATGGTCCCTGCTGGTCCTGCTGGTCCTGCTGGTCCTGATGGTCTTGCTGGTCCTGCTGGTCCTGCTGGTCCTGATGGTCCTGCTGGTCCCTGCTGGTCCTGCTGGTCCCTGCTGGTCCTGATGGTCCTGATGGTCCTGCTGGTCCTGATGGTCCTGCTGGTCCTGCTGGTCCTGCTGGTCCTGCTGGTCCTGATGGTCCCTGCTGGTCCTGCTGGTCCTGCTGGTCCTGCTGGTCCTGCTGGTCCCTGCTGGTCCTGCTGGTCCTGCTGGTCCTGCTGGTCCTGATGGTCCTGCTGGTCCTGATGGTCCTGCTGGTCCTGCTGGTCCTGCTGGTCCTGCTGGTCCCTGCTGGTCCTGCTGGTCCCTGCTGGTCCTGATGGTCCCTGCTGGTCCTGCTGGTCCTGCTGGTCCTGCTGGTCCTGCTGGTCCTGCTGGTCCTGCTGGTCCTGCTGGTCCTGCTGGTCCCTGCTGGTCCTGCTGGTCCTGATGGTCCTGCTGGTCCTGCTGGTCCCTGCTGGTCCTGCTGGTCCTGCTGGTCCACCACTAGTTTTGAGTCGTTCAGGTTTTCTATGAATTTTCTCATAAAATGTCTTCCTTGCAGTCGGCCGACAGACTCTGTCAGAAGCAAACCTGCCCAGTGGAAATCCTGCGTTACGTCGACGAAAACAAACGGAACAAAACGGAAACTTTGGCGAAACACATGATGACGTTCAACAAGGAGCTGCTGCAACACCTGGTGAGTTTCTGATTGGAGGAGAAACGATGAGAAAGGATCAGACTGGAAATGGAGGAAGGATCAGGTGTTTTTTCACAGATTTTGTAAGAAAGCAGACATTTGATCGATTGACTGATTGATGGATTGATTGATTGATTGACTGATTGATGGATTGATTGATTGATTGACTGATTGATGGATTGATTGATCGATTGACTGATTGATGGATTAATTGATTGATTGATTGATTGATCGATTGACTGATTGATGGATTGATTGATTGATTGATTGATTGACTGATTGATGGATTGATTGATTGATCGATTGACTGATTGATGGATTGATTGATTGATTGACTGATTGATGGATTGATTGATCGATTGACTGATTGATGGATTGCAGAACGTGGACCCCTGTCCCACCAGCAGTCCTGCCCCGGCTCTGGGCCGCCTGGACTCCTCGGTCCTGATGAAGCTCCTGCAGTGCGTCGCCTGCTGGCTGCAGCAGGTGAAGTCGGTGGCGGAGCAGAAACCCGGATCTGCTCTGTGAACGCAGAGGTCACTTCACTCCTCAGTTTTTTAGGGCATCACACAGAGAGGTTTGTAAAAACGACCAGAGGCACTGCTGCAAATGAAACACAGTTTAATGAGCTCACAAAGCCCACAGGCATAAACTGTTTATTGTACTGAACAAAAACTAAAACCAGAAGTCTGTGCTGGCCCTGGAAACCTTACAGCTGGAAACCAGTTAAAACCCAATTGACGGCGCTTTGTTCGTCTCTCTAGAAGTTTGTTACCTGCAACAATCAGTGGAGGAATCAGGAATAATTCTAACACTTCATGTTCAACGTTCCTCTGGATGAATCAGCAATCTACCTGTGTTAAATGCAAATACTGGTTACCCGTCTCCCTAATACACCAGCTGCCTCCAACACAGCGTCTTCCTTATATGGGCAAGAGGAAGAGCGCGCAGCACCAACTTCCGGGTCAAGATGCTCCGGCTGCATCAGGATAATTTATTGGCTCCTCAGGATCCTTCAGGTCAGCTGGTCTGATCCAAACAAATCCTGTAGATTCACTCAGATCTGAGTTTTAATTTAAATGATCAGACTGTCAACAGCTGGAGAGGCAGAGCGCCCCCTCCTGGCCCAGTGGCAGAAGGCTCTGAGAAATGGATGGACATGTCTCGTTTTCTGTTTGCACTCATGAAAAGAAGCTTGAATTAATGTTTATTCCGCTTCTGGATTATCCAGCTTTATTACTTTAGGGAGTCACATTTTCCCTTCTTTCCTTAATCTATTAAACTTTTTTATTTTAAAACTGTCTTTAAGTGTTGAGATTTTCTGCCCTGCCTCTGTGGGGCGCTGTTGAGTATGGAGTAATCATTTGTGTACTTTTGTAACTTTTCTACAAGATGGCTGAAAATGTTTTTCTATTTATTGAATAAAAATATTAAGAAGAACAAGAGTCACATTTCATCCCAACAGGCTGATTTTCAGCTTCTGGTTCTGCTGCTTCTTCCTGGATACAGAAACACTTTTTAAATAACTAATTTGATCAATTTGCCTTTAATTATAAGCTACTAATTAACAGTAATGGTCGATATAAAGACCGTCTTCATGTTACTGGTTTCTCAGAATAATGATCAACAATAAGTTAAGAATGTAGGAAACAGATAAATATCAATATGTGACACTTTATTTCTACAATATGGTCAAATATGAAACATATTTTCATCTCATCATTCAAATCGTTCAGTGAACAAACATGGCCGACGATGACGAGGCGATAATTTGGTTGATGGTTATAAATGGAGATAAAACCAGCAAAGTTTCTGATTTATTCAGCTTCATTAACCAAAAACTGATTTTCTCTTAAAACTCTTCAAGCAGCCAGAAAATAGTTAATATATCACTGTTTAGTAATGCTGATTAGCCTCCTGGTAACCATGGTAACCCTGGTTCTGGTTGAAGTTAAGTGGCTCCTGGAAGCCCTGGTTCTGGAAGCCCTGGTTCTGGACCTGGAAGCCCTGGTTCTGGTCCTGGTTTCTGGTACGGTCATATGTCATGCTGTTTGCATTTCCACCAGCCATGTACCCCTGGTTCTGGTTCTGGTTCTGGTTGTACTGGTCAGCCATGTTGTTGGCGTCTCCAGCTGTCATGTAGTCTGGTTCTGCAGCGCCTCCATCCGGGTCTATGAAGGCCTGGTTCTGCTCTCCGCCATCCGGGTCGGGCTCGGAACCGGAGTCTGAGTCGGTGTCGTCTTCACCAACGAGCTGCTTGTTTTTCTTCAAAGCGTCTTTTTCTCCAAACATGCGGAACAGAGACCCAGCGACGAAAAGGTCAATGACCTGCAGAGCAAAGGGCCGTTAGCACCCCCTTCAGGCAGCCACAGTAATTACAACTGAAATGCAGAAATCCGTTCTTAAAACCTTAATGGCTGAAATTAATTTGAATAAATCAATTAAAATAAATTAATTAAATTGTACAAAAATGTGATTTTTTGTAATTATGACTTTAAGACTTTTTCATGATGGAAATGGGTTTCCATCCCGTTTCATGATGAATATTATATTACCGTATATACTTATGTTAATCAGTATTCATAGTTTAATATTATGTATTGCATAATGAATTGTAGGTATTTCTACAAACATACCTACATTTTGCTCATTTCCATTGCTTACTTGTGTCACTAAAAGCTTTAAACCTCAAATTAGAAATGAACTTTATAATTTTGATCATCTGTTCTCTATTTTGATGTATGATAAGTAGAAGACATTTCTCAGCCTAAATGTATATTTTACTACTGAATCTAGTTAAAGGTTAAGATTATTTACTGAATTAATTGGCTGCTGCATGTTTCCTCTTTAATAAACCAGGTGTAGTTCACACTCCGACCACTAGATGGTATCTAATCACTGATAATAGCAGTCTTTGAATGAGAGGAAAAGACTGCTATTATTGCCAACATTTGTAGTTTTTATGCCCAGTGAAAGAGGAATGAATGGAGGTTAAACCTTTCAGATTATTCTCTGACCTGGATTAAAATGAGGAATGCAGCCATGGCAACCATGGTTATGACGTTCTCCTGCAGCCATTGGTCGATCTTCTGACTGCAGCTCTGCGACATTAAACACATCATTTCAATGAACCAACTCATTATCAGGTGGGGATTCTCAGAGTCGACGCGTTGCACGTTGTTTACGTCATTAGCACAACATTGAGGGCAAAAAGCCGATTCTTTTGCCTCCCATCCGTATCGGCAGTAGAACCTTATCTGGATTATTGATGGGAGCCACAGAAAAGGGAGAGAAGCACAGAAACCGCTGAAGAATAACTCGAAACCAATCCTACTCTTTCTTCTCGCTCACTGTGTCCGCTACTCTTCACGCAGACTCGTTGCCATGGCAACTGACTGACAACAACGCCACTATGTGTCAGGATTCAAAATCAAACACATTTCCCACACAAGGAGCAGAACATTCAGTTGCAGTTTTATGTTTTTATGTTTGATGTTTATTTTGTGATTATTAAGTGATCGTTGTGCTAGATTAGCTACTGCTGCTATTAGCTAAGCTAGCACAGCAGTAGAGTTGGTGTGAAGGATGTTTTTTTCATCTGAATCGAATCACCAAATTCCACAGCACATCTATGTGTTACAGTTGTCAAAGTCAAGCTAGCATAGCTGACCTACTTCTCTCTCTCTTGCTATTTATCTTAATTAAAACTTTCCTTAATCTTAATTGAAACTGCGTCTCCTTTGTTATCAGACGTTAGCGGCATTTTGCCCTGCAGACGGGAGCTGCAGGGCAAACACATGACGTCACGCTGCAACACGTCCAGATTTCTGATGTTAGTTTTAGTCAGGTGTACCGTACCTCATTGAAAAAACCAGTTCCTGTTCCAGGCATCGTTACATTGGTGCTATTGGTTTCCAAGCACCAGGACGAGTTTTTGCTCGGCTGAAAGGAGCGGAAACAGGAGCACGGCAGCACGATCTGGCTTGTCAGGTTCAGAGTTTGAATGAAGGAGTTCTGGAGCCAGTCATCCGGTTCATTTATTCCACAGCAATTAGTCTGTGAGCCAGAATAAAGACAAATATTAACCAGGCGTCTTTTACTTTAGCTAGGACAGAAGTGATGTTGGAGAAACTCACAAAATGCTGAACGTTATCCATGATTCTGTCGGTCCTGCTGCCGTTTCCATACTCATGTATGATGTCATTCACGGTTTTAGTCAGACTGTCTTCGATCTGGTGAGGGAAAACAACGGTAAGCTACGATCTTTGACAAAGACTGAATTAAACACAATCACACACGAAAACAGACTGAAACATTCACACATGCATTCAATCCACACCAGACTTCAACTGAACCGATGAACCGTTGCCTGCTCTGTGGTCAGAGTTCAATAATTCATTCACACCTCCACAAACGAACTGGACTATCTCGGCAGATGTACTGGAGTTGGATTACAATGGATTAAACAGCGCTGATATGAACGCAGCCTAAGCAGCCCAACAATATTGACATTTACATTCTTGTCTTTCGAGTGAAACAAACTGATTATGGTTAGAACATTTTTCCTTTTCTGTTCACTGGTCACTATTTTCACCAGGATCACTGTTAGATTTTCTGTCCAATGATTTCTGTGCACAGCAGAGTAAATCCACAACACACTTTGAAATCCCAGGATGGGGTGCTGGTCTGCTAGGTCTCCTCATGACTTCCTCCTGATCTCAGGGTTAGACTTTTGTTAGCTGTTCTAACATCCGAGCCTCGGGTTTGCTTAGCTGCTTCATGCAGCTTCAGCAGTTTTCAGCTGTTCTGATGGACTCCAGCTACAGACATGGAAGGGAAATGACAATGACCTTTGACCCTAGAAACTCTTTAAATGATCTCCCTCTAGGTGGACGAGAGTCAAAGCAACAGATCTCTTCTGGTAAGAAGTAAAAGGCGATTTAACACACATTATGTGTTTTGCAGCCACTTAGAGCCATTTTATGGCACAACCAAGTAACTTTTTTACCTTCAGTTATGAAAATGCTAAATAAATCAAAGATGACTTAAAAGAAATAATTACTTCCTGATTTAATTGGGTCTCTGTCTCTTTAAAAACTCCTGCTCTATCTGAAGCTCAGACATGAAAGAGTTGAAGCAAAACTCCAGGTATATTTTTGATGAGGGAAAAACATGAAAACATTTTGGGAAACAAAAAGAGTGGATTTTACGTGGCTGAGCCGCTGTGAAGAGGACTGACCTGGTTTCTGTACAGCAGCAGCAGGGTGATGACGAACAGCTGACCCAGGACCAGAGCGATGAGGAAGCAGAAGTACTGAGGAGGAAGAGCGTTCAGAGTGTTGAGCAGGTAGCAGCTGTTTTCCCCACAGCAGGGAATCATGGGAAACTCACCGCCAGCAGCAGGAACCGTTTCTGCAGAGCCGCTCCAGTACACCCAGTCAGGCTGACCAGCGCCACCACTCCACCGATTATAAACAGACCCACTGCCACCACCTGCAGCTCCTCTGGACGCAAAGACACAGAAAACATGAAAAAATATAAAACCACAAAAAAATGAAAGACACAAAAAATACAAAAGACATGTAAAACACACAAAATATACAAATATAAAACAAAAACCCAAAACTGGGACGGACTCGGAGTGAAGCAGGTCTCATGTTCACTGAGCCACACTTAGGAAATAATTAAAAGACTGAGAATTAAGTTAAAATATGACTTTATTACCATATTATTTTGCTTCATGCTTTTAACATCATTCGCCTACATTTATAACTTTATTCTTATATTGTTTTGATTTATTCTTTTACAACTTTATTTTTGTGATATTTTGTAATTCTCAGGTCGGCCCTGAATCCACCATAGATTCTGTCACGTTGTTGTGATCTGCAGGATTTCTGAAGTTTCTGAAGCTTCAGCATCAGGCCCAGTTTTGTTGTGGACCGGGATCGGGCAGAACCACCAGAATCCAAACTGTTTGACTGAAACTATTGCAAATCTAGCAGAATTTTTATTTTTATTCAATTCATTGTTTGGCAGAAAAAACAATCTGCCTTATTTCAAATGGCAACAATAAATAGATCTAGGTCATATTTATACCCAGAGAAACAGGAAGTGGTGGATTATTAAATAAAAGTTCCTACAAACTCTGATGCCGTCAGAAAAAAACTGTGAATTAAAATCTGCTTTATTTACATTTACCTTTCTGGAAATGTCAGTTTTCATCTTTTCCTCTGGGGAGATTTTTCTCACCCTGAATAAATGTTACGCTGTCCCTTTAAATAAAAGTATTTATTTTTATTTTGGTACCAGAGGAGAGGACCTTCAGGAAGCTTCCGGTGTCGAAGAGGATCCAGATTCCACAGCCCATAACGCTCAGACCCAGAACCTGCAGAGAAAGTCCAGACCTGCATCACGTTAATGTTGGTGAAACAAGTTCCAGGCGAGCGAAACATCAGAGCATCAGAAGCTGAGTCTGCAGGGGGGATGCTGGTCACGCTAACATGGAGCTAAAACTGGAGCTAAAACTGGAGCCATGCTGAACCAGAATGGAAGCTAAAGTGGGATTTATGCTAACATTAAATTTATGCTAAAACTGATGTTAGGTTATGCCAAAAAAACGTATCCTCAAACAAAAAATAAATTTCAAAAAAGAATTTGGCCACTAAAACAAAATGAAATTAATACTAAAATGAAATTAATGCTAAACTGAATTTATACCAAAACCAAATTTAGACGGATTGTATCCGTTACTATCCGCACATTTTGTTTTTCTGATTTTTGCATTTTATTGGCCCTTCTGGGCCACCATACTTCTAAACATCTGATCAGTTAAATCTCTTTCTTAACAAGTCATAAAATTATGCAAAAGTCTAAAACAATATAAGCTTCCAGCTCAGGTGAGTTGAAGCAAGAAGAAACGTCTGAAACCCGAGCATCCCTAAATCAATCAGTAATCAATCAGTTATTTTATTTCTACCACATCCTGGCACTTCCCTGGAAGGCCTCTGCACACACAGCCACTCAACCCCCATAAGAGGCAGCTGCATGTGTCATGATAAATTGTTTCCAGGAGCAGAGCCTTGGGGAACTCCTTTACAGAAAAGATTCAACATGATCATTTCCTGTTTCTTCAACGAGTCACTTCCTGTCACAACAAACAAAACAACAGGAACAGAAGGACTGAAAGCAAAGAAACTGGATCTGGAAACAGGAAATGTTCTTAAAAAAACATCGCAAGTTCATATTAAACTCTGCGGAACAAACCAAACATTGAGAAATATTTAAAAGGTGACAAACAAAACCAAATCTCCAGTCATGAAGAACCTGATTTAAATGGCTGAAAACGAGTTGATGCTGAAAATCCAGGAGAAACTCACCAGAAAGACGGAGTTTAAAACTGCGAAGCAGAACTTCAGCATCTCGATTTTCACATCCAGCTTCATCCTGACCAGCACCAGGTTGACGTTTTTCTGATGTTTTTCTGACGTTTTTCTGACGTTTTTCTGACGTTTTTCTGTCGTTTTCTGACAACAGATCCACAGCAACAGAGACGTTCTCCAACAAACCGCTTCGCTTCCCGTCCAAACCTTTGGGAACCAAGTCTGTGCTGAGATCAAAGGTCACTTCCTTATTACCTGTTAAACATCAAACCGCTCAGGTGGTTTCCATGGAAACGAACACCAGGTGTTTCCTCTGATCCTGCCTTAAATTCCTAAAAGAAAAACACAAATTTGCTACATTTCCCATCATCCCTTTTTATTTCAGTTTTCTGATCTGTTTTCCAACCTGAACCAGTTCATGAAGCTTTTATTGTTTAAATAAGTTCATGTTTTCAAAACGTTCTAGGTTTAGAGTTATATTTAAAGTAATTATTTCATGTGATTAATCCATCATAAGTTTAGAGTTAAATGAAACTCAAGAGCTCTTTATATTTTGAATCAACTCAGCGGCCAACAGGCGGCGCTGTTTCACTTTTTGCTTCTCATTCTCGTCATGAAAAAAATCATGATGCAGTAAAACTCCTAAAAGTATATTTAGTTTCAAAAAGTTATTCCCCAGAAAATGTGACTTTAATAAAACAACTTGACAAATCTCCTGTTTTTGTTCTTTTTCAGGTCTGATTCATAACTAAATATTTAATTCAGCGGCAAAATATTTAGGTTCAAAATAAACATTTGAAAATTGAATGCTTAATATTGAAAATAAATATTGCAGTACCTCTGAGGTACTGAAGGTTTAGTTAGCAACGTGTTTACTTTGGATATTTATTCTGTAATAGTTTATAAACTAAGCATTTAGCCTAAAATAGAAATATTTACCATGCCAACTAAATATTTAGCTGGTGAATTAGATATTTATAACTGTATCAATAAAAAATGAACACCCACATTTTCTCTGACAGGCTGCTGTTAATTTTTTACAGTGTAACTTTAGAAACAGCTGCCCTGCAGCACCCTCGCACCTCGCTTTGAGAACCTTCCATGCACTGAATTTCAAACGGAAACAATCAGCGCGAGCCGGACAGGAAGCCGCTGCAGATCCGACAGGTGACAGAAACCTGCGCCACGTCCATCAGGAGCAGCGGCAGCTTCACCGCTGCAACAGCCAATCAGCTTCACCGTTGGGACAGCCAATCAGCTTCACCGCTGCAACAGCCAATCAGCTTCACCGCTGCAACAGCCAATCAGCTTCACCGCTGCAACAGCCAATCAGCTTCACCGCTGCAACAGCCAATCAGCTTCACCGCTGCAACAGCCAATCAGTTTTCACCGCTGCAACAGCCAATCAGCTTCACCGCTGCAACAGCCAATCGGAGTCCAGTTCTCTGCTCGGTTCTGGTTCTGATTTCAGGTCTGATTCAGATGATCAGAGGCTGCAGATAATAAACCAGACATTCAAGCAACTTTACCTGAAGTCAACCAGCAGAGGGCGCTGTGATGGACACAGAGTCATCTTCATGTTGGCAATGAATTCAGAGAAACAGAAAGTTTGTTTCATCTAGAAGTTTTTAACATTTTTAACCCCAAAAGAGGAGAAAGTCTGGAGCCATAAATCCTCCTCTGGCCTCAGCAAAGAGTCTGCAGGCCAACAATCCATCAGGAAACCCCGATTCTTCCCTGGAGACATCACTGGGAACAATGGAGTTATAAATCTGTTTAACTGGGGAGGGCTGACTGAACAGAACCAGAACCAGAACCCAGAATGGTGCAGTCATTTCCAGTTCTTATCTGTTGGTTCTGCTTCATTGGAAATGAGCAGCAGTGGAACAGGAAGAGGATTCAGATGTAACAAAACGTTTATGTAGTTTATGAAGCATTTAGCTTTCCAACTGATTCACATCTGAACTAAACGATGTGAATCAGTTGGCCGATAAGTTACCAAGATATTTAGTTTAACCTTTAGTAGTTTGAAAACTAAGCATTTAGGCTAAAAACTAAAAAGTTACCTTGTCAGCCAAATATTTAGAAAGAAAGCTAAATATTTTGCTTCAAACAATATTTTTCTTTATAACTAAATACTTTTCTCAGAGGTATGTATTTAGTCAGGAAGCTAAATATTTAGTTTGAAGTTTAATATTCGGCATGCTAAGAAAAATAATTTCAAAATAAACATTTAAGGTCCTTTTGGTTGGTAGATACCATCAGTCCTCCAAACATCTGTATGCGTGTGTGTGTGTGTGTGTGTGTGTGTGTGTGTGTGTGTGTGTGTGTGTGTGTGTGTGTGTGTGTGTGTGTGTGTGTGTGTGTGTGTGTGTGTGTGTGTGTGTGTGTGTGAAGGTTCTGCTGGTCCGACCCAGAGACAGGTTTCATGTTGGGTTCTGTCCAGAACCAGATCCCTCTGACTGTAAAATGTTCTCTGGTGACTATAACTGCCTTAACACTGTAAAACCGAACAGCTCCTGCAGTTGAATCGTTTCGTTTTTCTCGTGTTTTAACTTTGAGTTAGCCAAAATTAAAGAAACAAACTGAACCAGAAAACAGCTGGAAGGAAAAACTGGATCTCATTTGATCTGATTTTCCATCTCACCTCTGCTGCTAATGCTAATGCTAACGCATTGAAAAAGGTTGTGGGTTCGGATCCCATCAGAACATTTCTGAGGGAAGTTTGAACGCTGTCCCTGTTCTCCAGACAGCTCCTCCACTTCCTGTGATGTCATCATCGTGTTCTGTGATGTCATCGTCGTGTTCTGTGATGTCATCATCATGTTCTGTGATGTCATCAGGGCTCTGTCTGCTCCTGTCCTAAAGGAGTTTTGTCCCGGTTCTGATCAGGTTCTGAACCAGCTCTCTCTCTCTGAGGCCACGCCCCCTCCCCCTCTCCCTCAGAGTCTCAGTCGGCTCCAGCGTCTCGTCCAGGATGAACGTCCCTCTCTCTCTCTCGATTGCCCTGATCCTGTTTTCCTGCTACGGTGAGTGACCTTTGACCTCTCCTCCTAACTGACCCCAAGTCAGTCCGCTGAATGACCAGGAAACAGTTTTTACTCTGTTTCACTTGCAGCGTTCTCATCTACAGAGCCTGAAGGAAGAAACGGATTTAGCACTGGGTCCTAAAGTATTTATGAAAGTATTTCCTATAGTACTGACTAAAATATTTACGCCCCTGATGATTTTTCTGCCTCAGTGCTTTTGAAGATAAATCAGGATTTAGACAAAGTGAAATTAAAGGGGCATTCTGCTGCTTCTCATTTCTGTTCCTGTTTTTGTGAGTTTTGTGGTTTTTGTGACTAAGATGAAAACAAACATTAGTTTTCATCCAGCGGAGGGAATCAGGAATCTGTGCTGTGTGACAGGCTCTCAGATCTGCAGAGACCTGAACGCTGCAGGTTGGCCGTCACACAGACTTTAGTTTGAAATGTTAATCCTGCTGATGAGGAAGGAAAGAAAAGCTGGGATTACCTGAGTTTATGCTAAAATCTGAGCTGCAGCAAGAATCAAGCAAACAACTCTTCATAAAACTGTTTATGTGGCAGATAAACGCTGCAGGATTAAAGACGTTTATGTCATTAGATGGCCTGTCAAGGAAACGCCTGGAGGTTAAAATTACACTGAAACTAAACAGGATTTAAAGACGTTCCTCTCTTCATGTTTGCTCTTAAGAACTTTATTAAAACAAGAAACGTCCCAAACAATAGAGGACATTAACAGTAAAAAGTAGTTAGTAATTTAATCTAATTAAGTATCTGATTAAAAAATTTAGCAAAAAAAATCTAAAGTAAATGTTGAAAATGTAAAAACTAAAATAAAAAAACAACATAAATTCATCAAAAATAACATAAAATAAATTTTAGGCAGAAGAAACTTTTTCAAACTTCTGACAGGTAAGTAACGTACCGAGTGGCGTTAGCTAAAAAGCTAGCTGTGCTAAACCTATAGCGCTAACCATAAACATTAGCCCTGCTAATGCTAAAGCAATATAACAACATGGTATTGTCAAAAGCTAATGCTAAAACACCAGATGAAAAATTAGCTCTGCTATTAGCAGATTAGCAGGTTAGCATACCGGTAGTTCTGGTGTTTACTGCACCTTTAATTTACCTCCAATCATTAAAACTGTCCTATAAACACATTTTGTTACTCAGACCGCTGGTTAATCCACCTCTGATTAAATCTGTTTTAGTTTCACGTTTTGAATTAAAATACTGAAATACCAGAACTTTTTGCAGTGATTTTGTGTTCTGAGCTGCTGCAGACGTCTCTGCAGTGTTTGGCTTCCTAACACGCTAAATCACTTCAGCTGGCAGAACAGGTTTTCATGAAGAGCCTTGAGTTATTGCCTCACTCTGCGGCTGAGCCGCTGATTGTGGGAATCTGTGTGAAACCACCAAACAAGTGAACCCAGAAACAAAACGGCAGAGAAGAAATGGATGCCAGGATGATTTACTGTGAGAAGGTCGCCAGTGATGTGGAGGAGTTTTCTTAATATGAGCCAAAAAAAGGATGTTTCCAATAGAGGAGCTGCAGGTTTAAACGTCTTCCAGTCGAGAAATCGACTGAAAGGACGAAATGCAGCCAGAAAAACGACCCCTGACCTCTGACCAACACATTTTTCTTCTTTCTGCTTCTGCTTTGTAGGGTTTCTGTAAAAAAAATCTTCAGTTTGGAAATTATTCTGAAAGCTGCAGTTTCTGTTTTAACAGAAAAATGTCTGGTCTCTGACTGAATCAGACGTTGTGCAACAGGAAGCAAATCCACAGGCCTCCTCAAGTCCACACAAAATAAAACATGTTGTTTCATTTATGACGTAAATAAAATGAAACCACAAACCATTAAAAATATTTTTTCTACATTTGTTAAACCATTTTTTAACTAAATGGTCCAACTAACTGGTATTATGTGACACTAAAGGAGGGAAAGCCGGCATTGATACCTTTTCTTTAAAAATGTATCTGGAGGAATTTGATTCCAGATTTTATTGTTTTTGTACAACAGAGGAAACAAAAATGTCAGTTTTATTGCTAAAATATGTGAATATGCAGCTCAACGTGTTATTAAATAAAAATACATATAAAATTTAAACTATAATGCAAATTAATGCAAAGAAAATTACTTTCATCAAACTTTTATCCTGTCTTTTTGTTGCTTTGTTGGTTGTAGCAAAATAATCTGCAGATATAAGTGATGTTTATCTGCTAAATATTTTTTCACATTAAAACAGAGAAATATTTCCAAAACTTAGAATGAAAAATGGATAATAAGAGTTTGCTCACCTTTATTCAGGTTTTCTTTCCTTTAATCTTCACATATAGATTTACATTCTGTTCAGATTGAAATATTTCCATGTTAAACATCGAAGATAAGCGTATTTAATAAAGTTAAATGTCTTTAGCAATGCTTAGCTTTTGTGCTGTTAGCCCATCTTCCCTCCAGGCATAAAATTTCTAATCTAGATGTCTTTTGTAATTTAGTGTTTGCAGATAATGAAGTGATTAATGGAGGGAATATGAGATCTCTGTTTCTGTGGCCTTCAGTCAGACTTTCTTTGTTTAGTTGTGAAATCTCCGCCGCTCTGTTTTCACTGGTTTCTCTCCAAACCGCCAACAAACCAGGAGGCGAAACCCTGAAACATGAGCGATCATGTTCATTGATTCAGAGCGAAGCAGACATGTTTCTGTTTTCATGTTTGAATCTGTCTGAGAAACATTAAAATAACTGTGGCTAAAACCAAACAGCACATGAAACCCTGCAGGTCACAGAAACATCTGACTCACCACAGGCTGCTGGGACGCAGAAATAAAATGCCTCATCCATCACATCCGCTTCAAACGATGAGAAACCAAAAGACTTCTCAGACGAGAAGTCTTCAACCAGCCGCCATGTTTCACTTTGTCCTCTGGGTCAGCAAAAAAGCACCAGACAATTTTTCCACTGCTTTACTGGAGGCCAGTCATTAAACTGGTCATTGGTCCAAACGGACTGGTGGTCGAGTTCTACTGGTTTCTGTCTCAGTTTGAGCCACAACTTTTGCATCAGTTGAAATGTAGAACCGCTGTGTGAAAAACCCGATCAGCTGCTGCTTGAATCAACAGCAAAAACCATCAGTGAGCGTTGCTATGGAAACAAGAGTTTAGTCAGTTTGCTCAAGCAGTGAAGGGTCATAAGGTCATCAGTGGTGAGGACTGCTAGCTAAAACATTAGCTGCGCTAACCCTAAACACCAAGTAAACATTAGCTGTGCTAACAGTAATTAGCAGAAGCTAACGCTAAAGTGCCAAATTAAATGATGTTGAAATCCACCATGTGTCAGCGAGACATCTGCTACGGACTCCATCGCCCTCTACAGGGTCAGATTGGTCATTGCAGACCTTCCTGAAGCGTCAGCGCTTCAGGAAGTGGATCTCTGGAACAAAACTTTCATCCTTTCAGTTTTGTAGTTGCTGAGTTTTGCTAACCTGCTGCAGTTTCAGCCTGGTCAGTTACTGTGGGACTGCAGAGATGCATTCTGGGTAAAGAATGAGCATCAGGTGGAAGAACATACAGACAGGAAATGAAACCACTGCATAGACACTCTTCACCAACTTCAAAATAAGAGCGTGAATATAAACTGAAAGTTTATATACAGCAAAGTGAATTTAAGCAAAGTGCTCTAAATGTTTTCAAAGTTTCCTAAAGTGATAAATAACAACAACAATAAAAACATAGTTCTCATGTGACATCACTTCCAGGAACTTTGTAACTGACTGACAGCCATCTTGGTTGGCAGTAGCTATGGCGTTGCTATGACAACAGTCACCAGAACCTCTTTATTCACACAAAGAATTTGTTTGTCCTTTGAGACGCTGAATGTATCCGAACAAAAACTCGTTCACTCTTCAGGTCAGAGGAAGTTTGTTCTCGTTGTCTGACACATTTTCCTTCTCCGTCTCAAACGGGTCGAACCCGACAGCAGCCATTTTGCTCATGTATAGTTCTAATTGGTTCATACATTTTTTGATTGTTTGCCTGGCAGCCATTGGTCCGCTCTGCTCTGCGCTGGCCTACCAAGATGGCGCGGGTCACTTCCTGTTCTGTCGGAACTCCGTGTTGGCGCCGCCCTGAGCGCGCTAGCGGATCAGCGTCCGTCTCTGTTCATCTAGAAACCATCTGATGCTGATCCCAGCGTCAGAACCGACCAGAAACCCAAAAGCTCCATCTAGACTCTACAGCTAGCAGGCTGGAGGTTAAAGGTCATGACAGGACAGATAGAAAAACTCTAGACCGAATAAAGAGAATGACGGTGTTGTGAAGCTTCCATGTTTTTCTCGGAAATGTTTTAAACTATTTGCTGATTGGATCTGAGTCCTGATAGAGACTTTGTGTGAACCGTCGCAGGATTCTCCTTAAATCCAGGTTTCCCTGGTTACCTTCCTGGACTTAACGTCTCATTTTGCTGCTCTGGACCGGTTCCTGTGATGTCAGGCCCAGGAAGCGGTCTGAGCGGCCCGGTCCGTCAGGCCCGGTCCGTCAGGCCCGGTCTGTTAAGCCTGAGGGAGATGAACTGCTGACACGGCGTTTATCAGTCAACCTGCGGCTCAGACCGACAAGCCCCGACATGTTCCTGCTGTCAGAAGCAGCTTCAGAGACAGAGCTGCTGGGAAAATGAGCTTTTCCCAGAAGCAGGACGATCTGAGTCCAGACGCCGGCCGGCCGACCGGTCACCCGACCCAAACGGGTTCTGGGTGAAGCTGCTTTCTGACCTGCAGAGGGACAAACATTTCAATCCCTTCCAGGTTGTTTCTGTTTTGTGTTGAGTAAGAAAATCTGTTACTTTCACTTTGAATCTTCAGATTCCTGCAGTTTGTTCTTGAAATGAGATTTTATTTCTCCATCATATCTTCTGTGTTCATCATTTGTTTCTCATCAGCTGCAGCACATTCTGCTGTTTAAACTGGTTTCCAGTAGGATTTGCCCTCCCAGCATTGCCGTCCTGTTGGTTTTGCTTCAGTTACTGTCAGGCCCGTTTGTCTGTCGCCAGGTATTTGCAGTTTGGATAGTTGGACTCCAGTTATTTGTTTTTCCTCTTAACTTGTTCAGATCTTTTTGTTTTTTCTTCTCCTGTCCTGTAAGTTGTTGTTCAGACCAACTTGCAGCAGAAAGAGGAGTCAGAGTAGAGCTTGTTTTGAGTCAGAGTAGAGCTTGTTTTGAGTCAGAGTAGAGCTTGTTTTGTTACGTAACGGCTCGTCTCGCCGCCCCAGGTCCGGACATGCTGGTGCCCATAGAAACCTCGCTGCTGCTGCAGGAGGCTGAACCGGACCTGCAGGCTCTGAACGGCTGAATCGGCTCATGAACTGTTGCTGCAGATCCGACTGCTGTGCTGAGGTCAGGCTACCTGGTGGCAACTGCAGGGTTCAAAACGCCTTGACTTGAATTATAAAACAGAAATAAAATGAATCTTTATATAACAAATACAGGAGAATTTTGCTTTTTGTCACACTTTAATGATTTTATATCATATAAACCTGAATCAACACCCAAAATATCCAAACCTGGATGAACAAGTAAAGATAATTATTAACCTGCTTGAGTCACAGGTGAACTGATGAGTTTGGTTTCTGCAGCCGATTCTTTGGGCCAGCAGATGGAGCCTGCGGCTCGGTTCCGTCCCGGTTCTGCTCTGATGGACGGCTGTTGGCTCTGGCTCAGCAGAAACGAGATGAAACGGAGAGAACCGTCCCACAGAACCAGCAGAACCTTCTGGGTTTGTTGCCACAGTGTCTGTTTGTGGGTTTCTTCCCAGCAGCAGGTCGTGAAACTGAATATTTTCACCGTGTTTTTCATACATTTTCTTTTATTGCTGCTCATCCGTGAGCTTTCCCGAGCTTAAAGACGAAAAGCAGGTTGGGATGTTCAAAGTGTGGCTCGGGGGCCATTTGTGGCCGTTGGGACTGTGTTGGTGGCCCCTGACTGCAACATACAAACTCCGTCCTGCTGTTGGCATTTTGTTGCTTTTAGCAAGACAAATTAAACTGCAACTTTGATCTTAAACAAAAAGTTTTATAGAAAGTATTTTTCTTCTAGTAACTTCTTTACATTTTAATTTTACATTGAGTGCAGGAATAAACTGAGCAAATACATTTTCCTATTTAACTTGGATGGTAGAATAAGTTTCTTTAAAATGAAAGTTATTAGGAAAAAGATTTTCTAAGTAATTGCATAAATATTTAAGAAATGTTCCTCCATTTATTAATACAGAAGAATTCCTCTTTGTTTTATTACAATGGTGCATCACAATAACGGAAAATGTTTTGTAAAAATGTGGATATTTTGAACTAATTAATTCTGTTTCCTGGCAGGAAATGTCGGCAGTGACGATGAAGACGAGATGATGCAATCCAGTCTCACTGAATCAACAACGTCTGACTACGACTACGACTACAACGCCACCTTTGAGTATTACTATGGTAACAGCAGCCGCGCCACAGCAGCTTCAGGTTTATTCATGTTTCATTTACTGACAGAAGAATCTGGGTTTTCTGTCCCGCCAGTGAATAGCACCGTCCCTCCAGTGAGGAGCAGCAACATCGACCCAAACCAGGTGAGGATCGGCTCTGCTGCTCTCCTTTATCGTTTTTATATCATTTATTATCATCCAATAACTTCCTCCAGTTTCAGCTGCAGTTGATACAGTCAAAGGAAATCTTTTACAACTTAAAGTCTGAATCTTAAATATTTAAGATTGATTTATTTATTAAATAGACTCTTATTCTGCTTCCGTTTTTTCTCACTTTTGATTCAGTAAGTAGAAAACATTTCAGATTTAGACGCAGAATGTTTCTGTAAAGTTTATTTGATGAAAAAAATGCAAAAACTGAAACAATGTTTCCCAATGAGATCAACAGCGACACCTGCTGGCTGCAACTTAACACTGCAGGCGCTGCTGATCCCATTGCTGATCCCCGTTTTTCTGATGACGATGACGATGATGATGATGATGATGATGATGATGATATCTCATCTGTTTCAACAGAGCAGCAGATCAATAACTGGCCGATCGCTGCTGATCAGCTCCCTGCTGCTGTCTCTGGCGGCTCTTCTCCACTAACAGCCATCGTTTCCATGGCGACGCTCACACTGCACTCAGTTTTATTGAGTAATAAATGATTTCACATGCAGGAGGAAACAGCTGGAACCGAACCTCAGTGGGACGTTTGGGTTGGGACTTAAAGTCTGATCAATGCTGATCATCCAGAGCGGAAGGATGTGATGGTTATCGGTTATTGATATGGGATCGTTGTTCAGCCATGATGCTGTTTTGAATCCAGGGTGATTGTGACACCAGGACAAACCTGCAGATAGAAAACGTTTTAGCCACATTGCAATAATAAAGTGAAAACGAGTGGAGCTCATCGTAACTTGGACCCAAATGAAATGTTTGTTTTTGAATTGAAATCTTTGTATATGGTGGGACTGATCTGGTTCTATCTGTCTTTTCTTATAAATGGGCTTCTTGTGTCTTCTGAGGTGTTGGTGTTTGAGAAATAAACTGGACTTTCTATTTCTATTCAATGTTTTAAGAGTATTGATGTCTAAAGTTTTATGTTAAAACCCAAGAACTTTCCCGATAAGTCAACCTGATTTATTCAATTTTAAGACTTTAAAGAAAAGCATCACATCATCTACATTGCACCTGTATCTTAGAAAAAACGTATTAGTATTTTAATCTTCTGTCTTTGTTGCAGAGAATCCCAACAGGACGAGAACTTGGTCTGGAGAATCAAAAATGGCTGAAAAACACAGAAACCTTCAGAAAGTCTCAAAAACACTTCAGGAAATGGCAGAAAGATAAATCTGAATCATTGGTTAAAAACAGAGAGATGGAGAGTAACTCATTACTTTTACTTGAGAAACAGTTTGGAGAAGAAAATGTACCTTGAGGAGTAGTTATACTGCACAATACTTTTATATTCACTTGAGTAACTTCAGTAAATGGTGAACAAACATGCTTCAGCCAAAATTCATTGGCTCCAGACACAAATGTACAGTTTATGTCAAAGTGAGACCTCTTGTTCATAAACAAGCTTTGCTGTTCTGTTGGTTTAGACATTTGAAGTGAAAAAGATGCAATAAACACGACATGTAGTTATTGAGCTAATAAACCATCCATCCATCATCCATCATCCATCATCCATCCATCCATCCATCCATCATCCATCCATCCATCATCCATCCATCCATCCATCATCCATCCATCCATCCATCATCCATCCATCCATCCCATCCATCATCCATCCATCATCCATCCATCTATCATCCATCCATCCATCCATCCATCCATCTATCTATCATCCATCATCCATCCATCATCCATCCATCATCCATCCATCCATCATCCATCCATCATCCATCCATCCATCCATCCATCATCCATCCATCCATCCATCCATCCATCCATCCATCCATCCATCCATCCATCCAATCTTATCTGGGGTCGGGTCACGGGGTCAGCATTCTGTCCCAGCCTCTAGTTCCAGCTCTTCCAGGGAATCCCACGGTGTTCCCACGGCGTTCCCAGGGCGTTCCCACGGCGTTCCCAGCGGGTCCCGGTCCTCCTCTCCTCTGCTGGGACCTGAACGCCTCACAGGGAGCCTCCATCCTGAGCGGGAGCCTCAGCTGATCCTCTCTCTCCATGTGGAGGAGCAGCAGCTCCACTCCTCAGCTGAGCCTCGCCCCAGCCCCCCTACAGAGGAAACCCATCTGGGCCGCTCGGATCCATGACCTGGTTCTCTCTGCCGGGACCCAAAGCTCATGATGATGGTAGGAACGTAGATCGACTGATAATTGAGAGACACTAATAGCTAATTTATCCTAATTCATCCTTTCTGGAGATAAATAAAATACTTCAAAAATAAAATCTGAAATGGATGGATGGATGAAAAATAAAATCTGGAAAAAGAAGTATTTCAAGAATAAAACTTTCTCAATAATAAAAAAGTTTTCTTGTAATTTAAAATGTGAATGAAATGGAATCTGCAGTTTTGCGGTTTGCTATTTTTTCTAATCCCATTTTTGTCATCAGATTTTTAAACGAATTGTTTATATGTGTAGTTACACGAAATTCATATGAAATGTGAATTTCACGGTTTATAGCCGCTGGTTTTGCTAGCTAAGGCGAGCTCGCCACTCACAACATGGCGGCGCAGGTCGCGCTGCGTGTGGGCGGAGCTAACAGGCGCAGGGAGGAGGACGCTTTGCTGTGGAGCAGAGAGTCGGACGCGCTGCGGTGCTCAAAGCTTCTCGCAGTTCATGACGCAGAGATGGATCCGGTTCTGAACCTGGAAGTACGGGTTCTGCTCCACAGAACAGGTACGAAGCGCCAACACGCAAAACAACATGGCGGCTTTTCTGCCACCCAGCAGAAACATCTCAGCTTCTTTCTGCTGCGACAAGTTGTAGCAGGTCAGGTCAGCCATGTTTTTACTCAGGTAAACACAACCAGATCTCGCGAGAATACCACAGAGTTCTGTTTTTATCCATCAGGTTTCAGGTTACCAGATGTTTCTGACTGCTGTAGAATTATATATAGAATATAGATCTGTCTGGATGATGTCTGGATACGCTGCTACAGTAGCAACTTTAGTTACAATGACTGATCTCATAGAAAATTCAGTGGAAGGAAAAAGTCACTTGCGTTTCAGCTGAGTTTGGATTAAAATGTACTTTAAATTTTAAATGATGCTCTGTATAATTACATCAAACAAATACACTTCAGTGTATCAAACTGCACTTAAAAAAGAGACGAAGACAAGAAGGAGGAGGAAACAGAAACTGAACCACAGAGAAACTCTGAAAGACGTCCAGGAATCCTGGAGAATCCTGGAGACCGACTGATGAAAAATATCAGATTTTTTCTCTGCAGACGTCCAACAGCAACATGTCTGCAGACAGGAGAAGGTTCTGCAACAGGAGGAGTCTGGTCTGGACCACGAGGAACCAGAACCTCTGGATATTAAAGAGGAGCAGGACGAGCAGAACCGGACTCCTACGGACCAACAGGGGAAACCAAACGAGTGTGAGTTTTGTGGGAAAATCCAGAAACAGAAATCTGTAGGACTTCAGGTCCAGAAGTTAAAATTTTAAATCCAAACAAATTTACACCAAAATCAATATTTGGTGTAAAAACCTTGATTGTAAAACCTTGATTTGTTTTGTGAATGTACTATTATGGCCCTTTTCCGTCTGTCCATTGGTCCATCCATCCACACCCTCATTCCACTGGGATCTGGAGGTTCTGATGCCTTTCCAGCTGTCAGTGGGCGGGAGGCGAGGTCACTCTGGACAGACTGGTCAGCCTGGACATGTGGTCACTCTGGACAGACTGGTCAGCCTGGACATGTGGTCACTCTGGACAGACTGGTTACTCTGGACAGACTGGTCACTCTGGACATGTGGTCAGTCCAGTATTCCCAAACTAAAATAGTGCAGTATGTTGGTACTTGGTGTCTCATTGGATTACAATAAACTCAATAATTCATTGCATTAATGCACGTTGCTTACAGGAATTGTAACAAAGTATTTAAAAAGGGACCAGTTAAAACATGAATCACCATCTGAAATGCTGAACCAGATTGTAGCAGCTCGTTTATATCTACCGTAGAACCATGCCAAACTTTTTTTGATAAAGATTTTTAAGGAATAAAGTAAAACTCCAACCAGTTTCATCAGGGGAGACGGGAAAAATATATAATGACAAGATAATTTATATTGCTATTTTCATCCTGTGGTTTGTATTATAAAGCATCTATTTTTCATTCTGAAGATTTTTTTCTTCAAATTCGCTGAATTTTCCCATGTTCCCATTCAAATGCTCGGAAGCATTTGTGACTCAGATTGTCTGCAGATTGTATGTGGGGAACCTGAAGGCTCAGAACTGGGACCAGTTTGATTTTATTTGTATAAAAATGACATAATCAAAGGGTTTAATGTATTAAAATTATTCTCTGGTGAAAATTTACAAGAACTTCTTTCCATAGTCGCTTCAGAAATCAGTAAATTAAAGAAATAGTTTGACAGCAATAAATTACCACTAAATTTGAACAAGAATAAACTTGTGGTTTTTGGAAACTGTTACAAAAACACTTAAGTTCCAGTTCAGACAGAAGGCGTAACTCTAGAAAGGGTTTATGGTAATAAGTTATGTAATAATAGATGAAACCTAATTAAACATTTACTACTACTTATTATTTATTCCTCATATGATTTTATTCTTCTATCTCCAAAATAAATAAATAAATAAATAAAATGCTACTCGCTATCTCAAGGCTAGCATAGATGACTATTCCTGTCATTTGCCAATGTCGGTCTATCATTATTCAGACAGTAGCTAGCTTCAGATTGGATGTGGCCTCCTGCTACAAGAAAGTAGCCACTGCTTGGTGCGCTGGTCTTAATTTTGGCCCTAATGCCATGCCATAGAACAAAGTCAAACGTGTGTAATTCCTGATTGAACCAGTTGGTGGCAGCTTTTCTCACACAACAAATGAAGTAGCTTCTCACTAAACTCGCTTTTCTTGGTTTGTCTCCAGGCCAACGGGGCGTTATCTTGGATACTCGGCTTATAAAACCAGAGAATATTTTCAGACTGGACCAGGACGAACCAGAACCTCCACAGATCAAAGAGGAAGAGATGAGTCCATGCCGCAGTCAGGCCGAAAACCAGCTTGAACTCAACCAGGAGACCAAGGCTTTTATTTTGACCTCTGCTAACGAGGAACAAGACCAAAGTGAGTCCAAACCAAACCGGAACCAGCTCAGAAGAACCAGCAGTGAAGCAGACACCTCACCCGTCTCAGAGAGTCGGAGAGACACAGAATCAGATCGGAAACCTTTGCAGTGTTCCCACTGCGGGAAAACATTTGTGTGTCGAGCCAAACTGACGGCTCACACACGAGTTCACACCGGAGAGAAGCCGTTTGTTTGTAAAATGTGTGGGAAAAAATTCAGAACCAACGATTGCTTAAAACGACATGTGCAAATCCACACAGGTGAGAAACTTTGGATTTGTGAAATCTGTGGGAAAAGATTCAGTCGGAGCTGCTACTTATCAGTTCACACCAGAACCCACACCGGAGAGAAACCGTACGACTGTGAGGCATGTGGGAAAAGTTTCCCCAGCAACTCTGCCTTGCGCAGTCACACCAGTGTCCACACGGCAGAGAGAACACATGCGTGTGAAGAATGTGGGAAAAGGTTCGGACGGAAGGGAACATTGGACAAACACAGGAGAACTCACACCGGAGAGAAACCGTATTTCTGTGAGACGTGTGGAAAACTCTTCAGAGACAACTACACGTTATCGCAGCACGTAAAAACCCATACAAGGTAATGGAGCGGAGCAGAGTTGCCATGGTGACCACGTGAGAAGTAGGCGTGTCATGAAAGTTTCAAACTCAACACTAATACCAAGAAATGAATCATTTTAAAAACATTCTTAGTTTATTACCCACAGCAAACACTGGTTTGTTTCTTTGCTTCTCTGTCACAGCTGGCTGGGCTGTCAGCTGATCAACGTCTCTGCCGTCAGTTCGTACTGCAGCAGAACGGAGCGTTGCTATGGACACGAAATCCAGACAAATATTTGTAAATCAGAATTTGTAATTAGATTTTGCAGAATTGTAGAATAAAATGTCTGAACATTTCACTAATTAGAACCCAGAGAAACTAATTAGCTTAGATCAACATTGTTAGAACAAGAATCCAGAGAAACTCCAACGACTTTATAAATCAGACTACTTATTCTTAAACAGGATTCTTCTTTTTTC
Organism: Poeciliopsis gracilis; assembly: GCA_911649635.1. Taxonomy (NCBI): domain Eukaryota; kingdom Metazoa; phylum Chordata; class Actinopteri; order Cyprinodontiformes; family Poeciliidae; genus Poeciliopsis; species Poeciliopsis gracilis. The sequence goes on along the minus strand of CAJVRI010001204.1, from coordinate 524,293 downwards.
TTCTTTTGCTCTTTCATTTGTTTTGTTGTATTTCCTTTTAATTCATGTGAAGCATTTTGAATTGCCTTGTTGCTGAATGTGCTTTATAAATAAAATGACCTTACATGAACTTGTTGGTGTGTAAAACCTAATTGATGGCCTCACTTCTGCTAATCTTCTAGCAGCACAGCTACGGTTTAGCTTAGCACTAATTGCTAACTTTAAAACTTTAATGTGCTTGGCTTCCCCTACAATACGTCCTGATAAATGTTAAAGTGCTAATTGATGTGGCTGTTTTGTAAACTTTCAGTTGAATAAAGTTTGAGGTCTGTTGAATTCTTCACGTAGTCAAACATTTATTTTGATTATTTTGAAGATTTTTACGCAGGATTTCCATTTCCTGTCAAGTTTTCACATTCCCCAAAAACCATTTTGGACGAGAAACATTCAGGAACAAAATGAGTGATGAACATAAATACAGTATCAAAGGGCTTGATAGAATATGTAATGTAAAAATTAAACTGGAGCTGGAGGGTTGTAGTGCCGAGGACAAATATTGTAAATATTTTCCGTAATAAAAATGTTAAGTTCTGCATCACTAAGGTCACATTTTCCAGTCCAAATCAAACAGCCTGATTAGTGAAATGCATTTTTTTTCCTGAAATCTTCTCCACCTGTGATGCTGTGCATTAAGTATTTGTTGGTGTGGTGCTGTAGCATTAGCTTCTGCTAACTATTGCGTTAGCATTGCGTCTTAGCGTTAGAGGAACTGAAGAGATGGCTCTGGGTGAATCCATTTCAGACGTCCAGCATTGAGTGATTTTCTGTTTCATATGAGCAATAAAAACCCAACAGAACCTTTCTGTTTTCAATCTGTTTATGATTATAAGGCCACTGTGGACTGTGCAGAAGTTGGAAAGGAGAACAGAAATGAACCGACACCAGAACCCAGTGATACTCGTCCCGTTCAGAATCTCTCCTCCAGCAGTAAAAGTCTCAGTCTTTCTGACCCAAACTGCCGTTTATGGATCAGAACCAGGCTGGAGTGTCTAAGGCCACTTCCCATCTACGTGATAACTCAGGCGTCTGACGCAACCTGGAGCTTCAAACTAACGTCAAATGATATGAAGAATAAAAACTTCTTCTTTGGTTTCTTCTGCCAAACTCAGAGGATAAGAAATGTTTTCACACAATCAGCCGTCAGAGTGAAGAAAATGCAGGAATTCATTGATCATCCGCAGGAAACGGGGAAGAACTGAAACTGAAGCAGAGAATCTGAAACTGAAGCAGAGAATCTGAAACTGAAGCAGTGACTCTGAAACTGAAGCAGTGACTCTGAAACTGAAGCAGAGAATCTGAAACTGAAGCAGTGACTCTGAAACTGAAGCAGTGACTCTGAAACTGAAGCAGAGAATCTGAAACAGGCCCGGTCAGCTTTCACAGACCCGACATAAATGAGCTGATCAGAAAACGCTCCAGCAGCTTCCTCCTCTAAACTCCCTCTACGCTCTAAGGTCTACATGAAGAGAAAAGACGTGATTCTAAGGCCTCATGGTTTATACAGCGGCGACAGCGCCTGACACACAAACTCACAGAGTCCAACCGGGTTCCTCCTCTCTGCAGCTCCAGACGACCGCAGGAGCCACAAGGGGGAGCTATCGCTTCATTCTACTAGAAATCACACTAACAGGATCATTTCACAGCAAGTTTCTCCCGGAGTTTGGCTGCAAATATTTGTGCTGCAGCAGCTTTCTGTGCTGCAGCGGGTTTGGGCGCAGGCGGGTGCAGGCCGGACTCCGTCCCGATGTTGACGGTGATGTTGGTGTAGAGAGGCAGGTAGTCCCTGGAGATGACCTCGTACTCCACCGTGTTCATGCCGTCCATCTTCCAGGTCTGACGCGTCTTCGCCAACATGTTGAACCTGAACAGAGGCAAAGTTAGAGTGACACAAACAGCAAAACATTTTCAATTAAAATGATTGAATAAACAGAGACAAGCTCACTGACAAAGACATCCTTCAGTTTCTTCTGTTTCAAGAATCTGTGATCATTCATTGAACTTCTTTAGAAATATGGATTGTGGACATTAATATTAGCATTAGCAATATGTTCAGCACTGAGATGCTATGTTAGCTTCTGGAGCTAACATAGCATGAATAGGCTGACTCCCTCTAGCACAACTTGAACAACAATATTTTTTCCGGGTCATTGATGAAGCAGAAATTAAGCAGCAGCTCTGTCCTCAGTTAGCTTGTCCGTCAGATTTATGGTTCTACCAGAAACAAAACATAAAAGTTCTGGCACTTGCATGTATTAAAACTAAACGCAAGTGTTAAAAATATATTTTTTAACTGTCAAAATCTATGTAACTGATTATTCAAAATTAACTTTAACATATATTTTATCTATTTCTGACTAAATTTTGTTTGACTAATTTGACTTTGTGTGGATAATAAGTATTAACATAAAATATGACAGAAACAACTCCAAAATACACTAGCAGAGGGGAGCCCAAAGTGGGGCCTGCAGGCCCGGCGGCGTCCTGCCGCAGGCCCGGGCGGCGTCCTGCCGCAGGCCCGGCGGAGTCCTGCCGCAGGCCCGGCGGAGTCCTGCCGCAGGCCCGGCGGCGTCCTGTCGCAGGCCCGGCGGCGTTCTCCTGCAGGCCCGGCGGAGTCCTGCCGCAGGCCCGGCGGCGTCCTGCTGCAGGTTTTAGTTCTCTCCCTGGTACCAACAACTTTTCAGCAGGTCAATGTTCTTCTTAGGCCTCTAATGAGCCTCATTGGATCCAGGTGAGAACTAAACCAGAGAGAGCTAAAACATGCAGGATGCCGGCCCTCCAGGAACCACTTTGGGCACCCCCAGCACTAGCAGTTAGCAGCTAAGCTAGCTTTGCAACTGGCCTGCTAAATGCTAACCAAACTTTTGTTTTTGTCTTAAAACATTGTCTACATAAAAAAATAAAAATCTTAAAAGAATCATAATTTGGTGGAAATGATCAACCTGTAAATAAAACTCTTTCCTGCTTGTCCACTTCTTCATGTGTCTGTGATGACGGGAAAAAGATGCACCGCCACCCTCTGGTGTAACTCAGTATTACACCCTAATTCAATTCCCCTTTACCTCCTGTCAGTTCTGTTAAATTACCAGTAAAGCCAAATATGAACTAATATGCCAAATGCAGGATTCACGTTGATGTGCATGTAAAGGCTGGTTGCTTTGACTAGACCATGGACTCCAGGCTCTGGTACCTCTTGGGGTTCACGTCGTTGCCCTTGTCCAGCTTGTGTTTGATCATTTTGTAGCGGCCGACTTTCAGAGACGGACGGCTGATGAACATCCCTGCCAGAGACACCCTGAGGATGGAGAGCAGAAGGTCAACGGAAGAAGGTCAAAGGTCGGTCGTAAAGCATTGGAACGGGTCTGACCTGACGCCGATGTCGTCGTCCTCGCCGCCCCAGCCCCAGTAGTTGTTGGGGAAACCGTTCATCTTCAGGTAGTGCAGCGGCGACAGCGCCGACACGCCTCCAAAGTACATTTTGTACGGAAGCCTGGAGGGGACAAGAGACAGTGTGAGTCTACCAGCAGGAGGCGCCGCGGACTCTAACCGACGCTGCAGCGGCGCACTTGTAGCCGAACTTGTCCATGGCGACGGCGGCGTGCTTGGGGTTGGCGTCGCAGACGTAGAGGTTGCGGTCGTCCTCGGGGATGAGGTCGACGTCGTGGAAGAAGAGGCAGTCCCAGTCTTCCTCCCTCATCGCCTCCCGGAAGCCGACGTTCATCAGCTTGGCCCGGTTGAAGGTGTAATTCCCCGCCTGCGGCGCAAAAACACCCAGAAAACCCAGAACTTTGAACAGAAAACGTTACGAGACGCGCTGCTAAATAATGAACTAAACCGCTTCTCTTCTACCAACATCAGTAAAATACATTTTTGTAGAAAACATGTATAAATAATTTAACAGAAAATGAACGACCAGTTTCTCATGGTTTGAGTTTTGATGAGAAGTAAAATTTGCTGTTGAGAAAAAGTAGGTCAATATTTGTAGTTGCATTTAAAGCAAAATTAAGATCAATCCAAAAAACTCTGTCGGGTTCTGCTGGGTTCTGCTGGGTTCTGCTGGGTTCTGCTGGGTTCTGCTGGGTTCTGTCGGGTTCTGCCGGGTTCTGCTGGGTTCTGTCGGGTTCTGCTGGGTTCTGTCGGGTTCTGTCGGGTTCTGCTGGGTTCTGTCGGGTTCTGTCGGGTTCTGCTGGGTTCTGTCGGGTTCTGCTGGGTTCTGTCGGGTTCTGTCGGGTTCTGCGGGTTCTGTCGGGTTCTGCTGGGTTCTGTCGGGTTCTGCCGGGTTCTGTCGGGTTCTGCCGGGTTCTGTCGGGTTCTGTCGGGTTCTGCCGGGTTCTCAGAGTCTCACCTGGTGGATGACGTAGATGCCGTAGCTGAGCTGCTGCCGCTGCAGGAACGGGTGCAGGTAGTAGAGCAGGAACTTGAGGTGATGCTCGCGGTGGCGGTGCGGGATGATGATGGCGGTCCGGTGGCGGGCCTCGCAGTCTGGCGGCCGGTACCGCCCCCCACCCACCACCAGGGGGTTCTTCCTCTGGACCTGGGTCAGGGTCAGGCCGGACGGGAAGCTGACGTGGATCGGCCCGCCTGCGGACACAAAACAGGTTCTGGTTTACTGGACCGGAGGCAGAACCACAGAGCAGCATGGAGGCAGAAACCGGGTCAGCGGGCGGCTCAGGTGGTTCTGACTCAGACCGGCAGACAGGGGGTCAAAGGTTAAGATCCACAGGCCCAGCAGAGCTTAAAGCATCAGGAGGAAAAGCAGAAGCCGAGGCGACGTCAGGCTGAAACCATCGGATTAATCCGTTACGGAATAATCGTAATCAATCGATCATTAACCGGACTTTATGCACTGCAAAATGTTTGTTGAAAATCAAAACCAGTAATGAAGCCAAAACATTTGAGTTTAAAGATTAAAAACCTTCATCTGTTTTACCCAGAACTTTTCTGGCATTTCGGATTCTGAAAAAACTTTTTTTCAATCAATAAATAATCAATAATCACCAAACGGCTGAACTTTTCATTCATTGATGTTTTATAGAAAAGCATGCAGCTAAAAAATCCTTCAAACATTCAGTGAAGAAAAACTATTTTCAGATTCGGAAAAGAAACTGAATTGTTTGTTTCTAATGTTGAATAAAAACATGCAGAATCTGCGGCGGCGCGTCAGCGGGCGGCGGCGCGTCAGCGGGCGGCGGCGCGTCAGCGGGCGGCGGCGCGTCAGCGGGCGGGCGTCAGCGGGCGGCGCGTCAGCGGGCGGCGCGTCAGCGGGCGGCGCGTCAGCGGGCGGCGAGTCAGCGGGCGGCGAGTCAGCGGGCGGCGAGTCAGCGGGCGGCGAGTCAGCGGGCGGTGGTTGCAGGTTTGATGACTAAAAGAATGGAGAAACACCCACTGACTTCAGCAGAGGGATGACCTCTGACCTCAGCTGGTCGACATGCAGTCCAGCCATTTCTGTCAGAAAATTTTCCCAGAATTCCTGGAGTTTTCCACCTGAACCACGATGAGTTTGGAGTCGTCTAGTTCTGTGCTCGTTGGGTTCTGCAGCATAATCTTCATATTTTATGTTTTAGTGCCTAAAAGGCAACAAATAAACACCAGAACCGAACAGAACCATCATTTCTGGTTCCGGTTCCAGCAGCTGGTGCGGAGGGGAAGTCGGGCGACAGATTCATCCTCCTCTTTTCCGTCTTTAGAACACCGACTTTCACCGAGATAATTAATCCCAAATCCCCAAACGGCCCGGCAGCGCCGCGCTCATCAAGCTGGACTCGGTAAATTAGCGGCGCTGTGCCTTTAAGGCCTCCCCTGCTGCAGCGTCGGCACGGCGACGGGCTTACATAAGCCCTGATCTCGCTGGAGCAGAACGGCACGAAGATGCAAAGCAGGAAAACAGGAGAAGGAGCGGGATGAAGAGCCCTGCGGGCGGCGCCGCTCCGGATCAGAGCCAGAACACGAAGGTTCTGACCCAACAGAACCTTCAGGCCTGCAGGATCAACATTAAAACATGGCTGCTGGACGGGAATATCACAACAATAATAACAATAATGATAATAATAATGATAATAATAATAATTAGTGGAACTTGGTGAGATGAAGGCAGAAAATGTTCTGATCCGAATCACTTTGTTTTCATCTACAGAACCAGAACCAACAGCTTCCCAGCAGATTAATCACGACTAATATATTAGTGAAATAACAGTTTAATTGAGTAATAAATTTTAGACCAAAACTGTATAAAAATATTTTACATTAAAAAATAATCCTCAGCTTCCTGGTTTATATTTGTTTAAATTAATCCAGTTATTAATTGATTAATCCAGAAATAATCCCAGAGCAGCTGAACGTTAATGTTCAGCTGAGGATTTTTCCTCTGCTCACTAAACGGGACGCAGCAGAGAGAGATGGAGAGAGTAGGCCTGTCACCATAACAGATTTTGCTGGGCGATAAATTGTCTCAAAAATTATTGCGATAAACGATAATATTGTTTGAAGACCTTTTTACATTGATTTAATGGAAATTACGTAATAATTCATGCGATTTCCTGCCAAAGATAGAAACACTTTACTTTAAAGACACTTAACACTGGGACTGATACACAAAATAAATAAAACAACCAAAACCAAAAATAAAATAGATTCTTAGTTTCCATTAACAATAAATGTACTTGGATAAAAACTAAACAACATAAAACCAAAGTGGAAATAAACACTGCATTCAACCAAAAGAGTGCAGATTATGAAGTCTGTATAGTTTATTGCCCTTCAGTGATCATTAGATTTAAATAGAGAAGACATCCCACTGCCTGATCAATAGTTCAAACTGCAGGATTTTTTACCCTGAACGACAATCTTAGAACATTCTTCGTTCTGAGATCGTCACTAGTGTTGTGTGTTACGGTAGATCGTTGTGCCGCTCCGATCTAAACCAAGGATTTATCCAGACTGGGAGAGTGACGCAGCCTGTTGAATGTGACCGGTAGCCAATCAGAAAGCGCGGATTCCCCTCCTGCTTTCTGAGGGGAAACACGGAGGGAATCCCGAACAGCTGACACGGTGCAACCCGAAGTCCAGCAGACATCGGAAACAACATGAATGTTTATTCAACAGTTCGTGCAAAGAAAATATCAATAACTAGGGGAGGAGTTGGAGCGAAATTTCTACCAGAAAACCCGGCAACTTTTCAGCTGTTCTCCGTTAACGTGACATAAATAGTTCTAATGATTTTCATTCAGTCAGACTGACACTAGCTACATGCATTGCAGGTAGATTGTAGTAAGGAATTGATTAATGCCTGGTTTCAAAGTTAGTGAACTGGACTTATTATTTTGTGTCCATTGTTGGACACAACACGGTTTGATCGAACCGTTATAGCGAGGATTTCTGTCGGCTAATGTGTCTCTCAGGTTTTGATAATGGGCCGACAATCCGCGACATAAGATGGTGCAGCGGCGCTGGGCATTACACTAAGGAAGTAAGGAAGGGAGGAAGGGAGGAAGGAAGGGAGGAAGTGGAGAGTTGAGCCTTTTTTCATTCAGTGTCATCAACAGTCTGAGAAAAAAGAAGGAAGAAACGATATAGTCAATAATTAAAATGAGGTCGATTAATTGATTTATCGTTTATCGCTACAGGCCTAGGAGAGAGAGAGATGGATGGAGAGAGATTTATCACCAACTCGAAGGTTCCCCTCGTTTCAGAGGGAAAATGGGAGCAATGATTTGCTGGGTTCTGCCGGGTTCTGCTGGGTTCTGCTGGGTTCTGCCGGGTTCTGGACTCACCGATGAGCGGGGACGCCTTGGGGCAGAAAGGCATGTCGTCGGCGTGGCTGTGGCCCCGGGACAGGTTGGACAGGTTGGCGTAGACGTCGCCGCCCAGCGCGGCGCCGGTGCGGTTCCGGACCGGCCCGGCCGCCTCGCCTTTACGGAAGATCCGGATGAAGTAGCTGACCCGTTTGTGGTAGCCCTCCCGGGACAGCAGCGCCATGACGACCAGCTGGATGCCCAGGAACATGAACAGGAAGCGCCACTTGGACTGCAGGGTAACCATGGCGACGGCTGGACGAACGAAGCGGTTCTGAAGGGTCCAGGTGAGGACGTGAGGCGAAACGGATCAGTTCAGGGACAGAAGGCACTTCTGGCAGGGTTTGAGGGGGGAAGCGTCCCCCCCAGACAGGAAACAGGAAGTATCAATCGGCAGGAGAGGAAACGGCGCCTGGCGATCCTTCAGCTCATCGCCACTGCAGGTCAGCAGCCGGCCGACCTCTGCAACCTGTGGGGGTCCGGCTCGCCGTGGGGTGAAGACCCGGCCCGCGGGCGGCCCGGCCCGCTCATTCTGCTGCCGTCGGCTGATTCTGCTGCCGCCCCCCTGTCATGGCCCCCGCAGGCCGCCGCCGGAACAAAGGGAGCGAGGATTACGGCCTGTTCTGGAACAACGATGCTGGCCCGTCGCCGTGGGAACCGGGTTCTGAAAAACAACAGAAAAGGCGTCAACAAACCCAGCGAGAACGACCTCTGACCTCTGCTGCAGCGTCAGAAACAAACCCATTAATTAGTCGGTTAAAGCAGCCGGCCAGGCGCGGTAATCCTAATCCTAATCCCACTGAAGGCGAGCAGCTTCCAGCTAATCACCTGATCGCACGTCTGGCAGAGGAGGAAGAACGACATCAAAACAAAAACTGAAGGAAAAACTTAGAAACGTTGATCACAGAACATCGTTTTGTTTCCACTCAAAAGAAAAAAAGCCAAATTTTTCTCTGACTTTAAAATTATTTTGTCATTTATGAGCAAAGATGGTTTGTTGCTCTAAGTCAGATTTATGTTTTAAATTCTGAGGGAACGAACATGAAACCCAGGAAACGGATCTGGAGTCGGTTTGTTTGGGCTCAAATGAACTTTCGTCATCATCGTCATCGTCGGCTCTTAGGGAAGTCTCAGGGGAAAATCTGCATTAGCGGCTCGTCTTCATCACTTCCCTTCATGTGAATAAGTGGGAATAGGAACAGATGATGGGCGCTCTTTGATGACCTGTAGATTATCCGGTTCTCCTGGGAGGAGATGTTTGGGTCAAACAGGAAGATGATCCATCAGAACCGGCGGTCGGCCCAGGAGACCCAGGCAGAGCTGCAGAAGCTCAGAGCATCAGCGGCGAACATTGATCCTGTTTATGAGAATCAGGACAACATGAACCACGGGGCAGCTCAGCAGCGCCCCCGGTGGCTGTCAGATCGGTGAGGAAACGCTTCGCAAAGCAGAACATCTGGACGGGTTCACGGCCCAGCAGCAGCAGATGAGCCGCTTCAAATTCAAGACAAAATTTATTCACATTCTGTCTTTGAACCTGAATAAATTCAGACAATTGCTAGCTACTGTTGGAAAACCTCCAGCAGTTCAATCTGACTGGATTTTTAACAAATGATTTGATTCGACAAAAGATGCCAGTTTGTTCCAAAAACACAAGTTTCCATATTTGTTGCTAATCACTGTACTGAAAAAAAAAAGAATCACAAAATTTGTCAATAGTCGTTTTTTCTGCATAAAAAGAAAAAAAGTCTGTTGCCACATTTAGCGACTTTTTTTTCTTTTGATTCTTAAACGACTATGAACAAATTCAGTGACTTTTCAAAGTCCAATGGCCTGTGAGCTCCAGCTGGCCACGCCCCTCAATGCCTCCTGGCTCCGCCCACTTGGGAGTTTTTCCACCTAATCCCAGAGAATCAATGGACTATTGTCAACAAGAAGACTATAGGAGCATAAATTATTTTAAAATTGGCCGGATGTTCAATACTGACTGATTTTTCCAGATGGAAATAAACTGCAGTGGATCGTTTGCCTGTCCCTGTAATCTGTTTTTAGCCGCCGCAGCAGCAGATGCTTTCGGTGTGCAGGGCATCAATATTGCATCTGCTGCAGACATAAGAGAGAAAGACCGCCATGAAGTTAGCGTGAGGTTGAGAGGAAGCTGGCGGTCATCAACAGGAGGTAAAGTCATTAGTCTGAACGTGTTAACCCATGACATGCTGGAAGCATCTGTAATGATGACTGATTGAACATTATGAGTCATTACGAGCCGAGCTGCATTTCCTCCTGACGCATCATGAAGCCGACTCCTCAGACTCGCAGAGATCAGCAGAAAGTCCACCAGGTTTCTGACTTTGCAGCTAATTTTAGCTCTTATACTGATGTTTGCTCACTGAATGGAGTAACTTAATGTCAGTCTACATACTACTGACGGCATTCGTGTTAGCATTTTAGCTAACATGAGCATTTAATCTAATTCTAACAATGTTTAAGATAACATACTACATTCTACAGTGAGCATATTATCTATAAAAGCATTTTAGCTGTCAGTCAACATGCTACAACTAGCTCTTTATCTTACATTAGCATTTTAGCTCATTTTAGCTTAAGAAACTAGTATTTTAGCTAGCTTTAGCTTTTCAGCTCATTTTACTTTATAACTGCTGTTTTCACACTTATGAAACATGGCAACCTTAGCAGCCTTTAGCATTGTAGCTAAACATTTTAGCTCATCAAAACCGACCGTTCTTATTGATGTTTTGCTCATTACGCTGCTCAGCAGATGGTTTAGCTTTGTACGCAGAGTTCTGCTCTAGTTTCTAATACTCGTCGTCTTCTCATAATTTATGACATTTCTGTAATTTACAGCACAAACGTTCAGCTTTCGGCTGCGTTTAAAGCCCGAGTTCTTAAAAACTTCAGTGAAATTCCTTGTTGAGCCTCAGTGCAAGTCAACAAAGCTGGTTCTGATTTTATGCGGGTTGACCCGAGCCAGATGTTCCACACACAGCTGGTTCGGATCAGAACCAGTGAGGCAGCAAACAAAATGTCCCATCAGAAGCTGGAAGAACCTCATTTCTGAAGTGTCTACATGGAGAAAAAAGCTTCAACCACCAATGACCTTCACCCTCTGACCCCTGAGGATCTGCTGAGGCAGAATCTGAGCCAGGAATCCGGGCCAGGTTTTCAGGGAAACTGTCAGCAGGAAGTCTGCTGCTGGGAACGCCTCCTAACTGGCAGACACCAGGAAGTGGTTTCCATGGAAACCGAGAGGCATTCACGATCAGATCAAATCCTGTGAAGTCGGGCCCAAGATCAATCCTGATATCTGGAATCATTTAAGAAACTAATTAAAACACGACGGATTGAAATATTAGTTTATGACTTCACTAAAGGGTTAATTTGTTCGAACGCATCAAAGCCGAAATATTCATCCATTCATCGACCAAAAGTTTAGTTTTATTTTATTCTAATTACTAGTAATTAGTAATTGACTAATTACTAGTTTTTTTTAGTTACTTAGTTTTTATTAGTCATAGTGATAGTTTTAGTTTTAGGTGCAGAATTTAAAAAAAATTGTAAAAGTTGTTACGTTTACATTGTTTGGATGAGGAATACTCAACAGAAGATATCGTTTTCTAAAGATGGACTCAATTTTTAACATAAACTGGCTGGAGTTTTATCCCCATTTTCACCATTTTGTGTCCAGGAGGAGAAAGTGGCGACGAAATTTACCGACAGCCGACGTAAACTGTTTGTATGGGGAAAAATAAATGTTACATCAATTCAAAAGGCTAATAAACAGATACAAACATGAAAACGAAGAATAAATCTCAATAATGTCAGCATATTGTATTAATAGTTTCAGTTATTTATAGTTTTTCCCCATTACAGTTTTTTGTGTTTCAATTAAAAATGTTTTCTTTCAGTTTTTATTTTGTTCGTTTTAGTTAATGATAACAACCTTGATCCATATATGGATTCATCAGTCGATTGTGTTTTTAATCAGTTTCTAAAACGAAACCGATCAGAGCTGATGAACACAACGCAGCTAACTTTTTATTTCTTATCCCAACATGTTGATAATTTTGTGTTCAAAGTGACTCCATACATCAGGGACGGGTCCCCTCCAGTCGTCTCTGACCTCTGACCCGTAGGGAGCCTGGAGAGGTTTGGGGGTTGCAGGGTGTGAAATCTTTAACGCTTTAGTGCACGAGGACAGAGTCATTAAACGATGCAGTTGGACTGGAACGATTTTTGAAAGCAAAACCAACTTCCTTCTGGAGGTGTGAATATTTCCTCCACCTTTCCAAGCATCTTTTCCGTCTGATGATTTCATGACTCACATTTCAGGCTGCAGCTCCACCATACATAACATCTGCTGCTCTACGTGACGGTGCGTTCAATGACAAATGGGAAACCCAAGGTCAAAATAATAATCCAGGCATCCCCGTCCTTCAGATGATGTGATGGAGCCAGTTATGTTTTTCTGATTCAAAATTCATTCATGCATTTGAAATCATTCAAATGCAAATTATCGTTACAATAATTTAAAATGTTTGATTTTTCTTTCAAATGTTTTGTTCCGCACTTATTTTTTAAGTTTCAAATACTTTTTTATGTCTTAAATTAACTTTTTAGTTTCAAAATATGCTAAAATTATTTTTATCTGTTAATGATTATTCAGATTCTATTTCTTCTGCTTTAGGATTATTTAGTTTATTTTTTTCTGTTTCCGGTCATTGTTTCAAGTTAGTTTTTCTATTTCACATGACTTCTCTTAAAGATGTTGTGTTTCAAATGTTTAAAAAATAAAAATAAAATCAAAATAATTCCCCGATGTAGCTCCGCAGATGCAGCCGTCCGGTCAGCAGGTCAGCAGGTCAGCAGGTCAGCAGGTCAGCAGGCATCACCAGCTTTTTTCTGGAAAAGCTGAACAGACACTGAACGTCATTCTGATTCCAACAACCAACCAGGAACAATGCGTCGGCATGGCAACGCCTGCCAGCTTCCTCGTCATGGAAACACCAGGTCTGCCGTCCCCTCCAACCGGTCGCTCTGATGACTTTTCCACCCAGCAGGTGAGGCCCCGCCCCCACCCAGGTACCAAGCAGCCGCCGTTTCCATAGCAACGGGAAAGCCTGAAGGGAGTAAACCGATCCACAACAAAACCAGAGCAACCAGGCAGAACACGGCGGTTCTGTTTGCACACAGGAGACCCGACAGATTGATATGGATTCATTATCGTTTTAAACTCCAAACACAGATTTGGTCCCAGCAGATCACCGACTCGTTCCCATCGCAAGCCGCCTTGTTTTTAAAAATAAAACACATTTAACGAGAAGTTTCTGAACATTTAATCCCAAAAGCAAACATTAAACGCCTGGTGCAGAAATTATATAACAAATCTTTGTTGTCTGATAACAGACAGGTTATAAAATAAACTAGCTCATCCAAAGTTTAAACTTTTAGTAAATCTTTTTTTCTTCCTTTGTTAAATAAAACCATTCTGAGCGGAACCTTTTATTTGGGTGTTTCTGGTACACCCATTTCTCTGTCGCACAAACAAAGCGACTCCTCTTGACCCACTAGAGCTGCAAAAAGCATCTGACTGGAAAATACAGCTGCACTTTTCTCCAATCTGAACAACCAATTAAAAACAATAAGTATATTTGTTCATCAGCTCATGTGTCTATTCTACAATTTAGCAGAATTCTACAATAATTTTTAGTTAAAATTGTTCTCATTTTGTGAATATAGATGGATTACAATACAATTAACTCTATTAAACATCTTACTCAGCCTTTTCTGGCATAAAAAACATCTGAAAGCGTGTAGGATTCTGACATCCTCTGCAGAAAAAGGACCAGGAAGAGACGGACATCTTGTTCCAGATGTCAGAAAGTAAAACATCCCATCGGGTTAAAACTCTGGTGAAGCCGCTGCTCTACAAGCTGCAAGGAGAAACTGGGACGATCGTTTTGTAAACTGCGGCACCCACTGAAATCTTAGACGTTTTTTTTATTAGGCAAACTAAAGTCCATTTTTCTAAATTCTGGACTTCTTATCCGTGGTTCTGACCCGTTTTTAGTTTCCTCTGTTTTTGCATCATGGGATAAAAGCCACCAAGATGAAAGAACGTTTCAAACTTTTTTCAGCAAAAAATGCTAAATTATTTTATTGTTCGTTGTTTTCTTTTTACTCACTGAGCAAAAAATCCAAATGTATTTGATTTAAAAATTAAATAAAAATACATTTTAACTACCTTTTATTTTAAATAAAATGTAGAAAAAGGGTCTCAAAGTTCCAGTTTCCTAACTTGTCAGTCAAGATATTACATGATACAGCACTTTGTATCAGCTGTGGTTGTTTTAAAGTGCTTTATAAATAAAGTTGGTATGGTAAGATATTAATTTTAGTTAATAGGAAAAGCAGCAGGAGGAGGAGGAGGAGGAGGTGGAGGAGGTGGAGGAGCTGCAGCAGGAGGAGGTGGAGAGCAGCAGGAGGAGGTGGAGGAGCAGCAGCAGGAGGAGGAGGAGGAGCAGCAGGAGGAGGAGGTGGAGGAGCAGGAGGAGGAGGTGGAGTAGCAGCAGGAGGAGGTGGAGTAGCAGGAGGAGGAGGAGGAGGAGGAGGGAGGTGGAGGAGGAGCAGGAGGAGGAGGAGGTGGAGGAGGAGCAGGAGGAGGAGGAGGCCCCCCGGGGCCTTTTGTCGGGACCAGAACAGTGAAATACCTCCGATTAGATGAATTCCGTTCCAGCCGTAAATCGGCTCCTCCAGTCGGAACCAGCGGGCCCTGAAAGCGTCTCAGTTGACCCAACTCAGCTGCTGGTGAAACAAAGAGTTTCCGGTGATGATGAAACTCGCAGCGAAACTTTTCTGCGTTCCTCTTTGTGTTTAGGAGGATGGGAGGAACAAAGTGACGCGCTGAAATCTCCGCTGGCTCAAAGGTGAAGCTGAAACCCGCTGAGACGTTCAGGTGCCCTCGGATCACCCAACTCCAGAACCAGCGTTACAACAGCAGCGGTTCTGCTCCCGGTTCGGACAGCAGCTAACAAGTCCAAACATCTCCCAGCAAACACGAGCAGAACCAGGTCCACTCCAAGGCAGCCGTGGTCCGGTTCCGGCAGCGGAACCAACTCTTTAGCCCAGGCTCGGGTCCCCAGATGTGGGGAAACCGAGCCGAGACGAAGCGAGCTAACGGTTGTTAGCTCCTCACTAGCTCGCTGGCGAGCGCGACCAGAACAACAGTAAAAACTTCATTATTTAACTTTATTCCTTTGTGATAACAATGAAACTCACCGAGAAGAGGCCTGGGTACCGGACGGCGCGTCCCGCAGCCGCTCCGCCGCGTTTCTGACGTGTTTGTGGAGCCAAGGCGGTCTGAGGAGGTTCCCTCCCCTCCACCAAGAGTCCCACACCGCCCACAACAGCCGGCGGAGGGGAGACGGTTCAGCTGCCCCGTAAAGTACGGGACTACCCAGGTGCCAAAACCACGCGGGGGAAGATTCACTCCACCGCGACGAAATACACTGAGATTTTGACTACAAGAGTCAAAGAAAGAAACTATTTAGTCTAAATAGTTAACATTACAAAACTACTGAGGTGCCAAAAATAATAAAGATTCTCTCTGCTGCAATAAAAATATAGGAGTATTTAATACATATACTTAGTTTGTTATTTAATTCCACATTTAAACACTTACAAACTGAAAGAAATTTCGTTGCAAGGCTCTAATAATAAATAATAATAAAAGTGTCAATGTGAATATTATGGCCTCAGGGATGAAATTCTGCATTTGAAGCTGATGAATCTTTTCCCAAGGGGCAGCAGGGTCAACCCTGCAGAGGGTGGAAGGGTCTTCATAATCACCGAGTCGCTCCCAGTCCCAGGCAGCTACTGGAGCTACTGGGAGCTACTGGAGCTACTGGGAGCTACTGGGAGCTACTGGGAGCTACTGGGAGCTACTGGAGCGGCGTCATGGATGGCAGGAAGCTCAGTCCTGATGATCCTCTCCAGTCAGAGTGTTAGATGCACCAAACAGACGGAGATGTTGCTGGTCAGTTTGCTCTCTGTCGTCTCCCTGTAGAAAGCGATGAGGATCGGAGGTTTGATCTTCTCATCCAACAAGCTTTTCTTCACCAGGCCAGAGGTCAAAGGGTCAGTGATCCCCAGGGATTTAATGCTCCTGACCCGCTCCTCTCCCGACCCGCTCTCACCCGGCTTGATCTGTTCGTGTGTTGCTTTTTTTGGAGCCTTTCTTTGCACATCCTCCAAATTTAGAACAAATTTAGAATCCAGAAAAATAACGTGGAAGTTTTTGGGGGTTTTTTAGTTTTTATTATTACTTAAAAACTGTGGACACAAATTTAGAGCATAGTTATAAAGTCCAGAGGACATTTACTTACTTACTGAAGCAACCCAGAACAGGGATTAGAACAAACTTAGAAAAAACTTCCTGAGCAGCTTTTGTTAGACTCTCATCCTCCAACATTATTAGACTATTTCTTGGACTCCAGTTCTTCCAACCCTGACAGGAACTAGAGCAGAAAATGTGCTGAATAAATATTCAAACCGCTGAGGAGCGGAGTGCCTTGGAGCGGCAGGCAAGCTGCAGCGCATCAAAACAGGTTTTGAGATGTTGTGATGCTTCACCAGCCTCTCCAAACTCCTCATCAGGGCGGCAGTGAGGGCGACATGGCGGCAGGGCGACATGGCGGCAGTGGGGGCGACATGGCGGCAGTGGGGGCGACATGGCGGCAGTGGGGGCGACATGGCAGCAGGGCGACATGGCGACATGGCGGCAGTGGGGGCGACATGGCGGCAGGGCGACATGGCGGCAGTGGGGGCGGCAGTAGGGCGACATCGCTCAGTGATGAAACAGTGTTTTTTGGGCCTAGAATGATGATGGCCGTCTCAAAGCAGGACGGACGGCAGCTCAGCTCAGCGAGGAGTAAAATAAATCACTGAGGACGAGAGCCGGCTGGTCGGCACAGGTCTTCAGAACCAGACCCGGTATCAGGGCCTGCTGCTCTATGCATGCTGAGTTTTCTCACGGTCCTCTGAACATCGGCTGTCAGATTATCTGTTCCTCCAGAGGAGGAGAGGATTTTCTCACAGGGCTTTAAAACGACTGAAGCAGAAGCTCAGTGCGTCCAGAAATCTGTGGCGTCGACGCAGGACAGAGGAGCCGGTGATGGTCCTGATGCTTCGCCACATGGACAAGAGCTGCACAACCAGAGGAACCAGGAACGAGTCCCTTTGAAAAACTCCTGAGGGGCCAAAGGCAGTTTTTATTGCCATCCACTCTACGGCAATAAAACAATGAAACGACTTAATAAATCTGACTGAGGCGTTTCTTAACTCCAACCTTTAAAGCAATAAACAGGTGTGTAAAAATGTAAAACATGTCAGTGAGTCACGTCTCTTGTTTCCACAGGCCTCTGAGCAACAGGTGAGGCTCCTCAGAGGTCATGATGTCAGAGGTCAGAAATGAGGAAGAATGAGGTCATTGTTGCTTACATGGAGTTATGGTTTAAAAACTGATCAGTTCTAGAACAAAATCCCAGTTAAAAGTCAACATTTCACCCAGAAGATCAGCTTTGAAAACCACAACTACCTGTAAGTGACCTTTACCTTTATGAAAGCCTTGAACCCAACCTCATTTCTCCATCCGATACCAGGCACAGCCCTGGTGGAGACGTTTAGCTCCTGAATGAGTCTCAGCTCAAAGGTCAAAGTCTTAGATAGCTAGTCACCTGGAAATGTTCTGGTACCAGATTGGAAATGAGAAAAAAAAGCAGCAAAAGGCCCAAACTAAGACTTCAGGTTGGATTCACACCAGCGCTGTTTAACCCGCTTTAGTCCAACTCCAACCCTCGGGTCTGGGTTCTGGAGTCGGCTCTGGTGGTTCAATGTGAACGCCAAGCGGACTGGAGTCCGCTCCAAAAGCAGGAAGCGAACTATAGCACAGAGCATTCTGGGTAAATATAACCAAAATAAACACGCTAGGCTAGTGCTAGCGGGAGAAATGGATCCAGAGACAAAATAGAAATCTGCTAAAATCTGATGCTGCTCCATTTTTGTCTCCCTTTGGCGAAGAGGGAAGTTGCGTTCAGTGTCTTCTTCAGAGGCTTTTGTGTCGTTTCCTCTGTGGTTTTGGTGCAGCGCCCCCACAGGTGAGGCAGGGAACAAGTTTTTCAAACGGTTTAATTTATTTGACACCAAGCATGTGAAAGAGAACAGTTTTTTCAATTAATTAGGTTCATTTCACACAAGAGTTGAAACTTTGGTCCCAACTGAACCGGGCCTTCCGGGTCATCAGGCGTGAAAAACGCCTCAGAAACCCAGGAGAACCTTGCACTCCTGAATCAGAGGTTTTTGGTGCAGTGATCGTTTTGCTTTCAGGGTTGTTGGAGAAATGGCCCAAACTCGTTTGTACCGGTTGCTTCCTCGCCGGGTCTCGGCCGCCCAGACCAGGATGGACAGCCTGGTGCCGGTTCTGTGGGACCGGATGTTCCCCAGGCTGCTTTTTGGGCCCAACCACAAGTTGGAGCGAATCTTTGGTGGCATGCTGCACCACCCGGAGCGCTCCGCCATGCAGATCTGCCCCTACTACTTCGACCAGGTGACCTGGAGGCTCCCAGCCGCGTCGCCCTGGTTGGTGGTCCGCTCACACCGACGTCACGTCCGCCGTCGGTTTGTCTCTGTGTGATCAAACTTCCCTCCTGGCTTTAAGGCAGAACAACCTGGAGCTGCACTGCTTCGACTCCTGGGGCGACGTGCAGAAGGAGAAGCAGCGGAGCGCGGAGCAGCAGCAGGGCGGAGGCAGCCAGCCGGGGAGCCGGCCCGACGCCGGGGTCTACCTGAGCCGGCTCTGCCAGCTGCAGGACCTGCAGACCGGAGGCAGCATGACCACGCAGATGTTCATCCACCTGATGTACGACTACAGCGACTGACGCCTCATTAAAACACGCCTTATTTTTAAAAACGTGAATGTTGGAGGTGTGAAAACATGATTAAGTTTGTGCAGCCAGGATGAGAAGAGCTGCAGAGGATGACCTTCAGGGTCAGCACAAGGTCACGGCAGAAATATGGAGAACTGTCAAAAATTAACAGCAATAATTTGAGTTACTTAGCCTGACATATTTTACCAAAATAAACATTTAGTTAACAAGCTAAATGTTTAGCTAGCAAGCTAGAAATTTAACTTAAAGCAAAAATATTTCACTCCAAACTTTAACTAACAAATGAAACATTTAACTTCAAACTAATGAATGAGCAAAACTAAATATTAAGTTAAGAAGCTAAATATTTCACTTCAAACTGAATATTTAGCTGCAAACTCAATTTTAGTTAGCAAACTGTAAATATTTCACTCCAAACTAAATGGAGTTTGAATTTAAAAGCCAAGCATCTAAATTCAAACTGGATATTTAGTTAGCAAGCTAAATGCTAAGGTTGCTAACTAGATATTTACTTAAACTCCATATTTAGCTCCAAAGTAGGTAATAGACTAAATATTTATTTCCGTGTTATTTCACTCATTAATAAATATAAATAGTTCATGTAACAACTGAATTAAATGCTTTGATCTTTTTTACAATTTGGTTAATTATATATAGTTTTTGTACTTGCTTTATTTTTGTCCAACAATTTGCTATAATATTTTTTCAGTCTTATTATTATCCAGTCAAATTATTGCAGAATGTTTTAAAAAATAATAATTTCTTTATCCTGTTTTTCTTACCTTCAGGTTTGGTCAGATTTCAGTTCTTATTAAACGTCAGTAAATCCGTGTTTTATCATGTTTCCATGTAATCTTGATGAACTTCATCCCATCTGTTTGCTGATGTCAGCTGATCCATTTATTATTGATCTATTTATCAGATCTTGTATCATACACGTACATTGATTTTCATAATTGATAAATATGGGAAGATGATCCCATTAGTCATTAAAATTCCACCTAATGATATTCTGTCATCATTCCTCCAGTGATTTCATTAATTAATTTTTGTTGAAATTCTAGTTTAGCTAGCAGGCTAACTATTTAGCCTGAAGCTGCATATTTAATTTCAAACAAATTTTTTTAGACAAAATCCTTCAAGATAAATATTTTACTGCACGGCTAAATGTTCATCTGGGATAAAAGCATGAATTTAGTCTGACAAAATATTTAACTCCTTTCCAAGCGTCACACTCAGAGAAATAAAAAACTAAACTCCAGTTTTTATAAAAACGATTTTTTTTTTTTTTAATGAAAGTCCTGATTGTTTTTTGAGCTTTAATGAAAATTAGTTAATATTCTAGTACTGGGTAAATGGCAGTATTTCTTATAAAGTGTTGATAATAACATGGAACGAAGTTCGTACCTCAGTAAAAACAATTAAATATTTCATTTACTCATAAATTATGAATGACATTCATGGAAAACTACCCAGGCACTGCAGCAGATATTCCAGCTCCCAGCCACACTTTAAAGCCCTAGGCGTTGCTTTGTGCTAATGCTTAGTGCTAATGCTAATGCTTTGTGCTAATGCTTAGTGCTAATGCTTTGTGCCAATTCTTTTGCTAATGGTTTGTGCTAACGCTTTATGCTAACGCGTTGTGCTAACGCTTTGTGCTAATGCTTTGTGCTAATGCTTTGTGCTAGTGCTTTGTGCTAGTGCTTTGCGCTAATGCTTTGTGCTAATTGTTGCTGGGCTCAAGCACAGATGACATCCGGAGTTGTCTTTGCTTATTATAAAAGGGTTTTATTTACCTATATACAAAAGTCCGCCTGTCTACACTCGGTGCCTAAAGCTGCCCAGCAGAACTGGAAAAGCAGTCTACTGCCGAGCAAACGGCACGTTCCAGGAACACACCTCACAGCGACGCATTCACTGACATCAAGGAATTCTGACTACCAAAGATCAATGCACAAGACAGACACAGAACCAAGTTCAGAAGGAATTAAGAAACTACAATGAACAATGAATGAACTGATTATAAACAAAACAAATTGAGTGGGGTACCTAACAAACTAATAAAGTTGGTGTCTCTCACATAACGCTTTGTGCTAATGCTTTGTGCTAACGCTTTGTGCTAATGCTTTGTGCTAATGCTTTGTGCTAACGCTTTGTCTTAGGTTGCAAAAACAAATTGAGGACATTGTTAGGGGTGAAGTTACATCTGCCTGGTTGGCATGTTGAGCTCAGAATGTTGATGGCTGCCTGCTGTTTGGCCAAATGAGCGTATCGATGAGCGCTTTCACCTTTTCCACACAATGCTGGCAGGAGAAATAATGTTATTTCTTTTTAATTAATTTGGTGAATCCTGTAGCATACAAGGTTTAGAGTAAAAAAGTCAAACATTTCTTTTGTTTGAAGGAAAGTTGTAATATTGCATCACTGGGTTTTACAGGGTTAAAGGTCATAGAAGGAGAATTTGAAAAGGAGTAAATAAGTTTGGCTTGGTGAAGCCAGTTTGTTTCTCAAAACAAGATGGCTGCAGGGTTTAGGCTAACGAAGCTGCGTCTGAATGAAGGACAAGACTTCTGAACGATGCCGTAATGCACTAAGACACCAACTGACACCAAAATTAACTTTTATTTTCAGATCAACTGCACAAATAGCTTATGTTGGATTTGACCTGAATGTTTCAGTGAAAATCTGCAGCATTTTAGATTAAAACCGCCTCGGTGCTGCCCTCTCTGGGCTGAACGGTGGTACTGCAGCTGAAATTTCCTATTGGTTCTAGCTTGGTTGACGTCATTCAGGCCCACCAATATAAAACCATTTCACTGACGCGCCCCCTGGTGGCGAGTCCGGAGGTGGAACTCCCGACGAGCCGCTTTTTTAGATTTGTTGCTGTTGCTTTGCTGAACAAACAGATTTGCGTGATTTTTAACAAGATTCATTGTTAATTGCCACGTTTGTCTCTAACGCGTTTTTTTTTTTTTTTCAAAAAGTTGCAACATGCGACACATCTACTGACTTCATAGTCAGTAGATGTGTCGTATGTTGTCCTTTTGAAAAAAACAAGAAAAAATTAGCAAGATTGTAAAACGTTGGTAAAAACTGTTGAAATCACTGAGTTGGCCTGATTTCTCTTGGCTCCGCCCACTTTGCTGTTGTCCATCGGATGCTGATTCACAGGGTCGCTTCCACTTCAGGCTCGGTGGCTTGAAGATGCAGGTTTGTCTGTGAATCCTGGCATTAAATGAGCAGTGAGACTCAGACGGTGATCTCCTCTCTAACTGAACTCAATGTCAGCTTTATTTTCTGAATGAAACACAGATCCTGTCCGTCATGGAAAACGTGTTTATTGTATTTCTTTAAAGTAACACCGTGTTGAGGGAGCTCATCCTATTTATAGGAAGCTCAGGCGCCTCCCTGGCGGTTGGGCTCAGACCGACCCGAGGTCGGGCCCGCCGCCACAACGACTAAATGTAGTCCAGAAAGACAGAACGGTGATGAATTCACGCAGACAGAACTCGATATCTGGACCCGCCGCCTCGCTACTTGTAGAACTCGTGCTCCTGCTCGTCCTTCTTGATCACCGTCTTGTAAGCTTTTTCGAAGTCTTTGGCGAGGACGATGTACCTGTTCTCCCGCACGGCCAGCATGCCGGCCTGAGGAAGAGGAGGACAATGAGCCACGAGCCGACCTTTGACCTGCAGATGTAAAGGTGAAGGGTCAGCTCACCTCTTGGCAGATGGAGTTGATGTCCGCTCCAGAGATCTTGTCGGGTCGAGCCACATCTGAGCAGCAGTTAAAGATGAAACGGACGGAGGAAACGCGGCGCAGCCTGCCAGCAGCAGGAAGTGATGCGAGCGTCTGCAGGACGTAAACAAACCACCTGACATCCACACACCTGAGGAAGACTCCGGTCGACAGGCGTGGCTTTCCGGACAGGAAGCAGAATGAACCTTTAACCTTTAAACAGTCACAGCCGTTTGTTTCCTTTCTAATGTGAACCTGCTTCACCATCACATCGTGCTGCGTTCACTGACCCTCCGGAGCTGGAAACCAGAGCTTCCCCAGGTCTGCTTAAAAGTCTGACATCAGTTGCCAGAGAAAAACCTTTCAGCGAGTTTCTGTGACAATCGATTTATTCAGTAAATCTGCATTAACAGAAACACGTGATGCAAAATCCACTTTTTCAGCCCTAAAATCATTTTATTGTTTGAGTCTTGGAGAGAAGAAACGGTGAATCGAGTCTCTCCTGCTGCACAGTATATTTCTTTATATTCTGTTTGGGTCTTAAGTTTCAGTCTGTTCAGTTTTCTCTTTTCACATTAAGATTTTTGATCTATTATGTCACAGTTTTCCTGCCTAAGTGCTAAAAAGGGTCAGACTCAGAAAGACGAGTGATAAATGTGAGCCGAGGCGATTCAGAAGGATACAGTCCTCCAGGTCCACCTCCTCTGAGAGGTTCATCTTGCTGGTGATGGTGGAGAAGATGAGGCGTTTTTGCCGGCGGTCAGGCAGGGGGAACTCGATCTTCCGGTCCAGGCGGCCCGGTCGGAGCAGCGCCGGGTCCAGGGTGTCGGCTCTGTTGGTGGCCATGATGACCTGAGGGCAGGGCGGACGCACCGACGGTGAAAAGACTTCTAACAGACTTCGTTAGAAAGAAAACTAATTTTCTATTTTAAAAAATGTGAAGTGAGTTGCTCTCTAAAGGGGGATTTTTGTAGCACAATAAAGTAACTGTGTTACCTTCGGACGTCAAATGTGACTTAAATTGGGCCTCTGTCTCTTTAAGAACTGATGGAACATGATGGATCTGAGAGACGTTGATTTTACGTGACACTGCCCCTTTAAGAACGCAGGATTTTCTTCTACTGTTGCTCAGAACTCGGCTCCCTCATTTCGTGTGAACTTTTAAGAAACAGAGGCGGCAGCTGGATTTAAATGCCTCACCTCTAAAGAAACGGCTTCAACTCAACCAGCAGCGTCTTGTTTTTAAATTCAGGCGTTTCTGCAGCTTAATGACGAGCACTTCCTGATCTTTTCACTCCAACCGCAGAGAATCTGCTGCTACACGCTGCAGGTCTTTTCAGGCGAGATAAGCTGCGATGACGTCAGAGTTCATTCATTAAGATGAAAGGTTCGGTTTGGGGCGGAGCAGCAACACGAGCAGCGCTCAAAGAGATAAATGTGCCGTAAAACATGAAGCTTTTCACGCTCTAAAAGACCTTCTGTTCGATGTATTTAATGTTTTATAACTAAGTAAGAAGACGGACGTTTAGTGGCTGATTCTGATCTCCTGATTCCAGCTTTAACGCTGTGAGTTTGCAGGTTCTTGGAAGCTTTTAATCTTCATAAAATTAACAGCTGGATCTGCCGCTTTGCTTCAGCTGGAGCTGAACCGCGGCTTCACCAGACCCACCATGTTCTCTGGTTTCTATGGAAACCCACAAGGTCCAACAGGAAGTCATAATTACTCGTTTCAAAGACTTTCAGTCACAATATCACATTTTAAAAAGGTCAAAATTTTGACTTTGTCATAATTTTGAGTAAAGCCAATAACAAATTTTTATATTTTAAAATTTAAAGTCAGTTTAGATTTTTAAGTCATAAATACGAGTTTTAAAAGTCAATTTCAAGTTAATTTCACATTTTAGTCATAATTCAACATTTTAAAGTGATAATCTTACATTACTATTTCAAGTTTGAAAGTTTTTGATCATTATTTTGCTTTCGAAGTTCACATGTAAATGTCACAACTTTGGGTTTCAAATCAGATTTTGAATTTTTCAGTCATAATTTTGAGATTTAGGTCCTAGTTTAGAGATCTAAGTCTGTGGACTGACCGGACCGGACTGACCGGACCGGACTGACCGGACCGGACTGACTGGACTCACTGGACCGGACTGACCGGACTCACTGGACCGGACTGACCGGACCAGACCGGACTGACCGGACCGGACTCACCTTGACGTTGACGTTCTGGTCGAAGCCGTCCATCTGATTGAGCAGCTCCAGCAGGATCCGCTGCACCTCCCTGTCAGCTGCAGGGAGACAGAGCGTCAGCCGCGGCCGGCCGCTTTCAGGCACCCGGACGAAACGCAGCCTCACCTCCGGTCTGAGCGTCGAAGCGCTTCGTGGCGATGGCGTCGATCTCGTCGATGAAGATGATGGCCGGAGCGTTCTCCTTGGCCAGCCGGAAGACGTCCCGCACCATCCGCGGCCCCTCGCCCAGGTACTTCTGGACGAACTCCGACCCCACCACGCGGATGAACGCCGCTGCAGCAGAACAGGAAGTGGCGTCAGACATGCAGCCAGCCGGCCTCCGGTGGAAGCGCGGCGGTGGCGGCCTGACCTGTGGTGTGGTGGGCCACGGCCTTGGCCAGCATGGTCTTCCCGCAGCCGGGGGGCCCGTACATCAGGACGCCTCTGGGGGGGTCGATGCCGATCTGAGCAGACAGACCCGGACGCACAGACTTTGATCTTTAGTTCAACGTTTTCTGTTGAATCGTCGCCGTTTCTTTCCTCATAAAGTAAAACTCCAAACTGCTGCTTTATGTGTTTATGAGAATTTAAAGGGCCAGTACTTTATTTTCCAGACATATAGTGTCATTTTATAGCAAAGCTAAACTATGTTGCCTTCATTTGATGTAAAAATATGTGTGGAGGTTCCTCCATCTTCACCGTGTTAGTATTTAGTTAATGTTTTATATTTAATATTTCTTTTTTTTTTTC
Organism: Poeciliopsis gracilis; assembly: GCA_911649635.1. Classification (NCBI taxonomy): domain Eukaryota; kingdom Metazoa; phylum Chordata; class Actinopteri; order Cyprinodontiformes; family Poeciliidae; genus Poeciliopsis; species Poeciliopsis gracilis. The sequence goes on along the minus strand of CAJVRI010001204.1, from coordinate 498,786 downwards.
TTTCTTCTTCTTTGGTGGTGGATTTTTGTATTAAGTGTTTACTGGAATGGGTGCACACATTTTAGTAAACACTTTGTTTATTAGAATATTAACTACTTTGTGTTTTTTGTTGAGTTGAAGGACTGGCTGGGAGGAGTTGATCGTCTCGGGTCAAACCAGTAAATGGAACGAACCATCAGGATGCTGGAAGCATCGATGTGGAAGATTCCACCTCTCGCGCTATTGATATTCTTCCTCTCGCTACTGTTAAAACATTTATGGTTTTAAATAAAACCATAAATGTAAACAACAATTAGGCTGTTTTTTTGTTTTATCGTTTTTTGTTTTATAGTTGTGTTGAAGTAAAATGTTGTGATTTGAATCTGTTATTTAGGTTTATGTATTGTTTGTTTTTGTCTTCTTCCCCGCCCCTCCTTGTGTGTGTGTATGCTAGCCTTTGTATATAAATTCCCCTGTGTGTTCTGTGAAGTCAGTCAGTTAGTTTGTTTGTTGAGTTGGTGTGCCTTAGTTGATTTTTTTTGGGCCCACTTTTCTTATATTTCTTTTGAGATTGGTTGTAAAATTTTTTGTTAAGCTTTGCTGAAAAATGAAATAGTTGTTTTTTTAAACCTTTGTCCTTGGGTTTGCTGGTCGGACCGTCACAATATGACTTAAAATAAATATGACTTTCTTATTTAACATCTTGAAATTTGGCCTCTGTCTCTTTAAGAAGCTCCTGCTCTTTCTGAAGCTCCGCCTCCAGGAAGTCATCCCTGGTTCCTCTAATAGCCCTTTAATATTTTCACCAGCGCTGCGTTGAGAAGTAGCTCCTACAATGAGCTCAGGAGATGTTGGCTAATTGCTGCTGGCTAGTCTGAAGGAGCTGAGAGGGGGAGTCCTGGGCAGAGTATCCAAAATGTTTTGTCCAAGCAGCACTTCACTTTATATTTATTGAAGTAAAAGTAAATAAGTATTTGGTAAAAAGTCGACTCAAGTGCTGAGTAACTAATCAAATGATCAATAATTAATAATAAAAAATTACATCATCAGACGGAAAAAGAAAATAAAGTTAAGTGGAAATGTTGGTATTTTAAAGACCAAAATGAAGATAATTAATATGAACAGCATCATTGCAGTAGCATAAGGCCAATTTATTTAAATATAAAACTGATCTTGCATTATTATTATTCTACCATGAGCTGAAAATGTTCTCAGAACAACATTATTGTTTATCGCATTAATTCTGGGACAATTTATGGCCCAGTAAAATTTTACTGTAAAAGTAAAATTTACTTAAAAGCGCCTGCTTTCTCTTCCACAAGCGAAGAGAAAGCAGGCGCTGGAGAGAGGAAAGATTCATTTGGTGTGGAAGTGGTTCGAGAATCTGATAAAGTTCAGCGTGTTGCAAAATGTGCCGCAGAGTCGTGCCGACCAGCAGCAGGAACATCCAATCTGTCACACAATCTGAAGCATTTCCACTCCACAGATGATCAGAGATAACCAAACATTATCAGAGTCAAGATGAAGAACCACAAAGCTGACAATCATCACCCTGTGAAAGCCGCGATCCACTGTTTTCACCTCCAGTACCGGCTAAAATGGACCGATCCGACAGAAAAACAGCTGAACTGATTCAAAACATTTCTTTTCTTCAACACAGAAAAAATGATTGTAAGTGTGTTGCAGCAACTCAGCTCAATTAAAAACAGCAGCAGCTTCACAATGTGTTCAGTCAATTTAACAGAAATAAATAATAAAGAAACAAACTGACAAGAACAACAGATTCTCGACCAACCAGTAGAAATAAACAGCAGCAGACCTTGGTGAAGCTTGTTTTAAAGCTTTGTGTAGGGAGAACCCGCATGCTGACCTGCTTGTAGAGCTCAAAGTGAGTCAGTGGCAGCTCCACGGCCTCCCGGACCTCCTGCTTCTGGATGTCCATGCCCCCGATGTCTGCGTACATCACGTCTGGCTTCTGGTCTGTGGGGGCAAAGCACACAGTCTGAGGTCTGGTCCGGTCCGATCCGGTCCGGTCCGGTCCGATCCGGGCTGCAGCGTACCTGACGTCAGCATCATGATGCTGCTGTCGGCCTCCGGAGGAAGAACGTCCACCAGCGCATTGCTGTGCTTGTGCAGAGCCACTGAGGCGTTGGGCTTCAGCAGCTCTCGGTCGATGGTGCTCAGGATGCGGACATAATAGTTGGACCCTGAAGGCAGCACAGAGCCCAACACTTAATAATTAAAATATAAACTTACAAAAAACCTTTCTAACACAAATTCAACACTTAAAAACCACTCACAGTTTACACTGAATATTCAGCAACTCAGTTTTATTTCAGGAAAACTAAAAGCAGCTGATTCCCGATCAGATAAAATGTTGTTTTTGATATCAAGTCATTTAATCCATAAAGAGTTTAAAGTTTCTCCTTCACCAGATTCAACATTTCTAGAAACATAAACTGAAGGGGAAAAACAGGAACTGAATACTAACAATGTTCTGACTGATGGTTTCAGGCTGTTTCTAAATACAGTTATGTAAACAAGACGACTTTGGCGCCCCCCACAGGCCACAACGGAACTGCACAGCAGTTTGAGTTTTATATAAACTATTCTTGTATGTTAATTTCTTTTATTTAAAAATGACTTTTTTAAATGGATGAATAAGAGAAAATATTTCAATAAACTAATACAAAAATAAAGAATTATTTTTATAAATAATAAAAATAAAGTAATAAAAACATGTTTGATTTAAATGAGGATTTTCCAAGAAAAATTTAAAATATAAACAGAAAAGTAAAAAAAAATAAAAGTAAATAAAAATAAATAAGCAGTGCTTACTTTGAAACAGAATTTTCCAAACTCTCTTAAAATCATTGGTTCATAGAAAACAACTTTTTTTCTTTGCTAAAATCCTGAAAGCAGTTTATATATTTTAAAATCAGAACTAAAAACTTTAATATTTTAGTTACACTGATAAAATAGGTTTCTTGCAGAAACAGGGAAGTGTATGCCACAATAGAGTGAAAACTTTCAAGGGTTTTGGATAATTTTCACAGCCAGATTCTTTTGGGTTTTATTAAAAAAATAGATTTTGTTTTTTCTCAGGATTTGAGTTTTTGAAAACAACTGCTGTATTTAGCAATAAATTACTGAAAAGCAGAAAAGTTACTGTTGAACATTGAAGTGGAGCCAAACACTAAACACCCTAATAAACGCTTCACTGAATTAAAAGAAGAGCCGCAGAGCTGCGGTCACTCCGCCGTATGCAGCTGACTGATCTCCTGCTGGGCTGGAGGAACATCACAGCGATGCGGTCCGGACCCGGATACCTGTGGTGGAGCCAACGATGGCCGTGTTCTGGTCCACGGCCTCCAGGAACTGGCCGATGACCAGAGGGATGCTCTGGATCCTCTTCACCTCCTCCTGGGCGTGCAGGAACTCCTTCTTCAGGTTCTTCTGCTCGTCCTTAATGTACTCCTCCTGCACCTCCAGGAACTCCAGCTCCTGCTGCAGCTTCTGCACGCGCGCACACACACACACACACACACACACACACACACACACACACACACACACACACACACACACACACACACACACACACACACACACACACACACACACACACACACACTTGTTTCTTTGGTCATTCTTCCTGGGGTCCAGGTGAAAAAATAAAGCAAGACAGTGGCTGAGTTGGCACTCAGCCACTGTCTTGCACACAGTGGGGTGACTATTAACTGTCAGGCAAACCGAGCGGAAGACGACAGCAGATGATTTTTAAACCTTTGATGAGGAACATCAGATCAGCTTCACCACCGACTGATCACCGATCACCAAAGAGAAATTATTTCTTACCACCCTAATGCTTTGTGCAAACTGGAAATAATTGTATATTTGGAAAAAGTCAGTCCAAGAGGAGTTGCCCCATGTTGGACTGATAGTAGCAATGGGCCACACCATGAGGCCACACTGCAAGTGGCACAAGACAGACGTGGTACTGATTTAAGGGACTAACTGTAAGGTAAAACGTAAACATTGTTTTAAAACCAATATTTGTCTCAGAGACGATTTAATCATCGCCTCTTTTGGAGTGGACAGAGAGAAGCAGGAGACCTTATATCTGGTGTAGAGATCCTCCAGGTCCTCTGGTTCTGGAGCCAGGAAGGACAGACCGGTCTGGGGCCTGGAGCTCAGGATGGAGGGAAGCTCCTCCTGTCAGGGGCCAAACACACACAGAGTCACAACAACACACACAGAGTCACAACAACACACACACAGAGTCGGGGCCACACACACACAGAGTCACAACAACACACACACAGAGTCACACAACACACACACACAGTCACAACAACACACACACAGAGTCACAACAACACACACACAGAGTCACAACAACACACACACACAGAGTCACAACAACACACACAACACAGACACACACACACACACAGTCACAACAAACACACACACAGAGTCACAACAACACACACAGAGTTACAACAACACACACAGAGTCACAACAACACACACACCAATAAAGAAAAGCTCTATTTAAATGATTTAAAATATACATGTGTCTAATTTTCCTTATGTAAAATATTCTTTTAGTTTTATTGCTGTCATTTTGTTCAAGAGTAAGGAATTGATTAAAGTATAATTAATTAAAAACAACTAACACTTTCTCTTTGGTTTTATGTCTGTAGAGTCAGAATCTACAGATTAGATAAACATCACTAATCTAATCTGCAAATTTATCACATCATCATCAGGAAGTTTAAACTGGCTCCTCAATGTTGCTTCAGTTTTATTCAAGTGTATAAGAAACTCAAAACAATGAGTCAGACTAAAGTTTTCGTTAATCTATAATTACCTTGAAGTACTTTAAATATGAACATGTTCTACAAACGGGAACATAATTGATCTAAAAACATTTAGTAGTTTAATAAGAAGCCAGAAGTATTTGGAAATGCAGAGTGATATAATGAAAAGCTGATGCCTGTCAGCATTTTATGGAAATTTTTTTTTTGTTAAAGAAAAAGTAGCGAAACGTTTTGAATATTCACTTTAGTCTAAAGACAGATCAACAGTAATCATAAAACGGTTAATAAAAAAAGATCTAATTTATGTACAGAAGAGACTGCAGTAACTAACCTTTGGTAAAACTATGAAATGATGCAATGACAGAAATAGGACATTTTCAGATTAACTTGATGTAGTGATTATCAAAAATGCTGTTTCATTTTTGTTTACTTCTGAATAACATTGTTTTTCTTGTTTTTAACATTTATTTATGATGTTGCTGTAAGTCAATAAAAAAGGCTGCACAATTATGTCATTGTTTACACATAAACAAGACCATTTTTACCATTTACACATAATTTTCAGACAGATTTTCATCAGGATTTCACAGAGACACCTATTTCGGTGGTTAGCAGTCAGCTAACTTTAGCATCGCAACATGATGAACGATAGCACCCAGACAGCAGGGCCGTCGAGCAGAAATGCAACAACGAACATCCGTAAAATAGTAACACAAATGCGTAATTCAGTTTTAGATACAAGTTCGTCACAACCGTAAAAAAATGACTTTTATTTCTCTCTCGACGAGATGCTAACGCTAACAGCAGCCCCTCCGGGCGGAGAATGAATTGGCAGGTTTTCCGACTAAGCTGCTTTAAACAGCTAAAAAACCCAAAAAGAATCGACCTTAAACTAAGTCTGAAGAAGAAACTCCAAAACACATTACTTCACTGAGGTATGTTATTAAAAGTAAACAGTATAACAACGGTAAAAAAAAAAAACTGATCTTACCGGGCTCTTTTCTACAACAACGCAGTCCTCCATGTTAAAATTCTCTAGCTTGACGCGTTGACGCAATGCGTCAGCATCAGGGTTTATGGGTAATGGAGTTCTTTCCCTCAGTTCTTAGTGTTTCAGGGCAACTTGCGTAACTAATGGTGGAAAAGCACCTGAACGTTTGAGGAGCATGTAAAACGAGGCTGGATTTATAAAATACCAATAAAATAAAATTATAAACATTGAATATGATTCACTTGTCTTCTGTTATCATTATTTTCACATAAAAAATATGTCCAGAAAAAGAGCCGCTCCAAGGCAAAAGCGAGTTGGTGCCCTAAATATTAAGGATTTGCTAATATTCAATGTTTGGGAGTAAATATCAGTTTGTCAAAAACAACTAAAGTTGGTTGGAATTCTGCTTGAGGCATTCACAAACTATTGAATCCATTTTAGGTTAATAAAAACGACACTAACGGAAAAAATGTAAATGGAGAAATAAAGGGACAAAAAACACCCCAAAAACTACTGAAACTGTTGGTGTTATGAAAGCTACGAGACAATACGAAGTGAGACACTGAAGAATATTTGAGCTTGCCTAAAATGCGGGAACAGATGGACATCACACAGAAAAATGAAGCTAATAAATCCAAAAATAATCAGAAATATCTTGATTTCATCTTGACTACAATAAAATATATATTTTAGAAATCCACACGCAAAGTTTAATCAAAGTTTTTTAGAGAGTTTCTGTTTCTTGGAAATAAAAGAAGTTAAAACTAAATGTACAACTTCAGTAAAACATGATGGAGGTTGTATTATGATGTGGGCTGCAGCACATGTAGCTGCATGTAAACACATAAAACATGCCGCTGTATAAGTTAAACAGCAGATGTTTTATTGCACAGAACAAAACCTGAATATCAAATTTTGAATAATTTCTGACTAAACATAATTTAACACAACAGTTGCTCTTCGTGACTAAACCTGTTCAGTCATGAACAGGTTTAGTGTGTGACTAATGATAATTGATGTGAGAGACTGGTGGATTTTTCCAGTTTTTAGCATTAGATGTTATTTTTTAAGGGTGGGTGTAACGTGTTAAACAACATCCTGTTGAAGAGCGAGCGGTGGTCTACACCTCTGCAACTTGCTCTGGTGGTTACCCCAATCCAGAATTTCAGCAATAAGCCAGTTGTCATGGAAACATGTCACCTTTCGGCAGAGCGACGGAAAAGGAGGCAGAGTAAGGTGACATGGTTTCAGCAGAACTAACTTCAGCAGACCATCGCTGACATCAGAGCTCAGCAGGTGAAGAATCACAGCCTCGTTTTTTAAAAGTTCAGATTTCATTTAGAAAACAGGAAGCAGAAAGTTTCCTTCATTTTTCTTCTTCAAAAGACTTTTGGTGCAAATCAGAGAGAAGAAGCCCACTGTGAGCCATCAAATGCTTCATTTGGACAGAGGAATGGGGGTTTGCTGAATGCAAAGTTTACCACATCCTGTTAGGTTTTCTGGTATTTTCAGTTTCATCTGCGTGATGAACTCTGCCTGAATCCTCCGTGTCTCTGCATACGTGTGGAAGTAAAAGCCGGCTGAGTGAGCGATCCTGTCAGGAACACAGAGCGTCCTCTTTCTGCAGCAGCAGGAAACATGCAGGCTTTCAGCCGCAGTGGGAAGATGTTGCTGCACGTCTGCTTCATGGTTTCAGGTAAAAACAACCTCAGCTCAGCATTAATTAAAGGAAATCAGAAAATGTTTTGCTCCTCAGCATCTCCAATAGATTTAAATAAAGAAGCATTTTTATTTGTCAGCTATAACAGCAGAATAATGTCGTTTGGGTCATGTTTGGCTGATGCACCGTAAAAAGAGAAAGTAACAGAAAACTAGAGGAAATTTTCAAGTTTTAGTCTTTAACTCAACAATTTCATCTTTGGAGACGATGATAATTATGTAAAACCCATTTGAGGAAAAATTCCTGAAATTATTCCAGTGTTTGGTTTTCAGTTCATTTAACCAACAGTTAATCCTGACAAGAGATTCCAAAATCCTTTTAATCTAATTAAATAAATGCAAAACTTTACAAACAAAATCAGAAACCAACTCCAAAATTGAGTTTTCCTACTTTTCTCAACAAAATAAAGAAAAAAAACCTTAGATATGGAAGTACTGAGAACTCAATAAATAATGTTGAAAAACTACCTCAGTTTTCTGGATTCATCAAAATTGTTTCAACTTTTTACAACTTAAAATATTTGTCAGCCAAAGAAAAGGTTGTTTCTTTTTTAACTGTCGAGTTTCAGGAAGAGAACGAAGCAGGAGTTTCATTCAGACACGTCATAATTCATTTTATTTGTAGTTTCTGTTGTTTTGTTTATTTATTTTGAACATTTAAAGAGTCTTCCAGCTGCAGTCTCAAATGTTCATCATGTGAAGGTTATAGATCCTTGAGAATGCCATATCACTGAAAATGGCCTCAGAACAACAACAGCAGAACTGATCACAGGCTTTCTGAGACGGTTTCTCTCATTTCTGCTCTGGCTGTTGTAGCGTTTCTTTATGTGTTTAAAGGTTTTATGGGAGAGAAGACATTTTGAATACTTTGAGGCTTTAGTGGCACCACAAAATGAAAGGGGCTGCGTGAACGCGAAAGCTCGTTAACCACCGGGCCCCAAACGCACCGGCCCGCCAGGAAGTCCCCGGTACCCGACCTCCAGGCGGCCCCCGCTCTGGACCGCCGCTCAACTCCATCAGCAGCAAACTTGTTAAATATATGAATGAAGATGCAGTGGGATTCTCTGTTCATCTTAAGCTATTTATGACTGTCATGTCTTCCCACAGAGAATAATTGTACCTATAACAGTTTGAACTTCAAAAACTATTAAAATAATAGATTTTTCGCCTAAGTACGCCATAAATGCAGCAGATAAAACATATAATTGTTGCTTTTTAAATCTTTTAATCCTACAGATACATTCAGGGTTTCATTTAGTCCTTATTGAGCTTTTACAGAGAGAAGATGAAACAACAACGTGTTGAACAACGAAGCTGGGATTCATTTAAAATGCCACAGAAAGAATCTCCGTCCCGCTTCATGTTTCCTTTCCTGTTTTTCAGTTTTTGTTCCTGGATTCATTTTTGACTCTATAATAGTTTGATGCAGACATCGTTTCTTCATATCCCCTCCAATTGGTCAAAATTCATTGCAAACTCTTTAATGCGAACTCTCCAGCTTGGTAAGAGTCGAGCTGCAGCTTTCCGCAGTTTGAATGCGATGCATTGCAGTTTTATCAAAAAACTGTGAAAAAGATTGTTAAAATAATCCACCTAAGAGAAAAACATGCAAATGGTTTCCAGTTCACACAGACGCCACAGTTTAGCTTCAGCTTCTTAGAGATTAAACAGTTTTGAGTGAATTACCTGAAATAAAGATCAAGAGACGTGAAACTTTCTGAGATTAGAATGAAACTAACATCACACAACTGAAATCTGTCTGATTTCAGGAGTATTTTCACCTGTAAACAGATTAAAATGAGCCATAATCTTAATCTTGACAATTTAAAAAAACCTCAGAGGATTTAAAAGAACAGGATAATTGTAAGTCATCAACACCGAATTGATCAGAAACACGACTGAAACAGCATAAAGGAGTAAAGACCTGGGCCCAGGACAGATCCCTGAGGGACACCAGGAGTCAGATCTGATGGATATGATGAATCATTCCATCAATGCAGGTCCTAAAAGATGAAAATTAGGATTTAGGAGTGTAGAGAACCCCAGCAGTGTGCTTCCATATTACTCATAAATAACAGGTCAGACGTAGAAAATGTTTTATTTCTCTTGCCTTTCGGATTATTCACTGTAATCTGCATAAATATCAGAAATCGTGCTGAAGATTTAATCTCTAGACTTCTTCACTCCTGATTTTCTTCCATCCGGTTTTATTTCCAAACACTTCAAAAGCAAACATGTAAAATCTGCATTAAAGTTCACATTTAACTGGCTCAATTTAGGGATTTATTCCATTTCTTGGTTTTCTGTTTTCTCCAGACTGCTGGGGGAAAGTCAGATTCTGCTGAACTCTGACTTTTAGAAATTGGCTCCCAGAATGAGTGTTGCTCACCACAGGATGCTGGTTCCACGTCAGTCAAACCAAACCGACCCAGAAATAGATGGAAACTGTCTATTTCCACTGCTGGTTTATTTCTCACCATGTCAGAAGCTCTCCAGCTTCAGTTGTGGTCAGTGCTAATAACAGAGCTGATATTTAGCTCACCATTTTAGCTAGCTTTGAAATAGCAGTCCTTTCTTTCCCTAAATTAATTTCCATAGCTCTAATCTACCTGGCTGATTAGATGACTTGAGTTGAGTAAAGTTGCTGCTCCTAAAGGTTTTCAGCTGCTCTGTTTCCGTCCTTGTTTCTCAGTTTGCTGCGGTGGTTTTCCAGCCGCCGAGGCCGAGTTCTCCCTGCTGCAGCCTGCGGTGGTCGCCGGCCCGCTGGGCCGCAGCGTCCTGCTGCCCTGCCAGCTGCAGGACTCCCAGCGGGAGAAGCTCCTCAACCGGCCCGTCCTGTACTGGGAGGTCGGTGGGAAACAGCTCCAGTTTAACGAGAACAAAACCTCCTCCAGTTCCAACAAATCTATTGAGCTGAAGGAGGTGCGGTGGTCCGACGGCGGGACGTACGAGTGCAAACTGTCCATCAGAACCGACAAGAGGGGAAGCTTCAGGCTGAAGGGAAACAGAACCAGGCTCATCGTCCACGGTAGAGTCCAAACCTCTGCTGCCTGAGAAGGAAGTTTGTTTGTTTTCAGCAGGATTTCATAGAAATGATGAGTTTTATCGAAGCTGACCGAGCAGCCCGGCGAATTACAGACAGAAATATGAGAATGAAGAAAACAGATTCCTGTTTTTACCTAAATCACAGAGACAGTGTTTCATTTCAGATACCATGACCTTTGACCTCTGCAGCCACAATGATTCCCTGCTGTGCTGCGAGGTCAACGTGTCGCAGGATCTGGGTTTGACTCTGACTCTGACCAGAAACGGCTGCGTCGTGCAGAGCTCCGCCCCCTCAGAGCGCAGCGCCGCCAACGACCCCGTCGCCCTGAGCGCCACCGTCCCTGTGACCGGCAACGGGCAACACGTCTGTCAACTGAAGCTGCACGACGTCCTGATAGCCAGCAGCAACTTCCACAGCCAGCAGGCGGGTAGATATCAGCCTCAAATCAGGAAGAATAAATAACTCTCACATTTTTCTGTCTAATGCAAAAACGGTTTAAAATAAAAACAATCCCACGACAGTAATTAGGATCGTTATTATTTTCATTTCAGCAGCTGGAGAAGCTGGGAAAGATGCAACAACAACATGTAATTCTTAGCAAATTTCACTTTTCTTCCTGCTGAAACGGTCGTTTTTAGAATTTCTGGGAGCTGCAGTTAAATTCCCAGGATGCCGCAGTTCCAGCTGTGTGTTTCTGTGGGCAGGTGAGCGGCGCCGGTACCCGGAGCCGTGGCTCCTCTACGCGGGCCTCCTGCTGGTGCCGGCCCTGGTCCTGCTGGCCTTGGCGGTGGCCGTGTTGATGTGCAGATGAGCTCTCCGGTCCTCCAGGTGGCCCGGTTCTACTGGACCGCTCGTTTCCATGACAACCAGAGGATCAGAACCGGTTTGAATCCCGGCCCACTCGTCTCGGTTCCTCTTCCTCTGAACTCTAGTTCTAGTTTCTATGAAACTGTTAAATTAAAATTCCCATTAAAAACTTTTAAAAAATAAAACTTTTCTCGCTTCATTTCAAACGTTCTGGTTGGTTTTTATTTTGTTCATTTTTTATTGAATTCATTTTGTTTAGATGGCTAAGTTAGTATTTTTGTGTATTTGTTATTTTGTTTGTTGAATCTCTGTGATCTTTTTCTTGAAATGTGCAGCATAGTCAAAGTTTTAGATACTGGAGCTCCAGCCGGGTGTCTGCTTGTTTTCCGGACCCACAGCATGATACTGCCACCTCCAATACATTCTTTCATACATTTTTCCTGTTACTGTGGTGAAACAGCTCCATTTCTGTCTCGTCTGACCTTTGAACTCCAGAGAAGGCCATAAAAAACAAATACATTTTATTTTTACTGTTTTTTTTATTGCTATTTGTTAAGAGATTATAGTTTTATTGTCAGGGTTCCTGTGTGAGTGCATGTGTGTGAGTGCGAGTGTCACATCTCATCTAGAGAGGATCTTTGTGAGGAGCCGGAGGAGTCTGCACAGGTGGAAGTCATCAGCCTCATCAGAGCGTGCTGGGGATTTAGGAGCAGCAGATCCTTCCTTCAGTGCTAGATGATTACGTTCATCGGTAGTCACTCTGGTCGTCTCCTGTTGTTGCTAGTGGCTTTGGATTGTGTCTGAGCTTAAGAAGTTACCTGACTTTGTATTTTGCCGCCTCCAGGTCTTTTGTCTCCCCGCTCGTGAATCTTGCAAGTACCAGCCTGCCTGCTCCGCCGCTCTCCTGGCCGCACTCCACTCATACCAGCCTCCGGTTCTCCGAATCCTCACTCCACCTCGCACTCACCTCTGGACCACCGAACTACTCTCACTCAGGACCCTGGCACCCCTTCCCACGCCTCAGCAAACCACCTGGAAGTAAGCCCGTTCCATTTCCCTCTCAATCAGTCCGGTCGCTCCCAGCCATCTAAACCGCTTGTCATTTCAGGCCTTCCTGGTCGAGTCATTCTCACCCTCTCACTGATGTCCAACGGATTGAAATATCTTGTCCTGTTGATAATAAAAGATTCACTTTTCCTAAGAGACGTGTGGTTTCTGCATGTGGGTCAGGAAGTTAAACCCGAACATGTCAGAATCATCTAGCCAGCATGACCCAGCAGAACCATCACCGGACCCTCACGCAGTTTTAGTCCGTCATGATTCCATGTTAAATGCATTATATGAACAACAAGGAAGTACAAACCGTCGCTTAGAGCAGTTATCGGGAATTCTCGAGGATCTTCACCAAAGATTGGTCTCTGCAGTTCCATCTCCTGTTGTGGCTCCGCCTCCACCTCTCGCCAGCTCTTCAGCCGAACCTCCACAAACACCCCCTGTCTCAGTTCGTCTCAGGGAAGTATCACCACCCACACCTGAGCCCTATTCTGGAGAGATGGGTAAATGCAGGGGGTTTTTGCTGCAATGCTCTCTAGTTTTTTCTTTTTCTCCCCAGAGTTTCCAGACTGAGGCAGCTAAGATCGCCTATGTTATTGGATTACTCAGAGGGAGAGCGCTAGAATGGGCGGAGGCAAAGATGACACAGCAGGTTATTTTTCAGAGCACATATGATTCGTTTGTGGCAGAATTTAAGCAGACATTTGGGTATACTGATTCCCCATCAGATATAACCCGCAAGCTGTGGAATCTAAGGCAGGGTCGTCGGACAGTAGCAGACTTCGCTATTGACTTTAGAACCCTGGCTGCTTCTTCCAGTTGGAACCCTGAGGCCTTAAAGGGGGCCTTTCAGCAGGCCCTGAATGAGAACATAAAAGATGAATTGGCTTACCGTGAGGAGCCTGGCTCATTAGAGGCTCTCATTTCTCTGGCAATTAGGATTGATAACAGAATCAGGGATAGAACCAGAGCTAAGAGAGAGCTGAGCTTTTGCCCCAACAGACCTGACACCAATAACATCTCAGCTAACCAGAGCGTAGAGGAACCCATGCAAATAGGGCGAACCAGACTCACTCCTGAGGAACGCCAGCGCCGCATGAGATCTGGAGCCTGCCTCTACTGTGGTCAAACAGGGCATTTCATCTCCACCTGTCAAAATCTGCCAAAAGACAAGGCCCACCACTAGCCACGGGAGCAGTGGTGGGAGATTCAAGGAAAGTCTCCCGTCTAACTCTACCTTGTTCCCTGATTACAGGGAGCCGGTCCTTCCAGACATCCGTGTTAGTTGATTCAGGGTGTGAACAGAACCTTATTGACAATAACCTGGTTAAACAACTCCATATACCCACTGTTCCTCTTCCAGCTCCAGTCTTGGTCGCGGCTTTGGATGGTAAAGCCTTACCTGTCATCACCCATCGCTCCGCTCCTGTTGAACTTGTAGTGTCAGGAAATCATCGTGAGACACTAATCTTTTTTGTGTTTCCCTCACCTCAGTCCCCAGTGGTTCTGGGCTATCCCTGGCTCGCTCGCCATAATCCACAGCTGGATTGGAGGAGCAGTCGAGTAGAGTCCTGGAGCCCATACTGTCTATCATCATGTCTTCACTCTGCCCTTCCTCCTACAGTCTCGCAACCCGCAGAGGTGCCCGCTCCAGCTGACTTGGCCAGTGTACCGGCTGAATACCATGACCTCCACAAGGTCTTCAGTAAGTCGCGGGCTCTTTCTCTACCTCCTCACCGTCCCTACGACTGTGCAATTGACCTTCTTCCAGGTGCACCTACATACTCACCTGGACAGGAGGTTTGGCTTTCCACTCGTGACATCAATCTCAAGTCTTCTAATCGCAAGTTGTCCCCTCGTTTCATCGGTCCTTTCAAGATAACTGCTGTGCTCAGCCCTTCGGCTGTCCGTCTCAAGCTTCCTGTTGGGCTGAGGATTCACCCAGTGTTTCACGTCTCTCTCATCAAACCTGTCCGCTCCAGCCCTCTTTGCCCTCCGTCCGAGCCCCCGCCACCCGCCCGGGAGATTGATGGTCACCCTGCGTATACCGTCTCTAAGATTCTGGCGGTTCGTCGTCGTGGGCGGGGGTTCCAGTATTTGGTGGACTGGCAGGGTTATGGCCCTGAGGAACGGTCGTGGGTTCCTCGTTCATTTATTTTAGATCCAGATCTCATTAGGGAGTTTGAGGCTTCTCAGGGGTCGTCTTCTTCCCGACCGCCAGGAGGCGGTCTTTAGTGGGGGGGTAGTGTCAGGGTTCCTGTGTGAGTGCATGTGTGTGAGTGCGAGTGTCACATCTCATCTAGAGAGGATCTTTGTGAGGAGCCGGAGGAGTCTGCACAGGTGGAAGTCATCAGCCTCATCAGAGCGTGCTGGGGATTTAGGAGCAGCAGATCCTTCCTTCAGTGCTAGATGATTACGTTCATCGGTAGTCACTCTGGTCGTCTCCTGTTGTTGCTAGTGGCTTTGGATTGTGTCTGAGCTTAAGAAGTTACCTGACTTTGTATTTTGCCGCCTCCAGGTCTTTTGTCTCCCCGCTCGTGAATCTTGCAAGTACCAGCCTGCCTGCTCCGCCGCTCTCCTGGCCGCACTCCACTCATACCAGCCTCCGGTTCTCCGAATCCTCACTCCACCTCGCACTCACCTCTGGACCACCGAACTACTCTCACTCAGGACCCTGGCACCCCTTCCCACGCCTCAGCAAACCACCTGGAAGTAAGCCCGTTCCATTTCCCTCTCAATCAGTCCGGTCGCTCCCAGCCATCTAAACCGCTTGTCATTTCAGGCCTTCCTGGTCGAGTCATTCTCACCCTCTCACTGATGTCCAACGGATTGAAATATCTTGTCCTGTTGATAATAAAAGATTCACTTTTCCTAAGAGACGTGTGGTTTCTGCATGTGGGTCAGGAAGTTAAACCCGAACATGTCATTTATTCCCTAACAGAATAAAACTTCCTGTTTGGTCCAAGCATCTAGAAATCTGGCCAACTTCTTTTCAACTGGAGAAAAACTTTGGCCAAAGTGTGTGAGCCATTGTTTGTGAAATTACACTGTAAAATATGAACAGCAATAGTTTTGGTTTATGTCATAAAGACAAAATGTGGGCGTTCATCAGCCCGTCTCAAAATGATGGTGATAAACGATAACATTATCTGACGACCAGTTTAAACTGATATAACGACGTAATAATGCAAACACTTCCTGCCAAAAATAAATCTACTTCATTTTCATTTAACACTGAACTGGTAACCAAGACAACCAAAACAACCAAAAATAAAATGGTCTCTGTCTGTAAACAAAATAAAAGCACCTGAATAAAAAGAAATAAAAACAGATTCAACCAAATGAGTACAGATGATGAAGTCTGTGTACCATATTGCCCTTCAATAATCAATCAATCAATTAGATTCAGATAGAGAAGATGGTCAATAGTTCACTTTATTACTGAATTTATAAATATCATTCAAAATACATATTAACAGGTTTCAAATGAACTATTTAGTTAGGAAGCATTTAGTTTTCAACTAAATGTTTTCCAAATGTAACATTTAATTTCTACACTAAATATTTAGCTTAAATATTTAGATTCCTAACTAAATATTTAAATGGAGAACTAAATATTTCGTTTTCAAACTAACTTTAGACAGTGATATTTAAGACTTTGAAAAATGAACACATTATTTTCTTCAGTAAACCAAATGTTGATGTTTTAAGCTGAGTTTTACCTTTGACCTCTTTCCTCTCAGCAGAAAAAAACAACATTTTTTTCTGCTGCTGAAATTCTGCAGAAACTCGGAAACTTCCTGCTTTCCTGGAAATGAAACAGCAGATTAGTAACCCTGAGACTCTGCTGCGGTTCATGGCTCTCTGAACGCCCTGACCCCTGACCTCTCTGGCACACGCTCACACCTGTCATGTGACCTGCGTGCAAACAGGAGGCAAAATGAACCATCAGCGGCTGCAAACAGGCAGATTTTGATTGAAAAGGTTTAGAGGTGATTCTTGGTTTTGGACAGAAACAAAAATCTTTTTATAATCCTGACAGAAACAGAAAAACCTGATTTGATGTCAGACGGCGAGAAAACCAGGCAGTGTTTTTATGCAGCCTAAATTTCTGGTTTTGATGATAAATGAAGGTGAAACTTTGAGTTCAGATGGTTTTCATGAAGCAGCCGGTCTGGGTCTCTCTGCTGGGTTTTCCAGCGGCGTCTTGCAGCCGCTGCGCGTCGCTCCGTTCCTGAACCTGCTTCGCTCCGAAACGCCGGTTCTTCCTGGAGTTTGGAGGATTTTGCTTAAAATTAGTCAAGGATGGAACCAAAACTGAGATCAACGTCCAAAGAGTCTGGATGTTGAAAATCTGGCATCTTGGAGGGAAATATATTATTTAAACAATAATCTTATAGCCTATTATTATTTATAATAAAACTATTACAATAATACAATAATAGACATAAAGCTATTATTTAGTCAGAAATGAATGTAGGATTGTTTAAATTGGCTTCAGGCTGCAGAAATGTCAGAGTTCATCTTAAATGCCATCTGCATGTTTTACCATAAATGTTTGCAGCTTCTGCAGATGAAATGTGAAACAACGAGACAAACACATTTTGTTCTCGGGGATTTTAAAGTGAATCGCAGCGTTCAGCAGAAACTGGGCTTTTCTTTGATCCGTTCTCCAGTTCTAGATATGAAACATAAACGGCTCTTTTCAGGTTTTACTGATTAAATAAAAACAACATAAAATGTCCTAAAATTTTCACATTGATTATCACAAATGTTAAATGTTTTCTTTTATTTTCAGGAACAAGAACAGAATATCACCCATTTTCCCTTTTTTCATGTATTATTAATCTGCTATTCTAGTAAAAATCACCATAACTTCCTGCTTTGGGAAATAAACACAGTAACTCGTTAAACCAGAGAAGTGTCTATAATAAAGAGTTTTATCTGTTATTAACATTAAGTTCTCCTATAAAACCAGAAAGTTGTAACAATGAAACGGAAACCGCTGGCAGGATGAAATCCTCCAGCTCTAAACTCTGACGCCTCCATCTTGTTTCCTCTGGTGAAACAGGAAGTTGCTCTCAGCGTCTTCAGAGGTTTTAGTGTCGTTTCCTGCAGTGGTTGTTGGTGCAGAAACAAACGGGACGTTTCATTTATGGAGCTTTAGTAGCTTTTTCATTTGGTGTCGATTGCGTTTCAGCGCCACTGCTTTGGGCGATTGGGTTGTTCTGATCTGACCTGACGTAGACGAAGCCTTTGACATGCACTGTGTGGCCGAATGTAAATAAAATAAAGCAAACCAGCGGGAGCTGGACGCAGACAGTCGGCATGTTGAGACGTAAATGCCCCTGTGAAAACCTGTGAACAGTGAGAGCAGCTCAGCCTGAACATCTGCGGCTCATTGAGCTGCACAAGCAGAGCGAATGCAGACTCAAATATGAGATTGCTCTGCTGTGTCCTCCGTGATGCTGTTTGTTCTCTGATGAACATCAACCAGAATCAGCAAAAGCAGCTGCTGTCCTGCCCTTTGGCCTCTAGGTGGCAGCACCGGCCTGCAGCTCGATGGGATGAAACGGAAACATGAAGATGCATCTTGTAGGTTTGTTTTCTTCTCATCAGACGGATTTTCTGTCTCGGTTTGATGAGTTGATCTCCTGATGATCAGCCTGGGAGCAGCTGGTTCTGATTGGTCCAGTTGAAGCTCCGCCCCTGTTATTTCTGCTTATTGTTTTATTTTTGCTCACTTTGTGTTTATTGTTTTATAAAACATTTCAGTCCAGAAGCTATCAGAGTGTCGGTGAAACTCACCATTAGCTTCACGCATTAGCTTCTGCTAATATCAATTAGCATTTTAGCAGTTGCTAAAGCTAAATGTTGTGTTGACAAAGTATTTTATCTTTAGCCTGTGAAAAGCACCGTGTTGGAGTGGAGCTGCATAACGTTACTGTAGCTCTGTAGCATTAGCACTGGATAAATGTCGTGTTTTACATACTTTCTGCTACATACCATGTTGGTATAGCAGTTTAGCATTAGCTTTCATTACCATGTTATTTCACGTTAGCATTAGCTTCTGCTAATTACAATGTTGGATTAGCCTTTAGCTTTAGTGGCGTCATATTTATGGTGAGGGTTTATGGTTTGTGCTGCTGACGTTCTGCCCAGTCAGGAGGATTTAAAACTTGCCTGCAGAAATGAACTCTGACGGTTTTATGTGTTTGTTTCTTAAAATCGTGTCATAACTGTTGAACATGGAGACATTTATTGTGACGCTTTGCCTTTGCATCCTGCTTGTGTTTTTGCAACTTGACCTCTGCAGCATGTGGGACTTTCAGAGGACGTGGAAACATCCCATAGGAAAATCCGTCACCATAGCAACACCTCTACGGCTCATCCCTGCTGCTATGTTTCCCTCCCTCCCCCGTCCCAGACGCAGCATCCCTCCGTCAGTTTCCGCGCGTCGCTGTGAGGGAATAAACGCTCCGGACAGCAGGAGGAGGATCAGTCCGTCTGCAGCCCGTCTGCAGCCCGTCTGCAGTCCGTCTGCAATCCGTCTGCAGCCCGTCTGCAGTCCGTCTGCAGTCCGTCTGCAGCCCGTCTGCAATCCGTCCGCAGCCCGTCTGCAGCCCGTCTACAGTCCGTCTGCAATCCGTCTGCAGCCCGTCTGCAATCCGTCTGCAGTCCGTCTGCAGCCCGTCTGCAGCCCGTCTGCAGCCCGTCTGCAGTCCGTCTGCAGCCCGTCTGCAGCCCGTCTACAGTCCGTCTGCAGCCCGTCTGCAACCCGTCTGCAGTCCGTCTGCAGCCCGTCTGCAGCCCGTCTACAGTCCGTCTGCAGCCCGTCTGCAGCCCGTCTGCAGTCCGTCCGCAGCCCGTCTGCAGTCCGTCTGCAATCCGTCTGCAGTCCGTCCGTCAGCAGCCCGTCCGCAGACAGTCTGTCCGCCTGCTGGACGGCGAGATGCAAGCTGCTCACCTTTGACCCATTGGGGGTTTTGGAGAGAATACCAGATTTTTCTGTGGAGGAAGCAGAGAAATGTGAGAGTAAAAGCAGGTGAAACCAGAACCCGACTCTGCTTCCATTTATTCATTTGGACCGGCCCTCCCCTCTCCCTCGGTGGCGGTGGACACTCCCCTCTTCATCAGGAGGAGAGGAAGAGGAGGGCAGACCACACCCAGAGTCCCAGCAGCTCCGTCCTCCTCTTCCTGGCTGCAGAGGGTCCGGACGTGTCGGCGCTGGCGGCTGTGTGTGTCGGTGTGTGTTTGGTGCCTGAACGGAGCCGGGATGCTGCTGCTGCTGCTGCTGCCTCTGACCCTGCTGGCTCTTCAAGGTGAGTGGCTGTTTGCTGATCTCTGGCTTCACCAGGATTCCTGTTTGTTTTACTGGACTGAGCCGCAGGAACAAGGTCAGCATGAACTTTCATCTTTTAACCAACACTTCCTCAGGCTTTCTGCGACTTTTCCTCATGCACGACCTTCATGCTGCAGAAATATCACCGTTACAGATTATAAAAACTCCCAGCTTGGAAACCAAAGCATGAAAACGAACCAGAAAAGAGAAGCTTAAAGAGGAGCTGTGAACTTCTGCATCAGTCATCAAATATTCAGATCAGGCTGCAGATGGAAGTGAACCTGGACAGGAAGCAAACGATGAGCAGACAAACCGTAAGAAGCTCACCGAGGCTGAACATGTCACCACAGAGGGATTCTTCTTCTTTTATTAAACAACAAACCGCTCTAAAATGCTATTATTTTAGTTATTTTCCTGAACTTTTCCTTTATTTACAGGCGTTTTTATTCATGAAAATTTGAGCAAACGGCTGAAAATGCAGAAAAGATAGAGAAAGTTGCAACTCGTTAAGTGATGCTGCTTAACGAGGATTTGCTCTGCAGAGGCAAAACCTTTAAAACCATCATTTCTATTAAAATGATGTGAAACATCATAATATGTTTATTTTCATTGAACAGCTGGACGGATGAGTGAAGGTTCGTTAAAATAGTGAAGGATGAAAGGATTGTAAAGAGGGATGGCTGAGAAAAACCTGCAGTGAAGGAGAAACAGGATGAAAAAGATTCGATGTGACAGTTTGGGTTGAATAAATGAAGAAGTCAAACAGACAGTTTATATTGAGAACTTGTTTTGTTTTTTGTGAAATTCAACCAACAACCAAAAATATTTCCTTAATATTTAGTGATTCGATTTAGTGCAAGATTTTTATTTTTCGCCATTTTTACTTTAAGGCCCTAAAACGTGTGCTGGTCTGAAGCTGATAAATCCTCTGAAACCGGAGAACGTTCCCCCAGACGCCGCAGAACGTTCTCCGCCAGACGCTGCAGAACGTTCTCCCCCAGACGCTGCAGAACGTTCCGCCAGACGCTTCACTTGCAGTTCTTTCATCTCCTGAAGCGTCCCAGTGCGTCTTCAGCGCTGTTGGTAACTCAGAGTTCATGAAACCTGCAGTAAATAAAGTTCAGCTGGACGCAAAGCAGGAAACAGCAGGAGGAAAATGTATGATTATCCACCGGCTTTAATCTTGTGATTCATTTAAATAGAACCCAGCTGAGCTGCAGCGGCTAATGCAGGCAGCCGCCGCATTACGGAGCCATTAGTCTGCAAATGGATCTGGAGGAAAGTTCTGGTCAGAGCAGATCGAAGAGCCCAACAACCTGCGACTCCGGATGCAACGAACAGAACCAAACCAGCAGCAGAAATGAGGCTCTCAGCAGATCCAGCTGCTTTGAAGAGCTTCTGTTCTCCAACAGAACCGGTTCCGGGTCTCCAGGGTTCTGAACGACCCGAAGTTCTGCTGAGTCCAGCAGCTGTTTGCTCCTTTTGCTCTGCTAATTCTTAGATTAGCTTCCACTGTTTACTGTGGTGATGTAGCATTTTAGCTCTAGCTTGGTTAGCAGGTTAGCATTAGCGGTGTGGTTAGCGCTCTTGGGTTAGCACAGCTAACTCTTCACTGATCTTTGTGAAGCAGGATGTCTTTAAGGCTCGAGCATCGATCCGGTCCCAGAAAGGATCCAAACCATGATACCACCTCCTGTTCTGACCCGCAAACAGACCCAAAAGCTAATCGGAACCGATCAGAATGAATCGCTGCGGGTCTGCAGCTGGACTTGGTTGGTTCCTCTCAAACAGGAAGCTGCTGACTGACATCACTCAGCCGAACCGGTCCGTCTGGCAGCTGGGTCCAGACAGGATGGAGTTCGGTTCTGATTCTGTTTCCTCCACGGGTCTGACCCAGACAGAGCGAGATAGTTCTCTATGACCCGATTACACACACACACACACACACACACACACACACACACACACACACACACACACACACACACACACACACACACACACACACACACACACACACTGAATCTTTATTTACATTTTTCTTCATTTCATTGAAAACAAAAATTTGCCATAAAATCTCAATTTTGTCACCAAAACAAAAATAATTGTTGGAACAAAAACAAAGTCAACATATTTATATTTATAAAACTAAAATCCAGTTTTTCATTTCAAAAAGTGAAACGATAAAGACGAAGCAGCAGAGGAAGATGACGTCCTGCAGACAGATGGACTGAAGACATGAAGACATGAAGACATGAAGACATGAAGAGCTGCAGCTGCGTCAGCGACGGTGATGCATGGCTGCACAGTGTGTGTGTGTGTGTGTGTGTGTGTGTGTGTGTGTGTGTGTGTGTGTGTGTGTGTGTGTGTGTGTGTGTGTGTGTGTGTGTGTGCATGACTGTCTCCATCTGAGGAATGGGACATGGGGGGTCAGAGGACAAACTGCTTTTGCTCCTTTGGATTTGAAGGGTCCAGAGTGGACACACACACAGAACCAGAACCAGAACCGGGTTTTCTTTGTGCCCTGCGGCTGCAGAACTTTTCCTTTTCTGCAGCTGGAGGACGTTTCAGTCCTCAGGGACAAACAGCTGCCGATGTGACGGATTATAAACAGCAGCAACAAAATCCTAATCTGCCGCAGCGTAATCCCAGACCTCAGTGTTCAGCTTGCTGCTGGATTTGCTGCTGGATTTGCTGCTGGATTTGCTGCTGGATTTGCTGCTGGATTTGCTGCTGCTGCGTCGGATCATCGTCCTTCCTGCATGCGATGACTCGGCTCTCCTTGCTGTCGCTCTGCATCTTCGTTTCTCTGCCCTCCGTCTTTTCTGCGCCTCCTGCTGCTCTGGTCGGTTTGAATCGCTCGGCGTTACGGACGGAACCAACAGAACAAAAAACAGAACCAGTTCAAGTCCTCCGGCCACAGCGGCGGCCATCTTGGATTGAGTCGCAGAATCCGAACCGAACTCCCAGCTCCTTCAACGCAGCGACCAGAAGCATCTCTGAACTCCCATTTTAAAAACGTGTTTGAACTTTATTTCATTTTACTGCAGTGGAGACCAAAAGTTTACATACACCCCGGGAAAAGAATCACCCAGCTTGTTGTGTCGTTAAATCAGAGCAAACTCGTCTTGTTCCAGGTCAGCAGGAATCAACAGGGTTACTTCTAGGAGTCTAAAGACAAACGGAGAGAAATGATCTGTTATTGATTAACGTGTTTAAGGTCAAAAGTTTTCATACGTTTCCTCAGGATCAAAACTTTGTGACGAACGTCGTTCATCAGGAGCTTTAACGCCACAGCGTGATGCTGCAGACGCCGCAGCAGCATCGAGCCTTTGGCTCTTGTTCTGGAGTTAATCAGCGCCGTTTGGACCAGAACCCGTCTCCGTCCTCAGCAGTTGGACTTTGTTTGACCAGATGGACGCGGTGCCTCCCGGCTGATCGTCTCAGGATGACGCAGCTCCTGATTCTCTTCCTGATTTCTGTCATTTCTGAAAGGAAAATTGTCTGTAGGGATTTATACACACACACACACACACACACACACACACACACACACACACACACACACACACACACACACACACACACACACACACACACACACAGCAGATCCCTGATAAACTCCAGCAGACGATGTTGACGTCCAGTTTCTGCTCTAATGTTCTTTTTACTTCCTAAATCAGTTTAAATGATCTTAAATGATTTATTTCCTGGTTTCTCTGCTGCTTTTATTTCTCGGTGATGTGGAGTCGTGACTTTTTACATCTGTGACCTCTGACCTCCAGAACAGCTTCCTGTTTTGCGTTGAGCCTCCAGTTTTTCCATGTTTGCTGCAGTCGGAGTTTCTGCTCTGCTCGTCTCCCAGGTTTTCTCCTTTCTGCTGCCGCAGAGCGTCGTGAATAATCCGCTGCTCTGCTCTGCTCTGCTCTGCGTCTTCCCGTGAAGCGGTGAATATCTTTGGTCGACCTGCAGCTGCAGCCTGCAGGTCGACAGGCGAGGGAGGTGACTGCAGCAGAGACGAAGCTGCAGCACCAGAAAGGAAAGTTTCTGTTTTATCAGAGATTCTCTCAGGCTGGAGAATCTGATGGAGGAAGAAAGACCATGTTTAATACTTTAGCTTTATGTTATTAGTGAACTTGTTGCGTTTTCAAGCTCATGTGGGTGAAGGTGTCGGCCGTTGAGCCGCTGATGTTCAGGAGTCGATTTCATTTCAACACAGGCGTGTTGGACGGTCTATTCAAAGTCTAATACTGAACGTTCCTCATAGCGTCTCGGTTGGTTCCAGGATCGGTTGGACCGTCACGCCATGCTGGTTGGTCGTTATGAGGTCTTGTGATTTCAGCCTCAGGCTGATAGACGCCAACAGAAATCGCTCAGCATCAGAAGCTTCTCCTGAATGGATCCATGTTTCCTCACAGGTCAATAAAGGTCACTTTGGAACCGTGACGTCAGTCAATGAGAGAATTGATGAATAAACAGTTTTCTATATAATTTTGCTCCTAATATTCTCTTTTCCTCCTTTTCCTCTGCAGCTAACCTTTGACCTTTTCTCATTGTCTCCCCTCATCTCCATCTTGGGAACGTTTTCCTCTCTGTCCTCCATCGTTCTTCGCCTTCATGCTCCTCTGCTCTTCAGTTTAAACCAAATTTAAAGGTTTCCTCAGCGTTGATCTGATCTCGTCGTGTTTCTGTGTTTATTTGAGTTTCTGTGTCCTCTGAGTCTTCATGTTGTCCTGATTTCTCCAGGTGTGTCTCGTTCCCTCCTGTCTCCTCTGTTCCCTGTCTCCTCTGTTCCCTGTCTCCTCTGTTCCCTGGTCGCTGCCTGCGCCGAGCCGTTGTGTCGACTCAGCAGTTCTGTCTGTGTTTTTGGAATATTGGACTTTATCATCATTAAATGCCTCATTATTGTTTCTACCTGGGTCTCCAGAGTCTCCCCCCCCCCTCCCCCTCCAGTCCCCCCCCCCTCCTCATTATTTAACATGGACGCCCCATGCCCCGCCCCTGAGGTGAAAGTTCAGGGCAGCATCTCTTTGGCTGCTGAGGCCTCAGTGGAAACTGATGCAGTTTGAAACGTTTGGAGCTCCAGGTGTGTTGCTTTGGCCGATGATGAGTTTGTGTCATGATGATAGTGATGATAAGGTCATATATAGACTCGGGCCTCTATATATGGCGTGAGGTCGGGTCGGGCCTGCAGGATGCAGAACCACCGTCTCACTGCTGCCTCTTTATTTCCCCTCACTTTCACATCTTCAACACAAAATTTCAGCAAAACTGAAATCCAAATTTCTGCAATACCAAAGTGAAGCGATGAGCGGAAATAAAACCAATGCAAGAAAAAAGAACCTAAAAGGTCAAAAGTCACGCATGTGTTGAGCTTTCAGCAGCAGCAAAACTGAAGCTGCAGAAGCTCCTGCTGTTTTCTCAAGTACTGAGAGTTTGCCTGCGAGTACTGAGAGAAAACGCCCCACGCCGCCCACGGCTCTGACCTCTGACCTGCGACCCAGCAGGAACTGACAGAAACTCGTCCTCCCTCTGCAGCCGGCCTGTGCCGCGGCGCCTGCGTGGAGGTGGACTCGGACACGGAGGCCGTGGCCAACGAGGGCTTCAAGCTGGGCTGCATCTCCTGCAAGATGAGAGCCGAGGTTCGGGCCAAAGCCGTCGTCACCTGGTACTTCAGGGGCTCCGACGACGGCGACTTCTCTCCGGTAAGGGCCAAACGTCACAAAGATCACCGCTGCGCTCGCCGGCGGGTCGGCGTTGTTGTCATGTCAGTCAGAAATGACGTTCAGGGGAACGAATCCAAGCTGCTGCTGCAGCTGAAATGCTGCAGGGTTTAATTTGGCTGCAGTTTGATCAGCAGAGAAATCCTGCAGCAATGATCCACCTGCTAAAGCTGGAAGCAGCATCACTGGTGAGGAAGGTCTGCAGGAGGGAATCAGACGCCTTCATCAGCAGAGAGCCGAGTTGACGTTTTCTCCTCCCGGAGTCCAGACAGGAAGCCTGAGGTCCTGCAGCGGCTCGGTGTTCCTCAGGGTCGGGTCTGGATCTCCTCAGCCTCACGCCTGCTGTCTCTCCTGCTTCCTGCTTCAGCTGTACGAGTATGAAGAGATGAGGGGAGAGATTTTGGACCCGCGTTTCGAGGAGCGTCTGGACTGGAACGGCAGCAAAAACACGGAGGACCTGCAGGACGGATCCATCTACATCCTGAACGTGACCTTCAACGACACGGGAACCTACAGGTGCAACTTCAGCAGAACCCTGATGTACAACAACTACCACCACGAGAACAGCACCACCAAGATCATCCAGCTGCTCGTGGTGCCAAAACGTAAGAACCGACAAACATCTGTTCATTCATTCATTCATTCATTCATTCATTCATTCATTCATTCATTCATTCATTTCACAGTTTAGTTAGCAAACTAAATATTTAGCCTGAAGCTAATTATTCAGCTTCAGGTCTGTAAACTTCAGTTCCGTTTACAGATCAATATATTTTTATATTTATATCAATGTTTGTGATACCCAGCTTTTATTTTGAAAGTCTACTTCTGCTTATCAACAAACGAATTTGAATATTATCTAAATATTTAGCTCAATATTTTAGTTTTGAGATGAATATTAAGTTTGTTAGGCAAATATTAAACATGATAGTTTAAATACTAAAATTAATTAGTATTTATGAAAATGAATAAATGATGAATGTATTCCTGTTTTCTCTCCTGTGACTGGATGAGCTTTTTATGTTAACTGTTGCTTCACAAACATCACAGAAAAACTGCAGCCTGATCATTTTCTCACTTCCTGACGACGTTTAAGAAAAAAGAAAAGAAAAACTGAGTCCAGATGATTTTCCTTTTGAAAGCTTTTCTATTTCATCAACGCATGAAATCTGCCTCTCGGGTTTCATGTCTGATTGTTGCTGTAATCTGATCCAGCTGAGAGCTGCAGCAGCAGTTCATGCAAAAGCTGCTGCAGCCGTTCATGCAAAAGCTGCTGCAGCCGTTCATGTAAAAGCTGCTGCAGCAGTTCATGCAAAAGCTGCAGCAGCAGTTCATGTAAAAGCTGCAGCAGCCGCTCATGTAAAAGCTGCAGCAGCCGTTCATGTAAAAGCTGCAGCAGCCGTTCATGTAAAAGCTGCAGCAGCAGTTCATGTAAAAGCTGCAGCAGCAGTTCATGTAAAAGCTGCTGCAGCAGTTCATGTAAAAGCTGCAGCAGTTCATGTAAAAGCTGCAGCAGTTCATGTAAAAGCTGCTGCAGCAGTTCATGTAAAAGCTGCAGCAGCAGTTCATGTAAAAGCCGCAGCAGCAGTTCATGTAAAAGCCGCAGCAGCCGTTCATGTAAAAGCCGCTGCAGCAGTTCATGCAAAAGCTGCAGCAGCCGTTCATGTAAAAGCTGCAGCAGCCGTTCATGTAAAAGCTGCAGCAGCAGTTCATGTAAAAGCTGCAGCAGCAGTTCATGTAAAAGCTGCAGCAGCCGTTCATGTAAAAGCTGCAGCAGCAGTTCATGTAAAAGCTGCAGCAGCCGTTCATGCAAAAGCTGCAGCAGCCGTTCATGTAAAAGCTGCAGCAGCCGTTCATGCAAAAGCTGCAGCAGCCGTTCATGTAAAAGCTGCAGCAGCCGTTCATGTAAAAGCTGCTGCAGCAGTTCATGTAAAAGCTGCAGCAGCAGTTCATGTAAAAGCTGCAGCAGCCGTTCATGTAAAAGCTGCAGCAGCAGTTCATGTAAAAGCTGCTGCAGCAGTTCATGTAAAAGCTGCAGCAGCAGTTCATGTAAAAGCTGCTGCAGCAGTTCATGTAAAAGCTGCAGCAGCAGTTCATGTAAAAGCTGCAGCAGCAGTTCATGTAAAAGCTGCAGCAGCCGTTCATGTAAAAGCTGCAGCAGCCGTTCATGTAAAAGCTGCTGCAGCAGTTCATGTAAAAGCTGCAGCAGCAGTTCATGTAAAAGCTGCAGCAGCAGTTCATGTAAAAGCTGCAGCAGCAGTCGCTTTGTTTGCTGAGCTGCAGTTCTCCTGTTTCAGTCTCATCTGTATTTCAGCTTTTGTTACATATTTATGTTGTCGAGCCTAAAAACATCCATTCATGCGACATGAAGCTGCAGCCGTTCATGAAAAGGAGCTTTTAGTCGAATTTATTTAGAACTTTGGTCAGAAACCAGAGAAGTGAGCAGTTCTCGCTGGAGGTCACTGGGTTACCATAGCAACCACTGGCTGTGATCTGCGCGTTCCCTGTGTGTCGCCATAGTAACCAGAGGCCTGGCGTCCATCCTGTCCGAGGTCATGATGTACGTCTCCATCGTGGGGCTTCAGTTGTGGCTGGTGGTGGAGATGATCTACTGCTACAGGAAGATCTCAGCGGCCGGAGAGGAGGCGCTGAGGGAGACCGAGTGAGTGACCCGGACCCGGGCCCGGACCAGGACCCGGACCAGGATCCAGATCCAGATCTGTTTCAGTGCGTCTCTCTGTCCTGCAGGGCCGAGTATTTGGCCGTGGCGTCAGAGAGTAAAGAAAACTGCGGCGCCGTCCAGGAGGCAGAATGACGCAGTACGTCCAACAGGCTCCAGTCCAGCTTTTCTTCCAGGTTTTTCCTCCAATGTAGTTCCATACCAGCACAGTCAGAACCCTTCGCTGGTTTCTGCGGCCATAGATTTAGAAGTTTTAAATTGTGTTTCACTTATTTTTATTTTTGTATATAAAGAGGCGGAGATATTTTCCAGTTTGAGGTTTAAAAATGAGCTTTAAAGTTAAAGTTTTATTGAACTTTTCTGCAGCCAAAACAAATGCAGTGAAACGTCTCTGAGCTGCAACTCTTCTTCAGGTTGATGGACCGAACAAGGTGACGTCCCTGAGGAACTCCGCCTCCCTCTCGTCTCTCCTCGTGATGGGAATGATGGAAGCGGCGTCTGTAAATACGCTTCAGCTCCAGACCGCCTCCCTCCCTCTGCATGCTGACCGACAGCCACTCCCTCCTCCTCAGGTCTAACTCACTGTTTGCTTTTAAAGGTGACATTTTAAAATCGGCAAAAAATTAGTTTTTTAAAAATCCTTTACGAACTGCAGCAGCTCACTGCCAACTGCTAAAGCAGCTCAAGTTTTTCCCCGTTTGGATTTTTCTGCCAAAACCTGCAGAGAAAAAAAACAAAATATTCATCACTTATGCATCAAAACAAAACTGGTGTCATGTTTCACGCCTCTGCATGTTATTTAATCTGACTGCAGCGCCACCCAGTGGACCCAAAGAGAAACGACGCGTTCAGACGGTTTACTTACCACATAAATGAGTGAATTAAGATCCAGAATTAAGAATATGCTGGAGTACCAAACTCTGGACATTCTGTCAGTAACCTGCGTCTTTCCAGCTGAAACATTTTAGCTGTGCATGTTTCCTAACCTGGACCTGGAGGGAAACGGGCCGATGTGGATCTGCTGCTCCGCACCGAGGAGAAGAAGCCATGAAGTTTAACGGCCAGCAGAATCAGGTCTTCCTCCAAATCAGGCTTAAAATGGTCTCTTTAAAAGGTGCTTTGCCCAGTAAAAAGTCGACATATTTGGACAGTTTAGTCCTTTTTCGATTGCTTGACTCTCCAAAAGAAGTGAACCGACTTCTGCTGTAATCCGTTACAGTAAAACAAGTCAAAGCTCCAGCTGAAGCCTCACACTGTGAAAGAACCAAAACCCTGCAGATGTTTCACATTCAGTCCAAATGATTCAACACAAAGAACGTTCCTGCTAAACCAAGGAAAATCTCACATTTCGTTTAATGTTTTGAACCGACAGAAAACTGAAGCAGATCAAACCAAATATGTCTGAAAAAAGACAGAAAATCTGAATTTTTTCATATTTAAATCTCAAATTTGACTTTTTTTAAACATGTTTGTTCATCAGTTTTTCTCCTCTGATGTTCCTTCTTCATATTTAAATTGGGAATCTGCTGGTGGTTCTGTAGACGGGTTCCCAGAACCGGTCAGGAGTTCTGGGAGCTCACAGCGACAATCAGACCCAGAAACGCAGAAAGCAGGAAGTTTAGGCGCTGAGCCGAGAAGGAAGCTGCAGCTCAAAGCGAGACTTCCTGAGTTTCACCGGATCATCGCAGCAGAACCTGCAATCAGCCTGCAGGTTCTGCTGCGAGTTCTCCATGACACCAACACTCACAAAAGGTCAGAGGTGAAGCCTGCTGTTCAGGCTGGATAAAGTTCTGGCACTTAAAGGCTTCCGTAGAATTGACTTGGTCTTCCTGTTAAAACTTCCTCCACCAGCAGCGTTTTAATCCAGATTAGCTGAAATCTGGAAAAGGGGGCGGAGTTTAATTGGGAGATTTTAGAAGAAATCAGTGCTCATTTGTTATGCATGAGATTGTTACTATGGTTACACAGCAATGGAATAATCCAGATTATTTGCACTTTTACCAAGTAAAACTTTCCAATTCAAATCTAAAATCTCTTCATGTTTCGCGCTGAAACAGTTTTATCTTAATAAAACTTTAAAATGCAGTTTTGTGACGTGGCCAGCTGATGCTGGGCCCGTTTGAGCTGCAGTGAACAGAACACCGGGCTGGACGGAACCGGGCTGGACAGAACCGGGCTGGACGGAACCGGGCTGGACGGAACCGGGCTGAACAGAACCGGGCTGGACGGAACCGGGCTGGACGGAACCGGGCTGGACGGAACACCGGGCTGGACGGAACACCGGGCTGGACGGAACCGGGCTGGACGGAACCGGGCTGAGCCGCTCCGCTTCCGGTTCTGCTGCACGGAAACAAGAAAACCGCAGACTGCCTGCATGTGTTGCCATGGAAACGTCAGTCCCAACAATAAAAACGTAAATAAAAGTTTCTCAGTTGGTTCCGAGTCGTTCTTTGGGTCTGAATGCGTTGGTGAACCATCAGCCGGTTCGGTTCTGAAGCATCCAAGAACCGAACAGAACCAGCAGGAAACCCGAGACCTCCGGGTTTCCTGCTGGAGGCATGTTGGCTGGAAAAACAGCAGAAATGGAAAATATTTATGGATCTTCTGAGAATTAGACAGAAAACCTAAAATATATCCTGGAGCAGATCAGGAAAAAATACATTTTTACTTTGGAGACATTTATATTTCAACAGAGACAAATTTAAATGTTTTAGTGATGTTAGAAAAAGTTTGGTTAATTTTTAGGATACAAAATAAAAATGTATTTTTTACAAACAAATTCAAATATGTTTAAACAAACTAATATTGTGAAATATCTAAGAATGAGAGCATTAATTTGACTATTTAAAAACTAAACTTAAACTAAATTACTTCTGTTTTTAACGTGTTTTAGTATTTAATTGACAAACATTCTTAAATAGTTTTTAAGGATATAAGTGTATTAATTTTCTCAGCTTCATATTCATAAAGGAAACAATATTAAAATATCTCACTGGAAATTTGAATTTGCTTTTTTAGTATTCCACAGCAAAATAAAAACATTTACATTTATTATAAAAAAAAATTTATTTATAATTTCTAAACATTTTATTGATATTTTTCAAGAAATCAAAGAAAAACCTCAGACTCAGGCAGGAGCGAGTTGTTGCATGTTCTAGGATTTTCATTTTTCTCCATCTTGTTTTGAACAATCACAATTTTACAGTACATTCTCTCCTCATCCTCCCATAATAAATACACCAGCCTCTCGTTTCCATGACGACCGTGCACAGCAGGGCCAACCAGCTTCTGCAGCCGCTGAAGTCGGGACAAAAACCCAAAAAGCAGAGATGAGAAACCGATCCTCAGTCAGAGAATTAGAACAGGAAGTGAAAAAGTAAAAAATAATGACGAGTAAATTCAGATTAATTTCACAAAAAACAAAAAAAAACAAAATACTGCTTCCCTTTTTGTTCTTCCGGGCCTGAAAAGTTCTGCTTGGTCCGGTTCATTCCGACTCGGCTGAAGATTTGGACACAAAGAAAAATGAGCAAAATCAAACAAAAACAGTGAAGAGAAAAAGTAGCATGTGATAACGTAACCATGGCGACGCACTCTCCTCGTTCTTCACGCACACATCGTCGTCATCACTATTATTATCATTATAATTATTATAATAAACTAGTTTTCAGAGACACATTCGTAAAGAGCAAAAGGTTTTCATTATTGCTGAACCTCCTTCTCCTATTGGTCCAAACATCAGCAAATCAGAGCGCAGAACAGCCATCACATGACTTGTTCAAGCAGGACGAGACTTGGGAGGTAATAATAAATACTGAGGAGGTCCGTTTCCGGCCGGAACCGGTCCGGTCCCGGAGCCACGCAGCAGGTCAGGAGCCCGTCTGGAACCCGGCGCCCGCCTGTGGCCCGGTTCTGCTCATGTGTGGAGCGGTGGGGGAGGGGCTTATTGCTGTGGTTCTGGAAGCTTCTCATTGGTCGAAGCTAAAGGCGACTTCAAGTCAGGCAGGAGACGGGAATTGTGGGTAGTGTAGTTCATCTGTCTGTCCCACCCAGGACCGGGTTCTGATTGGAAGTGTCGGAGTCCTGAGACCGGAGCGGGGGGATGTGGGTCGGGTCGGAGGTCAGAGGTCAGGTCTCAGACAGGGACTCTGTGTCAGCGGACGGATCCGGCTCCCCGTCCGGAACCACGATGTTCCTGTGGAGTTTCTCCAGGGAATGCTTCATCTGGGGAGCAAACAGAACCGGTCAGCTGCTGCGGCTGAAAGCGGGCGGTTCTGGTTCTGTGTGGAGCCGGCGGGTTCTGACCTGGTCCAGCAGGGTGACGGAGGACTGCAGGATCTCCTGCCACTTACTGAGCTGCGCCTGGTGGAACTGCCGCTGGAGGTGCAGAACCTGGGCCCACTCGCCCGCCGTCTGGGGCAGAGGACTGACGGCACAACAGCAACAAGTCACAACGGGTCAGAGGTTCTGATCCAGCCCACACAGTCACCTCAAACTGGTCACAACAGTCCCTGACCTTTAAATGCCGGGTCTAAGGCAAGCTAAGCTAGGCTAACTGAGCTAGCATAAATCAAAATATTAAAGATGGAGAGAAACTCTGTTATGCTAGGATACGTTAAATAAATTAGACTAAACTGGAACAAACCAATGAAACTGAAAATGTTCAATTCACCAAGTTTTCCTGAATTAACTAAAAAAGGCTAAGTTAAGGTATTTAAGGTTGACTAAGCTAAGCTAACTGACACCTAGCTGAAAAAGCTATTTTAATGTAACATAGTTAACATAACCGAAGCCACAGGTAAAACCATCAAATCCAGCTAAAACATAAAAACACAAAGAAACACTAATATTAGTTCAATCAGAGCTAATTAGTTATGAAACTAATTACTGATAAATTCTGTTTCATTGTTTTAAATACATTTATCACATTAAAAGCAACATAACTGATTTTTTTATGCTCTTGAAATGAAGGATGCATTCTTCAGCTAATAAACGTCTGTCTCTGTTGGAGCTGAAATAGTTTTACTCTGCTCCAGTTTTAGAATCCAGGAAAATCCAAAGACAATAACTTAGCAAACTCTGGACTCTCTAAGTCTAAATGAATCGTAGAATATTTAACTAATGAACTGCAAATAACTGGAAAAGTGGCTAAACTGTAAATTAGGACATAAGGATGATAAACAGTTGAGTGGAAGGAGAATGTCTGCGCGGATCTCCTCCATCCTGCGGCGTGTTTACCTGTCGGCCACAGAGTAGGAGTGCCACCTCTCCAGTGTGTGAGCTGCTCTTTCCAGAGCGTACAGCTTGTAGAACAGCAGCATGTTGAGAGCCACCAGCACCACCAGACTGGGGGTCAGAGAGACAGAGAGGTCAAACACACCGGACCGGACCGGACCGCACACACAGCCAGAAAACAAAACAAGATGGCGACCAGAGCAAACGGGATGGAGAGGAAACAAACAGTTCAGACTCATCTGGGAAACACAACACACTCATGAAATTATGGGAACAATCCACCAAAACTGCTAACAGGAGTTCAGTTTTGGTTCAAAATTAATCAAAGATCATTTTTCAAGTCTCGGTGTGAAACATTTCAGAATCCATCAAATAATCTTTGATACTTTAATGACAGTAATTTGTTTCCTATTTAAAGGTGAAGGAAAACCTGCAGAAGTGCTACAACTCTGCCTCCTGTTGACATAAACTGGTAACTGCAGCTGCTCTTCACCTCATCAGATTCATTTAATGTCAGTGGAAACAGCAGCAGCTATGTGGAGGATTATGGACTCCATGATTTCAGCTTCTGAATTCAAAACAAACAGGAAGCAGTTTGTTAAACCTGCGGCAGCGCAGTACTTCCTTCGGCTGCTAGGGGGCGGCCTTTAGCTTTGAGGCTAAACTCGTTTCTGAGACCTTTAGTTGCCACATCTGAACTGAAACTGTATCAAACTGAAGCCATTTTCCAAAACCAGCTGGAAAAACATCATTTAAACATTTACTAATATTTGTAACTTTTATCTCTCAGCCAATGAAAACTCGATATCAGGAAGTTCAGTGGATCTATTATCAGTGTTTTATCACTTTCTCCAAGTGTTTACACATCTAATTATTTATTTGCAGCCTCCTTGTTTTATTGGAGCCACATAATAATAAAACGATTATGATTCTGCGTTCCAGGTTATTTGTTTGAATATTTCAGAGTTCTGGTTCTGGTGTGAAGCCGAGCGGTTCTGCAGCCCAGTTCTCCGTCTGCAGGCGTTGAATGGTGGATTTTTCACATTTTGGGGCATTTGTCATTCACATGGTCGCATTTATGCAGCAGAAAAGCAGAAGCTGTCATACGAACCTGATACAGATCCTTCGCATGGGGGGGAGAAACAGGAAGGCTGTTAGTCCGACCCACAGAGTCAACAGCAGGGGTCAAGGGTCAGCGTGCAAGGTCAACTCAGCTTCGTCTCAGTAAGTTAAGAAATTATTGAAAAGTTGATTTAAATCAATAATTTGGTTTAAAAACAAAGCGGATCTTTTATAGAGATCAAGATTATCTCACAGCAACAAAACAACTTTAATAAACATATATTTAAACATATTGGGGGGGAAAGTTCAGTGGAAGGAAAAACACAGTCCATGCGGACAAAGCTACAAACTTCAAATCTGTTTTACTTGAAAATATAAAATCTGAGAAACAGATTGTTTTTTTTTTAACCAGAATCATTGAAATGGAGAGAAACAAATATTCATTTTAAGTTTCTCACTGGTTTTCTAACTTCCTGAGACGCAGCTGAACATTCAGAGAGAATCAGAGCAGAGATGCAAACATGCAGGACCAACGGCGACCACAGGGGGGCGCTTACATGAAGCTGACGATGAGGAGGACGGTGGAGATGCCGCCGTGTCCGCCGGCGCGCCCGCGTTCGCCCAGCTTCAGGAACGGAGCGCCTGCAGACACAAAGTAATGACTGAGCAGCAGGAAACAGCGAGCTGCGCTGACCTCCGGCCACCAGGAGGCGGCAGAGGGGCGGCCTGGACTTACTGGCCTCCCTGCGGTTCCGCTCCTCCCCGATGCCTCGCTCCCCTCGATCGCCCGCCTCCACACCGCCTCCCTCCCTCTCGCTCTGCCGCCGGGAACAGGTGCGCTTTCGCCGTCGCAGGGACGGCGGCGTCTTGGCGGCGTCGGCGCCCGCGGCTTCGCCTGTGGTTACCACGGAAACCTCAGTCTGCAGCAGCGTCTCCAGCTTGCACACTTCGCTCTCTGAATGGAGGAGGAAGAGTGAGAAGGAGATAAACATTCACACTCAGAGAACTTCATTAGATTTGGGTTTGGA
Organism: Poeciliopsis gracilis; assembly: GCA_911649635.1. Classification (NCBI taxonomy): domain Eukaryota; kingdom Metazoa; phylum Chordata; class Actinopteri; order Cyprinodontiformes; family Poeciliidae; genus Poeciliopsis; species Poeciliopsis gracilis. Next base: position 463,295 of record CAJVRI010001204.1, on the reverse strand, counting down.
CTTTGACTAGGCCATTCTAACCATAAGTCTGCTTTGATATAAACAAAAAGTTGGCAACATTTTTAATCAAAAGAGCCATTTTTACTCCGTGACTAAAACAAATCGCTCAGATCTGCCGATGTTAATCAGAATCGCATTTTGTTTCTATTTTAAGTTTCAAAATAAAGAAAAACAAACTTTTCCAAAAGGAGGAGAGGAAAATTATTTAACTACTAAAACTGAGTGTTTTACTCACGATTACATCTAAATAAAGTTCCTTTAGTGTTCTACAGTTTTTCAATGAAAAGCAACCTGTATTAGTTATTATAAACACATTTTGAAACATTATCTGGTTTTTATGATTTTTAAAGAAGCAGGAAAACCTTCAGCATTAAACATCATCATCATCATCATCCTCCATGTTTCAATGATGAGAATAAACGATGGCTGATCGCGGCGCTGCGCCTCACCCATGTTCCTGTAGTACTCCTCAATGCCGCTCCAGGTGTTCTTCTCTATCAGTGCTTTGACTAGACTCCACGGCTGCTTCCTGTAGCAGATGTCTGAGGAAACTCTGCATGGAGGGAAACCGAGCAAAGCCGTCAGAGACGCGCAGCAGCAGCGGCGATTCATAAGGACAAAAATGGATTTTATTCACTTTTAAACTTTAACTAACCTTAGATTTGTCCTCACGCTTATCCATCTCATTTTAGGAATGATTAGCACTTTGGGTTTCTTTAGGACTAGCTCAGTTAGCTTAGCTTACGTTACACTAGACAGTAACTAACGTTTCATGATTTTACTCAGAAACGACTACAAGATGTTGGTATGAGAAAGAAGACAGTTCAGCAGACTGAACATCGGAAGTTAAGTCCTCAGATGGACCCAGACGGGTCAGAACCTTTCAGCCTTTTCTCCCTTTGTGAATGTTTGACATGCAGCTCGTTAAACCCAGACAGGCCGGGCTTACCGGCCCGTCTGGAGCTGCTGCAGGCGGTTAGATCCAGCTGCAGTCATGTAACCAGGAGGCAGCAGCGGTTCTGACCCGACCCGCGCTCACTGACACCATCGTTCAGTCTGTTCCCTTATCTAATCATGGATTGCTTTGTTATCGCAGAGCAAACAGTGATTGAGTGAGGAAACCGTCTGGACCCGGCCAGCAGGCCGACGGCGGTCAGAGCAGCTCAGGAACGCAAAACAAACCAAACTTATTGATCCACAGATTTAAATCTGACCCGGCTTTAATATTTCCACCAATTCAAGCCTAAAAACACTCATGAAGCTCCCTCATCATGACTGGATGTTTATTTAGTCGTTACATTTAGTGACTTCAGAATCTCTAGATACTAAATGTTATTTTTAAAGAAGCGACAGCAGCAGAGCCTGAAGCAGCGAAGCAGCTCCACCTGGACCAGATCAACCACAAACTGTGGTTTCTTATTGCTGATCTTTATTTATTTATTGGTCCTATAAAATTTTATTAGCTCTGATTATCATGTTGTGGATTAATTTGCCAGTTCAGATCTTTGAAGCGACTGAATGAGTTTGAGATAAATGTTTTCATGTAAACAGAAATATTGAATCAATAATTTGACATTATTGCTATGAACAAACTTATTCTGCATAAAATGCAGAACTCTATTTCCAGGCGTACGGTGCCATTTAAAGCACAATCAAAAGGTTCCCTTCAGTAGTTATAAAAATGCTTCACATATCAAATATAAGATATTTAACCTGCTGATCTAATGCCTGGAAATTGGGCCTCTGTCTCTTTAAAACCTGCTGCTCTTTTGAAGCTCCGCCTCCAGGACGTCGTTATGAAAACGTTTCTCTCTTAAACATTTTACAAACTTCTTCAGAGTGAAGTAGAACTTAAGATGCGCTCAGCTGAGATGTTGCTAATTGCTGCTGGCTAGTCTGAAGGAGCTGAATGGAGGGGTGAGAGGCTCTGAGGTGGAAACTGCAGCTCAGAGGAGAAGCTGCGCCTTGAAGGCGGGGCTCAGTCCACCCAGGCGTTGTGCGCAGCTGAATGGTTGCCATGGAGATTATGAAAGCATGACAGTCCAGGTTTGTTTTTGATGAGATCATCATCATAACATGACAGACAGATTTCTGTCTTCTCTCTGCGCGTCCAAAGATAACTTTGAATTTTAAACCAAGACAGCAGCCGGCGCCCCCCGCAGGTGAGGTGACCCTCATGTTGGCCCACCTGAGGCGGCTCTTGTGTTTGCTGATGGAGGTCAGGCAGTATCTGTGGACCGTGTAGAAGTAGTCCTGGTAGGGGATCCCAGAGGTGATGACCTCCGAGTCCACCACGTAGCACTCGCCTCTGGAGCAGCTCTTATGCAGCGTCTGCAGGGGGAGCGGGGTTAGTTCTGCAGGGTCAGAGGTCAGATGGACGCTCACAGCTGCACAAACCAACCTGCGTCTCGACCACCGGGGCGGTTTTGGGGCCCAGCGGGTTGTTGAGGGCGATGGTGTAGCTCAGAACCCGGCTGCTGGTACCGCTGGCGCCGTCCTGCTGCCACTCGCCCACCGACAGGTCTGAGAGAGAGAGAGAGAGAGAATGGTGGACATCAGGGTGAAAACATAAAAACGTCCAGAAGGTAAACAGTTGATGTGCTGTGCTTGTTCCAGCGTCTTCATGTGATTTTAGTTTAATGTGGTTAATCGTTTCTAAACCTGGAGAAAAGCTTTGAGCTCTGAACAGGAAGCTGAGCGTCTCCATCAGAACCGGAACCAGCAGCAGGGGCAGCTGACCCACATTCAGCTGCTGGACTCTCATTAAACCAGCAGAGGAGAGTCACCGTCCAGTCAGTTGGAAATGACCTTTGACCCTCCCCACAACATCGCTGATGTCTTTCCAACCTGGCGTTGTGCTGGCGCTGATCTGGAAGCTCAAACTGACTGATTGGGTTCAGCTGATCTGATGAGCAGCACGTTTCCTCATGACTGCTGCAGAAAACAGCAGGACAGGAACGTGTGTGTGCGTGCGTGCGTGGTGTGTGTGTGTGCGGTGTGTGTGTGTGCGTGTGTGTGTGTGTGTGTGTGTGTGTGTGTGTGTGTGTGTGTGTGTGTGTGTGTGTTGTGTGTGTGTCTGTGTGTGTGTGTGTGTTGTGTGTGTGTGTGTGTGTGTGTGTGTGTGTGTGTGTGTGTGTGTGTGTGGTGTGTGTGTGCGTCAGCAGTCTAAGGAGCTCAGTGAGAGCAGCAAGAAAACAAAACGCTCCAACGGTCGCCGCCTCGACAGGAAAAACTGGCATTCATGTTCAGAGACAAGTTGACACTCGCTCTGCAGAAGCAGCCGACTGAATGACTGAGCCGCCAGGGAGGCGGGCGGTCCGGACCCAGACCCGGGTCGGGCTGACGTACCGGTGAAGTGCCTCTGGGAGAACAGGTGCTGGATGAAGTGCGTGTCTGCGGAGAACAGCAGGTCGTGCAGCTTGTCCACGCTCATCCGGACCGCCGTGTTGATGTTGAGGCGGCCGCTGAGGTCCGAACAGAACGCCTCCACCTCGCCCGACGCTGCAACACACACAGCATGTCGCTCACTTCCCATCCAACATTCACAGAAACCAAACGGCCCAAACAGTTCATCAGAAAACATCTGAAAACTCATTTCAAACATCCTTCATTCCCTGCAAGTTGGACAACAGTTTCCATCCATCTCCATTTTGCTGTATTTTTCTTTTGCCCGACAAAAAAAGAACAAAATTACAATTCTGTGATTTAACTGTCGATAGTTGAGCTATAATTGGAGCTAAACATTCAGTTTACAAACTAAAATAGATTTTTAGACTTTATTCTAAGTAGTTAGAATAAAGCTAAATGTTTAGCTTCGAACTAAACATTTAGTGAATGGACTAAATACATATCTTGAACTTGATATTCAGGTTTTAAATTAAATATTTGGTTACATGAAAAGGTTTGTTCATGGAACCAAAGACGAGCAGAAGACAGAAACTTTCAACCCGGCTGAACTCAGAGTCCAACAGTTCAGCAATCTGAGGTTCTGACACAGGCTGGTTCTGCATGAACACTGGTTTTTACATGATGACCTTGAACTAAGCACAGGTTGTGTGAATCAAACAATCGAGATACCTACTGTTAATAAGAGCTTGGAGACGACACAGGTTTGCTTTAAAGAGTGACACTCTGACCCTGCCCCTTTAAATTAATTAATTACTTTCATTTTAAACTTCACCGGCCTCATGGTGCTTCCAGGCGGACATTAATTAAGAACCCAGACTTGGAGGTAAAATCTCCCCTCTGACTGCAGCAGAAACGTTTTCCAGAGTTCAGCCACTTTTAACCAGTTCATGCGAGTAAAGAAACAGACTTACTCTCCTCCTGCGTGTCGGACGAGTTGCTGGGGTCGGTGGGCAGCTCTTCGTCGTTGGTGATGTCCAATGAGGAGAGGTTTCCCAGGCTGGCGGCCGATGGGGGCGGCATGTGATTGGTCGACTCTGGCTGACTGTCGCCTCCTTCCTCCAGGGTCTGAAGCAGAGGAGGAGGGGAGGGGCACACGGCCCAGGGTCATGTGACTGGAGAGAAGCTGCTGCTGCTGCAGCGCTGAATATAAAGCTGCTGCTGCTGCAGCGCTGAATAAAGCTGCTGCTGCAGCGCTGAATATAAAGCTGCTGCTGCTGCAGCGCTGAATATAAAGCTGCTGCTGCAGCAGCGCTGAATAAAGCTCCTGCTGCAGCAGCGCTGAATATAAAGCTGCTGCTGCAGCAGCGCTGAATAAAGCTCCTGCTGCAGCAGCGCTGAATATAAAGCTGCTGCTGCTGCAGCGCTGAATAAAGCTGCTGCTGCTGCAGCGCTGAATATAAAGCTGCTGCTGCTGCAGCGCTGAATATAAAGCTGCTGCTGCAGCGCTGAATAAAGCTGCTGCTGCTGCAGCGCTGAATAAAGCTGCTGCTGGAGTCAGACTGCTTGATTATCTGACATTATCTGGTCACATCTTTACGTTTTAGCCTCATGCATGCTGGCTGTTTTCAGATTTTCACTCAGATGTTCTGAATAACAAACTGAAGACTTTCAGATGCTTCAAATATGGTCTTAGGAACACGATTAACTGAATATTAATGTTTCAATAACTGACTAAATCTGCTAATACTTGCTAGCTTAGTTTAGCTTGACTGGTCTCATCAAACCCAATGTTTTCACTACGTTAGCTTGGTTTAGCTTAGCTTACTCATATTTTAGTTCAGGTCAGATTATTTTAGATGAGCTAAGGCCATTTGACCTCATTTCACACCGTTGGCTCATCTTTTCATACGTTGTTATTCTAACTTATGTTAGCTTTTAGCAGAACGTATTTATACTGTTAATGCAGATTATTTTATGCTTTCTTGTAACTTATTTTGTTCCACAGTAGAATAATTTATTTTACGCCACATTATTGTATCTTATTTTTGTTACTACCACAGCTTATTTCATGTAGTGTTAGCAGTTTGTTGCATTATATTAGCACAGCACATACATTTTACCAGCTTATTTTACGATACGTTACCTCAGCATAGCTAACATCAAGTGTGTTAGCATCATCTTAACTTAGCTGAACTTTCTCAATTTAGGTTATTCTTCATTTTCTTGGATTATTTATGCTTCTGATTTCTTATTTTATATTATCAACATATTTAGCTTGGTTTTCTTTAAATTGAATCATTTTGCAGTCATCTAGTTTGCATCCAAAATTGTGATTCCCAAAGTGCTATAAATTAGCAACTTGGCATATCACAACATATTTTGCTCTTCTCCCTTAAATTCATTTTGAAAATTAGAAGATGTGCAGAAAAAGCAGCAGAATCTGGAGAACATTCATTTCAGAGAACTGAACAAAAAGCATCAAATTTCAAGGATATTAAAATTTTAAATGCTGGACATGTTGAACATGAAACTTTAAAGATTAAAGAGTAAAAACAATCTGTTCTCTATTTAGTGCAGTCTATGTTTCATGCTGCAGCTTTTCAGCCGGACTCTAGAGATCAGATTATAATTCCATCAGGATGCGTTTGCAAATCTGGATGCTGCGATCACTTACGAACGATGCGGCTGCAGAGACTGAGGCGGTGATGGGGGGGGTGAGGGCCAGCAGCGAGCCGTGGCAGCTGGGGGGTGGGCTGGGCCCTGGGCTCTGGGCCGGGTCTACTTCCTGAAGAGGACGGCACCTCAATGGGCTGGCAGGCGGCGGAGGGGGGCAGGAAGGCGCCGCTGAGGACGGGGGCGGACGCCGGACTGGTCAGACTGCAGTGGACCGAGACGGGAGGCGGGGAGCTGCCGGCGGACGGCGCCGACACCGTGCTCAGGTCCAACAGGTCCGTCACCGACATGGACTCCTCTCCCGGCCTGAGGAGGCAGGCGACAGGAAGAGGAATGTAAAACAGTCAGACAATAGAAATATTGGTATGCAAATGAAACCCCAAGGGAAGCATTTGCATGTTCACGCTGAAAACTGGTTGTGCTTTTGAGGAACAGAAGTAAACAGAGGAACTTTAGTTTTATAAAGTCCAGCAGAAAGAAGTTCATCTGAAGCTCGGTCTCTGGCTGGTTTCCATGGAAACACTCACAGCAGGCCGTTGATGTGTTCGCTGGTGGGAGAGACGTAGTCGTCGTCCTCGCTGGTCAGGCCCAGCTCGGTGCCGTAGCACTGGTGCACGATGTGCCACAGCTCTTTGGGGGACAGAGACTGAAAGCAAACAGAACCAAAACTTCACATCATGACGGTGATGCCAACCAGCAGCCTTCCTGTTTCACACTGCAGCACATTCAGATTCTGCAACAGCCACGGAAACAAACAGCGGCTCTTTAGAATCAGCGACAGACTGAAGAAAATTCTGTTCAACTGATCAAAATGCAACTTTTAAATCGTTTTTCATAATTCATTCAATGATTAACGTTTCAGGAACTTCAGATTTTCCCAGATTCAGGATTTACGCAGCCTGGAAAGGTTTAATCTGGGTCTGATTTTACTGACTAATAAAAACTGTTCTGATGTTCAGAGTCCAATCAGCAGCAGGCGGTTCTGTTACAGAGTAGATAGTAACTAGATCCGCTCCCTGCGGTTCTGTTTTCACAGCTCCTTCCAGACTGTCAACCACTCGGGGACGGTAACCGTGGCAACATGGAGGGGAGGACGTACCTTGTCCAACAGCGCGTTCTGCCACAGGCGGAAAATCATCATGAAGCTGCGTTCCCTGGCGCCGAACGACGTGAAGAAATGCTGAGGCAGGAAACAGGAAGCAGAGAGACAAAAGACGGGAAGAAAGGCGTGAGAACAGAGAGACAGCTGGACTTCCTGCGTTCGCTTCGTCGGTGTGAGGAGGTCCAGCTGCTGCAGCCGCAGGAACGCTGCAGCCATCCAGCTGCTGCAGCCGCAGGAACGCTGCGGAACGCTGCAGCCGCAGGAACGCTGCAGCTGCAGGAACGCTGCAGCCGCAGGAACGCTGCGGAACGCTGCAGCCGCTGGAACGCTGCAGCCGCAGGAACGCTGCAGCCATCCAGCTGCTGCAGCCGTAGGAAGTGCGGCGGGCGGCGTACCTTCTCGCTGTCGGTGCTGATCTGGATGGCGTTGGGGATCAGCTTGGCCGTCTTCTCCTTCGTCATAGACGTCACGTCTTTCAGCTGGATGGTGATCTGAGAGACAACAGTTTCATTCATCATTAAAGAAATATGAAAACAAACAAAACCTGCAGGTTAAACTATATTTCATACAGTCATTAACAGGATGAAAAGTATTTGCTCCCTTGGTTGTTTCATCCTTTGATTTTAGAAATTTATCTTGATCAACAACAACAAAAATCCTTCTAATGTCAAAGTAAAAACTGATTCTGCAAAATAATGACAAGTAAAAGTATGAAACATAAAATAAGTGCAGTTTATGTTTCGGTAAACTGCTGCAGCGTTTACTGATGTGCGTAAAGATCCGCTCCTTTCAGCGACTAACTGAACCGAACAAAGGTCCGGACAGCCGGCGCTTCCAGCGTCACAAAGAGCAGAGAGTCTCCAGCAGCGCTGGAACCATCGCCATCAACCAGAACAACACTGAAATACTGAAATAATCAACCACTTCAGAATCAATACGTCAATAACTGGAGCGTAAAAAGGCCACTTACTGGAAAAATAACAGTGAGAGACCTAATTAAGGAAAAATTGTACAATCAACATAAACACTTTCCATTTGAGACAAAACAATAAATCTCCCATTAAGGATATTTGTCATGCAGTTTTAAGGGATAAATCAGAAAATGAATCTGTGGTTCAGGTCCACTCTGCTGCTGTCCAGCTGATTCTGTCTGTCCATTCTTGGTTTTAACTGCAGATTCATCCTTTGCTACAAATAATCAAGTTCACTAAATGATGCTGTTGTTCATTTTTTTGGGCAGCAAAATGTTTCTTGTCTGATTTAAAAATGTATTTATTTTTACCTTTTAATTTGTTTACTATTGTATAAAATCTGCAGAATGTGCCAATTGTTTTTAATCTAACTCAAAACTGCTCAATAGAATAATATTTTTCTAAATTAATTGTTAGAAAATGTAAAACTTTTTAAAGTTTCTGAATGGAAATTAAACAGAAACACTCAAATTTCATCCAGCCAAGAGGCGCTAATTAACATTTCCCATGACAGATACTAAAAAAGCTAGCTAGCATATCTTAGCCGCTAATTAGCGCTAACCTAAACCGCCTTGAGTCACAGAACAAAGTGAGGATGTTTCAAACAGAGCCTCCAAAAATAAAACACAATATAGAGATGAAATGATCCTGTGCAGACAAGTTTAACGAATTAATGGCCGACTTGGGTTTTAAATGAGCTCCAGATATTCTCAGACTTTTTAAGGATGTTGGGTTAAACTAACCCAACATCCGGTTCTAACCGTTTATAACTTACTGTGATGAAATAAAGACGTCAGCATTTAATCCTTAATCATCAGTAAAACCTCAGATGAACTGAAATCATTTAACCTTCAGTTTGAAAAGGTAGTAGAGGTCTGCAGTAAGGAGTGTGTGTGTGTGTGTGTGTGTGTGTGTGTGCGCGACGTACAGTGGTTTCCCAGCGGAAGATGTTGCTGTAGAAGCAGAGCCAGTTCTCTGACAGATAGAGGCGTCCCTGAAGCAGAATGTCCTTCTGCAGAGCGCAGGAGTAGTCTGGTGAAAACAGAGCAGAGAGCAGGTCAGCTGACACACACACACACACACACACACACACACACACACACACACACACACACACACACACACACACACACACACCACTTTAACTCCAGACGCCCAGCTGAAAGTGGTGATTAACCCGTTTAAACGCTCCTCCGTCCTCCTGAGGGACGAAGCCGAGTCTCACCAATGATTCAGAAGGGAGCTGATGAGATTCACAGCCAGAATAATCAGGACTGGTGAAGGTGTAACTGTGTAAATCAAACTTGTTTCAGTGTTTTGCGCCCTTTAGACACATCAGCCAATCAGACACGCGTGTTTTGCTCTCCAGGCAGATTTCAGTCTGACCTTTAAAGCGAACCTCAGCGCAGGTTCAGGTCAGGTTCTGATTGGTGGACAGTGTGGATCCGGAGGATTTCCTCTGAACCGTTCTGTGTTTCCAACGATCTGCAGCTGCTCTGAAACTAACTCTGATCCTTCAGCTGCTGGATCAGCGCTGTGGTCCAGTGGAGACGGACATAAATGGATTCAGTCTGCAGAGACCATCAGATCAGTGTTTTCCTCCAGGTTCTAACTCAGCCCGCATGATGTCAGCAAGTCCAGCTTCTCTGCGTCCATAATGTCAGACCCCCCACTGCTTTGTTTCGTCTCTGCCTGGCGATGATTTTTTTGTCTACAACAGTAAATGCTGATGTTCCCAGAGGTTCTTCCTTGGGTCATGCACGACATTCATCTTTCTCTGAAGCATACATCTTGTTTTCATACTGCTTATATCCAGTAGAGGATACTAATGTGCTAGTAGTGAAGCTACTTTTTAATTTAACGTTTTTGCTAACTTTAAACGCCTTTACTGCACTTAGCTTCCCATAAGCCAATTCTTTCTACAGTAAGCAGTTTAAAATCTGCAGACGTCCTGCTGCGCTCTGACTGAAGCCCCACTGCTGTCAATTAGCTACAGAGTTAGCAAAATGCAACAACTATGAGACAGAAACCATGAAGCTCCGTTCCTGACCACAAACCGCTCGCAGGGTTCTGCAGGTTAAGACTCTGCCTCACAGAGAACCCTCCCCACTCCTTCAGACTAGAGGCAGCAGCAATTAGCAAACACCTGCTGGAACCATAGCTCATCGTAGAATGGTTGTGAATGGCATCATGGAGAAGCATTGTTGTGATGACGTGCTGAAGGCGGAGTGTTGGAAACAGTGGGAGCTTCTTAAAGAGACAGAGTTCAATTTCAAGGCACCAGGCGTGACGCTTCATGTAAAGTTATTTTCACACCAACTGAAGGCAACAGTTACTTGATTGTGCTATAAAATCACTATAAGCCTAGAAAACTCATAATACCGCCTGTTTAAGGTGCAGTGTGAGAACAGAGCGCAGCACCGACATCAGCTCCGATCGGTCCACATTTCCCAAACTCCTCCCTGCTCTCTGACTACGGCGTCCCGTCGCTCTGCACCGAGACCAAACGCCAACCTGCTGCTCCGGCAGCGCATGCAGAGAAAATGCATATTTTTAACATCCCATCCTGGAGTCGTGTGGGTTTTTAGCGTCATGGTAACCGCAGCTCCAGTTCTGACCAGTTCTGCTTTGTTCGGAGGCTGATCGAAGTGTGTGAGTGAAACTGTGTGATGGTCGTTAGATGTTCCTCCGGGGCAAAGCGTGTGGGAACCCTGTGGTTGGCAAACGGCAGCGATTCATTCTTACTTCACTTCTCCTTTCAGCTGATGCTTTTCTAACTAAATCCCCAAAACTTCTCTTCCTCATTTCATTCCCGCCGGGCTGAAGAACAGGCCGTCTGTCTGAACTTTGATCCCAGAACGACCCGTAAACGTCCTGAACTCACCCACTATGAGCCGCTCGGAGTCGGGGAGCTTCTTGAAGATTTTTCGGAAGTCCTCGTTGCGCTGTTTGTACGTGGGACTGAGGACCTGGGAGAGGAAGGCAGACATGGCTTCAGATGCCAGAGGCTTCAGATGAAGCCAAAGTTCAGCGGCGGCGGCGTTAATGAGTACTCACGTTGTACCAGCTCTGCATTTTCTGCAAAGAGAAACAACACAGACACTAAGCTCTGCAGCCAGATAAGGTCACCACAGAAACTGATTTCACACCAGCACAGACAGTTGCTGGGCTTTAGCAACCTGCAGTTTCCACAGCAAGTTGCTGCAACCTGCAGGTTGCTGCAACCCGTCAGCTTCAGCTTCCCTGTTTTAAAGCTGCAGAGACAAAGAAAATCTAAAACTGACTGAAGATTCAGAAGCTGCAGCAACTGAAAGGAAGCAGAGAGATAAAGTCAAGGGGAAGTGCTGCTCTGCTCTGCCCCGGAGCACCAAGCCAGAGGGATTCTGGGTAAAATAACGCCCCTGATGGACGCTGCTGTCAGATTGCTCCAAGCAATAAGTATTCATACTCTGCTGGTATTAGTTTAAATACTATGGACAGCATTTTGTTGTCTTCAGAAACAAATATTTAAAGAGATTTTCTGCACTTTTTAAATCACAATCTCACTCTGATTCTTTGAAACTGTGTCTGTACAGATTTATTTTTATTTTGTTGGACATCGGCCCTCAGTGGTCAGCGTTCTAGTTCTCACTTTATCATCACATGCTAACGGTCTTCAGTCAGGGGCCTTTTCAGATTAGTTGTAACACTGACTGTTACTGGAGACACATGGATGACCAGAGTTACGGCAACATTTAGCTTCCCTTCGCAGCCGTCCTTACCTTGGCGTTACGGCTGAAGTGGCGGGAGGCCAGGGGGTAGGCGGAGGACAGGGAGGAGGAGGAGGGCACCGAGGGCAGAGGGCTGTCAGCGCCGCCCCCCCCTCCCTCACCCTCACTGGCCTTGCCCCCCCCCAGGACCCTCCGCCGCAGGGAGGGGGAGCTGCCGGGCGTGCTGCGCGGAGAGTTACTGGCCGTGCTGCAGAGAGAGACACACACACACACACACACACACACACACACACACACACACACACACACACACACACACACACACACACACACACACACAGATTAGCTGAGTAAAACCAACAAACTGAACTGAAATCCTGTCATTATTCAACTGGAGTTTGACTTCAGTCTTATAAACTCTGATTATTACTGATGGATTCAGTCTCCACTCTTTATGTTTAACAGCTTCTCTATAATCAACACAGCGATGCTTCAGCTTCCTGCAGTCAAACCGTCCAGAGGAAACGCTTCGCTCTGCTGCTGGATCTGAACCAGAAACAAGCCCACAGCATCACACGTCCTCTGCTGTACCCAGCAGCGGGTCTGAACTGATCAGCTACTCCGTTTCACCAGCAGCAGGAACATCAGAGTCAAACCAACTCCTTTTATCTTTTAGGTTTCACCAATAGTGTGATCTCTGCTTGTGAAGTTGATACAGGATCTATGAGCATCATGCAGGGGAAACTGGATGTTGCTCAGAACAGAATCATGGTGCTTTATGTTTTACATCTCTTCAGCAATATTTGTTAGTGTTATGAGGCATTGGATGGTCTGACGTCTCTCTGATTCATCATAAAAAATTCCTCAGAAACGTTTTGATTCCCCCGATAGGAAACAGTTAATGTGTCTGAAAGCTCCAGGCAGCAGAGGAAGCCGATAATGCACAGAGCTAAAAAATGCACTTAAAAAACCTGCAAGAAGGATCAAAAACAGTCTCACAGCAAACCTGAGGAAAAATATCACCAAAAATATAAAATAAAAAGCAAGTTATTCCAGAGATCTTCCTCATCATGCAGAATCTACATTTTTAGAACAATATTAACTTCATTCAGCCAGCTGAGCAGCAGTGCACAGCATAGTGCTGCGTTACGCTAAAGCAGACTCGTTATTTCCAATCTGTGGGACGATAAAGGTCATTTCTATTTCTATACTGACACTTTATGAGGGGAATTTTGAAACCATAACTCTTCCTGTGACATGTCACCAGACGATAAACCGACCAGTAATTAACAGTGATGATAATAATACTGTTGCGGTGAGAATGCATTGATGACGTCATCATGCAAAGACCAATTAAGTTTCATTTTGTATAGAAACTAAAATGGATAATGATGTTTCTGCAAAGAACATGAGAATGAAAATGATTTTCATTCATGATGCTCAGCAGGCAAAACTGCTAAAGCTCAGAAGTCCCTCATACTGGAAACCAGTCCATGCTGGTTAAAGATGGAGGCTAACCAGGAAGCAGCCAATCAGATCAACAGGTCAGGTCGGTAAATCAGCTTCTCTTCTTCTGCCTTCATCACATTAAACCGTCAGTAAATCATCCGTGGAGGCTTCTGCTGCCCAGACTGCAGCAGCCTGTAGCAGCAGCCTGCAGCATCAGCCTGCAGCCTGCAGCATCAGCAGCACCACGCTCCGGAGGCCGAGCAGCAGCGTCCATGCGTGGCCGCCTGTTCGCTCTCCGTGCGGGATGGAGGAGCCCCGCAGCAGCGAGCGGTTCCATCAGATCTGTTTACCTCCACCAACCGGCGCTGCGCTCTAATCTGCAGGATACGGTTCGTTTCCCGGGAGATAAGCCGGGCTAGGAGCGCAGAGAGCCGGCTGGCAGCGCGGCGCGGCGCGGCGCGGCCCCGCGAAGCAACACTTACTCAAACATGTCATGAGGCGGCAGAGGTCCAGATGAAACCCGCCCAGAACCGCCGACCGGCCCGCGGCTGGCTGCCTGTTCCCCCGGTGAGCTCACTCAGAAAGCCCGGGGATCCGGGCGGGGGGCGGATCACCGTCCGCCGCTCCGCCGCCTTGCAGTAGCTCTGCCTCGGATCGGAAAGCGGCGGCGTCCCGCGGGCGGAGCTCCCCGGTACCGGACCGACCCAACCCACTAGCCCGAACACAAGAGCCGGTAACGGGCTGCCGTCTGTCAGCCGACCCCTAATCCCTCTGCAGCCGAGGAGGAGGAGTAAGAGGAGGAGGAGGAGGAGGAGGAGCAGGCCTTGCTGCTCTGATAAGGATGACCAGCAGAGGAAAACTGAAGGTTTGAGCTGAAGGACAAACTGCAGCCTCACATTCACCACCAGACCGCTCTACATGTAAAACACAGATTATTTAATCTGGCTTCATCTGAGCAGAATATCTGGCCTGACTGGAGCAGAGCCCACCCAATCCCTTAACCCCCAACCTGCGTCCATCCCTCTGGATTAGAGTCCAGATGATAATCCAGGCTGGTCTGAGCCAGGCCCATGCATGGCTGTCCCTCTGTGTAATCTGCAGACGATCCGAACCCGAGCAAAGAGCAAGAAATGAAACGAGCCGACAGCGTGGAGAGGAAGTGGGTGAGCAGAGGTCTGAAGACGGTGGTTCAGGACATTTCATCAACTTCCTGTCTGCGTTCTCACCAGGTTAAAACCTGAGAAACGCTTCAAGAGTCAGTGATGACAGGAAGACAGCAGCTCCAAAGAACAAACTGTAGACAAAACAGCAAACTGAACGGAACCACGACGAGCTGCAGGTCAGAGAACGATCCGGAACCAGCAGCCATGTTGCTCCTCACCATCAATGTTTACAGTCAACAGTTTGGTACCTGCAGCCTGAAACAGAGACTGAACGCACCTGGTCACCTGCACCTATCCACCTGCACCTGGTCACTGTGGGTATTGATGCATATTAGATTAGATGCATATGGTAGTTTAAAATATAAAGAATTGAAAATGTTGCATTCAGGGTCTCCAAGTAATTAGAGACCGATATAAACCACTGATATACATTTACATTCTGAAGAAACTTCAAATATAAGTTAAACAATCTTACATTTTTCCTCTGGGGATTGATAAAGTACTTCTGAATTTGAACTGGATGTTAGTGAAGGTCTTACATATTGACTGATTTTAGCTGTGAACTCTGACCCTTTGAATACCAGGGGTTCACTATAATATAAACATGTAGAAAAATGGGATTTCTGGCTGCTTCCATCCACTTTCCACCGAGCTGACGGTTGTGATACTGTGATGAACAAGTTCTCACGCTGGAGCCTGACTGGTGTTACTTTCACAGATTAATGCAGCAGATAATCTCATCTGGTTTGTGGTTTGGCTCTGGCATGTTAATGGAGGATTAAACATCAAGCTAGTGTCATGATTTTTATCTGATTAAAAATTAAATGTGCTCTCGTTCTTCTTCCTGTGGCTTCATGTCTGAGTGTCGATAAGGAAAACTGGTTTCCAATGGCAACACACTGACATGACAGACTCAGAATAATCCACAACCTGGGCAGATTAAATTAAAAGAAACGTTTGGAGAGGATAATAAATGTATCAAAGAAAATCTGAAGGAGGGTTGCATTAAATTAAATACACAATTTATTTCAGCTAAACTTCGAGCAGAATGTGTTTATTTCTACCCAACATGCAGCAGATTATTTAGCATCGCTAACATGCAGCAGCAGTAAAAGGCAGCAGCAGCTCATGCGGCCCACTGCAGTGATGCAGTCTGATCTGATTGGATTCACATGACATCATCAGAGCCAGCGCCTGCTCCCATTGGCTGGAGATGATGTCATTACTGTGAGGAGTGGTCCCGCCTCCTCAGCAGCTTCTCCCTGTTTGTTTACATCTTTCCTCCTGCTTACAGATTGGGATTAGAACCCCGGTAATCTGCAGGTTCCATGCAGGTTATGCAGCCAGATTGTTCTGACCGGGTCAGAAACGGGCCAGCTGACATCAGACAGAACCACAAATCATCTGAAGGTTCTGATCCGTTCCGCCCTACAAATCCAGCCGGTTCTGAAATTCTGACAGAAATGTCCCTGATCTGATGACTGAGGCACGGTAATCTGGTACCGGCTCTCTGGACCTGAATGTGGAGGAGCTGAAGGAGAACTGCAGACCGGTCCGGTCCGGTCTGGCCCGGTGCTGACTGACTGCTCACTAACCTGCAGCCGTCCACGTCTGAGTCTCTGCTCAGCAGGCTCCTGAGGGACCAGCGGGAGCGCCGGCTGGGGGAGGGGCTTCTGGACCAGGACCGGGGCGGAGGCAGCAGCAGGTCATGAGACGGGCTGTCCTCGCTCCGCCGCTCCGCCAAGGGAGACGGGCTGCGGCGCCGCTCGCCATCCTCTACCACGATCCGCGGCGTCTCGCTCCATCCTGGCCGCGTGCCACCGCCATGCAGGCCCGCCGGGCCCTCGCAGCGCCGCTTGGTTCTGGTCCTGCTGCGGTGGGACCGGCCCGACGGCCTGGGGCTCGGGGGGCGGGACCAGGACTCTGTGTCAGAGGACGGCGGCAGGACGGTGAGGGTGGGGACGGAGACGGGCTCCACTCTGACCGGGGACGACGAGCTCATCTTCGGGTCACTGCTGCGTGGCCACGGCCGGGTCCGACCCGGTCTCCGCCATGATGATGCTGCTGGCGCCGGACAGAGGGGCTCAGGTCACGACCCCTGTGACGCTGAGGAAAGTTTGGTGGAAGAGAGAACAGTTTCAGAACGGCTCCACAGACGTTCCTTCACTCCAATAGCCAACCAGAACCAGAACCAGCTGCAGCCTCCGGACCTCTGGCCCAAAACGTCCCGCCAGGCGGCGCCAGCATCAGGGAGTCAGGCGAGCGTGGGCGTGGCGACGGCGGCGGCTCGCCACTCTGACCTGAGTCTGCCTGAGGAGTGGAGAGAGCAGAGCTGATGTTCAGCCTGGCGCCGCCGCCGCCGTGCGCTCCGCGTCATGTGACCAGGCGGTTGATTAGTAGCTCGTGTTGCAGCGCAGACCTGATCAATACGCTGCACTCAACACACAGGCCTTCATCTCTGGATGAAGTTCTGATCATTTTGGTTGCAGCATTAAACTAAAGACCAGCGTGATAACCAGGAAGTTATTATATGAAGTCAAGTAAATAAACTGTCAATGTGAGTGAATGTTTTTCTGGAGCTGGTCTGTGACATCAGCACCGTCAGACAGGAAGCTCTTTGCCTCATGACGGCGACTGGCGACTTCAACCATCACGGAAAATCCCAGAGTCAAACCACCGACTGATGACGAGCTTACAGACAACGACTGAGAAAAAGTCACCATTTTTAATCAACATTGTAACAAAGATTAAAAAATTTACATTTTTTTCTTAGATTTTAATTTTTTTTCCTCAAATATCTGTGAAAATAGTTTTAATTTTTACATTTTTTTTCTCCATTTCTGTAAAACAAAGTGAAATGTTTTACTTTTTCCCTCTGATTTATGTAAAAATAAATTTAGAATTGGTAGTTTTTTCTGAATGTTTAGGGCAAAAAAAACAAATTGAGAGTTTTGACATTTTTTTCAGTGGCACTAATCATCTTCCATACAAATGAGTCACTGGTGAATAATATAACAAGTAACACTGTTTAAGACGTGTTAAACAATGTTACGTCTTAAAATGTAAAATGTAAGAATTGTGAACAAACTCCCTTAGTAAGAACTGAAAAGTTGCAGAAAGTTTGTGGTTGTCGCTGCTCTGAGGCAGCAACCAGAACCGAGACACGGATCCGGCCCAAACCAAGGCCGGCGGGAGCCACGCAGCAGCCGGCTGCTCCGCTCCAATGTTTGTGCTCAAAGCAGAAACTGCCCAGGAAAAGATCCCGATCCCGTCCAGCGCTATCGGAGCGATCTGTTTGAACAAGAACAATCTGGGCAGCGGCTTGTTTGGCCACAGTAATCCTCCGTAATCTCAGCAGCCGCGCAGCCTGATACTCCAAACACATTCCTCACACAATCTGAGCAATGAAAGACAACACGATGAGCCGACAACTTCCTGGACCGACCGGAACCGGACCGAGCCGTGCGGTTAGGGAGGAAAGAGGAGCTTTAGTCAGACTGATTAAAGGGCTATTCCACTGTTTTCCAGTGATCCGGGCCGACAGCTACAGTTCAACATCTGAAACACCTGGACCAGTCAAAAGTTCAGCTGAATTATGCCACCTTTAGTCCAGGTGCGAAAACACACAAAAAGGACAAATTCAACATGTTTGTTTCAGGGTCAAAGGTCACGACAGATGGGCTCCTGCGGGAGAAAAGCGGCTGCTGACAGAGTTCAACCACAAACTGAAATATGAAGGCATTAATATTTCAAAAAGCACAGATTAAAGATATAGATGGGGGAATTTGTTTGGTCATGTGACAGAGATAGCGAAGCGGCGGCATTAACTGAGGAACATCAGACTCCCTCCACAAACCAAAACATCTGGGCAAACACCAAACAACCTTAATATTTATTAAAGGTCGTTTAAAGCAGATGCATCCAGGCTCCTTTTGCAGCCAATCAGCACAAATGGGGTGAAAATGGCGCTCCTGGATTGGCTGCTTTGCAAATGCCAGCCAATCAATGTCAAGTATCACAGTCGGTACCCATGCTGGGTTTCCTGATGAACATCTTACAGAAGAAAAACTATAGTAAAGAGGCAGTAATCTGCAGAAAAATTACTGTAATCATGTTCAATATCAGTTATTGGCCTGAATGTTCTTCTTGGTGGCATCTTGTCTAATACTGAATATTTCAGAGTAAAGTTTTCAAACCAGTCCAGGGTGTTCTATATTCCAAAAAGATAGATTTACATGAATAATTAGATTTAAAGGCCCTGAACTGTGAATAAGTCTCCTGTAAATTGCTCAGAGTTTTGTTTTCCTGCTTGAACCTCTCTGCAGAGGGAGAAATGAGTTTCTCTGCACAGTCCAAGTTGGACTCGCTTCATCCAAGGAGAGCTAAAGGTCAGAGCTTTGCAGTTGCCACTGTTTGGTTTTCACACTGAACAACATTTAAACTGCATTTCAGAAACATGTGAGCAGCTTAACGTGACCCAGTTCGGATTAGACTAGACTGAGTGTTTCAGACCTTCAATTAAAGGTGATGTAAATATGTGAAATAGCCCTTTATTCGCTTCGGCGCCGGATCTGAGAAACTTTACGCCCCAACTCGGAGCTCCTACCTCCCATTGGAAGAGTTTCCTGCGGTTCTGCCGTCCTGTTCGGCCTCGAAAACGAGCCGGGCCACGGTTCGGGAGCCGAAATCCACTTTCTCACAGGAGCACATCAACATTCTCAGACGAGAAACGGAGCAGGAGGAGCAGCAGCGGGAGGCGCGGGAGGAGGAGGAGGCGGAGGCATCTACCGGCCGCAGCTAACGGCTCCTAGCCGGCTAACGGCTGCTGCCCGCGGACCCCAGAGGCCCCAAACCGATCACCAGCAGGGTTCAACCTCCAGCAGGCACAACTCCGTCCCAACGCCGTCCATCTCCAGCCTGTTAGAGTCACTTTTATCAGGTTAATGTGAGGTTAAATATCGAAGTGCGCTTGGCAGGAGAGCCGAAGCGCCTCGGATTAAAGAGCCGAACAAAAGCGGTTTTTGTCGGAAAGTGAAAAAGAACGAAGTGAGTTAACCGGCGGACTGGGTCAAAAGACAGGGGAGGAACCGGACCTGGCCGGGGATACACTGTGTGACCGGGCATGCTTCATACATCATTACATCTATACAATCGTGTTTTCTGTTGGACAGTTTAACATGCCAGAGATAAACACTTTAAACGCCTCCTTAAAACGGCGATAATGTTTCAGTCCAACACGCCAAACCCCCCCGCCTGAAAACTTTTTGGTACATTCCGGGAAAAATAACTGTACCCAAAGATGTGGCGAGAGGAAGGAGTGTTTACACCACGCAGAGCTCAGCGAGCAGGTCCGAATAAGCCTTTAACTTTAGTCTGTGGTTTCAATAAACATCCATTCAGAGACACTTTTGTTAATAAAATACACTTCGCCTAAATAACGGGGTTTTGTACGTCCACCAGAAAACCACAATGACAGATTCAGATACGAAACGGAAAGCAGGAAATGCAGAAAAAGTCCCACAACTTTCTGAACTTGAAAATAATTTAAAGGGAGGAAAATAGAATGCACAGTGTCAAAGCGACATCTGGTGTCCGATCAGTGTCTGTGCATCTATTTTATAACCTGAACTCAGTTTTACTGTTGTTTGGTGAAGACATATTCAGAACAAACTCTCTGAAATGATTGATAATAAAGGGGTCGATATTTAGGATTGGGTGTGTAAAACACACTGAGGTCCCACCTGCTTTCTGTAGCTGCATCACTTCATCTGATCCCACAGAGTCCCAGCAGAAGGAGATCAGATGTCTTCAGCAGAAACAGCTGGAGGAGACGGGAGGTCACCTTGACTGCAGCTGAAAAGAAAAACAACGCGAAGAAGGAGGAAAACATGCTGCAAACATGTAATGCTCTGTGTGAAGAGCTTTCCACTTTTCATCAGCGCGTGTTATTATCTTAGATCTGTGCAGAGCTTCAGAAAGAGTCGTTTGATTCATTTATTGAATCGTCTCAAACTCTTTTCACCATGTTTGCAGATCAGACTGTTTGGATGGACGGAGATTCAGGAGCAGCTGCGTTGTTTGCTTCGTCCCTCATTATGAAAAAACAAAGAAATGTACTTTTATACATGTTTGGTTTCAGAGCAAACATTTTTAAATAGTTTAAGTTGGAATATCTTTATCATTATCAATATCAAAGTCTTCTGGTAAATGTCTTTAGCAAACACAATAAATCTGCAGGATGTTTTCCCTAATAACTGACTCAACATCTTTTAAGCTTTAAAAAGAAAGTTTTGTGCACTGCAGCGTTTTGTCACTTGGTGAACCACTCTGAACTAAAGTACAGAAATAATAACTATTCTCACAGTCACAAAGATGAAAACTATAAAGGAACTTATTAAAATTCAAAGATAGAAGTCAATCAACATAGTGAAAAAGCTTTCGGTTTACACCAGGTTAACAGTGCAGATGATAATTATTTTAGATGAATATTTTTTTCCATCCAGCAATATAATAAAGATTGCATTATGTGATTGATTGCATATGAAAATACATCATGTGAATTGATGATTATGATGATGGCTGTAGACACAATGTGATGTTTGGTGACAGTTTGCTGTTTTTATGACTGTGTGTGTTATACAAATAAACTTGTTTGGTTGAAAAACTCACCTTGTGAATTATTCAATAATTTTACAAAACAGCTCTGCAGTAAACTTGTTGTCACTGTAACCTGATTTTTCAGGCCCAGAAGCAGAAGAAATATGCCTTTATTCTCATATTTATTACAATATTTTATGTGTCTTATATCTTTTATGACTATGTCAACTGTTTCTAACACAAAACTCCTGAGATTTTTTACAGAGTTTCATTGTTCTGCATTAAAACCCAGAGTAGAGGAAATGTTGTCCCACTCTGGGCTCTAATCTGGGCTCTAATCTGGGCTCTAACCCCGACTCGCCATCGCAGCAGTTCACGGCTCTAAACCATGCAGCCGCTGCATAAAGAACAAAAGAGCGTTTTTACCTTCCCGTTTCAGAGCATCACAGTGACTCTGCAGTTTCCAGACGTCCCACGCTGCGTCCCTCAGCCTCCGGTTTGTCGCCTCCTGCAGTGGTCAGCTCACATGCTGCAGCCTGTGCAGCGAACAGCTTGTGTCCGGCTGGCTGGCAGAAGCTCAGCCTGCAGCAGCAGAACCGACGGCTGGAAACTCGATCTGAGCTAAAAATAAAAGAAACGCCAGCAGCAGCAGCAGCAGCAGAGAGAGAGAGAGGAGCAGGCTCTCCCTGTTCTGGTCAGGGTACAGATGCATGCAGGGTTTATCATATGTCAACATTTCCTTGAAACCCCCCCTTTCCAGCCCCTCCCAGGCTGCCTCGCTGTTTATGCTGCTGCTCTGTCTGATTGTTGTTCTTGTTTAAGGTCGAAGGGACAGGGACGCTTCGCTGCAGCAAAACAAACACCCAGATGACCACATGGTGTTCAATCTGACCCGGCGGGGTCAGGGGTCATTCATCGCGTCAGCGGCCGGACCGGCCCGGGCCTCCGGTCCATGCTGTGGCCTTCAGCATTGTGAGCCTGGACTCCAGATGGACCGGGCTGAGCCTGGTACCAGCTCACACAGATTCACTCAGATCTGTGGATTATGTCTCAATTATGGTAAAAATGTAATTAAAAATGAAGCTTTTCTATAGAGGAGGTCTGATGTCTGCAGCACAATTTGAAGCTTCGAGAAACATTTTCAATTTCCTTCCAGAAGTTGGAGATCCAGCTTCATCTGATCCACATCGCTGCTCCCTCTGCAGTCTGGGTGGCAAAACCTGCTTTGCTGCACTTTTTGTTAGCAAGTCAGCAATATCTGAAGCCATAAATCATGACGTCTTTCAGGAGAGAGTTGAGTTCTGCTTCTATCAGACACGCAGCTGGGAAACGTTTCATCCCAGTCATGAATGTTTCAGATGTTTTTGTGGTGAAAAAATGTGAGAAATGACAGCTTTGAGTTGCCCAGACTGAAAACAGCGCCTCCTACAGTCACAGCAGTCAGATACCTGTTGACAAAAACTGGTTCTGTTTTCAGTTTTACTGATTCTAAATGTTATTTTTATTACTTTTATTACAAAAAGCAGAAAATTTGTTTCTGACATCAAACAAAATGAAAAAAATGAATAAATAATTTTTCTTTATTTTCTGATGAAAACATCAAAGATTAAGATCTGTAAAAACACAAAATAAATAAAAGCAAACTGCTGACAGGAGAGTGTTTGTCCTGCCGGGACGTCCCTGATCCAAACACTGAATCCCGTCCAGCCTGAGCCATGACCTCTGACCTGCAGGACATGATCTGTATTTACAGACAACATGACCCCTCCTGCTGCACAGGGCAATATTTACTTTCACCTCAGTGTTTTCTTGCTCTTCATATATTTGTTTAACAGAACACAGTGAGGTCATTTTACACGAAGGACGTCAGAGAAGAAGAAGAAACAGATTTTAAGCTCAAATGATCTTTTTCCTGAAGGAAATCCTCCAAAGCATCTCTGTGTAACTCAGCGTGGACGGTCACGTTGCCACGGCGATCATCTCATCATCTCAGGTTTCTGCTGTCCCCCAACACGCCCAGCGCGGATTCTCACTCTAAATTTAGCCGCCTTAAAGTCAGATGAGACGGCAGAGGGACAGCTCACCGTAAAACCTCAGAGGCTCTGAATGTCTGATGATTCATATCTGAAGTTCTGATGGATTAGTGTGGAGCGGACCTGCAGGAGGAGCATGGTGCCGGTCCGGAGCCCAGAGTAACTCCGCTCTGCAGGAACTTTCCTGGATCTGGGAATGTCTGGCATTTTCTGCAGCAGCTGTTTGAATATTTCCCCTGCAGAACGATGAGCTGCTGGACGTTTTTAGTGGCCTTCAGCCTTCTTGGTGAGTCCAGCATGAAAGTGCAGTGAGCTTACAGCCAGAAAATGCAGTGAGCTTACAGCCAGAAAATGCAGTGAGCTTACAGCCAGAAAGTGCAGTGAGCTTACAGCCAGAAAATGCAGTGAGCTTACAGCCAGAAAATGCAGTGAGCTTACAGCCAGAAAATGCAGTGAGCTTACAGCCAGAACCAACCAGAAGGGACTCGAATCGGGTTCATGCTGGTTGAAGTAGCTCAAAGAACCACAAAATGAGAAATTACTGAAACCAAGTCAGCTTAAAACCAAAGGAAATTAAAAAAAACATTGATATTCAGTTCAGTTCAAAACTCCTGCAGGTGAATCAATGAAATGTTTTTGTGATTCAGATCCTCCAAATACCTTTAAATAGTCGAGTGCAGTAGCAGTCAGTCTTGCAGCGTTTCTGAAGAAGCCTCTGACTGAAGAGTGGTATAAACAGTCTCATGAATATCATGACATGCTAACAGCTCAATAGCTGATATTTCACAGTCCTGGATGACATCATCAGTTGCTAGCTAGCTGTGCTAATCCGCCTCCTTTGCTTTTGCTGCTGCTCTTTAAATCTGTCAGGCTGTTTGGTTGAACTTTGAACTCCTTCCTTCTCCCCTCTGCATCCATGAAGCCTCTGGGGCTTGGGGTCAAAGTTCAGGTGTTCTTTGAGCTTCTGAAACGCTAATCAGCTGCTCTGTAGGAAAAACAATATCCTGTTCCACAATATAGCAACTAAACATTCCAGCTGCCCAGCATCCAGAACCAGAGGGAGAAACTGTCCGAACGGAACCGATGCGTTCGGAGAGATGATGAACTAAAGAGCAGAAGAAGAAGAAATCAGACCCAACAGAAACATCTGCAGCTCAAATTGTTACTTTAAAACTTAAATCCTGATTTGATCTCAGATCAGAATCCATGTCTGAATTCCTGGACGGCAACAAAAAAGCACCAAAGTCATTGACTTGATGAAGACAAAGTTCCTCAGAGGAAGAGATTTCCATATTTCTTCCTTCAAAGATGAAAACCACAAAACTATCAGGATCACATTTCTGGTTTCATTTCTTAACATCTGATCCCTGATTGATAATGTTTGTGTCTCCTGCTCGGCTCTCCGCCGCAGTGCCCTGGTGCCATGCAGGCTGTGCCGAGGTGGACTCCATGACCGAAGCCGTGGCGGGAGAAGGATTCCTGCTCGGCTGCATTTCCTGTAAGAAAAGAGAGGAAGTGTCGGCCCGGGCCACGGTGGACTGGCACTTCAAACGGCCCGAGGACCACGAGTTTACACCCGTGAGTCCCAACGATCAGGAAACCAGAAACTGCTTTCAAATAATAATGAAAAAACAAAATCAAGGTCATGAGCAGCCTGTGTGTCGGGGAGGAGGTGACAGGAGGGCCTGATCAGCCAATCAGAGCAGAGATAACATGATTATACGTATCTTTGTCTTTTTTTTAATATTCTGTTTCTCAAAACAAATCATTCAACAGATAAAACAGCAACTTTGAATTGAAACTTTAGCAGATTATTTTATTATTTCAAAACCATAAAACATTTTTTACCCAAAAGGGAATTAAAACACTCCAGAGACATTAATGTGATACTGTTTAAACCTCAATAAAATATAGTTTATTTGAGCAACTATATAATTTAAAATGAGGTAAATTACACTTAAGTTGCTTTCATTTATGCTTTTCCTCATTTCTATGGCTGGTCTGGTGAGTGGGAGTGTTTCTGGTGATGAGTGGGTCGGGGGTCCTGAGGGGTTTTAACAGCAAAACATTTTCAATGAACATAAATAAATAATACATTCAATTCAGTTCAATTTAAAAGTACTTTATTAACCCCAAACGGAAATGAAATGTTACTTAAACTCATTATAGTTTCTTTACAGAGTCGTTGTATTTTGTAGTACTGACTCCTGTAGCAGTCAGTACTACAGTGGCAGCATCAAAGCCTCTGACTGAAAGCACTTTCTGTACTGTTCTTCGGTCTATGAGGAATCCGTCTTTGTGCCGTTGTGTCCAGAGGTTTTTGTTCCTGATCAGCTGCAGGAAGCCAGTGGCTCCATCAGCTGATTCATCCCAACGTTGTTGTCGTCCTTCCACCAGATCTTCCACTATGAACACCCCAACGCAAACGTGCTCCATGAAGACTTCAGCGACCGGCTGCAGTGGCAGGGAACGCTGAACGACGACGTCCAGATCGGCGCCGTTTTCATCCAGAACGTGACCTTCAACGACAGCGGGACGTACCGCTGCACCTTCCGCCGCACCCTCTTCCTGCCGCTGCAGCCAGAGAACGTGGTGGTGGAGAAGGACGTGGAGCTCACCGTGGTGGCCACAGGTGAGCAGGCTCTGGGGGAGGGGCCAGGCCCGTCCAGCATTCTGACGCGTGATTGGCTGGTTTCCTGCAGCCAACCGGGAGCTGACGGCGGTGATCTCTGAGATCGTGATGTACGTCCTGATCGTGGTTCTGCAGCTGTGGCTCATCCTGGTCATGGTCTACTGCTACAAGAAGATCTGGGACGAACACGAAGCGCGAGAGGCGAAGAAAGCGCTGGAAGCGGAGGGATCGTGAGTCTCCACTTCCTGTTTCTCTGTTTCCTGCCTGCTGATTCTCACACCTCTCTTCTGATGTTTCCAGACTCCTGGAGTCCAAGGATCACTGTGACGGCGTGCAGGCGGAGTAACGCCAGGAGCTTCAGCACGCGCAGCTGGAGCTGCAGCAAGGAACGTTCATAAAAAATATGTTCTTCAGGATGATTGACAGCGCTAAGCCCCGCCTCCTGGCTCTGACTCGTTGTTTTGGGGAGCAGAGCATCTTTTCAGACAGCAGATGGATCTTTTCACAGATTGTTTCTCTCACAACAAAATGCAATGGTTTGATAAATATGTAAAAACATATTTTTCATAAACGTTACTCATATCAGTTTTAAGAAGTGGATCAACATCCAGAGGGACGGATGAAAGATTTACTTCAGGAGTTCATCATCTCATCTGAACTGATGTGAAAACTTGTGCCGATATTAATATCCCATATTACTACAGATAACCGATATTTATCGATATTAGATATATTTCCAGGTGTCTCACTGCATGTCTTCCTGTCTCTTCTGTTGGACTTTGATTTTATTTTGATCATTTCTTCCATCTTGAGTTTATTTAATTGTTCCTGATCTGTTCTGATTTCAGTTTGTTCATTTATTCACGTCTGTTGCATCCAGTAATTATGATCCCAGTAGATTTATGTTCCAGTCACTTTGTCAGTTCCTCCTGTTTTCTTCTTGCTCGTTTTTTTGTCCTGTTTCTTCCATTAAATTTTCCTTTTCATCATCTTTCCTCCAGGTTAATTTTAAATTCATGGTGAATATAAAATGATGGGCTCATATGCATTGGTTTATACTAAAGTTCATGATGTTGCAGCTACATTTGTTTTTACTAAACTTTTCTAAAAACAGGAAATGTTTTTAAATGAAGTCTGACATCGATCCAGTTTTTATTGCTGAGAAAAGACAATTAAAAAATCAGCCTCTCATTTCAGAAAGCATACTTGCTAAACTTTTGAATTTTGGGATAAATGCATCCGGTTCCTACAAACAAAATAAAATTAAACAGTTCATGCTCAGTTTATTGTTGATCAGATAAGAAAATGCATCATTTTTATTGATTTAATTAACAACATTTTTTGAGTCAGTGATTTTGGCCCACTCCTCAGCCCATCATGCTGCCGCCGCCGTGCCTCAGCAGAATAACTGAACCTCATGAATCAGGTTTTTATTTAACATCCGTCAGAAATATTTGATTTCTGTTGAGTCTGATCAACTGGACCTTTTATCTTTCCCTTTCCAAGCATCAAACCTTCCTGTAGTGTCTCAAATGGATCTTCCTCAGTGGTTCTCTGGGCTTCCTGGAGGTCAAGCCAAGGTCATCTTTGGAGAAGAAACGTTCAGAAAACCTGGAGAATTTAAAGTTTGTCTCCTTGGAAAGACAAAGTGCAGAACCGAGAACTGGACCAGAACTTTACCAGAATCATCTGCCACCACGAAGGAAGACTCACGGAACAGATTCATGTTTACATCAGTGGAAGATGACATTTAAAAGAAGAAGCAGCTACATGAATAATCCTGAATATTTCAGCCGACACTCAGAGGACGTTTGGAGGCGGATCTGCTGTAACTTAATCTCTGCAGGTTTTCAGTCTGAGAGCAGCTTTGTTCTCTGGCTGCAGATCAGCGTCACACCGACCCAGTAAGACCAGTAAGAGCCAAACAGAACCACTGCATGTAACAGAACCGTAGCTTTCTGATCCAGACTCACACAGATCCACCAGAACCAACCGGCCCGACCCGACCCGTGGTTCTTCTCCCAAGCAGCTGTAGGAGCCTCCGCAGGGATCCGTTAACCTTTCCCTGCGACCTCTGGTTTCATTAGACGTGTTGACGTGTGGTCTCCAGGTGGAGGTGACCTCGACGGGCGGCAGGGTTCAGAGCAGAGCCGCTTCCTGCTGCAGAGCCGCTTCCTGCTGCAGAGCTGGAGATGTTCCTGAAGCTCAGCTGCACCAGGTAGGTCAAACCGAGGCTTCAGAATGGATCTGATCAGCCTTCAAATCAGACAAACCGCCTCTGAAAAGGTCAGATAAAGACGTCCAGGATTAAAACCTGAAGTTTGTTAGACAGATAAAGTCCTGTGAGGTCTGATTAATGTTAAATATTCTTCATTATGAGGGTTTTTAAAGATAAAAAGATGCATTTTGTCGACGTAAAAGCTAAATATATAGTCACATTGAAGTTGGATTATTTCAGGAGTTATTTATTCTCATGAAGGCTTTTCTAAAGTATTATGATCAGATTCATCCTCCAGTGCAACCCAAATACTTTTGGAAATGTTTAAAATGCTTTAAATATTTGAAATTCCTGCATATTATTATTTTTTATACTTTTCCATAAGTTTTTTTTTATTGCAAGAGAAAACTTATGGCAAACGTATAAGCATTTTACTTTTGTAGAAATGAAACTGATAGATGAAAATTTCTGTTATATTTGATATTTATGTGCAAATTAAACCAAAATGTTTCTAGCAGAATCAAAATATACTTTATTGGTTTTCAAGGACAAATTATTTGTTGTCAAGCTATTCCATCCAAAGTGTTAAACATGAGCAAATATAAATATAAAATGTATAAATATATATATGCATAATTTGAATATGAACTGTATATAAAATAAAAAGCAGCTTCAGTAGGTTTTATTTCCGTTCAGGTTGCAGTGCACCGAGTGGCCAGCAGAGGGCCATGATGCTCCGCTTCAACAGCACCGAGCTGCAGTCTCTCCTGCTCTCCGTCCTGCAGCACTGCCTCAACAGCAGCGGCCTCCAGCCGCCCGGGAACCTCACTACCCATGATGCTTTGCAGCAAGCGGCGGCCTCCGCCAGCGGCCGCTCTCAGCCGGAGGAGCTGATGTTCATCCTGCTGGTGGTCGGCCTCTTCAGCTTCTTCACCTTCGGCATCATGCTGAGCTACATCCGCTCCAAGAAGATGGAGAGCTCCCAGGACCCGTACCACCAGTACATCGCCCACGACTGGAGCACCGTGGCGGGGCCGCCCAGGGCCGTAGCCGAGGCGCTGCAGCGGGGGGCCCAGGGCCCGGTGGTCCTCTGCAACCCTGCGGCCGAGCTGCCGCTGCCGGAGTAAACCGACGACGATTCTCCAGGCCTGGAGGATAATCTGAGGATTATCTGCTAACACAGCCACCCTGCTGCCACCGGACAGTAAAACAGGCCCTCAGCATGATGGAGCCACCACCATGTTTGACACTGTATGTCAAGAAGTGAGATACTCGGAAGATTTCAAATAAATAATCTTTAATGTCTCACAGCAACCAAACATTAGTGTTTGCTCTGTTTTTTTCCATCTGGATTCTTCTCATTCGCTATGTTTACAAGTTTCACGCAAATTATGAGTGAACTTTTAAAAAGCTGCAGAAAAACATAAAAGTGAATTCTGCAAGTTTCCATCTACTGGTCTGGAGCGAATCAACCAGGCTACGAAAAGTGTCACTTATTCAGATGTTGATGTTTCCCAATGGTGGAATAAACAGGAAGTAGAGGAAAACCACGCTGAAGACTGGGACCGTTTCCTCTGGAAAGGTACAGACCCCCCAGTGGTTCATCTGTGCCTTACCAGAGGCACAAAACATGGGAAAAAATCCAGATTCTATTCATTTCATTCTAAGATGTGTAGCTTATGTTAGTTAGCAACCTCTACTTCCTGTTTGCTTCAGCCAAGCGTGACGTCAACATGTGGCGAAGTTACGCGTTGATTCACTCTAAACCAGGAGGAAATGCGACTAATTCACTTTTTTTCTTTGTTGCAACTCTAAACTGGAAACAAAGCTGCTGACAAGCCAACGTTTGGTACCAGAGAGTCGCTCAGTCTGTGTGCAACGGAGCATTAGAACGGATCATATTCATGAGCATCACATTAATTCAATCAGTTTTCCATACAGGAACAATACAAACATCCTGGTTTGATGGTAAAAATGGTCCTTTGTTTTCCCTCTTGTGTTTTAGTTTTTAAAAGGTGAATAAAGCGGCGGCTGGTTGGAGACTTTTGCCCGTTGCTATGCAGGTTTAGTATCCAAGCAGACTCTGCATCCAGGACAGCAGCCCTCGCCTCGGAGCTGGAGTCCTGCCTGCAGAGTTAGCTCTCTTCTTCTCCTCCTTCCTCCGTTCCCTCTCTTCCTGCCGGACCTGCAGAAGCTCCGCCCTCTGTTGCTCGGCAACCCTTTGGGCCCGCGCCACCTCCCGGGCCAGGCTGAAGTGGACCATCTGCATGCCCAGCATGGGGACGATCAGGTTGTAGTCGTCCACCATCTTGTTGAGCTTCGCCAGCTCCTCCTCCACGGCGCCGCAGAGCCGCTCCCAGTGGCGCTGCTCGGCCGGGGTCACGGGGTCGCCGAGCCGCGCCCGGCCCTCCAGCAGCCGGCTCCGGACCCGGGCGGCGCCCTCCCGGATGTCTCGCTGCGTCACCACCCAGGGCGGCTGGTAGCCGTTGTCGATGAGGATGCGGTTGAGGTTGTGGGTCATGGGGTCAGCGTACGGGTTGTGCTGGAACTTGTTGAGCGGCTTCCCGGCGCCGCTCAGGTT
This sequence comes from Poeciliopsis gracilis, assembly GCA_911649635.1. NCBI lineage: Eukaryota > Metazoa > Chordata > Actinopteri > Cyprinodontiformes > Poeciliidae > Poeciliopsis > Poeciliopsis gracilis. The sequence continues at coordinate 432,818 of CAJVRI010001204.1, read as the reverse complement.
CCGGAAGTCTCCGCGGGCCATGGACTCCTGGATCAGGTCCTCCACCAGCCGCTCCACCGCCTGCGTGATCTTGATCTTGCGGCTGCGCAGACGGGCGTCCCGCTCCGCCAGCGCCCCGTCCACCGCCGCCGCGCGCTCGTGCTCCCTCTGGCGGTAGCTGAGGACCTGCTCGGCGGCCCGGTCCACACGGACCTGCCGGTACTGCCGCTCCCGCTGGCTGGGGGTTCCCGAGCCCACGCCCTCGTAGCTCAGGTAGTGTCGGTGCTGCAGAGCGGCTCCTCGGGTTTTGTCCTCGTCGTCGTCCTCCGTCGCTCCGTCCGGGTGTCGGGTCTTACTCTGATGGGCCAGGACGGCCCGGTACGCCTCCTCGATCCGAGCGAACAGCCCGGCGTCGGCGGTGGGCTCGCCGCAGTCCGGGTGGTAGAGCTTGGCGAGGCGCAGGTAGGCGGCCCTCACCTCCGCGGGGCTGCTGCGGCCCTCGGCGGGCAGCTGCAGCACCTTGTAGCTCTCCTGGAGGCTGCGGCTGATCCGACCGTCTGAGCTGAACCGCCTGGACCGCCTGGAGGACAGGAGGAGGAGGCGGCCATGATGGAAACCCCGTCGCCACGGCAACCGCAGGAGGCTCATCTCTGGGACCGTCTGTCGATCTTAAATGAAAACATTCAGAATCAGGAAAATGAATCTGCATCCAAACATTTCTCTGATCTTAGAACATTCCAAGTGGGCGGAGCCAAGTGGGCGGAGCCAAGAGGCGCAGAGGGGCGTGGCCAAGACAGAATGGGTGGAGGGGCTTGAGCGGGGCTTTGCTCAAAATCAGGGAAAACGTTGTTGCCAATTTAACTTTTTGATATATTTAGCAACTTTTCAGGCCCTTTATCGACTTTTTTTTTTTAAAAAAGTGTCTGGAAACAAATTTAGAGACTTTTTCTTTCTAGGAGGCAGCCAACGACAACGTGATGTTTTAAAAAAGCAACTGCAAAAAACCTAGCGGCTTCTTCCATAAACAAGTAGCAACAAATATAGCAACATTTTTGAAAAACAGCAACTGACAATAAATTGTCCAACTTTTACCTTAGGAAAGCAACTCGTGATAAATGCAGCAACGTTTTTCTCTGTGATTAGAGACATTTTAGACGTGAAGCAACGACCGCCCTGCAGAAACCGTCCTGACTGAATCTGCTGCCTTCAGCTCTTCCTCAGCTGCTGTCAGTCTCTCGCAGTCGGCCAGACCTGGTCCACTCCGTGTCCACACTGCATAGAAATCACAAACCTGCAGAGCGGAGAAACGGTGAGGATCAACGCTGGACGCGCTCACTATTCCACCTCCTGACTCGCCAGCAGGGGGCGTGTCTGAGGGAGGTGGCTTTGTACCTGAACTTGGGCTGAGTGTCGTCAACCAATCTGAATCGCCTGGTTAATTGGACTAATTCAACGGCAGCAGCCACTGTTTGACCCACAGAGGGCAGCACTGAGACAGTTTCAAGCTAAATATTGCAAAATTAAATACATTTACACAAACATATCACACTTTGCACATCCAAATAAAGACGCCAGCCCTAAGAACCAATTTAAAAAGCTTATTGGCAAAAATAATCTGGGTTTTATTTACTCTTTGATTTGGGCCTTTGAATGATCATTTATCTCCAGGGTGGGAGGAGTGACAGCATGCAGCTGCAGTAATGGATTTAAAAAGTCTCATTTGCATCGTCTTCAGAACCAGACCGGTCCAGGGTCAGGAAAACATCTCTGCAGACCCCACATATCCTGGACATGAACCGTTTAGACTTATTGATGCCTTCAGAAACAGTCAAAGTTAAATTGTTTAACTTTGACTGTAAAGCTGAGAAACAATCAGGTTTAACAAACTGCCGAGAATGAAGGCAGGAGCTTCTTGACCAGCCTGATATTCTGGCTTTTTATGGAAATACTTCAGCCTAATTTGATTTTATGTGATTTAAAAAAGACATTATCAATAAATCCAATTTTAAAGATCCTTACAGTTCTGCTTGCTACTAATGCAACAGCAGCTCAGATGAATCATAAAAAGCCCAGAATCATCTGACATTGACGCAAAGGACGAATGTGTGACAAACCCGTAAGTCCAACTGATTCAGATTTATTACCTCAGTGGATTTAACTGCATCTCTAGAATAATAAAGAGTGTACTGGCCCTTTAACAGCAGCCTGAGTTTCACCTGTTCAGCGCCAACTGTCTCTGAGGCTCCAGATATCAAACCACCTCAGTGTTTGGCTGAAAGAGTCAAACTAGCGGCGGATTTACGGGGAAACACCGAGAAAAGCTGCTGCCAGCCCGGCCAGGAAGCCGCGTCCAGCCTGGACTTCAGCTCACCTGAGAGTCCGCTGTGTTGTTATGCAGCTTCTTCCTCTTCCTGCGTCTCTCCGCCGCTGAGACTCCCACCGCCCCCTGGCGTCAGGTCGGGGAATTACAGCCATTGGTGGAAACGCTGCGTTTGTGCTTGCATCGCAAACAAATAGCAAGTTAATTACTAACAGTTTCCAGTAAAAAATTGCTAATAATTATGAGCAGTTAGCTTTCTGGTGTAACCTCTTTAACTTCATACTGTTCTTTATTTTAGATAGTATTTTTCCATTTGTCTAGTTTTAGGCGTGAAACTCAATATTTTGTAAAAACTTGTTTGCATAAACAGCACATGCTTTGGCCCACCACTACCACCTTAATAAAAAATAGAAAATTATTTCTTGGATTATTCTTTGATTTTGTTACTTTGACTTTTTTTGCATTTGGTTTTGATTTATGTTAAATTTAAGGATAAAAAAGTCATTTCTAGGTAGTAACTAGAAATGACTTTACATATTAGATATTTAGTTGATGAATTAAATATTTAGTTTGGACATTCATCAGTGTTGTAATAACATGGTGAAAATATGACTTTCAAAAATGAACACACATTTTTATAAATGTATTTTCATTTAAACAGAAACCTGCTGCAAAAACACATAATCCCAGGTATAAAAACATTTATTTATCTGCAGTGGATTGTAGAATAAGAACATGATACAAAAATATTATTTAACTTGATAATATGAGTTTTTTTCATTCTGCAGCTGGACTTCCTGGTTTCTGAAGGAAACTCTGAGATCATCTCTCCATCTTCTGCTGCTGTTCAGGTTTCCTGCAACACAAAAATCCCATTTCTGTAGAACATTTTTACTCTGAAAGTTTAATTGCTGAAATTATGTTATGAATGAAACATTTCAGTTACTCACCTCAAAACATGCTGCCTGTTATCCTTCACTATTAAACAGATCAGAAACAAAAATCTGTTGCCACAAATCATTGAAATTTTTACAAGGTTTTAAAATTTGTTCGTTCTGCCTGAAAATCCAGCAAATATCAAGCAGACAGAAACAGTTAAACATTTGCTCTCATCAGTCCGAAGGACCAGACGTTCTGCTGACATTTTGTTTTGGGAAGAAAAGACTTTCTGCTTCCCAAAAACCGTGAAAATTCAGCCTCTTTCTAACTGTCCCCTCATGACCTTTAACCTTTCACCAGTTGCTTCTCTGAACTCGTTGCTGATGTTCGTCCATTTTGTTGTATTAATGCAGCAACAAAATGTATTAAAACCAAATAGTTTATTTGACCCCATGTTTAAATCAGATAACCTCATGACTTCACTACAGCTAAGATTGTTTTTATTTTACTGAAAGTCAGATTCAAATAATTTAAGGCTATCATAGAAACATCTTTACTCTACCCTAATATGTAAAACTCTAGTTTTTAAACAGTGCATACGTTCTTTTGTTATTACTCAACAATTCATGATGCAGTAACTAAATTGGGAAATAAAGTAACGTTTCTGATGTTCAAAGCTAAAATGCAGTTTTGTCCAAATCTGCAGGTGAAATAGTCCAATATAGATTTTGTTGAAAATCAGAGGAGTAAATCTACTTATATTTACTTGCTTGTTATTTTCCTCTGATCTTCCGGGTTCCAGGAACTCTGCATGTACAGTGGAGTTTCAGAGAACAATCATACGACAGCTGACTTCAGATATTTCCAGAGTTTTATCCAGAGTTCAATGCATTACAGAATGTTACAACAGCATTACACCAGGATTATGAAGAAGTCCAACACATGACAAACATAGAATTACCTGCACGAGTTGAAAGGAAAGACAAAATGCATTTTTGGGAATCACTCACTCAGCACAAAGAGATTCGAACTTCTGCTGTAAAACAGACCATTTTATAAGAATGTGTATTCCCCTCATTTAAATATATGCATTAGAAGGTGTGCCCTCTCCTTGCAGGGCTATTCCAATGTTAATTTTATTACCTCCTGCTAAAGAGCCCCTAAAGGCAGATATATGGATTGTCAAACTGGGCCCCGCTGTACCAGGCATCTCCTGCAGACCCTCCTAGACCAGAATTTATGACCTCCACCTGGGCCTGCTTGGTTTCTGCCTCAGTGATTAAACTTAGACAGTGGTTTCTATTTTATACAAACTGGAACAAATCTAATGCCAACTAATAACTTTATGTTTGAAATCTAAAACTGCAGGATTGTCTATTTTGGAAAAACTCTTTGAAATGCCTGAAATAATTTTATTGTTTTCTACTCCTATTGTATTTCAGTAATACAAAATTGCATGCAAGTAATATGATTTAAAACTAACTAATTCAAAACATGCTGTTTAATGCTTAAGGAAATATCTTGATATGTTTGATTATACTTTGGAGAAGATTTTTCTTATACATTTAATGTTTTCACTGAACTTTTGAACCAACACCAAAGAATTTATTGATCCTGATAGCAGCTACACTTCCTGTCTGAGAATCCTCCTTACGGGAGTACAAGGCTGCCTGCTCCATAGAAATGTATGTAAGCTCAGAGAGTCACCAGGTGTCTTAGCTTGGATTTGTATCTAAGTTTACCAGTCGTAAAGTCTACTCCTAAAAATTCATGCTACATCTAATATCTAATATATTAGAATATATCACTGAGTTTCTCCGCCTGCTGGTTGCAGCTGATGCTCCTCAGGATCTCCACGGTGACGTCAGCAGCCTGGTTCTCCGTGAAGGTGGAGACCAGAACATTCACGACCTCCAGGCGGCTCTTGCCCTCCACCCCGCAGCGTCTGACCCGCGGCTCCTCTCTGCGGTCCAGCAGCTGGGAGACAAACTTGTCCATGTTGTCTTTGCTCAGGTCCTCCAGGGTTTCAGTCAGACGCTGCTTAACGCTGCGAGGCATTTCTCTGGAGGATGAAGCTGCTGGAACAGAAACCAAACCAAAACTGAGAAGTCAGAATACAGGATTGAGCTAACCATTATTTATTAGTTTATTAAAGTAGAGAGAGATCTGATAGGATTGTTGTCCTTGACATATCAGTTATGAATTTCTAATGTTTTATGCAGACTGATGGTTTTAGTAATTTTCCTACCTTCTGATTTCACAGCAGCAGCTTCTGTTGACGAAGCCCATCAAAAAGCGAAACAAACACAAACATTAATGAAATGGTTTAATTCAGTTATAATGAAGATAAAACAAACAGATGGATCCAACCAATAACTTCTCTTCTTAAATTCAACATGACCAAGGTCAGGCTCATCCCAGTAAACTGTTGTGTTTCCAAAACAACAGTTTACTTTGGATGATTATATAAAAGTTGTACATTCAATATCAAATTTGTAAAATGTATCTTCAATTATTAATCATCAGAATCCTCAAATACAGATTTTTGCAGCATCTCACCTTCAACACAACCAGATTTGGGATGATCATCTAAAAAATGAAGAACAGAAACAATGTTTATGTTTTACATTCAGTTTTATTCATTAATAAGCATAAACATGCTTCATCTGATCCAGAACCATTTGGATTATTGTTCATTTAGGGTTCTGAGAACCTAACTGCTGATCTGAGCTGAAGTTGAAGAATTTACTACATAGTGAAAAAAGTTAATATATAACAAAATATTTTATCAAACTTGCTGAAGGGAGCAGATGAAGTAATAATTGTGATATAAACTGACCTTTCCGAATTTCACAGAACCAAACAGTTTGTGAAGTTTTTCTGATCCAAGCCGTTTTTGTCTGCAGAAGCTCCAGGTTGAAGTTTCCATCTGGATGCTCAATGTAAACCTCATAGAAGTTTTGGTTGTTGAGTCTCAGAGTGATTTCCTGTGAAACAACAAGTCAGTCTGACTCTGTGGTCAGAAAAGCTTCAGGCAATAAAGTTGACCTGCAGTTTTATGATCAATGCCCCAGATTCACTCTGGCTGGTTCTGGGATCAAAGTTTGATCAGCAGAACCAAATTGAAAACCCAGTTTCTGAAGCTAAGTCCTACGGTACCGGCGGTAGGATTTTGGCGGTCTCTTCAGTGGCTTTGAGAGTGAATCCCCGGCTCATCTTCAGATACGTGTCTGGATGAGGCTTCTTTATGACCTCATACCCACTGGAGGACTCTTCTCTGTGGATCAACTGTAAGGACAGAAAACAGTCGCCATGTTTCTCCAAGATTTCATCTGCTGATGAAAAACTCTGAATAAATAAACGACCAATCATAAAAGTTCTCTCTCTCGCAGGATGAAGCTGAAAACCAGCAGGTGGCACCAAAATCTAAAGTGCAGCTTTCAGGGTATAAAAGTATAACTGTACAACAAAAGCAGTGCACTCACAAAACACCGTTTTCAAACTTCCCAACACAAAAAGGACACACCCTGCCTACTTAACATTGACAACAGTGATTCCTCAATGCACCATTTGTGATGCAATGCTCTGAAATATTGTATTAAGGTAACAGAACTGTTAATGCTACTTTCATGGAGAAAATGTCTTCATGAAAGAAGCATTTCCTAAAAACATTCAGGAAAGTTGTTTGCACAAGCTCTTTTCTTTTCTTTTTGTGTCGACATAAGAAGCCATTTGGAGTCACCTATAAGTATAAGTTCAGTGCTGCACAGTTTATATAACACAGCTGTGAGTGATGCAAGTGTTTCAGCTTTTACAGACTGTCGTCTGCAGCAACCTAATGAGTGACGGTGAAAACATCAGTAAGACTGACTTTACTAGAAAGCAACTAATTGTTTGTTTTGAAATTCATCCATCCAACTTCTTCCGCTTAACTGAATTTGGGTCTTTGAAATTCTGATTTAACTTAAAATGATTCTCCCCCTTTTCCAAAAGTATTAGCTCTAAAAAACTGACGCCTTCAAAACTCAATTTTATGATCAGTTATAGATTTTTTCAGCCACATTTCTGCTAATACTAAAACATCGGGATCAGTTTTAAGAACTGAGAAATTTATAAAATCCAATTTAGGTAACAAACTTCCCACATTAAAGTGAACTGAACCACAATCTGAGCCGGGTTTAAAATGTTCAGGTGGATCTTCTACAGATCAATGGACATATGTTCGATAAATGCTGGACTAATAGGAAAGCATAACTGGAGCTAATAATTTCTAAACGTTTTAACACAGCACTTCCGTTCATTTGTGTTTTGTAGTTGTTGTAATAACCAAAATGTTAGAGCTTTAAAAATGAAAAAACAAACAGTTAAGATAAATAAAGAATATAATAAAATAAATAAACAATCACCTGTTTCAGAGCAAGATCCGGTGGAATCAGGTAGACGTGCATCTTCAGGTAGGACGTGTTGGGCTGGTAGTATATTAATGTGTTGCAGATGATTCTTGGAGACAAGAAGTCTTTTATCACATCTCCTACTAAAGAGAAAACTGGTTCTGTTAACCCGACATGGGTCTTTGTGACCCGGGTCGCTTTCTCCACAACATCTCCACAGTCGTCAACATGGAGGACAGCAAAGTTCTTCAGTAACTCAGGAACATCGTCTGAATCGCAGCAGAAAGAGAAACTCGGTGAGAAACTTCTGGATCGGTTCTGAAAGCAGAGAATCATGTTTTCATGATGTTCTCCTACCGGTGCAGACCCAGTGTGGCAGCTGCACCTCCATCACCCTCCCAGTAAGGACAGAGATGTCCAGTAAAGGTCCAGCAGGCCGGTATCCTCTGCTCTCCATCCTCTCCATGTGTCCGTCCCAGGAGCAGAACCGGTACCGAAAGCCCACCTTCTCCCTGCAGACCCAGCGCAGACCAGAGACGCTGCATTCAAAGTGGCCCGCTGCAGACTGGAGGCTGAAACCAAACATGAAGAAGAAGTCTGAGGTGATGATGTCACAGTTTGACCTGCTGACCTGCTGAGGTTTTACCTGTAAGTGGGATCTTCATCTGGAGACGTCCCGTCCAGCTCAGGGTCCACTTTGGTCCAGCTGCTGGAGTCCTGCTGCACCACATCATCCCACATGTTGATCTTTCACATGTTACGTAGATTAAACACAGGGTCAAAGGTGAGGACTAGAAAACACGTGGATTACCTCCACACTTGCAGGACCTGAACGATCCATCTCTGTGGAAGTTTCTTCTGGAAACACGTTGAAGCAGCAGAGATAAAATCCGGGTCAATCAGAACAATTTATTACGACAGACTGTTGATCATAAACACATTAGGGTTTTTATGATTTTACACCTTGCTACTTTTGTAGAAGAAAGCTGATTAGATTCCCAATATTGTCTCACTTGCTCCATAAATTGTTCTATGAATCTGCTCAGTATTTCCTTATTTACAGGTTGAAAACAAAAAGAGCAGTAACAGACAGTAAAAGCAAGATACAGGGTCTTTCTGGGAAATCATATATAGATATCTATATACAGTATATAGATATGATATATATATCAGTGATGTGTGGTGAGGTTCTGACTTAATTAAAGTCATAAGATCCTTTTCATGTTATTGTTCACATATAGAAATTTTGCGCAAGCGGACAACATTGAAGGGCAAAAAGACTATACTTTCACATGCCATCTGTAGCCACGCTGCCATGGTAGAATAATTCCGTTAACTCAATGACACTTGGAAATGTAGATATTATTTTAATGCCAAGCTGCACAGCAAAGTGGAAACCCATTGAATTACAACTCAAAACCACCTTTATCTTCCTCTCAGTGTCGGCCAAGCTACACATAGATTTGTTGTGTGTAGTTTCACTTATTTACTGTATCGCTAACTCGCTATTTCTTACTTTGCAGACGTGGAGTCACAAAGTGTGGGATCATGAGCGCCCCCTGCCATGATGCAAGAAAACTGCCTGCCTCACCTCGAGACTGTTCTCTTCCATTTCTGATCGCTCCGCAGCGCATGAATGACGTTTCACACAGAGTTGGTGACAACAAACACTGTACATTATATAGATAAGCTAAATGATGGAAAATCTATGTACACATTAAGCATTTTTTAACCATTTTATTGACAACATGCAGACAGGAGGAACATGCTCTCATTGAGCGGCAACAAACGCAGTTAGCGAGAGGTTGCGCAGTCCCAAGTGACGTTCAGCACAAACACAAAACAAACATGCTTTTATTTTGAAAACTGATGCAAAATTAAGCTGTCACGTGATAATGCAAGGCATCGTTTGTTGCCAATCATGTGATTTTCTGCAAGGCGACACAAGCATCGAAGCAGGGCTGCATCTGACACACTCCCATTTTACACGGTACACGCCTCAAAGCCTGGCTTCAGATGGTCCTTCACTACGGTCCGTCACTCTTCAAATTGCTAAGATACTGGGGCTTGGTCACAGAACAATCCAACATTGTGCTGCAAATAGTCAAAAGGATCGCAAGAAATGTTTTGAGACCAAGAGACATAAATTCATTGCCAAAGATTGGAGAAAAACAAATGTGAAGCTACCAGGAACTCGTTATCTTCCATTACTGTCATATTCCAGAACTGCAGCCTACCCGGAGAGCCCAGAAGTAAAATAGATTCAGTACTTAGAGACATGGCCAGGGTAAGGAAGGCTGAAACGTGACAACCCCTAAACAAGACACACATGTTGAAACTTGGACCAGGATATTTTATGGACTGATGAGATGGAAATGGAACAGCTGCAGTCAAGTTTTGTAGTGCAAGTTCATTTACATATTGCATGTTCATGTTTATGGATATGTATTGATGAATAATTTCATTTATGTACACATGTATCTTAGCTTGTAAGTAGATTTTTGCCACAAGATTGAAATATTGGAATTGGTGCAATAAAAGTTTTCATATACAGCCGTATGGTGGAGTCCAGTATTGATAGTTGGCAGTAAACTGGTCGCCAAATACTTAAAAATAATTTTAAACAAAACAAATCTAATATAAGGCAGTTTATTGACTTAAAAGAACTTTATTACTTGTGTTTGGCATCCTCATATGTATCTCAGTGTTCCCTAAACTTAAAAAGTGCCACCTGGTTGTAGTTGGTGATGGACACATACACAAGTGCATCCCAAACTTCAATTTTCTAAATTTCATTCAAATGTAAATATTAAAGATTATATTTTATGTTCCAGGGTCCCTTAAAAAAGAAAAAAACATCCAAAGGTTTAAAACCAAATCAAATCTTGAACTCATTTAGAAAATTGTGTCCCCATGTGTAACCCCCACTCACTGGTTAAACAAAGTCCTCAAAGTGTACAGAAAACAAGTACGCATGTGTATGTGTGCCCCAGGTATTGGAAGCAGGGTGCCTGCAAGATATTATCTTAGGGTACACACAGGGACAATCCTGACACATACTACGTTGTGGGGACCAAAGCCTGGCCCCACTAGGGGAAATGTTTTTGGGTCAGGGGTTAAATTTAGGACCAAAGTGTGAATTAGGTTTTGCTTAAGCTTAGGGTCAGGATGAGGGTAAGGTTTAGGCGGTAGAAATGAATGGAAGTCAATGAAAAGTCCCCACAAAGATAGCCATGAATATGTGTGTGTGAGTGTGCATATGGGTGTGTGTGTATGTATGCATCGGTCTAACGGTATACTAAATTAGATTTTGGACAGAGTACAATGCTAGAGTCATAAAAAATAAAAAAAATAATATGATTAGACTTCTGACAGATTTAATGATTCTCACCAGTTTCTTGAAGATTCTCAGCCAAATCTTTTCTATTTATTTCAATCAGAAGATCTTTGATCATCGTCACCGACTGCTGGCCAAACGTCTTCATCATCTCATCAATGAGTTCTGCTCTCTCTGTTATGAACTCCAACATTGTTGAAAACTTTTCTTTAAAGTTTTCTTTAAACTTTTCTTTAAACTTTTCCAAAAATTCCTCCTGGGTTAATTTGTCCAGAGTTTCCAGGAGTTGCTGTCTAACAGCTGCCATCGTCGCCACCTGAAACATTCAGTTCATGACAGAGAAAGCTGCTTCATTCAGGGAAAATCACAAACATGGCGGCTGAGATTCATCACATTAGTAAAGTGCAGCTGATTTCCTCAGAGCCAAACTATGAAATGAAATCATAGAGGTTAGAAATGATCTTTGCTTTAACCTCTTTCACCTGAAGGACATGGAATAAACTCCTGATGTTTCTTTACTCACGTGGTGGATCAGAGCAGAACGATGTCGACCTGCAGAAGGTTTCTCTGAGGAGAGAACAAGGAGAAACGTTTCTATCTGACCATCACTTCTTTGTGCAACAAAACACGATGTGATCAAAACCATGCAGAGAATCATCACAACACTGATATCAGCCACTTTGAGAAGTTTGAGATGTTTTAGTGTGAAATGTTGAACCTTTAGGTCCTGAGCTTCTGGCTGACAGCTTCCTTATCAGATCATCCTTCTTCATCTGCTTTAAAACATCCATGGTCTCCTGCACTGACTGGTGGAAACAAGTCAGCACCAAAACCACCACAATGTATCCCACATTTATTAATTTGGTTTCCCACATCGGTATATATTCACTGTGATGGTCAATTTTACTCTGAGTAATTGTCTGAAACTTTCCAATCTCTCCTTCATCAAGCTCCTCCAGTGTTTCCAGCAGCAGCTCCGTCACAAACTCCAACTTTTCCACCTGGTGAATAAAAACTCATCATCTCTCAGGGCTGAAACAATCAGAGCTGTTTTCATTAAACCAGGAGTTTCTTCTTCATGTGCAGCAACCAAAAGCTGATTGAGCTCTAGGAGAAACAAACTCCTCAGGATGAAGATTACTCTGATCAAATCAAAACTGGCATCACTCACTTTCTGGAGGAAAGCAGAGTTCAGCTTCACACAAAGTTTCTCTGAGGAGAAAAGATGAAACATGAATCAGTTTTCACAGATTCTGCTTTAAAATCATTTTATTCTGGATCAATTAGAAAACAGAGACCAACGAATCCAGCTGGAAGCTCTGATAGATGTTTGACTTTCATCAGATGTTAAAGATCCAATCATCTGGTACCTTTAGATGCTGAGCTGGTCTCAGGCAGGACCAGCGCCAGATCGGTTCTGTTCAGGTCCAGTAGAACCTCCCTGATGGCCTCCACAGATAGTTTACCACATTTATTAACCAGATGATCCACCACTCTGGTTCTGATTGTATCATCCAGCTCATCCCACGGGATTAGTGGAATATTTCTCTGGAAGTTTGTGAACTGCAGCAACAGTTTTAACTCAGTGAATTCAGTTTCATTTAAATCCTGCAGAGTTTCCAGAAGAACGTCTTGAACAGCTGCCATGGTCGCCACCTGGGAGATTCAGGAACATTTTTCAGGACGTTTCTTCTCAGAGAGAGCAGAATAATCCTCATAATTATCCTCTGCTGTCCACTGATCTGGACAACCAAGATTTACTCACTTTATGGATCAGAGCAGATCGTTTCCCCAACAGCATCTCTGAGGAAAACAGATGAAATTATAATCAATACATATCAACAGGAAGCTCTTGTTCTCATTCAGGATCAAGTTCTCTAAAGTTGGTGGCCTCTGCAGAGATGATCCGTCTGTCTGTGTTTCTGGTTTCACTGTTTCTCTCTCGGCTGCAGCAGCTGCCACTAACTGCTGTCTGACATGATGAAGCCCAGCATCCTGGTTCATCATTAACTCACCTTCCTGTCTGAGGTCACACTGCTGATCTCACCTTGTTCAAGTTAAATCAGCATCTAGACCATGTTGAGAACCGTGAGACTGATCTCTGAATCTGCAGCTTTTACCTGTGGAGGCTGAGCTGCTGCTCATCCTCTGGACCAAATCCGTCCTCCTGATGCGATTTAAAACATCTCTGGTCTCCTTGATAGACTCTTTTCCATGAGTCTGAAGAATAGAAATCACTGTTTCCTGCAGGTCTGCTGTATCCAGCTGGATTTGCTGATGACTGATGGTGGACCTGAAGTTATTAGAGGAACTCATCTTCCTTTTAAATTCCATGAACTCTTCGTCATTCAGATCCTTCAGTGTTTCCAACAGCAGGTTAATGTCATTGATCAGCTTTTCTACCTGTGACAGTCAGAGTCAGAAATGAAGTGTTTACCTATATGTTTCTAGGTAAACATAGATGAAAAGTGCACGACATAAATCTTGATTAAATGGGGATAATTTTATATTTCATGATCCATTTTGCTCAAAAACATTTATCTGGATTTTATTTGGTTTCTTTGATCTTTTCTAAGAAAACAACATTTCCCACAAAATTTAATGCAACCAAACTTGAAACAAGCACCTGAAGTTTTACATATAATTTATTTGAATGTTTAATAAATTTGTTTCTCAGATAATTTCACATCGTCTAAGTAACAGTTGACCTCTGCAGTGACATCCTGCAGCCTTACTGACCCTCTGGTCCAGTGAAAGTCGTTCTTCTTCAACAGAAAGTTTATCTGACAAGAAAAATAGAAACATTCAGATTAGATTAGTTTCCTGAAACAGATTCAGGAGGAAACATTTCTCTCTCCTCTGTTTCACCTTTTGACAATCTGTGCACCAGATCCCAGCGCTCCATCTTTTCCAGAACGGTTCTGACGGCCTCCACACATTCTCCACTGCTGGTCTTCAGCATCAGATCAACGACATCCTGAACGTTTGCTGCTTCCAGGCGGCTGGAGGTCACCAAGCTCGGCTCTGCTTCAGCCAGAGTCCTGAACCGGGCAAAGTCCTCCGGGCTCAGCTGATTCAGGGTTTCAACCAGAAGCTGGCTCTTCTCCATCGTTCCAGCCTGGACAAGAAAACACCACAAATTCAACATTAATGCTGCAAACTGGATGTTTTACGCAGCATCACAGTCAGTTCCAGTGACACAGATTCTTTATGAATTAAAAGTTATTTTAAACTCAACCAAAAGTTTTTTCTTCCTTCTAATATACAAGCGGGAGCGTTTAAAATATGAATTATCTTACTATGGCCTCGCTGCCAAACAAAGCATTTTCTACAGTCCTGGATGCATCAGACTGATAACTCTGACCTCTGACCTTATGAAGGTCAGGAGTCTGGTGTACCTGAGGACACAGGTGAGAGTCGCCCAGGACCCTCTGCAGTTTGCATCCCAGCTCCATGTAGCAGTTGATGATCCAGTTAAATACCCGTGAAGGTTCTGTTCCTACCTGGACAGACCCGATACCAAAGCCCACATCCTTTTCTTTGACTTTTCATCCACCTTTAACACCAAGCAGCCCAGATTACCAAAGGAGAAGCTGGACAAAATGGATGTGGACACATCATTTATCATCACTAATAAACTGATAGACAGTTTCAGTTCCAGGCTGTCATAGACTAAAACGGCTACAGTGGAGCATGGAGGGAGACGGGAGGAGTTCAGGAGTCTGAAGGATCATTTTGTGACGTGGTGCAAAGAGAAACAATTACAGGTAAATGTAGACAAGACCAAGAGAGTGTTGGTCAGTATAATGCATGAGAACCTGAGTGTTACTGTAAGGAACCAGACTTGAACCAGGACAGAGGTGTTCACAAAGGAGACAAAACTTCAATTTAATAATTATAAAACTATTTAACAAAGCATCAAAGTTCAACCAAAATATCAGATTGGAGCCCAAAGTCAACTGACACAAACCGAACTGACCTGCAAACAAAGAATAACAGGTGATAACAGGCGACCCTGCAGACAAACTGATCCACCGTGAAAACGGTTCCAATGTTTAAGTTCATGGAGTCACAAAAATCACAAACTGACTACTTTAGTTAACATTTCGTATGAAACCTGAAGTTTTCAGTATTTATTGTGGTGAACTCGTAAATAGTGTCCCCGATCTCACTTTAGTGATCTGAATCATAATCTTCAGGTGATATTAGAAATATATGAAAGTGATTTATAAGAACGACCTGTGAACCGTTGCAGGCTCCTCCCAGGTCGAAGGTCAGTCCTGGAAGCTGAATATATGTGGTCATAAATAATCTGTAATATCTGCCAAGTCTGCTCGATTATTTACTTCTAACCTTATTGAATAAACACGTTCAGATGTGTTTGTTTTTCAGTCAGGAATCCCGTCTGGAGACAATAAACGAGTTCATGTGAAACGCAGTTAGAGCTCAGTCCTCCTCTGTGATCTGTACATTACATGATTACAAGTTAAATAACTATCCTTACTTTCTACTAATATTTAATACAACATTTTTACAATATACAATATTTTTAAATATACAGGAACGAGTTCAAATTGTCAATGTCTTGTACAGCAAAACCGAAAGTAAAAGCAAATTCACATTTCATAACAAAACTTTTACCTTCTGTTGCTTGTTTCAAATTATGAAATAAAGTCACAGTAAATCCCTCACCTTCCTGTTTGGGGTCAAATGACGTTGTGACGGGGTTCTTTTATGACTTGGGCCACCACACACAAAAAATGACAGGCCAAGGCCAGAGATCACTTTAGTGCAATTTATTTTCAATCAGTGCAGTGAATCAAAAAATCGCAGAGGCAGAATATTTACAAAAAATATCCAAGGCAGGTTAAAAATCACAGCAGTACCTTCAAGTCCGAGTGCGTCACCTCCAGTGTGGCACCTCTAGAGTCTAGGCGCAAACTGACTCCCTGTGGAGCAGAGCCCTGCTTTTGAAGCCACAGGCTCCGCCCACAGAAAGTCCAATCACGCAAAACAAAAAAACAATTACTTTTAACTGAAACAGACTCTGACAATATACAAAATAAGGAAAATAAATAAATTTGTAATCAAAATACACTCAAATAGAAAACAGCCAGCTCTTTATAATGACAGCACCATATTACATAATTCGCTCCCGGTGCGCCACACACCGGAAACAACTCCACTCAAAAGAAAACCGGGAAAATGTTTGACTGAAAACAAATTAGAAAGAATGCCAACTGAAACGAAAACACCGCGTGTGCACCCACGATGATCCGCCTCCGTTTAAGCTGCAAAAAAAAAAAATAAGTTAATGATTGCGCATATGTGCGGCTTGCTAGCACGGACTCTAATCAGATCGTGACGGCTCCTCTGTCACACCACCCCTCTCCTCTCCAAGGTTGGCGAAATTCGGCCACCTAGAGAGAAAGTCTGCCACTTTATTAAGTCTGCCACTCCTATGACAGATGTTAAACTTGTAAGGTTGCAAGGACAAATACCACCTAGTCAGACGATTACTGTCCTTCATGGTGTTGATCCAGGTGAGGGCACGATGGTCCGTCTCCAAATCAAATTCTCTGCCCAGCAGATAATACTTGAGACTTTCCAGAGCCCACTTAATGGCCAGGCCTTCTTTTTCCACCACAGAATACCTCACCTCCCGAGGTAGCAGCTTGCGACTCAGGTAGAGTATGGGTTGCTGCTCTCCACGATCTCCTTGAGCCAGGACAGCTCCGAGGCCAACTGTGGATGCATCTACCTGGACCAGGAATTTTCTACTAAAATCAGGACTTCGGAGGACAGGAGATGAACATAGATGCGCTTTCAGAGTGTTAAAAGAAGCTTCACACTCCTTGGTCCACACAACAGGATTCTTCTGATCTTTAGCTGTCAAACTGGTGAGTGGAGATGCAAGTGTAGCAAAATGAGGCACAAACCTTCGATACCAACCAGCTAGTCCCAGGAATGACCGCACTTCCTTCTTGGTTCGAGGACGAGGGCATTTTTGGATTGCTTCAACTTTGTCCATCTGTGGTCGCACCTCTCCTCTCCCGAGCTGGTAACCCAGGTATCTGGTCTCCTGTTGTGCCCAAACACACTTTGATATGTTAAGTGTCAGTCCTGCTTCTCCAATCTTTTCCAACACTCTTGCTAGATGTGCGACATGCTCCTCCCAGCTATTGCTGTAAATGATTACATCATCGAGATAAGCAGCGCTGTAGTCTTCACTTCCTCGCAGTACTTTGTCCATTAGCCGCTGGAAGGTGGCTGGAGCACCAGGCAGGCCGAATGGCATAACAGTAAACTGAAAAAGACCAGAAGGGGTACAAAATGCTGTGTACTGTCTGCTTGAAGGCTCCAATGGAACCTGCCAGTATCCTTTACACAGGTCAAGGGTGGTAATGAACTTTGCTTTTCTAATCCTTTCCAGCAGCTCATCCACCCTGGGCATGGGATAGGCATCAAACTCTGAAACTGCGTTAAGCTTTCTGAAGTCAATGCAAATCCGCAGTGAGCCATCTTTCTTACACACAATGACCACTGGACTGCACCATTCAGAGTTTGAAGGTTCAATAATACCTGACGTTAGCATGGCCTCAACTTCATCTTGCAGCTGTCCCACCAACTGCTGTGGAACTCTATATGGGCGTTGACGAATTGGCTGCTTCTCTTTCAGTCGAATTGCATGCTGAATCAAGGTGGTCCGGCCTGGATTAGAAGAGAAGAGAGGAGACAGTTTCTGGAAGATCTGCTGAAGTTGTGAGGCTTGGTGTGAGGTCAAGTGACTGAGGTTGGGGGTTGACTGTTCAGCCTTCACTTCAATACCAGGAACCTCTTCTTCCTCCTCCACTCGCCTCAACAGGCATGATGTTTCGGGAGCTGGACATGATGGTTCTTTCCACTCCTTTAGCAAGTTCACATGGTAAGCCTGTGTAGCTTTCTTTTTGTCAGGATGGTAGACTTCATAGGTGGTGGATCCTAGCTGTCGGCTGATGGTATAGGGTCCTTGCCACTTTGCCCAAAGCTTGCTGGTAGATGAAGGCAGGAGAAGCAACACCTTCTGTCCAGGACTGAAGACCCTTTGCCGTGCCTGCTGGTCATACCACCTCTTTTGCTTGTGCTGGGCCTGCAGCAGATTCTTCTCAGCTTCTTCCTGGTACTCAGCAAGCCGACCTCTCATGTGCAGCACGTACTGGACCACACCTTTGGCACTAGATGAGGTTTCTGATGCGTCCCAGCTATTCCTCAGCAGGTCTAGTGGTCCCTGAACATCCCACCCATACAGGAGTTCAAATGGGGAGAATCCGGTTGATGCCTGCGGCACCTCACGATAGGCAAAGAGAAGGAATGGTAACCAGCGGTCCCAATCTCTGCCAGTGTCATTCACAAACTTCTGCAGCATCCTCTTCAGCGTCTGGTTGAACCTTTCAACCAGTCCATCAGTCTGTGGATGATAAGGCGTCGTCCTGATGGCTGAGATCCCCAGCTG
This sequence comes from Poeciliopsis gracilis, assembly GCA_911649635.1. Classification (NCBI taxonomy): domain Eukaryota; kingdom Metazoa; phylum Chordata; class Actinopteri; order Cyprinodontiformes; family Poeciliidae; genus Poeciliopsis; species Poeciliopsis gracilis. The sequence continues at coordinate 414,420 of CAJVRI010001204.1, read as the reverse complement.
TTTATGAAAGAGTTTTAGCAGATTAGAGGTGAAATTAGTTCCCTGGTCTGTCAAAATCTGATCTGGGACTCCAACTCTTGAAAACAGCTGGACCAGAGCTCTAACTATTGTAGGAGCAGTAATGGTATGCAGTGGAAAAGCCTCTGGAAATCTGGTGGCATAGTCACATACTACCAGGATGTACTGATGACCACGCCCACTCTTCACTAGGGGTCCAATAATGTCCATTGCAACCTTACGAAAAGGAGTAGAGATGACAGGTAGTGGCTGGAGGAGCGCCCGATCTGATTTCCGAGCAGGACGAGTCTTCTGGCATGTGGGACAAGAAGCACACAAGGCATTAATGTCATTATACATTGACGGCCAGTAAAAACGTGAGCTGACCCGCATAAATGTTTTGTGACGCCCCAAGTGCCCTGCCCATGGAATGGTGTGTGCCAAATGCATGACAAGTGCCCTACAACTAGTTGGAACTACCAACCGTTGCTTTTCATTACAAGCATACAACACGCCCTCTTCTAACACAAACGTTTCTCTTCCTCTCCACTTAGCATTAGTTTTTTTCCCTCCACTCTGTCAAATAAAGGTTGTAAAGACACATCCTGTTTCTGTAAAAGTACCAATATTTTCAGGTATTTTCCACATGTCATCCACTGTTAAATCTTGTGACGCATTTCCACCCAGCATTAACTTTTTTCTCAAATTTCTTTTTTGCTTTCGGGATTTTCTAGACAATTTTGGAACCTCAAACAAACTATCATCCAAGTTAGGTAAGGATTCAACTTGTTCTTTGGCCTGAGAACGAGTAATCACAGGACAGAAAACATTGCTAGCTTTGTCCCCCTCAGTTTGCACCTCTCCCAAAAAGATGAAACATCACAGGTAAATCTGTCCCCAAAATGACATCAAAAGGTAGGTTTTTCACCACACCAACAGTTAGCAAATATGGTTGATCATCAACAATGACAGTCACTTCTGCTCTTGGATAAACATGACAATCTCCATGCACACACAAAATCTCAGTTTTCTTTTCATAGTTCACACATCCAACAGGTACAAGGCTCTCTTTGATAAGTGATGTGGAACTACCACTGTCAATTAATGCAGTCACCTGCTGTCCATTCACAGTCACAGTTTTATGAGTTCTAGTTTCAAAGTTTTTGACTCCAGCCTGATTTTCCACTCTAGGAGCATAGCAGGAACCAGTAAACTTTGTCTTCTTTATTGGACACACCGAAGCCTTGTGGCCCGGCTGCTGGCAATAATAGCAAATCAATGTCTTACCATTAGATGGTGGATTCAGAGAACTGGTGGTACCTTTAACCTCCAGGCTTTGGTCTCTGGCATACCGTTGTTGTCCAGCCGGTTGAACAGGTCGTGGTACAGGGTTGGAGAAACATACTGCTCCTCCTCGCCGTGCATTCATGTACTGAAGAGCCAACTTTGCAGTAGTCAGACCATCCTTAGGTTCATGTTCCTTCACCCAGGTCCTTACATCCGAGGGCAGAACGCTCAGCAGTTGTTCCTGGATGATGAGCTCCCCGATGTCCTCCTTGGAACGCTGGTCCGGACGGATCCATCGTCGGTAGAGACCTCTAAGGCGGTGGTAGGTTTCAGTAGGAGTTTCACCAGCAGGTGTACTTGTTGCTCTGAACTTCTGTCTGTAAGTCTCTGGTGAGATGTCAAACTTTGCTAATAAAGCAATCTTCAAATCCTTGTAGCAGTGAGCACGTTCCTCATCCATGGCAGCATAGGCCTCCAGCGCCTTCCCAGAAAGGAGTGGAATGAGACGGCACGCCCATTCGCTCTCTGGCCACCTCCAGGTCTTGGCAATGCGCTCAAACCGCAGCAGATAGTTTTCTAAGTCTTCTCCTAATTGATAAGGAGGAATTTTTGGATCAGTGGTGTAACTTACAGGTTGTGGTTGCCGGCTTTGATCACCATCATCATCATCGTCACTTTGCTCTGCACCAAATTCTGGCTGAAGGTGAGAACGTGGTACTTGCTGTGGTTGCTGCACAGACATCCTAAGATTTCTCAGTTCCTTCAGCAGCCCTTTTTCTCGCTTTTGCTGACCTGCCATAAAGTCCTTCATCAAAGTGAGAAACTCACTGCCAGACGCACTTGATCCACTGGGGCCAGGTTTTGGTTCACCTTCCTCATCTGATCCATCTGACGTGGGCATGCTCTCCCATGCTTTGTCAGACACCTGCCCTGCCATCTTTGATTGTGATCTAAGACCAGATCTTTGTTTCACCAGACGAGATCCTCTTCTCCGGCTCGCCATAATCCCACTCCTAACACCATGTGTGACGGGGTTCTCTTATGACTTGGGCCACCACACACAAAAAATGACGGCCAAGCCAGAACACTTTAGTGCAATTTATTTCAATCAGTGCAGTGAATCAAAAAAATCGCAGAGGCAGAATATTTACAAAAAATGTCCAAGGCAGGTTAAAAATCACAGCAGTACCTTCAAGTCCGAGTGCGTCACCTCCAGTGTGGCACCTCTAGAGTCTAGGCGCAGACTGCCTCCCTGTGGAGCAGAGCCCTGCTTTTGAAGCCACAGGCTCCGCCCACAGAAAGTCCAATCACGCAAAACAAAAAAAACTAAACAATTACTTTTAACTCAAACAGACTCTCGACAATATACAAAATAAGGGAAAAATAAATAAATTTGTAATCAAAATACACTCAAATAGAAAACAGCCAGCTCTTTATAATGACAGCACCATATTACATAATTCGCTCCCGGTGCGCCACACACCGGAAACAACTCCACTCAAAAGAAAACCGGGAAAATGTTTGACTGAAAACAAATTAGAAAGAATGCCAACTGAAACGAAAACACCGCGTGTGCACCCACGATGATCCGCCTCCGTTTAAGCTGCAAAAAAAAAAATAAGTTAATGATTGCGCATATGTGCGGCTTGCTAGCACGGACTCTAATCAGATCGTGACGGCTCCTCTGTCACAGACGCAGATACTGAAACTCCACGGAGATCCAGCGGGAGGAGAGAAGAAATCTACCTGAACAGATCTACCTGAACAGATCTACCTGAACAGATCTACCTGAACAGATCTACCTGAACAGATCTACCTGAACAGATCTACCTGAACAGATCTACCTGAACAGATCTACCTGAACAGATCTACCTGAACAGATCTACCTGAACAGATCTACCTGAACAGATCTACCTGAACAGATAGTCATAATGATGCCAATATTCAGCAAACAATAACGATGGAACATATCCAGCAGCTTAACGATGAATCAGTGCTGCTGGTTTAAAGGACCTTTTGTTTTGATATTTTAATATTATGTCACTTTGTTTGTTTGCTCTAAAATCTGAATCTGTCTTTAGATTTTGTGATTTTATTTGAAGTAAGATTTTATTAAAATATCACCAAGCTGATCTCGAAAACATTTCTTTAGTTGTGGTAGAATGTGATTGGCTGTTCAAATCCTGGACACAGGAAGTCGGTCAGAACTTCAATCTGGACCCGACCGACACCTTTCATCACGGTTCCACTTTAACAGCCTGGTTTTATAAAAACATGCCACAAAGTACAGCAATAATGATTACAATAATAATGTTATTGTTCCCAAAGGAAACTCAATGAGTTGGAGTTTATAAAATCATCTCCAATATTTGGTTTCATTAAAATGCTTCATTTAATGTGACTTAAAAACAAGATAGTTGAACATGCAGCCGACCTCAGTTAGGTCAGCTGATGAAAACCTTTAAAAAAGGTGAAATGTTTCAGTTTCCACTCATTAAAAAGTAGCACCATGCCAGCAGGAACCAGAAGCCCCGGGGCCACCCTTAGGTCCGGCCCTGGTTCCTCCTCAACATTTCCTCTGGAGGTCGGTGATCAGGTGTGGCTCTTTCTCCTGAAGGATGGAGAGGAAAATGTCTTTGCAGTTGTCAGCAGCTTTCAGGCAGGAGAAGATTTCCCTCATCTGAGCCTCAGAGGTCGGCAGAGATCGGATCCTGTCGTAGGTTTCCTCCATCAGAACTTTGTTCTGTAAAAGTCCATCTAGGACGGGTCCAATGTTCTTCACTCTCTGGATCAGTTTATCTCTGTGTTTGTCCACAAAATGTTCCTCTAATGAAACAGAAAAAGGGTCAAAATAAACTGATTTCTGTGCGTCAGACAGCCTGAATGTAAATGCATGTTGTTAATTTATTAATATAGAAAACTGTCAGTTTTGTCTAATATTCACATGCAGAACAATGGTTTCTATGATTTCATACCTTCTTTCTTCACAGCAACAGTTTCTGTTGAACATCCTCCACCTGACAGAGACAAAAACACAGAAATATTGATGATAATTCAGTTATGATGAAGATTCAGCCAGTAGTTTCCTTTGGTAACATCAACGTGACGCAGCTCTGACTCATCCCATCAAACTGGACCGTTTGTTTCCAACTGGTTCAGACGATCATATAAAAGTTGCTCATTGATTAATATCTTCATAAAATGTCATTTAATCACAAAAATCCTTCGGTGCAGTTATGTTGTAAATAAATGAAGCATCTCACCTTCAGTGGAACCAGATTTAGGATGATCATCTAAGAAATAAAGAACAGAAACAATCTCAATGTGAAACATGGATTATTAAGCTGAGGCAACGAGCTGAATCAAGTTCAGGCTGAACGTTTTCAGAAGCCATAATTATGACATAAACTGACCTTTCCTGATCTCCCAGAACCAAACTTTCTCTGAATGAGTCTGCAGCAGCTCCAGTTTGAAGTTTTCCTCTGGACTCTCGATAAAAACCTCGTAGAAGTTTGGATCCTGGCTTTCGGGCCTCAGAGTGATTTCCTGTGAAGCAACAAGTCAGTTTGACTCTGAGGTCAAAAGGGTTCAGGCAATAAAAACAGCCTGCAGCTTAATGACTGTGACACCAGATTCACTCTGGTCGGCTCTGGGATTAAAGTTTGACCACAGAATCAAAGTGGACCAAATACTGAAAACCCAATTTATGAAAATAAGTCCAAACCGGCGGCTGAATTCTGGCGGTCTCTTCAGAAGCTTTGAGGCTGAATCCATGGCCCGGTTGAAGAGGCTTGTCAGGTCGGGGCTTCTTGATCACTTCATATCCAATGGAAGATTCTTCTCTGTGGATCAACTATAAGGACAGAAACCAGCCGAGACGTTCACTAACAAAAAAACACTGAATAAATGAACGACCAATCATAAGTCTTGTCTCTGACAGAATGAAACTAAAAACCTGCCATCAATCAATCAATCAATCTATCAAGTTTATTCATATAGCACATTTCAGCAACAAGGCAGTTCGAATGCATTGCACTGTGAAAACATAAAAACATAATAAATGCATCATGTAGTCAATTATTGTGAAACCAGTAACAGATATTACATTTTATTGAGAGCCGTCGTTAAAATCATCCAATATGTTGGTCAATATTCCATTTATTATGGTTATAAAATATATTTATATGCAGTGATCGGATTCCATAATGAGGTGATTCAGGTAAAAACACTGAAATGTTTCCTCTGGCCTGTGGCATCATGGGATTGCTGATGTGAAAGTTCCCCTCCATGAGAATGAGGACGAATAAACGATGTGTATGAGTAGGCCTGTCAAGATAACAGATTTTGCTGGGCGATAAATTGTCTCAAAAATTATTGCGATAAACGATAATATTGTTTGAAGACCTTTTTACATTGATTTAATGGAAATTACATAATAATACATGCGATTTCCTACCAAAGATAGAAACACTTTACTTTAAAGACACTTAACACTGGGGCTGATACACAAAATAAATAAAACAACCAAAACCAAAAATAAAATAGATTCTTAGTTTCCATTAACAATAAATGTACTTGAATAAAAACTAAACAGCATAAAACCAAAGTGGAAATAAACACTGCATTCAACCAAAAGAGTGCAGATTATGAAGTCTGTATAGTTTATTGGCCTTCAGTAATCATTAGATTTAAATAGAGAAGACATCCCACTGCCTGATCAATAGTTCAAACTGCAGGATTTTTTACCCTGAACGACAATCTTAGAACGTTCTTCGTTCTGAGATCGTCACTAGTGTTGTGTGTTACGGTAGATCGTTGTGCCGCTCCGATCTAAACCAAGGATTTATCCAGACTGGGAGAGTGACGCAGCCTGTTGAATGTGACCAGTAGCCAATCAGAAAGCCCGGATTCCCCTCCTGCTTTCTGAGGGGAAACACGGAGGGAATCCCGAACAGCTGACACGGTGCAACCCGAAGTCCAGCAGACATCGGAAACAACATGAATGTTTATTCAACAGTTCGTGCAAAGAAAATATCAATAACTAGGGGAGGAGTTGGAGCGAAATTTCTACCAGAAAACCCGGTAACTTTTCAGCTGTTCTCCGTTAACGTGACATAAATAGTTATAATGATTTTCATTCAGTCAGACTGACACTAGCTACATGCATTGCAGGTAGATTGTAGTAAGGAATCGATTAATGCCTGGTTTCAAAGTTAGTGAACTGGACTTATTATTTTGTGTCCATTGTTGGACACAACACGGTTTGATCGAACCGTTATAGCGAGGATTTCTGTCGGCTAATGTGTCTCTCAGGTTTTGATAATGGGCCGACAATCCGCGACATAAGATGGTGCAGCGCGCGCTGGGCATTACACTAAGGAAGGAAGGAAGGAAGGAAGGGAGGAAGGAAGTAAGGAAGGGAGGAAGGAAGGGAGGAAGGGAGGAAGGAAGGGAGGAAGTGGAGAGTTGAGCCTTTTTTCATTCAGTGTCATCAACAGTCAGAGAAAAAGGCAGGAAGAAACGATATAATCGATAATTAAAATGAGGTCGATAGTTTTAATTTATCGTGCGATTAATTGATTTATCGTTTATCGCGACAGGCCTATGTATGATGGTGTCTTCAATGCCGTCTCCACGGCGATAAGCACACTGCGGGGGCTCCTGATACGTGCTTATCGGGTGGGGAGTCTGCTGGTTGTCACAGCAACGGGTCAATTGTCACTGATGACTGATGTGAGTTTTCTTTGGTACCGGAACCAGGCAGGATGTTTTCCACAACAGTGGAACCTTCTGTTGGGTCAGACACCATCCGGACCTGGACCTTCTTCATCCCTGACCACAGTTCAGATTCTGTTCCTCTGGTGTTTCTTCTCTTGCTGCCTCTAATCTTGACTTTGAGTTGCTTCTGGATGCTCCTCAGTTACTCCCCGTCTCTTTTCTTGTCTTATAGCACCATTAGTTCACTACTGATTCAGCGTTTGTTATCAGGGATGTGTCTCACGGTTCTGCTGTTGTCCATATATGTGCTGCTGTACTGAGCAAACAGTGGTGATGCTGAACATGTTGATGCTGCTTCCCTTAAAAACACTGATGTTAGAACAGTAAGGACCTGAGCTTTAAAACATTTGCATCACAAAAACAGAAACTTGCACAAACCTGACCTAAAAACCACATATGAGAAGAACTGCATCAGCAAATGGGAATTGCACCACCACCTGCTGGCTGGGAAGAATTACTGCCAGCACGTGTACAATGAATTTAGCGTCCTTCATGCCGATTAAGCCAGTCGCAATAAACAATCTATTAATCACAGGATAAATTAAAAAGCGTGATAATTTCCTTTGTGATGATTAATATTTTTTGAAGCACAAATTTTTTTTACAGAGACTTCATATTTCATCTTGGTTCCATGTGTTCGGCTCTAGGTGTTTTTTTTATTAAATATAAATGTTCTTTACAAAGTGAGTGTAATTTATGATTGTTTTCATTTGTTAAACGGAAACAATTAGTCTTAAACATCCGTGATCATTTAAGTTTAATTTACACTCAATGACATCAGATTCTACCTTCTTGTTCAGCTGTCTGTTAGAAACACAGATTTAAATGTAAAAATGACTTAATATGGATACATAAAGGATAATATAAAATTAATCAATCTGTTAGTAATCACCTGTTTCAGAGCAGGATCCTGTGGAATCAGGTAGACGTGCATCTTCAGGTAGGACGTGTTGGGCTGGTAGTATATTAATGTGTTGCAGATGATTCTTGGAGAAAAGAAGAGATTTCTCAGAGCTCCCAGCAAAGAGAAAACCGGTTCTGTTAACCCGACATGGGTCTTTGTGACCCGGGTCGCTTTCTCCACAACATCTCCACAGTCGTCAACATGGAGGACAGCAAAGTTCTTCAGTAACTCAGGAACATCGTCTGAATCGCAGCAGAAAGAGAAACTCGGTGAGAAACTTCTGGATCGGTTCTGAAAGCAGAGAATCATGTTTTCATGATGTTCTCCTACCGGTGCAGACCCAGTGTGGCAGCTGCACCTCCATCACCTTCCCAGTAAGGACAGAGATGTCCAGTAAAGGTCCAGCAGGCCGGTATCCTCTGCTCTCCATCCTCTCCATGTGTCCGTCCCAGGAGCAGAACCGGTACCGAAAGCCCACCTTCTCCCTGCAGACCCAGCGCAGACCAGAGACGCTGCATTCAAAGTGGCCCGCTGCAGACTGGAGGCTGAAACCAAACATGAAGAAGAAGTCTGAGGTGATGATGTCACAGTTTGACCTGCTGACCTCCAGGTCCTGAGGTTTTACCTGTAAGTGGGATCTTCATCTGGAGACGTCCCGTCCAGCTCAGGGTCCACTTTGGTCCAGCTGCTGGAGTCCTGCTGCACCACATCATCCCACATGTTGATCTTTCACATGTTACGTAGATTAAACACAGGGTCAAAGGTGAGGACTAGAAAACACGTGGATTACCTCCACACTTCCAGGACCTGAAGGATCCATCTCTGTTGAAGTTTCTTCTGGAAACACGTTGAAGCAGCAGAGATAAAATCCTGAACCGGACCAGAACATTCACAATTCTCATTTTATACAATTATTAAACGTTAGCTATTATCCTTCTGGGTTTCCCATCGAAACAGAACCTTCATCCTCAGTCTCTCAGCCTTCTGGATCTATTGTCGTGGTGTACCACATGGCTCAATGCCCGGCTCCTTATCAAAGCTCTGCAGGTGAAACGAGTTCAGACATCCTGAACCAGCACCAGGTTTAATCCAGAACGGTCCAGAAAATCCCCTAATCTCTCCCTGTAATCTGCCAGCATCTTGGTTTCTAACCACTACAGAAATCCTCATCCAGGCTGGAAGAAGGGATTAAATAATTTGGTTTCTGGTCTTTGCTTTATTAGAACTGGACTTTCTCCAAGTCTGAAAAATGGTTTCATACAAACCACACATCAGTTTCAAACATCCAGATAACAGATGTAATAGATGTAATGATGTGATGATGTAATGATGTGATGTAATGATGTAATAGATATAACGATGTAATGATGTGATGATGTAATGATGTGATGATGTAATGATGTGATGATGTGATGATGTAATGATGTAATGATGTAATGATGTAATGATGTAATGATGTAATGATGTAATGATGTAATGATGTAATGATGTAATGATGTGATGATGTAATGGCCTCTTTAGGCCTTTCAGGCTGAAATCAGTTTGTTCTGCAGATCAGCAAAATCTGTTCAGAAACAAAACAACTAATTTTATCAATTTTAATACATGTCCTTCAATGGGACATTTAATTTTTATAGAAAATGGGATTTTATATTAATGAGAAGTAGTTTTTACAGTATTACTGTATGATTAGACCAAGGACAAATAATTAGTTTACATTTTAAAACGTTTCTCCAACCTGCAGCAGCTTTTGGCCAAAGTTACGAGGCAGAACCCAGCAGAACCCAGCAGAACCCAACAGAACCCAGCAGAACCCAGAAGATCCCAACAGAACCCAGCAGAACCCAGCAGAACCGCAGAACCCAGCAGAACCCAGCAGAACCCAGGAGATCCAGCAGAACCCAGCAGAACCCAGCAGAACCCGGCGTCGGTCACCTTTCATCCCAGCTCGGCTGCCCGGCAGCATCTGCAGCAGATCGGATCTGTTCATGACCCTGAAGATGCTCCTGGTTCTGTCCACCGACCCGGCTCCCTCCTCCTCCACCATCACCCTCACCAGGTCGGTTCTGTTCTGGATCTCTGCCAGGCTCCAGGTTCTGGTGTGAGGGAACTCGTCTGGGCGGACCGCCGGCTGCAGGAAGCGTTTAAACTCCTGGAACTCGTTCAGGTTCAGCCGGTCGACGGTTTCCAGGAGGAGATTCTTCACAGCTGCCATCGTTGCCACCTGGAACGTTCAGGATGACATCAGGCCGTTTCCGGTCCAGCAGAACCTGAGCCACCTGGTAACTATGCAGCAATAAATCAATGGTTTTTCACAGAAACTAATGACTGAATGTATTAATATTAATGTCGTTGCTTTTCCCAGCTGAGATCTTTTAAGTCTATTTTTTGAGAATATGCATCATCATTTATTTCAATGTGAAGTTTTAGGATCAACACTAAATGTAAATGATCCGTTACGGTGTTGACACAATGTGGTTGTGACAACAACTTAGGACTAAAACAGAAGAAAGAACTAAAGAATAACATAAATGAACTGGAGCTGCTGAACACAAAGGAGGAGACAGGAAGAGGTCATGGGGTCCTCAGAAGTTCAGATGCCCCCAATAATGCCTGATGCTTTTTTACATTCTATTCATGTCTGATGGTGTTGACACAAAAAAATATATAAAAATGATTTTTAATCGTTTATTTATGGATACTTTTGTAATCATTTATTGAATATTTATACTTGTCATAATATATTATCTTAGTATTCATTTAAATGTTTTATGCCATTATAATGTATTGAGTTTTGCTCCAGGACAAGAGATTTTAAAATAATAAACCTCATCACACCAACATCAAGCGGCTAAACAGCAGCAACAATACTGATAAGAATAATAATAATAATAATAAGAAAGGATAAAAATGGGTAGCAGGAAAAACACAAGACGACATGGAAACCTTCCATAAGTGCAACGCATTAAGCATTTAATCTACCAACTAAACACCAGCTACGTGTTTAGTTTGTGAATTAAATACTTAGATAGGAAGCTAAATAATTAGTTTAACAATTAATATTTGGTTCCCAAGTAGATATTTAATTTGAAGCTAATTATTAGCCAAATAAATATTTAACTTGTATGCTAAATATTTACCTACAAATTTAATATGTATTTTGTTAAATAAATGTTTATATTCAAAACTAAGCATTTAATTTTCAAATGTTTATTTTACAAACTAAATATTTAGTTCATACTTAAATAGTTAGCTAACTAATAAAATATTTAGTTGTATAAAATATTTATTTTGGAGCTAAATTTATTTAGGAAACTAAATATTTAACTCAAAGTTAAATATTTACTTTGCAAACTATTTAGTTTGAAAGCGAAATGTTTAGCTTTCAAATAAAATATTTGAAACTGAACATTTATCTTGTGAATTAAATGATCAATTTGGATCTCTGATCTCTGATCTGGATTGTTTCTCACCTTCTGGATCGGAGCGGATTTCCATTTTCCCACAACAGATTTCTCTAACGGATGAAGAGGAAAAACATTAAAGTCATTAAATCTTGACTATAACGTGATCGAGTGTTATTATTGTACTTTACTGTCTCACTTTCTGTGGATTTGACCAGAGCGAACACCAGATCGGGCCTCCGCATTCTGGACAGCAGCTCCTCCATCTTGTCCACCGGACGCTGGCTGAACGTCTGCACCAGCAGCAGCACGGTTTCCTGCAGGTCAGCATTCATGCCCAGCAGCCGCCAATAGATGCTTAAATACGGACAGTCATCCAAATCCCAGCTGAGGGTGTTTCTGATGTCTTTTACATCCTGCAGGGTCAGATCATCAAACTCTTCCAGCAGCATCTTTATGACAGACTCCATCTGTTTTACCTGACGAAACAATTCAGGCCTCAGATCAGGAACAGACGGAACCACAACAGGCTGACAGTCAGTCAGAGCAAGTTGGACTCGTTACTCACTTTCTGCTTCAGTTCAGGCCAAAAATCCATCAAAGAAAGTTTCCCTGCACATCACAGATCCAGTCATTTAGGCCTCAAATTTAAACATTTGTAGCTTAAAGGTTTATATTTAGATTGTAAAGGAAATGAAACATACAACTTCTGTTTTTTAAATTCAATATGCTGCAGTGAAAGTTGAGCTTTTGAAACTAAAAACATTGCAAAAATAAAGACTCCTGTAGAAACTTCTGAGTTAGGATTATTAAACTGCTCCAAAATAAATATTTAAAAATGCAGCTAAATATTTACCTGACTTGTTAAATATTTTATTAGTTAGATAACTATTTAAGTATGAACTAAATATTTAGTTTGCAAAATAAACGTTAAAAATATTTTATTATTTTGAATATAAACATTTACTTATTTAACAAAATACATAATAAATTTGTAGGTAAATATTTAGCAAGAAAGTTAAATATTAATTTGGCTAATAAGTAGTTAAAAATATTAAAGGATCCAACTGTACATTTGAATATTGGTGCAAAATTACTGCAGATATTTAAACTCAACCTTTGGGCAGATCTGGAGTCCAGGGTCAGTTTTTCAGTTCAGAGTTAAAATAAAACGGCTGAATTTCTCTCTAAAGAAATCCAGTGCTGTTGTGCAAATGACTTTACCTTTCAAGCTGGACGTGTCCAGAGGAAGCTTGTCCACCAGGTCCGATCTGTCCAGGTCCATCAGAACCTCCTGAGTCAGCGCCAGGCACCGATCCCCGCAGGCGCTCCACATCATGCTCACTACTTCTGTGCGGTTTGAAAACTGCAGGTTGCTCCAGGGGATCTGAGGCAGAACCTGCTGGAACTGCGTCAGCTGCAGGAACCATTTGAACTTGCAGAACTCGACATCTTTCAGGTCCGTCAGGATTTCCAGCAGCAGGTCCTTCATGACGGCCACAGCGGACACCTGAAATATCCCATCAGCTCCAACTGGTCAAGGCCCTTTGTGTTTATTGGTCAGATCATTTGTACTTAGAACAAATTAAGTACAAATTATCTGAAGGAAGAAACTTTTATTTAATTTATAAAACTGAATCTTTGTCCTGAGCAATTCTGTTGTGAACATCGTCTGGAACCAAACTGTGATCAAAAACATAGAATTAGAGAAATCAAATATTTAAGTATACAAACAAATCCCTCTATAGGTTTGGGTTATTTCTAATGTTATTTATCCTCATATTTAATCAAACCTTCAACCCTAAAAACACAAATGATTAAAAACAAAAATTATTCCTCTTTTTGATATGATTTTGACTTCTCAAAAAATATATTCATGTATCTTAAATTATAAAATAGAACATTTTACATGACATATACTACATTTAAACATATAAATCCAAAGCAGTCAGCATGCATGGAGTAAAACAGCTCTTAGCCTCTTTCATCACATTACTCCAGAAACTTAGCAGCTGAATTGTTTTGCTGGTAAATTTAAAGTAAATACTAAATCCATGTAAATATTTTCACAGGATAAACATTCAGTTTTTAATTTATGTATAAAAAAGTCAGTTTTAGTAAATGGTCTGCATGCGACTCTGATCCACCACTAAGGCTTTTATGACTGTTCATCAAACCAAAGTAGGAATATTAATAAGATTTTAAATGCAGCAAATTGAAAGTTAGTTGGGAAACATTTCTCTGCATTATTAGATGTAAGATCCAGTAAACGCTCCATGAAAAGTCCCAAAGCAACAAAACTAAAAAAAAATTGGTAAAGAAATGGTCAATGCACCAAAAAACAATCAATTCACACAGGAAGTTTTCTGAGAATAAAATCTGTTAAATTAAAGTTCAAAAACTATAATAGATCAGATTAAACAGATAATCTGACCTGTTTAAGAAAAGATTATCTTAATAATCTAAAAACTATACGTCTAGTTTTCTGGAAAAATGTGAAAAAACCTTCAGATCAAATCAGAAACGAAGAAAGAAACGATCATTTTATATTAATAAACCTGACTGGGAGCAATCCAGTTGTGAGGTGGGAATGAGCTTTTATCGTTTATCGAGAAACATTTTGATCATAAGAATCGTGATTCATCATCGTAACAATTTTAAATAAAAAGATTTTAATGTAAAAAAAACTAAATAAATGTGAATTGTACCATTTTCCTGTTTTTTTCCAATAAATCTCATTGTGTAGTTTAGTGATAAAATTCATTTTCTTCTATCAGTGAGAGACGATCTGAAAAAGCTAACAGGAAGGTTTTTCCATCGATGTGTGAGGCGCTTTAGTTATCTAATAAAACAAGTAAGAAATAGAAATAACTTCTATTGTTATAACAATAGTTATGTAATACTGTATATCATGATAAAATTATATTATCGCCACCCAATTATGATGATCATGAGGGTTTTATCTGCAGCATCACACAGATCAGGTGAGTCACTCACTCTGTGGATTTCTGCAGACAGACGATCATCAAACCGTTTTTCTGCAGAGAAAAGAAAAGTTCTAAAAAATAAAGTTTAAAAACAGAATAACTATTACATGTGTTACAGTTTGCATCTCTTGTTTTATCCTGTAAAGGTCGAGTCTCCTTACTTTTGGCCGTGGAGCTGCCGTCCTGCAAGGCGTCGACCAGATCCATCCTGTTCATGGACTTCAGAACCTGCCGGGTCAGTTCCACGGACCGCCAGCCGCCGACCAGAACCAACGAACACACAACCGCCTGCAGCGCCTGCTGAACCTCACCGAACCTCAGACAGCGCCGTCTCCGCAGGAGGTCACTGAAGGTCACCAGCTCACTGGGACTCAGCTCACCCAGAGTGACCAGCAGCAGCTCCACCTTGGACACCATAAACTCCACCTGCGCAGGTGAGAAAACATCACAAGACAAGAGAAAGATTTAAAACTGAGACAAAAACATTCAAATTAACTTTCAAAAATCAGAAAAGACACAATATAAGGATGGATGATGGATGATGGATGGATGGATGATGGATGGATGATGGATGGATGATGGATGGGTGTCATGATGGGAAAGAAACAGAAATGAAACTATTAAAAGGTGAAAATGAAGCAAAACAACTTTATGAATAAATCCCAACATTAAGATCAAAGGCAGATTTTTTTTTTTCTGCTCAGATTTAAACTAAAAGCAATAAAATCTGATGAATCCGGATTAAACCAGAAAATGAAACTAAATAAATCCTTTGCTCTGCAGTTCATTCCTTCATTCTGACGTCAGCAATATGCAAATGAAGCGGCGGCGACGCGTTGTGAAAAACACGAGAACAAAATGTCTCATCCTGGTGAAAAGACCCGGATGAAGACCTGCAGGTGATGCGGAAGTGAATGCCTGGAGGTGTGGGTGCGGCAGGAAGCGCTGCACGCGGTTACTAGACATCAATGAGTCCAAGAAGGAAACATCTCCTACCTGCTGCTGGTGTTTCCTCTCTGAAATCCTGCAGCGGCCCCTCATTTCACGGCAGGATCGGGTTTTGGAGGAGCTGCAGACTGCCGCCTCTCAGGCCTGCAGTTTCACACAGACTGGAGTTCAGATCAACTGCTGACCTGAAGCTGACAGAGAGGAGGAGCTTCTGATGATCTGCAGCTCCACCACAACATCCGGTCCAACTACAAACTGATCCTCCAACTTTAACCAGTAAAAGGGAAAATATGTCATTTATTTTCACTTCATTCAACTGGGAAAGACCCGGTGACGTAAAGTCTAGTTTCAAGCCGGACGGAAACGGAACTGAAACATTAAACAAAGCATTTCACAAACTAACATCAATAATCACCAAAATGTAAATAAACAGAAATCAGACTTCTAAAATATTCAACTGTCAAATAATGAACCTGTCAAAACATTTGCATTCAGGCGATCATTGGCGATTTAAAGCATTTATTGTATCCAAACTATGAATCACTGCACATTTTCTCCAGTTACGCTTTTAAAATCTGAAAGCATAAATATGTTCAGTGTGTTACAGGTTCAACTTAGGCCGGAAGGCAATAAACATTCACCAAAATGCTAATTAATAATATTTATTGATTCACATATAAAGCTTATCCATTAGAAGTTAGGGAAGTGTCTTGACAAACAACAAAACTAAACAAACAAAAAAGGGGTTGTTAGTCCGCCCTCACAACTACTACAAAAGGAAAACAATCATAAATAAGCGGACTAACAAAAAGAAAACAAAAACTCTAACAAAGGACAGCAGGCGGCAGTGTGACCACTGTAAAACACAAAAAACGACTAAACAGTTATTAAATCACTTTAATCAAGTCAATCTAAAAACACATTAAAATCACTGCCTACCTGCTTGGCACAATCACTCTAACTCAAACCCGATGTCATCAATCCAGTGGATCCTGTCGAATAAAAACAATACATAAAAAACATGCAATTCATCTTTAGTAAAACAACAATATAAAAACGTACCTATGGCGTCGAGTACCCACACCCAGGTAACGCTACCACCATCAACGACGCCAACAACTTATGGCCCAACCACACCTGAATCAACACAGGAAATCAACACCTGGCCATCATCCTCCCGCTTCCCTTATATGGAGCCTCAGGCTGTGGGGAGTGCGACACCTAATGGTGCCACCCGTTACAAGTGTTTGGTGGCTTCCTGATCCAAAACTCCTTTTTCCTTAACAAAAGAAACCTTTTGTTCAGTGTTGTATAGTAACGAAGTAAAAATACTTCACTACTTTACTTAAGTATATTTTGGAGTACTTCATACTTTCCTCGAGTATGAAAATTTTTGATAACTTTCACTTTTACTTCACTACATTTCCGAACTTAATTGCATACTTTTACTCTGATACATTTTCAATGTGTGGTTCAGTTACTCGTTACTGTGACGGAGGAGCGTCACGAGCAGGCGCGTGCAGAGGGGGGTGCTATGGGGGCTTGAGCACCTGCCCCTTTTGCTCCAGGACCCAAAGAGCCCTTTTGGTCTTCTGTTTTTTTTTTTTTTTTCTTCTTCTTCTTTTCTTACACATGTACTACAATTATTACTATCATTAATTATTATTATTATTATTATTATTATTATTATTATTATTATTATTATTATTATTATTATTATTTTGTTACTTTGCAAGAAAAAACAACACAATAAGCCCTCCGGTCACATTGTTACCTTTGACCTTTTGCCTCTCGCGCGGTGAGATACGGCGGCTAACTGCGGAGCTCAAGCTAGCGAACGTTTTTGGTGAATTAAAATATATTTTTGGTGAAATAACTGGAGTCGGCTTGCTGCTATCAGATAACGGAAAACATTAAATGTTGTATCGTTTCTCCTTCAGCACGGAGTCGCGGTTTAAACAGAAATGAAATATAACAAGACAGGCGGAGGAAAATATAGTCCGCTCTCTAAGTCCGCCTTTCTCTGAATATCTGCTGAGCGGGAGGAAACAGCCAGGTGAGCAAAAGCTGTTCTTATCCATCGATCCAGTATTTTTATCATACAGACATTACGCTGTTGTTGTTGTGCTATGAGCTAGCTGCTAGCTAATGACTTTGCTAGCAAAGCAAGATAACTAAAAGCTTCCCTGTATTGTTAATGACAGCAGTCATTCTGCAGTATTACTGATGCAATAGCGGCACATCGCCCGTCCAGAACCAGAATCATCTCCATCATGGATATATGTCCGATTTTCTCATTTTCTTTGGTGAATGATGTATATTGCATTTATTCTAGTGTTAGGTAAATGTATCTTGAAGGAGAATAGTACTTAAATAAAAGTCCAACAAGGACATTCATTTAGAATTAAAAATAACTCATCCTGAACTACCATGATGGATATAATGGATGTAATAATCAAACTGCTTCTGTCATTAATGAAGGGGCAAACATCAACTTTTATTTGCACACATCAGAAATCTTTGGTTTGATTTCAGGCTCTGCCAAGAACATCATGTGAGAATCACAAGCAAAACTTTGAATAGCAAGCAAAGATTTCTGACATGCGCAAATAAGTTTGTTTGTTTTGCAAATAATTTTTTTAAGTCATGAGATAAAAATTTGTGATTTCAGTTTAAAAAAAGAAAATTAAGCTAAACATTTTTTTGTTGAAAAAAATGTTACAATTCAAAATGTCTTGATCACAATTTTATATTATTTAATTGAGGTTAGTATTTTAATTGAATAATTGTGAAACAAATTGACCTCCATAGGAGAGGTCTCATTTTCTCTGAAATTAATATTGTTTTGCTGTGGACTGAAAAACATATTGGTTTAAACACAAGAATAAAGAACTGGTAGTGTGGTTTATTATAGTGTTCTGATCATAATTCATTATGTTTTGCTTGTTTCAGTTCAAAGATGCCACATAAAGAGAGACGTCAGAAACAAAAAATAAAGGATCTTCTAGAAGCAGCGAATGGTAGTGGATTGTTGGCCAACTGGGTCAGAACCAGTACCGCAGGTAAGAACAAAAAAAGTAAAGGTTCTGACCATCATCAACCTGCAGTGTTTGGTAGTGAACACATATTTAATATTACAAGGCAGCTATTATGCTTTTATTGTGCTAAGAGCAGTCTTTTCTCATAGTGACATGCATTAATTACATTTTTTTCTTCCTTTTTTCTTCCTTTTCTGCAGCTCCACCTTAAAGTTTGATGCAGCTGTTTTTCTGAATGGACCGTCTTCATTTCCACTGCAAGTACAACAACCCAGGCAGATGTTCTTTGATTGTATGTCTCACAATTTTGTAATTTATCATTGTTAATTAAACTCTGAAAGCTGGGTGACTTTGTTAATATTCTGTCCTAAAATGCAATTAGATGTGCCCTTTTTTCTTTTTGAGCACCTGCCCCTTTAGTGGTCTCTGCACGGCCTTGGTCACGAGTTACGACCTAATTAAAGAGTCGCGTTAACACGCCAACACACACAAACATACACAATCTCTAACTTACGTTTTGTTGCAGTTTAAACTGGCGCGGTTCATCGTGGGTCCCACGCGGTGTTCCCGCTTCGGTTCACATTAATCCTTATCTGTCATTTTCAAACATTTTCCCGGCTTTATTTTCAATTAGCTTTATTGTTTCCGGATCGTGACGCACCGAGAGAGAGTTGCGCGATGTGGTGACGTCATCAGAACGTACTGAGTGTTGGCTGTTTCATGGATTATTGTATTTTTTGGATTACAAGTTTATTTATTTTTTTCTCTTATTAATTATTTAAACCTTGTGGTTTAGGTAAAGCTCCTAATTTTCTTAACTAAATGATGCCTGCAGGTTTATCTATTAGCAGGTTTCATTTTGCCTGCACTTGGTTGTGTTCATTATTTTAAGTGTATTTTACAAGTTTACCAAAATATAAAAAATGTCATTCAAACTGCATTTGCCTTGTTTTACTTTTTACTTGTACTTTTCATTACATTACTTGAGTACATTCATTTTTACAGTAATTTCTATACTTAAGTACAAGACGATTCAGATACTTTAATACTTTAATACCGTCAGTCTGCGCACCAGCAGATCTGAAACTCTGACAGTTTGTCCTGTTCGTGAGAACAGTTTCAGTTTCTCCTCAGAACCGGAACTCAGTGAGGAAGTTCTGGTTCTGCAGAACTTCCTCGCTGAGTTCCGGTTCTGCTGGAGGTCCAGTCCGCTCAGGTTGGTTTTATGGATTTTCACATATTAATGTTTAGAAACGAACATTGTATCTACTTTATCTAACTGTGTGAATATTTGTGTTTCATTTGCGTTGCGCCTCAGGAAGCAGCGATTTGTTTCACGGTGGCTGAACTGCACAGGACGCGTCACGCAGCAGAAACGGTCCACGGCGGCCTGAAACCCCCCGGAGTGGGTCGGTCCGGTGGAGCAGCAGGAAGCAGGTTCTGTTGGACTGTTTCTGAGGAGCAGCTGGAGGGGAAATCTGCCTCATCAGTACATTTTCAAGGTACTATTTTTGCTGCAAACACATCAGTTTACCAGAACACAGAAGGATCCATCACTACACACTTTACAGCTGAAACTACAAGATTAGTGTGACTGACAGTTTGCTGAAGTTCCTACAGTTCAACATATTTAGTATATTGATTTTTCACCAGGGTACTAGCCATTGATAGAACATGAAGCTGCTCTATCAATAAACCTGGGAGGATGTAAGGAAGGTTTTCATTACATGTAAGAGAACATTTTAAATGTATTGACTTATTTACTTTGATTGGCTGACCTCAGGTTCTGGGAAAGACCAAATAGAGAGGGGGAGTAAAGCACTGTGACTTTTAGAATTTGATAATGGGAGTTATATTTATAGGGATTTTTTTTAGAAATGATTGTTATGAAATGAGGAGTGTTGAATATGATGACGTATTGTTTTGTTTGTGTATATGTATTTGTTTATCCTGCTTTTGGGGGTTGTGGATTGGTGCAGCCAGGGACTATTAAAGCCTACAGGTTGCCCACATCAAGAGAGTGGGTGTGGCTGCTGCGGGACACATTCCCCCTTTGTGTGCAGGACTGTTTGTTAAATGTGGGGAATAAAACACCTGGTTGGTACTGCACTATATCTCTCCGTTCAAGACTCCTCTTTTTAAGCCTGCCGCTAAGAGCCATTCTAACAGAGGAAAATGAATCAACTATAACTTTTGATACATACAGAATCTGTGTCACTGGAACTGACTGTGATGCTGCGTAAAACATCCAGTTTGCAGCATTCATGTTGAATTTGTGGTGTTTTCTCCTCCAGGCTGGAACGATGGAGAAGAGCCAGCTTCTGGTTGAAACCCTGAATCAGCTGAGCCCGGAGGACTTTGCCCGGTTCAGGACTCTGGCTGAAGCAGAGCCGAGCTTGGTGCCCTCCAGCCGCCTGGAAGCAGCAAACGTTCAGGATGTCGTTGATCTGATGCTGAAGACCAGCAGTGGAGAATGTGTGGAGGCCGTCAGAACCGTTCTGGAAAAGATGGAGCGCTGGGATCTGGTGCACAGATTGTCAAAAGGTGAAACAGAGGAGAGAGAAATGTTTCCTCCTGAATCTGTTTCGGGAAACCTGATCAGGAAATGTAACCCAAACGTCTCTCACCTCTTTCACATTTACAGTTCAGAACAGCTGCAGTGATTCATTACAATATTATTTCCATAAAACTTTCACAAACAGCATTTTCTGTTTTAATCCAAAGTAAATCAATGAAAATGTATCAGATTTGTCTCCACTCTGCAGAAAGTGTGGAGCAGTGAATGTCACACTGTTCAATAAAAACCAGGTTAACATTTTCTTCAGCAACTAAACATTGAAACTGAACATTTCATGAACGGTTTGCTCTCAGTCATCAGCTGTTGGCTGTGAAACGACTCAAGCTGCGGAACTTGTGACGGCTGTGAACAGATATTGATCCCAGGTTGACTGGAAAACTTTCCATGGCTTCTGATTTTTTGTTCTTTGGTGTCACTGGAGGCTTTGTGTTGGATTAAGCCGTGGGATTGAGCCGACGGCACTATAATCTGAATCCTGATGCTCTGGAACCAACATGCATCTCCTTACTGATGTGATTAATGTAGCATTTATGGTTCAGACGATCAATAATCACCTTCATGTGACTGAAAAGCCAGAAATGGTGGTATGAAATATTGTTCACATTATGCTGCCTCACCAGCTTGCAGACCAGAGGGACATTATTAAAAATATGTGAAATTATTATAAATCTTTTCAGTCCAGGAGAAAAAAACTTTTGCTAATCAGGATTTTTCTGTTTCTCCTCACATGAACTTCCTGCTGCAGAAGAACCGTCTCTGGACCAGAAGGTAAGTAAAGCTGCAGGATGTGACTGCAGAGGTCAACACTGACTGATGAGTGAAATGATCTGCAGCACAGATTCATTTATTCAACTTTAAGATGCTTGGTTCTTGATTGGTCGCAGCAAATTCGGAGGAAATTTCATTTTCATTAAAATGTTTAAATAAATTAAATAAAATTCTATTTAAAAGATTAAATATGGCTTAGCAATGCAGTGTAAATCCAGATTGCAATAGAAAACTTTCCTTAGATGATCAACAATGCAGTTTTCAGCCTCTAATTTATCCAGCTCCTGAAAATAATCTGAGTGAAAATATTTTTCCATTTGGTTTTTATTTCCTTTGATTCTCCTAGATAGAAAAACTGAGCAGTGATTTTAACCTGCTGCTGGAAACACTGAAGGCCCTGAGTGATGATGAACACGAGGAGTTTAAAGGACACCTGACTGACCACTGGAGGCCGAAGGAGTTGAGTTACTCTGGGATGATGTTTGGACCTTTTGGTCATACAGACCTGGAAAACCAGCCAATAAGGAGGAAGGAAAACGACCTGCTGGAAACAGTGATTTCTATTCTTCAGACTCATGGAAAAGAGTCTATCAAGGTGACCAGAGATGTTTTAAATCGCATCAGGAGGACGGATTTGGTCCAGAGGATGAGCAGCAGCTCAGCCTCCACAGGTAAAAGCTGCAGATTCAGAGATCAGTCTCACGGTTCTCAACATGGTCTGGATGCTGATTTAACTTGAACAAGGTGAGATCAGCAGTGTGACCTCAGATAGGAAGGTGAGTTAATGATGAACCAGGATGCTGGGCTTCATCATGTCAGACAGCAGTTAGTGGCAGCTGCTGCAGCCGAGAGAGAAACAGTGAAACCAGAAACACAGACAGACGGATCATCTCTGCAGAGGCCACCAACTTTAGAGAACTTGATCCTGAATGAGAACAAGAGCTTCCTGTTGATATGTATTGATTATAATTTCATCTGTTTTCCTCAGAGATGCTGCTGGGGAAACGATCTGCTCTGATCCATAAAGTGAGTAAATCTTGGTTGTCCAGATCAGTGGACAGCAGAGGATAATTATGAGGATTATTCTGCTCTCTCTGAGAAGAAACGTCCTGAAAAATGTTCCTGAATCTCCCAGGTGGCGACCATGGCAGCTGTTAAAGACGTTCTTCTGGAAACTCTGCAGGATTTAAATGAAACTGAATTCACTGAGTTAAAACTGTTGCTGCAGTTCAGAAACTTCCAGAGAAATATTCCACTAATCCCGTGGGGTGAGCTGCATCATGCAACCAGAACCAGAGTGGTGGATCATCTGGTTAATAAATGTGGTAAACTATCTGTGGAGGCCATCAGGGAGGTTCTACTGGACCTGAACAGAACCGATCTGGTCCTGCCTGAGACCAGCTCAGCATCTAAAGGTACCAGATGATTGGATCTTTAACATCTGATGAAAGTCAAACATCTATCAGAGCTTCCAGCTGGATTCGTTGGTCTCTGTTTTCTAATTGATTCAGAATAAAATGATTTTAAAGCAGAATCTGTGAAAACTGATTCATGTTTCATCTTTTCTCCTCAGAGAAACTTTGTGTGAAGCTGAACTCTGCTTTCCTCCAGAAAGTGAGTGATGCCAGTTTTGATTTGATCAGAGTAATCTTCATCCTGAGGAGTTTGTTTCTCCTAGAGCTCAATCAGCTTTTGGTTGCTGCACATGAAGAAGAAACTCCTGGTTTAATGAAAACAGCTCTGATTGTTTCAGCCCTGAGAGATGATGAGTTTTTATTCACCAGGTGGAAAAATTGGAGTTTGTGACGGAGCTGCTGCTGGAAACACTGGAGGAGCTTGATGAAGGAGAGATCAGGACGTTCCTGGGAATCATTTGGAGGAAAATTCCCCATCGCAGTAGATATATGCTGTTTTGGCGTTTTCCAAATATGCGATACATTGTGGTGGATTTGGTGCTGACTTGTTTCCACCAGTCAGTGGCGAAGACAATGAATGTTTTAAAGCAGATGAAGAAGGATGATCTGATAAGGAAGCTGTCAGCCAGAAGCTCAGGACCTAAAGGTTCAACATTTCACACTAAAACATCTCAAACTTCTCAAAGTGGCTGATATCAGTGTTGTGATGATTCTCTGCATGGTTTTGATCACATCGTGTTTTGTTGCCCAAAGAAGTGATGGTCAGATAGAAACATTTCTCCTTGTTCTCTCCTCAGAGAAACCTTCTGCAGGTCGACATCGTTCTGCTCTGATCCACAACGTGAGTAAAGAAACATCAGGAGTTTATTCCATGTCCTCCAGGTGAAAGAGGTTAAAGCAAAGATCATTTCTAACCTCTATGATTTCATTTCATAGTTTGGCTCTGAGGAAATCAGCTGCAGTTTACTAATGTGATGAATCTCAGCCGCCATGTTTGTGATTTTCCCTGAATGAAGCAGCTTTCTCTGTCATGAACTGAATGTTTCAGGTGGCGACGATGGCAGCTGTTAGACAGCAACTCCTGGAAACTCTGGACAAATTAACCCAGGAGGAATTTTTGGAAAACTTTAAAGAAAAGTTTTCAACAATGTTGGAGTTCATAACAGAGAGAGCAGAACTCATTGATGAGATGATGGAGACGTTTGGCCTGCAGTCGGTGACGATGATCAAAGATCTTCTGATTGAAATAAACAGAAAAGATTTGGCTGAGAATCTTCAAGAAACTGGTGAGAATCAGATCTGACTGACTGACAATTACAGTTTGGTTTGGAGTTTTCTCTCTTTTGCTCTATAAAATGTTTTCTTCACCATATTTAGTAATGTTTTATAATTATTTTCTGCATTTTGAGTGAAATGTGTTTAGTTAATGACTTTGTTTTCTTCCTCAGGTGAATCCTCAGGGAAGGAAGTTCATGTAAGTGTGACTGATACACAGATTTAGTTTAGTGAATCATTCTTATAGTCTTTCTCCTTTCTCAGCTTTAATCATCATTAATCCTAAAATGACCAGAATCAATTACATGAACTTGGTTCTTTGTGTTTTGTTTAAATAAACAGTCGTGGCCTATCCAAAGTCCTGCTGCTCAGGACATAAATGAATCTTAATGGATCTCCAGATTGCTGTGGTCTTCATCAGTCTGCAGCTCCTTTGTCCTGACAGTGAAGGTTTAGTTCACCTTTCCAGATCACGTTGAGTTTTACTGCATTGATCTGAGAGAAGATCAGAAAGCAGTGATGTGGAGAGGAAACAACCTGCTAAACTGGCTCCAGTTAGTAAAACCTGCAGAACAAGATCAAATAAAAATTCATCCCATCACGACTGTGGAAGCAGGAATACATGATCTATGACTTTCATCATTTTGTTGTATGATAAACATAATTTTCTGGTTAAGACATTACAGGTAAAGTAAATAAAGCTTCTTTTATTTGCTGCAGGAAACATCAGAATCAGATGTTCGTCAGAATCTTTCTGAGATTCTTCAAAAGTTGAGCAGGAAGCCTTTGCTGAGATTCAAGTCTTTTCTTCGGTTCACCTGCTTTGAGAAAAGTCTTCCTCAAATACCAGAGTCCAGTCCAGAACAGGCGACGTCGACACAGAGGCTGGTGGATCTGATGGTGAAGGAGTTTGGTCAGCAGTCAGTCCAGATGGCCAGAGAGGTTTTAATGGACATGGCTGATGTGGAGAGCAGGTTTCCATCACCAGGTAGGAGCTTTATTAACGCATAATATTGCTTATTAAAGATTTAGCTGCATTTCCAGCCATGTCCTGCTGCAGTGTTGGATCTGCAGAGCAACAGAACCAGGAGGGAAACCCAAACGTCTCTCACCTCTTTCACATTTACAGTTCAGAACAGCTGCAGTGATTCATTACAATATTATTTCCATAAAACTTTCACAAACAGCATTTTCTGTTTAATCCAAAGTAAATCAATGAAAATGTATCAGATGTGTCTCCAGTCTGCAGAAAGTGTGGAGCAGTGAATGTCACACTGTTCAATAAAAAGCCAGTGTAGTGGCTGCTAGTTCTGTCATCGTAAAGCCACTATATTGTTCAACGAGCTTCAGTTTTCTCTCCTCAGTTGAGGTTCATTAGCTGTTAGCTTGACGTGTTTCTGGTCCACAGTATGCTCTTGTTCATCTCTTTGTGAATTAAAGAATCACTTGCAAATATCCACACAAAGTCTGACGAACAACGAACTTTACTTTTCTTTGAGAGGATGATGCAAAGTATTCCTTAATCTTGCACAGCGTTCCACATATAACAGCATTCCTCACCTTCATGTGACTGAAAAGCCAGAAATGGTGGTATGAAATATTGTTCACATTATGCTGCCTCACCAGCTTGCAGACCAGAGGGACATTATTAAAAATATGTGAAATTATTATAAATGTTTTCAGTCCAGGAGAAAAAACTTTTGCTAATCAGGATTTTTCTGTTTCTCCTCACATGAACTTCCTGCTGCTGAAGAACCGTCTCTGGACCAGAAGGTAAGTAAAGCTGCAGGATGTGACTGCAGAGGTCAACACTGACTGATGAGTGAAATGATCTGCAGCACAGATTCATTTATTCAACTTTAAGATGCTTGGTTCTTGTTTGGTCGCAGCAAATTCTGAGGAAATTTCATTTTCATTAAAATGTTTAAATAAATTAAATAAAATTCTATTTAAAAGATTAAATATGGCTTAGCAATGCAGTGTAAATCCAGATTGCAATAGAAAACTTTCCTTAGATGATCAACAATGCAGTTTTCAGCCTCTAATTTATCCAGCTCCTGAAAATAATCTGAGTGAAAATATTTTTCCATTTGGTTTTTATTTCCTTTGATTCTCCTAGATAGAAAAACTGAGCAGTGATTTTAACCTGCTGCTGGAAACACTGAAGGACCTGAGAGATGATGAACACGAGGAGTTTAAAAGACACCTGAGTTTCTACAGGACGCAGCAGAGGCTGCAGGAGTTGTGTTACTCTGGGATGATGTTTGGACCTTTTGGACATACAGACCTGGAAAACCAGCCAATAAGGAGGAAGGAAAACGACCCGCTGGAAACAGTGATTTCTATTCTTCAGACTCATGGAAAAGAGTCTATCAAGGTGACCAGAGATGTTTTAAATCGCATCAGGAGGACGGATTTGGTCCAGAGGATGAGCAGCAGCTCAGCCTCCACAGGTAAAAGCTGCAGATTCAGAAATCAGTCTCACGGTTCTCAACATGGTCTGGATGCTGATTTAACTTGAACAAGGTGAGATCAGCAGTGTGACCTCAGATAGGAAGGTGAGTTAATGATGAACCAGGATGCTGGGCTTCATCATGTCAGACAGCAGTTAGTGGCAGCTGCTGCAGCCGAGAGAGAAACAGTGAAACCAGAAACACAGACAGACGGATCATCTCTGCAGAGGCCACCAACTTTAGAGAACTTGATCCTGAATGAGAACAAGAGCTTCCTGTTGATATGTATTGATTATAATTTCATCTGTTTTCCTCAGAGATGCTGCTGGGGAAACGATCTGCTCTGATCCATAAAGTGAGTAAATCTTGGTTGTCCAGATCAGTGGACAGCAGAGGATAACTAGAAAATTCCTGAAGAAATTTAACCGGGGCCCTGCCAAAGTGTGCCCGTCGGTTTGGAGCCAGTGTGCTAAACATTAGCATCAATGAAATCAAGAAAGCTGCACTGTAATCAATAGCATGTGGAGAGTCACAAGCCTGGCATACTCCATTCAGTACACTAAACATGGGAAATAAGTAAGGGAAATAGCTAATGTCTCATTTAAGGTAAAAGGCTAATGCCAATGCTAATTGCTGCGCAAGACAGTGCCCTAACTTGAGAGAAAATGATAATGCAAGCTAATGTCATTGCAGCGCCTTGCGGCGCTGCATTAGCCACAGATCAATCTTAAGGCTTTTATTTTGAAATTTCAGTAAGCTTCATGTCAAATATCTAAACTAATACCATGATTAACATTGATTGGATTAAATCAGTTATTTAATGCTCAAAAAAGCAATAACCTCATTTAAAAATCTTCAGGGCTTTTATTTTGAAATTTTCAGTTAGGTTCATTTAAATTGCCAAACTAATCCCAATTGTAACACTGGTTTTGTTGAAAAAGTCACATAATACCAATGACAGCAAGTACCTGATATAAAAAATGTCAGGGCTTTTATTTTGAAATTTTCATTAAGCTTAATTTTTTAATTCTCACATTAATCATGTGTGTAACAATGCTTGGTTAAAATCAGTCATAAAATGCCCAAACACAATGTAATTCTAAA
Source organism: Poeciliopsis gracilis (assembly GCA_911649635.1). NCBI lineage: Eukaryota > Metazoa > Chordata > Actinopteri > Cyprinodontiformes > Poeciliidae > Poeciliopsis > Poeciliopsis gracilis. Next base: position 386,484 of record CAJVRI010001204.1, on the reverse strand, counting down.
GGCCAGCTCATTCCTCCTCAGTAGTAACTGACAGTTCCGCCATGTTGTAGTTCTTACAATCAGCTCTGACCTCTTTTGTAGGCACTGAGTGTTCTGCCATGTTGTATATCTGACAATCAGTAATTGCAGTTCTAAAGAGGAGGTCCTTGTGTGTCACAAGTCTCTCCTTGTGACACACAAGGAGAGACTTAAATGCTTGAATCAGTTAGTTTTTCTGAAAGGCCTGGAACATTCAAGTTTTTATTTTGAAATTTTCATTAAGGTTAATTTAAAATTGACATACTAATTCCATTTGTAACAATGGTTGGTTAAAATCAGTTATAAAATGCCCAAAACACAAGTAGTTCTAAAGGCCAACGACTTCCTCAGAGCTCTGCCACAGTAAAAACTACAATGATGCGTTTTTGTAGTTCTAATTAGCTGCTGGGCCCTGGTGTGTTCCGTTGCTATGGTCATGGATTCTCTGCCAGCTGTGGAGTGTGAGACATAATGGTGGAGAAAGAATTCTATCTTTGTGAGACACCTCAGTCAGTTTGAATGAAAAAAGCAGTCCGAACAGCTCCTTCCTATTCGGAAACCGTGATACGTATCGGAAAACCGTTTGAAGCGTTTCAGAGATCTATCTTTCGTCTCCGATAGTCCCGCGATTCATATCTGTACATTAGTCACAGTAATAACAGCGACGAGATAAAAATGGTGTGCGCTGGGGTCTGACATTTTTCAGAAATACATGGAAGTGATCCTGGCAGAGCGTGTGAAAATCCTGTCGCATGACTTCGCTCTGAAGCACCTTGACAGAAAACCGTAAGCCCTAGGAACATTTTGAAAACATTTTACCGGAGCAGGCATGCGTATCAATGTCATGACCGAGTTTGATACCGATGGGGCGATATTTGTGGGCGTGACGGCGATTTAAAAATTAATTTGGGGTCAGAATCGCAATGCGTCCCACACTCTAACGAATCGTCAGTTACACTCTAATTTTTCCAAAAATTGAAAACTTTGGTGCGCTTAGAGAGAAATTGTGGACAAACCGTAATTCATATCCTCTTGTTGTCTAGACTTTAGAAAAGATCACGGGCGTATTTACAAACTGAAATTTCAATGGCATTTCTACGTGAATCCATGACAACACACGAAATTCTCAAAAATTGGGTATTTTAGTATGTTTTGGTTTCCCCTCTCCATTCATTTCTATGGGGGTTTTTGGGGGTCTTTTTTCGCTTATTACGTCGCTATGGTAACTCCGAATCCCACCACCAGTAATAGCTCCAATGCCGGGAACGAGCCGCACGTTTTGATACCACATTTGTGGGTGGGCACGCAGCGATGCACGAGCCGCATTCCGGTCTACGGAAGAAAAATAAAGAATAACTAGAAAATTCCTGAAGAAATTTAACCGGGGCCCTGCCAAAGTGTGCCCGTCGGTTTGGAGCCAGCGTTCTGATGCTAAATGATAACCTTGGCTGACAAAAGTGACAAACGTACCATGTGGAGAATCACAAGAATGTTCCCTAACATGGACTTGCACTATTCAGTATGTTAAAATAAGTGTATAAGCTAAAATTAGCCAAAATGCTAATTTTAGCATGAATACTATCAGTAGCATGTGGCGCATCACTAGCATGTTGTCTGTAGTTGACTTACTCTGTTCACTATACCAAACATGTGTAATAAGTCAGACAAATAGCTAATACCTCATTTAAGGTAAAAGGCTAAAGCTAATGCACTGTCTTGCTATGCAAGACCCAGCATTAGACACAGACTGATCTTAAGGCTTTTATTTTGAAATTTTCAGTAAGCTTCTTTAAAAAGGCTTTTATTTTGAAATTTTCAGTCAGCTTGATTTTAAATGGCCAATCTAATTCCATGTGTAACAGTGGTTTTGTTGAAAAAGTCACATAATGCCAAAGAAGGCAATTACGTCATATAAAAGAATGTCAGGGCTTTTATTTTGAAATTTTCTTTAAGCTTAATTTATAATTCTCACATTAATCATGTGTGTAACAATGCTTGGTTAAAATCAGTCATAAAATGCCCAAACACAATGTAATTCTAAAGGCCAGCTCATTCCTCCTCTGTAGTAACTGAGTGTTCCGCCATGTTGTAGTTCTGAGAATCAGCTCTGACCTCTTTTTGTAGGCACTGAGTGTTCCGCCATGTTTTCCTAACCTGCAGTATTTGTAGTTCTAAAGATGAAGTCAACTGTCATGTCAGTGTGACACACAAGGAGAGACTTAAATGCTTGAATCAGTGAGTTTTTCTGAAAGGCCTGAAATATTTAAGTTTTTATTTTGAAATTTTCATCAAGCTTAATTTAAAATTGACATACTAATTCCATTTGTAACAATGGTTGGTTAAAATCAGTTATAAAATGCCCAAAACACAAGTAGTTCTAAAGGCCAACGACTTCCTCAGAGCTCTGCCACAGTAAAAACTACAGTGATGCGTTTTCGTAGTTCTAATTAGCTGCTCGGCCCTGGTGTGTTCCGTTGCTATGGTCATGGATTCTCTGCCAGCTGTGGAGTGTGAGACATAATGGTGGAGAAAGAATTCTATCTTTGTGAGACACCTCAGTCAGTTTGAATGAAAAAAGCAGTCCGAACAGCTCCTTCCCATTCGGAAACCGTGATACGTATCGGAAAACCGTTTGAAGCGTTTGAGAGGCCTATCTTTCGTCTCCGATATTCCCGAGATTCATATCTGTACATCACTCACAGTATTAACAGCGACGAGATAAAAATGGTGTGCGCTGGGGGGTCTGACTTTTTCAGAAATACATGGAAGTGATCCTGGCAGAGCGTGTGAAAATCCTGTCGCATGACTTTGCTCTGAAGCACCTTGACAGAAAACCGTAAGCCCTAGGAAAATTTCGAAAACATTTTACCGGAGCAGGCATGCGTATCAATGTCATGACCGAGTTTGATACCGATCGGGCGATATTTGTGGGCGTGACGGCGATTTCAAAATTTATTTGGGGTCAGAATCGCCCTGCTTCCCACACTCTAACGAATCGTCAGTTACACTCTAGTTTGGGCAGTTTCCAACTGCCAAAAATTTTTGATCGTTTTTTCGCACTTTTTACGTCGCCATCGTAACTCCGAATCCCACCACAAGTAATAGCTCCAATGCCGGCGGCGAGCCCTGACGTTTTGATACCACTTTTGTGGGTGGGCACGCAGCGGTGCGAGCCGCATTAACGGTCACGGAAGAAGAAGTTATAATAATAATAAAGAAACATTCTATTGGGTGTAGATTAATAGGTGCCTGCCATGCAATGCATGGAGGCAGTTACTGCTAGCTGCAAGCAGTAACTGCCTCCTTATGCATTACTTATGGGCAAGACCCCAACTAGAAAATTCCTGAAGAAATTTAACCGGGGCCCTGCCAAAGTGTGCCCGTCGCTTTGGAGCCAGCGTTCTGATGCTAAGTGATAACCTTGGCTGACAAAAGTGACAAAGCGTACCATGTGGAGAATCACAAGAATGTTCCCTAACATGGACTTGCACTATTCAGTACGTTAAAATAAGTGTATAATCTAAAATTAGCCAAAATGCTAATTTTAGCATGAATACTATCAGTAGCATGTGGCGCATCACTAGCATGTTGTCTGTAGTTGACTTACTCTGTTCACTATACCAAACATGTGTAATAAGTCAGACAAATAGCTAATAGCTCATTTAAGGTAAAGGCTAAAGCTAATGCACTGTCTTGCTATGCAAGACCCTGCATTAACCACAGACTGATCTTAAGGCTTTTATTTTGAAATTTTCAGTAAGCTTCATTTCAAATGTCTAAACTAATACCATGATTAACATTGATTGGATTAAATCAGTTATTTAATGCTCAAAAAAGCAATAACCTGATCTAAAGATTTTTAGGGCTTTTATTTTGAAATTTTCAGTCAGCTTCATTTTAAATTGCCAAACTTATCCCAAGTGTAACATTGGTTTTGTTGAAAAAAGTCACATAATACCAATGAGAGCAAGACATGATATAAAATCTATCAAGGCTTTTATTTTGAAATTTTCCGATTAAGCTTAATTTATAATTCTCACATTAATCATGTGTGTAACAATGCTTGGTTAAAATCAGTCATAAAATGCCCAAACACAATGTTATTTTAAAGGCCAGCTCATTCCTCCTCTGTAGTAACTGACAGTTCCACCATGTTGTAGTTCTGAGAATCAGCTCTGACCTCTTTTGTAGGCACTGAGTGTTCCGCCATGTTGTAGTCCTAACCTTCAGTCATTGTAGTTCTAAAGAGGAGGTCAACTGTCATGTCAGTGTGACACACAAGGAGATACTTAATTACATGCCTGAATCAATTTTTCTGAAAGGCCTCAGAGAAATATTCAGGCTTTTATTTTGAAATTTTCATTAAGGTTAATTTAAAATTGACATACTAATTCCATGTTTAACAACGGTTGGTTAAAAATCAGTTATAAAATGCCCAAAACACAAGTAGTTTTAAAGGCCAGCTCATTCCTCCTCAGTAGTAACTGACAGTTCCACCATGTTGTAGTTCTGAGAATCAGCTCTGACCTCTTTTGTAGGCACTGAGTGTTCCACCATGTTGTAGTCCTGACCTTCAGTAATTGTAGTTCTAAAGAGGAAGTCAACTGTCATGTCAGTGTGACACACAAGGAGAGACTTAATTAAATGCTTGAATCAGTTAGTTTTTCTGAAAGACCTGAGAGAAATATTCAAGCTTTTATTTTGAAATGTTCATCAAGCTTAATTTAAAATTGTCACATTAATCATGTGTGTAACAATGGTTGGTTAAAATCAGTTATAAAATGCCCAATCACAATGTAATTCTAAAGGCCAGCTCATTCCTCCTCAGTAATAACTGACAGGTCCGCCATGTTGTAGTTCTTACAATCAGCTCTGACCTCTTTTGTAGGCACTGAGTGTTCTGCCATGTTGTATATCTGACAATCAGTAATTGCAGTTCTAAAGAGGAGGTCCTTGTGTGTCACAAGTCTCTCCTTGTGACACACAAGGAGAAGACTTAAATGCTTGAATCAGTTTTTCTGAAAGGCCTGAAATATTCAAATTTTTATTTTGAAATTTTCATCAAGCTTAATTTAAAAATTGACATACTAATTCCATTTGTAACAATGGTTGGTTAAAATCAGTTATAAAATGCCCAAAACACAAGTAGTTCTAAAGGCCAACGACTTCCTCAGAGCTGTGCCACAGTAAAAACTACAGTGATGCGTTTTTCGTAGTTCTAATTAGCTGCTCGGCCCTGGTGTGTTCCGTTGCTATGGTCATGGATTCTCTGCCAGCTGTGGAGTGTGAGACATAATGGTGGAGAAAAGAATTCTATCTTTGTGAGACACCTCAGTCAGTTTGAATGAAAAAAAAGCAGTCCGAACAGCTCCTTCCCATTCGGAAACCGTGATACGTATCGGAAAACCGTTTGAAGCGTTTAAGAGCCCTATTTTCCGTCTCCAATAGTCCCGCGATTCATATTTGTACATCACTCACAGTAATAACAGCGACAAGATAAAAAATGGTGTGCGCTGGGATCTGACATTTTTCAGAAATACATGGAAGTGATCCTGGCAGAGCGTGTGAAAATCCTGTCGCATGACTTTGCTCTGAAGCACCTTGACAGAAAACCGTAAGCCCTAGGAAAATTTTGAAAACATTTTACCGGAGCAGGCATGCGTATCAATGTCATGACCGAGTTTGATACCGATCGGGCGATATTTGTGGGCGTGACGGCGATATCAAAAATTAATTTGGGGGTCAGAATCGCACTGCTTCCCACACTCTAACGAATCGTCAGTTACACTCTAATTTTTCCAAAAATTGAAAACTTTGGGTGCGCTTAGAGAGAAATTGTGGACAAACCGTAATTCATATCCTCTTGTTGTCTAGACTTTAGAAAAGATCACGGGCGTATTTACAAACTGAAATTTCAATGGCATTTCTACGTGAATCCATGACGACACAGGAAATTCTCAAAAATTGGGTATTTTAGTATGTTTTGGTTTCCTCTCTCCATTCATTTCTATGGGGGCTTTGGGGGTCTTTTTTCGCTTATTACGTCGCTATGGTAACTCCCGAATCCACCACCAGTAATAGCTCCAATGCCGGGAACGAGCCGCACGTTTTGATACCACATTTGTGGGTGGGCACGCATGCGAGTGCAGAGCCGCATTCCGGTCTACGGAAGAAAAATAAAGAATAATAACTAGAAAATTCCTGAAGAAATTTAACCGGGGCCCTGCCAAAGTGTGCCCGTCGGTTTGGAGCCAGCGTTCTGATGCTAAATGATAACCTTGGCTGGCAAAAGTGACAAACGTACCATGTGGAGAATCACAACAATGTTCCCTAACTTGCACTATTCAGTATGTTAAAATAAGTGTATAAGCTAAAATTAGCCAAAATGCTAATTTTAGCATGAATACTATCAGTAGCATGTGGCGCATCACTAGCATGTTGTCTGTTATTGACTTACTCTGTTCACTATACCAAACATGTGTAATAAGTCAGACAAATAGCTAATACCTCATTTAAGGTAAAAGGCTAAAGCTAATGCACTGTCTTGCTATGCAAGACCCTGCATTAACCACAAACTGATCTTAAGGCTTTTATTTTGAAATGTTTCAGTAAGCTTCATTTCAAATGTCTAAACTAATACCATGATTAACATTGATTGGATTAAATCAGTTATTTAATGCTCAAAAAAAGCAATAACCTGATCTAAAGATTTTTAGGGCTTTTATTTTGAAATTTTCAGTCAGCTTCATTTTAAATTGCCAAACTGATCCCAAGTGTAACATTGGTTTTGTTGAAAAAAGTCACGTAATACCAATTATAGCAAGTACCTGATATAAAATCTATCAAGGCTTTTATTTTGAAATTTTTCAAAAGCTTGATTTTAAATGGCCAATCTAATTACATGTGTAACAGTGGTTTTGTTAAAAAAAAAAGTCACATAATGCCAAAAAAGGCAATTACGTCATATAAAAGAATGTCAGGGCTTTTATTTTGAAATTTTCATTAAGCTTAATTAAGCTTAATTTATAATTCTCACATTAATCATGTGTGTAACAATGGTTGGTTAAAAATCAGTCATAAAATGCCCAAACACAATGTAATTCTAAAGGCCAGCTCATTCCTCCTCAGTAGTAACTGACAGTTCCGCCATGTTGTAGTTCTGAGAATCAGCTCTGACCTCTTTTGTAGGCACTGAGTGTTCCACCATGTTGTAGTCTTAACCTTCAGTAATTGTAGTTCTAAAGAGGAAGTCAACTGTCATGTCAGTGTGACACACAAGGAGAGACTTAATTAGATGCTTGAATCAGTGAGTTTTTCTGAAGGGCCTGAAATATTCAAGCTTTTATTTTGAAATTTTCATTAAGGTTAATTTAAAATTGACATACTAATTCCATTTGTAACAATGCTTGGTTTAAATCAGTAGTAGTCAGTAGTAGCTCTGACCTCTTTTTGTAGGCACTGAGTGTTCTGCCATGTTGTATATCTGACAATCAGTAATTGTAGTTCTAAAGAGGAGGTCCTTGTGTGTCACAAGTCTCTCCTTGTGACACACAAGGAGAGACTTAAATGCTTGAATCAGTTAGTTTTTCTGAAAGGCCTCAAATATTCAAGCTTTTATTTTGAAATTTTCATCAAGCTTAATTTAAAATTGTCACATTAATCATGTGTGTAACAATGGTTGGTTAAAATCAGTTATAAAATGCCCAAACACAAGTAGTTTTAAAGGCCAGCTCATTCCTCCTCAGTAGTAACTGACAGTTCCGCCATGTTGTAGTTCTGAGAATCAGCTCTGACCTCTTTTGTAGGCACTGAGTGTTCCGCCATGTTATCCTAACCTGCTGTCATTGTAGTTCTAAAGAGGAAGTCAACTGTCATGTCAGTGTGACACACAAAGAGAGACTTAATTAGATGCTTGAATCAGTTAGTTTTTCTGAGAGGCCTGAAGTATTCAAGCTTTTTATTTTGAAATTTTTCATTAAGGTTAATTTAAAATTGACATACTAATTCCATTTGTAACAATGGTTGGTTAAAATCAGTTATAAAATGCCCAAAACACAAGTAGTTCTAAAGGCCAACGACTTCCTCAGAGCTCTGCCACAGTAAAAACTACAATGATGCGTTTCTGTAGTTCTAATTAGCTGCTGGGCCCTGGTGTGTTTCATTGCTATGGTCATGGATTCTCTGCCAGCTGTGGAGTGTGAGACATAATGGTGGAGAAAGAATTCTATCTTTGTGAGACACCTCAGTCAGTTTGAATGAAAAAAGCAGTCCGAACAGCTCCTTCCCATTCGGAAACCGTGATACGTATCGGAAAACCGTTTGAAGCGTTTGAGAGCCCTATCTTTCGTCTCCGATAGTCCCGCGATTCATATTTGTACATCACTCACAGTAATAACAGCGACGAGACAAAAATAGTGTGCGCTGGGGTCTGACATTTTTCAGAAATACATGGAAGTGATCCTGGCAGAGCGTGTGAAAATCCTGTCGCATGACTTCGCTCTGAAGCACCTTGACAGAAAACCGTAAGCCCTAGGAAAAATTTTTGGAAACATTTTACCGGAGCAGGCATGCGTATCAATGTCATGACCGAGTTTGATACCGATGGGGCGATATTTGTGGGCGTGACGGCAATTTCAAAATTAATTTGGGGTCAGAATCGCACTGCTTCCCACACTCTAGCGAATCGTCAGTTACACTCTAATTTTTTCCAAAAATTGAAAACTTTTTGAGTCGCTAACAGAAGCTGAAGTAATGGACAAACCGTAATTCATATCCTCTTGTTGTCTAGACTTTAGAAAGATCACGGGCGTATTTACAAACTGAAATTTCAATGGCATTTCTACATTGAATCCATGGCGACACACGAAATTCTCAAAAATTTGGGTATTTTTAGTATGTTTTGGTTTCCTCTCTCCATTCATTTCTATGGGGGCTTTGGGGGTCTTTTTTCGCCATTACGTCGCTATGGTAACTCCGAATCCCACCACCAGTAATAGCTCCAATGCCGAACGAGCCGCACGTTTGATACCACATTTGTGGGTGGAGCACGCAGCGGTACGAGCCGCATTCCGGTCTACGGAAGAAAAATAAAGAATAATAATAATAATAATAATAAAGAGGCATTCTATTGGGTGTAGATTAATAGGTGCCTGCCATGCAATGCATGGAGGCAGTGACTGACTTGCTTCGCAAGTCAGTCACTGCTCTCCTTATGCATTGCTATGGGCAGGGCCCCAATAATAACTAGAAAATTCCTGAAGAAATTTAACCGGGGCCCTGCCAAAGTGTGCCCGTCGCTTTGGAGCCAGCGTTCTGATGCTAAATGATAACCTTGGCTGACAAAAGTGACAAACGTACCATGTGGAGAATCACAAGAATGTTCCCTAACATGGACTTGCACTATTCAGTATGTTAAAATAAGTGTATAATCTAAAATTAGCCAAAATGCTAATTTTAGCATGAATACTATCAGTAGCATGTGGCGCATCACTAGCATGTTGTCTGTAGTTGACTTACTCTGTTCACTATACCAAACATGTGTAATAAGTCAGACAAATAGCTAATAGCTCATTTAAGGTAAAGGCTAAAGCTAATGCACTGTCTTGCTATGCAAGACCCTGCATTAACCACAGACTGATCTTAAGGCTTTTATTTTGAAATTTTCAGTCAGCTTCATTTTAAATTGCCAAACTTATCCCAAGTGTAACATTGGTTTTGTTGAAAAAAGTCACATAATACCAATGAGAGCAAGACCTGATATAAAATCTATCAGGGCTTTTATTTTGAAATTTTCATTAAGCTTAATTTATAATTCTCACATTAATCATGTGTGTAACAATGCTTGGTTAAAATCAGTCATAAAATGCCCAAACACAATGTTATTTTAAAGGCCAGCTCATTCCTCCTCTGTAGTAACTGACAGTTCCACCATGTTGTAGTTCTGAGAATCAGCTCTGACCTCTTTTGTAGGCACTGAGTGTTCCGCCATGTTGTAGTCCTAACCTTCAGTCATTGTAGTTCTAAAGAGGAGGTCAACTGTCATGTCAGTGTGACACACAAGGAGATACTTAATTACATGCCTGAATCAATTTTTCTGAAAGGCCTCAGAGAAATATTCAGGCTTTTATTTTGAAATTTTCATTAAGGTTAATTTAAAATTGACATACTAATTCCATGTTTAACAACGGTTGGTTAAAATCAGTTATAAAATGCCCAAAACACAAGTAGTTTTAAAGGCCAGCTCATTCCTCCTCAGTAGTAACTGACAGTTCCACCATGTTGTAGTTCTGAGAATCAGCTCTGACCTCTTTTGTAGGCACTGAGTGTTCCACCATGTTGTAGTCCTGACCTTCAGTAATTGTAGTTCTAAAGAGGAAGTCAACTGTCATGTCAGTGTGACACACAAGGAGAGACTTAATTAAATGCTTGAATCAGTTAGTTTTTCTGAAAGACCTGAGAGAAATATTCAAGCTTTTATTTTGAAATGTTCATCAAGCTTAATTTAAAATTGTCACATTAATCATGTGTGTAACAATGGTTGGTTAAAATCAGTTATAAAATGCCCAATCACAATGTAATTCTAAAGGCCAGCTCATTCCTCCTCAGTAATAACTGACAGGTCCGCCATGTTGTAGTTCTTACAATCAGCTCTGACCTCTTTTGTAGGCACTGAGTGTTCTGCCATGTTGTATATCTGACAATCAGTAATTGCAGTTCTAAAGAGGAGGTCCTTGTGGCATGTTGTATATCTCCTTGTGACACACAAGGAGAGACTTAAATGCTTGAATCAGTTTTTCTGAAAGGCCTGAAATATTCAAATTTTTATTTTGAAATTTTCATCAAGCTTAATTTAAAATTGACATACTAATTCCATTTGTAACAATGGTTGGTTAAAATCAGTTATAAAATGCCCAAAACACAAGTAGTTCTAAAGGCCAACGACTTCCTCAGAGCTGTGCCACAGTAAAAACTACAGTGATGCGTTTCTTTCGTAGTTCTAATTAGCTGCTCGGCCCTGGTGTGTTCCGTTGCTATGGTCATGGATTCTCTGCCAGCTGTGGAGTGTGAGACATAATGGTGGAGAAAGAATTCTATCTTTGTGAGACACCTCAGTCAGTTTGAATGAAAAAAGCAGTCCGAACAGCTCCTTCCCATTCGGAAACCGTGATACGTATCGGAAAACCGTTTGAAGCGTTTAAGAGCCCTATTTTCCGTCTCCAATAGTCCCGCGATTCATATTTGTACATCACTCACAGTAATAACAGCGACAAGATAAAAATGGTGTGCGCTGGGATCTGACATTTTTCAGAAATACATGGAAGTGATCCTGGCAGAGCGTGTGAAAATCCTGTCGCATGACTTTGCTCTGAAGCACCTTGACAGAAAAACCGTAAGCCCTAGGAAAATTTTGAAAACATTTTACCGGAGCAGGCATGCGTATCAATGTCATGACCCGAGTTTGATACCGATCGGGCGATATTTGTGGGCGTGACGGCGATATCAAAATTAATTTGGGGTCAGAATCGCACTGCTTCCCACACTCTAACGAATCGTCAGTTACACTCTAATTTTTCCAAAAATTGAAAACTTTGAGATGCGCTTAGAGAGAAATTGTGGACAAACCGTAATTCATATCCTCTTGTTGTCTAGACTTTAGAAAAGATCACGGGCGTATTTACAAACTGAAATTTCAATGGCATTTCTACGTGAATCCATGACGACACAGGAAATTCTCAAAAAATTGGGTATTTTAGTATGTTTTGGTTTCCTCTCTCCATTCATTTCTATGGGGGCTTTGGGGGTCTTTTTTCGCTTATTACGTCGCTATGGTAACTCCGAATCCCACCACCAGTAATAGCTCCAATGCCGGGAACGAGCCGCACGTTTTGATACCACATTTGTGGGTGGGCACGCTAGCGATCACGAGCCGCATTCGGTCTACGGAAGAAAAATAAAGAATAATAATAATAACTAGAAAATTCCTGAAGAAATTTAACCGGGGCCCTGCCAAAGTGTGCCCGTCGGTTTGGAGCCAGCGTTCTGATGCTAAATGATAACCTTGGCTGGCAAAAGTGACAAACGTACCATGTGGAGAATCACAACAATGTTCCCTAACTTGCACTATTCAGTATGTTAAAATAAGTGTATAAGCTAAAATTAGCCAAAATGCTAATTTTAGCATGAATACTATCAGTAGCATGTGGCGCATCACTAGCATGTTGTCTGTTATTGACTTACTCTGTTCACTATACCAAACATGTGTAATAAGTCAGACAAATAGCTAATACCTCATTTAAGGTAAAGGCTAAAGCTAATGCACTGTCTTGCTATGCAAGACCCTGCATTAGCCACAAACTGATCTTAAGGCTTTTATTTTGAAATGTTCAGTAAGCTTCATTTCAAATGTCTAAACTAATACCATGATTAACATTGATTGGATTAAATCAGTTATTTAATGCTCAAAAAAGCAATAACCTGATCTAAAGATTTTTAAGGCTTTTATTTTGAAATTTTTCAAAAGCTTGATTTTAAATGGCCAATCTAATTACATGTGTAACAGTGGTTTTGTTAAAAAAAGTCACATAATGCCAAAAAAGGCAATTACGTCATATAAAAGAATGTCAGGGCTTTTATTTTGAAATTTTCATTAAGCTTAATTAAGCTTAATTTATAATTCTCACATTAATCATGTGTGTAACAATGGTTGGTTAAAATCAGTCATAAAATGCCCAAACACAATGTAATTCTAAAGGCCAGCTCCTTCCTCCTCAGTAGTAACTGACAGTTCCGCCATGTTGTAGTTCTGAGAATCAGCTCTGACCTCTTTTTGTAGGCACTGAGTGTTCCACCATGTTGTAGTCTTAACCTTCAGTAATTGTAGTTCTAAAGAGGAAGTCAACTGTCATGTCAGTGTGACACACAAGGAGAGACTTAATTAGATGCTTGAATCAGTGAGTTTTTCTGAAGGGCCTGAAATATTCAAGCTTTTATTTTGAAATTTTCATTAAGGTTAATTTAAAATTGACATACTAATTCCATTTGTAACAATGCTTGGTTTAAATCAGTAGTAGTCAGTAGTAGCTCTGACCTCTTTTGTAGGCACTGAGTGTTCTGCCATGTTGTATATCTGACAATCAGTAATTGTAGTTCTAAAGAGGAGGTCCTTGTGTGTCACAAGTCTCTCCTTGTGACACACAAGGAGAGACTTAAATGCTTGAATCAGTTAGTTTTTCTGAAAGGCCTCAAATATTCAAGCTTTTATTTTGAAATTTTCATCAAGCTTAATTTAAAATTGTCACATTAATCATGTGTGTAACAATGGTTGGTTAAAATCAGTTATAAAATGCCCAAACACAAGTAGTTTTAAAGGCCAGCTCATTCCTCCTCAGTAGTAACTGACAGTTCCGCCATGTTGTAGTTCTGAGAATCAGCTCTGACCTCTTTTGTAGGCACTGAGTGTTCCGCCATGTTATCCTAACCTGCTGTCATTGTAGTTCTAAAGAGGAAGTCAACTGTCATGTCAGTGTGACACACAAAGAGAGACTTAATTAGATGCTTGAATCAGTTAGTTTTTCTGAGAGGCCTGAAGTATTCAAGCTTTTATTTTGAAATTTTCATTAAGGTTAATTTAAAATTGACATACTAATTCCATTTGTAACAATGGTTGGTTAAAATCAGTTATAAAATGCCCAAAACACAAGTAGTTCTAAAGGCCAACGACTTCCTCAGAGCTCTGCCACAGTAAAAACTACAATGATGCGTTTCTGTAGTTCTAATTAGCTGCTCGGCCCTGGTGTGTTTCGTTGCTATGGTCATGGATTCTCTGCCAGCTGTGGAGTGTGAGACATAATGGTGGAGAAAGAATTCTATCTTTGTGAGACACCTCAGTCAGTTTGAATGAAAAAAAGCAGTCGAACAGCTCCTTCCCATTCGGAAACCGTGATACGTATCGGAAAAACCGTTTGAAGCGTTTAAGAGCCCTATTTTTCGTCTCCAATAGTCCCGCGATTCATATTTGTACATCACTCACAGTAATAACAGCGACGAGATAAAAAATAGTGTGCGCTGGGGGTCTGACATTTTTCAGAAATACATGGAAGTGATCCTGGCAGGCGTGTGAAAATCCTGTCGCATGACTTCGCTCTGAAGCACCTTGACAGAAAACCGTAAGCCCTAGGAAAATTTTGAAAACATTTTACCGGAGCAGGCATGCGTATCAATGTCATGACCGAGTTTGATACCGATCGGGCGATATTTGTGGGCGTGACGGCGATTTCAAAGATTAATTTGGGGTCAGACCGCACTGCTTCCCACACTCTAGCAGATGCGTCAGTTACACTCTAGTTTGGGCAGTTTCCAACTGACCAAAATTTTTGATCGTTTTTACGCTTTTTACGTCGCCATCGTAACTCCGAATCCCACCACCAGTAATAGCTCCAATGCCGGCGACGAGCACACGTTTTGATACCACTTTTGTGGGTGGGCGCACTTAGCGGTACGAGCACTGCGGTCACGGAAGAAGAAGTTATAATAACTAGAAAATTCCTGAAGAAATTTAACCGGGGGCCCTGCCAAAGTGTGCCCGTCGGTTTGGAGCCAGCGTTCTGATGCTAAACATTAGCATCAATGCTAAAGAAAGCTGCAATGTCATCAATAGCTTGTGGAGAGTCACAAGCATGACTTACTCCATTCAGTACACTAAACATGGGTAATAAGTAAGGCAAATAGCTAATACCTCATTTAAGGTAAAAGGCTAATGCTCTGCCTTGCTCGCAAGGCAGTGCCCTAACTTGAGAGAAAACGATAATGCAAGCTAATATCATTGCAGCGCCTTGTGGCGCTGCATTAGCCACAGATGGATCTTAAGGCTTTTATTTTGAAATTTTCAGTTGGGTTCATTTTAAATTGCCAAACTGATCCCAAGTGTAACATTGGTTTTGTTGAAAAAGTCACATAATACCAAAAGAAGGCAATTAAGTCATATAAAAGAATGTCAGGGCTTTTATTTTGAAATTTTCTTTAAGCTTAATTTATAATTCTCACATAAATCATGTGTGTAACAATGCTTGGTTAAAATCAGTCATAAAATGCCCAAACACAATGTGATTCTAAAGGACAGCTCCTTCCTCCTCTGTAGTAACTGACAGTTCCGCCATGTTGTAGTTCTGAGAATCAGCTCTGACCTCTTTTGTAGGCACTGAGTGTTCTGCCATGTTGTAGTCCTAACCTTCAGTAATTGTAGTTCTAAAGAGGAAGTCAACTGTCATGTCAGTGTGACACACAAGGAGAGACTTAATTACAAGCCTGAATCAATTTTTCTAAAAGGCCTCAGAGAAATATTCAGGCTTTTATTTTGAAATTTTGATTAAGGTTAATTTAAAATTGACATACTAATTCCATGTTTAACAACGGTTGGTTAAAATCAGTTATAAAATGCCCAAAACACAAGTAGTTTTAAAGGCCAGCTCCTTCCTCCTCAGTAGTAACTGACAGTTCCGCCATGTTGTAGTTCTGAGAATCAGCTCTGACCTCTTTTGTAGGCACTGAGTGTTCTGCCATGTTGTAGTCTTAACCTTCAGTAATTGTAGTTCTGAAGAGGAAGTCAACTGTCATGTCAGTGTGACACACAAGGAGAGACTTAATTAAATGCTTGAATCAATTAGTTTTTCTGAAAGGCCTGAGAGAAATATTCAAGCTTTTATTTTGAAATTTTCATCAAGCTTAATTTAAAATTGTCACATTAGTCATGTGTGTAACAATTGTTGGTTAAAATCAGTTATAAAATGCCCAATCACAATGTAATTCTAAAGGCCAGCTCATTCCTCCTCAGTAGTAACTGACAGTTCCGCCATGTTGTAGTTTTTACAATCAGCTCTGACCTCTTTTGTAGGCACTGAATGTTCTGCCATGTTGTAGTTTTTACAATCAGCTCTGACCTCTTTTGTAGGCACTGAGTGTTCTGCCATGTTGTATATCTGACAATCAGTAATTGTAGTTCTAAAGAGGAGGTCCTTGTGTGTCACAAGTCTCTCCTTGTGACACACAAGGAGAGACTTAAATGCTTGAATCAGTTAGTTTTTCTGAAAGGCCTGAAATATTCAAGTTTTTATTTTGAAATTTTCATTAAGGTTAATTTAAAATTGACATACTAATTCCATTTGTAACAATGGTTGGTTAAAATCAGTTATAAAATGCCCAAAACACAAGTAGTTCTAAAGGCCAACGACTTCCTCAGAGCTCTGCCACAGTAAAAAACTACAATGATGCGTTTTCTGTAGTTCTAATTAGCTGCTCGGGCCCTGGTGTGTTCCGTTGCTATGGTCATGGATTCTCTGCCAGCTGTGGAGTGTGAGACATAATGGTGGAGAAAAGAATTCTATCTTTGTGAGACACCTCAGTCAGTTTGAATGAAAAAAAGCAGTCGAACAGCTCCTTCCCATTCGGAAACCGTGATACGTATCGGAAAACCGTTTGAAAGCGTATGAGAGGCCTATCTTTCGTCTCCGATAATCCCGAGATTCATATCTGTACATCACTCACAGTATTAACAGCGACGAGATAAAAAATGGTGTGCGCTGGGGGTCTGACATTTTTCAGAAATACATGGAAGTGATCCTGGCAG
Source organism: Poeciliopsis gracilis (assembly GCA_911649635.1). Lineage (NCBI taxonomy): Eukaryota > Metazoa > Chordata > Actinopteri > Cyprinodontiformes > Poeciliidae > Poeciliopsis > Poeciliopsis gracilis. The sequence goes on along the minus strand of CAJVRI010001204.1, from coordinate 369,845 downwards.
AGCGTGTGAAAATCCTGTCGCATGACTTTGCTCTGAAGCACCTTGACAGAAAACCGTAAGCCCTAGGAAAATTTTCGAAAACATTTTACCGGAGCAGGCATGCGTATCAATGTCATGACCGAGTTTGATACCGATCGGGCGATATTTGTGGGCGTGACGGCGATTTCAAAAATTTATTTGGGGTCAGAATCGCCCTGCTTCCCACACTCTAACGAATCGTCAGTTACACTCTAGTTTGGGCAGTTTCCAACTGCCAAAAATCTTTGATCGTTTTTTCGCTTTTGCGTCGCCATCGTAACTCGAATCCCACCACAAGTAATAGCTCCAATGCCGGCGGCGAGCATACGTTTTGATACCACTTTTGTGGGTGGGCACGCAGCGGTACGAGCCGCGTAGCGGTCACGGAAGAAGAAGTTATAATAATAATAAAGAAACATTCTATTGGGTGTAGATTAATAGGTGCCTGCCATGCAATGATGGAAGGCAGGGTGCTGCTAGCCGCCAAGCAGTAACTGCCTCACTTATCACATGCTGTAGACAGGGGCCCCAACTAGAAAATTCCTGAAGAAATTTAACCGGGGCCCTGCCAAAGTGTGCCCGTCGGTTTGGAGCCAGCGTTCTGATGCTAAATGATAACCTTGGCTGACAAAAGTGACAAACGTACCATGTGGAGAATCACAAGAATGTTCCCTAACATGGACTTGCACTATTCAGTATGTTAAAATAAGTGTATAAGCTAAAATTAGCCAAAATGCTAATTTTAGCATGAATACTATCAGTAGCATGTGGCGCATCACTAGCATGTTGTCTGTAGTTGACTTACTCTGTTCACTATACCAAACATGTGTAATAAGTCAGACAAATAGCTAATACCTCATTTAAGGTAAAAGGCTAAAGCTAATGCACTGTCTTGCTATGCAAGACCCAGCATTAGACACAGACTGATCTTAAGGCTTTTATTTTGAAATTTTCAGTAAGCTTCATTTCAAATGTCTAAACTAATACCATGATTAACATTGATTGGATTAAATCAGTTATTTAATGCTCAAAAAAGCAATAACCTGATCTAAAGATTTTTAGGGCTTTTATTTTGAAATTTTCAGTCAGCTTCATTTTAAATTGCCAAACTTATCCCAAGTGTAACATTGGTTTTTGTTGAAAAAGTCACATAATGCCAAAGAAGGCAATTACGTCATATAAAAGAATGTCAGGGCTTTTATTTTGAAATTTTCTTTAAGCTTAATTTATAATTCTCACATTAATCATGTGTGTAACAATGCTTGGTTAAAATCAGTCATAAAATGCCCAAACACAATGTAATTTTAAAGGCCAGCTCATTCCTCCTCTGTAGTAACTGACAGTTCCGCCATGTTGTAGTTCTGAGAATCAGCTCTGACCTCTTTTGTAGGCACTGAGTGTTCCGCCATGTTTTCCTAACCTGCAGTATTTGTAGTTCTAAAGATGAAGTCAACTGTCATGTCAGTGTGACACACAAGGAGAGACTTAAATGCTTGAATCAGTGAGTTTTTCTGAAAGGCCTGAAATATTTAAGTTTTTATTTTGAAATTTTCATCAAGCTTAATTTAAAATTGACATACTAATTCCATTTGTAACAATGGTTGGTTAAAATCAGTTATAAAATGCCCAAAACACAAGTAGTTCTAAAGGCCAACGACTTCCTCAGAGCTCTGCCACAGTAAAAACTACAGTGATGCGTTTTCGTAGTTCTAATTAGCTGCTCGGCCCTGGTGTGTTCCGTTGCTATGGTCATGGATTCTCTGCCAGCTGTGGAGTGTGAGACATAATGGTGGAGAAAAGAATTCTATCTTTGTGAGACACCTCAGTCAGTTTGAATGAAAAAAAGCAGTCCGAACAGCTCCTTCCCATTCGGAAACCGTGATACGTATCGGAAAACCGTTTGAAGCGTTTGAGAGGCCCTATCTTTCGTCTCCGATATTCCCGAGATTCATATCTGTACATCACTCACAGTATTAACAGCGACGAGATAAAAATGGTGTGCGCTGGGGGTCTGACATTTTTCAGAAATACATGGAAGTGATCCTGGCAGAGCGTGTGAAAATCCTGTCGCATGACTTTGCTCTGAAGCACCTTGACAGAAAACCGTAAGCCCTAGGAAAATTTCGAAAACATTTTACCGGAGCAGGCATGCGTATCAATGTCATGACCGAGTTTGATACCGATCGGGCGATATTTGTGGGCGTGACGGCGATTTCAAAATTTATTTGGGGTCAGAATCGCCCTGCTTCCCACACTCTAACGAATCGTCAGTTACACTCTAGTTTGGGCAGTTTCCAACTGCCAAAAATTTTTGATCGTTTTTCGCTTTTTACGTCGCCATCGTAACTCCGAATCCCACCACAAGTAATAGCTCCAATGCCGGCGGCGAGCATGACGTTTTGATACCACTTTTGTGGGTGGGCACGCAGCGGTGCGAGCCGCATTAGCGGTCACGGAAGAAGAAGTTATAATAATAATAAAGAAACATTCTATTGGGTGTAGATTAATAGGTGCCTGCCATGCAATGCATGGAGGCAGTTACTGCTTGCTTCGCAAGCAGTAACTGCCTCCTTATGCATTGCTATGGGCAGGGCCCCAACTAGAAAATTCCTGAAGAAATTTAACCGGGGCCCTGCCAAAGTGTGCCCGTCGCTTTGGAGCCAGCGTTCTGATGCTAAATGATAACCTTGGCTGACAAAAGTGACAAACGTACCATGTGGAGAATCACAAGAATGTTCCCTAACATGGACTTGCACTATTCAGTATGTTAAAATAAGTGTATAATCTAAAATTAGCCAAAATGCTAATTTTAGCATGAATACTATCAGTAGCATGTGGCGCATCACTAGCATGTTGTCTGTAGTTGACTTACTCTGTTCACTATACCAAACATGTGTAATAAGTCAGACAAATAGCTAATAGCTCATTTAAGGTAAAAGGCTAAAGCTAATGCACTGTCTTGCTATGCAAGACCCTGCATTAGCCACAGACTGATCTTAAGGCTTTTATTTTAGGCTTTTATTTTGAAATTTTCAGTCAGCTTGATTTTAAATGGCCAATCTAATTCCATGTGTAACAGTGGTTTTTGTTGAAAAAAAGTCACATAATGCCAAAGAAGGCAATTACGTCATATAAAAAAGAATGTCAGGGCTTTTATTTTGAAATTTTCATTAAGCTTAATTTATAATTCTCACATTAATCATGTGTGTAACAATGCTTGGTTAAAATCAGTCATAAAATGCCCAAACACAATGTTATTTTAAAGGCCAGCTCATTCCTCCTCTGTAGTAACTGACAGTTCCACCATGTTGTAGTTCTGAGAATCAGCTCTGACCTCTTTTGTAGGCACTGAGTGTTCCGCCATGTTGTAGTCCTAACCTTCAGTCATTGTAGTTCTAAAGAGGAGGTCAACTGTCATGTCAGTGTGACACACAAGGAGATACTTAATTACATGCCTGAATCAATTTTTCTGAAAGGCCTCAGAGAAATATTCAGGCTTTTATTTTGAAATTTTCATTAAGGTTAATTTAAAATTGACATACTAATTCCATGTTTAACAACGGTTGGTTAAAAATCAGTTATAAAATGCCCAAAACACAAGTAGTTTTAAAGGCCAGCTCATTCCTCCTCAGTAGTAACTGACAGTTCCACCATGTTGTAGTTCTGAGAATCAGCTCTGACCTCTTTTGTAGGCACTGAGTGTTCCACCATGTTGTAGTCCTGACCTTCAGTAATTGTAGTTCTAAAGAGGAAGTCAACTGTCATGTCAGTGTGACACACAAGGAGAGACTTAATTAAATGCTTGAATCAGTTAGTTTTTCTGAAAGACCTGAGAGAAATATTCAAGCTTTTATTTTGAAATGTTCATCAAGCTTAATTTAAAATTGTCACATTAATCATGTGTGTAACAATGGTTGGTTAAAATCAGTTATAAAATGCCCAATCACAATGTAATTCTAAAGGCCAGCTCATTCCTCCTCAGTAATAACTGACAGGTCCGCCATGTTGTAGTTCTTACAATCAGCTCTGACCTCTTTTGTAGGCACTGAGTGTTCTGCCATGTTGTATATCTGACAATCAGTAATTGCAGTTCTAAAGAGGAGGTCCTTGTGTGTCACAAGTCTCTCCTTGTGACACACAAGGAGAGACTTAAATGCTTGAATCAGTTTTTCTGAAAGGCCTGAAATATTCAAATTTTTATTTTGAAATTTTCATCAAGCTTAATTTAAAATTGACATACTAATTCCATTTGTAACAATGGTTGGTTAAAATCAGTTATAAAATGCCCAAAACACAAGTAGTTCTAAAGGCCAACGACTTCCTCAGAGCTGTGCCACAGTAAAAACTACAGTGATGCGTTTTCGTAGTTCTAATTAGCTGCTCGGCCCTGGTGTGTTCCGTTGCTATGGTCATGGATTCTCTGCCAGCTGTGGAGTGTGAGACATAATGGTGGAGAAAGAATTCTATCTTTGTGAGACACCTCAGTCAGTTTGAATGAAAAAAGCAGTCCGAACAGCTCCTTCCCATTCGGAAACCGTGATACGTATCGGAAAACCGTTTGAAGCGTTTAAGAGCCCTATTTTCCGTCTCCAATAGTCCCGCGATTCATATTTGTACATCACTCACAGTAATAACAGCGACAAGATAAAAATGGTGTGCGCTGGGATCTGACATTTTTCAGAAATACATGGAAGTGATCCTGGCAGAGCGTGTGAAAATCCTGTCGCATGACTTTGCTCTGAAGCACCTTGACAGAAAAACCGTAAGCCCTAGGAAAATTTTGAAAACATTTTACCGGAGCAGGCATGCGTATCAATGTCATGACCGAGTTTGATACCGATCGGGCGATATTTGTGGGCGTGACGGCGATATCAAAATTAATTTGGGGTCAGAATCGCACTGCTTCCCACACTCTAACGAATCGTCAGTTACACTCTAATTTTTCCAAAAATTGAAAACTTTGGTGCGCTTAGAGAGAAATTGTGGACAAACCGTAATTCATATCCTCTTGTTGTCTAGACTTTAGAAAAGATCACGGGCGTATTTACAAACTGAAATTTCAATGGCATTTCTACGTGAATCCATGACGACACAGGAAATTCTCAAAAATTGGGTATTTTAGTATGTTTTGGTTTCCCTCTCTCCATTCATTTCTATGGGGGGCTTTGGGGGTCTTTTTTCGCTTATTGCGTCGCTATGGTAACTCCGAATCCCACCACCAGTAATAGCTCCAATGCCGGGAACGAGCCGCACGTTTTGATACCACATTTGTGGGTGGGCACGCAGCGGTACGAGCCGCATTCCGGTCTACGGAAGAAAAATAAAGAATAATAATAATAACTAGAAAATTCCTGAAGAAATTTAACCGGGGCCCTGCCAAAGTGTGCCCGTCGGTTTGGAGCCAGCGTTCTGATGCTAAATGATAACCTTGGCTGACAAAAGTGACAAACGTACCATGTGGAGAATCACAAGAATGTTCCCTAACATGGACTTGCACTATTCAGTACGTTAAAATAAGTGTATAATCTAAAATTAGCCAAAATGCTAATTTTAGCATGAATACTATCAGTAGCATGTGGCGCATCACTAGCATGTTGTCTGTAGTTGACTTACTCTGTTCACTATACCAAACATGTGTAATAAGTCAGACAAATAGCTAATAGCTCATTTAAGGTAAAAGGCTAAAGCTAATGCACTGTCTTGCTATGCAAGACCCTGCATTAGCCACAGACTGATCTTAAGGCTTTTATTTTGAAATTTTCAGTAAGCTTCATTTCAAATGTCTAAACTAATACCATGATTAACATTGATTGGATTAAATCAGTTATTTAATGCTCAAAAAAAAGCAATAACCTGATCTAAAGATTTTTAGGGCTTTTATTTTGAAATTTTCAGTCAGCTTGATTTTAAATGGCCAATCTAATTCCATGTGTAACAGTGGTTTTGTTGAAAAAAGTCACATAATGCCAAAGAAGGCAATTACGTCATATAAAAAAGAATGTCAGGGCTTTTATTTTGAAATTTTCATTAAGCTTAATTTATAATTCTCACATTAATCATGTGTGTAACAATGCTTGGTTAAAATCAGTCATAAAATGCCCAAACACAATGTTATTTTAAAGGCCAGCTCATTCCTCCTCTGTAGTAACTGACAGTTCCACCATGTTGTAGTTCTGAGAATCAGCTCTGACCTCTTTTGTAGGCACTGAGTGTTCCGCCATGTTGTAGTCCTAACCTTCAGTCATTGTAGTTCTAAAGAGGAGGTCAACTGTCATGTCAGTGTGACACACAAGGAGATACTTAATTACATGCCTGAATCAATTTTTCTGAAAGGCCTCAGAGAAATATTCAGGCTTTTATTTTGAAATTTTCATTAAGGTTAATTTAAAATTGACATACTAATTCCATGTTTAACAACGGTTGGTTAAAATCAGTTATAAAATGCCCAAAACACAAGTAGTTTTAAAGGCCAGCTCATTCCTCCTCAGTAGTAACTGACAGTTCCACCATGTTGTAGTTCTGAGAATCAGCTCTGACCTCTTTTGTAGGCACTGAGTGTTCCACCATGTTGTAGTCCTGACCTTCAGTAATTGTAGTTCTAAAGAGGAAGTCAACTGTCATGTCAGTGTGACACACAAGGAGAGACTTAATTAAATGCTTGAATCAGTTAGTTTTTCTGAAAGACCTGAGAGAAATATTCAAGCTTTTATTTTGAAATGTTCATCAAGCTTAATTTAAAATTGTCACATTAATCATGTGTGTAACAATGGTTGGTTAAAATCAGTTATAAAATGCCCAATCACAATGTAATTCTAAAGGCCAGCTCATTCCTCCTCAGTAATAACTGACAGGTCCGCCATGTTGTAGTTCTTACAATCAGCTCTGACCTCTTTTGTAGGCACTGAGTGTTCTGCCATGTTGTATATCTGACAATCAGTAATTGCAGTTCTAAAGAGGAGGTCCTTGTGTGTCACAAGTCTCTCCTTGTGACACACAAGGAGAGACTTAAATGCTTGAATCAGTTTTTCTGAAAGGCCTGAAATATTCAAATTTTTATTTTGAAATTTTCATCAAGCTTAATTTAAAATTGACATACTAATTCCATTTGTAACAATGGTTGGTTAAAATCAGTTATAAAATGCCCAAAACACAAGTAGTTCTAAAGGCCAACGACTTCCTCAGAGCTGTGCCACAGTAAAAAACTACAGTGATGCGTTTTCGTAGTTCTAATTAGCTGCTCGGCCCTGGTGTGTTCCGTTGCTATGGTCATGGATTCTCTGCCAGCTGTGGAGTGTGAGACATAATGGTGGAGAAAGAATTCTATCTTTGTGAGACACCTCAGTCAGTTTGAATGAAAAAAGCAGTCCGAACAGCTCCTTCCCATTCGGAAACCGTGATACGTATCGGAAAACCGTTTGAAGCGTTTAAGAGCCCTATTTTCCGTCTCCAATAGTCCCGCGATTCATATTTGTACATCACTCACAGTAATAACAGCGACAAGATAAAAAATGGTGTGCGCTGGGGATCTGACATTTTTCAGAAATACATGGAAGTGATCCTGGCAGAGCGTGTGAAAATCCTGTCGCATGACTTTGCTCTGAAGCACCTTGACAGAAAACCGTAAGCCCTAGGAAAATTTTGAAAACATTTTACCGGAGCAGGCATGCGTATCAATGTCATGACCGAGTTTGATACCGATCGGGCGATATTTGTGGGCGTGACGGCGATATCAAAGAATTAATTTGGGGTCAGAATCGCACTGCTTCCCACACTCTAACGAATCGTCAGTTACACTCTAATTTTTCCAAAAATTGAAAACTTTGAGAGTGCGCTTAGAGAGAAATTGTGGACAAACCGTAATTCATATCCTCTTGTTGTCTAGACTTTAGAAAAGATCACGGGCGTATTTACAAACTGAAATTTCAATGGCATTTCTACGTGAATCCATGACGACACAGGAAATTCTCAAAAATTGGGTATTTTAGTATGTTTTGGTTTCCTCTCTCCATTCATTTCTATGGGGGCTTTGGGGGTCTTTTTCGCTTATTGCGTCGCTATGGTAACTCGAATCCCACCACCAGTAATAGCTCCAATGCCGGGAGCAGAGCCGCACGTTTTGATACCACATTTTGTGGGTGGGCATCGCAGCGGTACGAGCCGCATTCCGGTCTACGGAAGAAAAATAAAGAATAACTAGAAAATTCCTGAAGAAATTTAATCGGGGGCCCTGCCAAAGTGTGCCCGTCGGTTTGGAGCCAGCGTTCTGATGCTAAATGATAACCTTGGCTGACAAAAGTGACAAACGTACCATGTGGAGAATCACAAGAATGTTCCCTAACATGGACTTGCACTATTCAGTATGTTAAAATAAGTGTATAAGCTAAAATTAGCCAAAATGCTAATTTTAGCATGAATACTATCAGTAGCATGTGGCGCATCACTAGCATGTTGTCTGTAATTGACTTACTCTGTTCACTATATCAAACATGTGTAATAAGTCAGACAAATAGCTAATACCTCATTTAAGGTAAAGGCTAAAGCTAATGCACTGTCTTGCTATGCAAGATGCTGCATTAGCCACAGACTGGTCTTAAGGCTTTTATTTTGAAATTTTCAGTAAGCTTCATTTCAAATGTCTAAACTAATACCATGATTAACATTGATTGGATTAAATCAGTTATTTAATGCTCAAAAAAGCAATAACCTGATCTAAAGATTTTCAGGGCTTTTATTTTGAAATTTTCTTAAGCTTAATTTATAATTCTCACATAAATCATGTGTGTAACAATGCTTGGTTAAAATCAGTCATAAAATGCCCAAACACAATGTGATTCTAAAGGCCAGCTCCTTCCTCCTCTGTAGTAACTGACAGTTCCGCCATGTTGTAGTTCTGAGAATCAGCTCTGATCTCTTTTGTAGGCACTGAGTGTTCCGCCATGTTGTAGTCCTAACCTTCAGTGATTGTAGTTCTAAAGAGGAGGTCAACTGTCATGTCAGTGTGACACACAAGGAGAGACTTAATTACATGCCTGAATCAATTTTTCTGAAAGGCCTCAGAGAAATATTCAGGCTTTTATTTTGAAATTTTCATTAAGGTTAATTTAAAATTTACATACTTATTCCATTTGTAACAATGGTTGCTTAAAATCAGTTATAAAATGCCCAAAACACAAGTAGTTTTAAAGGCCAGCTCCTTCCTCCTCTGTAGTAACTGACAGTTCCGCCATGTTGTAGTTCTGAGAATCAGCTCTGACCTCTTTTGTAGGCACTGAGTGTTCTGCCATGTTGTAGTCTTAACCTGCAGTCATTGTAGTTCTAAAGAGGAGTTCAACTGTCATGTCAGTGTGACACACAAGGAGAGACTTAATTAGATGCTTCAATCAGTTAGTTTTTTCTGAAAGGCCTGAAATATTCAAGCTTTTATTTTGAAATTTTCATTAAGGTTAATTTAAAATTGACATACTAATTCCATTTGTAACAATGGTTGGTTAAAATCAGTTATAAAATGCCCAAAACACAAGTAGTTCTAAAGGCCAGCTCCTTCCTCAGAGCTCTGCCACAGTAAAAACTACAATGATGCGTTTCTGTAGTTCTAATTAGCTGCTCGGGCCCTGGTGTGTTCCGTTGCTATGGTCATGGATTCTCTGCCAGCTGTGGAGTGTGAGACATAATGGTGGAGAAAGAATTCTATCTTTGTGAGACACCTCAGTCAGTTTGAATGAAAAAAAGCAGCCGAACAGCTCCTTCCCATTCGGAAACCGTGATACGTATCGGAAAACCGTTTGAAGCGTTTAAGAGCCCTATTTTTCGTCTCCAATAGTCCCGCGATTCATATTTGTACATCACTCACAGTAATAACAGCGACGAGATAAAAATAGTGTGCGCTTGGGGTCTGACATTTTTCAGAAATACATGGAAGTGATCCTGGCAGAGCGTGTGAAAATCCTGTCGCATGACTTCGCTCTGAAGCACCTTGACAGAAAACCGTAAGCCCTAGGAAAATTTTGAAAACATTTTACCGGAGCAGGCATGCGTATCAATGTCATGACCGAGTTTGATACCGATGGGGCGATATTTGTGGGCGTGACGGCGATTTCAAAATTAATTTGGGGTCAGAATCGCACTGCTTCCCACACTCTAACGAATCGTCAGTTACACTCTAATTTTTCCAAAAATTGAAAACTTTGGTGCGCTTATAGAGAAATTGTGAACAAACCGTAATTCATATCCTCTTGTTGTCTAGAGTTTAGAAAAGATCACGGGCGTATTTACAAACTGAAATTTCAATGGCATTTCTACGTGAATCCTTGACGACACACGAAATTCTCAAAAATTGGGTATTTTAGTATGTTTTGGTTTCCTCTCTCCATTCATTTCTATGGGGGCTTTGGGGGTCTTTTTTCGCTTATTACGTCGCTATGGTAACTCCGAATCCCACCACCAGTAATAGCTCCAATGCCGGGAGCGAGCCGCACGTTTGATACCACATTTGTGGGTGGGCACGCAGCGAGTACGAGCCGCATTCCGGTCTACGGAAGAAAAATAAAGAATAACTAGAAAATTCCTGAAGAAATTTAACCGGGGCCCTGCCAAAGTGTGCCCGTCGGTTTGGAGCCAGCGTTCTGATGCTAAATGATAACCTTGGCTGACAAAAGTGAGAAACGTACCATGTGGAGAATGACAAGAATGTTCCCTAACATGGACTTGCACTATTCAGTATGTTAAAATAAGTGTATAAGCTAAAATTAACCAAAATGCTAATTTTAGCATGAATACTATCAGTAGCATGTGGCGCATCACTAGCATGTTGTCTGTAATTGACTTACTCTGTTCACTTTACCAAACATGTGTAATAAGTCAGACAAATAGCTAATACCTCATTTAAGGTAAAAGGCTAAAGCTAATGCACTATCTTGCTATGCAAGACCCTGCATTAACCACAGACTGATCTTAAGGCTTTTATTTTGAAATTTTCAGTAAGCTTCATTTCAAATGTCTAAACTAATACCATGATTAACATTGATTGGATTAAATCAGTTATTTAATGCTCAAAAAAAAGCAATAACCTGATCTAAAGATTTTTAGGGCTTTTATTTTGAAATTTTCAGTCAGCTTGATTTTAAATCGCCAATCTAATTCCATGTGTAACAGTAGTTTTGTTGAAAAAGTCATAAAATGCCCAAACACAATGTAATTCTAAAGGCCAGCTCATTCCTCCTCTGTAGTAACTGACAGTTCCGCCATGTTGTAGTTCTTACGATCAGCTCTGACCTCTTTTGTAGGCACTGAGTGTTCTGCCATGTTGTAGTCTTAACCTTCAGTAATTGTAGTTCTAAAGAGGAAGTCAACTGTCATGTCAGTGTGACACACAAGGAGAGACTTAATTACAAGCCTGAATCAATTTTTCTGAAAGGCCTCAGATAAATATTCAGGCTTTTATTTTGAAATTTTCATGAAGCTTAATTTAAAATTGACATACTAATTCCATGTTTAACAACGGTTAGTTAAAATCAGTTATAAAATGCCCAAAACACAAGTAGTTTTAAAGGCCAGCTCATTCCTCCTCTGTAGTAACTGACAGTTCCGCCATGTTGTAGTTCTGAGAATCAGCTCTGACCTCTTTTGTAGGCACTGAGTGTTCCGCCATGTTCTCCTAACCTGCAGTCATTGTAGTTCTAAAGAGGAAGTCAACTGTCATGTCAGTGTGACACACAAGGAGAGACTTAAATGCTTGAATCAGTTAGTTTTTCTGAAAGACCTGAAATATTCAAGCTTTTATTTTGAAATTTTTCATTAAGTTTAATTTAAAATTGACATACTAATTCCATGTTTAACAACGGTTGGTTAAAATCAGTGATAAAATGCCCAAAACACAAGTAGTTCTAAAGGCCAACTCCTTCCTCAGAGCTCTGCCACAGTAAAAAACTACAGTGATGCGTTTTTGTAGTTCCTATTAGCTGCTCGGCCCTGGTGTGTTCCGTTGCTATGGTCATGGATTCTCTGCCAGCTGTGAGTCAGACAGAGGGAGACATAATTCTATCAGTTAGATGCAGCAACTTTCAGTGAAATACGCATGAGCCAGAAAGGAATCTTAAGGCTTTTATTTTGAAATTTTCATTAAGCTTAATTTATTTATTTATTAATTCATTTATTTGCCATACTAATTCCATTTCTAACAATGGTTGGTTTAAATCAGTTATAAAATGCCCAAAACACAAGTAGTTCTAAAGGCCAGCTCCTTCCTCAGAGCTCTGCCACTGTAAAAAACTACAGTGATGCGTTTTCGTAGTTCTAATTAGCTGCTCGGCCCTGGTGTGTTCCGTTGCTATGGTCATGGATTCTCTGCCAGCTGTGGAGTGTGAGAGATAATGGTGGAGAAAAGAATTCTATCTTTGTGAGACACCTCAGTGAGTTTGAATGAAAAAAAGCAGTCGAACAGCTCCTTCCCATTCGGAAACCGTGATACGTATCGGAAAACCGTTTGAAGCGTTTGAGAGGCCTATCTTTCGTCTCCGATATTCCCGAGATTCATATCTGTCCATCACTCACAGTATTAACAGCTGGCGAGATAAAAAATGGTGTGCGCTGGGGGTCTGACATTTTTCAGAAATACATGGAAGTGATCCTGGCAGAGCGTGTGAAAATCCTGTCGCATGACTTTGCTCTGAAGCACCTTGACAGAAAACCGTAAGCCCTAGGAAAATTTCGAAAACATTTTACCGGAGCAGGCATGCGTATCGATGTCATGACCGAGTTTGATACCGATCGGGCGATATTTGTGGGCGTGACGGCGATTTCAAAATTAATTTGGGGTCAGAATCGCACTGCTTCCCCACACTCTAGCGAAACGTCAGTTACACTCTAGTTTCAAATGACGAAAATTTTTGATGGTTTCGCTTTTTTACTTTTCATCGTAACTCCGAATCCCACCACCAGTAATAGCTCACATGCCGGGCACGAGCCGCACGTTTTGATACCACTTTTGTGGGTGGGCTCGCAGCGATGCACGAGCCGCATTCCGGTAAACGGAAGAATAATAAATAATAAAAACAGAGACATTCTATTGGGTGAAGAACAATAGGTGCCTGCCATGCAATGCATGGAGGCAGTTACTGCTAGCCGCAAGCAGTAACTGCCTCCTTATGCGTGCTATGGCAGGAGCCCAACTAGAAAATTCCTGAAGAAATTTAACCGGGGCCCTGCCAAAGTGTGCCCGTCGGTTTGGAGCCAGCGTTCTGATGCTAAATGATAACCTTGGCTGACAAAAGTGACAAACGTACCATGTGGAGAATCACAAGAATGTTCCCTAACATGGACTTGCACTATTCAGTATGTTAAAATAAGTGTATAATCTAAAATTAGCCAAAATGCTAATTTTAGCATGAATACTATCAGTATCATGTGGCGCATCACTAGCATGTTGTCTGTAATTGACTTACTCTGTTCACTATACCAAACATGTGTAATAAGTCAGACAAATAGCTAATACCTCATTTAAGGTAAAAGGCTAAAGCTAATGCACTGTCTTGCTATGCAAGACCCTGCATTAGCCACAGACTGATCTTAGGGCTTTTATTTTGAAATTTTCAGTCAGCTTCATTTTAAATTGCCAAACTTATCCCATGTGTAACAGTGGTTTTGTTGAAAAAAGTCACATAATGCCAAAGAAGGCAATTACGTCATATAAAAAGAATGTCAGGGCTTTTATTTTGAAATTTTCATTAAGCTTAATTTATAATTCTCACATTAATCATGTGTGTAACAATGCTTGGTTAAAATCAGTCATAAAATGCCCAAACACAATGTAATTCTAAAGGCCAGCTCATTCCTCCTCTGTAGTAACTGACAGTTCCGCCATGTTGTAGTTCTGACAATCAGCTCTGACCTCTTTTGTAGGCACTGAGTGTTCCGCCATGTTGTAGTCCTAACCTTCAGTCATTGTAGTTCTAAAGAGGAGGTCAACTGTGATGTCAGTGTGACACACAAGGAGAGACTTAATTACATGCCTGAATCAATTTTTCTGAAAGGCCTCAGAGAAATATTCAGGCTTTTATTTTGAAATTTTCATTAAGGTTAATTTAAAATTGACATACTAATTCCATGTTTAACAACGGTTGGTTAAAATCAGTTATAAAATGCCCAAAACACAAGTGGTTTTAAAGGCCAGCTCATTCCTCCTCAGTAGTAACTGACAGTTCCGCCATGTTGTAGTTCTTACAATCAGCTCTGACCTCTTTTGTAGGCACTGAGTGTTCTGCCATGTTGTATATCTGACAATCAGTAATTGTAGTTCTAAAGAGGAGGTCCTTGTGTGTCACAAGTCTCTCCTTGTGACACACAAGGAGAGACTTAAATGCTTGAATCAGTTAGTTTTTCTGAAAGGCCTGGAACATTCAAGTTTTTATTTTGAAATTTTCATTAAGGTTAATTTAAAATTGACATACTAATTCCATGTTTAACAACGGTTGGTTAAAGTCAGTTATAAAATGCCCAAAACACAAGTGGTTTTAAAGGCCAGCTCATTCCTCCTCAGTAGTAACTGACAGTTCCGCCATGTTGTAGTTCTTACAATCAGCTCTGACCTCTTTTGTAGGCACTGAGTGTTCTGCCATGTTGTATATCTGACAATCAGTAATTGTAGTTCTAAAGAGGAGGTCCTTGTGTGTCACAAGTCTCTCCTTGTGACACACAAGGAGAGACTTAAATGCTTGAATCAGTTAGTTTTTCTGAAAGGCCTGGAACATTCAAGTTTTTATTTTGAAATTTTTCATTAAGGTTAATTTAAAATTGACATACTAATTCCATTTGTAACAATGGTTGGTTAAAATCAGTTATAAAATGCCCAAAACACAAGTAGTTCTAAAGGCCAACGACTTCCTCAGAGCTCTGCCACAGTAAAAACTACAATGATGCGTTTTTGTAGTTCTAATTAGCTGCTCGGCCCTGGTGTGTTCCGTTGCTATGGTCATGGATTCTCTGCCAGCTGTGGAGTGTGAGACATAATGGTGGAGAAAAGAATTCTATCTTTGTGAGACACCTCAGTCAGTTTGAATGAAAAAAGCAGTCCGAACAGCTCCTTCCCATTCGGAAACCGTGATACGTATCGGAAAACCGTTTGAAGCGTTTAAGAGCCCTATTTTTCGTCTCCAATAGTCCCGCGATTCATATCTGTACATCACTCACAGTATTAACAGCGACGAGATAAAAATGGTGTGCGCTGGGGTCTGACATTTTTCAGAAATACATGGAAGTGATCCTGGCAGAGCGTGTGAAAATCCTGTCGCATGACTTCGCTCTGAAGCACCTTGACAGAAAACCGTAAGCCCTAGGAAAATTTTCGAAAACATTTTTACCGGAGCAGGCATGCGTATCGATGTCATGACCGAGTTTCATACCGATCGGGCGATATTTGTGGGCGTGACGGCGATTTCAAAATTTATTTGGGGTCAGAATCGCACTGCTTCCCACACTCTAACGAAACGTCAGTTACACTCTAGTTTGGGCAGTTTCCAACTGCCGAAAAATTTTTGATGGTTTTTCGCTTTTTACTTTTTCATCGTAACTCCGAATCCCACCACCAGTAATAGCTCACATGCCGGGCACGAGCCGCACGTTTTGATACCACTTTTGTGGGTGGGCTCGCAGCGGTACGAGCACGTGCTGGGTAACGGAAGAAGAAGTTATAATAAAGAAACATTCTATTGGGTGTAGATTAATAGGTGCCTGCCATGCAATGCATGGAGGCAGTTACTACTTGCTTCGCAAGTAGTAACTGCCTCCTTATGCATTGCTATGGCAGGGCCCCAATAATAATAACTAGAAAATTCCTGAAGAAATTTAACCGGGGCCCTGCCAAAGTGTGCCCGTCGGTTTGGAGCCAGCGTTCTGATGCTAAATGATAACCTTGGCTGGCAAAAGTGACAAACGTACCATGTGGAGAATCACAACAATGTTCCCTAACTTGCACTATTCAGTATGTTAAAATAAGTGTATAAGCTAAAATTAGCCAAAATGCTAATTTTAGCATGAATACTATCAGTAGCATGTGGCGCATCACTAGCATGTTGTCTGTTATTGACTTACTCTGTTCACTATACCAAACATGTGTAATAAGTCAGACAAATAGCTAATACCTCATTTAAGGTAAAAGGCTAAAGCTAATGCACTGTCTTGCTATGCAAGACCCTGCATTAGCCACAAACTGATCTTAAGGCTTTTATTTTGAAATTTTCAGTAAGCTTCATTTCAAATGTCTAAACTAATACCATGATTAACATTGATTGGATTAAATCAGTTATTTAATGCTCAAAAAAAGCAATAACCTGATCTAAAGATTTTTAGGGCTTTTATTTTGAAATTTTCAGTCAGCTTCATTTTAAATTGCCAAACTGATCCCAAGTGTAACATTGGTTTTGTTGAAAAAAAGTCACGTAATACCAATTATAGCAAGTACCTGATATAAAATCTATCAAGGCTTTTATTTTGAAATTTTTCAAAAGCTTGATTTTAAATGGCCAATCTAATTACATGTGTAACAGTGGTTTTGTTAAAAAAAGTCACATAATGCCAAAAAAGGCAATTACGTCATATAAAAAGAATGTCAGGGCTTTTATTTTGAAATTTTCATTAAGCTTAATTAAGCTTAATTTATAATTCTCACATTAATCATGTGTGTAACAATGGTTGGTTAAAATCAGTCATAAAATGCCCAAACACAATGTAATTCTAAAGGCCAGCTCCTTCCTCCTCAGTAGTAACTGACAGTTCCGCCATGTTGTAGTTCTGAGAATCAGCTCTGACCTCTTTTGTAGGCACTGAGTGTTCCACCATGTTGTAGTCTTAACCTTCAGTAATTGTAGTTCTAAAGAGGAAGTCAACTGTCATGTCAGTGTGACACACAAGGAGAGACTTAATTAGATGCTTGAATCAGTGAGTTTTTCTGAAGGGCCTGAAATATTCAAGCTTTTATTTTGAAATTTTCATTAAGGTTAATTTAAAATTGACATACTAATTCCATTTGTAACAATGCTTGGTTTAAATCAGTAGTAGTCAGTAGTAGCTCTGACCTCTTTTGTAGGCACTGAGTGTTCTGCCATGTTGTATATCTGACAATCAGTAATTGTAGTTCTAAAGAGGAGGTCCTTGTGTGTCACAAGTCTCTCCTTGTGACACACAAGGAGAGACTTAAATGCTTGAATCAGTTAGTTTTTCTGAAAGGCCTCAAATATTCAAGCTTTTATTTTGAAATTTTCATCAAGCTTAATTTAAAATTGTCACATTAATCATGTGTGTAACAATGGTTGGTTAAAATCAGTTATAAAATGCCCAAACACAAGTAGTTTTAAAGGCCAGCTCATTCCTCCTCAGTAGTAACTGACAGTTCCGCCATGTTGTAGTTCTGAGAATCAGCTCTGACCTCTTTTGTAGGCACTGAGTGTTCCGCCATGTTATCCTAACCTGCTGTCATTGTAGTTCTAAAGAGGAAGTCAACTGTCATGTCAGTGTGACACACAAAGAGAGACTTAATTAGATGCTTGAATCAGTTAGTTTTTCTGAGAGGCCTGAAGTATTCAAGCTTTTATTTTGAAATTTTCATTAAGGTTAATTTAAAATTGACATACTAATTCCATTTGTAACAATGGTTGGTTAAAATCAGTTATAAAATGCCCAAAAACACAAGTAGTTCTAAAGGCCAACGACTTCCTCAGAGCTCTGCCACAGTAAAAACTACAATGATGCGTTTCTGTAGTTCTAATTAGCTGCTCGGCCCTGGTGTGTTTCGTTGCTATGGTCATGGATTCTCTGCCAGCTGTGGAGTGTGAGACATAATGGTGGAGAAAGAATTCTATCTTTGTGAGACACCTCAGTCAGTTTGAATGAAAAAAGCAGTCCGAACAGCTCCTTCCCATTCGGAAACCGTGATACGTATCGGAAAACCGTTTGAAGCGTTTAAGAGCCCTATTTTTCGTCTCCAATAGTCCCGCGATTCATATTTGTACATCACTCACAGTAATAACAGCGACGAGATAAAAAATAGTGTGCGCTGGGGGTCTGACATTTTTCAGAAATACATGGAAGTGATCCTGGCAGAGCGTGTGAAAATCCTGTCGCATGACTTCGCTCTGAAGCACCTTGACAGAAAACCGTAAGCCCTAGGAAAATTTTGAAAACATTTTACCGGAGCAGGCATGCGTATCAATGTCATGACCGAGTTTCATACCGATCGGGCGATATTTGTGGGCGTGACGGCGATTTCAAAATTAATTTGGGGTCAGAATCGCACTGCTTCCCACACTCTAACGAATCGTCAGTTACACTCTAGTTTGGGCAGTTTCCAACTGACCAAAATTTTTGATCGTTTTTCGCTTTTTACGTCGCCATCGTAACTCCGAATCCCACCACCAGTAATAGCTCCAATGCCGGCGACGAGCCATGCGTTTTGATACCACTTTTTGTGGGTGGGCACGCAGCGGTACGAGCCGCATTAACGGTCACGGAAGAAGAAGTTATAACTAGAAAATTCCTGAAGAAATTTAACCGGGGCCCTGCCAAAGTGTGCCCGTCAGTTTGGAGCCAGCGTTCTGATGCTAAATGATAACCTTGGCTGACAAAAGTGACAAACTTACCATGTGGAGAATCACAAGAATGTTCCCCAACATGGACTTGCACTATTCAGTATGTTAAAATAAGTGTATAAGCTAAAATTAGCCAAAATGCTAATTTTAGCATGAATACTATCAGTAGCATGTGGCGCATCACTAGCATGTTGTCTGTAATTGACTTACTCTGTTCAATATACCAAACATGTGTAATAAGTCAGACAAATAGCTAATACCTCATTTAAGGTAACAGGCTAAAGCTAATGCACTGTCTTGCTATGCAAGATGCTGCATTAGCCACAGACTGATCTTAAGGCTTTTATTTTGAAATTTTCAGTAAGCTTCATTTCAAATGTCTAAACTAATACCATAATTAACATTGATTGGATTAAAACAGTTATTTAATGCTCAAAAAAAGCAATAATCTGATCTAAAGATTTTCAGGGCTTTTATTTTGAAATTTTCAGTCAGCTTCATTTTAAATTGCCAAACTGAATCCATGTGTAACAGTGGTTTTGTTGAAAAACTCACATAATGCCAAAGAAGGCAATTACGTCATATAAAAGAATGTCAGGGCTTTTATTTTGAAATTTTCATTAAGCTTAATTTATAATTCTCACATTAATCATGTGTGTAACAATTCTCACATTAATCATGTGTGTTAAAATCAGTCATAAAATGCCCAAACACAATGTAATTGTAAAGGCCAGCTCATTCCTCCTCTGTAGTAACGGACAGTTCCGCCATGTTGTAGTTCTGAGAATCAGCTCTGACCTCTTTTGTAGGCACTGAGTGTTCCGCCATGTTGTAGTCCTAACCTTCAGTCATTGTAGTTCTAAAGAGGAGGTCAACTGTCATGTCAGTGTGACACACAAGGAGAGACTTAATTACATGCCTGAATCAATTTTTCTGAAAGGCCTCAGAGAAATATTCAGGCTTTTATTTTGAAATTTTCATTAAGGTTAATTTAAAATTGACATACTAATTCCATGTTTAACAACGGTTGGTTAAAATAAGTTATAAAATGCCCAAAACACAAGTAGTTTTAAAGGCCAGCTCATTCCTCCTCAGTAGTAACTGACAGTTCCGCCATGTTGTAGTTCTGAGAATCAGCTCTGACCTCTTTTGTAGGCACTGAGTGTTCTGCCATGTTGTAGTTCTAACCTGCAGTCATTGTAGTTCCAAGGAGGAGGTCAACTGTCATGCCAGTGTGACACACAAGGAGAGAGTTGATTAAATGCTTGAATCAGTTTTTCTGAAAGTCCTCAGAGAAATATTCAAGCTTTTATTTTTAAATTTACATGAAGCTTAATGTAAAATTCACATACTAATTCCATTTGTATCAATGGTTGGTTAAAATCAGTCATAAAATGCCCAAAACACAAGTAGTTTTAAAGGCCAGCTCCTTCCTCCTCTGTAGTAACTGACAGTTCCGCCATGTTGTAGTTCTGAGAATCAGTAATTGTAGTTCTAAAGAGGAGGTCCTTGTGTGTCACAAGTCTCTCCTTGTGACACACAAGGAGAGACTTAAATGCTTGAATCAGTTAGTTTTTCTGAAAGGCCTGAAATATTCAAGCTTTTATTTTGAAATTTTCATTAAGGTTAATTTAAAATTGACATACTAATTCCATTTGTAACAATGGTTGGTTAAAATCAGTTATAAAATGCCCAAAACACAAGTAGTTCTAAAGGCCAACGACTTCCTCAGAGCTCTGCCACAGTAAAAACTACAGTGATGCGTTTTTGTAGTTCTAATTAGCTGCTCGGCCCTGGTGTGTTCCGTTGCTATGGTCATGGATTCTCTGCCAGCTGTGGAGTGTGAGACATAATGGTGGAGAAAGAATTCTATCTTTGTGAGACACCTCAGTCAGTTTGAATGAAAAAAAGCAGTCGAACAGCTCCTTCCCATTCGGAAACCGTGATACGTATCGGAAAACCGTTTGAAGCGTATGAGAGGCCTATCTTTCGTCTCCGATAATCCCGAGATTCATATCTGTACATCACTCACAGTATTAACAGCGACGAGATAAAAATGGTGTGCGCTGGGGGTCTGACATTTTTCAGAAATACATGGAAGTGATCCTGGCAGAGCGTGTGAAAATCCTGTCGCATGACTTCGCTCTGAAGCACCTTGACAGAAAACCGTAAGCCCTAGGAAAATTTCGAAAACATTTTACCGGAGCAGGCATGCGTATCGATGTCATGACCGAGTTTGATACCGATCGGGCGATATTTGTGGGCGTGACGGCGATTTCAAAATTAATTTGGGGTCAGAATCGCCCTGCTTCCCACACTCTAACGAAACGTCAGTTACACTCTAGTTTCAAATGACGAAAATTTTTGATGGTTTTTCGCTTTTTACTTTTTCATCGTAACTCCGAATCCCACCACCAGTAATAGCTCACATGCCGGGCATGAGCCGCACGTTTTGATACCACTTTTGTGGGTGGGCTCGCAGCGGTACGAGCCGCATTCCGGTAAACGGAAGAATAATAAATAATAAAAACAGAAACGTTCTATTGGGTGTAGATTAATAGGTGCCTGCCATGCAATGCATGGAGGCAGTTACTGCTTGCTTCGCAAGCAGTAACTGCCTCCTTATGCATTGCTATGGGCAGGGCCCCAATAAAGAGGCATTCTATTGGGTGTAGATTAATAGGTGCCTGCCATGCAATGCATTCTTGCATGCCCAGTATGATTCTGCTCTCTCTGAGAAGAAACGTCCTGAAAAAAATGTTCCTGAATCTCCCAGGTGGCGACCATGGCAGCTGTTAAAGACGTTCTTCTGGAAACTCTGCAGGATTTAAATGAAACTGAATTCACTGAGTTAAAACTGTTGCTGCAGTTCACAAACTTCCAGAGAAATATTCCACTAATCCCGTGGGATGAACTGGGTGATGCAAACAGAACCAGAGTGGTGGATCATCTGGTTAATAAATGTGGTAAACTATCTGTGGAGGCCATCAGGGAGGTTCTACTGGACCTGAACAGAACCGATCTGGTCCTGCCTGAGACCAGCTCAGCATCTAAAGGTACCAGATGATTGGATCTTTAACATCTGATGAAAGTCAAACATCTATCAGAGCTTCCAGCTGGGATTCGTTGGTCTCTGTTTTCTAATTGATCCAGAATAAAATGGTTTTAAAGCAGAATCTGTGAAAACTGATTCATGTTTCATCTTTTTCTCCTCAGAGAAACTTTGTGTGAAGCTGAACTCTGCTTTCCTCCAGAAAGTGAGTGATGCCAGTTTTGATTTGATCAGAGTAATCTTCATCCTGAGGAGTTTGTTTCTCCTAGAGCTCAATCAGCTTTTGGTTGCTGCACATGAAGAAGAAACTCCTGGTTTAATGAAAACAGCTCTGATTGTTTCAGCCCTGAGAGATGATGAGTTTTTATTCACCAGGTGGAAAAATTGGAGTTTGTGACGGAGCTGCTGCTGGAAACACTGGAGGAGCTTGATGAAGGAGAGATCAGGACGTTCCTGGAAATCATTTGGATTAAAATTCCCCATCGCAGTAGATATATGCTGTTTTGGCGTTTTCCAAATGTGGGATACATTGTGGTGGATTTGGTGCTGACTTGTTTCCACCAGTCAGTGCAGGAGACCATGGATGTTTTAAAGCAGATGAAGAAGGATGATCTGATAAGGAAGCTGTCAGCCAGAAGCTCAGGACCTAAAGGTTCAACATTTCACACTAAAACATCTCAAACTTCTCAAAGTGGCTGATATCAGTGTTGTGATGATTCTCTGCATGGTTTTGATCACATCGTGTTTTGTTGCCCAAAGAAGTGATGGTCAGATAGAAACATTTCTCCTTGTTCTCTCCTCAGAGAAACCTTCTGCAGGTCGACATCGTTCTGCTCTGATCCACAACGTGAGTAAAGAAACATCAGGAGTTTATTCCATGTCCTCCAGGTGAAAGAGGTTAAAGCAAAGATCATTTCTAACCTCTATGATTTCATTTCATAGTTTGGCTCTGAGGAAATCAGCTGCAGTTTACTAATGTGATGAATCTCAGCCGCCATGTTTGTGATTTTCCCTGAATGAAGCAGCTTTCTCTGTCATGAACTGAATGTTTCAGGTGGCGACGATGGCAGCTGTTAGACAGCAACTCCTGGAAACTCTGGACAAATTAACCAAGAAGGAATTTTCAAAATTTAAACGAAATTTATCACACTTTTCACCAAGATTGATGTTCAAACCAGAGAGAGCAGAACTCATTGATGAGATGATGAAGACGTTTGGCCAGCAGTCGGTGACGATGATCAAAGATCGTCTGATTGAAATAAATAGAAAAGATTTGGCTGAGAATCTTCAAGAAACTGGTGAGAATCAGATCTGACTGACTGACAATTACAGTTTGGTTTGGAGTTTTCTTTCATGTAATTAAGTTTTGCTTCTACAACATCTTCTGAATATTTTTAAAACATTTCTGGGTTTTTTAATCAAAATCAGATTTTTTATTTATTTGTATTTCTATAAGGTGAATCATCTGTGGAAGAAGAAGAAGCTTTTGTGAAGCCAGTAAGTGTGATTTGATTCAACACAGAATTAATTCAGCAGATTCAGTTTTAAAGAGCTTCTAACCTTTTATCATCTCAAATAATAAAATTAACAAAAACAATCATCTTAACTCATTTTTTTAGATGTTTTTTGGTTAAATAACGTGGCCTCGCTCAGATAAAGTCCTGCAGCTCTCAGGACATAAATTAATTTCTTTATTAACTTTTCCAGATGAAAATGTGGCATTGAGCATTGAGGGGTCAGGAAACAACCTGAACCTGTTGGCAGAAACACCGTTTTAAAAATAACCACCTGGATCTTCTGGAAAACTGAACTCTGGAGAGATTTTAGAAGCAACAGATCATGATCTCCTGGAATTAGGAGATCATGAATTTGAGAATTTTATTGGATGATTCAAGAAATTTCTGTGAATCTGCAGAATTATTGATGACAGCCAAACATTATAAATAGATTTAAAAAGCTGTTTTTATTTCCTGTTGTTTCAGGAAACACATTTAAAGGGCATGACTGCACAGCTGGAGACTGCACACAAATCACAAGGTAGGAGCTTCATGTTGCTGCACAATGTTTCTGATTAAAGCTCCAGATCTCATCTTTCATCCACTGCCTGCTGCAGATCAGGCTCAACAGAGTAACGGGGAAACCCAACAATCTCTCCAGCTGACTTTGGGTTTACCTCGGTATTCATTATAATAAGTTCAAAATATTTCCATTGGAGTTTTGGAAACAAAGCACTTTATATTCTAATTCAAATAAAAACACTTCAATCACAACAAATGAATATCAAATGAAAACATCAGCATTCTCTCCACCAACTGAATTATTTACTGTGTAAACTGAAAAATTCCCTTTTTACCTTAAATGAGTTGTTAACTGTTAATGATCCACTTTATCAATCACATCATCAAACAGGCTAAAATATGAAGTTATGAGGCAATTTTAATATTTAAAATAATTTGTATAACTGATTGGTATAAAAACCTAAATCAGACAAAAGGAAAAAAAATTGCCGTATTTTCCGGAGTATAAGTGGCATTTTGAGGGGAATTTAATTGATAAAATCCAACAATAAGAACAGACATGTCATCTTGAAAGGCAATAAAAATAGAATAGAGGCACCAACAGGCGGAATAATTGAACGCTATGCTAATGTTACATGACAAACAACGAACAAAGAACATCCCTGGTATGTTAACATATTAATAGTTATTTAGATAACTACAGCATAAATAACATGCGGACAAGTTTACCAAACCATCCGTATCACTCCAAATCACGAAACAATGAAATCTTCATCCTCAGTGTTGTTTCTAAACAACTTCGCTAACTCCGAAGGTAGAATAACAGGCCTAGAGCGCCCTCTTGCGGTTACGTGTGAAAATAACGTGATATGATATAATGATGTGTTAATTTCCACACATAAGTCTCTCCGGGGTATAAGTCGCACCCCCACCCAAACTGAAAAAAACTGCAACTTATAGTCCAGAAAATACGGTAAATGAATTTCTTTCAATATAAAACTTATGAAACTGTAACTAAAACTTCAGTCTAATGATCTTTGGCTGAAACAAGATTCTTCATCCAGTGAAGTTTCAATGAGTAGCAATACTAGTTCTGTAAAAATACACCAAGTACATTTTCCTCAAAAAGTTACTCAAGTGAATGTTTTGCAGAGAAACTGATGGCAACACTGTTAAGTTGTGAGCATTGACCTGCAAACTCCCAGTTCAGTTGATGTGGAAGGAGACCAGTGAACACTGGGCTGATGGGACCAGCACAGGGCCAGACTTGTGGGTCGGGCTCAGAACCGTTGGAACTGCTTCCAGTTCTAATACGTCATTTTTCAGTATTTCATTCTGTTTTTCTCATCGTTTGTCCAATAATCTGATTTGATTGCTCATTTGTTATTCAATATATATATAAATTCTCAGGCTTTATTGGAAATAGATCATTTCTGTGATCATTTCCGTATTGTGTGAAGAGTTTCTAAAGCCGGCAGAGATTCTGGATGATGTCCCGATTCAACTCCAGACACTTTAACTCTGTCAATAATACAAAATATAAATTATAAATATAAATTATTACATCAGTCAAATATCAATTTTGATTCCCAATAGACATAATCCCACACCGGAACCATAATCGTTAATTACTATTAATTGATGGTGCTCTGATGTCAGAAGGAGGAACATTGGATCTTAATTCTGTGACCTCTCTGTGACCTCTCTGTGACCTCTCTGTGACCTCTCTGTGACCTCTCTGTGTTTCCAGAAGAAACTTCAACAGAGATGGATCCTTCAGGTCCTGGAAGTGTGGAGGTAATCCACGTGTTTTCTAGTCCTCACCTTTGACCCTGTGTTTAATCTACGTAACATGTAAAAGATCAACATGTGGGATGATGTGGTGCAGCAGGACTCCAGCAGCTGGACCAAAGTGGACCCTGAGCTGGACGGGACGTCTCCAGATGAAGATCCCACTTACAGGTAAAACCTCAGGACCTGGAGGTCAGCAGGTCAAACTGTGACATCATCACCTCAGACTTCTTCTTCATGTTTGGTTTCAGCCTCCAGTCTGCAGCGGGCCACTTTGAATGCAGCGTCTCTGGTCTGCGCTGGGTCTGCAGGGAGAAGGTGGGCTTTCGGTACCGGTTCTGCTCCTGGGACGGACACATGGAGAGGATGGAGAGCAGAGGATACCGGCCTGCTGGACCTTTACTGGACATCAGTCTGATTACTGGGAGGATGGCTGCGGTGTTCCTGCCCCACTGGATCTGTGTCGGTAGGAGAACCTGATGGTACCAAACCTTTGGACGCCGTCGACCCAAAACGTTTCCTCCTCTTTGTGTTTCCTTCAGACGACGTCCCTGAAGCTTTGGAGCAGTTTGCTGTCCTCCACATGGACGACTGTGGAGACGCTGTGGAGAAAGTCTCTGAGGTCTCACCGTCACACGTCAAACTGACTGAACCCGTTTTCTCTCCGCGGGCGGTTCTGATGAGAGCCGGCTTTCCTGTCAAAGTTTACTGCAACATGTTGCTCTATCGGACCAACACGGCTTTCCTCACGCTGCATGTTTACCTCATCCCACGCGACCCGGCTTTACAGCAGGTGAATAATGCCGGGCTTGTGGTAGAAGGAGTTTTCATACAGAAACGGGTCAGAATTTCTGTATAGTCGACTTATAAACCAGTATAGAGATAAACTACTATATAGATATGAAAACAAGATACAAAGTGCAGCAATTTACTGTAGCAGCTCATATTTTTATTCAACCCATTTTTCTAAACTCCAAAATATTCTTACTCAGTTATTAAACTTCAGAACATAAATGCAACATTTCTAACCTCATGCAAAGGCTAACATGGTTAGCTGGAGCTACCAGCTAGCTGTGGCTAAACAGGGTATGATTTTCCTCTTCTTCTCTGCTTTTCATTTCTTTTCTCTGTAATGAGAGTCCAAACTGCAGTGCTGGTACCGGGTCTTGCAGACCACCAGTCACAGCCAGAAGCAAAGTCTCATCAGGTTCAGTTCAGCCAATTTAACAGAGACATAACTAACACGGCTCAGCCTTTATAGCCTTAAAATAACCACAGTTGCTCTTCTCTCCAGGGCCGGTCCGAGCCTTCTTGGGGCCCTGAGCAGCTTTTCTTGAGTGGTTCCGGTTCTGCTCCTGGTGGGCAATGCCAATATGTCAACACCAAATGATTTATCATTCAAAGCAACTCTATGTGTAGCACACATACTAGCATTAGCATTCATTGTACCAGTGCCATTATCACTTTTGATTTCAACCTTACAAAAGAAACGAATTGAATTTTTTTAAATGGATAGTAGTATTTAATTCAGCCATTTTATTTTAATGATTTGATGGTAACAGCAGTTAATAAACTGCATTTAATATCTTATATTTACCCAACAGTAGGAAGAGATGACTCATCATCATTTATAAAAAACAATACAGAAACAGTTTTTTCATGTGTAATAGCATGAAAAATAATATTTTAATAATATTCAATATTATTAAAATATATGTATATTTGTCTTCTATGTTAGTTTGGACCCCCCTTGTAGCGTGGGTCCAACCGCTCAGCTCGCTGGTGCCTTGGGCCGGTCCTGCTTCTCTCTGGCTCTGTAGCCGACCCTCAACTCCTGACTCCAGCACAAACAAACGTTAGACCCTCAGTTTTCCCAGGCCGTCTGTCCTTAAACGGGACGCAAGACGAGCCCAGAGTCAGCAGTTCATCTGAGATCTGAAAGTCTTTTCTCCTTTGGGTCTGTTTACATGGCAGCAACAGCCTGGACCAGTGCAGCCTGGATCTGGACCAGTGCAGCCTGGACCAGTACAGCCTGATTCTGGACCAGTGCAGCCTGGACCAGTGCAGCCTGGACTAGTGCAGCCTGGACCAGTGCAGCCTGGACCCCCCAGTGCAGCCTGGACCTGGACCAGTGCAGCCTGGACCAGTACAGCCTGGACCAGTGCAGCCTGGACCAGTGCATGGACCAGTGCAGCCTGGATCTGGACCAGTGCAGCCTGGATCTGGACCAGTGCAGCCTGGATCTGGACCAGTGCAGCCTGGATCTGGACCAGTGAGCCTGGATCTGGACCAGTGCAGCCTGGATCTGGACCAGTGCAGCCTGGGGACCAGTGCAGCCTGGATCTGGACCAGTGCAGCCTGGATCTGG
This sequence comes from Poeciliopsis gracilis, assembly GCA_911649635.1. Lineage (NCBI taxonomy): Eukaryota > Metazoa > Chordata > Actinopteri > Cyprinodontiformes > Poeciliidae > Poeciliopsis > Poeciliopsis gracilis. The sequence continues at coordinate 342,023 of CAJVRI010001204.1, read as the reverse complement.
ACCAGTGCAGCCTGGATCTGGACCAGTGCAGCCTGGATCTGGACCAGTGCAGCCTGGATCTGGACCAGTGCAGCCTGGATCTGGACCAGTGCAGCCTGGACCAGTGCAGCTTCAATGCTTTCTGCATGTTTGTTGGCAGGAACTAAACATTTCAGTGTCTTTCTGCTGAACTGAGTGAAACTGTGTTAGGGGCTCCCCCTGCTGGTCGCATCTGGTTCTTGCACCTTCAGAATTAAATTAGACTTTCATATTTTTAAACCCAAATTACTGACAAACACTTTGTAAATTTAAATAATATTGTTGAAGTCTGTAATCCATACAACATGCTGATATGTCTGGAGTCATAGTAAATAATAAACTTGTGTTGTTGATTGGAGGAAATGGACCAAAGGGAAAAATCTTACGGATACAAAGTCATCCGAAAGCCAGATCCAGACGTGCCTCTGAAAATGTCTGATGACTTCGTCCTCACAGCTGGTCTGGAAACGGCTGAAGTTTGTCCTGAGGTACGATTCCACATCTGTATGTTTAATATGATACTGTCCAGTTTATGTTGATATTAATCCTGCATTTCAGACCAACGCTGGAACCAGACCAACCTGCTCTCACTGGCTCTGCTGGTTCAGTGGGTGTTATAAAATATTTATGAGCAATCACTGTCTTACTTTAATTAGGCCAATGTCTTGCAGACAGGAGGATGGAGCTGAGCAAAATCAGCTCTGACAGGTTATATAACCAAACATCCTCGTTCTCCAATAACCTTTATTGATCATAATATCTTTAAAATGTGAATCTGTTTGTTAAATCTAATTTTGTCTGAACCGTAAAATAATCTTCAGACAGAAACAGCAGATTCCACATAATTTACTAAATGAAGAAGCCAAAGCTGTCAGTTTATCAATATGTTGATTGAATGCATTGATAAGCTGATCATCATATATGTTATATTAGATTTGAAGAAATTATGAAGTTTTGCATTGTTACAAAAACATTCATAAGAGAATGAGATAAAAAACATTGTAAAGCTGCTAAATGATGTAACTCCAGTCATATTTATTGTTCTTACATTATTTTAATCTACAGATTTACATTAACTCAGGGCAGAAAGATGTTTGATTATCACTTTTTGAACCAGTCACTGTGATTCTGTTACTGTGCTGTGTGATTGCTGCTCTCTCTGGGATCATGTGTGCAGCTTAGTGAGAACCTTATGACTCAAATCTTCAATATCAGAGATTTTAACTCAGTAAACCAATCCTTCCCTCCTTCCCTGTGAACAGAGACTGAAGCTCAGGTATGACCCCAAAAGGCCAAATTTCTTTGAAGTGTACATTAAAAATCCAGACTCAGACTTCCAGATGAGACTCTCACCAGCAAAGCAGCCGAGCCCCGTGTGGCAGTGCACGCTTCGAAAAGGTCTCTGAAACCCTCACACTGACGCTCATACATCGCCTTCAGACTCTGCTAAAAATCATCCTGGAAATGTTTATTTTCCCTGTTTGAATTTCAGATGAATTCCAAAAAACTGAGGATGGAGAAGGTGAGAGATTAGATCCTTCATTTCTGCAGATAAGCAGCATTTTGGGTTTTAGATTCATTTCTAAGTGTTAAGAATGAATCAATATTCTGGAGATTTTAGTTTCTACAAAGGAGAGAAAGAAATGAAACAAACTTTTCTTCTCGTTTCAGCTGCAGGTGGAGCAACTGGAGTCACTTATTCACACAATGGTGACTTCTCTTTTATACCGCTCATTAAAGAAAATAACTGACTGATTATTTTGTTAATAGTTCAGGTTTCTGTTTGTTTTGTCCTCAGTGAAACTTCACATGGATGAACATCCGTCTCCTCTCACGCAAAAGGTGAGTCATTGTCCTGATTTCATTTTGGATAAATGTTTGTCAGACCTTCTGGTTTGGTTGAGTTTGTATTAAATTTCCTGATCACTGCTTTTGTTTTCATTTTTCTGCCTTTGCTTTCCTCTGGTTTCAAATGACTCAGAGTTAAGATCCCAGAGAAACGTCACTAACATTCCTCCTGCTTCTGAGTCTCCCTCATTGCTCTTTGCTCAGTCAGGGCAAAAACTCTCCCACTCTACACAGTAAATACAGATGTTATTTAATTAGAGATGCAATAAATCTGATTTGATTTCATGAACTTTGTTTCCATGTGGCCAGGCGGCGTCCCTGCGCTCAGACAGAGAGAAGATTCTGGAAGTGATTGGAGATCTGAAGCAGCAGGAACTGAAAAGGTTCCGGTTTTTCCTGAAGGACGTTGAGGTGTTGGTCTGCAGAGCAGACGAAGGAGCCGCTGCGCCGAGGATCACAGCCGCTCAGCTGGAGAACGCAGAAGCCGAAGACCTGGTGGATCTGATGCTGCAGACCTTCTGCCAGCAGGCCGTGGAGAAAACCAAGGAGATTCTCAGGAAAATACCCAGGAATGACCTGCTGGGGGCGCTGTCTGGAAGCGGCTCATGATCCAAACAGGAACCACTTCCAAACAAGTTCAGGACGAACTCCAGAAACATTTCACACAAATAACTCCATTTATGTTTTTTATTCCCATTTTTTTCAGTGCAAATGATCAAATAAACTTTTGATGCATTTTTAGTCATTTCTGCCCAACATGAGGCCTGAAAGGTTTTTAATGGGAAACATCAGAGAAATCGATGTTGAAGCCAAAGTGTCTCAGCCAGAAGAACGAGGGGCACAAAGTCTCCCTGGATGAGAGAGAACCATGAAGCCCTTCAATTCACTGTTTCCTGCTGCATTAAGTTTATTTATGCAACACTGAATATTTATATTTTTTAAACATTTATTGCACTCTTCCTAAAAAGCAGAGTTAATACACTAATAGTCTAAAACATATTTTGCAAGTTTTTGATACTTTTCTTTCTGAAGAGTATTTCTGACTGGAGGGCCGGATGCAGGATTTAGCACAAAAGTTGACAGATATGATATTGTGTTGGAAGGTGACCTTTAATTAATGCATAGCTTCCAATAAATCAACTTTTAGAAAAAGCAATAAGAAAATAAGGATCAAGCTGAACGATCAAATCGAGTCACACTGGAGATTTCTATTTTTGTTTTGTTCTATTTACATCACTGAATAATCAGACACACCTTTTGGTAAAAATGCTCCTCAGATATCTTTATGTAACTAAAACCAGTTTAAGGTTACAGTTTGTTTAAAAAAAAAAAGTTCAGCACTCTTTAACTTGGAATTCATTTAAATAGTCAGAGATTATAAACTAATATATTTTATAATAATACCTGCTGTTTTGCCTAAGTATGCAGTCTGATGGCCGGCCAGGTTGCACAAGAAAAGGCCTCATTAGGCCCCATAAGGCTCCATAAGGCCCCATAAGGCACCATAAGGCCACATAAGGCCTCATTATGGGTTTTATCTACTTACATGTACTCATATTACTTTAATAAGGTTTTTAATGTAGTTTTAGGATTAGTTTTATTTCACAGTACTTTTTACTAGAGAAATATTTTTATTAAATATTGCTTCTATTACGTCTGTAAGATTTCTTGATGTTTTACCCGGCATGAGTGACTTTGGCTAGAGAGGAAACATTATATTTGAAACAAAGTAGTTCTGAGACACTGACACCCAGATTGTATGTTCAAGTGAGACCTCCTGTTTGTGCAGAATCTTTGTTGTTCTGCCTTTTCAAATGAATTTAATGTAAACATAGTAAATGGAAGTACTGTACCCTGTTCTGACTTGTCATATATTTACATTGCCTACTGTAATGATTAGTTTCAGCATCAATTAGTTTTGTTATATTTATCTGTATTCATTTTGTCTTTAAAACACCAGAATTTGAACATAATCTAATTATTTTATTGCAGTCTGTCTGTGGTTTTAGAAATGGCAGCAGAGGAAGTGAAGGGAGCCGTTCAGTCCATGTTGGTCACGTTTTAAATTTCACATCAACGTTAACAGACAGCATCACTTCTCTACTAACCCTTCAACAAAGTTTTTTTGTTTTTATTTTTTACCAGAGTTTCACTGAGAAGTAGCTCCAATGATGAGCTCAGCTGAGGTGCAGCTCCACCAGGTGTTTGCTAATTGCTGCTGGCTAGTCTGAAGGAGCAGAGTGGAGTCGTGGTGGAGCGCCGAAGCATGAGGCTGAAGCTGCGCTTGGAAGGCGGGGCTAGGTCCACCCAGCCGTTTTACAGCTGGGTGGTTGCCATGGAGATCAAAAACAGATGGCCTGTGTTTAAACAACCAGCTTAGTGAAAAGATTATTTTAACAAAGCTATGTTTAAAATGTTCTGAACTAAAAGTCAATTACCTTTTAGATAATTGATTCTTAATGATGCGTTACCTAGCAACCGCCTAAAGAGAGACTGTGACTTTATCAAACAGGTTTTAATGGAAATAATATCCAACTGAAGACAGAAAAGGCAACGATTGGGACATGATCTGTTTTTATCTTTATTATTGTAAATGTTGGCATCCTGACTGCAACTCCTTGGATTTCTCAATCTACACATTTATGTTTAATAAATTGAAAGTTAAAAAGTTATGTATTAAAGTTCAACAATTCGTCCTCATGTGATTGTTTCCAGATTAAAAGTGAACTTCTTGTTCAGGCACTGTGACGCATCCAGAGGGTCCTGGTGCAGCGCCACCATTTGGTCCTTTAGTGCAGATTCTACCTCAAGTCAGTGTCTGAAAGAAAACATCAGAAATGCTGTCTGGTCACAGAATCACTTCGGTATTTTGAATGGACAGCATAGAAAACATTTTCAGATTTTTCAGACTTTTGTTTCTGCTGCAGCAGCAGCAGGTCGTTTCGTAAAGGTGGGTGGAAATAATCTGCTCTCTGCTGCTTTCACACTTCTCATTGTTCTTTTGAGTTAAAGTGATGAGTCAACGAGTTTAAGGAGGAAAAAGCAGAAGAGCTCACCATCACTGAGAGACGCTTTTGAAGCTTCATCTGCCTGTTGAGGAAAGACGACTGCAGCAATAAAAACAACATTAGTTTCTGACAAAATCCACGTCAACAGGAGGAATTCAGTCTGGAGGGTTTATATCACAAAGCCTCTGTTTTTATTATAAAACATCATTTCCCAGCAGCCTTTGTTCAGTCATGTGACCAAATGGTGTCACTTTAGGTCATTCCTGCCATCATGTCTGTCTGTGTGTCTGTCTGTCTGTCTGTCTGTCTGTCTGTGTGTCTGTCTGTCTGTCTGTCTGTCTGTCTGTCTGGATCTCGGCCTCATCCATCCAGCCGACCTCACAGGCGTTTCTCACTTAGTGGAAACTTGGCACTGATGTTTCTCCCTCTTGGTCAGGGAGCTTCATGCTTTACCTGCAGGCCTGTTGCTCCAGCTGCTTTGGGTCGGACTGAACCAGTAGAGCTTCCTGATCTGCTGCAGCCTGGCAGCCATGATGACTGGGTCTCTGCTGGCTGTTACTGAGCAGCAGATCATCACCTTTCACTTCCTGCACTGTCAGACTGCAGTCGATGCTGAAGTATCAGCTTTGAACCGACAGATTTCTGCTAAAACATCCCAACAGCTTTAATGCTGAATAGAAAAACTAGAATCAGATGAAAATTAAAAACTTTGCAGTTTTTACTGCTGCACATCACTGAACAAAGGTGGGTGGGAATATTTGACTCTGGATGAAATTTTACTAGGGCTTTGCATATTTAACTGAAATAAAGAAGCAGAGCCGACCTGCAACTGGAACTGGAGCCGGAGCCGGAGCTGGAGCCGGAGCCGGAGCTGGAGCCGGAGCCAGGTCAGGGTCAGGGTCAGGGTCAGGGTCAGGGTCAGGTGTTCCTAGACCTGCTTTCTTGGCTTCTTCAGCTGCAAATATAGAAAACAATATTTGTTTTCAACAGTTTATGGCAAGTAAAGAAATATTTTAGAGATGAAAAGCTGTAAAGTTGATGCAGGTTCTGGGATTTGGGTTTGGGTTTGGTGTTGTCCCGTCATTAGTTACACCTGCTTCTTGTTTCCCCTGATCGGCTCCCTGTGTATTTAAAGCCACTTGTGTTCCTTGTTCTAATGGGTCCTCGTCTGTTCTGGTTCGGTCTGGTTCTGGTCTGGTTCTGGTCCAGTCTGGTTCTGGTTCTGGTCCGGTCAGTCTCAGGTCTCTAGTACTACCAGTTCTACCAGTTGGTCCAGTTGCTACCAGTTCTGCTCTCTGTGCTGCCTGGACTCTGGATTGTTATATGATTTTTCAAATCAACGGAAAAATCCTGGACTATAAACTTAGTGCAACTTTCTGCAGAGTTTAACCCACAGGAAACTAAACTCAATGAAACAAAATCCCTTTTGAACTAAATGCCTCCGACTGGGAGTAATGGGACGGATGTCCAGTAACAGGACGGATGTCCAGTAATGGGACAGATGTCCAGTAATGGGACGGATGCCCAGTAACAGGACGGATGTCCAGTAACAGGACGGATGTCCAGTAATGGAGACGGATGTCCAGTAATGGGACAGATGTCCAGTAATGGGACAGATGCCCAGTAATGGGACGGATGTCCAGTAACAGGGCGGACAGTTTCCATGTCCTGAATGTGAGTTGAGCATTTGAGGTTCCTTAAATGGGTGTAAAAAATTTAAGAAATATTTAAAATAATTTTTCACTTTAACATAATTCTGCAAATATAAGATTTACAAAGCCTTAAACTGAGACACTGAAATGCTGGATTCTTTAGACTTTTTAAGAACAGCACACAGTAAAGGACAGAAAGTCTTCAGAGCTGCTTCGTTTCACTGGCTCTCATTCAGATGCCTGGGATTCCACAGGTGTCAAACTGCAACTTTTAGATGTTTCTCTGCTGCACCACCTGAATAGAATAATTAGGTCATTAAGGCTCTGGAGATCTGATCTACACAAGGAGGAGGTAATTAAGCCATTTCATTCCAGTGTTTTGTACCTGTGGCACATTGAAAAACTGCAGGACACCTGGAGGACTGGAGTTTGACACCCCTGCCATAGACGATTAAATGGCTGCTATTGTTTCCAAAAATAATACAACAAACATACTGTTAATACAAAGATTTAAGGCCTTTTCAACATGAACTCAGTTTTGTCTGGCGATCTGTATTTACTATGCAAAAAGTATTTTAAAGATCTTGAATTATGAAATCATTTTCAACTTGAATTAGAATTATGATTACAGTCAGAACAAAGAGATTCTCAAATTCACTTTATGACTGATCAGTTCTGATCATAAAGAACTGTTCAGTTCTGATCATAAAGAACTGTTCAGTTCTGATCATAAAGAACTGTTCACTTCTGATCATAGTTGATATTCAGTGATTCATTGCAGGTATCTTGAATTGAAGCCTCCAAATGACTGAATGATAAATCAGCCAGAAATGAGAAATATATTAAATAAGTGTTGTTAGATATAGATATTTTAATTCACTAATGCATCCAGTCATATGTTTCTGTAACGCACAGAAAGTTTCCATATAAGGTCAGAGGCTGGCAGTGGCCCCTCCCCCTTCCTGTTTGCTCGACCTGGACCGACATGGCGTTGAGGGTCAGCAGTGACCCAGATCCAAACTGGAACACAGTAAACTAAACTGGTTCCCAGTTCCTAGTGATGGTGAGATGAAGCCTCATGAGGCATTGAACCACTTGAGCCAACTGGTTCGAGAAAGGGTTCATTTCTTGAAAACCTAATGCATCTGCAAATGTTCAGTTCACCTTTCCTTGTTGGGGCTTATCAAATCAAAATGTTCCCACATAGGGGAAATCCTCCTCTTTCTTTCTAAATCAATCAATCAATCAATCTATCTATCTATCTATCTATCTATCTATCTATCTATCTATCTATCTATCTATCTATCTATCTATCTATCTATCTATCTATCTATCTATCTATCTATCTATCTATCTATCTATCTATCATCTATCTATCTATCTATGTGGGGTTTATAAAGCTGTCAAACCCCGCGCCAAAATCTGAACCGCTTCCTGGAGCGGTCACGTGGTACAGACGTCATCGGTTTTGGCTCCTCCCCTACATGAAGCAAGCCTCGATACGCGCTTTACGGAAACGCCCCCTCTATTACTAGACACGCGCTCTGAAGCCTCTGCACGTCACGTAACGTCACTAGCAGTTCTCCAGTTTCCCCCAACAAAGAAAAGAAAAAACTCTGAACTGAAACTTCGATCCGTTTTTAGGTTTTTTTACGCATCAGGGAAGGTGAAGGTGGAGACGCTCTGGTTTCACTTTCACCCTGAGAAATCACTTCATTCACAGAGAAAACGTTCAAACATGTTAAACGGTTTGGATTCTCCTGCTGACCTGATCGGAACCAGCGGACCCAGAAGTTGAGATATTTACCCAGTTTGTCCGCCGCCTGCCTGCAGTTGGTGGCTCTCAGGATGTCCTCTGCCTCCTGCACAGCTCTGATCTCGGTGTAAGCTTCAACCATCACATCTGTAATCACCAGGAAGCTTTCATTCTGCACCTGGCTCGTCTTCACAACTCCCCGGTCCAGCAGTTCGGATCGGAACTTGTCAAGGTTCTCCTTTGTCAGGTTCTCCAGGATGTTCTTTAAAATGCGTTTGGCCGTTAATGATGCCATTTTTCATAAATGATCCAGATGGTCTGAATCCGCCCAGACACGTTTCCGTTCTCTGCTGAACAAACAGCGGAACGTTCTCTGCTGAAGTTCAATGTTATGAGGAAATTCTACAACAACTTTCCATCAAATTGAAACTGATTTTCTCTCAGGCCTGCAGATATTTGTTGTTTCATGTGTTTGATGGATTATTAAAGATGACAATGTTTCTGGAAGTGCAGCTGGCTTCCTCATTTTAAAACAACAGGTCAGTTTACCAGCAGACAGAGGTCCCTGAACGCACCATGACAGACTTCTCCTCAGTTCAGCTGTAGACGTTCAGTGAACACCCAGCTGGACTTCCACACCACCATAAACACCCTGAGACACTTCCTGCAGCTGGAGACCATTTTAAAAAGTTCTGCTGCTTCTGAGGGACAAACACTAAACAGGAGCAAAGATGTGACGCAACATAATGTGCATTTATTACTGCATTAGTATTTCTGTCAAAGTCTAAGCAGCTTTAAGACTCAACATGGAGACGAAGACAGAAACGTCTCAGTCTGTTTCAAAACACAAATATTTTTCATTTCTAATTTGAGCTTCAAAATAAAAGCAGAAACCTGAAGGAATCTGCTTCAACGTTTCAATTTTTAGAGTAAATTATCCACAGATTTTTCCTTTGTTTTACGTTGTTCATGCATGAACAGACAACTAACCTCAGAAATGAGCAACAGAGAAACGGGAATGATGAATGCTGATATGAGACGTCGGTTCTGTGTGAATGAGGATTTAAACTGAGGATCAGAGGAAATCCAACAATAAAACAGGCAAGAGAAACATAATTCAGACTGTAAATACATCACAACCTGGAGGCAATGCAATTCAAAGAAAGCAGAAATTTATGAAAGGAACGTTTCATATCAAAGTTGATCCAGGAAATTATGACAGAATCAAAACCTTTTGGACATAATTATCCATTTTATTACTTTTGAAATAAGTTGAAGGTTTTTCTGAGATTCTTTTATGTCTGTTTAATAAAGTAATGTCACTTTCATTTCCTTCTTTGTGTTTTCATTTCTCAATAAGAGTCTCAGAAACAATCCTTCTGATCTGTTTTCATTGTCATAAAATATCTTTCCGTTTCACTCTTCAGGTTGGTGTCAGTGTTAACTTGGACTCTGTTCTGTTAAAAACGATCCGCTGTTCAAACAGAACCCGTCTGCGTTCCGTCCAGGACCAGAGGAGGAACATTGACTGTGACGTCCATCCGCTCTGCGCCTCCCTTCACTGTGGTTTCAGAGTTTTTCATGATCCATATTTAGAAGTTAAAACTCAGTTAAAACTCAGTTTGGCTGTTTTGTTTCTGTCCCGCCTCTAAAGCAGGTGAGGTTCTGACTCCAACCAGGATCCGCTCACCTGGATCAGAGTCCGAATCGGTGCTGTTCTCCCATCTTGAGGAAACATCTCTGAAACTTTAGATGGTTGGTCTGACGGTAAGTTTGCTTTTTTTCCATACTTTCAAACTGTTTTCTTGATGTTTGAGGCATTTAGTCTAATTCCAGCTTAAGTTTTAATCTCTTTCTGTGTTTCTGATTAAATCCTGCAACATTTTCACAGAGAAATTTCATTTATGTCATTCAGATCATGGATCCTGTATTCACTTTGTTGCATCTCATCATCTGTTCTTCTAGGCTGATTATCCTGCAGACCTTCGTCTGTTATGGTTTTATTGAACATAAAGTTTATTTATCTTGAGTCCAACCATTTGAGTTATTCTGATGCAGTGATAGCGCCATCTCCTGACAGTTTTGACAGAAAAGTCTTTTTCGTGTCGGTCGCTCTGTTAATGTTCAGTCACTACTTTTTATTTTCTCACTAAAACACAAACAGCTGGTTGTTAGTAGATCGATTTCCAAACGGCTTTTGGCAACGATATTTAAGAGTTGATAGAAACGTTTAAACTGAAGATCTTTACGTTTTAACATCTTTATCACTTTGACTGTAAACAAAATAGCCGAGGTTTAATTGTAAATGTATTGTGGAGAGGAAGCCGTCTGTCCATCAGACGACTCTGAGCCGTTCAGAGATTTAGTTTTTACCGGTTTAATGATAAACTAAATGTGGATTTTCTTGTTAAATGAAAGAAGCGAAGCAGTCTGACTGCTGTAGAAAGTGGATCTGTAGTTCATGCTGGAGCCAAGATATTAAAGGCTCTCAGACTAATTAAAAGACAAATGCATAATTTACCAAATTCTGGGGTCAAATGTCATTCTCAGCAAGAAATAAAGGGATGGGTCACTGATCTCTCAGTCTTATTGTTACTATTGTTTAAAACTCATTCAAGGTTTAAATAGAGAAAGAGGCTTTAGATCTTATTTTATGTTATTTCTGGTTTATTTCATATTTGATGTCATGTTTTTGTATGAAATGATGTATTGTTACATCTGATAAGAAGGAAAAACTTAATTCATTTTGAACATATTTTGATAACCATCAAGGTTTTCCTGCAAATTGTTGTAAAGTTTTAATTTTGGTCGTCTGAGGACCAGATGCCCCCTGCTGCTTTCAGACGCTGATCTGACTGAAGCTGAAGCCTCTGATGTGAGTCATACTAACCATGGGATCAGTGGCTCCACCCAGTGGACGGGTGCTGATGTTGAACAGAAATCAGGAGCCAATCAGAGGAGCAGCTGATCTATTAGAGGAATAATGATATGATTTGATCTAGCAGTGTTACTGTGCTGATGAATGATGTGGGCTTCCTGTGCAGGTGAATGCAGGAAGTGTGTGTGAGCTGGTGTGAACTCAGCGCCATGGATCGGTGTGAGGACAGAGGGGAGGCAGACCCCCACTCTAAAACTGATCGGTGTGGAGAACATGAGAGCCAGAGCAAAGGTCAGAGGTGAGGTCACCGTCTCTAACTGCCAATGAAACAGGAATAAAGCAAAAGCTAAAATGAGATTGCATTAAAACTCGCTGGGAAATAATTCAACTGCAATAAAAACATAAATAACCGGTCAATGTGGATAAAATGTGACAGAATAGATGCAAATGAAGCAGAATGTGGTTAATATTACGGCAGTTTCATAAATATCAGTGTGGATCTTCATTGCAACCTGAAGCAAGAGTCCAGCTAAAGCACCAAGTCATGATCAATCATTTCTATTGGAAGGACAGATCTGACGAACATCACAAACAATCATCACCTCTGAATGAAATATGTGAATAACGATACCTTTTGCAAGTATTAACATTCAAAAATGCATTTTGTTTGATCCGTGACTCAAACTTCCTGCATGTGAGAGAAAATGATCTCTGACTTCTTCACATGATGCAGGTCTTATGAATTCTGTTCAAATAAAGTTTATTACTCTCCTGTTCCAACTGTTTTCCACTACAAATCAGTAATAAATCCACAAATCCAGCATGAAAAGTAAAAATAGTTTGTCCCCAGTCTCTGCGGTCTGTTTACTCTGCTGATCCGAGTCCTGCCAGAATCTGTGATGCTGCAGCTTTCAGATCCGGTAACCTGCCTTTGTTCACCGTGACAGTCCAGAACCGGAGCCTGGTGCTGGATCTGAACATGAAACGGACTAGAACCAGAACCAAAACCCGTCTGTGACCCAGGAAGCAGCATGACGACCCACAGCGTGTCTGGATTCATCAAACACACTGTGTTTGTTTTTCCAAAGACACGCGGAAAGTTATTCAACATGATCAATTATATCTTAAATAGTATTTTGTCATAGTTGTATGTTTAGAACTTCATCATTTAAATTTGAATTAATAACGTCTGATGCACATTCAGCTTTGCAGAATCACATTTGGGTGAAATGCAGAGGAAAGTCATGAACTGCAATGTTTTCCTGCCAGGATTCATCAGAGAGAGAAAACGGAGGAAGAACCTGGACCCACGTTTCAGAACATTGAGTTCACGTCCAGCCACACTGCGGCTTCAGGGAGGTGAGCTTTAAATCCCTCTGAAACGTTTCACTGGAAGATTTGATTCTCATTTTTAATTTTATTAAACCCTCTGGTGGGATGTTACAGGTTCACAGTCTGAAGTTTGACTGTAATTTTGTCACTGAAGGCACAAAACCTGATTTGTGTTGACAAATCAAGTAGAGTGAAATAAATGAGCAACACAAACTATGAACTGAACATTCGCCTGAACAGTCGTGAGAAAAAGAAACTAAACCGTCTTCAAGAATCTGAATACAACAAAACTATTTTAATATAAACTGTGTAATATCCTCTTCCTTCCTCTTTTTGGGTTATCTGAATAGTTTTGGTCATCTGGCCTCACACAGAAAACCATACAGTTTAAATCAGCAGGAAACGACTTGGTGTTGGACTCCAACGTTTCTGTTACCTCCAAACCCAGAACTTATCCGGGTCAAAGCTGTCTTCTTTCACATCACACAGAAAACCTCTTTTCTTACCAAAAGGCAAATGACATGAACATCTCAGATGTTCAACAATCAAAGATCTTCACATGTGTAGTAATCAAGCCTCTTCCTGTTGGTTGGGAAACAGAAACAGTGACAATCTGATCTGCAGGTCCGAACCATCCAGAATCCTCTGTTAGATAGAGCTGACTCTTTTCACTCTGCATTTCTGCAAGGGTTTAATCAACTTATTTCTTCTCATCTGACTCTTGTTGAAGTACGTTTTTCCAGGTTTTGAACCTGCCTGCAGGTTTATAGGAAAATGTTCTACCGGATATTTTAAAACTAAGTTTGCTTCATGAACCAGCAGGACAGGGACACATGATCTGCCACAGACAGCTTTCACATTGCTTCCTTCTGCTGAGAAAGGTTCTGTATAAATAAACTGTCCTGATGTTCTGGACTGATATTTGCACATCCTGAAGACGAGCAGAGGAAACAACAGGAGCTAATTATTCGTGGCTCCTCCTCAGAGATGATGGGCAGAAGTCAGATGTCCCCATTGTTCAGTCTGACCAGCAGGATCAAGCACAGCTGGACTCCATATTCATGGTGTGTACTGTGCAGCTATGCTACATCTGTTCTGTTCACAATAATCTCCATGCTGCTGTTGATGGACGCTGACTTGTTGCTCTTTTCAGCGGCAGTCTGCCCTGAGTTCAGTCTGATGATTCCTTCATATCTGATCCTGTTCCAGATGCTGGAGGACAACATCATTAGCTTTGTGCGAAACGAGTTAAAGACCATGCAGAGGTTTCTGAGCTCTGACTGTCCAGGACTCGTCGAGGGTCAGAGGGAGGACGTGAATGCGTTGGACGGTGATGAAGAGCAGAAGAGAAGCAGCAGAAAAGCTTTTGTGAAGATCACTGCAAATTTTCTGAGGAGGATGAAGCAGGAGCAGCTGGCAGTCGGCCTGCAGAGCAGTAAGATCATGTTTTTATGAAGATTTAACCAGATAGATGAAAGCTAATTAATGGAAGTCATTTACAGAGCCTTGCAAAAGTATCAACACCCCCAAAACTCTTTCCCGTTTTGTCCTCTTACAACATATCACAGTAGCTTAGCTGTTTCTACCACTGCACTCGTCTGAGCTGAGATGTTCCTCCAGGTATTTGTTGGAACCACCTCTCCAGTGTGGGGTTCACTTCCCCCAGTGCTCCAGTGCCCCTGGGCACTGCAGCCACCTTCACCTGCCAGGCCCGTTGTAGCTCTTCCCTGAGCTACAACAGTTTCTTTCCTCCGTTGCTTCCATCGTTTAGGAAGGCTGCATCGATCACAATGGCTGTCTTCTGCTGCCCATCAAAGATAAAAAGGCTAAATCTTACTAGCACCTTGTCCGAAGTCAGTAATTCCTTTATATTGATGAAAAACCTACAGTCATTTTATGTCACTCACAAAATTGGGAAAATGTCTTGTTATAAGGGAAATAAATTGTCAATGGAACAAATACTTTTTCATTCATATTAAAGAATTATTGACTTAAACTAAACTCCCATTTCTTGCTGAAAAGTTATTTCTAAGTTAATTTTATCTTATTTCAAGTCTACTAAGATATTTGCAGTTGAATCTAGACCAAGATTCCTTGGTAATATTTTGTGTTTTGTAGTGTAGTCCGTTTGTATCTGAAAGTCCCACAAGATCATTCTACATGTTTTATTTCTTTGATGGATACTTCTTAGTTTTTCTTGAGTAAAATTTGCTGAAGTATTGCTACTTGAGGAGGATTTTTTTATTACTCTATCCACCACAGCCCATGTGATCATGGCAGGTTTTTCTTGAGGAAGATTAATTAGCAGCAGCCTATTAAAATCTGAAAATGTGTACGTTCTGCAAAATATTTTCACCTGAAGTTATTTTAGTTATTTAGATAGTACATGTTCAAAGCCTTTGTTGCTATTGTAATTTTTATTTATCAAGCTTTTCATTTATTCAAAGCAATATTATGTCCTGCTTTTGACATATAAAATGTTTTTTTCAGGAATATAAGTTTGATCCACTATCCTGCTTCTCTCCCTCACAGTCATGACAAATCCATAACTCACTTTAAAGAAGGGGGAGGAAGATTGCACATGTTTCTTCATCGCGTTGCTTCTTCTTTTTATCTTTTTAACTCTTGATAGTTTTTTGAGGCTGTGTTCAAACTTGAGGGTGAGGGATGGGCACCATGGGGGAGGCTGAAGGAGATTCATCTTTTTCTGGAGCAAATTTATGTATTTATCTATTACGATGCTTCACACATTTTCAGTTAAATATGTCGTCATTCTGATTTAATATAGTGCTTGAGCCTGATTGGTGCTGTCTCCCCCTCGGCCACTTGGTGCCCTTCACACAATGCGTTGGGGCATTATGAACTACAGCATTGTGTCTATACAATCTCAATAAAAAATTTTGCTGTTGTAAAGTGACAACTTATAAATGGTTTAAGAGCTACAAATACCTTTGAAAGGCACTGTATTTAGATGATCTCTGCTAAAGAGATATAGATGTGAATTATCCTAATTATGTTTTTGTGATAATTCAGAACATGGTGTTGCTGTTTGTGAGCCCAAACATAAAGCAGCTCTGAAGGAGAAGTTCCAGTCTGTGTTCGAGGGGATTGCTAAAGCAGGAAGTCCAACCCTTCTGAACCAGATCTACACAGAGCTCCACATCACAGAGGGAGGGACTGGAGAGGTCAACCAGGAACATGAGGTCAGACAGATTGAAATAACATCCAGGAAACCACACAGACCAGAAACAACAATCAGACAAGAAGACATCTTTAAAGTCCCACCTGGAAGAGATCAACCAATCAGAACAGTGATGACAAAGGGAGTGGCTGGCATCGGGAAAACCATCTTAACTCAGAAGTTCACTCTGGACTGGGCTGAAGGTAAAGCCCACCAGAACATCCAGTTCATATTTCCATTCACCTTCAGAGAGATGAATGTGGTGAAAGAGAAAAAGTTCAGCTTGGTGGAACTGATTCATCGATTCTTTCCTGAAACCAAAGGAATCAGCAGCTTTGAACAGTTCCAGGTTCTGTTCATCTTTGATGGCCTGGATGAGAGTCGACTTCCACTGGACTTCCACCACAATCCGATCCTGACTGATGCTACAGAG
The DNA here is from genome assembly GCA_911649635.1 of Poeciliopsis gracilis. Taxonomy (NCBI): domain Eukaryota; kingdom Metazoa; phylum Chordata; class Actinopteri; order Cyprinodontiformes; family Poeciliidae; genus Poeciliopsis; species Poeciliopsis gracilis. Next base: position 325,917 of record CAJVRI010001204.1, on the reverse strand, counting down.
TCCAGCTCAGTGGATGTTCTGCTGACAAACCTCATCAGGGGGAAACTGCTTCCCTCTGCTCTCCTCTGGATAACCACACGACCGGCAGCAGCCAATCAGATCCCTCCTCAGTGTGTTGGCATGGTGACAGAGGTCAGAGGGTTCACTGACCCCCAGAAGGAGGAATACTTCAGGAAGAGATTCAGAGAGAAGAAAGAGGCCAGCAGGATCATCTCCCACATGAAGACATCACGAAGCCTCCACATCATGTGCCACATCCCAGTCTTCTGCTGGATCACTGCTACAGTTCTGGAGGATGTGATGGAGACCAGAGAGGGAGGAGAGCTGCCCAGAACCCTGACTGAGATGTACATCCACTTCCTGGTGGTTCAGACCAAAGTGAAGAAGGTCAAGTATGATGGAGGATCTGAAACAGATCCACCCTGGAGTCCAGAGAGCAGGAAGATGATTGAGTCTCTGGGAAAACTGGCTTTTGATCAGCTGCTGAAGGGAAACCTGATCTTCTATGAATCAGACCTGACAGAGTGTGGTGTTGATATCAGAGCAGCCTCAGTTTACTCAGGAGTGTTCACACAGATCTTTAGAGAGGAGAGAGGTCTGTACCAGGACAAGGTGTTCTGCTTCATCCATCTGAGTGTTCAGGAGTTTCTGGCTGCTCTTCATGTTCATCTGACCTTCATCAACTATGGTGTCAACCTGATGGAAGAAACACAGAATTTCTTCTGGTTGTGGTGGTTCCTTTTCTTTAAGAAAAAGGTTGAACCAGGAAGCTTTTATCAGAGTGCAATAAACAAGGCCCTGCAGTTTCCAAATGGAAACCTGGACTTGTTCCTCCGCTTCCTCCTGGGACTTTCTCTGCAGACCAATCAGAGTCTGCTACAACACCTGATGTCACAGAGAGGAACTGACATACACACCAACCAAGATATAGTTAAATACATCAAGGACAAGATCAATGAGAATCTGACAGTGGAGAAAAGCATCAATCTGTTCCACTGTCTGAATGAACTGAACGATCGTTCTCTAGAGGAGGAGATCCAACAGTCTCTGAGATCAGGACGTCTCTCCACAGATGAGCTGTCTCCCGCTCAGTGGTCAGCTCTGATCTTCATCTCACTGTCTTCAGAGAAACATCTGGATGTGTTTGACCTGAGGAAATACTCGGCTTCAGAGGAGGTTCTCCTGAAGCTGCTGCCAATCATCAAAGCTTCCAACAACGCCATGTTAGTGTATACTGCACTTTACCAAGTGGAATTTTGATACAGAAACAATTCCATTAAAATTATAGACAGAGTAAAGAAACAGAGATTGCTCATTAATATTTTCTTTTCTCAACTTTGAATCCTCAGACTGAGTGGCTGTATCCTCTCTGATAAAAGCTGCAAATCTTTGGCTTCAGTTCTCAGCTCTCAGTCCTGCAGGCTCAGAGATCTGCACCTGAGTAACAACGAGCTGCAGGATCCAGGACTGAAGCTGCTATGTGCTGGACTGGAGAGTCCAAACTGCAAGCTGGAGATTCTCAGGTGATGCTCATAGCCTGTATGGCTGCTGCTCTTTCTGCTAGTAAACAATATCAAACAAATTTACATATTTTCAGTTTTTCATACATTTTCTGGATTTCTGTAGATTCTGACAATGACTTTTTGACCAATGTTAATGCTAAAAATGGACATTGTTCAGTTTTTGTCGGTTTCTGTGGGTGTGAGTTGTGTGCTGTATGTTTCTTGCAGTCTATCAGGCCGCCTGATCTCAGAGGAAGGCTGTAATTCTCTGGCCTCAGCGCTGAACTCCAACTCCTACCATCTGAAAGAGTTGGACCTGAAGTACAATCACCTCGGAGAATCAGGGCTGAAGATGCTGGAGCGTGAACACTGGAAACCTGAATATCTCTGGTATGGAAGACCAAACACATTCCTCCAGATAGAGGAGAATAATTTGAACATCATTTGTTTTCACTTGAACTTCCAATCTGTGCCTCCACAAGAGACCAGCGTTCCAATTTTCTGAAGTAGCCAAATACTCCGTTTAGCTACACCAAAACTATTTTAGTGATGCGTTGCGATAGATCGTGGATATTTCAAGGCTTTGTGTTGTCACTCCTGGAGCTCCTGCTGCCATTAACACTTTTCTTTCCATAACATAGAAAGTATCAGAGCTGCTGAGTTTTTTTCTGTGTGCTCTGTCTTCTCAAAGTCCCAGTGGGTTGAAACGGACTGCTGCTCACACTGAGCCAGGTTCTGGTTCTGCTGGCGCTTTCTGCTGCGTTTTCATTCAGGATAAAGATTTGCTGATAAGTCGGTAACTCGATCCAATATACTGGGTTTCCTGACATAGAAAACTCTTTTAACAACTTGAATTAAAAACTGAACTTTGAACTTGACTGCAATGTTTAATAACTATGATTGAACTGGACTATATATAATTGACTCTCTCTGCTTTTCTGTAAATAACCATTTCTTGGTAAATTGCCTTTAGCGATGATGCTATCTAAATAAACAGGTTTTATTTCAGCTAAAGGACCAAAAAGGGGTGAGGATATTTCCATGTAGCTCTAGTTTATGGATAATCAGCTGGTCGGTGATTGTTGATGTGTCTTTTATACTTTGACCTGGGATGAAGATGACCAACACTAGATTGGACTTAAAAGAAAATGCATAATTGTTAATGTTCAGTGTGGTGTGGCTTATTGAGGATACCTCAGCCTGATGGACTGATCCACCTCCACTTTGCAGGCTGGTACCTGATGGAGATCCACGGTTGGTACCAGGTCTGAGGAAGTGTGAGTGCTTCTCATTTGAATCATTTGGTTTTGATGCAGCATCATCACAATGTGGGTAAATGATCAGCTGTTTGTTGTCTCCGTCAGACTCCTGTCAGCTCACCATCGACACGAACACAGTGAACAGCAAACTCAAACTGTCTGATGACAACAGGAAGGTGGAACAGGAGCAGTCGAATCCTGATCATCCGGACAGATTTGATGTTTATTGTCAGAATGAACTGACTGGTCGCTGTTACTGGGAGGTTGAGTCTAAGGGAGAGGTGGACATATCTGCCAGTTACAGAAGAATCAGAAAGAAGGGAACTGATGATGACATTGTGCTTGCAGTGAATGACGACTCGTGGAGCTTCCAGTGACGGAAGCTACTTTTACTGTCACAATAAGAAAAAAAACACCCATTTCCTCCTCTTCTCTCTCCTGCTCCTCCACCAGAGTAGCCGTGTGTGTGGACCGTCCGGCCGGCGTTCTGTCCTTCTGCAGGGTTTCGTCTGACCCACTGATCCACCTCCACACCTTCACCACCACCTTCACCGACTCATAGTGCTGGTTGTGGTTGAGGTCTGAGCTGTCAGCGTTTCGGTGCTGAGTAAACCATCTTCACTCCTTTTCCTCTTTTCTTTCCTGTCTGACGTCAGGAAATAGCAGCATGTTGTGTTTGCTGCACACAAACCTCAAATAATTTGATTATCAGGGAACCTGCTGCAGTGACCAGAGTCTTCTGTCCATAATGGGGAGTTTTTATTATATATAACGTTATATTAAATATGTTATAACATAGATCTTCTATGTTATAACGTAACACAGTTATGTTATAACATAGGAGGATTACGTAACACAGTTCTCACCAGTAAACTGTTAGTTATGGAAATGTTGCTGTTTTTATTTATTTTTTTAACTTTTTACAGAATATCTTCACATTGTGTTTTTTCTAAGCTTTTTTTTATTGTTTCTTATTGCCTTAGTTGGTTTATATTTGTTTGTTTTTTTTTACACCTTTTTGAACATAAATATAATCAAAACAATAGTCTGTATATTGAAATATTCGTGTCAGTTTGAAGTAAAATGGTGACAACACAAGAAATTACAATCTCTATAAAATTATAATCAAATCTCATTGGGAGGGCAAGAAAGCATCAAAAACCAGTCAGACATTTCTGCCTTGGTCTTTTATGTTCACACTTTTTCTGCATCCATTTATGATATTTTGGGGTACATCACATTTCTTTTAAACATTTTACATAATTATTCTTCATTTATTTTTAATTCATCTCTTCTGAAAGTCTCTAGAGCTTCACTGATCTGACATTTTCAGGCCAGAGAGGAGAAATCCACCAGATTATGAAATGTTTTGTTTCATTCTGTTGATTCTTTCAGCTGAAGACTATTTAGACTAGATTATGATCTCTGTTTATTATTATTATTATTATTGTTATTAGTGTTTTTATCTTCTGTGCTTTCAATTTGATTTCAATATAAAATAAATTTTACTTACTTCACTTCACAATTTTATTCAGTAAAACATTTTTTATTCAGAAAGATCTGCTTTTGCTCTTTCCAAATCATTTCTCATGCAGCTCATTTCTAGCTGGTATTGTTCTGATGTTCATAACGAGAGTTGAGCTCCTTGTACAAATCTTTTACATTCTCCAACAGCAGGCTGTTCTTTCTCTTTCAGGATCTGCATCTCTTCTCTGATGCTGTCGATAATCGCCTTGTCCTCCTCCAATTTCTCCAGATGACTTTTTCTCTCCTCACTTATCTGCAGCTCTAATTTTCCAAGTTGTTCTTGACTGGTTTCTTTCATGCGTGATATTTTCTTTCTATTCTTCTGAAAGAGCCGTTTCATCCTGCTGTGTCTTGTTCTAGTATGTTTCAACCTGCTGCTGTTTTTGGATAATGCCTGTTCTAAAGGTTGTGCTGTAATTCCCAGCTTCGCCACCGGGTGGCGCGGCAGTTCGTGAGTGATATTTTGTTTCTGTACAAAAGTTGTTTAAAAAGCGGTTCGGTTCGGCAGGCGGGATGTTGGAGGATGGTTTGTTACTGTGTTTGAGTCCATATGAGCGGTAAGTTCAGATGTTTTCGGTTTCACACTATGTGTGTTTTAGTCCTCTGAATATATTCAGTTGTTAGAGTTTCTTAGAATAAGCTAAGCTAAGCTAAGCTAAGCTAACTTCTATACCAACGAAATCATGTTTAGTTCCTTTATTTTCTTTTATCCAACTTTTGAAACAGATATGATTATAATATGTACATGAGTATTTTGTATTCATTCTCTTTGTAGAACCACACACACACACAAACACACACCTACACACACACACACACACACACACACCTACACGCACACACACACACACCTACACGCACACACACACACACACCACACACACACACACACACACACACACACACGCACACACACACACACACACACACACACACCCACACACACCTACCTTTCCAAACCACCTGCAACCTGCAGACTAAACAAAGACAAACATCACCTGCATCACCTGGACTCCTGATTGGCTCGGGGTCACCTGGGCATCCAGTCTGGTTCCCTCCGGTTCCCAGCCTGCAACCAGCAGGATAACATCTGTTCACATTTACTCTTCAGATCCTCGTATAAACGTGAAGCTGATTGAATTCGTGTTCTGCTTTTCTCCTGTCTCACCTCCTGCCATGTCTTTCCACGCTTCCTTCAGTCCTCCAATGAATTCAAAGTTGCTTTTGAGTTCATTGTATGAATGTTTGATCTCGTTCAACTGTTTGTTAAAATCTTGTCTTGCAGGGACTGAATCTGTCTTTGTTTCTCGGAGGACATCATTCTTTGCTCCCATCTTGTCTCCTCACTTTATCTGCAGATCAAGTTTTTCAAATTGTTCTTGCAGCACAAAATAGTTGCTGCGTTTCTAGGCAACCGTGATGTTCAGCGTCGGTCTGTAGCGTTCAGCGTCGGTCTGTAGCGTTCAGGGCCGGTCTGTAGCGTTCAGCGTCGGTCTGTAGCGTTCAGGGTCCTTCAGCTCCCGCCACTACTGTGTAGCTGACCTGAATACTGCCTGTGTTTTATTTTGGCCATTATTGTCAAACTTAGTGTTGATGTTTATTATAGGCGCGTCTATCGGACAGTTATGTGTCGGATCAATATATTTATTGGCCAAATATGGGACTGTATTTTACGGGATGGGTGGCAGTCCTATTCAGGGTGCAGTTTTAGGGGGATAAACGCCCCTAAAACTGGGCGAGAGACGCCACTGAAACATCTGCGTGGAAGAAGCGGCTTGTGAAAGGTAAGGGAGTTTCCCCCACCTGTTTCTGTTCTGCTCTCATCGTCATGATCCTTCTAGTCAGTTTGTTTTAAAACAGATTTTATCCACTGAAGTTCCTCTGATGCAGCAGTGATGCAGCAGCGATGCTGCAGCGATGCTGCTGTGATGCGGCAGTGGTGCGGCAGTGATGCAGCAGTGATGCGGCAGAGGTGCGGCAGTGATGCGGCAGTGATGCTGCAGTGATGCGCAGTGATGCGGCAGTGATGCGGCAGTGATGCGGCAGTGATGCTGCAGTGATGCGGCAGTGGGCAGTGATGCTGCAGTGATGCTGCAGTGGTGCGGCAGTGGTGCGGCAGTGGTGCGGCAGTGGTGCGGCAGTGATGCTGCAGTGATGCTGCCGTGATGCAGCAGTGATGCTGCAGCGATGCTGCTGTGATGCAGCAGTGATCCTGCAGTGATGCAGCAGTGATCCTGCAGTGATGCAGCAGTGATGCAGCAGTGATGCGGCAGTGATGCTGCAGTGATGCTGCAGCTGACCTGCTCGGGACATTCCTCTATTGTTAAGAGGTTTCATCATCGATTGGCTGTAAATTAAACTACTTTCTGAAACCCAGAGCTAATAATCACCAAACTCTCAATGATCTGAGATCCCAGCAGATCCAGTATAACTGATCCATCTAAACCACCAAGCATACAAAGTTTTGAAGCTTTGATTTATTATTTTCTGAATCAGAAAAATACATTTTATTTAGTGCATTTTGTGGTTTCTATTTGTTCAAAACATTTTTCTTAGCTTTAGCATTGTAAGCGCTTGTGTTCAATAGATGAAATAGTATCTTTAAAGGTCACCAGGGGAAGTGCTGGTTGCCACTTCCTGGATAAAAGCAGAAACAGAGCGCGAGACTCGTTGAGTAATTTAAATTTCTTTATGCACAGCTTGTGAAATATAGAGCTGACATGCAGGATTAGTTCACTGTCTCAGGAAACGTTAGTAAAACATTACAGCTGGAGCCTGAAGGTGGAGGAGACGGCAGACATGGTGAACAGGAAGAGAAAACTCTGAGGAAGGAAAACCTTTGGTAAGACTAAAATACAGTTCATGGAAATGAGACAAGATCTCAGACAGATGGTGCCGTTTGCTCAGAGTTTAGTTTTGACCCGGTAAGTCGGGTGGCAGAGCCTTCTGGCAATCAGAAGGTTGCAGGTTCCATTCCTGCAGGATCTGTAGCTGCTTTGCCTTCTTCACTGCTGTTGTTTCACATCAGACAGCTGCAGCTGGTGGTGATGTTGTGTTTAAGGAATTCATGTTTCCTGTAGTCATATGATCTGCTTGTGTTGTAAAATGTCAGTAAACGACTGAATTTACTGACATCATCACCATCTTTGTTAGAAATGATGACGCAATGATGGAACGTCGAATGTGAAATGAGAAACTCACTTATCACAAACCACAGTTTGGTTTCGATTTGTTCAGTGAAATATTTAGTAACATTTTGCAAATAAAAAGTCCAGTTTTATTCTCCAGCTGATTTAGTTTTTCACTCTGAAGTTCCCAAAACATTTCAGACAAGTTCAGTAGGATAAAGATGATTGGAAGACATTTATAAACGGATTTTATTTTGTGTGTCAGTCATTTCTGAGAGGTTTTAGGTGTTGGTTGTTGTTCTGTTTTGGATCCATCTGCAGCAGGTTGCTGCAGCAGGACGCCTGCTGCAGCAAATCAAAGTTCCTGTTTCCTTCAAACACACCAGAAGTCAAACCCAAACGTCCTCCAGTGATTCACTGAAGAGTCACGTTTTCCTGCTTCAGGCCCAGGAATATTCTCCGAGAATTCAACCAGTAATGAAGGTTTAACATCCAACGATAAAAGTTTTGTAGTATATAAACCATTCCAGGTAAAGTTTACCTGAATAAATAGAAATGCAGCTTCAGAACAAACCCAGCAGAGCCAGGCAGGCCTGCGATGTGATCATGATTGCCTGAACGCCATCGTCAAACAGAAGTGATGTTTCCAGAGAGGCAGAAGGTTTTCAGCTTCCTGCTTCTTGTTTCTCCAGGCAGAAACGATGACGACTAAAGAGCTGCTTGTCGAAACCCTGGACCAGCCGAGTCCAGGAGATTTCTGGGACTTCAAGCTGCTTGAAACGTTTGTACCTCCCAGCTCACAGAGGGAGCTGGAGGCCGCGAGCGCGCAGGCTGTGGTGGAGCTGATGATGAGGATGTGCAGAGGAAGGTGTGTGGAGCAGACCAGGAAGATTTTACTGAAGATGAGGCGTCAGGACCTGCTGCACAGGCTGGCAGGGGTCAGAGGTCAGGAAGCCCCGAAGATTTTCCATTATTTTAGTGTCATATTCTTAATAAAAGGCTTAAAAATGTAATTTTTGTGCTTCTATTTTAGAGAATCCTCCTTTAATCCAGAGAGTAAGTCACGTCACTTCAGCCACATCAACACATTTCAGTTATGAAAGATAGAAATATTCTCACCCAGAACAAAACAGTAAAAACTCATAAAATATGCAGATTTTAACCAACCATTTGATCCGTCCATTTCCTGATCACCTTTGACCCTAACGGGGTCGGGAGGAGCTGCTGCCTCTCCAGCTGCGTTCCGGGTGAGAGGCGGGGTCACCTGGATGGGTCACCTGGATGGGTCACCTGGACGGGTCGCTGGACGGGTCGCTGGACGGGTCACCTGGACGGGTCACCTGGACGGGTCACCTGGACTGGACGGGTCACCTGGACGGGTCGCCTGGACGGGTCACCTGGACGGGTCACCTGGACTGGACGGGTCACCTGGACGGGTCGCCCGTCTCACCATTTCATTTAGATTACATAATGAACAGAATATCTGATAGTGAAAGTTCATTTTTACAAAGCAGAACCAGAAATCTGCATCTAATCAAACTGCAGTTCTGTCAAACATGCAGCTGCTTTAACACTAATAATGACAATAAGTGAATTATTTCCTGATGAGCGTCTCTGACTCGCCCAGGCCGGAGCCATGGCGTCGCTTTTGGAGCTGCTGGTGGAAACGCTGTCGGCTCTGAGCGACGGCGGCTGCAGGGAGTTCTGGGAGCGGCACCTGCTGCTAGAACCTTCAGCGCCGGCGCCACTGGGGACTGACCCGGAGATCGCAGCCATCTCATTGGTCCAGAGTCACGGCAGGCAGTCTGTGGACGTCACCAGGACGATTTTACTGGATATCAACCAGAACCACCTGGTCCAACGTCTGCTGGACTGCAGGCCGAGACGCAAAGGTAAGAGAATAAAAGTGAGAAGAGTTAAATCATTTCATATTGATCTCTTTGCTTCTCCTGATGTTTCTGCGATTTTGTCCCAATCAGAACCGCATGATGATCGTCTGTCGGCGCTGATCCACAAAGTGAGTAACATCCTGAATGATGCTGGTTTAGATTCTCCATCTAATGGTCGGATGTTTAAAGGAAAGGAGGCCGACCGGGATCACCATACATCCTCTACCGTGCCACTTCAGCCAATCATTCGGCTTCGCTCCACAAATCTGGTCCTTTGTTCATGTGCAGCTCTATATGGTGCCGCCATCTTGTTTCTCTTCCAATCCTTCCAATCAGCCAGACAGTGACCTGACCTTTGACCTTTTAGCTGCTGACTTAAGACAGACTGTAGATTTTTCCTTGACAGCAGATAATTAATGAATTGGATTTTTCTGTTCCAGTTTTTCCTGAATTACTGCTGAATAAGTAAAAATAGCCAAAGTTAGTTGTTTTGTACGAAAATCCATTTCAAGGATCATCACTGCATGTTTGCATCAGATGGTTACAGTTTACAGAATGTTATTCAGACAGAGCTTCCTGAAGGCATTTATTATGTAATAGAAACAATTAACTGCCATGTTTTTGTTATTTCCACTGCATGCAGTGGCGTCAGCTGATGGTACCAGAACACGAGTTCAGATGAGAATCCGTCGAGGTTCTGACCCGGTTCTGACCCGGTTCTCCTGTCTGCTTCCAGACGGGAATTAAACTCCGATATCCCAGAGGAAAACCAAACTTCTTTGAGGTTTATGTTGAAAATGCAGACAGAAACTTCAGTCTGACACTCCGACCCGACGGGCAGGACCAGCCGGTTTGGGAGTGTTCTGTTCGGAAAGGTCCGGTTCACATTCATTTTATATTCGTTCAAAGCATTCAAAAGGCTCTTTAGGGAAACTCAGCTGAAATATTCCTGTTTCAGACGAGTATCAGAGCAGCAGCCAAGCACAAGGTAAGCTCAAAAGTATTCATACCCCACACTAGCCACAAAACGCTCAGGGGAGTGCAGAGCGATTGAAACGTTTGTGTCCAAATAAAAATCTGAACGGTTTTTCTCTGCAGAGATACAGAGAGTGGATGAACATCTGGCTGCAGTGATGCAAAGAGTGAGTGAGAGGTTTTCCTGACATTACACAGCACTTTGAGCAAGACGCTGTTACAGATCTTGTAAATGTTTAGGCAGCGACCATCACATCAGACAAGGAGATGCTTTTAAACCTGATGAAAGACCTGAAACAAGAGGAGCTGAAAAGCTTCAAATGGTTCCTGAAGAACCGGGATGTGAGCTCCGGCTTCCCACAGATCCCAGTGAGCCTCCTGGAAGAGGCCGACGACGCCGCAGACCTGGTGGACCTGATGATGAAGACCTACAGCCAACGGGCTGCGCTCGTCACCCAGGACATTTTCAAGAAGATTAGCAGGAATGATCTGCTGGAGATGTTTCCAGGCACCAGCTGTGAAAGGAAAAGTAAGAACTTGTGAATGTAATTGAAGTCACTGATTTCCACCTGCTGCTGCATGGATGAGGTTTGGGTCGGCTGCTCTGTCCCTTTGGAGGATTTGGATCATCTGCTGTCTGGCTCCACAATGAGGCTGGTTCCTTCTGTAACATCTGTCAGGTGGAGCAAAACACTTTGCAGGTGTTTAGTCATTTTCACCTTACATACCACGCATTTCAGTATTTTATATTATCATAAGCAAGTCCCATGTGGAGCAGACTTTCATGATGCCCATCGCTGAACCAGCTGGGAGTTCTGGTTCTGTTCTGGTTCTGTTCTGGTTCTGTTCTGGTGGGAGCACGTCCATAAGGTTCTGCTGGGTCCAACTGAAAAGTTGCTGTAATGTTCTGACAACCATCATTCATGTACATTTTGTTCCTGCTGCTTTTTATCTGCAAGGAAAATGGTTTAGATTAGACATCCATGAAATAAATCATGAAATTACAGAAACCTTTAACTTGACCTGCATGAGAACAAAAATGCCTGGCTGCTGAAATGTGCAGCTATACAAATAAAATGTGATTGATTTTTGATTGATTGATAAAACAAGAACATTTCCTCTTCCTGCTTTTCTGTTCAGTGTTTTTGGAGAATCGTTTGGGTTCATTCCTGGAGTCAGTGACTCGTTCTGCAGATATTTATCTTGTTCACTCTGAGAATCAACCTGTTGGAGTTAATCTGCTTTTCCTTCATGGAGAATTAAAATCCCCAGATAAACGAGCCGGCTGTGCGCGACGTCCACATGAGAGCAAAACCGCAATGAAACAATAGATGAGAAGATGCTGGGTTGATGTTCAGACTCAGAGGAATTATGACTCTTTACTTTGTTTCCTGAAAATCATTTTTCACGCCGTGTTTGTTTTGCTCCAGTGGAGTTGATTGAACTCAGGGTGATGCAGGGAGACGCAGGGTGATGCAGGGAGACGCAGGGAGACGCAGGGAGCAAGACTCAACAGGTTGCTGTTCCTGTGAGCACAGGAGGAGAGGACAGTTAGGGGTCGGAGGTCAGATGTGTCCTTTAAGCCAGACTGAGGTGAGTTCAGTGATCGGCTGCTGCCAGTCTGGACCGCAGCCCGACCAGAGCTCCTCTGTCCGAACCGAGGAGGCTCCTGAACTCTGACCCCACGGCGGGTTTAGTCACCAGACCAGCAGTGAAGTGGTTTTACTCCTGATGGGTTTAATATGTGGAACCAGTTTGATAACTGATTTGCTTTACATGTTATGTCATTTATTTGCAACAAAAACTGAATTTAAGGAAATAAAATGAAGTTTTTCTGCATCAGATTCATCAGTTTTCATGTGAAGTTTGAGAACTTGGTGGTTTTTTTTAGCTTTTATGTTTTTATAGCTTCTTGTCCGGAAATGCCATCTACAGATGTTTTCAATAAAGCTTACCAAAAAAAAGTGTTGCATTGTTTCCTCCTCTGAAGTGTAACTTCCTCAGGCTCCTCCCCGGTGTCGGTTCGGGTTCTGCTCCAGAGAAATGCCTCGCAGCGTTAAGCAGCTTCTGGCTGAAACCCTGGAGGACCTGAGCAAAGACAACCTGGACAAGTTTGTCTTCCAGCTGCTGGACCGCAGAGAGGAGCCGCGGGTCAGACGCTGCAGGGTGGAGGGCAAGAGCCGCCTGGAGGTCGTGGATGTTCTGGTCTCCACCTTCACGGAGAACCAGGCTGCTGACGTCACCGTGGAGATCCTGAGGAGCATCAGCTGCAACCAGCAGGCGGAGAAACTCAGTGAGTGAAACGAGCTGAGAACAGAGACCAGAGGTCAGAGGTCAGAGACCAGAGAGAGAGACAGAGACAAGCATCGAGATTTAGAAACGAGTTAAAGTTCAGAGGAAACAAACCCGAGATTAATTCAATAAATGCATTTTACTTATTTAATTACGTTAAAATGTAACTTATTTTCACGCGAAGCTTTAAATGAAACTACATTTTAAGTGCCGATGATCTCTAGCGCCCTCTAGTGTCTGTTTCAGCTGCTGCATTGTAATGGGTTTAGTAATGATAGAAAACAGTTTTATTAATCAGGACAGAATAAAATGTTTGACCAAGTTTTATAATATCTGCAGAATTTCCAGGCAGGCGGAAAACCTGAAAAACGTTTGTAAAGATTTTCACTGAAATGTTGGCGGATCGAGTTACATGAAAGTTTCTGATCTGTTTACAGTCCAGGAGACACAAAGCAGATGACGGCGGCTGCTTTTACGGTGAGTTTCTCTGAAACGTGTTTCATTCATAGTGAAACTCGAGCGTTTCCACAGAAACCTGATGTTTGTGTTGCAGGAGCAGCAGATGATGGAGGTGAAACCAACGTTCCTGCAGAAACCAGAGGAAGTTCAGCTGCAGAATCATTTAAAATCATGAAGTGCAATGAATTTACTTTTTATAATGTTTTCATCCAACTTCTGGAGATAAATAAATGTTTTTATCTGGAATAATGTGATCCTGGTGCTGGGAACATTTCTTTGTTTAAATGAAAATAAAAGCAGATTTTTACAAACATTTTGTTAAACCTGCAGTTTTTTGTTTATTTCTATAGTTTTACTTTCTTCCTGTTGCAGCCTGAAAACGTCCCCTCGCTGCGTGGCAGCGGTAAACGTGGCTGCTGTTCCCGGGCTCCTCCTCCCCGGACAGGATCGGCTCCTTCCTGTGTAAAAGTGTTTTGTTCTCCTCAGAGAAACTCGTCCCGTCTGTGATTACACAACATTCAAAGGAGGGAGGAGTTCATAAAGAAACTCTGAAATTTCACACAGTAAATATAAAATGTTATAAATGCCCCGTCCTGTAACCTGCAGTCTGAGCTTCTCCTATAAACTGCTGGCTGTAGATGAAACGACCTTTGACCTGAGCCAGTTTTCCAGGATCCGTCCTGCAGATCCATGAAGCCGTGAGGCGTTCAGGAGCTCTGATCAGTGGAAGGTCAGGTTCATCAGAAGAGAGTGTGTGTGTGTGTGTGTGTGTGTGGGGGGTGTGCGTGCGTGCGTGCGTGTGTGTGTGTGGGCGGTGTAGCTGAGTGTGTGCCAGATGTTTATGACAGGACTGATAAAAGAGGCGTTTTTTAACCGCCATTTTGTATTTTGTCTTCTGACGGAACCGGTTGGTCGTTCATTCGCTCAAAGGTTTTTTATTTTTTTGTGAACTTCTGCAGCTCAGTGGGGAATAAACGAGGCAGATTTCTGCTTAGAGATGAAAAGAACATTGTATTTTAAAAGAATCAATACAGAATTAATACTTGACTAATCAGTGGATTAGTCAAGTATTAATTCTGTATTGATTCTGATAGGAAATAATAGTGGGGCGGCGTTTTCTGTTCTTGGTTCAGCTTGTAGAACATGCTGTACATTTCCTGTAAAGCTGCTGATCACATGATCAGCCCTTCCCTTCTCCACCTCTGGAGACCACATGATGTTCAAACATCCAGATGTTCAAACATCCAGATGTTCAAACATCCAGTCATGTGGAGATTTATCACGTCTTTCCGTCCAGGTTCAGAGGAAACATGTCAGCCTGCACATGCAGGTCCACTGGGTGTGTAACTTGTTCACAACTGAACGGAAGCCTCCATGGTGCCTTCAGGGACCTCCAGCTGCCGGAAAACTGACGTGTTTTCCAATAAGAAAGAAAATCTAGTGCACTTTCAGAAACATCATCATCTTTGATCATGTATTGATCATGTATTGATCATGTATTAATCATGTATTGATCATGTATTGATCATGTATTGATCATGTATTGATCATGTATATCTGCAGGCCTGAGAGGAATTTACCATTTTCGTGAATTTCAGGAAGTTATTGTCGAAACTGCATTTTCCCACAACACAGAAACGCATCACGTCAACAGAAACGGACTGGCGTCAGAATCTGAGATCAGAACATCTGGATCATCCTGAGAAATGCCTCCAAAAACGGCCAAGAAGATTTTAAGTACCAAACTGGAGGATCTGTCAGGAGACAACCTGAAGAAGTTCCGAGCAGAACTACTGGACCGGAAGGACGGAGTCCGGACCAACCAGGTGGAGGGAAAGGACTTCATGGAGATTTCAGACGTGATGATCAACGTTTACTCGGAGAAACAAGCGCTGAAGGTGGCGGAGGAGATCCTGAGAGAGATCCGCTGCAAACAGGCCGCGGACGAACTGGGTCAGTATCTGCTCTGGTTCCGGACCCGCTGGGTCAGGATCTGCTCTGGTTCCGGACCCCGCTGGGTCAGTATTTGCTCTGGTTCCGGACCCGCTGGGTCAGTATCTGCTCTGGTTCCGGATCATTTACCTTCTCCACGGAGATCAGAGGGAAAATCAAACATTTCTCTCGTTTTATGCTCAAAATGTAACATGTTGGATCCAATGTGGTCCGACAGAGACAACCGGAACCACCGCGTCTCTTTTACTTTCACTTTGACTTTCACTGCTGACCCAAACATCCGAACACATCAGTTTCCTTCTTTTGGCTCCAACTCAGTAGAAACTAAAGACAAACTAAAACTCTGAACATCAGTGTGAGAAGCTGAGCAGTTTGGTTCTGACTGCCTGGAAGCTTCGGGTTCGGTCTGGTTCTGGATCGGAGCCGGTCCAAACTGCAGCTCGTGCGCTAAAGTGGCGCATTTGGACGGCTCTGTCTGTCGGAGCTGCCCTGTTAGTGGCTCCTGGAGCCAAACATCATGCAGAAACATCCGGGACATTTAACATGAGTATATTCAACACGGAAACTTTATGGAAACAATCAGACAAAATGCACACACACACACACACACACACACACACACACACACACACCCCCCCACACACACACACACACACACACACACACACACACACACACACACACACACACACAACCCACACACACACACACACACACACACACACACACACACACACACACACACACACACACACACACACACTGAATTTGGTTTTGTTCTTATTCACTGATTTTGTATTTTTATTTCTTGCAGTTGCAGAAGCTAAACAAGCAGGTTTGTTTTCTTCTGCTGATGGATCCAGTGATGGTGAGTCATTATTTTTATTATTTTTATTCCTTTTATTATTTTTAGAGACAAGCGTCTGGGTCGTTGTTTGGCTTCTTTGTTTCAACATGAAGCAGAAAACATGAAGCTATGCAGGAATGTTGGTGCAAAACTTACTTTAAATCACATCCACTTTATTCTGAAGATAGAAATAATTTACAGAATGAACTGCAGCGGTGCGTTTTCTCAGAGAGCAGCAGATCTGCGTGTTTCTGGTTTCAGTGTTAATGTGGTGCTGAAAACACACTGATACTTTTCTGCCTCGTAACGAGGAGAAGCAGAACCGGAGGCTCAGCCGCTCCGGACCCAACGGAACATTTTGACCTCAATTCATTCACCTCAGACCACAAAACTTCATTTGATTAGAGAAACAGTTTATAAACATAATTATACCAAAACGCACCATTTTTAATTTGAAAAACAACATTTGATTATGAATAAATATTATACATGTTCAATCAATATGTTGGTGAAATCTAACAAACACATTTCTATAAATCAGCAACAATTTGATCAAAGAAACAAAAATTCTAAATACCAATTTAGTTATAACTAACTGTTTATTGTGTCTTTTGTGAATGTTTGTTAAAGTGATTTCTTGATTGTATGTTTATAATGTCTCTTTGTTGTTTTTCTGTCTTGGGACTACAGATGGAAATTAGCAACTTTACTACAATCTGGCTCATTTACAGTCTGTACAGAAGAATCGATTGTTCATTAATGTGCACTGTCCCTAATAAATGTAAATAAATAAATACATTTTCACCAAAGTATCAATAAGTCCAAAGTAACAAACTGGATGTCAAAAGCAAAATGCTGTCATGCTAATCAGCTCTCTATACGTGTGTCAGGCTGTAAATGGTTTTACTGGAAATGCCAGGAGCTTCCTGGTGTGGCAGGAAGTCCCTCCTGATTGGTTCGTTAGTGAGGATTTCTGTTGGATTCTGTGAACTTGGTTCGCTGTGACGTCTGCAGGTGGAACCTGCTGGTTCTTCTTTATGAACTCAGTTAAATGAGGATGGAACCAGTTCATAAGTTTGACTCTTTCTGCACCTTTGACTCCTTTAAGACGATTTATTTCCTCCTCATATTCCTTCATGTTCCTCCTCCCAGAAAAACATCTGGATAAAAGTGAGAAGCTGTAGAGTGAGAAGCAAAGCAGACTCAATAAAACTATAAATGCACATCATCTGAATATCAGAAGGAAATGAAAGTTTAAATCTTTGACTGTCTTGTTTTCTGTCCTCAGGGGAACATTTTGTGGACAGACACAGGGCTGAGCTGATCCAGAGAGTCACCGCCGTCCCACCCATTTTGGACAAGCTCTTAAAAGCCAAAGTTATCCAGGATGAAGCCTATGATGAGATACTGGCGCTGCAGACGTCCCAGGCCCAGATCAGGAGGCTGTACAAATATTTACAGGCCGGCGGGACGGCAAAGGATCTCTTCCTCCAAATCCTGAAGGACGAGCAACGTTTTCTCATCGATGACCTGATGAAAAAATAGACCCATCTATTTTAAACAGGATGAAAACATTAAAACCATTTTTACTGGAGAAGAATAAAGAGTTGCTTGTTTTGTTTCTGTGGGTTTTGTCCTCTGCAGGAGAAGCAGATTTCTCTTTTCTGGCTTCCTATCACTGGCTGCCAGAACATTTTGGGATTGATTTTAAAATGCTTTTGTGTGTTTTTAAAGCTCTTGCTGTCTGTCTGAGCCGTTCACACCTTCCCGTTCCCTCAGCCCGGCTGATCAGTCGCTCTTTCTGACCAGCTTCCAAGCTCTGCAGTGATTTTCCTCTGGACGTATTGAGGCATCTTCACGCGCTGCTTTGAACTCTCTGCTTTTTTCTTTTGCTTTTGGCTCAATCTGAGATGCTTCACTTTGCTTCATTGTGTCTGGATATTAATATTTCATTGCTTTGTATTTTATGGTTGTGTTTAGCGTTTGGTCCTGTGGGTGTATAAAGTGCTTTATGAATAAACAGTCAAATTCAAATGTTAAAGTTCAGCTGTTTATGAAAACTCCTTCTAAAGATGCAAATAGTTTATGTGTAAATGTTTCGTTGTCTCTCTGAGCGTCAGCAGAGGAAAACTGAACAAGTCAGGAGTCGTTTTCTAACAACTTTGGCAGATCAGAGTTTCTGTTGACCTTCATCACTATCATCATCACTGAAGGCCCCAGAGCATAACTCCACCACCGCCGTGCTTCACTGAGGAGCTGCTCTGCTCTGGATCTTCATCTCTGGTCCGGACCCAGTTCTCCAGAATGTTCTGGCCTCTTAAACATTTTGTTTGTGGTTCAGTTCGATCCTGCAGTGAGAACCAGAAATCCTCCTGCAGACGCCAGCAGTGGATTATATCCTGGATGTTTTCCTCGCAGCGTCGCTCTGGCGGCTCTGAAGCTTTGATTTTTGTTTTTAAGTCTCTTTGACTTTCACTGGTTCAGGTTTTTCCTCATGTTGAAGAAGAAACTAAATATTTGCATTACAGCTGCATGACTTCAGGAATATAGTTGCTTATGAAACCATAGCTGAAAATTGTGATGTTGACTATATTTGCATTATCATTAGATATTGTCCCAACCATCAGTTGCCATGGAGACACACCAGGTGTCACCAGGTGAGTCCGTGTCAGAGATGTGCAGAGCAGGAACATAAGACACATGAAATTGAGCTTCAGCAATGACTTTCCTTCTGATTTAAACAATATTTGTTAAAACGATTAATTTCTCTGTGGTCTGCACATATTTGTTGCTTCAGAGGCAAATGGCAAATGTTTTCTACATTTTTAAAAAGATTATGGTCTTTCTGGAATTGCAGCTGGACTCCTTCCTGTTTATAATAACAGGTTCAGTGTAACAGCAGACAGAGGTCCCTGAAGGCACCACGGAGGCTCCTCCTCTCTTCAGCTCTAAACATGTAACAAACAGCCAGTCTGCAGACTGACCCGTTCAACCTGAACTTCAGCAGGACGGTTCTGCAGCGTCACGTTTACTGCTGGATGTCAAAGGTCAAATCGATCCCCTGTGAACTGCAGGCCGATGCTGCAGAAACACAAACTGGAACATAAATAAAACTTAAACATGATAAATGCAACTAAGCAGTAAAATCATCCAAAACAAAAACTGCTCAGAGGTTCTTTAGGCGATTTGTCAGGGAGGAGCTGGCGTTGTGAAGTGATTTCAGCTGCAGACTCTGAACATTAAGCTACTTTAGAACGGAAAACGATCAGAAAGTCCTGACTTATCCTTTTATTTTACGACTTGAGCTTCTCCTGCACAACATGATCATGATCTCCAGCTTCTTCTGACTCGTCCACATTAAGTTCTTGTCAGGCTGTTCTGGACCTCTGAGCCCGTTTCTCCGTTTCTCTTCCTGCAGCCGATGTTTGCAGCATTATGTCAATAAGTTTAATGAAGAAAAAATACTTTTCACTATCCAACCAAAATCATCATGTTTTGCAGCAACTTTCTGTCTGAAGGTTTTAATTTACAAGGTAAAACTGTAATTCTGCTCAGAACCTGTAGATTCTGGTTCTGGAGGAAGAGAAGAACCGCAGTCAGATGTGAGGATCTGGATCTGGATCTGGACCTGGATCTGGATCTGGATCTGGATCTGGATCTGGACCTGAATCTGGATCTGGATCTGGATCTGGACCTGGACCTGGACCTGGACCTGGATCTGGACTTGGACTTGGACCTGGACCTGGATCTGGACCTGGACCTGGACCTGGATCTGGATCTGGATCTGGATCTGGATCTGGACCTGGACCTGGATCTGGATCTGGATCTGGATCTGGACCTGGATCTGGATCTGGATCTGGATCTGGACCTGGATCTGGACCTGGATCTGGATCTGGATCTGGATCTGGAGTTTCCTCATAAAAAACAGCAAAACCAGTAAAATCTAAATAATTCATCAGAAAACTGCAAAAATATTTGGGTTGAAAATGTGAAACAAGATAAAAGTTTATAATGTCTAAAGTTTTAATTATTTTCTTTTTCAGTAAAAATCTCATTTATAATAAACTCATAAAAATCCACAATTCATCAACAAACAACCAAAATATGTTCACAGTCATGTTCACACATGCTCTAATATTTGCTCTAATATTTGCTCTAATATTTGGTGTAATTTCCAGGTTTCTAGATTAAATGCTTTTCCAGTGAAAACTTCACAACCTTTTGTCAAACTTACCCAAATGAATCAATTCACAGTCAATGTTTCCTCCCACTTTATTCCCTGTGACGCTTCAGAACCGCCGAATCCTAATCCAGAAAACCTTCATGTTGTTTTATTCTCATGTAAAATGCAGTGAAATAGCAGGAAACAGCCAACAGCGCCACCTGCTGGTTCAAAGATATAACAAGCCGCAACACAATTTTCCCCTGAAATAGTTTTATTTACACAAATATTCATCAGAAACCGATCAAAACGTTTTCTCCAGGTGTCTGAACCAAACACCAGGTTGTTCTTCTCTGTAGCAAAGGAGGTAGAAATGAGTTTTGTATAAAAATAATAATAATAATAATAATAACAATATAAATGCACAAAACTCTACCACATAGTCTTATTAACAATATTTACTCTTGTCCTCTGGGTGAAATGCGGTTCGGAGTCGTGGATCTTCTCTGGTTCAAACATTTTACATGAAACAAAGTTTTTATTAAAAAGTCTTTTTGTTTGTTTTGGTTGTTGCTTTTTCTCTGAAATGCAGCATCTCTACATTTCCTGAAGCAGATTTATCCTCTGAGGATGTTCTGGTTCTGGCAGAGTTCCCGGACCCGGTACCGGCCCCGGACCGGGCCCAGGCCCTGACCCGGACCCGGACCCTGACCCTGACCCGGACCCTGACCCGGACCCGGCCCCGGACCCGGACCCGGACCCGGACCCTGACCCGGACCCGGACCCGGCCCCAGCCCCGGCCCTCACCAGGGCCCGCCGCTGGGCTCGGCCGGCAGCGCCGCCCCGGAGGCCGGCCATGTCTCTGTGTTTGAGGGCGAGACGTTCAGGCTGCTCAGGACCTCCTGCGCCGTCTTTCCCAGCATGCCCTGCATGTCGCAGACGAAGCGGTAGACGTAGCGTTTGCCCGCCGTCTTGTGGATGATGTTCTTGTGGTAGTAGTAGCGCAGGCCGCGGCTCAGCTTCTCATAGTTCATCTTTGGCTTGTTCTTGCACTGACCCCAGCGCTTGGCCACCTGCAGGGCAACAAACCACAGAATCAGGATAAACGATGAAAATGCAGCCGAATCTGAAACAAAACTGCTGACAATAATGAAGGAATCATCAGAAAACCATGAAAATCCAAAGGCTCCCAGATCTGGGCTCATGATCCACTTTATGTTAATCGTTCAATTTTTGTTCTGAGCAGAAAATGTTGATTTGAACTGGGATAAATTTGTTAGTCTGGAGAATCAGGTCAGCTGGTCAGACCAGGTCAAAGGTCAACTCTCAATCAAACGCTTCCCTGCTGTTTCTAACCCAGTGTTTTTTATTTTGTTTGTATTTATTTTTTAATTTCAGTTTCTGAAATCCTTTCGTCTGATGTGTCATTTATCACCAGAGGCTGTTTATCCATCAATATTTAATCAATAACTTGGATTTTACCAGTCAAAAACAAATAACATTTGACTCAAAATCCACTTTTCATCTGTTTCACTGATTTGTTACGACTTTTGTTCAGATGTCTGTTTTTAAATTAGAGGCTCTAAAAGGGTTGGAGGAGAACCTGGGCTCGGAACCAGAACCAGAACCTGGACTGTTGCTCACCTCGGTGGGATCAGACATCTTGAACTCCCATCCGTCTCCGGTCCAGGAGATGAAGGTCCTGCAGGCCGAGTCCAGAAGAAGCTCCAGTAGAAACTGCCACAGCTGGATGGGACCAGAACCTGCAGAACCCGGAAGAACTTTAATGTTTCGTCTCTTCACCTGAAATCATTCCGAGTCCGATTCTTCAGACCTGGATACGCTGACATTCCTGTTACCTGGCCCTCCCTCTCCGGCCTCTGCAGGTGTGTGCTCTTGCGTTTGGCCACACGGGGGCAGTAGTGCTCTGCAGGCTGAGGGTTGGAGGGGCAGGATGATGATGATGATGATGATGATGATGATGATGATGATGGTGGAGGAGGAGGAGGGTGAAGCGGGGTGGAGGTGAAGCTGGGAGGTGAATATTCAGGCCAGAAGGAGGAAACCTGTCTGTGTCCGTCGGAGTCGTAGAAACTCTGATCGCTTTGATCTGGAGAAACGGAAAGATCCGGAGGTCAGCGGGAATACCGGGAATGACGGAGGGCTGGGCTGTGAGCAGGCCGCCTGAAAAGTCACACTGTAAAAGATTAACAGAAATATTTTGGTTTATTTATCCTGTCAGATCATTTACAGTCGTATTTCCACCATGTTATTCAGATTAAATATCACAATATGAATGTTTCAAACTCATATTTAGCTTTCAAATTAAATATTCAGTTGGAATCTAAACTTAAGTGAATGAAATATTCAGATTGGACATTTAGACATGTGTGAATATTATGGTGGAAATATGACTGTAAAATGATCTGACAGGATAAAAAGATCATTTTTTACAGTGAAACTTTTCTGAGGTCCGGAGCAGAACCGGAGCAGAACCGGAGCAGAACCAGGTCTCACTCTGGAACGGGTTGGCTCCTTTTCGGGTCAGAAACGGGCTGTGGCTGCCCTCCAGGCCCGGGCTGAACGGTCCGGCCTGAGGCGGGTTCTGGTAGGTCTGCAGGGCCTCCTGGTACCCGGCTTGGTTCTGGTCCAGAGTCAGACCGTCTGGGGATGAAGGAGACGGTCAGACACCCAAACAAACCTCAGAGGCAGCCAGTCGGCGCGCCGCGGTCCGGCCTCACCGTCCGGGTACAACCAGGTAAAGTCCTGGTGTGAGTCCAGGTTGAAGAGTCCGGTATCGGCGGTACCTGCTGAGGAAGACGGTCCCATCAGAACATTCAGAGTCGGAGCAGAAGGGAGTGTTTGCAGGAAACGTCTGGAGGTTTTACCTTTGCTGTGGTGGTAAAGGTTTGGAGCTTTAGGCGGTTCTGGGTAGTACTGCTGCGGCCCAAAGGTTCTACTGTCCAACAGGAGGGACGGGTCTTCACCGGGACAGTCTGGAGGACACACACACACACACACACACACACACACACACACACACACACACACACACACACACACACGCACGCACACACACACACACACACACACACACACACACACACACACACACACACGCACACACACACACACACACACACACACGCACACACACACACACACACATACACAGACACACACACACACACACACACACGGTTAGGTGGTTCGGGTCCAGTCCTGGCTGATCCACTGATTCTCCTGGACTCAGTGATTAAACAGCAACATGAATGAAACCTTTTCATATTTCCCCTGCAGCTCAGAGGCTCATTGACTTTGCGTTTCAGAAAGATTTGAGGATTTAGTTTCATATTTTAGTAAATGAAATGAAGCTGCAAACATTTCATCTGGAGCTGAAGGAACCAGAAACAGCATCAATCAAAGTCCTGGTTCTGGACGAGCCAGAACCAGCAGAACCTCCGGCGCCTTCAGGAGCTCAACGGTTTTCAATTCTCTCTTTACTTCCAACTCTGAACTAGAACTGTGTGAATTCAGCTGTTTCCCTGCTCGGCTCTCATCAGCAGGAGGAAACGTGTGATGCTCTGAGTGTTGATGACATGAATGGAGGGAGACGCTGCAGGGAGGAAGCTGAGCAGGGAGGGGAGGAAACGCCGCAGTGATGGAGGGAAGGGAGGAGGAGGAAGAGGAGGAAGAGGAGGAAGAGGAGGCAGGACTCTAAATCTGTTGGAGGAGGAAATCTGGAGGAAAGGATTAGGGACGACAGACGGAGCGAGTCTTCAGCCTGACCGCCCGGTCCGGTCCGGCCCGGCCCGGCCCGCCCCGGTCCGGGTCAGGGTCTGGCTGAGGGCCTCTAACAGACGTGATGACACAGTCTGCAGCACTTCCTGTGTCCTTCAGCTGCTCAGCTCAGAGGAAACACCTCAGATAAACACGCAGAGCCTTCGTCGTCCTCCTCCTCCTCCTCCTCCTCCTCCTCCTCCTCCTCCTCCTCCTCCTCCTCCTCCTCCTCCTCCTCCTCCTCCTCCTCCTCCTCCTCCTCCTCCTCCTCTGGGTCAGAGAGGAACCAGCAGAACCTGAACTCACCATAAGACGCAAAGTCGAATCCTGCAGGCACTTCCTGCGTGCTGAAGTCCTCAGTGTAGAATCCAGTGTGGCAAACCTCCATCTCCTCTCCCTGCAGGCACAAACTGATCCTGAAGTCTGAAAATGTTCCGTTTGGACTCAGCAACCAGAACCAGAACCAGAACCAGAACCAGGATCTGACTGGAATGAAGAGCAGAACGAACCTTTAGTTTGACGTTGTTCCCCTCCGTGGCTCCAGGTTCCCGAAACGTTCCCAGAAGCGGCTCCCAGCGGCGGTGGAAGCGGAGCTCAGCCTGGTGGTCTGGGGGTCCGGGCCGCTTATAAAGGCGCGCGGCGCGGGGGCGGGGCGCGGGCTGCGGCGCGTCGTGACCTGCGGATCCGAGGTCTGTTTACGTCAGAAACCCCCTCCCCACACACACACACACACACACACACACACACACACACACACACACACACACACACACACACACACACACACACACACACACACACACACACACACCCGAACCAGCGATCAACGTTCATTCATAAAAGATCCGCAGATTAACTTTTTATGACGTGATTCGATGTTTCATCATTTATTTAATGGGAAGAAAAAGCGATACAAGATATTAAAGCATCAACAGGTTTGGATTTGAAATGGACAAAACTTTATGAGGAAACATTTATAAAAATGAAAGTTTAGAGGAAACAAGAGCAGCAACAGCGACTGGAGCAGAAACTAATAATCATTAAATAATCATTAAATAATCACTAAATAATAATTTTATCATTTTTCAGATCATGCTCCAGGATAAAACTATAGAGTAAAATGATATGTTCAATATGAACAAACTGAACATTCACTTTAGACACCGAGCAGTGGATGGTGACAGGTGATCCTGCAGGCTGAAGGCTTCCTGTGGTGTTCCACACGGCTCTGTGCCTGGCCTGAAACATTTCATAAATACAGGAAACTTCAGAATGAAAAACTTGATTTGCTGATGAAGAAAAGATTTGGTTCAAAGTAAAACCTGCGATGTTTAAAGGTTTGTGGACGAATATTCATAAATGAAATGTAATAATTACAGAAACAGGAAGTGAAGTTTGATGATCTGTGAGATGATTTAATTCATTAGATATTATTAATTTTACATTTTTATGTATATTTACATCTTCATGTTGCATGAAGTAAAGATTATTTATAAAACACATTGACGAGTTTTTAAATTCTCTTTAGAGAATAAAACTTCTGGAACTGATGGATGATTTTATATCTTCAAGGGGGGCTGTACAGTGGAGCAGTGGGTAGCACTGTTGCCTGTCAGCAAGAAGGTCCTGGGTTTGATTCCCGGCCCGGGGTCTTTCTGCACTGTGCATGCTGGGTTCTCTCCGGGTTCTCCGGCTTCCTCCCACAGTCCAAAAACATGACTGTCAGGTTGATTGGGCTTTCCAGATTCTCCTTAGGTGTGTGTGTGAGTGTGTGTGTGTGTGGTTGTTTGTCTTTGTGTTGCCCTGCGACAGACTGGTGACCTGTCCAGGTGACCTGTCCAGGTGACCTGTCCAGGTGACCTGTCCAGGTGACCCCGCCTCTCGCCCGGAACGCAGCTGGAGAGGCAGCAGCTCCTCCCGACCCCTTTGGGGAGAAGGGTGAAGGAAGATGGATGGATGTTCTTCATGAATAACAAATCTGATTAAAAAGTATTAGATATTTCTTTATGGTTCAGAAAGAATCTGAAAACTCTCAGACCAATAATATTGGATATGATTCTTTTTCAATCTTCATTTTATCAGATTAAAAAAACTTGTAGTCCGACGTTATGATGTCTGATTTATTTTGAATTATTTCCCAAATATAGAAATGAAACAAACATCAGAAACTCTTTCAGCAGAAATGATTTCTCCAAGTCAAAATAAAAATATTGAGAAATCTCCACTAAATTAAACCCCAAAGTCAGAATCCAGTTCTGACTGAAATGACTTTTACTGGTAACAAAAAACTGAATTAAATGTTTCTAAGTTAAATTACAGGTTTGTTTGATTTAATGTAAAATTTTCTGTGTTTCAGTAAAAAACAGAAAACAAAATTAAATTAATTCTAAAAAGTAAACCTTGAAATGTAAGCAGAGGTTCAGGCAATGTTCACCTGAATGGAGCTTTCATTTTATTTCACTGTATTTTAATAAAAGCCTGGAGGAACATTATGGATCATAATTCTGCTTTGCGTCTTTTGTCCAGATATCATGTGAAGTCTGACCTGCTGCAGCTTCTGCAGGCACTGAGTGTCACTCGGTGTGTGTGTGTGTGTGTGTGTGTGTGTGTGTGTGTGTGTGTGTGTGTGTGTGTGTGTGTGTGTGTGTGTGTGTGTGTGTGTGTGTGTGTGAATGTCTTTAACATGTTTCAGCTGCGCCTGTTTGAAATCAGAGCGTTTTATAATGAGGTGGAGGCCAAGAGCAGAAAAAATCCCTGGCTCTTTTAAAACCATTTGACAAAACAATGGCCCGTAAAACACACGCGCGCGCGCATACACACACACACACACACACACACACACACACACACACACACACACACACACACACACACACACACACACACACACACACACACACACGGAGTTGCTGTAGAAAGTCAGAAATCACAGCGTGAGTGGCTGCAGGAGATAAGGCTGACCCCGGAGACCCGAGTAAACAAACAGTCTCACGTTCTGCTGCGCGCGCGCACGCACATGCGCACACACAGCCACAGGGACACGCGCACGCGCAGGGCCAGGCTGCATCTGGAAAAGTGCGGCGGAGCAGCGTCGTGCACAGATAGGAGTCGTGACGAGGAGAAAGAAACACGAGGGGAGAAAATCCACAGCAAGAGAGACTGAGAGGAATGGTGGGACAGGAGAGGACAAGAGGACAAAACAGAGGACAAAACAGAGGACAAAACAGAGGACAAGAGGACAAAACAGAGGACAAAACAGAGGACAAGAGGACAAGTCCTACAGAACAGCAGGGGACTCGGTCCAAATCAACTCATTTTATTTTTAATGTTTTTAAAGCGGCTCCAAAACTGCAGTGTAAACAGAAAAAAAGATATATATACACACACACACACACACACACACACACACACACACACACACACACACACACACACATATATATATATATATATATATATATATATATATATATATATATATATATATATATATATATATATATATATATATATATATATATATATATGTATAAAAAGTGTTTTTGTTTAGTTTCTGGTCCAAATATCTTCATACATGTGAAATGAGACAAAATGAACTTTTAAGTCAAATTTCAACAGAATTTGTTTTATTTCGTTTTATGTCAATCATTAAAAATGCTGAAAAAATTCAACTGGCAAATTTAGAATGTTTTATTAGTCAAATAATCTATTTAATTTGTACTTATTCCTTATATTATATTATATTATATTATATTATATTATATTATATTATATTATATTATATTACATTATATTATATTATATTATATTATATTATATTATATTATACAAGATTAGAACAGCAAAGCTGGTGTATGAACAAGAGGTCTCACTCTAACATGAGCTGCTGGTTTGTCACTATGTCTCAAGTATTTTTGCTAAAAACAGTTTTTTTTTCTTTCTTTTTATTATTCGTTCTGTAAGTCCTGTGTTGTAAATCTGCCCGGTAACAGAGGCAGATTTACAATCTGGTCACAGAGGCCTGACGTTGGTCTCTGAAATCAAAGTGAGGCTCTGAGCCTCGCGGACGGATCCGTTTGGTTCTCCTCTCTGTGGCTGCAGGTCTGGAGTTTTCTCTTTGTGCTGCTGCAGATGCTGCTTAAATCCTGGCAGCATCACAGAAACTGGAGCAAACTTTCCTCCTGCTGGTTCCGGATTATTTTCCTCCTGTGACGCATCGGCTGCAGAAACGAATCTTTAACGGGAAGCAAATGTTCCAGACAGGAAAAATAGGAGAAGAAAAGAACCTGGAAAACTACTGAGGAGAAAAACATTAAACAAGAAAAAGCAGGAAATAAACATTGAGTTAAAGTCTTCATGTTTTTCCTTCCTGAAATCCAGACTTTCCTGTAAACGGGCGAAGTTCTCTGGATCAAAAGTTCTCCAGATTTATTTTTGGACTTTAAGTCTTAAGGGAAAAGTCAAATCAAATCCTGCAGAGACAGAACCAGTTTGATCCAGTTTGATCCAGTTGATCCAATTTATTAAACTGAAATTTCCCCACAAAATTGCAAAGAACTTATAAAATCATCGTTTCATCTGGAACCTGCAGGTTGTTCCTGAAGGAACACAGAGAGGTTTCTGTTTCATCGTTTTAGAGCTGTGTTGCCATGGAAACAAACAGGAACTAATCTTGAATTAGAGGTTTTTGTACCTGACCTTTGACCCCTGATGCGCCAAACATTGCAAGCTCACCGCTGGCTGACATTCTGCACCTTCATACTTTCATAACACAAACAATAAAACCAAACATTTAGTTTCCATATCAGCCAAACTCAGCC
This sequence comes from Poeciliopsis gracilis, assembly GCA_911649635.1. Taxonomy (NCBI): domain Eukaryota; kingdom Metazoa; phylum Chordata; class Actinopteri; order Cyprinodontiformes; family Poeciliidae; genus Poeciliopsis; species Poeciliopsis gracilis. The sequence goes on along the minus strand of CAJVRI010001204.1, from coordinate 297,324 downwards.
TCTTCATGAGTTTAAGTTTTTTCTTAAAAATGATGATTTTCTCTTTTAACTCAGCTTGACGTTTTGGTTTTTATACTTATTGCATTTGTTTTATTTCTGGTCGTGGCGTCCAGCACGTCGGTCATCCGTTGTGTTTTCACTGTGGAAGCAAATGAATTGAAAAATAAAGTGCAAAAAATTCTCATCACAGAGAAAAGCTGCACAAAATATAATTATAAAGTAGAGCTGAGAAACTACAAGAAAATATTTAATCCAATTTCAAGTAAAGTATTGATCTTACCAAAGGTTTCAGTAAAATAGAGACTTGGTATCAATATTATTGATGTTTTGATTGGATCAGGTATTTCATTTCATTTTCACGGTTTTGTCGCAAATTCATGGAACAACAACAACAAATGTGAAAAAAAACAAATATTAAGAAACATGAAGGGAACATGAAGGAAACATGAAGGAAACATGAAGAACACATGAAGGGAACATGAAGGAAACATGAAGGAAACATGAAGGAAACATGAAGGAAACTTGAAGGAAACATGAAGGGAAACATGAAGGAAACATGAAGGGAACATGAAGGAAACTTGAAGGAAACATGAAGGGAAACATGAAGGAAACATGAAGGAAACATGAAGAACACATGAAGGGAACATGAAGGAAACATGAAGGGAACATGAAGGGAACATGAAGGAAACATGAAGGGAACATGAAGGGAACATGAAGGAAACACGAAGGAAACATGAAGGAAACATGAAGGGAACATGGAGGAAACATGAAGGAAACATGAAGGGAACATGGAGGAAACATGAAAGGAACATGGAGGAAACATGAAGGAAACATGAAGGAAACATGGAGGAAACATGAAGGAAACATGAAGGGAAACATGAAGGAAACATGGAGGAAACATGAAGGGAACATGAAGGGAACATGGAGGAAACATGAAGGAAACATGAAGGAAACATGAAGGAAACATGAAGGGAAACATGAAGGGAACATGAAAGGAACATGAAGGGAACATGAAGGAAACATGAAGGAAACACAAAGGAAACATGAAGGAAACATGAAGGAAACATGAAGGAAACATGATCAGCTCGCAGACGATTCATCTCTCAGGTTTTGTTCTTCTCTTCTGGACTCTGTCATTAAAACTCAGTGAAATCATCAGAATTGATCGTTTATTGGTTTTTTACAGAATGTGTGATCTGAGTCATTTGATCAGTTTCTCTGTTTTTGCGTCGTAGGTGAGAAAATGACACGGTGACCTAGAAGTGGGTGAAAAACCGGCGGTTTGTGCAAGAAGAAACTCTGACCACATATTTGGTTCCAGCTTGAGGAAGTCTGTCCTTCTTTACCCGTCTGCGTCTAACGGCAGCTTTTATTGTTGTTGTTTACGCAGAACTTGTTTTATTGAAACTTTTGCTTAATTTGTAGGTAAACCTGGAGCTCAGATGCATTAAAACAGACAAAGTCAAAGCTGAGATGTTTTATTTCTCCTGCAGTAAAAATATAATTGTTCACAACTTTATTGTTTCAATCAGAGTTAAACCAGAACTCCATAAAATGCCAAAGCAGAAAAAAAACTTCATACATTTATAAATATTTTTCATGAATTTTATAAGTTTCAGGTTAAAGCATGAATTCTGTGTTCATGTGTTCATAGGGGAAGGCCTGTGTGGAAGAACTGAATGAATGAAAACAATGTGAACACATGATGGAGGGGGATTTAAGAGCTTATATTTAATAATCATCCTGCTGATGACACATCCATTCACTGAGCATTTTCACTTCCTTAGACTCCACAAGTCCACCGCCTCTTTAAGCGGCTCCACGTTTGCATCTACATTTATTAGATAAAGAAAAAAGTTTCATTGAAACGAGTTTTACTGGCTGCAGGTCCAACATTATTTCCCAGAAAGCTGAATAAAGCTCCAGTTCGGGCTGAAAAGCTGCTGCTGCTGTTGTTCTTTGTGAGCAGGAGGTTCAGAGTGACTTCACTTCCCAATTTTAGAGGGCGAGAGAGAGAGCGAGAAAAAAAACGAGCTGTCATCCGGTTAGAGCGCGCAGCAGAAACTGCGTGCAATGGTTTGCGCCACAGAGGCAATGCAAGGCTGCATGAAGTGAACTGAGGTCAGAGGCTGAATTGGCTCCAAGTTTCTCCTCAAACCGACTAAATGCCAGAGGGCTGGAGGCTGCTGCCGCTGCTGCCGACATGGACTGCTCCATAAAGGTAAGAGGCGCCGCCGGAGCCGCTACAGGCGGCGGGCGGCCGCAGCAACTGCGCAGTGAGAGAGGCTCCCCACTCTTTCCTTCTGCTACAAAATTTCCTCTTCCTTCCCGTTCGTGGTTGTATGTCGGCTCTATAATAACACAACTAACCGCTGCATCTTTACACTCAGATAAAAACACTAATTGGTGGCCGGCTGCGCGCGTAAAAAGCGGAATCTGCTCAAGTTTGCGCGTTTTTCTCTCTCTCTTTCTGTCTTCTGGGTTCTGCGTGTTCGCCGTCCACGGAGCCACTTTCAGAAACACGGAACGTGAATCTCACTCAGCTTTTTTCACTTATTGTTTTGTTTTTGAACTGAACGGAAAACGGGCCCCTGCCAGATGCGCGCAGAGCAGGTGTCCCTGAAGGCGGCATGGACCGAACCGGAGCGGGGGGGGTCCGCTCCCAGCACATAACTGGTATTTGTCAGTTCGTACCTGTCGGGTCCACCTGTCCTCCGGCCCGCGGCTCCACGCGGCTCCACGCGGCTCCACGCGCTCTGCGCTGCGGGTCCAAAATGATTTGATCTATTTTAAACTCAAAGCTGCTTATTGCGCAATAAGGAGAAAAAGTGAAAAATGTAGAAGTTCATCTGAAATATATCAGTTTGAGATTCAGCTAAAATATTCACAGCAGATGGAAACGATGTTTATATTTCAGTTTTGATAAATAAAATGTAAACTATTTAAAACCACATCACTAATTTATTTTGTATTATTTGGAGATGATTTTATCCGGTTGAACTAAAACTCTTTGTAATATTTTCATGTAAAATCAGAAAATGAAAGTTTCTCTCCAAAACAGTCCCTCAGATTGAGGAACTCATATTCGTCTCGTTTCGTGTTTTCTTTCCTACAAACTAAAAGGTTCTGACCCATTTCTGGGTTCGGCTGGATTTAACAGCGTGTGACTGAACTTCGTTTCATTTGAACTTGTTCCTACTTTCTGCTGTGCTGCGGGAATGTTGGCTGATTATTATTTTCCAGATGATTATTCTTATTGTGTTTGCGGGTTTATTTTAAGAAGAATTTATGGCAGCAAACTGGAGCCTGTCAGGTGTCGTTATCTGAACTCTGCAGGCTTCCTGTCTCAAACCTCAGACTTTCCGCACACATTTCCGCACCCTGGACCCGAGAACACACACACACACACACACACACACACACACACACACACACACACACACACACACACACACACACACACACACACACACACACACACATTTATACACCGTTAAAAAAATCAGAAAGGCAACAAAGGCCGCGCCGCAGAAACAGTCGGTGGACGAACCGAACCGGGCCGCGCAGAGAAAAGGCCGCAGCGAGCCGCGCTGCCGCTCAGGCCTTTTGCACACTCAGCTCGCTGCGACTTTTACTTCTGCTTTCTGCGCCATGCAGGGCTGCGCCTTTACACAACTCCCCCCGCGGCCTCTGCTGCCTCCATTTGCTCAATAAATTCAGCTTTAATCACAACAGGAACAAATGAGTTCAAACATTTTAAATCTACATTTTAAAAATCCAAACGAGGATTTCAGAACCAGGAAATCAAACTTTCAGCTTCAGGAAGAGAAAAAAAATCCTCAAATTATTTTGATTTTCTGAAATTAAATCCAAACCTTCAGTTGATCTAAAACATTTTCACTCGTTGTGTCTGAAAACAGCTGCAGCAGAAATGCGTTTAATTTATTTTATTTCAGTTTTTAGCAGATCTCAGAGTGAAAACTAAAAACTCCATGAGCTAAAAGTGTCACAAACTGATGGATATGAAAGCGGTTTTTATGCAAGAAGAAAAACTGAACCACAAGCTGAGCTCCAGGAGGAAGTCCTTCCTTCTTCACTTGAACCTCCAGAGCTGCTGCTGCAGCGGCTGCAGCAGCTGCAGCACCTGCTGGAGCTGCTTTTAATGCAGAAATTTATTTATTTATTTATTTATTTATTTATTTATTTATTTATTTACAAAAAAGAAATGAGAGGTAACACTTTCGGAAGGAAACTTTTATTATTATTATTATTATTATTATTATTATTATTATTATTATTATTATTATTATTATTATTATTATTATTATTATTATATCTGTCTTGGCATAAATATTTTTAATTTTAAAAACATAAAATTGTTTTTTCTCTTTTCTGACAATTTAAAAAATAAATTCATACATTTTATAATAAAATTTGTACTAAATTTTATGGATTCAATTATTCAAAACAATTTTTTAAGTAGATTATCAGAATAAAATAAGGAAACTATATGATTTTAAATAAACTGGAACATAAATGAAAACTAAATCACCCTGACGACAAAAAGAAGCTTTGAAAATGTTTTTAATTTTTATATATATATTTCCTTTATTTAACCTGGTAAACCTGCTTAAATAAATTATTTTCAAGAGGGATCCGGGAAAATAAAATAAATACATATCTTCCAGCAATATAATAATTATGCTTTAAAACTCTTAGCTGCGTTGTTGCTTCTTTCTGCTTCTCAATCCTAAAGACTCGCTGCAGCCGATGCTGCTGCAGCTTATGCTGCTGCAGCCGCTCCTGCTGCAGCCGCGGGTCCTGCTGCAGCTGCTGCAGCCGATGCTGCTGCAGCCGCTCCTGCTGCAGCCGCTGCTGCTTTGGGCGACATGCATGATGCAACCTGCAGCGCCGCTGGCAGCGCAGCCATGTTGGCTCCGTGTTTCCACGCAGGACTCGGTGTTTGTGCTGCAGCAGGTGAAACGTGTCGAGCTGCAGCGCAGAGAATTTTTAGGACATCAGCTTCTGCCTCAACAGGGTCATGTTGTTTTTTATAAAGTTGTTTTGTGTCACCGAGCAACAGCCTGAAACACATTGAACAGGAAGTCAGTTGTGGCATCGGCGGTCAGGCCACAGTTTGGTATATTTGTATCAGTGTGCAGAAAGACGCAGAGAGCAGATGAAGGCGCAAACCTGATTCCTCTTCACTCTGCAGAGCAAAACGGCACAAATCCACAAACTCCTCAGGCTTCACGGCTCTGGAGTCACAGCCAGTTTCATCTGGACTTCAGGCCAAAGTTTCACTTCTGCAGAGTGAAGAGGCTGCAGGCAGAGGAAGGCTGACCGATTATCACCGATTATCACCGATTATCACCGATTATCACCGATTATTACCGATTATCACCGATTATTACCGATTATCACCGGTCAGCTGGAAACTGCAGCTCCGTCAGTTTTAGAGGAACTAAGTACTTTTTACTTTTATTGAATAACTTTATGAAGCATCATTAATGTTGTTCACTGGAGGAAGAACAAACCTGCAGGTTTTGTTCAAGTTTTATAAACTTTATATTGAAAGAATTGAATTTGGATTTTTTTTATTCGCCTAATTCTGTTACTTTATAAAAATGTAATCTACATGAATTATTTTCATCTCCAGCTTCATTTCAAATCTCCATATAACTGTATATTTTGGTCCATCTGATGATGTAATTTGGAAATATTAAATAATTGATGTTTCCATCCGTTACTCTGTTACTTTTTTACCAAATACTTTTTACTCTTCAGGCGTTTCTGGTTCTGTTGAGTAAAACGTGTGTGTATTCACACACACACATCTTCTGGAGCAGCAGTTGGTTTTTATTCACCTGTAACAGAAACATTAATGGAGTCTCTCAGATTCCTGGTTTACTGAGCAGTGAAACTTTCAAGGTTAGTTTTTTCATCAAAGATGAAAGTTTAGCAGAATCTCTGACTGATTCTCACTCCTTGAACTTTCGCTCCGTTTGTCGCGTTACAGAGAAAAGTTTCTGTTTGCTGGAACATTAGAGAACCAGCAGCAGGTCGGGTAACCATGGCAACCCTGGAGGAGCTGCAGACTCGAGCCGTTAAGGATGTTAGGCCAGAAGTTTGGTTTATAACCGAACATCAACACGGCACATCCCTGCTCATGGCGGTGGCAGCATCATGCTGTGGGACAGTTCAGTCCTGGAGGAAAACCAGAGCTAAAGACTGGCCTAGTCAAAGCCCAGCCCTAACCTCTACTGAGGATCTGAGGAGAGATGTTCAGCTCTCCATCCAGTCTGCCTGAGGTTCTGAAGAAAAGATCGGACCAGGCGGTTCTGTAAACTGTCCGCTCACGGCAGCATGCCACACTTTTCAGATTCTTTTTTTTTTGATGACCATGAATCATTTTCCTTCTTCTCCACTTTGTGCTCGTCTGGTAAAATCACTCCAGTTTGTTGTGACGAAATGAGGAAAAATTCAAGCAGTTTAAAAAACTTGAAAAACTTTGAGATGATTTTCATTTAATCAAAACATCAGAAAAAGTTTGATCAACCCTGAAACATCCAGACATGGAAAAACATTCAGACTAAACGTTTCGATGGTTTGGAGGTGAAAATGTTTACAGATTTCCATTTTTATTTTGTAAAGTTTAAAAATGTTCTAATATTAAATATGATATAAATGATGCTCCAGTTTGTAGAACTGAAAAAAAAAAACAATTACACGTTTCCACGTTCTGATGAACGGCTTGAATTACAGATCAGCCTGAGTGTGTGTGTGTGTGTCTGCGTGCGTGTGTGTGTGTGTGTGTGTGTCTGCGTGTGTGTATGTGTCTGTGTGTGTGTGTGTGTGTGTGTGTGTGCGTGTGTGTGTGTGTGTGTGTGTGTGTGTGTGTGTGTGTGTCTGCGTGTGTTTGTGTGTCTGCGTGTGTGTGTGTGTGTGTGTGTGTGCTGCGTGTGTGTGTGTGTGTGTGTGTGTGTGTGTGTGTGTTTAGCAGCGGGGTTTGGTTCAGTAGCATCGACTGAACATCAGGGTTCAGCCGAGTTAAAACCTGAATGAAGCCTTTGTAGCTTTTATTTGAGCAGCTCTGGATTTGAAATGGATCTTAAGGTTCTAGAAGTTGAAGTTCTGCTGATCTCATGAACCCGGCCATGTTGGTTCTGCTGCTTCTGAACAAAGAAGGCATCTTCCAGGCCTCGCTGAGCTCCGATACGTTGATAGAGAAACGTGAAACATGTTATCAGGCTCTGCAGGATGTTTGAGGCCTGCAGCAGGTGCTGCCTGGTCAACCTGCAGGGGGCGGAGCCTCACAGACCGAGTTACTGCATCATCAACTCATCTGAAGCTGAATCTGAACGTGAAGCAGGCTGCAGAGGCAGGAGCTGCAGCCTGCAGCAGTGTGTGATCACACGCCCTGCAGCGCTGCGGAGCCGCCTGAACGGCTGCTGCCAGGCAGTAAGATGTGGTTTCCAGCGTTCAGGCAGCAACTGAGCTAAAAACACAACAACACAAAGAGAACAATGCCATGGCGGCACTTCAAACGGGCCCAGCTCTCCCTTCTGTCCAATGAGCCCCTCTCCCCACAACTTTTTTCAGAGTTGTTTTGCAGCTTTAAAATGACCCACATTCGTACATTGTGCCCCCTCCCCTCCATTTCCTCTCCCTTGGCCTGTGCCAAAAGGTTCCTGTGCACATGGCGGCCCGGCTTCCTGCAGGCCACTGAAAGAGCTCAGCGCTGACGTACGAGGCCTGAAGACAATGCTGGGCTCCTCTAAACAAACACGCATCGGCCCCCCACCGCCCCCATCTGAGGAGCAGAGAAGAAGAACAGGCCGCTGGCTGGAAGTGCCATCTCAGGGCGGTTTGTAGAGGAACACAGGAAGACGGAGTTAAATCTGAATTAGACTCCGCCCTGAGCTTCACCCTCCCCCTGCAGCAACCCTCGATCCTAACGACTAAATAAAAGTGTGGTTAAGGTTACTGATGACATATGAGATTAGAAAACCTGCTGGCTGCTTTCACACTATTTCTGAGCACCAAGCTTCTCACGTCGCTGCTCAGAGTTTTTCTTAGATGCTTGAAAACCTCCAGCGGTTCAGCAGAGTCTCCTTCCATCGTTCAGAGGAAACGAAGCCGACAGGTTTTAACTCCGTCCCACTCAGAGCGGACCCACACATAAAACCATTTTCTGTCAGGTCTTCCAAATCTGTAACAGGAACCATCTGAAGTCCACATCAGTCAAACTGAATCCAGATTAATCCCCGTAATCTCAGTTAATCTGGCAGTGCTGTGTTTGGACTGGAGGCAGCCGGAGAACCCAGAACCTTTTTACTGTGTTTGTCTGCAGAAACTGTTGATATACTGACACTGAAACGCAGCCTGGAGGATCACAGGAAAGACATGTGGTTCTGGTGCAGCAACTGGACCAGTCAGAACCAGAACCTCCGTCTGCATCTCCAGACAGCGGCTCAGTTCAGGTCAGGGTGTGAAAGCTAATCCACCCGGTCCGGGTCGGCGCTGATCAGAACCACAGAGTCACTCTGGTCGAAAGAAACTTCTAGTTTTTAAATATTCATTCAAGCAAAAGAAAAGATAAAAACGTCCGATTTTAATTATCAAAATAACTTCATTTATTCAGAAAAGTCTGACTATCGTCATTTCCTGTAACCTGCCAGAGATAGTTTCCATGGCGATAACAGTACAAGCTTTCCTCAGAAAAACAGAAAACGGTTTTATGATTTGGAGTTATTTCTCATTTCATGCAGAAAAGCGAAACCTCAGATAGTTTCCCAGGGTTCATGACCTTTCTAAAGCTTTGGTCAATTTCAAAAATAATGAGAAACAGAATAAAAATGGCGTCCATTTTGAAATTAAAGATGGCGGACCTCCAATAAGACCCAACATGTTGAATCGAAAGCATTCATTTCAATTTCCTCAATGCTAATTTTTGAGCCACACAAGATGGTATAAAAATGTCCAGTTACTTTACTTGGACAAACCCAACAGAGTTTGGACCTGGAGCTCAGGCCGGGTCAGCGGCGCCAGTTCACTGGGATCCTGCCAAACCTGAAACACCCAGCAACACAGAACACTTCCTGGACCATTACGTACTTTTAAAGTTCATGTTTTTACTAGTCAGAAGCCACGGTCCAGTCCAAGTTTCAATTAAACACCCAAACCCGTAAAAATTTCACTTCATTTTCTGCTGAACTTGTTGATTCGCTGAATCCGTACCACTGATCCGGTCTGGAAGTCATGTTTATTGATCGACATGTTAGAATATTTGTATGTTGAAAGGAAATTCAGAGTACAAAAGCAAAATAAACACAGATGAGCTTTTTCTGGAGGCTAAAGCTAACAGTTAGCCTACTGTTAGCTTTAGAAACCAAATCATCTCCAGTCTTTTCCCACTCGGATCAAATATCTAAAATATTACAGGGCTTCAAATGATTTAACTTATTACTCGCAGTAATAAGTCAAATGTTTTTAGATCATTAAAAATTATTATAACATTTCTGTTTAAAAACCCAAAGCGCTTGTAGCCGATTAGCCGTTAGCTATCGTGATTAGCCGTTAGCTACCGTGATTAGCCGTTAGCTATCGTGATTAGCCGTTAGCTATCGTGGGATGTTTGTGTTGCCGAACCCTAATGTGGGGAAACAGAAGAACCAGAACCAGTCCATGTGAAGAACGGGGAGCGGGTTCAGTTTTACTCCCAGCTAGCTCCTGCTACGCTACGAAGTGAGACAGAGAACAGGCCCAAGGGGAAGGACATGGCAGAGCTGCGCCATGCTGGGTCCGGTTCCCTCCACTGGACCCTGAATCCATCTCCACTCAAATTATTCCCCAGAAATGTTTGAATTGTTTAAAAGTAAATTCATATTTTAGCATCTTTAGTTAGCGAGAAAAACTAACTAAACATTTTAAACTTGTAATGGATTCAAGTTTAAAATGTATTCTGTTAAAAACTTAGTGAACCATATTTAGATGAATTTAGAAAAAATAAATAGTTTAAATTTTCTCATTTTTGTCCAAATTCCCAGAGAAAATCTGATGATCTCAAAATAAAAACCGCCTTCAGTGACTTCAAACCTGTCAGGCCCAAACTGGGCCCCATGGATCTGACCGTGTTCCGGTTCTGTGTTGGACAGGAAGCGCTTTCTGTGGTGACTGAAGATCAGCCCATATTCGAGCCGAACTTCTCGGCGGCGCCCGCCATGCACATGAAGAGCGAGATGACGTCACCTGGCGGCTTCAGCCAGGCCTCCAAGCCGAGCCCTGAGCCCGCAGAGTCGGACTGGGCGGCGCAGAACCCCGGCAAGAGAACCGAGCACGTCAACGGGACCAGGTGAGTCAGGCCAGGGCCGCGCAGAGGGGCGGCGGCGGGGGGGCGGGTTCCCGGATGGTGGACACCCGGGTTTTTCCAGACGCGTAAATTCCTTGTTTACAGTTCAGGATCCAAACGGATCCGATTGTTTCTTTGTTCTGTTTTTAACCCGAACTGCAGGAATTCACATTATGGCCGTCAGAGGAAGCCATTACTAACAGCCTGCTGCTGCCGTGGCAACAATTTACAAATAAAACTGGATGCATTTAATCCTAAACTAGCATGTTTAATAGTTAATGGTTGAAAATTAAATCTCTTTATTTTCATACTAATTGAATAAATTGTCTCGGTTTAATCTCAGTGAAATTTGATGTGGGCTGAATGTATTAATATGTAACTAATATGGCTGCAATGTTTCTGTCTGCAGCTTTAAGCAGCAGCTTTTCCTGCAACATGAACATCAAACTTCCTGTGAAGTAAAAACTGACTCAGCTCTCATATCTAACTGTCAGATAGAGAGTTCATGTCTCTGCGCTTCATTGGAAGCAAATTAAAGATAACTGATCAATAAAGATTATTCTCACTAGAATACGACTAAAACTAAGGACGTGAAGTTTTTTACCTGTTGACGAAGGAAAGGACAAAACCTCAGGCGGTGAAATTTGGTGGCTAAAAATAAAACCTGTTCATGTGGTTGAAGTCATTTTGTGTCGGTCACTCGCTCTGTGGAAAAGTTTAGTTCAGATAGAAGCTAATTTTATCTCCTGTCACCAACAGATAAAACACTGCAAGAGGAAATGCACTAATATTGCAAAATCTTCTCTGCAGCCAGAGATTAGCAGCCGCAGTTTTTCCCCCTCCGGGTTTAATGAGCTCAGATCAAACACCTGCAGTAATGATGGGAACCGGGTGTGTTTCAGCCGCGGGTCTCCGGTGGACTGCAGCGTCACCAAGCGGTCCCGCCACATGAGCAGCGACGGGGCGCCGCTGCCGTACCAGGCGTCGTACCCGGAGCCGCGGGTCAGCCCGCAGTCCGCCACCCCGCCCAGCAGCAACCCCACCGAGGAGAAGAGGGTCATCGTCCCGGCAGGTGAGGCCCGCCGTCCCCAGGGGTCACAGCGCGGTTTCCCAACCGCTGGCGACTGAATCAGCTGCCCTGCCGCAGCAGCATGGGCTGCAGCTGCAGGACCCTGCTGCAGCTGCAGGACCCTGCTGCAGCTGCAGGACCCTGCTGCAGCTGCAGGACCCTGCTGCCGCTGCAGGACCCTGCTGCCGCTGCAGGACCCTGCTGCCGCTGCAGGACCCTGCTGCCGCTGCAGGACCCTGCTGCCGCTGCAGGACCCTGCTGCCGCTGCAGGGTCGAACCGTTTTAGGCGCAGATATGATTATTTATAATCTTCCCAGCTTCACTTTTCTGTTCTGTAAAGAAATAAATATAAATAACCTGCATCTGATGCTTCTTAATAAATCATAAGGTTTCATGAAAGTCACAGATGCCACATGAATTTTGCTGGACGATAAATCGTCCCAGATAAACGATAATAATGATGTGAGACCATTTTCACTACGGCGGCGTAATAATCATCAAAGATCAATAAACGTTTAATATGGGAGCAGGAAGACATTTTAAATATCCAAAGTCAAAAGCCAAAACAACAGAAACATTAAATCAAATTAATTATTTAGTGCCTGTAAAAAACTGACCTTCAAAATAAAAGTCTTTGTTGACTTCACACTGAAGATTTTTATCATCCAGTTTTTCGTAGAAACAGAAAATGATAAATTATGTAAATGGAAGTTAATGGATTTGTTTCAAATCATCATGTGATTAATTGATTTCTTCATTATTGATTTCTTCGTTATTGATTATTGCGACAGGCCATTGATCCGCTCTTTTCCTGACAGTAAAACAAAAAGTATTTTTTTAATTATCATCATGAGACGCGTCGGTCCAACATGCTCTCTCTGACTGTTGAATCATGACCTCTGACCTTAACTGAGGCACTGAGGCTCTAGATGTCCTTCTTGCAGTGGTTCTGGTGGGTCGGCCTCTGGATGGTTCTCCATCCAGGGGAAGTGGAAGCCCAGTCAGAACCGCTTGGTGTTGTCAGACGGTTCCGGCCCGGCAGCGATCCGGAGGCTGCTGGTGACGGATGAATGGGATAAAATGAGATCTGGATGTCAGTGGGTTTTACCTGCTTAAACACAGGAAGTAAAAATAAAATCATCCAGGCCAGTTTCTTCATTTGGTTTTGCATTTTGTTGTAAAACTTCTGCTTCTGATGACATCACAACAGGCTCAGGTCACATGATCTAAAAACGTCTGACGGCCTCCATCTTTACTCCTCACCGTTTTTCATCACATTTGTACTTTTCTTAACACCTGAAACTCAGAGTATCTATTTTGTTTTTTTTTAAACAAATAATATGAAAATTTAATATATAAATGAAAGGACAAAATAAGTTTTTATTTCTGACTAAATCATTTAAAATTAAATTAGAATTGGAAATAAATAAACTAAAACTAAGAGTCAAACATAAGGAGTTACAGCGGGTCAGAGTGGAGCGGCCCGGTGTGATGTCATCAGCCAGAGCGGCCCGGTGTGATGTCATCAGCCAGAGCCGCCCGGTGTGATGTCATTAGGCAGAGCGGCCCGGTGTGATGTCATCAGCCAGAGCGGCCCGGTGTGATGTCATCAGGCAGAGCGGCCCGGTGTGATGTCATTAGGCAGAGCGGCCCGGTGTGATGTCATTAGGCAGAGCCGCCCGGTGTGATGTCATCAGGCAGAGCGGCCCGGTGTGATGTCATTAGGCAGAGCGGCCCGGTGTGATGTCATCAGCCAGAGCCGCCCGGTGTGATGTCATCAGGCAGAGCGGCCCGGTGTGATGTCATCAGGCAGAGCGGCCCGGTGTGATGTCATTAGGCAGAGCCGCCCGGTGTGATGTCATTAGGCAGAGCGGCCCGGTGTGATGTCATCAGCCAGAGCCGCCCGGTGTGATGTCATCAGGCAGAGCAGCCCGGTGTGATGTCATTAGGCAGAGCCGCCCGGTGTGATGTCATCAGCCAGAAAACCTTCGGTCCAGATTTAGTCGAGCTTTTTAAGCTTGTTTCTGTATTTTAGTGAAAACCTGCAGTGGAAATCCTCACTTCCTTAAACGTGTCAGTTTTGTTATTGTTGTTGTTAAAAAGAGAAACACGACCAGCTTGTAGCTTTAGCAGCAGACATTAAACTATAAAATTAGATTAAAATAAAAAGCATAAATATGGAGAAAAGTTGGTTTAAATTCTGGAAGTCTTCAGATGCATTTCCAGTTTTCTTTGCAGGAAGGTCTCTGATTCATTCCAGGTTTTAAAAAGGGTTTTGCTGTCTGTAGTTTTGCTGTCTGTAGTTTTGCTGTCTGTAGTTTTGCTGTCTGTAGTTTTGCTGTCTGTAGTTTTGCTGTCTGTAGTTTTGCTGTCTGTAGTTTTGCTGTCTGTAGTTTTGCTGTCTGTAGTTTCGCTGCGGGTCGCTCTCTCCTGCCTCAGACTGAGTCACAGCCGCGTCTTTCTGCTCCATAATGGCCGGATGTTGCGTCAGGCGGCATGTGTTGAGCGAAACAATCAGCTGCCCAGGGCGTGGCGCCCCTCGAGCCGCCGTCCAGCTCCACGGGCCGTTCACATGACGGCCGCATTGTTCGCTGCTGGAAAGCCGCGTCCTGAATCACACTGGAAACATTCCACTGGTCCAGTTCAAGTCCTACTGGCAGAAAAACTCAAACATTCCTCATGATAATCCACAGGAGATGTAATGAGTCAACATGCAGATAACATTCATCATGTCTTCATTCATACTAAATTGTAAAATTCTGTCACAGTTCGGCGAAAAAGTATTCACACCCTCAGACGGACTTTTTCTAGTTTTGCTTTTTGGTCACTGAAATGCTGAAGGAAACAAATCAATAAAAAAGTTGATTAATAAATAATGGTTTCATTTAACAAACGAAACCAATCAGGCTGTATGTGGAAAGTAAGAGCACCCTAAAATATTTTAACCTTTTAATCAGTAAAATTAAACTGATTTACAAAAATCAGAGTTAATCACAGTTTATGATTTAGTTTTCATGTTTTGCAGTTTCTCTCAATAGAAATGAATCGTTTACTCAGGTTACGTTTGATATTAAAATTATTTTGATAACTATTGGGATACATTCTTGATTCAATTTTTTTTACCAACATTTTGTGACTAAAACTGTTTATTTGAACTTTTCAAAGTAAAATGAAGTGTTTTACAAAGAATAATGACACCATTATAAAGTTCATGTGCATAAAATATGTTTTTAAAAAATTGCAAAAATATCAGAAATTGTGCTTTTACAAGTTGAATGTGTCTCCATCTTTATGAAATCATCAAATTAATCTCAGTCCTGTTTCCATTTAAACCAGTTTGATGTTGGATCAGGATTCTGACTCGGTAAACAATTAAGTTTTCTGTCAACTTTGGCAGCTGTAAAGTCCCACATCATGATGCTGCCACCACCGTGTTTCCCATAGTGTTCTTTGATGAGTCACTTTGAAGCTATAAATATTCTTCCCCCCATTAAGCCATGCAGCTCTTGGCCATTGTTTTAATATTTACCCCCTGCGGATCGTGACGCTGAGCTGTGATGGGATCACACCTGATCAACCGGACCTCCAGTCCAACCCATCATGTTTAGAAATGACTCCAAACCGTTTTCACATCCTGTAGCCATTTGAAATTCTTTCCTGTTATTATTATCAGTGCAGCTTGTTCAGCTGAAATCCTTAAACGTGACGTTACTGAATCTGTAACAGTGGCTGCACTTCCAGGTGCAACATTCATTTTCCTTAGAGATAAAGACTCGATGTTACCGCCTGTTAATGCATTTTCAGGTATGTTTAGTGTTTGAACTGATAGAATATTGCAGGTCTGAGCATGTCAGGGGCGGAGTCTTTTGTTTTCACAGCTCATCATCATAATCAGAATCACAAGCATCAGGGTTTTCCGCTGGTATTCAGCACTTTCATGCTGCTGCTCAGCTTCTCTGCATGACTCCACCTTTTGTTTCACTTACTGATGTCAACGTGTCTCAAAATACAAACGACTGAGCATGATCAGCTTGCACCTCATTGGTGTTTAGTAGAAAATCTCTGCTGCTCCTGTTTCTATTCGGTACTTTATGATAATTCAGATTGTCTCCAGAGCATCATGGTTCATGCAGCTCTTCCTCCTCCTGCTCTGCAGACCCTGAGGTTTGGACCCAGGACCACGTGCGGCAGTGGTTGGACTGGGCCATCAAGGAGTATGTCCTGGAAGAGGTGGACGTCTCGCTCTTCCAGGCGCTGGACGGCAAGGCGCTGTGCAAGATGACCAAAGACGACATGATGCGGCTGACGTCGGCCTACAAC
Source organism: Poeciliopsis gracilis (assembly GCA_911649635.1). Lineage (NCBI taxonomy): Eukaryota > Metazoa > Chordata > Actinopteri > Cyprinodontiformes > Poeciliidae > Poeciliopsis > Poeciliopsis gracilis. Next base: position 281,584 of record CAJVRI010001204.1, on the reverse strand, counting down.
GCAGACATCCTGCTCTCTCACCTCAATTACCTCCGGCAGAGTAAGACCCCCTCCACCCACAGTCCTGCTCTGGTTCACTGCATTATTCAGAGATGAAGCAGTCGAGTCTTTATTGGAGCATAAAGGGTTAGAAAACTAATGTGAACCTTTAATTCAGCAGAGAAACAAAGATTTTTCTTGCACATCATAAAACCTTTAATTGAAACTAGTTTGAAAAGTGGTAGAAATCAAACTGAACATTTTCACATACGGCAGAGTGAAGATGTTTGCAGCAGAACGTTTTCAGATGCATGAAGCTGTGAACTGCTGCACTGGAAACGACATTTGTGGTTGTCGACTCCTCAGCCTGGTAAACATGCAGGTTCATGATGAATGTGACTTTTGCTGCATGACTCTGTCATGTTACCATCGACGCAGCTGATCCAGCTTCTGCAAATCACTGCAACAGTTGCACTTCAGCCGCTTTTCAAGAAGTAACTCCAGCTGAGGCTGCAAACTTACGGCTCATTTCTGGACTCAGACGTTTGGAGCAGGAAAAACTTCAGTTTTCTCCTTCATGTGTCGCTTCAGGTAGCCCCACGTTCTCGTACTCCACAACGGCCAGCAACAACACGCCTCCACCGCAGCCTCCACAGCCCAGGCTGCAAGTGAAAGCAGGTGAGATTTCCCCTTTCATCACACAGAAATCAAAATGCAGCCTTTCACATTAGCTTCTGAGGAACTCGACGCGTCCCATTTCTAAAAGAGTTCAAACATTTTGACATCATTTACCTGAAAAAACAAAAACAAAAAATCCTCTGGTCAGTTTTAGGAGGATTTTTCCTTCAGTTGCATGATGGGTGTTTGGCCCCAGTTATTCAGCCTCTACAGTATTTATGTTTAATGTTGTTTACATTTCTACCTGCATGATGGCAGCAAGAAACCAATTGAAGCTGCGGAAAATCAGTTTAGTCTTTCGATATGAGAACTTTTCTACTTCTCTTTTCTCAGTGTTTGGAACAGAAAATCAGCAGATATTCATTGAGGTGAATATCTGCTGGCCTCTGATTTTCAGCATCTTTATGTCACTTTGAATTCAGACGTGAATGTAAAGAAGATTTTTTCATATTCAGCCCGTTTGGGGCAGAACCAGAACCAACGTTATCAGCCAGGATTCTTCTGACTGTTACTGGCTTCCAGGTTCTCCAAGATCTGAAGTTCATACTTTATTTTCTTTTTAAACAGTCAAAATGATTAAACTTTGTTTTAATTCAACACTTAAGTGTAAAAACATTTCAAGACAGAAAATGTCCTGTGGAAATTTTTAGTCAAAAACTTCAGATTTTCCACAACAGTCTGAAAACTGTTGATGTCATTCAGGCTTTTCTTTTGGGATGCAGCTCATGTTCGGTTTATCGGTTCAGATTTACTCCAAGCCTCTGAAGGGAAATTTGACTTAAAGGTGAATTATTGAGTCCAGTCCTCTTTGATGGACTGATTGTGGTGATTTGGAGGTTTTGTTTCGTCTCTATTGTTCAAATCAAAACTCTGACGCTTAGTGAGAAAACGAAGCAGGAAACGGAGGATCTGAATAATTAAAGCTCCTGGAGTCAAACGCTGGTGAAAGTTGGGTTTGGACATTCACAGAAGACAAACATTGGAGGTTAATTAATGGAGAAGCTGGCAGGGAGGAAGAAGGCGGAGACCACAGAATGGTTCCTGATGCACAGACTGAGGTTAGCAGAGGCTTCGGTTGGGGTGAGATGGAGGAAGACGGTCTGTGGTCAGCTTCACCCAAACACTGATTCAGTGTTTTAACATTTACCTGGCAGGTATGGAGGAAAACTTCAGCCAGCAGCTTCAGCTGAACGCGCGCCAACGGCGCCGAGTTTCACACGTTTGAGCAGAATGAGTAACATCCTGGAACCGTACGGCTCAGTTAAACACGACTCAAAGGCCACAGAGATCAACCAACATCTTCATTTAACCGGGTAGATGGAGTGTTAATGAAGTGGACGTTCTGCAGGATGAGCTGCAGAACGGCTCTGTGTCCGGCCCGTCGATCTGCTGGACGGGTTAGAAGAACTTCCCTTCAAGGGAAAGAAGTCACTTCGAACTTTGCACAATTCAAATTCATGCAAAGATCTTTCTGCATTTCACAACTGCCACCATTTCCTGTGAGTCACGCGGTCTAGTGTGAAATAAAACGCAGAGAAAAGCTGCAAGGAGCTTTCTTGATTGATTTAGGGATCTAAGAATAACGTGTTGAGTTTCAGAAACATGTTAACACGGTATCGAAGGGCTGAAGGGCTTCTTTGCGCGGCACAAACTGCTGTTGACAAAAACTGTGACGAGTCCAAAACTCAACAGCCAGTTTCAGACAGGAAACAGCTGCGCCGTCACAGGAAATGGGGGGTATGGGTCCTGCTCCTGGGACACAATCCATTTCATCTGCTGGTGGCCCGAAACAAAAGCAGGCTCCCCCAAGAAGAGCGTCTGGGTCATCTTCAGAGCTCTGCTCTTATCGGGTCGGTCTCCGGTTGCTTCCTTCCCCAGCAGAGCCGGCTTCACTTCAAACGCGTTTGGCACCAACATCCAGTTCATCCATTTTTCCCTCTTTGTGTTGCTGCAGAGAGCAGTTTTGATGAGATCAGCCGCAGGAACAGCTGGCCGACCAACACCATGACGCCCACGGTGCCCAAAGGTAGGCAGCCAGGCCGGCCGTGCGACGGTTCACTCACCCATGAACTCAGAACCACGTTTGCATAAAATGTTTCGCAGCGGATGATCAAACAGCTTCGCCTGTAACACATCCATCTTCCGGTTTCCAGGTTCTCCGATCGAGCACCAACACAACAGCAGGGTGGCGGATGCAACGCCCAGAATCATCCAAGGTACAAACAGGTTCTGACTTCACTGAAGCCCCGGTGGCTTTGACGGAAACACAGAGAAAAGTTAAAAAGCCCAGCTTGTTGTAAGATAGTTCTCCTTGATTTCAGAAGATCCTAAAAAAGCTCACAGAACATCAACGTGGCGAGTCGGTCAGGGTGGAAACCAGGCAGCAACAAACCGTTACAAACCTGTGCAACCGTGTGCTCATGACCCACTGTGTTGAAAACAATGCAATTGTGGCGATTCCATTAAATAAATTCAAATCACACGTGAATAAGTCTGTTCATGTGAAAAGTCATTAAACCTCCTGCTGCTACTTCCTGTCTTCATGGCGTGCGCCAGCGGCAACATCTGGCTGTTGACCATGTGACTCATGATGCAAAAACAGTGTTTCCATTGCAGTTTTGCTAAATAAATTAATTTTGATATGGCCTCAAAAAAAACAAACATAAAAACAAATGTTAACCAGGTTTTCTGATTTCATCAGATCCAGAATGAGAACTTTGTGAAACCTGAAGAAATAATGAACTAAACATGTTTGAAATCCTTTGCTTTGTCTTCTGCAGACCCGTATCAGACGTTGGGGCCGATCAGCAGCCGGCTGGCCAATCCAGGTACGGCTCCCAAAGCAGCACACAGAAAACACTAACATGAAACAAATGAGGCCTTCACACTGTCTGCTTTGGCTAAATGACTTCAGAACAAGCAAGAAAAGGGCTGGCAGAGTTAAGACCAAGCATCCGGCTGAATAGTCAAACCTCCAATCCCATCACGTTCTCCTCAACCTTTGACCTTTTTCTAGGAGAAAATTTACAATCCACAGGAGCTCGACTGCTTCTGCTTTCAGTCAGACCATAATCTCCTTCAAAGTTTCATCCGTGAAGGATGGTCCGCCATTTCCTCAGATGATCTAGGAAGCATTGAAGCTCATTTCCTCCACATGTATAGAAGCCGTGCAGCTCTTATCGAGGCTGTTTAGACACTTCCAGGTCATTTCACTCCTTCACAAACCTCGGACTATTCAGCCGGACTCGAAACCCGGCGTCCATCTCACCAAAGTGACCGTTTGCCCTTCTGTTTCCTCACAGAAGGCCAAGTCCTGAGCTCAACCAAGAACCGAACAGGCAAACAAAGTCCGTACAAGCTGCCTGACCCCAGCGCTCACAGGCCTGTGGGTAGGTTTCTGCCCCAGCTTCCTGCCCCAGCTTCCTGCCCCAGCTTCCTGCCCCAGCTTCCTGCTGCTCCTCCAAGCCTCACAGTGAAAAGGTCACATTTGGTGAAATGAATGACCTCTGACCTGTTAGAGCCGTCTGAGGTGGCTGCTCGTGTGCTTAAGGCTTAAGATGAAGAGAAGGAATAAACCTGTACGGCGGCTTATTAGGGCCAAAGTAGATATAAGGATAAAAGGAGTTTCACCAAAACCTCAGTTTAGACGAATCTCAGAAAGTCTAGAACTAGTCAATTCCTTGAGCTCTAAAAGTCGACAATGTGAGAAAAACCACGGAGAAAAAAAGATTCTGAGCTTGAAAAGTTTGAGATCTGGAAATTTCTAGAAAAAAACTTTGAACAAAGTTGAACGTTTGCCAGAAAAAACCCTCAAATTGATATATTAGTGTCTCTTTTATTAAATCTAACAGATTTTCCAAGTTCATCATGTCAACTTTGACATTGTAACATTGTTTTTATTTTACTAGCTCAGAAAATCGGATTTTCTCTTGTAAATCTGTGACTTGGAGCTCAGACATTTGGAGTTTTTTAAGAGTCGTCCCGCCTTGGCCTAACGCTGCGTGTCTCCCGCCAGGCTCCGGTCAGATCCAGCTGTGGCAGTTCCTGCTGGAGCTGCTGTCCGACAGCAACAACGCCGCCATCATCACCTGGGAGGGCACCAACGGCGAGTTCAAGATGACCGACCCGGATGAGGTGGCCAAGCGCTGGGGCGAGCGCAAGAGCAAGCCCAACATGAACTACGACAAGCTGAGCCGCGCCCTGCGCTACTACTACGACAAGAACATCATGACCAAGGTCCACGGCAAGCGCTACGCCTACAAGTTCGACTTCCAGGGAATCTCGCAGGCGCACCAGAACCACGGGGCGGACGGCGGCCTCGTCAAGTACCAGACTGAGATGCCTTACATCCAGCAGTACCACAGCCACCAGCCCAAAATGAACTTCATGGGCGGGCATCCCGCTCCCATGTCCGTCTCCCCCGGGAACTTTTTTGGCTCCCCGTCGCCGTACTGGAACTCGGCCAGCAGCCCCATCTACCCCGGGTCGGCCATGACCCGACACCCGGCCGCGCACTCCCACCTCAGCTCGTACTACTGATGATGGGACGATCCGGAGGGGAACCCAAGTGCTGAACCTGAGCTGACCCGCCTCCGCCAGAACCACGGGTTGGACTCAACAGTGTATGCATTCAGTTAACATTTCCATTCAGTTTGTAAGTAGTTTTGTTTGATAGCACCTGTTATTAACTGTTTTATGATTGTTCTATCCATCTAAAAAAAAAAAAAAACAGGTCACATTTAGGGATGACTTTTTGTAAAACAATCTGTACAGAATCTTTTTCATGAAACAATAAAACATTTATGCATTATCTGTAGCTAAATCAAGGCTTCGGTTTCTTTTGTTAGAATATTAACGTCTTTTAATCCGTCTGGTAAAAATCCACTTCAGGGAAACTAAAAGTACTGATGGGTTCAGCTAAACTAAATGCTAAATTTAGCTCAGCCTCATTTCTGTTTAAAATACTTTTCCTACTTTCTGGATGATTTGATATTCAAACTGTCAGCATTAAAATGTTCATAATGAAAGAGAAATTAAATAAAACAAAAAGCTCATCGTTACAAAGCAGCGTTTCTGCATGAAAATAATTAAATATCTAGAAATAAAACCCAACAGAACCACAATCTGCGTCCTTTACTCCATTTTCAGACACATTTTATTTTCTTGCTGCACACAAAAATCAAACATGCATCAAATTTCCAGACTCTTTGCATTCTTCTCCATGATCATAAATATTCCCAAACATTTATTTATCCTAAAGTCCAGGAGCCTGAAGCAGAGGAGACGTCACACTGTGTGGCAGAGAGCAGCTGGTGGATTCCACCGACATTCAAAATGATGTTTTAAACCGTGTTTAGCATCTTAGCCTTTAGCATGATTAGCTTCGGCTTTCAGGGACAAACTTCATATTTCATGTGAAAAAACCAAAGAACTTCCTTCAAACTGGTAACGGTGCCTGTGCTCCTCTCCTCCCAAGTCCATTAAAATATTAACCAACAACCTGAGAACAGAACCACTGCTGGAAATGAGTTGGACCGGAACCACTGATCAGAGACAACCGGCTGCTGTTCACCAAAACCGCCTTGTGTTTGTTTTAGATCATTAAAAACTTTGAGAGAAGAAAAACAAAGTTTCCTTCCATTTAAAGGAAACTGGAGTCAGAACGAATTTAGCCACATTCTTCAATTTCTTCAGGAACTTCATCCAAATACACAAACCTGGAGGAAAAAACCCAACATGGCTTCAGCTCCCACCTGTTGAAATAACAAGCCACCGCTGGAGGGCGCAGTTCGTCTGGTTGGTCCTTTTGGCTCCGGACGGTCATAATGCAGCATGTTCAAGTGAACCAGCCGATTATTGATCATCAGTAATCGAAGCAGAGACGTTTTGATCTGAACTGCTGGACTTTTGCGTCTGAAGCTGAGCGGCTGGATTTCCTCCTCTAGAAAAGAAAACATTGATAGATGTCATCACCTCAATTAAACATGTTTTCTCCAAACATTTTACTTCTGAAGAGCTTTTGCATATTAAACCAATTAGCACTGGTTTAATATGCAGCCATTACTGCAGAGTCTGCACTCATTTAAATGATCATTTAAATATTTTTGGTGATCTGAACAGGAATATTTGCACCATTTGAGTTTTATGTCCAACCTTTGAAACAATAAAACCACAGATCTTACTGGTCAAACTGGGAACACTGGGACCGGGATCCCTGATGCTACGAGGTTTAAATCATGACCTGGTTGGTTTTTACAGCATCTCTGTTGGGTTTCAGACTCACGGGACGCTTGGTTCCGCACACGCACAGATCATACTGGGAGTAGAGGCGATCCTCAGTGGACCTGCTGGTCCCCAGCTTCAGGTGGGAGCCCGGTTCCCCGGAGCCCGGTTCCCCGGAGCCCGGTTCCCCGGAGCCCGGTTCCCCGGAGCCCGGTTCCCCGGAGCCCGGTTCCCCGGAGCCCGGAGCCCAGGACGCTGCGCTCTACCTGCAGCTGCATCCGGTGGCGCTCACCGGCGGGGCCACGCCGGCAGCAGCAGCTGCCCGCTGCCTCTGGCCGGGGAGAAGTCCTTCTGGACCAACGGCGGGTCCGAGTCCAGGTCGGGTGGCTGCAGCAGGGTGCCTGCAGCAGGGCGGCTGCAGCAGGGTGGCTGCAGCAGGGCGGTTCGGTTCGGGCTCTGGACCGTCTGATGGGCGCAGAGCAGCAGCAGAACCACCATGAGAAGAAAACCGTTCAGGCATTTAACCGAGGCTGCAGCAGTCCCCTGCTGGTGGCGCCACTCACTGGCAGCCTGAGGTACTGCAGCAACCCGATAATCCAACCCAGACTAGAGATTATCTTTCAATGTAGATTCAGAAGAAAATTTATGACAAATTTATTTTGCATGTTATTCTCAAGTCAAAAGTACATTAATGATGAACTCCTTCACTGCATAATAACACTGTTTATGTTTATTTAATATATGAACTTTAAACAAAAAACAATACATAACTTGTTAAGTAAATGTATTTATTTATGCATTTTAATATTTGTGGAGATTTTATCTGTTTTTCAATTTTCAACTCATTTTTCTTCCTCTGTAAACAGTTCAGATTTGATCAAAAATGCAATAAAAACCTAAATATTGTTGACTGAATGAGTCCCATATTTTTCTGCAGTTTATTTTCTATTGTCTTTGCAGTAAAAGTCCAGTTTGGTGCTGAACTCTGCATAAATTTATCCAAGTCCAACTAAAATGTGCAAATTCTCTTTCATTTACTGTTATTTATGGGTTTTGCTGAGATTATTTCATGTTATTTTGAATTTGATCCAAAACTCAAAATACAAAAAGTAACTCATTGTTGCATGAATGTTGGATCCAAACCATTTCTGGACGTTTGAACGTCATGGTAACGTTCCAGCATTCATCCAGCCTCAGGCGCTAAATCATTTATCATAAGCATATAATCACATATAATCTGTCATCAGATGAGTTTTAAAGTTTCAGCTCCAAGGAGAATTTCTGTTTCCCTCCAGTTCGACTTTGTTTTGCTCATTAATCTGAATAAAAAACCAAAACAGGAAAAGTTCCTTTGGTTGGAATCATTTCTGAAGTTTCTGCCGTAAGAATCCGGCCTTTTAATTCAGAGATTAGTTTTACTTTCACTTTAAAACTCTGAAACATGTTGCATCTGGAATCAGAAGTATTCACTCCCTGGATGGTTTCCATGATGCGTTCATGTTCACTAAGCGGAGCCCAGAGCCAGCAGGAGCAGCAGGGCCGTCCAGAGGGGGGGCCCGGCGTGGGGCCCGGCGTGGGGCCCGGCGAGGGGCCCGGCCGCGTTGCACAGGTGTGTGTTGCAGCATTCGTTGATGAAGGTGAAGTTGAGACCCAGAGCGTACTTTTCCCCGGTGACTCCGCACAGCGCGGGCAGGACGCAGCTCTTCTCGTACAGCACCACCCGCAGGTCACCTGCAGAACCACCGGGTCCATGAACTCAGGTGTGATTCGCTTTCACCCACCCAGCGGCCCGAGGGGAGCTCACCTTTCTGCCCCACGGCCCGGCTGGACAGGCACAGCTGCCCCGGCGGACACTTCAGCGGGAACCGGATGCAGTCCAGAGGAGAGACGGCCGGAAACACGCAGGTGTAGCAGAACAGGGAGACTGGAGGACAGCAGGCTGCAGTCAGCATCATAAAATACAGCAGACTGCATTGTTCATGATTTTAATGATAACATGGTGTCATATAAAGCAACAATAATCTGATTCTTTTCCAGTTTGCAGCTGAAGCGTTTCATTTCCTTTATGAGAATTTCTCCCTGATTCTCCACACTGAGATCCTGCTGACTGCTCAGAACCGCTCTGCATAACCACTCTGCAAATAATAAACCATCTGCTTGTTGTTGCTCAGTCCTGAGGGAAGATAAAACAGTAAGAAATTCGTCTTTTATATCTAAATGATCCCATTTGTTTTTATGCACTGAACAAAAACAAGAGAAACAACCAGACAGATTCAAAATCAGAGATTAGATCAAGTTGTTTTAATCATAACTGACTCCATCATGCTAATTATGTTATATTGGCAGATTTTCATGAGCCTGCACACAAACAGACCCGGTTACTGGTTTCTCACCCACAGCAGGAGGGAAGCACAGCAGAAGCAGAAGGTGGGGCATCATGGATGGTTTCTGTAGCGCAGGGGGATGAAGACTTTTCCTGCAGTTCGGATCAGCCTGGTTCCTGTAGCTCGGTTGCCTGGGGTCCGGTCCGGTCTGGTCTGGTCCGGTCTGGGGGTCTGGTCTGGTCTGGTCTGGTCCGGTCCGGTCTGGGGTCTGGTCTGGTCTGGTCCTGGTCCGGTCCGGTCCGGTCTGGTCTGGTCCGGTCTGGTCTGGTTGCCTGGGGTCCGGTCCGGTTGCCTGGGGTCTGGTCCGGTCCGGTCTGGTCCGGTCCGGTTCAGTTCCTACAGGATGCCAGCTGTCTGCATGCTGAAGGCGCTGGACCAGCTCAGCTTGTCCACCCGGCTGCAGGTTCTGAACGTTGGACTCGTCTGGTTCCCACTGATGTTCTGATTCTCAGTCACTGAAGCCCCACCCCCACCTGCTGCTGATTTCATTAGTGTCCTGGGTTGATCTGTGCAGCTGCAGAGGAATTATTGTCCTGCTCACCGTTACAACAAGCAGCCGGTTTAGATCAGCTGGTTCTGTCGGTCACTTTCTGTGTGACAAAGATCTACGTTAGCAGGCAGCCTTAAAGACACGGCGGCCTAATTAAATCACGACTCTTCTGTTAATGAAGGACGTTGAGTCGTGGAGGAGGAAATCAAGTGACCTGCAGTCTCATGACTGGAAGCCTCAAACTGAAGCTGACTGACTGAAAAATGATTCTGCTTTTGGTTCATGAAGAGGCAATTTGAGGACCAGAAAAAAACAAATCAAAGTTTTTATTTAGATTTATAAATGTATTGTGGAAATATGCTGGTAGGTTATAGAGTAGGCAAGAATAAGCTTTGCTTCAGCCTTTTCCTTTTTTGGTAAATTGTGGGTTATTTATTGTTTGATATTTCTTTGTTGTTTCTGGTGATGTGGACAGTTTACCAAAATACAAAGAAAAATGAATAAGTAAATAAATATGATTAACTTTATAGTCTGAGGATAATGAATCATCTCATCTGATCCTCCAAACTGCATGATTTGTCAGAACCTCGTGGTTCTGCAGTGTTTTCTGTGGATCTATTGATTTATTTGTATCATCAGTGTACATTTATTATTTATTGGTAAATCTTCTTTTGTCGTAGAAAATTCACATTTAATGACCTCATATTAAGGTTTACTGACCATATTAAGGTTTTTTTCCACGTCATTATTCTGAAATCGTCTCATATGACTTTCTCATTTTCCTCCAACATGTTTTACTTTTACACCAATAAATTCTGAAATATTTGGATTTTGTTTCAGAATGTTTTCTGGGTTATAATTAAACCTCAAGGTCTGGAAATATAAAACCTTTAATGCTGCTTTATGTTTTTACCAACTTCCGCCCTGCTGTCTGTCTGTCCGTCCGTCCGTCCGTCCGTCTGTCCCTCCTGGGGTTCAGATTCTGGACCTGCAGACGGAGACACGGCTCTGTCCAGACCCGTCCGGTCTCAGGGTTCTGCTCAGGGTTCTGCTCAGGGTTCTGCTCAGGGTTCTGCTCAGGTGTCCTGTCCTTCAGCTCAATCTGTCTTTACTGTCACTGGTGTAGAACAATCCCCATTTAAAATAACCCATAGCCTGGTGGGGGCAAAATAAAGCCTGGTGGCCCACCAGGCTGATGAAGCACTGGGGAAAACTCTGACTTCTGTCTATAGCTCTGGTTGTAAGTGGGAACCCGGTTCCAGCAGAACCAGAACCGGGCTCAGTACCAGCAGCCATCTCTAATCAGGAACATTCTGTATTTGTATTTCTAAGCGATCTCTGGGCTGCTCTTGGTCCGATCCCTCACTTAGGACCCGCTTTCCCTGGCAGAGCCGACCCAAATGGAGGCGTGAAGCCTCCGGCGGCTCCTCACTGGGAACCGACCCAAATGGCTCCCAGTGATCACTGGGATCACTGGGAGGGGAAAAACGAAACCAGAAACAGTTCCCTTCTCTGACCTGAACTGATCCGGAGACAGGCCAGAAGGTGGCGCTCTGGTGTTTCTAACTAAACAATCAGTTCAGTCAGAAACTAAAACTTTTCTAACTAAAAATTTAGCTAGAAGCTAAACTTTGTTTTCTCAGTTATTTTTCTCTCCATAGGTTCCACACCTGGCCTGGCGTTCTGATTGGCTGCGGTTGCTTCCTGGAGGAGGACATTGGCTGACATGATGCTGCCATCACCTAACTGTTCGCCCGCTCCTTTTCAGTTCCACGAACACGGAAAGTTCTCCTGATCAGTTGACCCGTTGAGTCTCTTCTGTCGTCTCTCAGGTCCAGTCGGTCGTGGCAGATGGCTGCCGGTACTGAGCCCGGTTCTGGTTCTGCTGGAGCTTTCCTCCTGGTAGAGGGAAGTTCTTCCTCTCCACTGTCGCTACATGCATGCTCTGGATGAGGAACTGCTGTAAAGTGATTTGCTGTCGCCCCCTGCTGGTCAGATGGAGAACGCTGTAAGTAATGACTCCATACAATCTGCTGGGTTTCATTTGGTACAAATGTTTTAAACCAGCGACATGACAATAACTTATGTAATCCTTATTAATCCACTAATTTATTAAAACTCTCTGATGCTGATCCATCTTTAAATAAGTTTATTCATAAATTGCTTATTTAAAAATGTACGATAGTTTCCATTTTTCTTTATGCTTGATTATGTTTTTGCAAATATAAGTCAACAGATCATAATTAAATATTCAGCTTGGATTTCATTTAAATGTAAATCGTGAACTTTTTGTCGTTTGATGTTTCTGAACTAAATAAACTCAAAACAAATCGTAGCAGTCTCTCAGTCCATTGGACAATGCAGAATGTAAGAGAGCAAACTGTGGCTCAGCAAAGATCTTGTTTATTATATTTTTATACTATCATATATTTAACATTTCATTTCAAAGCATCAGATGGTTGCCCAGTGATGATTCTTAAATAAAATAATAGGTTGGTCCTTTGGTCGAAACCCAGATGAAGGTGGAAATGCAACGGCTTCGATCGGCTCCTCTAAAACGAAACGACTCAAACGAACTCATCCGGTTCAGAGGTTTTTATTCTCTTGAGCCAAAAAGACAAAACCATTTTCCAGTTTGAATCCCAGATCGACAGTGGCATGTTTAAACACTGAAAACAGAATAATCCAGAGGAAACAGAAAAATGAGAAAAATCAAAGCAGCTAAAATTTAATTTGACTTTCAGATTAGAACCAATAGAAACATTAAAGTAGCTGTAAATGACCCTGCGCCTGTCCGACATTAAGTAACCATGGAAACGTTCCAACCTCATGAAATAAAACATTCAAAATGAATCACTCAATAATCAATCAACATTCAATAATTCAAGTATTAATCATCTGAGTCACACAGAGCTCAGCTGAAACTGTGGAAATGATCTTTCTGTGTGAATACAGCAGAGGACCATTCCTCCGTCCCTGATTGGTCCAAGCGGCTGCTGCGTCACAGCGTGTGCTTGACGGCAGTCATCGGCTCTCGCTTGTTCTGCAAGTTCTGCTGCAGATCCTGCAGGAGGCGCTCTCGCTCCTCTGCATCCACCAGGATTTGCTGCCATGAAGAGCAGAAACAGAAGAGTTGGTTTTAACAGAACAGTATAAACACTGAATCCAGATCCAGATCCAGATCTTATTTCTGTTTTCCTGTAAAACCAGATTAATCATCAGTTCTCCAGGTTTTTCTGAATAACCTCTGACCTTTTCCTTTTCTGCATGTCAGACATATGACAGTGTATTTGGGCCTCTGGAGAAAAAAGGAGTAAATTTGCCCCTAAATTTTTAGACTAGTCTCAGATATTTTCTGGAAAAAATATGGAAATTTCTCAGATTTAAAAGTTTAAATTAATTTTTTTCAATTTGAGACTCTATTTTAAAAGACAGAAAATTTCAGCTTTAGAAACTCAGAACTTCCCAATTTGTTTTCTACTAAATTTATGAGATGAATATTAATGTTATGATTTTTTTTTTCAAGCTAATTTTTCACTTTTCTAACCCAGAAATGTTCATGTTTTTTCTATATTTTATCAGTTTGAGTTTTTTGGCAGTAATTTCACCCGTCCATTATTTCTAACTATAATGACTTAATGTGCTGTCATACAAACACTTTGGAAGATAATTTAGTTTTTTAAAAAAAAGTTATTTAAAAACTTTTGAAATAACTGTGTGGAAAAGGACCTCGCTGCAGCCAACAGGAAGGGGAAAAGCAAATATAGGAAATGGCGCCCCCTTCACTTCCGGAGTGCAATGGTTTCATTTCCAGATAAGGTATGAGACTGACGGCGGTTAGCAGGACGGGACCTGCTGCAGCAAGCAGGATGTGACTGCTTGCTGCAGCAGGTCCAGGACCTGGATGTGTAGTTGTAGTTCAGAGCCAAGCCACCAGAGGGAGAAGCGGTCTTCTGTACCTCGATGAGCCGGTCTCTCTTCTGTAGACTCTCCCTCAGCAGGCGCTCCCGCCGCTCGCCGTCCTCTCGGCTCGTCCGCCACTCTCTGTCCGTCTTCTTCTGCTGCTCCTCCGCCCGCCTCAGCTGCTGCTGGGCGTCCCGGAGCCGAGCCATCAGGGAGCTGACCGTCTGGGCGTGGCTCTGCTGCTGAGCCTGACGGAGAGACGGAGGGATCAGAGCCGCCGGCTGCAGCCAGATGCTGCTGAACATCCAGCCGAATTTAAACTGGAGAAGTTTTCACTTTTAGACTAGTTTATGTGACTACAAAATGATCCAGCTTCAATATCATCTCAGAAATAACCAGACTTTGCTTTTATTTTTTCTACCTTATTGCTCCTTTTCAAAATCTTATTCATTTCATAACAAACTTCAGATTATTTTAGTGGCTTGGAGCTGAACGATCAGCCCAGGCTCCGTCAGCTGACTGACCCGGTTCCCTTCACATCCAGCATCCTCAGAACCTGACGGCTGTCTTTCAGGAACGCTAACGAGGGCAAAGGGGCCCCGGGCCACATATTGAACACCCCTGAAGAAAAGGTTCAGGAAAATGTGGATTTATCATAATCTGTATTTTCATCCCAGATTTAAGCAACTAGTTTTGTAATTAAACATTTAATTGCTTCTTATTTATTATTTAAGCTCCATTTAACTTTATTTTCTGGTTTTTAAACTCTTTGTATTTTTGCAGTGAATTTAATGGTAAAATTATTCACTTCCTATTCATAAAGTCCAGAATATTTGGGTCAATCCGCATAAAGCCTTCAGGTGTGGGCAGTTTCTGCCTGTTTATCGTGTTTCGATATTTTCAGAAACGTTTGATCCTCATCATGTTGAACCTGCAGCAGATCCTGCGACGCCTCCACAGCTGCACTCAGCTTGGTGACCTCTTCCCACAAGGTGGCGCCGTTTTCCTCTGCAGTTTTCAGCAGAGCTGCCGCCTGCTCTTCACTTCCTGTCGACTGCTGACCAATCAGAGAGAGAGGAGAAGATGGGAAGTTTCAGGATGAAAAATAATGTTTCCTGGTTTTACTGGTTTGAACTGCAACCAGTACAGAAGAACAACAGAACCCAGTTGCTCTTAGAGATCGGACCGAGCCGCTCAGACTCTGATAAGAACCGGATGCTGAGAGCTGCACTGTAAACCACAAAATATTAACAACTATTTCTGTCTGGTTTCTACTGCAAATCTAAAACATTTCAAATAAAAACGAACTCATGAGAAACTTTCAGCTCCGTTTGGAGCCACCGGCCGATTATTTCACACAAGATCTTCATCAATGTTAAGGAATTATTCACTAACACAAGATACCGACTGTACAAACTCTACAAACTGCTCTTAGGACAAAAATATTTTTGCACTGAAAACAAGACTCCAATTCTTGGTATGGTTTTGCAGCTCCTGGGAAAGGTCAGAGGTCATCTCCAGACCAGCTGACCTCTGGTCTGGTTCCACAGAGAGGGCTGAAGGCTCTGCTCTCAGAAGCTACATGCCTTGGCCCGTCTCCATGGAGATGAACACGGACATCCATGAACCGCAGCAGAGGCGGAGGTTTGGACCAGAACCGGATCTGCTCACCGGGTGGTCCAGGCGCTGCTGGAGGTTCAGGATCAGAGCGTCCTTGTCCTTCAGGACGGCGGCGGCGGCGGCGTCCCTCTGTCTGCACAGCTCCCGCTGCGTCTCCGCCTCGTCCAGCCGGCGCTCCCTGTCCTCCAGAGACGCCCGGAGCTCCTGCAGACAGAACAACGCTCAGCTCGGCCCAGACCAGGACGACTAAAAAACCCGCCTGCCTGTCTGTCTGCCTGTCTGCCTGTCTGTCTGTCTGCCTGTCTGTCTGTCTGTCCTCACGTTGACCACGTCCTGGCTGCTCTGCAGAACCGTCCTCAGCGTGTCCAGGTCCGCCTCTCGGTCCCGTCCGGCTCGTCTCAGCGCCTCCACCTCCGCCGCCAGGCTCCTCTCCGCCTCGGTGGCTTCAGACCTCAGAGTCTCCAGGGCCACCTGCAGGACAGACGGGGGCGAAACATCAGGACGGATCAGCAGAGACGCCTCGTCTCCATCCTGAAGGCCGTCAGCTGATCCGTGTGACCTCCAGCCTGGAGGTCACGGCGACCGGCCGATCAGACGACCTCGACTCTGACCTTGTTATCAGCCAGCAGTTCCTTCAGCGTCTCCAGCAGCTTCCCGGTCAGCTGGGTTCCCAGTTCGGCGCCGGTTCCGCTCTCCACACACAGACCTCGGATCAGAACCAGACACTCCTGAGAGGAGAAACACAGAAACGCGTCCGGTTCTGTTAGTGGTTCACTCAGCGGAGAAAAGGAAAAGTTTCAACCTCAGAAGCAGCTGAAACTAAATAAAGATCCAATAAAACAGTTCATCTTTGTTCAAAAGGAAGGAAAAAATGTTTTCAGTCCCGATTTAAAAGAAGCAGCAGATTGAGAACATCTCAGTGTACTGTGAGGAGCAGAAAACCCAAACGATGGTTCTGGTTCTGGTCCTGGTTCGGGTTCTGGTTCTGGTCCTGGTCCAGGCGATGGTTCTGGTTCTGGTCCTGGTTCTGGTTCTGGTTCTGGTCCTGGTCCAGGTCCGGTCGGTCCTGGTCCAGGTTCTGGTCCTGGTCCAGGTTCTGGTCCTGGTCCAGGTCCTGGTCCTGGTCCTGGTTGCCTGACTACCAGGGAGCTGAAGGCGTGACTGGAGAACAGGTTCTGATCCAGTTTCCTGGTGCTGCTTTGGACTCTGGCAGCAGAATCCAGACCCCAGCAGGATTTAACTAGGCCCCTGTGGATGTGCATGCTGATCCAGCTGCTAGGCAGAGTGGAGGATGAGTGATGCTGTGGGCCGGTTTCTCTGGACCGGTCAGCAGAAAACTCATCTCCTGTAACTGAACTCTCCGTTTCTTTAACTCTCTCTAAAACCAGCTGAACACCGAGGTCAAAGGTCATCTGTTTGGCTCGCTCTGCCCACAATAAGTCAGAGTCCTGTGTGGATCATTAACCCCCAGCAGCAGAAGCTCCGCCCCCCGCAGCTCCACAGCAAACAACATTTCTGTGGCCTTTGAGGCGGAGCGGAGGATCCACTGGACCCACTGGATCCACTGGACCCACTGGATCCATTGGACCCACTGGATCCATTGGACCCACTGGACCCACTGGATCCATTGGACCCACTGGACCCACTGGACCCACTGGACCCACTGGACCACTGGATCCACTGGACCCACCCGGCCGGCCTCACTCACCTGGACCAGTCGCTCCCGGCTGTGCAGGGCGTGACCGAGGCTCTGCAGCACCGAGGCGCCGCCGCCGCCGCCGCCGCCCGCCGCCGCCGCCGCCGCCGCCGCCGCCGCCGCCGCCGCCGCCGGCCTCCAGGGTCGGCTGGGGGGAGAGAAGAAAAATGATTTGATTTCAGACATCAGAGAAGGAAAACAGGAAATCTTCAACAACCTGCAGTGAAACATGGATATCTGGTATCAGAACCGGGTCAAAACAAACCTTCAGAATGATTCACAGAGCCGTTGGCTCAGCAGCCACAGAGAATCCGTGCCCACATGGAGTCACCATGAAGAACAAAGAATACAACTTGTAATGTAAATACTGATCAGTTCTCATGTGGAGGCTGCTGTTATGGATGATTTAATTCATGTAAAGACCTAAAAACCCTATAAACTTCCTGCAGCACGATGAGGCCCCGACGCCAGCCGTCCTCAGCCGGCTGGCCGATGACATGTGAAGCTGTGATTGGCCGATCTGTGTGTCCAGCCCAGCAGTTGGTTGAACACCAGAAGCTAACAGCGTATTTTAGCAGCTAGCTAGGAAGCATCAAACGGCTCGATCAATTTAAGACCCGATATCAACAGACCGAAGGCCAACTTCTATATTTATGAAATTCACACATTTTAAAAGTCTTCATTTTAGATGCATGAATTTAAGACTCAAGTTTTTAAGTTAATTACGGCTAAAATAATTTATAACAACACATTTGATGGCTGATTGTTTCAGCAATCTCCAATCAACTTTCATGTTTTAAATTCGCCTTGAATCTGAAACTGGAAACGTTTTCCCTCCTCAGATCTTTGAGCGTTTAGAGATGAAGTCGAGGCTCAGTGAAGCTTGGCGTTCCGACTCATCCTGAAGGAAAACTCAGCAGCGGTTTAATGCCTCATTCCCACAGTGAAATGATATTTTTGGTTATGAAAGCAGCTTCTCTGCTGGTTGGAACCTGCAGCGGCTCGTCGCTCTGACTGATCCGGTTCTGATCAGCTGAGGGGCCCGGGGCCACTGCTCCGGTCCGGGTGGATTCCTCACAGCGCCGGCCTGCGTGTGCACCTGCAGCTCTGATGACACGCCCTGCGCCGCTGTCACAGCCCACTGATTGCTTTATGAGGCCGTTTGCCAGCTGACTCCCATAAACCTGCTTGTCCAGCCGAATCTAAAGGTTCAGAGCTGCTGACATTCCAGGGCGGGACGCGGATCTATAATTAGAGCCGCGAGCCGCAACGTTTAATCTGCTGAAACCACCCGAAAGAGCCGTTTACTTTGTGATGAGCTGGTCAGCGAACGCCGAGTCGCTGACATCACTGCGAGTCGCTGACATCACTGCGAGTCGCTGACATCACTGCGAGTCGCTGACATCACAGAAACATCCAGAGATGATTGGCTGTCACTGCAGCCCGCTGTCAGAGGCTGAGCTGACATGCAGGGAGGAGGTTTCTGGAGAACTGCTGACAGGTGGAGGTGAGACGTGAGGAAGGCCGTAAAACTTTTAGGATCACCATGAATAGGTCAAAGGTCATGTTTGATCAATTTAGCAGCTTTTCCTCAGCCTTTCACAAACAGATCTGTGTCTCGTCGCTTCAACACCTATTTTGACTTTTTCTCTGCTTGTTTTATATTCATCAGTTTTCTGCTAAATGAAGTTTTAATGTTTGGTGAGCAGATTATAATCTGACTGGATGAACATTTTATTTAAACAGGTTTTCTACAACAAACAGTGAATTTCTCTTGAATTTAAAAACGGAGTTGAGCCAATCAGTTTAGTGATCACCGATCTCTTCTTGGTTTCTCCAGATCTCTGGGATCAGGATAATCTCTGCTAATCTCTAATCATTTTGTTAGAGGCCAGTTCTTACCAAGCCCAGGTCCTCCGATCCGTTGACCCGATCCGGCCCGGCTCGTCTCAGCTCGGCCTCCAGGGTTCTGATCCGGGTCCCGGCCTGGTCCAGTTGGGCTCGGAGGTGCCTGGCCGCGCTCTGAAGCCGGCTGGTGTTGTTCTGGAATCACAGATTTATCGTTTGGTTAAAATCATAAAGTAACTCATGTTTTTTTAAATATTGATATAATAACTAATGACATTAAAAAGTATCAGTAATATAATTTTGGATACATTTTTCTTTTATATTCCATTTATTTTCTTTATTTTACACAGAAAACAGAAATAAATGCTTGTTCTTTAAAAATAACATTTTCTATAATAGTATTTTATCAAAAATGTAAAAGTAGTTTTTTTTGAGAACATGTTAGCTCCCGGTGGCAGCAACACTTCAGCTGATCTTTCAGCGCTCTTTGCTTCCCCTAAATCCAGTTGTAGATTCTAAAGCGCTAATTTACTGCTATAAAGAAACCAATTTACCACACGAGGTTCTGCAACACCTGGATGGAGCCTCACCTGTCGGTGCAGCGGCATGTACTCGTCCCTCAGCTCCGTCAGCACGTCTCCGTCCTCCAGATCCCCGAAGTCCAGAACCCGGCTGACCCTGGGTGTCGCCGGCCCGGGGCTTTTCCCGCCCTTCCGGAACCTCACTGGGATCTTACTGCCAGACGGCGAGCTGAGCGACTTCCCTTGGATGCTCCTCAGCTCTGTTATCACAAAGCTAACCGGTCGGTCGCCCGGGGAGCAGAACGGGTCGTTTCCGTCCAGAGTGTCCAGGGAATGGACGGACTCTGTGCGGGAAGGCGCCCGGAGCGAGAGGCTGGACCCGGTCAGGGACGGCGGGCCGGACCCGGTCAGGGACGGCGGGCCGGACCTGGGCGCGCCGTGCCAGTGGAGCGGCATGCTCCGGGACTTGTCCCGGGTCAGCTCCAGCGGGGAGAAGGGCATGTGGCGAGGAACCCCGCAGACCGACTCGTAGTCTGAATCAGAAACCCGTAAAGAGTCGCAGCCTTCACAGCCTTTGCCCTTCCGGCACCGCTTCCCGGTTCTGATGAAGTACGGACACGTGTCCCACTTCTCGGACCAGCACTCGTACTCCGACAGAGCCATGTTGTCCTGCAGCATCTCCCGGTAGCCCTCCTTCTCCGCCTCGCTGTCCTCCTCGCTGGCGCCGCTCCGGGTCCGGAGCTCCTGCGGGTGCCTCTGCCGGTAGTTCTGCCGGACCCACTGCCTGATCCTGTCCCGCTCCTGGGTCAGCTTCTGAAGCCGCTCAGAAGAAAGAACCCGGACCCGGGCGATCACCGTGTCGAACTTGAACACTCGCTCCAAAGCGGAAACGCATTTGCCGCACACAAACTCTCCGGTTCTGCCATTCCTCGGTACCGACTGTCCCAGAATGTGGGTCAGAACAGCCAGGATGTCCACAGACTTGGACGAGGAGCTCAGGGACGCCTGGGACCGGGACAGAGACCCGGAGGAGCCCAGAGACAACGTGCTGCCTGTGAACAAACAACAGATTGATTAACGCAGTGGAGTGGAGATGCACCGATCCGATATCGATATCTGTATCGGCTCTGATCAAATTTCTAGATCGGGTGTCAGAGCCGATGTGTCCATCCAGGGCAGATCTATCCAATCTAATTCTATGCTTTGTGCTCTGAGCGAATTATGTCTGGAATTCATATTTTCTGAGACATTTGAATGAAAGTTTGTTGCTGTTTAGTTTTGCATGTCTGGTTGTGAATCAGTTGATTTGATCAGTTTCAGTTTCTTTATTGATTTTCTATTGGCTGTTCTCCAGACTGAACAGATTAAAGTTTGTGAAGCTAATTAGCCTGAGCTGAGCTGAGTTACTGAATAAATCTCAGAATATTTATGTCTGCGGTTAAAAGAAGAAACGTTTCAAGTCAGTTCAGCCGATTCTCTGAATCGGATCGGTACTGGCCGACACTAAACCTCAGATATCGTATCAGATCCTCTCAGGCAGGGAGGACGTGTCTGTTTCTCCAGACTCACCCCAGGGACTGCTCTGAGTGGACCGGGTCAGGCTCCCGCCTCTCACTGACCCGGTTGGGGTCCCGGTCTGATCGTTCCTCCTGTTCTGGGCCGCAAACAGCCATCGGCGTTGGTTTCCCTGGAGACTACCGCCGCATATTCGGCAGAGCTCGCTCTTCCTTGTGCTGGACATCATGGAGCAGACGGCGACGCCTTTCAGGGTCCAACAAATATGGAGGCTTCTCTGTGGATGTCAGCAGAATTTAGCGAATTAGTCGACATCAGAGCCACGACCCCAAATGGACCAAACAAAACCACGTGAACTTCTTCACACATTCATTTTAAAAACGCACGATGTTAAAAATCATAGATCTAACACGTTTGGTCGTAGTGTGTGATGTAGAGCGACACACAGACACACACACACAGACACACACACACACCTGACCTCCATCAGAGTGAGATCGGAGCTCATTTATGCAAAAACTGATAGTTTGCTGGAAGGAAAACCACCAACCTGAAGAAAACATTTCAGGTTTTTCTGGTTGTCAAGAAAAATGACGCAAAGGCCAGAAAACATGTTTGACTTTTAACTTTCATCTAATGCAAAGTTTTAAGATAATCCTGTTGTTCCAGGGCTTCCTGCAGGTTCTGGGTTCTGATCCAGTTTCCTCTCTCAATCTAAAACCATGAAGAACACAAAAGGCAGAACCCAGACCCGGCTGGTTCATCAGAAATCTGTTCTAAGCCTGTGTAGCTGCGGGGATCTGTGCAGACCCGCTGCTGGACTTGGACTGAGCCGTTTTCCATGAAGCAGCTCTGAGTTGATGCTGCAGCTGGACTCACAGAGGGAACGCTGCCGGCGCTGCGCTCTCTTCCTGGATGTTTCGCAGGATGTTTTCCTCATAGGGCGGGACACGTCGTCCTTAGCCACGCTGTCACTGACTCCACGGCCCGGCGGACCGGACCGGACCGGACCGAACCGAACCAGGCAGTCCACGGTCCGGACATGAGCTCAAGGCGGAGACATTTAAAGCAACACGTTCCTGAATCCCGATAGGAAACTTTGAAACGGCTGAACTCTCCTCTATATCTGCTGCTATTTATAACCCACAGCGGTGCGACCCGGTCCGGTTCGGTTCGGTTCGGTTCCGGTCGCTCTAACCGCTGCAAAGCTTCACGAACACATTCCCAGCTTTTATTTTGAAGCGCAGAGGTGAACTTACCTTTGAAGTGGTCCCGAGGACTCACGCGCTCAGCCCGGGATCAAAGTTTCAGCGTCCGCGCGAGGATCGGAGAGTCTTCATCACACGTGACGTCAGGAGGGAGAGGAGAGCAGGAAAACGGTCCGAGCAGAACCGAGACCCGCGGGACAAATCTGGACCTCCGGAACGACTGGAGAGGAGCCGCGTTGCGACACACCGAGCTGACAGGAGTGGGAGTCACCTTGATGACGTCACTGGTCACACCTGTCGGAGCGGGAGCGCTCACGTGTTCAAATCTCAGCTCCAGAGACACGCGCGTGCTTGTGACGTAAACATCACTTTATTAAAGCTTTCATCCTTTGTTTTGCGTATTTTAGGTCATTTATCACTCAGGGTGACTTATTTCCAGTTTTATCTGGTTTACCTGCAGAGGATCATTTTGGACCTGAAGAAAAGAAACTTTTTGAAAAAATAAAAAAGAAACGAAACATGATTTTGATTTAAAACCTTTATTAAAAATTACAACCACATTTCTGTGACAGCCCAATGATCTGGCATGAAGAGCTGCGTGTTTTCATCACAGGATGATCGAACAGGATCAATAACTCCTCTGACTGATCGCCGCTGCAGCTTCTGTCTGATCAGGTCTGCAGGACAGACCATCCTGCAGCAGAGCTCAGGATCTGACTTTTTATTGCTGTGTATCAGGCGGTCACTATGGTAACACAGCAAATATTATGCAAATTTCAATAAAATGCAGAAACTATGTATCAGTGATTCATCACTGGGATTTCTTGATCACACAAAGCAAAAATTGAAGAAGTGTTAAAGAAAACCAAATGTTGAAAGATATGAAATACTGAAAAAGTGTTGAAAGCAACAGAGAAAAGACCAATATGAAATATTATTGATAATGTAAATAAAATAGCCCAGATTTAAAACATCATTTCAAAAGTTTATCTCCATTCAGCTGAAGAACCTCCCACCACCAGAGGGCAGCAGAGCACCGGTTCTCTCCCTCACCGGTTCCTCAAACATGGAAATTAATATTTAATTTTAGTGTACGAGGAAAAAAATAGTCGAGTTTAAAACTCTGGGATTAACATTCCAAAAATATAATAGGCAGTTCACAAAAACATAGATGCTAAATCAACCAACTGCTTCGTTTCACCCGTTTAAACTCTTTAATACTGGAAGTCTGGTGTTTATTGCAAGAATATGCAACATTTGTTACAATAAAACTGAAAAAAAAAAACCACAATGAAATAACAAACAGCAAGAACCATCTGATAGTTTTAACTGTCTGGAGAAAGTGGGACTAATATGTAGTATGAGTATTATTAAAATAGATTATAGATTGCAAACAATTGTTTGTAAAGGCACTTAAAGTTTCAGTTAAAACGTTCTTTTATAACACATTAGTTTCACATTAACACTTGCAATGTTTTTCTAGTATTTCTATAGAAACATGAGGATGATATTAAAGTTATAGGAAACAAAAATTAAACACAAATTTTAAAGTGTTTTCAGACTTCAGGGGAAAACAGGACAATTACTTATTGTCCTCACAACCAGCATGTCTCTGTGTGCTGCTGGGTCTTTTCATATGAGCCACTTCTCTATGCAGGCTTTGAACACGGTGAAGTTGGAGTGCCAGTGTGTGTGTTTGACTCCGGACTGAACACACACCGACACGTCGCCGCGGGCGTCCAGCGTCTTCAGACCAAACGTGTCGTTTTTATAAAACTGTCAGAGGCAGAGAGGAAGACCACAACTTATGAATATCAAAGTATTGATGAGGTC
Source organism: Poeciliopsis gracilis (assembly GCA_911649635.1). Classification (NCBI taxonomy): domain Eukaryota; kingdom Metazoa; phylum Chordata; class Actinopteri; order Cyprinodontiformes; family Poeciliidae; genus Poeciliopsis; species Poeciliopsis gracilis. The sequence continues at coordinate 257,687 of CAJVRI010001204.1, read as the reverse complement.
AATACATTTTGAACTGGCTGCTTTCCAGCTGAAATTGTCTCTTATTAAAGTTTTCCAACCAATCAGAGAAAGCTATTCTCCAAACGATGCAGCAGAAATCGACTGGACTTCCAGTTTTGTCCTCCAGGAATGTGTGAGATTTCTGCCCTCATATGGGGAATTTTACTCTGTTATCAGACTTTTCTTTCTCACTAGACTGACTTTAGTAGAAAGAGGTTGAAGAAACATCAACTGGTGGCAGAAAAACACCAGCTGGTCACCTACCTCCTGGTTCCTCATTTCCACAACATCTTCGTTCAAGTCGTAGAACCCAAAGTGGCTGCACAGGAAAGAGGAAGCAATTATTTCTTACCTAAAGCAACTGAAACCTTGTTTGGTCGAAACTTCATGTTGATAAACTGAAAACTGAAAATAACCACTTCTCTGTTTCTTGTGTTCACACCAAACCAACACGTGTTCCTGTAAACCTCTAACTGTTTGTAATGATCTCTGATGCACATTTATCTGAATGAGACGCAGAGTAAGCTGGTCCTGATGGTGCCTAACATGGCAGCTGACCTTTGACCAGATAATGAGTCGTAGAGGGAAAACATTTCTTAAAGTGGTGAAACCTGGATTGCCATGGAGTGATGACGCCATCATCTGGTCCTCCAATCAGCACCATCTTCTTGATACGCAGGAAGTTTTCTCTCCAGTCTGAGGGAAAGATGTTTAGATGCAGATATCACTGGAATTAAACAGGTCATATAATCAGCCTCCATATTCTTTTCTGCTCCGACAAAATACGGATTCTTCTCTTTTAAAGATAATAACTCCAGTTTTGTTTCTGTTCAGCTGCAGAAAGGTTTTGGCATCTCCATGCATCGATTTGTTCTAAGCATCAGTGTGGGTTCAACCAGACCCACTGTGGGTCTATCAGGACAAAACATAGCATTATGCAATGACTTATGCATTAAGTCATTGCATAAAGAGCAAAGGTCCCATGAAGGCATGTGGTTTTACCTTTCAGGTGCTGGTGAGGGATTTCACCGTTTATCAGAGACAGGAAGGTGTTGCCCTTCAGGTAACAGACTCTATGGTGAGGGTCTGCACAGAGAAAATACAGCATATTGTCTGTTTTATGTTCTGTTCACCCAGAGGCTCATGCAGACTTCCTGCTCCCCACCTACCGTTCCAGTAGTCACAAAGCGAAAGATTCTGCCCCAGTTTGTTGTAGCACAAAAGATAAACGGTCTTCTTTACACAGCCAGGTAACCACTTCAGGTAATCTGTGTCTGTGGAAAAACATCACACCTGTCAGCCTAGTGCTGCTTTTCCTTTAAATAGAAAAGAAGAGAAGACACCCAAACCCTGAAGCAAACATCCAACCTCCGTACTGTCCAGCCAGGGGTGATGACAGGGAGATGAAGGTGTGGACGTTGTGATTTGGAGACGTAGACAGAACTGCTCGGCAGATTAAACCACCTTAAAAAAGTCAAAACAACTAAATTAGGCAAATGTCAGATACTGGTAGTCTGCGGCTGTCGCTACCAGTATCAGTTCACCTGGATGGAGATGACCTGACTGTGGCAGGTTTAACAGAAACAAACAGTACATGTTGGTCCTGCTCCCACATTGTGGGACATTTCTCAGGAACCACGGCAGCAGCTACGCGCTGTGGGCCAGCTGATTATCTTTGGTGATCAGACTGGAGTCTTAAGGTTGGAAAGCCTCATTACCATCACCCTTATCTTTAGCTTGAGTCAGCTCCAAAACGTTAAAATTACTGCCAGTTATGAGAAACATCTTGAAGATTTGCTTTAAACTTGAATCTGCATAAAGATGATTTCAGACTATGCTGATCTTTAATTTGACAGATTGACAATCACTCTTATGTACGTGCTAAAAGGTTCGAGCTAACCCTAATGCTAACAGGTTTCTGTTATCACTAATGCTAACATCACGCTAAGACCAATGCTAAAGTCTCCTGCTAACACTAATGCTAATAAACTGGTGTTTATTTTTTGCCGATTTAGTCAAAGGTTTCCAGTTTTCTTTGAGGGGAGAACCGACAGAAGCAACTTTATTTATTAACTAAGTTCAATAAACAGCCATCATTGGTTTCTTTGAGTAAAGACACGCCACCAGGCAGAGAGACAGCAGTTATATTTGTACACCTGCAGGTGAATTAGGGGTTTTATTGACAGGTGTGTCTTGCAGCTACAAAGCTTTTTCCAACCAGCAACAAGTTCAACTTGTGTCCATGTTCTGAAGAAAAAGAGATTAGGAGGCATCGTTATGAGGTTTATCAATGACCAGAGGAAATTCCAGCTAATGTCTCGGATCCAACAAGCTACAACAGGCAGAACCTTTTCCCAGATTCAGAGGAAGAAAACACAGCATACACATTCCTTACAGCTGGAGGAGGAATGAAGTGATGCATGTATTCTGTGGTATTTGTTGCCCATAAAGTCCTTCAGTAATGAGGGATTCAAGAACTTTTGGACCAAGTTGCTTCACTCAGCCCATGTGAGCCTTGAGGTTCATCTTCATTGATTCAGAAAACAAAACACTGAATTTTCAGGGTCTAATCCAATCATTCATCCCTCCGTTGTCTCTAGCTGGGTGTTGTAGCAGCGCTGAGGGGCGGATGTGGGACGGACAAACTGATCTTATAGGTTAGACCTGGAGAAACTCAAATTAAAGATGTGTTTTGTCCATTTTTGGCTCACTCAGCGTCACGTTTTCTCCGGTTTGAGTCCGCTCACCTTGTGAGAAACACAGCACATGGGCCCCCTCAGGATGCGCCGTCGTGATTTTCTCAATGGCCTTTTTGAATTCTGGGACTTGCATCCACAATGGCTCCATGCTCCTCTTGTAGTTGAACAGACTGATGGTCTGCACCTCCGTACCTGGATGCACCTGCATGCAAATCAGTAAAAAATAAAATAAGTCAGAGAAATAAACCATTTAAAACAAAAACTGTGACTCCATAAATCTGGCAGTTCTTCAGCTGAATGCCATCAGCTGTTTCCAGTAACGCTCCCTGAAATAAAACTCACTGTGAGGAATTGAAAATCACAGAGGAACAGAAATCAGGGGTTTGAAATGCCAGGCTGGATTTCACTTCACCTGAAATCTCCACCTGTGCTTCAAACTGTTCACAGTTTTAATTTGATGAACTTTATGAACTGAACTTGATTGCAATGTTCCTTTCACATCATCTGAGCTACAATGAGGTTTTCTCCTGCATTTTGTGAATGAAAATGGTGGATGTTCTTTAGAAAAGCTAACCTACATGGTTTAAAACTTACTTTTTCTGCCATGAATTGAAAAACTTGGAATAATAAATGGTTGACAGAAGTTTTAAAACATATAATAAAGTTATTATTTTCTATTTAAATGTCTTGCTGAATCCTGAACTCAGTCTTGTTTTGTTAACAACACTAGTAATCCAAATTAGCCCATCACCAGTCACAGAAAGTCACATTTTACACAGGACCTGACATGAACCTGCATCTTTAGCTCATCATCCTCTGGGATTTTTAATTTCCATCTGTCAAATTTTGTTTTCAACAAATTGTGTTTTTGTGATAAGTTTCTGATGCAAAAATCCCAACAAACGTCTGAATGTCATCGATGTTATCTCTTCAAAGCATCAGCAAATAAAAATAAAATAAAATGTTCTAAGAAACCAAAATTCAAAGAAAATAAGATTTAGAAGTCTAAGGTCAAATTTAAAAGATAGAAAGAAATCTGGCAGCTTGAAAAGAAAATACTGAAAAAACTGGCGGCGGGTCAAGACTTTTGCACAGTATGTTAAATGAATAAAAAAATGTCTTAAAAAGCCGCAATAATATGTGCTAATAGATGTTTTACAAAGTCATAGCAGTTGTAGCTAGTTGTAATTAAAAACTTTCAGTGAGTCACTGTGAACTTTAGCAGGTGATGAGTCCCACCTTATGAATGAAGCCTGAGAGAGCTTCAAACTGTTTGGGTCCGTCCAGGATGCCGTGGACGATGATGTTTGTATCCACGCGTGGAGCCTGAAGCCAGCAGCAGCAGCAGCAGCACCGCCAGGGGCCCCCAGCTGGCCCTCGGAGCCATCATCTCCACCTGGTCGCAGGTCGCTGGTGGAGGAGACCTGATCAGGAACTGCTTTCTTTTTCAGAAGTTCCCTCCTCTTTGTGAAGGTTGGCGTGCTTGCTTTGCAATATCCGTATTCTGTAGTGTTGTCATATGAAACCCAACCCACGCAGCCACGCTGCAGCGCTTCTGTAACATCGCGGTTTTCAACATGAAGCTTCTCTTATAAAACCAGAATCAGCAGCGTGTGACATTTTGTCCATTTAGATCCTAGAAATGAATTATTGAATTTAAGTGACGCCAAGTAAACTATGAAAATAAAATCATCTCAACTCGTTTCCTGCAGATAATGAAAAAATATCACATTGTTAAAAAGCCACTGGAAAAAAAAACTAACATATGAATTGTGGCACTGTGACATATTTTCTAACAGGTAGCCTGAATTTTTGAATAAGCTAAATCATGCAAAAATAATATGGAAACGAGATGAATTTGTTTTTTAAATCTAGACCAGTCTTTCGATTTCACAATATCCGAACTAAATTAAATGTTTTTGTTTTGTTTTTTTCTATAGAAAAACACGCGTTAGTGTTTTTAAGCTAGTAGGGACTAGAGCTATCAGGGCCACGAATGCAGACAAGATGCATCAAATATAAGGGAATTTACAGTTGATTGACTTTCAAACGTTAAACGTGATTTTTTAAAATCTCTTTTATTTTGCCTCTTTCTCTGTTTGTCATTGTTTATTGCATTAGTTCAGCTTAACGCAGTGCACTGTAAAAATAAACTGCCATTTTAATATGAACTGGGTTCTGAACCTGTTGTTCCTAATGTGGCCGCAGGGGGCAGTGAACGCTCCTGCTGACTCGAGCAGAGTTGGGTCACGTGTTTCCTGTTTCCCCTGTAGCGCGCCCCATGTTAAGCTAAGCTAACCAAATTGAATTTGCTGGCAGTTTTCAGGGAAATAAAGGTTCAGAAAAAGTTTTTTCCATGGCTGCAGGAGGCGGTTTGTATTTTTTAACCGTTCAGACTCTGAACGTTCATCTGCAATAGAAAAATATTTAATTCATATTATTTTTGTAACTATTATAACGTTGTTGGAGCGTTTTGAAATCGGTGAGTGAAGCTGCTGATGTTTTGGTTCTTTTCACCTAAAAATGACCAAAAATCAATTTTAAATAAGCAAAACGGATCTGTTTAAAACTTCTAAGCTGTTTTCTAAGCTTTCTAAAATGACTAAAGTTTCATTATTCTGAACCTGTTTCAAGACAGACAGCTACTGTTTTCCAACGTTTTTTCCATAAACTGGATTTGCTTCTGATAGAAAAACAACACAGTAACGAGGAGCCGAGCTTTATCGGCTAAAAGTCAGAGTTTGATTAAAGCTGTTATATCCTTGTCTCTCAATCCAATTGAACTTAAACACTAAGTATCTATTTCTCCCTAGAATCTTCCTCAGTTTGGAATAATATGAAAAACAAGCATTTTTTTTTCCAGACATAGAAAGTTTCACCATGGAAACTTTTCCTTTGCTTTTTAATATTTTTTTAATTGCCTGACCTTTAGTTAAAAATTAACTTCTTTGATTATAGTGTTTTACAAACTTGTAAATTTAAACATGAAAAAGTTTAGAGTTTTGTCTGGAAAAAATATGTTGCAACTAAATTCCTATAATTCAGTTGTTTTTTGTTGTGTTTATTTCCAGTTTTTGCTTCTTATTTTTTATCGTATTCTGCTAAAGGTTTCACATGTTGTTCTGGAGCTGCTGTCTCGACTTCCTGACCAAACTAAACCGTTTCTGCTCCGCCTGTTCCGTCTCCAGGCGCGATGGCCCAGCTGGAGCAGTGGGTGAACGACCGTCTCCATGACATCCTCGGCCTGAGCGACAGATACGTCTCCCAGTTCATGATCGGCATCGCTCGCAAAGCGTCCAGCCCGGAGGACCTGGTGAGCCGCCTGGAGCAGACGGGAACAATCGACATCGACCAGAGCGTCTCTGCCTTCGCAGAGGAACTGTTTGAAAAAGTACCAGCTTCCTAAACCTTAATGGCTCCTCTGTTGGGTTCGAGGTCTTTGGTTGATGACTTGGGCCACTAACGTTTCTCTGTCGTGTGGCAGATTCCCCGTCAGCAGGTTATTGAGAAGCCGTCCAAAGCCCTGGAGCGCCAGGCCATAGAGATGGACAGGAAGAACCGGACCTACACGCTGCTGGAGGACAGCGACAGCGACGAAGAGGCGGCGGCAGACAAACAGAGAGGCAAGAAGAAAGACAAGGACAGAGGAGGCAAGAGGAAGAACATCAGACAGAAGAAAGCCAGCGAGTCGTCGAGCGACGATGAAAAGCCAAAGAGGTAGAGCTGGACGATGCATCTGGAAAACATATCTGGATATAATGCTTTCATATCAATCCATATTGATAATTATTGATTAGTTTTTGTTTTAAATATCTGAAATATTTCCAAACTGTGGCGTGACCTTTCCTGTTTTCACCGTCACTCCACTGCAATGTCTTTATGAGGGGCTGCTGCACAAGTTACTCTGCAGGTTGTTGCTAGGGAACCAAAGAGTGAGTTAGTTAGTTGATTCCCCCAACCTCGCTTAGCTCGCTGTGAGAGGTTAAGCAGTTAAAGCCTTTCCTCTGGCTACATCCCCCACAATGCTGTGCGGTTCTGGATTAGAGTTCAGTGTTGAAGTTGCACGGAAACAGTTTTTACAGTTTACTGAGCTCCAGCTGTGAACAGCCAGTTGTGTTTTGTCACTTCAGGGGCGGTTCTATCCTGGAGGACCACAGATCTGTGAAGAACGAAGAAGAAGAAGAAGAGGAGTGGGAGAAGGAGGAGAGGGAGCGACTGCTGGACATCGAGGAGAGAGACGCCTTCGCTCAGAGAGTCAGGCAGAAAGACAAAGAAAAGACGCGGAACATCGCCGAGCGGACGGATAAAAAGGTGGATTAAGCTTTTTTTAAAGAGGGAAGAGCGCCTCCTATAGGTGGAAGCTTTATCTTCTGTTTTTTCTGTCTTCAGGCCTATGAGGAAGCTCAGAAACGACTGAAGATGGCTGAAGATGATCAGAAGAACATGGTTGGTTGAATCATATTGTCAACTTTGGGTTTCTCTGGACTGTAGCCAGGTTGTAAAGTTTCTCTGTCTGCATTCAGTTGCCGGAGCTGAGGAAGCGATCCCGTTGGGAATATCTGAAGAAAAGAGAGGAGGAGAAGCTGGAGGACCTGGAGGCGGAGATCATAGACGAGGAGTATCTGTTCTCCAAGGAGGAGCTGACGGAGCGCGAGAGGCGGGAGCTGGAGTACAAGCGGACCCTCCGGGACCTGGCCAAGGACTACAAGCAGGCCGGGGCCAAGGAGCAGGAGGAGAGGAAGAACCGCTACTACATGCCTGAGGAGAAGAGGAGCAAGGTGAGCAGAGCGTCTCATTAACGTGGCTTAGCAAACAGAGCCGGGCTCAGCCAGCGTCTCCCTGCAGGACGTCCCCCAGAGGGATCTGGAGCTGGACGAGGCCCCCATGGAGCTGGGAGGGGAGCAGGGCCGCTGGGAGGAAGAGCGGCTGAAGACGGCCTCCCTCAGCTTCGGAGCCAGGAAGGAGCGCGAGCTGGGCCTGAAGCAGGAGCAGGACCGGTACCAGCTGGTTCTGGAGGAGGAGGAGATGATCGACTTCGTCAGCACGGCCATCACCATGAAGGGGACGCGCTCAGACAAGGTGAGCCCGTCTGCAGCACTCAGGCTGCACAGGAAAACATTTTCTAAAGCTTTAATGATCTGACAATGTTCCAGAAACATCCGGAGGGTTACAGTTAGAGCATTTACTGAGCTTTGGACCCAAACCTGGAGAGGACAGGAAGGGGCTTGACAGCAGCCAACCCTCTGACCTGAGACCTGAGACAGCTACAGGTCCTCAGACTGTCCACTAGAGGGCACAGCAGCTCAGTTTCAAATAACTTGGCTTCAAATGTTTTATCACAACAAACGTCAAAAAATACAACATCAGTAATATTTATTTGTAATAATTATCCTTATGTGCAGGAACCAGGTACTAACTACACTCTATGGTGTAGTACCTGCTTGCTGCAGTGCATTCTGGGATTTGTGATTTTATGTCAACCACCATGAGTCATTTAAAGCTGATTCTAGTTTAACAGCGATTTATAACTTTACTTGCTAAATATGACTTAAAAGTATAAATCTCTTCTTCTTTCCATCCCAGATCTGGTTGCAAATTTTAATACTTTTCTTTTCATGGATTCTTTTCTGAATAAGGAATTACAAATATTACAAATATTTTCAATCATCTCAGCTATGAGAGTTTTTGTTTAATTAAGAAAATATAGTCATAATATTAGCAGAATATGGATGTAATTGTCTTAAAATTATAAGAAAAAATCATTTTGATAAGAACAAGATTTGGAGAATTATTACTTATTTTTGAGTTGAAGTTCTCATAAAATTACTCTAAATATTAGGACTTTATTATCGTATTACTATAACTTTATTCATGTACCGAAAAAAGAAAAAATCTTTGCCCGGCCCTAATATTTCATTATAGAGTAACTTGAATTCAAAGTCCACATAAAAAGCTGTGATCAATATATTGTTAACTAGAGTATACACACTCTAAAACATACTAGCAGTAGAAGCCAAAACTTTACAATAACTATAAACATTAAAAATATAAAACTTTCTATGTCTGTAAAACTCGTCTAGTGGCAGATTTAGCTCCACCTGGTTCTGATTCGGTAAACGCAGTCTGGCGTTAAAGCATGTTGCCATGGTAACCATGGAACCATGCCTCATGGCGGTGTGTCCAGGACGAGGCGGAGCCGGCGCTGTCGCAGGCCGAGCTGAAGAAGCGCTCCATGCAGGAGGTGCGGCGCAGCCTGCCCATCTTCCCCTACAGGGAGGACCTGCTGGCCGCCATCACTGAGCACCAGATCCTGGTCATCGAGGGGGAGACGGGCTCCGGGAAGACCACCCAGATCCCACAGTACCTGCTGGAGGACGTGAGTCTGTCTCCCTTCATCGAATGCCAACATGGACACGTTTTTCTGCAGTGCAGAGATAAAAAAAATACAAATTCTTAATTGAAAAATAATGATAAAAAACCTGCCTTTTCCGTTGCAGGGCTACACCAAAGGAGGGATGAAGATCGGCTGCACGCAGCCCCGCAGGGTGGCGGCCATGTCTGTGGCGGCCCGCGTTGCCGAGGAGATGAGCGTGAAGCTGGGTAACGAGGTGAGCCCGGAGGTTGGGACCTGGATCCAGGGTTCCAACCATCCCTGTAACCTTTTATTTGGTGGCGTCGTGCAGGTGGGGTACAGCATCCGCTTCGAGGACTGCACGTCTGAACGCACCGTGCTGAAGTACATGACGGACGGGATGCTGCTCCGAGAGTTCCTGACTGAACCCGACCTGGCCAGCTACAGGTAGAGGAGACCTTCAAAATAAAGGCTTTACTCACAAGGCAGATTAAAAGCAGGGGAATATTCCCAAAAATCTTTTCCTTGAATTTGTTTGTTTCACTTTAGGTGACAGAAAGCAGACTCAGCTCATTAAAGAGTCTAATGACAGCAGCACATTTAAAGAAACAGCAACACAAACCTGGTTCTTGTCATCAGATTTGAGATTTTTTTTAACTGGACAGAAAAAAAAAACAGTAAACTTCAAAAATCCAGGAAACTCTGGATAATAAGGTGTTTGTGGAAAATGCATTTGTTTCTGTTAGAGCTCCCGTCAGTAGAACTTCACAATAAATCTGCTCTCTGGTTCTGTTCGGTTCCTGAACGTCTCGGTTCGTTTCCCTCCAGTGTGATCATCATCGATGAGGCCCACGAGCGAACGCTCCACACCGACATCCTGTTCGGTCTCATCAAAGACATCGCTCGGTTCCGACCCGACCTGAAGGTTCTGGTGGCCAGCGCCACGCTGGACACGGAGCGATTTTCCTGCTTCTTCGACGACGCTCCGGTGTTCAGGATTCCCGGCAGGAGATTCCCCGTCGACATTTTCTACACTAAAGTAAGTCGGCGGATTATTTTTAGAAACAGATTTATTCTGAAAATCTGTAATGGATTATTGGAAAACAAACTTTTTGAAATTCTTAAATAGTTCTTTTTTTCACCCTCATGACAAAGTTAACTTGTTTGTTCAGAAATGTATTCAGTTCTACTATCAGTTTGATGTTTTGTCCATTTTTTTCTTTCTACTTCATTTTGAACGTTTCAGAAATCTTTACTTTAATGTCTTTGTTCATTATTATTTATATGTTTAGCTTATTTATTGTTATTTCCCAATAACATTCAAAATGTACTAAATTAAATTTTGTCACTTGGCAGTTCTTAATCTGAGCTAACAAAACTCTCGTGGGGTTCCTCAGGGCTCTGCTGTTTGGCCACTTTTAGTCTGGCTTAGATTATGGAACACTGACATCTTTACCGTATTAATGCACGTAACACAACTTTATTTCTACTTATCTGTGTGTTTTAGTTGTTCCAAGTGTTTTTCTGTGTATAAAATGTTTCCTGTACCTGTGAGCTCACTGACGTTTTCTTTTGCTGCTTTAATGGGATGTGAAAGTTGAAATGAAAAGCGTCTGTGGGCTGACCGTTCTGGTGTTTGTGTGTTGTGCTGTGAAGGCTCCGGAGGCGGATTACCTGGATGCTTGTGTGGTTTCAGTGCTGCAGATTCACGTCACCCAGCCTCCCGGGGACATCCTGGTCTTCCTCACCGGACAGGTTCGCTTTTTAGCAAACACCAAGTAGCAGGAACTTTATCTGTAAAATATCCAGAAAACAAAGTGATCTTTTCTTTCTGCTTCACAAAATGTGAAATGGTTCCAGTTGGTTCCTGAAGGTATGAATACTTTTCACTTCAGAAGATAATTAGAAAGTAAAAGAACTCAGTTGTATGCAGCAAATTTATTGTTTATAGATTTGTTTTTATTAGTTAGCAGTTGGAAGCATTGACCAGTAGGTGGCGCTGTTGTGTGCAGCCATCTGACCCAGCGTCAGTGTGGCGGTCCACAGGACGGTGTTGGTATTAAACAGTAATACTGCAAACAGTGAGGAGAACATGAGCTGCTTGCCGTATTTACGGTGTGAAACTTGTGAGCTGCTCTCCTGCTGCAGAACGCTTTTTATGTTTTGGCTTCATTTCACATCAACATGGATCCACTCCTCATTCTGGGAGCTCATGATGTTTTATAATGTCTGTATTAATAAGCTATAGGTCAGAAACTGATTTAATTAAATGCTCAGGACGTTTTTAAAGTATCTGTGATGCATCAAACTGCCGTAAGAGGAACTATCTCCTCCTGTGGGTTTTGCAGGAGGAGATCGAAGCGTGCTGCGAGATGCTGCAGGAGAGATGCAGGCGTCTGGGGTCAAAGATCGCTGAGCTGGTCGTCCTGCCCATCTATGCCAACCTGCCGTCCGACATGCAGGCCAAGATCTTCAGCCCGACTCCTCCTGGAGCCCGGAAGGTGAGTCCGTCTCCTCGGTCCGCTGATGCTTCCCACCCAGAAAGTCACAGAGTGAAAAGTTTCATCCCAGGAAGCAGAAGAACAATAACTTTCCAGACGAGTTCCTGTGAAGTGAAACAGCTCTGCGGTGCAGCTGTGGATCAGAGCAGTGACCTCCACTTCCTGTCTGGTCTCTCCACTTCCTGTCTGGTCTCTCCACTTCCAGGTGGTGGTGGCCACCAACATCGCAGAAACGTCTCTGACCATAGACGGGATCATCTACGTCATCGACCCCGGCTTCTGCAAACAGAAGAGCTACAACGCGCGCACGGGCATGGAGTCGCTCATCGTCACGCCTTGCTCCAGGGTACAGGAAGCGCTGCTCTTACTAATGTTTAACCGGCTGCGGCTTTCCGTCAGAGGAGAGTTTATTGGAGAAACTTTGACTGTAATGGTTTTATCTTTATGAGGAAGCTGCTCTGGTCTCCACCAGAGTGTTACAGACTCTCCTGAAGTTTCTATACAACAAATACAAAATAACTTCATCCTGCTTCCCAATTATTGATGGTGAAGCTGATTATTATTGTATAGATTAAGAAGCAGCAGCTGCTGGTGCTCCGTCCTCACTCTTCCTCACAGTGTGGGCTAAATTCATGCTGAATGTTTATATTTATAGAGTTAAAGGCAGATGTTTGCGTACGCTCCATAAAACGAGTCGTTTTGTGTCTGACATCAAGCTCAGTTAAATTGTTCCTGTTTGGGGATTTCACAGTTTCTGATAGATGAATCTGCGTTACCTGGATGCTCAGCTGTGGATGTTTGTATTTTAACAATCTGAAGCCATCGGGCCGAGCGCCGCGGTCCTCCACAGCTCTGCTTCATGTTCAGGTCCAGTTTCCAGAAGCTGAAGTTGCCATAGAAACCAATAGGGCAACTCCTCCAAATTATGTTATTAATTCAGTTTTATGTTCATTATTTTCTACTGAAGTTGGTCAATAATTATCATGCGTCTCCTGCTTTCAGGCTTCAGCCAATCAGAGAGCAGGGCGGGCGGGCAGAGTGGCTGCTGGGAAATGTTTCCGCCTCTACACGGCCTGGGCCTTCAAGCACGAGATGGAGGAGACGACGATCCCTGAGATCCAGAGGACCAACCTGGGGAACGTGGTGCTGCTGCTGAAGAGCTTAGGTCAGTCTGAGGAGACGGCGGCCATGTTGGCCCGCCGCTGCCCTCCAGCTCACTGCTGTGTTTCTGCGCAGGAATCAACGATCTCATTCACTTTGACTTCATGGACCCGCCCCCCCATGAGACGCTGGTGCTGGCCCTGGAGCAGCTGTACGCGCTGGGAGCCCTCAACCACCTGGGGGAGCTCACCAAGGTTCATGTTTTATCCCAGCTTGTTTTGTAGCGCTGCATACGGCACCGTCCCAGAAAAACTCACCTCAGCATTTACTTCTAAACCTGCAATACAAAACAAAATTGTAATGTGACTGTGGTGCCCTGAGCTGATCGGGGTAAACATGCAGGGACGCCGCCGTGGCACCCCGAGCTGCGGCGCCCTGAGCTGCTGCGGCGCCCTGAGCTGCTGCGGCGCCCTGAGCTGCTGCGGCGCCCTGAGCTGCTGCGGCGCCCTGAGCAGCTGCGGCGCCCTGAGCTGCTGCGGCGCCCTGAGCTGCGGCGTCCTGAGCTGCGCGGCGCCCTGAGCTGCTGCGGCGCCCTGAGCTGCGGCGCCCTGAGCTGCGGCGGCGTCCTGAGCTGCGGCGGCGTCCCTGCATGTTTACCATGATCAGGTCCATAATGATAAAGTCCCTGAATGGGAGGAAATGACACGTGATGCATTGATCAATGCTTTTCAGCTTTTAGTGTCTTATCACTGATACCTGGAGGCCAAATAGAGGTCGAAGGTCAGATTTTCATTATTCCCAAAAGGAACCTTATCACCTTATCTCTGCAATAATCATAAATAGAAGTATGCCTGCAGGGTTGTGGAAACACATTTATGCAGAAATGATTCAAGTAAAGGAGGCTCAGAGTAACTTCATTCTCAACCTGAAGGCATCAGATGTTGGTGATGCGTTCAGGTTCATCCATTATCTCCAGATCTATCGTTTGGTGAACCAGATCCATTGTGATCTTCTGCATATTTCTACACCTGATGTTTGTCACGTGTTGCTGAGTCACTGACTTCCTCAAACTGAGGGATGACTCGGCGCTTCCCGGCGCTTCCCGGCCCTCCCGCCCGCCCGCCGGCCCGCCGGCTTGCTTCGTTAATCACTGATCACTGAGGGAGTGTTTGTCTGAACTGAAGCCGGTTGTTTTGGTTCTGCTCCAGCTGGGTCGCAGGATGGCCGAGTTACCGGTGGATCCCATGCTGAGTAAAATGATCCTGGCCTCAGAGCAGTGAGTGGCACAGCTTCACTTCTCACTATGACGAAGAATTAAATCAATGATTATGCTTATAAACGTCATTTCCATGGTTTCCAGGTACAAGTGTTCAGAGGAAGTGCTGACCATCGCCGCCATGCTGTCGGTGAACAACTCCATCTTCTACCGGCCCAAAGACAAGGTGGTGCACGCCGACAACGCCAGGATGAACTTCGTGGTTCCGGGCGGAGACCACCTGGTGCTGCTCAACGTCTACACACAGGTGAGCGGTAACCCGGGCGACGTGACCTGCATTGATCCGCCGTGTCCCCCAGCAGAACCTGCAGCAGCTCTGCAGACGTTCACTGCAAGATGCAAATCATTCAACAAACGGGCCAGACTGGACACAGCTGGGCCGGTTCTGAAGAACTGACGATACGGACTCAGTTTATCACAGTATTTTGTGATGCTGTCATTATTACAGTAACAGTGACTATTCATTTTTAGCAGCTGAATGCAGTTGGAGCCCCATTAACATGAATTCTGTTCTTCAAAACAATCCTTTTGCTCTGAGTTAAAGCTGTTTGGTTTAAAGTCTCTGTGGTGGAGGATCTCAGTCCAGACGTGTGGACCGGACAGCGGTTGGTTCTGCTGGTTCTGTCTCTAAGCTGTGTCCCGCTCTGCTTCGTCCCCAGTGGGTGGAGAGCGGCTACTCCACCCAGTGGTGCTACGAGAACTTCATCCAGTTCCGCTCCATGAGGCGAGCCCGGGACGTCCGGGACCAGCTGGAGGGCCTGATGGAGCGCATCGAGGTGGAGGTGGTCAGCTGCAGCGGGGACAACGTCCCCATCCGTAAGGTCAGTCCTGCTTACAGAGCGGTCGTCCTTCCACTGCGTTTCCCTGCCGTCTGAAAAGAGGAACAAAACGTGTCCTGCTCTGTTTTCTCGCTGACGTCTCCAGATAAAATCTGCTAAACAAAAGGTTCACTTTCCTAAAAATCCTCTCAGATTTCCTGGGTTCTTTCACAAAGACTCGACAGGGAAAGCGGGTCCGATCTCTGAGCAGCAGGAGACATCACACCGAACTCCCTCTGATGTTAAAACCACGTCTGTCGTGATACATTGACCTTTGACCTACTTGCTGTAATCTTCAGTTTTCTGTCTCAGATCATCACTGAGCTTCATCAGACATTCTCTCCAACGGAAACATAAATGATTTCTGTGACTCAATGTGACATTAGAACATTTCATTGTTTCCAGGTTTGTTTTCTGTCGCTTCGCCAGATGAATAAACTCCTTTTCTGATCCTGATCCCTGGGAGCTGCTCAGGCCTGAAGGTGTCGGGTTCATTCACAGACCAAAACTACGACTTCAGGAGGAAAAGCTCAGAGACACGAGTCACGCTGGGTCCAACAGGAAATTTAATTTTAAATCATTCATTCTAAGGAGTTCTGACCCGTGTTTCGCTTCCCGGCTGTGTGGAGCAGAACCAGGAGAGCTGAGGCTGCTAGCAAGCAGAGGAACCGACACCTCAGCTTATCTGAGGCGGTTCTGGGTGTGTTGGACCAGCGGAGCTGAGATCCGGATTCAGACTCTGGAGACTATAGAGCAGTGGTGTCAAACTCCAGCCCTCCAGCTGTCCTGCAGTTATTCGATGTGCCACGGGTACAAAACACAGGAATGAAATGGCTTAATTACCTCCTCCTTGTTCTCCAGAGCCTTGCTAATGACCTAGTTATTCTACTCAGGTGCAGCAGAGGCTCATCTACAGGTTGCAGGACACCGACCCTGGAGGACTGGATGGTGACACCCCTGCTTTAGAGAGGGGTCAGAGTTCAGATTTGATTTATTGAGGATATTTTTACGAACAGCTGCAGCCTGCAGTGAGGCGGGTCAGGCTGCCACAGAGCCAGGGCAGATTTAGTAAAGTGAAAATTAGAATATTAGTCTGCTTTTATGATAGATTTTAAAGCATAAAAGGAACAACAGACTGGATGTGGTTCACACAGATAATATAACATGGCTAAAAGCAGCGGCTGCCCCGTTGCCAGGGCAACAGATGGCAGGATAAGCACTCGTCAGACGGGACTCGGACGCTGTTTGCATACTTTTGCATGAAACAGTGACTGTAAAGTCTGCTTTAAACGGGGTTTTTTAAATGAACTTTAGAGAGGGGTCAAAGTTCGGATTTAAGTAGGAAACAAGTTCCCAGCACTCTGAATCAAATTTCAGGCAGTGTTGTTTGAAAACGTTGCTGAATGAAAAGCAACATGGCGGCTGTGTTGGTTTGACAGGATGACTTAAATATTTGTGCTTGTTGTTTTTTTCCTGCTGCAGTTAGATTTGAACCTGATGGACCAGTTTCTCACCCGATGACTCAGCTGCTGTTTCTGGTTGTGTCCTGTGGAAAGCAGCAACACAAACTGAACCTCTGAATGTCTCGCATATTGAGTGTCATCCTCTGTGACGCTGTCTGATGACCTTTGACCCTCACGGCCTGTGTGTCCCCCGGCAGGCGGTGACGGCCGGGTACTTCTACCACACGGCGCGGCTCAGTAAGGGCGGCTACCGGACGGTGAAGCACCAGCAGACGGTGTTCGTCCATCCCAACAGCTCGCTTTTCGAGGAGCAGCCGCGCTGGCTCATCTACCACGAACTGGTCTTCACCACCAAGGAGTTCATGAGACAGGTGACAGCAGCTGCTGCATGTTTGGAATGTAAACAAGGCGGCGGGCAGGGAGCTTATCGCCTCGCACCACGCTGTGACATCAGATTCATCAGCTCTCTAATCTGTTCGGTTATCCTCCATCTTCGGTTCTCCAGGCTTCCTGAAGGTCTTTATTTAACTCACGTTCCTCTGATCTGACCTCTGAGTCACTCAGAGATAAAAACACTCCTGAACTCCAGAGATGTTGTTACAGATAACAGACGGGTTCAACTTGAACCTTTGAGCTGCCTGTTGCCTGCAGCGATTATTTACCTGAATGTAAGAAAAGCCAAACATGGCGGAAAGGATTCAGCTGCAACAAGCCGATCCCGTTTCCTCCAGTCTCCATTTGTTAAGAATGACTATAAATAACCACAGAGTGAAACGTCGTTTCTTTCCTGGTCAGATTCCCAGCTCCTCACATGGAGGAAATAAAAACATCAAAGCTGCGTCAGAATGTGAAATCAGTAACTTCATTTAAAAGGCTTTTGTACAGTCTGTGTCTGGCTTTTCAGGGAAAATTATGTGGAAGGTAAAACTTTTTATGTTTCTAACATAAGTATGAATGAAGTATGAATCTAAAAAAACACTGTGGGGCTTTTTAATGTTCAGATCCATTTGGATTCTGCCAGAAGGTTCTGGTTGTAATATATTGGCTCAGGAACAGTTTGGACCGTCAGGAGACCAGAGGGACAGGTTGTAGGAACGGAGCGGTTCGGTTCAGATCAGAGCCGGGTCAGTTCGGATCAGAACCCAGCAGTTCAGTTGGGTTCTGATCCGGCTTCTTGCTGTGCCAACAGGTGATAGAGATCGACAGCGGCTGGCTGCTGGAGGTGGCGCCTCACTACTACAAGAGCAAAGAGCTGGAGGACAGCAGCAGCAAGAAGATGCCCCGGAAGCAGGGCAAGGCCCGGGAGGAGCTGGGCTGAGGCCCCCCGGGGCCCGGGAGGAGCTGAGGCCCCCCAGGATCCCCCGGGGCCCGGGAGGAGCCTGGATTATCTGAACCGTAAAGCTGCTGAGCCTGTCATGGAGGAAGAACCGGGCCACACTGATGGACGGCTTTAATGATAAACCAGACGGAAAGTCGGTGCTTTTTCCCGCTGCACCTGAACGCCCCTCAGACTCATTAACGGACCTGAGTCCTCACAGAACTGGGTTGTACAGAAGTGGGTTACGGTTTATCTGAGCTGATAAAGTTTATGGCGATCTGTTGTCCTCTGATGTTTTCAGACGTAAACAGGTTAAAGGTTCTGGTCAAACACGCCCAGCTCTGGGTTCTGTGTCAACACCTGATCCAAAACACTGTGCAGAATTAAAGAGAGTGATGTTTGACAACGGCTCTGAGTGTGTGTTGGTCATGTGGACGCTGTGAGGCGGTTCTGCTCCGGTTCTGCTCCGGTTCTGAGGTATGACAGGCATGCGCTGCAGCTGCGTCGGTACTTTCCTCCAGCTCCGGCGCCTCGGATCGTGTCGGATCAGGTGGGTCTCATCAGATTTTATTCTGCAGGACGGAGAACCGAGAGTTTTCTGGCTGAACGTCCTGGTTGAGCTGCAGCTGGTCGGACCGGTCTGACCAGAACACGGCGAGGGCGGACGGGCGAGCGACAGGCAGAGAGAGAGGAGGGTGTGAAGAAGACGATAAGAGCCCAGGTTTGTCAGTCCGGGTCAGAACCGCTGAGCTTTCTTTACTCAATGATGAAGATTTTTGATCCTAGTTGTCGCAGCAGGATTACCTGAGCGTCTGGAGCGGCGCGGAAAAAACCGGATTGGACCTTTTCCGACGTATCAGGTCAGAATTAACCAAGCTGCACGCAACACTGCCGAGGAGTTCTGCCTGATTTCTGCTGCAAAACTAAAACCAACCGATGCGTCACTTTTCACACAGATTGGAGCTTAAATCAGTAATTCCTCAATATCCCTAAAAACACGGATCAAACAATTCAAGGTCAGTTTTAAACTTTCCTCTTTGGATATAAAAATAATCCAAAAGGAATAAAGCAGTTTCATCCACAGCTGTGATATTTTTATTGCTGTTGTTAATAATAAGGTAGGACTCTACAGGTGAACTGAAATAGAGCAGCATTTTGTTCTGACACACACCCTTACACACCTGACTGTTACAAAACCAGCTCAGGTTTTATAATTCCAACTAAACTAAGACAAGGAAAATTGAGTCTGATTTAAGTTCAGACACAATATTTTATTATTTTTAAATAAACTGTAAAACTGTAAACGTTAACCAAACATTTAACTTTATTACAAAACGGTGCAGTTTGAATATGAAGCAGAAATCAGTGACTTTCAAACATCTGAATGAAATTCAAGCATTTTCAAGGATTTCATTGCCTGGACAAAACCGGTGACCCGTTTACATCCACTGGCAGATCCATAACAGGAACTAATCCACCAGTAGAAACAGGATTATACTGTGAATATTCAGGAATTATTAACAAATAAAACTTTTTAATTAGTTCTGTATAATTCTTTAGGCAGACAGAAACACTTGGGAATATTTTGAGTTCTTTAACTTCCTGTTTTCATGTTGAAACACATTTTGATCTGCTGGTGAGACGTGTCTTAACTGAACCAGCAGGTTCCTGAGGAAGTTTAGTGAAAGGAAAACATTTAGCAACAAAAGGCCTTCATTAGTCAGCATGAGCCAGCGCTGCAGCATTCCCTAACGCAGCGTTCCCTAACACGGCGTTCCCTAACACGGCGTTCCCTAAAACGACGTTTCCTAACAAAGCGTTCCCTAACGCTGCGTTCCCTAACGGGGCGTTCCCTAACGCAGCGTTCATAACGCAGCGTTCCTAACGTGGCGTTTCTAACACGGCGTTCCTAACAAAGCGTTCCCTAACGCAGCGTTCCTAACGTGGCGTTTCTAACGCGGCGTTCCCTAACACGGCGTTCCCTAATACGGCGTTCCCTAACGCAGCGTTCTGTCCTCCACAGCTGCTCGGTGAAGGACAGCCACCATGAGCGGACAGGGCGAGGGGCACCGGGGGTCCAGGATGCCCCAGAACGTCAAGCCTAAACCGGGCCAGCCGGCTCCGACCCAGAAGGACCGGCCCCAGAAGGCGCGCCGCTCCCGCAGTAGCGACTCGGAGCGAGGGAGGAGGCGGGAGCGTCACCACGGCGACCGGCACCGGCGGGGCCGCAGCGAGGAGAGCCGGCGGCGGGACGGGAAGGACGCGGAGCGGCGGGACACGCCCCCCGTGGACCTGCTGGGGGACACGGAGTGCGCCGTGTGCTTCTGTTCCTATGACAACGTCTTCAAGACGCCCAAGCTGCTGGCCTGCGGTCACACCTTCTGCCTGGAGTGCCTGGCGCGCATCAACGTCACGTCGCCGGAGATCAAGACGCTGTCGTGCCCCGTGTGCCGCGTCCTGACCGAGCTGCCCCGCGGCCGCGACCTGCCCCGCCTGGGCAACAACCAGGACGTCATCGGCCGCCTGCCGGCCGAAATGCGCCGCGCGCTGTCCATCCGCTTCCAGCGCAGCAAGGGCCGGCTGCTGCTGAAGCACCCGCCCCCCACCGCCAAGCCCGCCGCCATCAGCCTGCCCGTCAAGAAGCACCACGCCCCGCCGGCGGCCGTCCAGGGCGGCGAACTGGCCGCCGCAGAGGAGGGCGGCGTCCCGCCCACCATGGTGGACGTGGGCAGACCGCCGAGCAGGATGAGGGGACGCATGCGGCGCCTGTTCAACTCCGACCGCTGCTACTACGCCGTGGTGGCGTCCATCATTACCATCACCGTGGCGCTGATGATGGTGGGCATCCTGGCCTTCATCATCGTCCCCAGAGTGACAGTGAGCCCTGGACCTGGCAGACCTGATGGGAACTTTACGGGTTCCTCCTCACAGAGCAGCGAGGACTTTGGACCAAACTCACCCTGACGGAGCGTGGCCTGGCGGGGCGGGGCCTGACGGGGCGGGGCCTGACAGGGCGGAGCCTGACGGGGCGGGGCCTGACGGGGCGGGGCCTGACGGGGCGGGGCCTGACAGGGCACTGAGGTTTTATTCCGGGTGTGAAATGGTGAAGGAAGGAGCTTTGAGGAAGAACAAAATGGAGGCGTTTTTCCCGGCTGAGCATGAAGAACTTTGACCCCAGAGGGGTCAGGAAGGATCGCGCTGAGTTTTCACTCCAGGTATGAAGCGGTGAAGGAACGGGGAAGACCAAGATGGCGGCGTTTCTCCAGGCTGACTGAAGGGGCTTCCATCTACAGTGAAAATTAGCAATAATTTATTATTTATCCATCATAGGAGAAAAAATCTATTCATCATATTTCTATGCTCATTGTTTAGTTGGCAAATTAAATATTTAACTTCAAACTAAATGTTTCTCCAAGCTAAATATTTAATGAGTAACTAAATGATTAGCTGGTTAAATATGTACTTTGAAACTGTGACCTTTACAAATGAATGAATGTAAAACTGTAAACCGTTTTCTCTTATGAAGACGGATAATTACTGGTCAGGTTTTGACTCTGCGACTTCCTACTGACAGAATCTGACTGTGGAACAGAGTCGGGGGGGGAACCGTCTCCAGACCATGAAAAGCACTAAACCTTCTGAAACTCCTTATTTATACCCTGAAGTCTAAACAGAAACGATGTACAGATATTGACAGGAATCAGATTCAATAAAACTGTTTTATTCAAACATTTCCTGGAGAATTTGAGTTATTTTATCTGACTGATTTCCCAGAACCGCGACACCTGACACCCTCCAGTGGTGAAAGCACTCTGGCAGAGAGCGGGCCCAGGTCGGGCCCAGTTCGGGTCCAGGTGGACCAGCCGGTTCCACCGCATGCCGACCCGCTGCTTGATGCCAGGTCCGTAACCCAGGGCAACAGACTGAATGCGGGAATGTCAGGAAACATCCGGGCAATCATTACAGGAACAACACCAGAAATAAACAGAAATCCTTTTAATTTCTGCTATCTTCAGGCCTGGACTTTGACTAGACCATTGCAACATCTAGATTCTCTTCTTTTTCTGCTGTTCTGTTGCAGATTGGGAGTGTAGCTCTGAAAATCACTTTAGCTCTGCAGGGGGAGGATGGAAAACAATTTGATTTGAAAAATGAAAACCTAAAGGAAGGAATATTTTATTATTTTTATTTTAGTTAATTTAGTAGTTTGGGTTGAACCAGGGGTCTGTAACCTGGCTAAAATAATCGTCAACTAAAACACAAATGCAAAAGCTTTTTATGAAATAAGTCCATTAAATTTCCACAACAGAAATATGTCAAAGTGCCAGTAATGTTTGTTTAAATCTTTTTTCATATAACTTTTGGATCTTTGCAGCTTTTCCACAATCAACATCCTGCTGAAGAAATTGTTCCAACATTCTTTAGGCAAACTTTAGTTTTTCTTTGATTCAAACCTAAAACAAAGAAATCAAAATAAAACATTTGAGTTTGTGGCTGATAAAATATTTAAGTGTGAATATTTTCCTGTAGATTTTAGGAAACCTCTGACTGGACCTTTGGCAGCTCGGGTTCTGGACCGCTCTTTCCTTTCAGGACTTCGGACTGGTTCTGCTTGTGTCTCGGGTTCCTTTGGGTCCCAACACATGGACAGCGATGGCTGTTCTGGTGGTTCTGGGAGCGCTGACACCAGCTGAAGTACTTTACTGCAGTTTTTCCTTCCACTAACCTTTCTATTATGGACCTGACGGTGTTTTCTGATGAGCATTGTGTCTGTAACGTGTCTTTCAGCTGCTGTTGTCTCTGTCAGATATGAACTTTGAACAATCATTTCTCAGATTCTGGCTGAATTTCCTGATCAGTGTTGTTGCTGCTGGTGTGTTTCTCTGCTCTGGAAGCTAAATTAAGACCTTTGACCCAGTTTTATTTGGTGCCGAGTCTCATGACAGCTTCTCCTTGAAGACACACCCCTGTGGGTCTGGAACCTGTCTGGACCCCCAGCCCTGCGCTGCTCCCCTCCTTCAGCCTCATTATGTGACTCTCTGCTCGGCTGCGGACCTCCAGGACGAACCGACTCCTTCTCGCCATGGCTTCCACCCCGTCCGCCTCGGCCCTGTCCGCCGTGCTCCGCTGCAGGGGGAACATCTGGACCCGGAACCCGCCGACCAAGCGGCCTGCCTCGGCGGCGTACAGCCTCGGACTGGCCGGCGGGCCGCTGCGCGACTCCCCGGCGGAGCGCGGCGGCTCCTCCCGCGGGTCCGAGTGGAGGATCCTCCGCCTGGTGTCGGCCGCAGGGCTCTCTGTCTGCTGCAGGGGGGACAGTGGAGACGGTGAAGCTCCGGCAGAAGAAGTTTTTAAGAAAAATCATAAATTATCTTCTTCCAAACTTTCACAATCCTCGGCTTGTGGCGCCCCCAGCGGCCACAAGGCGCCACTGCAGCAGACAGAAGACGTCTTCTCCAAAATAATTCACATCATTGTCCCTGAAGCACCAGAGAGGAAATGTCTGCAGGGCTTCATTCAGCTTCCAGCCGGAGTCCTAAAGCTCTCCATCTCCATCAGCTCTGGGTTGAAGGTGCAAAGCCTTAGTTCTTCCCTCGCCTCCCGGTTCATTTTCTCAAAACCACAGATGAAGAGCGGCGGCACCGACCCAACACAGGTGAGCTTTTCTAAATAATCATTTCTGCAGCGCAGCGTGTGTGAGATCGTTCTGTTTGTCCTCTTTCAGGAACACACGTGCAGTTCTGGCCGGCAGGTGACCCATGACCCCCCTGACTGAGCTCCAAGCAGCCAGACTCCAGCCCAGCATTGATCTGCGTACATTTACTCACAGGTCTGGACTTCAGCCTGCTGGCGCCGTCAGGACACGCATCGCTTCAGCTACGGCTGAACTCAGTCAGGAAACAGCAAACCAGCGGAAAACACAATCTGATGACATTCAAACAGTGAGCTTGTTTTTTCCTTCTCACTGCACTAAAATCTGATCAGCACATAAAGATAAATACCACACATGAAACGGCGTCATGTCATTTCCTTTGGCGATTATTAAAATGGGGTTTCAGCTTCTGAAAACAAAATCTGTTGCATTGTTTCAAGTTTTCAGACAAGAAATATGAAAACATGAATGCATTCATTCATCTCTTTCCTACCTGCTGCTTATTCTGGTCAGGGTCAGAGGTCAGTTTATGTACTCTACTGCAGGGTCAACAAAGAGCCAGTGATGCAGGCACACACCCAGTAAGGTCAAAGGCCAAGCTCAGGAACCAAATGGGAAAACACTACAGATTATCCAGGTTGGGACTCTACAGGAAGGTCCAGATGTTTCCACCTGTTCCCAACCTGCAGTGATCCAGATGAACACATGAACACATGAACACATGAACATGGCTTCCTGTGAGAGTTTTCAGGAAAAAGCAAAGTTCAGCCGCCAACCGGGACCAGATATTCACTGGATGAATGTGGAAAAGAGTTTCAAAATGACCTGATTCTGATCCTTATTTCAGGAAATCTCAAAATGTTCTGCAGATAAATTGTCCTGTTTTTTACAGAGCTTGAAAAACTGGTTGGTCTACATTTACATTCCCCCTAAACAGAAAGAGTTTGAAATGTAATCAGCCTTTCAGGAAACCAAAGCTTGAGTTTCACATCCAGTTGAGTGTGAAATAAAACGCCAACAGCTGCAGTTTTGTTCTCTGCTCCGTTTTACGGTAGAAGTTTTTTGCATTGCAAAATCCTCCATGCTCAGCAAAACACTGAGAACCGCAAGTCACACTGGCAACCAGGATCTGCTGATGAGACCAAAACCACCTTTAAGCCATTCTTCAGAAAACTGAACCAAACCAAGAGGAAGTTCTCTTCTTCTGGATGAAAATTTCTGTTTTACATCTTTAGATTTTACGTGAAAATCTCAGAAACATGTCAGTTTATTGCTTAAACATCTCTAACTCGCTAAAGTCAAAGTGAAAAAATGACTGAAACCAACTTTTTGAAATGTTTTTCCATCTAACAGCAGGAATGGAGGAAAGTTTCTACATATCCCACTGAATCCTGGTTCATTTTCAGGAGACGGACGGATTATAAACGGATTAACTTTAAACAATAAAAACTTTAATATTGAGAATAATTTCAGTGGTAAATATTGGTTATCAGCTCCTTCAGCAGTATTAATATTGGATATCGACATCAGCACAGATTATAACATTGTTCCGTCGCTGATGAGAAGCTTCCCCGCAGCATGACTCCTCAGCTGCCGTGTTTTACAGTGACCTGTTGCCTGAGAAACCGCCTGATGGCCGTAGATCTAAAAACATCCGTCTGTCTGTCCATAAAATGTTGCTCCATGGGTCACTGAGTGTGTTCTTTGGTGACCTTTGACCTTTTCTGCACCTGTTCTTCCTTCTGTTTGACTCTCCGTTTTCAGCCATGACTTTCTGGATTTTGTTTTCATTTTTCTAAACTTGGGAGAAGATTTTAGCCGACAAGCATCAATTTCTGTTTAGATCAAATGTCTCATTTAACAAATTTCTAGGATTTTCTATTTATCTCATATTTTCAGAGGAGTAAAGCATAACCAGCACAACGTCTGCAGTCAATGACTTTCCATGTAGAATATCATGATGTTGGACTACCATGATTATGAGCACAGATGCTTTGGATCCATTGAGAGAAAATGAACAACAGATGGAGGGAGGAAGGTCTGAGTTTTCCAGCTCTACCTTTTCCCTCGGTGACTCAGTCTTGGTCAGACAAAGAAACAAACAGTAAAGGACAGACTGATTTACAGATTTATGAAAACGGAGGAATGTATGGTCAGATGGGCAGACGGATTATTATTGATGGATTTTAACCAGGATAAACATAATCAGGATTTTCATTAAAAACACTTCAGGATAAATATTTGCATTCAGACGTTTCAGCCTCCAAATTTCTGCAGTTTGTTGAAAATATTTGAAGAAAATATTCATAATTTTTTACCTTCTTGTAAACATTCAAAATGATACTTGGAGCCACAATTTAATAAGTCATCAAAAAAAAAAATGTATGCATTAAAAATATAAAACTAAATAGTGAATCAGATACATATGTTAGTTAATATACAGTTGTGTATTTGTTAAAATATTGCAACATGTAAATAATTAAATGCATTTACTTCCAGTTAAATTTGAATCATGACACAAAAGTAATGGCACATTTGGCACTCCGTAGGTAATGGATGTCTGAGTGGAGGGATTGCTGTTTGGGTCCTTTAGGTTTGTGAATTTCTGGGTGTTTTATTGTTTCATACTCTGATGTTCTGATGAAAGCAGTTCTTCTGTGTTCAGATCATTTCTAAAGGTGGAAACTGAAATGGACCCGAACAGGAAGCTGCGGTTCTGCTGCCACAGATAAAAACTCCAACATGTTCATGTTTCTTCAGGAGATAAAAACGGGACTTTGTTGCGCAGAAACAGAAAAACGAGGCTCGTTGAAGTAACTCCTGAGTCTGAACCTGGTGTTCATGTCGTCGCGACCAGCTGCTTTTCATTACTTTATGCCTTCCTTCCTCAAACTGTTGCATAACTCCTCAAGGTGACGGTTAGGGCGGGACTTCCGCCCGAGCACTCAAAGAGGGAAGTCGTCGTGTTACTTTCCTTCAGCGTCACTGTTCTGCTCCGTGGGAAAAAACACGCTAACTCGGCGGCTGTAAGTTGCTCCAGCGGGAGGAAATCCGACAGGAGGGAGGTCCGCGCCGCGTCCCGCCGCCGCGAGGTTCACCTGAGCCGGGCTGTCAGCGGGGGGTGAGCCGGCAGGAGGCGGAGGCTCCGGCTGGGTGAGAGCTTCAGCTGGGGATCCAGGGCAGGCGGGCGGGCAGGCAGGCAGGCAGGGTGGAAGGAAGGCAGGCTGGGTGGGTGGAAGGAAGGCTGGGTGGGTTGGTGGGTTGGTGGGTTGGAGGCTGTGGGTCTAGGTACCTGTGGAGCTTCAACAGGGGAAGCTACTGGTGGGGATCCACGGCAGGCTGGTGGGTTTAGTGTCTGTGGAGCTGCATCATGTCTCACATTAAACATGTTTAAGCTTCAACCCTGTTGAGGGGATTTTTTTTTTACCCAGTGAGTCTCGATGTTTTATTGATCATTTGTTGCCGCCCCTTTAAGAGCAGCTGTTGGTTTACTGTTGCAGGTTTTGCTCTGTGATAAAGTCAACACACCTATGATTTCATTAATTATCTACTTTAATGCTGAGCAAATAGCAGTACATTGTTTCTGGAGTGTAGAAAGAACAAAACAAGGAGTGGACTAGTCAAAGTTTCCAGGGTTCATTTATTTCTTAACGTCAGGCTTCGGCTCTAAACTTTACTTTGAAAACCAAAAGAAGCTCAAAGTTTTTATTTGTATTTTTTCAGGCAGAATATTCTTTGTTTTTGAGCTTAAAAAACAAAACAAACAACCTTCACCTGCTGGAACGACTGACCTTTGACCTGGACGGTTGTCATCAAAGATTGAGTTGTGACTCATTTTTGAGTCACAACGTTTTCAGGTTCCTTTAACTTAAACTTTTAGTCATAAAAATATATATTTTTAGTTTTTTTTAGAGAAAATAATCTTTTCAGAAAATAACTCGGCGGCTGTTCATGTCGTCTCTGAACCCGTAATCTGGGTCGCGGTGTTATCTGGGTTAGACGCTGGAATATTTGGGAAGCGCTGAGTTTCAGGACCTGCAGGTGTGTGAGTGTGTGTGTGTATCTGCGTGTATGTGTGTGTGTGTGTATGTGTGTGAGTGTGTGTGTGTGTGTGTGTGTGTGTGTTTGCTTCCAGCTGATAAGGGAAAATCAATGCGGCTGTCCAGGTCGTTCCTGTGATGCGCTGCATTTTCATGCCTTCCTGCTCGGTTTGCCTCTGGTTTCCATGTTTCTGCTCTTGTTGTTTCAGGTGAAACGGGAACCGAAAAGCCAGGGATAATTACTCCAGGATGGTTGGGCTGTAATCCTGAAAACATGCTGGATTTTTCCCCGCTGGCGCCGGCAGCTGCACCCTGAGCCAGAGACATCTGGGAATATGACTCTGTGATGAAACGGGACGAAGACGGACCCTCCCAGATCCCGTTCCTTTTGTCTGCAACCAGGACACTGCCCACTCGCAGCCAAGCTCTTCCCAGATCCCAGAGCCATGTTCCGGAAAAGAAGCTCTCTCATTCTATGCGGGACGTTTCTGTTTGTAACCTGGAACGCCGTGCTGGTGCTGCTGCTGTGGGGCAGAGCGCCCCCGGGCCTGCCGGGTGCCGGGCAGCAGGATCCGGCCTCCGTGCCCACCGATGACTTGGTGGGAGACGTGATCCGCGTGGCAGACTCCTTCGAATCGGAGCTGGCAAAGCAGAAGGAGATCCTGTCCCAGATCCTGAGCCACCGGTCGCTGTGGAAGCCGGCCAACAGAAAGAGGCCAAAGGTCGACGTTCCCAGTCCGCCGGTCATTCCCATCCTGGTGATCGCCTGTAACCGGGTCACAGTGAGGCGCTGCCTGGACAAGCTGCTGGCGCTGCGGCCCTCCGCCGAGCTCCATCCCATCATAGTGAGCCAGGACTGCGGGCACGCCGCCACCGCCGACGTCATCGCCTCCTACGGGGATAAAGTCACTCACCTGAAGCAGCCCGACCTCTCTGACATTCCGGTCCGGCCCGAGCACAAGAAGTTCCAGGGTTACTACAAGATCTCCAGACACTACCGCTGGGCTCTGAACCAGGTCTTCCGGACCCTTTCCCACTCCTCCGTGGTGATCGTGGAGGACGACCTGGAGGTACCGGCGTTCCTTGATACGGACGCAAACAATTAATCAACTTGTGATTGTCGGTTTATTAGATTAAAATCAGTTCTAGCTGATGAACTAATAGCATCCGCCAGCGTCCTGCAACTTTTAGATGCGTCTCTGCCTCAGCACGCCTGGCTCCAGTGTCGGCTCATCGCAGAACTGCATCCTGGTGAGGCAGTTCAAGCATGAAGGCCAGGGACACAGCGAAAGGCTGCAGGACTCTGGACCTCCAGAACACAGTTTAAAATCACTGGATTACATTTTCTTTCAGTGTTGTAATTTGACTGCCATCCAGCAGGGGGCTGTCATGAGTTAATGCGCTTCATAGAGTGAAGTTTTAATATTCCTTCAAGAGAATCCCCGGATAATACATCTCTGTTAGTGGGGAATGAAGTATTTTCTTTTTCTGTTTCCTAAAAGGTTTGTGTCTTGTTACATTTATAAATACATTTTTTAATGTGAGAATTTTCTGTTTACCAGTTTCTATAGATGACACCTTTTCATCTGTTGAACTTGTATTCATGCAGGTAAATTGATTGAGATTAAATTCTCACTTGTTCAGAGAACATTCCAATCTGCAGCAGAAAACTGAAGGACATTATCAAACACAATCCATACAATAATTCAGCATAATATGGAAAACGTAGCTCTTTGTGTTATGGAAAGATGGTCGGCCTTCTTCATGCAAGAGAAAACTCATGTTTTTAATTAATCCTTAGTGGATCAATAAGATCAACTTTTGATTAACGATATTGATCATTAATCGATAACTTGCTCAGCCGTTCCCTCCGAATCCTTCATGTTTTCCGTCTCTCCTCAAAACAACTAACCATCCTCCTCTCCTGCAGGTGGCGCCAGACTTCTTTGAGTATTTTCGGGCCCTGCACCCGGTGCTGCAGTCGGACCCCAGCCTGTGGTGCGTGTCGGCCTGGAACGACAACGGCCGGGACGGGATGGTGGACCCCGGCCAGCCGGCGCTCCTCTACCGCACCGACTTCTTCCCGGGCCTGGGCTGGATGCTGCTCCGGGAGGCCTGGGAGGAGCTGGAGCCCAAGTGGCCCTCCTCCTTCTGGGACGACTGGATGCGGCAGCCGGAGCAGCGGCGGGGCCGCGCCTGCGTCCGGCCCGAGATCTCCCGCACGCTGACCTTCGGCCGGCAGGGCGTCAGCCTGGGCCAGTTCTACGACAAATACCTGAAGTTCATCAAACTGAACTCTGAGTTTGTGCCTTTCACCAAGTTGGACCTGGCCTACCTGCAGGAGGACACGTACCGGACCAGCTTCACCAAGCAGGTGTACAGCGCCGCCGTGGTAACGTACGAAGACGTGAAGCAGGGCCGGCTGAGCGGGCCCGGACCATTCCGGCTCCAGTACTCCAGCAAGGACAGCTTCAAGGTCATTGCCAAGAATCTGGGCATAATGGATGACTTGAAGTCTGGTGTGCCACGGACCGGATACCGAGGCGTGGTCAGCTTCTTCTACAGGGGGCGGAGGATCTACCTGGCCCCGCCTCCTGGGTGGAGTCAGTACGATCCCACCTGGAGCTGAGGATCCGCACAGTCTGACACATTCCACACCAAAGAGAAACAGGATTTCTGCTGTTTGCCTTTACAGATGCTGGATGTTTTGGAGGTTCAGCCAACACTACTCAGGTTTTCCCGCAGCTCACAACAGATCTGCTGTAAACCACCAGAGCTCTATTTTTCTATGATTCTGATTGTGCACATTGCAGCCATGCATTTAATGCATCAGCCCAGTTTGCCTTATTGTCTTTAAATTATTGGAGTTGGTCTGAGTTAATCCTGAGAAGGAAGCTGGTTCATCTAATCTGTGATTCTGTCTGCTGATGACTGTGATGAAACTAAATTCTGCTCTTTCTGCTCTCATTTTGTTAGATGATTTTGTTTGGAATATTTGTTGCCTTGGAATCACTGTGGGGATTTGTATGTTTTTTGTTTTTAATAAAAACAAAATGAATGCAGTTTTTGGTCATAATGCAACTGGGTTTTTCTCAGTTATGATCTATGAATCGTCTAATGTTTCAGCTCATGTCTATGCAAACTGTGGATCTTTTTAATCTTGCATTTCTTTCCAACCAGAGACTTTAAATTACTCCATGTTTTGAAGTCTCAGATATAACGTTTTATTCTTTTACATTTTACCAATTAAAAATGGAAGTGGAACTCAGACCTCCAAAGAAAACCCAACAAAAATCATAATAAGTTTGGATAATGATGCTGTGATTTGGTTGAAAGGGGGATATAACCAACTTACACACAAATAAACAATAAACCAAAGTATATTTACATTGAAATAATTGAAAATGGAAGATACTATTAATGTGGAATCGTGAATTTTAAAACATTTACTGTCATTGGATGTTGAAGAGAAACTGCCGCAGTTGTGTTGTCTACGGTGGCTGTCGTGGGTCAAGCGCAGTCAGCTGTGAAAGGTTCACTTCATCTGTGATGATGGTGTGGGAACGGGGCGGCTAGCTGGTCTAGCTCGAGTTTAGCGATGGAGGAAAGTGGCGGTAAAAAAGTTTGTTTTATCGATTAAACCTCTACATGGTTTATACCAAACAGCAGCTGTTGGTTCTCATGTGTTCGCAGAAAACTGTTAGCGGCGGAATTAGCATTTGACAGGCTAGGCTAATTTATGCTACTGGTTTCTATGCAGGCTAGGCTAGGCTAATTGGAGCGGCTACCTGTACAGAGTATGCTAGGCTAGGCTAATTGCGGGTTCGGGTTTCTGTGCAGAATAAAAATGGCTTCAAACTCCTCTCTCTCTTGGATTATTTTCTGATCTGCTACCGCTTCTTCCTCGGTCGCTGCTGGGTGGAAGGTGCTTCTCGCCGGGTTAAATCAAGCTAAACCCGCCCGTCGGTCTCGGGCCTGGGATGGAACCAGGCGACTTGCGAGAAAGCCCCGCCGGTTCCGGGGAGTCGGATGCGGGGGGCTGGAGGGAGGTTATTCCCGGCGGTGAGGGGGAGGATTTGGAGGCGAATGCTACCAAACCGAGCGGGACAAAAGTAGAAAATGCGCTCAGAGACGCCTGTGACGAAGGCGACAGTGACAGAGGCGTCGGAGAGCAGCTGCACAGCCCCTATGAGGAGGAGCTGGACCCCCGGATTCAGGTGAGACCACCGGCCTCTGTTGTTCCTGTTAGCAGCTCTTTAACCCGTATTAATTATGGCAGATATATGATCACTGGATTACTTTAGATGAGGAGCGAATCAAACGTAGCTGATTAATTATTTAAGAGTGCTTTGTTGTTCATTATAAATCATAATAATCTGTGATAATCCCACTGTCTGTCAGAAGTAATCATCTATGTTGCAGAGCTCCTCCAGCTTTCAGTTTCAGATTAGCCGTCATTGTTGGCCTTTAATCCCAGAGGTAAACATGTTGGTTTGCTCTTGCAGTTGATGATTTTTTTGTTTGCTTTTTCGCAGGAGGAACTGGAGCATCTAAACGAAGCCAGTGCAGAAATCAACAAACTGGAGCTGGAGCTGGATGTAAGTGGACAAGATCAGTCATCAGAAGATCCAGCTTCAGATGGCACTCTTTTATTATTTATAGGTTTAACGCACAAATACAATTATCAAATGTTTATCTATTAAAGTTAGTCTGATAAATGTGTGTTTGTAGTTCCAAATTTAAAGATAAAATCTGTAAATGTTCATATGTGTGAAACCTGAACTGGGCTCCCAAGGCAAATGAATCTGATGTGATTCATTATTTTCCTGCATGAACCGTGAAGGATGCCAGGTCAGCGTACAGAAAGATCCTCACTGAGTCTGCCAGGAAGCTGAACGCCCAGAGCTCTCAGCTCGGCGGCTGCATCGAGAAAGCCAGGCCGTACTACGAAGCCCGCCGCCTCGCAAAGGAGGTACGGATCAATACGCCTCGTCTCAAACTGTGTGTGTGTGTGTGCGTGTGTGTGTGTGTGCGTGCGTGCGTGCGTGCGTGCGCGCGTGTGCGTGTTAGCAAAGTGCTGCTGTCTCCCAGAATCAGGCCAGAGGCCAGCCATTTTTTGAGCCGTCTCTCAGAAGAGTGGATTATTTTCAGACCTTTGAGAAGATTGATCGGATCTGCTGATTGATCGGTTCGCCTCTGATTGAGCTCAGCAGATCAACCTGCTGCTCGGCAGAATCTCCTCTGGCTCTTCAGACGTTTGGCCAAATATGTCAAATTTAAAGTTAATAAATAACACAGGTGTATTTTCATGTAAAATATGCAGAACATTTGTATAATATCATTTATCAGGGTGAAGATTATTTAAGTAGTAGTAGTGTGCGTTTCTGCCTTTTTGAAAAAAACAACAGTATTAAGTGTTTCTGTTTTGTGTTCGTGGTAAGGCTCCACGGTATATCGTCATAGCAACACCTAGCATAGACATCTCACAGGACAGTGAGGGAGCGTTGGTTGAACTTCCTGCTTCCCGCAGGCGCAGCAGGAGACGCAGAAGGCGGCGCTGAGTTATGAGCGCGCCGTTTCCATGCACACGGCTGCCAGGGAGATGGTTTACGTGGCGGAGCAGGGCCTGATGGCTGACGGCAAGAACACGCTGGACCCCACCTGGCAGGAGATGCTCAACCACGCCACCTCCAAGGTAAACACACCAACACACACGCAGCCAGCGCCCTGCCGGTCTCAGAACATCAAACCTGGAGCGAGCCGGAAAACGGCTGCAGCTTCCGGGGTCGTCAGATCGGACCATCCGAACATCTTCTGGACGGTCAGAACCAGAACCTGGTGGAAACATGTTGACAGCATCTCACCTGGGCTGACCAGAACCGCTCCATTGTTCCCAGAGTCTGGAGGAAGAGTGGAGAGAACCAGAACCAGAACCTCCACGCTGTGCCGCTTTGATGACCTGATCCTCACATCTCTGTTCAAAATGACATTTTTTGTTGATCTGAATCTTGTTTTCTATTAAAACGATTCATTAAAAGAAATAATTGCTTTAAATATTTGAGTGTAAATACTGAGCAGAATCTGTTGAATAAAATTAGATATAAATGACTGAAACATGGAAAAATCAGTTCTGGATTTATTAGACCCGTGTGACGGGTTAGCCCCGCCCCCAGACAAATGTAGAAAAATCCCACCATAGTGGGCGGAGCCACGAGTTGCAGGGGCGTGGCTAAGTAGAGACGAATGGGGACCGTCAGGAGGAACAAAGAAATCTCAGTGACTGTTGATACATTTGGCAAGATTTCAGACACTTGGACTTTTTTAAGCAACAAATTTAGTGACTTTCCTGACGTGAGGCGTCAATCCCTGCAGCAGCTGAGTGAGCAGCGGGTTCTGCTGTCAGCGCGTGGCCAGGAAGGTCCATCACAGCGCTGGGCTTACTCCTCACTCTCCACCAGGGGGCGTTCCTGAACCAGGGCTTGACGGCAATGCCGCCGTTCAACCAAAGAGGGCAGCACTGAGACAGTTGTGGGCCAAAAATTGCAGCATATATATGAAAATGTCACAATTTGCACAGAATCACAAAATAGATCCCTTAATAATAAATTTATACATTTTATCTGCAATAAAAAGTTGATTTTGACTTTAATTTCATCTTTAAATTCAGCAGAACTCGTTCGGTTGTTCTCCGTTTGTCCTGCAGGTGAACGAAGCCGAGGAGGAACGGATCCGCAGCGAGCGGGAACACATGCGCGTCACACACGCCTGCCAGGAGGCCGAGGCCCGGGTCCAGACCCTGCAGAAGTCCCTGAAGCGGGTCATCGTCAAGTCCAAGCCCTACTTTGAGCTCAAGTCCCAACTCAACCACATCCTGGAGGTACAGCGGGCCGGAGTGTGTTCTGAGACCGAGAACACACACCTGCCATCAGCGCCTGGTGACGGGTTCACACTGGAGCTGATCCATTAAAACTGTTTGAACTGTGTGTGTGTGTGTGTGTGTGTGTGTGTGTGTGTGTGTGTGTGGGGTCAGGATCATAAGACGAAGGTCCTGCAGCTGGAGCAGAACGTCTCCAAGGTGAAGACTCGTTACTCCGTCGCTCTGAGGAACCTGGAGCAGATCAGTGAGCAGATCCACGCCCAGAGGGGTCGCGACCCGCCCGACTGCCCCACCCGCAGCCCGCCCGTCGGCGCCGAGTCCGACGCCCGCGTCCGGGAGGACGACGCGGCCTGCGGAGCCGCCGCCAAGGATCGTCTGGACGGCGCCTTGGACCTGGCGGAGCGGGAGCGGGCCGGGTCCGACTCGCTGTCCGTCTTCAGCCTGCAGACCATCGCCTCGGACCTGGAGAAGTACGACTCGGTGGAGCACCTGGGCGACCTGGGCGACCTGAGCGACGTGGGCAGCATGACTGGAGACGAGGCGGAGCGGGACCGGGCCAGGACACGGGACCCTGCGGCACCGAGCGGCGCCAGGGAGCGCCAGCAGAACTTCTCCAAGCAGCACCACCGCAGCTTCAGCCTGTGAGCCGGGACTGGATCAGGAACCAGGACCGGGATGGAAAACACAAACCAGAACGAGCTTTAACCGACCCGATTAACCCTGCAGCCTCAGCAGAACCTCAGCAGAACCTCAGCAGAACCTCAGCAGAACCTGGTTGACCCGGCAGCCTCAGTTGAACACTACAGCAGAACCTTTCAGATGGTCTTGCATGACCTGTTTGTTTTATTTTCTCAGGTTCCGGTCCGGTCCAGTGCGGTCTGGTCGGACCTGTGGAGGCGCCGATTCCTCTGAGTCCTGTCAGGCCGAAAGCTAACCGGGTCGCCTGGACCCGGCAGAACCTGCCACAGAAAGACAAGATTAAAAGGCTTGGTTCTGTCTGCAGCTGCAGGAGCGAGTTTGGATCGGGCCTGCGGTTCCGGTCCAGGTTTTAGAATCTACCTTTTATTTAAATGATGTGAAGTCAGATTTGTGTTATTTAAAATATTGTTTACATGGATTTTTATTTGCCTTAAAAACAAAAGAAGCTCCTGTTGTGACTTGATGTGTGCCTTGACACTTTAACGCTTCTGGTTCCAACTAATCAGAACTTTTATGTTCCAGACAAAAGTTTTTATTTGACGACTGAAACGTCTAAAAAATGAAGTGGAACAATCTGTAAATGTTTGTAATTATTCAGATGGAGAATATTTAAATGTGTTTGATGATGAACATCTGTAAATGTGACTCTGCTTCCTGATGCATCAATAAATCTCATCTTTGACTCCTGAATGTGTTTCTATGAATCTGGATTTGAAGCCAAAGAAACGATGTGAACAGTTTTAGACAAACGGGTCCGTTAGAGGAGGAGCTGAAAAATACACGATGTCGGTTCTATGAATTACAGCCCTGCTGTTCATTCTGCATCGCAGAAGTTCTGGTTTAGAAAAAGTAATCCCACAGCATAATGCTGCCACCACTGGGTTTCATTGGTTGTTTTTGTCCAGAAATATGAAGAATATGAACTAAAACCAATTCAGTTTATTAATATAAAACCAATTCATAACAGATGTGACAGTTCAATCCGTTTAATATTCAATCATGTTGACAGATTCAAACTCAGTTCTGTTTAGAGCTGACTGGTGAAATTCAGTTTTAACACAATTAGAATTATTGTAAAAATAATTGTCTTATTAAATAGAATAGAGATATTCTTTATTGTCCCTCTAATTGTACAGTCAGAAAATATAAATTAAAATAGCATAGAAATATTCAACTGATCAGGATCATTTTAAAAATGGTATAAAATATGTATTTGTGCACAAAATGAAAAATGTGACGGCTGCAGAGTTCAGGACGTCTGTACGGAAGCCCCGCAGGGTCAGTCCGCTCCCTGGGCCTTACTGCTGGTTAATAAACCCCCTGCTCCTGACTGATACCTTTCCAGAATGAGATCAGTTCGGGTTCTGTAAGTGGAAGCAGGATTCAGATCACATCAGAGTTTAACTCCATTTGAATTGAAAATGTTTCCTAATATTGAAGAAACGGTTCTGAAGTGACTCGGCGCTGTTCGCGACCCCCGCAGTGTTTGATGTGAGGCTGATGGCGCGCAGGGCGGATGAGCAGAAACCTGAGCGAAGCTTCTGTCGTTTAAGCTCCGAGGAGCTTTTAGGCTTAAAGCGTCAAAGCAGCGGCGCCATGTCTGCGGCGGCGCAGCGCGGCGCAGCGCAGCGGGGCGGAATCTGCGCAATGATCCTCCATCCGAAGCGCTTCGTGGCTCCATCGGGAGCTGCTTCCTGCCGGGCTGGGCGCAGTCCGTCCCCTGCTCGGGTTTCAGAAAGAGCCAGATAAATACGTGCGGGAGCTTTTACGCACGGTGCGTCTCCATCATGACGTCGCCATGAGCTCCAGATTGTAGAGAGGAGGAGGGGAGTGCTGAATCGCTGCTCGTCGTTTCTGTGGATGCGTTTGTGTATCTTTATTTGTGTGTGAGCGTGTGTGCGTGCGTGTGTGTGTGAGTGTGTGTGGATTTTTCCCCCCTTCTTGTCATCTCTTTGCAATACTTGGAAATAACCCGGACCAGCGCTGTTTACGCGCGGAGCTGCTCGCTCATTTACTGCAAAGCCATAATAACAGAGCCATGCAGAGCGCGAGGAGGATGCACCTCTCTGCCCACTAATCCGACTCACTGGGAGGACTGGCCTGGACTGGGAGCCATCGAACCGACAGTAAGTACCCGAGGCTCGGCTTTCCGGTCCAGATCCACTGCGGCTGCGGCGGATCCGGGCGGATGTGGCTGTGACTGCAGAAGGCAGCGTGCATATTCGATGGAGCCGCCAGGCCCGAGCGGGAGCGATGCTCGCGTTGTTCCAGAGATTAGACGGTGACATTCTGGGTCAGGTTTCCCAGCGAGCGGCCGCCCAGGCGGCGGGAGGCTCGGCTTCCCCTGCAGGCCGCCCGGACTCCCTGAGCAGGAACCGCCGGCAGCCGCGCCGTGACCCGCGGCTCACGCTCAGCCACGCACGAAATGCAGCATTTTGCGGGTCTCTGCGTGGAGCTGCGGGATGACGCTGTCCGCGGTGCTGAAACCGAGCCGGATCGGCAGGCCTGCGCTGGTTCCGAGGCGCTGGCTGGAATTCCCCCGCCGTCCTCACAGCTGATGGACCGAGCCGAACCGGTTCGGCCTGCTTTCCATCGGGACTTCCTTCAGCTGGCTCATCCGGTCCTCTCTGCCAGGAAGGAAGGAGATGAAGAACCAGCTGCCATTCACCCGCTCATTAAGAACACTGATGTTCTGGAAAAGTTCTGATCCAAACCCAGTTACTCCACCTTCCTCAGAATTTCCTCAGAACTCTTCAACTGTTTCTGGAGATTTTATTGATCTTGTTCTAAACTGAGATTACAGACCATAAAATGTTTCTGTAGATATACTTCAGGTGGTTTCGGTCAGTTGTGGTGTCCCACAGGGTTCTGGATCAGGACCCGTTGCTTCTCTAAACGACATGTTTAGTTCTGGCATCAGAACCAGGCCTGCTCTGCTCCCTGCCTTCCTCAATTTAATTCAGATGAAAGAATCTTCTATCATCCCGAATGGAAATTAGATGTTATCATAACTCAAGTGTCTTTAAAACACGGCTGCGGCTCCTGATGCTGCGGGGAGGAAGAACCTCCAGCAGCAGTCAGTCTTGTAACCAATCTGAAGAGGCCTCTGACCGAAGACTGTTAGCATGTTGCTAACAGCTCAACATTCGGGCTGCAGAGACGATATTCCATCATCATCATCATCATCATCATCATCATCATCATCATCATCATCATCATCATCATCATCATCATCATCATCATCATCATCATCATCATCATCATCATCATCATCATCATCAGGAGTCAGTTGTGCTCCTCCAGCTCCTTTGCTCCAGCTGCTCCTGTGACTGTGGGATCATGATGAATTTCCTCCGCATCCTGGGGTCAGAGTTCAGGGATTATTTCGGTTTTTGAAACAGCATCCATAACCAGAGGGATTAATAATCCAAACATGCAACAACTGAACCAGAATAAGGACGAGACAAAAGTCCAGAAAAGAAATAAATCAGAACCAGCAGATCTGCTGAAACATTCTAGAAAGTCTTTTAGTCGTTTTTAAAAAACCTCCTCAGACGTCGGTGGTTTTATCGACCAGCTTCGATCCATGTTTTAGTTCAGCTGAACTCTGACCTATGAACCACTCAGGCATTAAACATTCAACTCAGGAGATGAACAGAAGTTTATCCTCCATCATTTATGACCGACCAGAACAGAGTCGTTTAGTGGGATTTAAATTGTACTTCTGAGCCAGTTGGATTGTTCTGGAGGATAATTTTCATTAAATTAATCTTTCCTTAATTCACCAACATTGAGTAAAAGTTGTCAGAATTACATTGTCAGGCAGACGATTTATGGCACGAAACAGAAAACTCATCCAAGCCGAGTTAAAAGATTCTGTCTCAGATTTTCACTTTTAGTTTAATCTGTGAATATATGAACTTTGACCTAACCAGGTCTTTTTAAGCAAACGCTCCTCGGCTCCCTAATATTCAGTTTCAAAACAAAATCCTTCAGAAAGTTGAGAGAATTTGAATCCAGATCAGTTTAGATGATTATTATAAATCCTTCTCACGTAAAATGGAACATTTTATTGGACAATAAGATGTTTATGTCTTTAACATGAACATGTTTATGTTTATTGAGTGGTCAGATCAAATTGTTCACATAACATTTAACAGCATTTCAATGTTTCCCAGTGACAATAAAGACATTTAACACTGAGAAAAATATTGTTTCTAAGTGTTAAACCCAGAAACTAACAGCAAAGAAATCCAGATGGTTCCAAGTCAGAACATCAATGAAATGTTCTGCTGAGCTCTTTAGATGAATCAAAGCAGAAATGAGTCAAAGGTCAAAAAATTCAAACTTGATTTAAAGGAAATATTTTCATCTTTCACTAAAATTAATTAAAACCAACGAGTTAAAAATGCTTCAAAAAATCAGATTAATAATAGTTTATTGTTAAACTCAAGACTGAAAGCTACCAATGAATGACAAGTTCAATAAACTGTGTTTGGACCGAAAGGTTTGCTGATGTTCTGCAGCTGCAGGTTCAGAACAGAACCGACCGGATCAGAACAGAACCGACCGGATCAGAACAGAACCGACCGGATCAGAACCATTCTGACTGAAGGAAGAGGAAAGATCCATCCATCCATTTTCCGTCCGCCTTCTCCCTAACGGGGTCGGGAGGTGCTGGTGCCTCTCCAGCTGCGTTCCGGGCGAGAGGCGGGGTCACCTGGACAGGTCACCTGGACAGGTCACCTGGACAGGTCACCTGGACAGGTCGCCAGTCTGTCGCAGGGCAACACAGAGACAAACAGGACAAACAACCATGCACACACACCTAAGGAGAATTTGGGAAGGCCAATTAACCTAACAGTCATGTTTTTGGACTGTGGGAGGAAGCCGGAGAACCCGGAGAGAACCCAGCATGCACAGGGAGAACATGCAAACTCCGTGCAGAAAGATCCCGGGCCGGGAATCGAACCCTGGACCTTCTTGCTGCAAGGCAACAGCGCTACCCACTGCGCCACTGTGCAGGAAAGCACAGTGGAGCATGAGGAAAGATTCTCATTTTAATGAAGAAAACTCCAATTCCCTGCGATGTGAATGTGAAGGCTTGGATCATGACGTCATGACGGTGGGCGGGGCTTATGGGACCTCCAGGTGTGAATAAACCTTTCAGTAGCAGCTTAAACTGACATGAAGCTCAGCTGCGTCAAAAATATGGAGGGAAATTATTTGGTTCCATAGTTTGTTTTTTTAAAATGTTCTTTTTATTTTATTATTGTTTCTAAATAAATAATAACATGTAAGAAGTGAGACATAAAGAAAAGGGGCAGGTTCACGTTTCTGTCTTCCTCATTATTAAAAGGTTACCTGAATATTTACCCTGGAATTTGAATTATGAATATGTTTGAACTAAATAAATAAGCCAACTAAATGTGTTTGGGTGCAGCTGAAATATTCAGATTATCCCTTAAAATCTCATGAGTTTAAGGGATAATCTCATGAGATTACAGAGAGACATAAAAACTTCATATCAATCTAATTTAATGCATGTAATGTATCATAAAATAATTGGTCTAATATGTCATAATGTGAAGTTTTCCTCATGGATTCACTAGCAGAAACCAATAAACTCATGAATTTACCTTTGAATATGGAACAATATTCCTGGAAACATTGCGAGGCCACGCGTTGATCCCTGGGAACAGAGAGACTGTGTGGGACGCTGAGAGCAGCAGAGATACAGTAAAGATGGAAAAATGTCCAGTTTGTCTTTCTTTCCTCCTTCCTTATTCTGAAACTTTCTTTCTTCCAGATCCAGAAATGGCGCGGATATTGTTTCTGATTATCCTCTGCGCTCTCCCAGCGCTCGTTGTGCCCATACATAATTCATCAGCGGGAGGTAAGTGGAGTGTGTGTGTGTGTGTGTGTGTGTGTGTGTGTGTGTGTGTGTGTGTGTGTGTGTGTGTGTGTGTGTGTGTGTGTGTGTGTGTGTGTGTGTGTGTGTGGCAGAGTGTGTGTGTGGCAGAGTGTGTGTGTGTGTGTGTGTGTGTGCAGTGGAATCTGTGCAGCGAAGCTCAAACCAAAACAGCTGGAGTTTCTGAGACGTGTCTCCCTGAAGACAGATGTCTCTTCCTGTCCCTCATGCTGTCTCTTCCTGTCCCTCATGCTGTCTCTTCCTGTCCCTCATGCTGTCACTTCCTGTCCTCATGCTGTCTCTTCCTGTCCTCATGCTGTCTCTTCCTGTCGTTCATGCTGTCTCTTCCTGTCCTTATGCTGTCTCTTCCTGTCCCTCATGCTGTCTCTTCCTGTCCCTCATGCTGTCTCTTCCTGTCCTCATGCTGTCTCTTCCTGTCCCCCATGCTGTCTCTTCCTGTCCCTCATGCTGTCTCTTCCTGTCCTCATGCTGTCTCTTCCTGTCCCCCATGCTGTCTCTTCCTGTCCCTCATGCTGTCTCTTCCTGTCCCTCATGCTGTCTCTTCCTGTCCCTCATGCTGTCTCTTCCTGTCCTCATGCTGTCTCTTCCTGTCCCCATGCTGTCTCTTCCTGTCCCTCATGCTGTCTCTTCCTGTCCTCATGCTGTCTCTTCCTGTCCCTCATGCTGTCTCTTCCTGTCCCTCATGCTGTCTCTTCCTGTGCAGGCTGTGCCATCATCCGGCCTCCGCGGGACGGAGGGATCCGCTACCGAGGCCTGACGCAGGAGCAGGTACAGAAGGACATCAGTTACTGTGTGACATGAATTATGTGCTGATTTCTGCAGAAGTAATCTGATTACTGGAGACCTGCTGCAGCGGTTAGAGCTGCTGCGACCCAATCACACTGAGCAGAACCTGACTGGTTCTGGATCCTTGAAGAGCCAAACTGCAAGAACACAAGAACTTCTGTCTAGTTACTGGTGCAAATATCTCAGCACACATAAAATATCTAACTTATAAAATACAGGATCATAATAATCGTGATATGGAAAAATATCTTGCTGAAGTTAAACAATCTGCAGGGCAACGATTATTTTTATTTTTCAATATTAAGACAACATTGACCTAAAACAAGTCTCCAGATGAGTTTTACCTGAATCAGCTTTGCTGCACAGCTGTTTAAAGCTGCTGTGGGTCAGACGCAGGGTCTGCAGGGTCTGCAGGGTCTGCAGGGTCTGCAGGGTCTGCAGGGTCTGCAGGGTCTGCAGGGTCTGCAGGGTCTGCAGGGTCTGCAGGGTCTGCAGGGTCTGCAGGGTCTGCAGGGTCAGACGGCTGCAGGTCTGGATTCATATCTGTAAACACAGATTAACACGTTTAGAAATATTTTCACCTTTTTATGCCTGTTGCAGTAAATGTGAGGATGTAATCCAGAGTTAAATCTCTCTAACTCTGCGTTTCCTCTCAGATCCGCAGCGTTCGGATTCTGCCTGTGGATTATGAGATCGAGTACATCTGCAGAGAAAACCGGCAGATCGCGGGGCCAAAGGTCAGGAAGTGTTTGCCCAACGGCACGTGGACGGACATGACGCAGCTCAGCGTATGCCGTGAGTTCATCATTTCTTCAAGGTTCAAATCTTGAACCTGGAGCCATCAGCTGCTGTAGCCTAAGGTTTCAGTCGGTCCAGTTCTGTCTGCTCAGAACCAGACGATCCTCAGCCCACAAAATCAGAATCCTAACACTAGTGGATGATTCTCTGCGTCTATCTGGATGAAAAGTTACCAGGAAGTTTTGTCTTATTTCAAGTGTAATAAATATTTGCAGCAGAAACTGGACAGAAGCCCTCGGCAGAATTTTGTGTTTGTGCAGCATCACGGGTCCTCCGCCGTGCTGAACAGCAGCCATGTTGTTTCCCAGGCCACCAGGAGAATCTCTTCATTTCTTTAAACATTTTAAAGCTTGGAGTAGGAAACGTCTCTCGTCTGGTTGGGTTGTTTGGATTCTCG
The DNA here is from genome assembly GCA_911649635.1 of Poeciliopsis gracilis. NCBI lineage: Eukaryota > Metazoa > Chordata > Actinopteri > Cyprinodontiformes > Poeciliidae > Poeciliopsis > Poeciliopsis gracilis. The sequence goes on along the minus strand of CAJVRI010001204.1, from coordinate 214,977 downwards.
GTTCGTCTCTCGTGAAAATGCAGCAGAAAAATCCACCTTTCTCATTGGACACGGCTTTCTGCGGCGCACGTCTCTGATTGGTTGCTCAGCCGTCTGGACGGCTCCTAACCCGGAAGTAAATATTTATCATTTAGCTCCCAGTAGGCGTGTCATGCTGAACGGTACCGAGTCAGAACAGAACCCGGCGTGTCGGTTCTGGGTTGCTGCTGATGGTCTTTGGCTTCAGACTCAGTTTAGTTGATATTAAAGAGCAGAAATAAGATTATTATGAAATATCGTCTTTGGTTCGGGTAAATATGGAAATAAACTGGATCTTCATGTTGATGTAACCTCTGAACTGTCACTCATCATTTTCAGGAGTTTTATGTATTTTTTTATCTGTTAGATAAAAATATGATGGTAGATAAATAACTGACTCTGCTGCTGGCAGAAGATTAAAGTTGTTTTTTTTGCCAGATTTCAGTGATCAGATAGATAGATAGATAGATAGATAGATAGATAGATAGATAGATAGATAGATAGATAGATAGATAGATAGATAGATAGATAGATAGATAGATAGATAGATAGATAGATAGATAGATAGATAGATAGATAGATAGATAGATAGATAGATAGATAGATAGATAGATAGATAGATAGATAGATAGATAGATAGATTCTTGTCTCGAATTGTTCCACTTGAAGAAATCGTTCAGATTTCTGGCCCAGCTGAAGTCAGATTTTATTTAGGCGAACGTGACGCTTCACTGCTGAGAGTTTTTCCTCCAGGAGCGTCCTGGCGCCCAGCAGCCGGTTTGGACTCGGTCTGAAGCCGAGCAGGTACGATTCCCATCCAGGAATAGCTGCAGGCTGCTGGCTGGAGCTCAGAGAGACCAGAGAGACTTCAGGAGCCCAGCAGGAGGCTCACATCACCGCCCAGAGCAGAATCCGGATCTGAGTCACATAGGCTCCCAAAGGACACGGAAACTTTTCCTGCGTTTCTCCTTCAGCGTCAGGTTCATGGCACAAAACTAAAACCTCACTTCAGAAAATAAAATCCAGGATTTTCATCTTTATGAATTTAACCCTTAAAGGGCCGGTGTCACGTGGCATTTTATACCACAGCCAAGTAACTTTCAGCAACTTCAGTTAAAAAATGCTGCATAAATCAAACAGAAATTTAACATTATACATGAATATCTTGAAAATAGGTCACTGTCTCTTTAAGGGCGTCTGTTATGGCCTCGGAGGCGTCGCTGGGATCGGTCAGCTCCCTCATCCGCTCTAACGCACTGAAATAAAGATGGCTGCGTCACAGTTTGCTGTTTATGGAAGCTAGTCTGCAGGGTTCAGGGTTTTATTCTGCAGCTGCAGAACAACATGCTGAGTTTATGAAACGATACTGAATTAAATCTGACCTCCTGAAAAACACCGAGGAGTTTCCAGATAAGAATCTGTGAATGGAAACGTTTAGTCTGACAGCTGGAGCTCAATAAACGAAAAAACGATAAAATAATAGAACTAGAAGATGGGATCATTCAGAACCACTCAGTATTTTATCCTGGTTCTGTTCAGGCGGTTCTGCTTGGTTCTCTTTGGGTTTTTCACCGACCTATAAAAGGAAACCTGCAACACCTTTACTGTGAAAATCCTTGGGGAAGTGTTGAGTTCCTGCTGAGGTTTGGACAGAAACCAGCATCACTGGAGGCTGAAGTCCTGATGGATATTTACACATTTCACTGATGAGTTTCAGTCATTTACCTCCATGCAGCAACATGCAGCATCGTGCAGCAACATGCAGCATCGTGTCCCATCCTGCAGCATCATGTCTCATCGTGCAGCATTGTGTCTCAACTGTCTCAACATGCAGCATCGTGTCTCATCGTGTCTGAACGTGCAGCATCGTGTCTCATCGTGTCTCAACGTGCAGCATCATGCAGCATCGTGCAGCATCATGCTCAGGGTTTCATCTTTAGTTTTGAAGATTTTGTAAAAGGAGAGAAACTTGAAGAATCGTCAGAAGGTTCTGGATTCGTCCAGCTCCTCCTCGGTTCTGGATCTTCTCTCTGGAGGAGTTTGGCTCTCAGAGCTCTAGTGAAACAGGATTTTTGTTTAGTCTGCTTATGTAAGAGCGCAGGCTGCAGTGTGTGCTCACACACTTTGCTGGAGCGAACCGACAGCTAAACTGAATTATTTTCCTCCTCTCTGTCAGGCAGTCAGACCAGAGCAGCCGAGCGCCGCTGATTTCTTTCTCCCGCCTGCTAATTTTGTCGTCTTCCTCGGTTTGTGTCTGAGTTTCGGCTTTAATCCCGTTTATGAAGCTGACAGGAGCCCAAACCTGGAAGCCAAATCTGTTTGGAGGAAACGGTCTGAACTTACAGAAGGATTTCCCTGTTCGCTCATTTATATTCAGCGTTTACCTGCAAAGTGTCTGAGTCTCCAATCAGAGGCAGAGCCTCTCCAACAGCCAGCACTGTCTGTCCACTGTCCATATTAGGTTGCCATGGTTACCAGGCAGCGTTCTGGACAGTTAGCTGAGAAATGATTTCCAGCATAAGAAACATTTTGTGTTTTTTCTTCCCTGGAAAGGAACTGATCAGAGGAAACATCTTGTAAGTTTCACCTCCAGCTTTCTGCTCTGCTGCCCCTCAGTGCTGCAGTGCCCCAAGGTTTGGACGTCCCTGGAGAACGGCAGGGTGACGGCGCGGCCCCCAGGGCCCCCGGCGGAGGGCACGGTCCTGCACTACAGCTGCAACTCCGGCTTCACCCTGGAGGGCAGAAACATCAGCCACTGCACCAAGCTGGGCAAATGGGATGCCCCCAAACCCACCTGCCTCTGTGAGTGTGTGTGTGTGTGTGTGTGTGTGTGTGTGTGTGTGTGTGTTTGCGTGTGTGTGTGTGTGTGTGTGTGTGTGTGTGTGTGTGTGTGCATGTGTGCATGTGTGTGGGTGTGTGTGTGCATGTGCGTGTGCATGTGTGTGCATGTGTGTGCATGTGTGTGTGTGTGTGTGTGTGTGTGTGTGTGTGTGTGTGGAAATCAGCAGCTGTCTGATAACATCCTGACAGCAGATTTAAAACTCAAAATTCTGATTTTTTTCCTTTTGTGAACGCACCACGGCTCCAAAAGCTAATTCATAAACAACACTGTAAAAAATGTTCAGTTAGCCACTTTTAATGAATGTGAGGTAAAATAAAACGTGTTGTGACATGCCTCACTGCTCTCTGCATTATTTTATTTACACTAAACCAGAAAGATTTGATTTCTGGAGAATTTAGAGTAAATAAAATAATAGAATGAAATTTAAAAATAAAATCAATGCAGAAAATCAGCAACAAATAAACAGGTCAGAAAATAAATAGTTGCTAATTTATCTTTTGTGACATTAAATAAAAATAAAATCCACAAAAGATTCCAAAATATATATAGTACAAATATATGTCATATAAAACGTATTCTTTAAGTTTCATAGAACAAAACTGCAACATTTATTATTTTATCCTAAAAGTTAAGAATAAAACTATAATAAAAAATTCAGATTAATAATAAATATTAATACAACAATATTGTATTAATATTTTAGATGTAACATAATAAAACTATTTGAATGAATTAAACAAATATGTATAATAGTAAAAACTATTAAAAAATACCAGAGCTGCAAACTCTGGTATCAATTTGATGTTTTATTTTCACTACATAAAATATGAACTTGATGGCAGTAAACATTTAAGGCCAATTATTTTCTCTTAATCTTTATTATTTATTCAAATTATTTCATAAATCCTTGTTGTAATATTAGTGAACATATTAAAGATAGAATTGAATCCAGATTCATCAACTGGAACTTCAGGCCTCAAACGCAACACCTGCTCTGCCGGCCGGTTGCTAGGAGACAAATAGTCCGACCAATCAGAGCGTGATCCTCTGAGGGGTTTGTCTGGCAGCCAGAGAGGAGGAAGAGGAGGAAGAGGAGGAAGAGGAGGAAGAGGAGGAAGAGGAGGAAGAGGAGGAAGGCCTCGGAGTGAATGAATCCATGAAGACCGGAAGTTGTTGCTTCCTTCGCTTCCGGAACGTCTCGTTCCGATGAGCGCAAATAAATGAGGATTTACAGGCAGAAAGAGAGCAGAACAATGTGGGAAATGTTGGCATGGTAACCAGTCAGGTTGCCATGGGAATGGCGGTTTTAAGGGGGTTCTGGGACAGCTGGAGTGAGCAATCCTGCACAAATGTTTAGATTCTCATGAAGCTTTAAGGTTTAATTTTAGATGCAGATTCAGGATAAAAACTGTGACGTTTAATTTCTCATTATTCCATCAGTAACAGAAGGTTTTTGGGGTTTTTTTAAAACACTTTTCTGGAACACATTGTGAAGCAGTTACATAATAATTGGCCTCCCGGTCGATCTGCTCCACATGAATCAGCTCTGCTGCCCCCTAGTGGAGCGGATCAGAACATGCTGTTTTAATGCTGAGTCATTCATTTCTGCTTTTTTCTTTTTTCTGTTTGCTCACCCAAGATGACAGAAACTACACAGGTAGGACTCTTATTATTTTGAAACACTATTTTCTAATGTATTTTAATTATATATGTAATGGATCATAAAATATGTTTAAAGAAAAAGACAATTTCCCTGAAAGGTTTTTCTTTTCTCTTTAACTTTATGATCAGCTCTTTTTCTCCAGATGCAACATTTAATTTTTTATGTGACTTATTTTATTTATTATTAAATTAGAATATGCTTATTTTACACAATTTAATATGTTTTTGTTATTAAAACATCAGTAAATTAATGAAGAAAAAATAAATATGTTTCTTCTGGGAAATGTTTTTTTCTTCTCTTCTCAGAAAATTTTAACTGTAATCTTATTTTCCCACAGTTTCTGAAACATTATTATTATTATTACTATTATGATTAAAGTTTTATCTCCTGTTTGATTGAAGCGACAAACTGAATCCATCATCTGCTCAAACTTCCAGCTGATAAATCTGATCAAACTCTCATAAAACAAACTAAATTAGATTTAAAGACAATCGAATTGCAAAATGGCTTCAGTGGGGTGATATGCCCAGGGTGGGATCTTTCATGGGGAGGCATGAAGCCCCTGACCTGCAAAAGAAAATCTAGTAAAATTGAAATGATAAAAAACTTTACAATTTAATACATTAAAATAATTAAGTTTCTGCTCAGTTTAAGCATTGTTGTTTAAGAAACTACTGTCAAAATGACACATTTTAGACTTTTGTTATGTAATTTTACATTTTTCTCCCGTCCTTCTCGCGGTGTCTCGGTTTTAACGGTCCTCCAGAAACTCTAGAAAGGTTCCTGTTTTTAACAGAGCTGCTGCTTTAAATCCCATCTAAATCCAGAGTTAATCAACTCGTTTCATTAATGTTTTGGAAAACATGTACATTTAGGAATAATTAATTGTACTGTTTAGTTTTTCTTGAGTAATATTTTTCTAAGTATTTCTAACCTATTCTTGAGCAAAACGTCGAGATCCTCTGAGAGACAGACAGACAGACAGACAGACAGACAGGCAGACAGGCAGACAGACAGACAGACAGACAGACAGACAGACAGGCAGGCAGGCAGGCAGGCAGGCAGGCAGGCAGACAGACAGGCAGGCAGGCAGGCAGGCAGGCAGACAGGCAGGCAGGCAGGCAGACAGACAGACAGACAGACAGACTGCTGCTTTGTGCAAAATGTTTGTTTTTCTAAATGTAAATTTAATGAATTTATTTTTTTACCTGCTGAGTCGTTCAGAAGTTTTTCATTCTGCTCCTGCGAAGTTTATTTTCTCCACGGCTGTTTTTAATAATTTGGGAAAGTGTTGCCTGAGTCTGTTGGTTTGTAATTATGGTGTCTTTTATTTTTCATTTTAGTCTTTCAAATAATTTGGACATAACTTTACATTTTTATCAGTATGACGTCATTTTTAAACATTGAATCAGATATTCTGATCAGGTACTCGGTTTTACACTTTTTTGGGAGCCCATATCTGCCTAAATCAGATAATTATTTAAAACAAACAAACAAACAAACAAACAAACACAGTGTCCGTCATGAGGCTGCGGTCTGTGTTGTGGCCACTAGAGGGCAGCAGTGATCTTTTGGAAGCGGTGAGTCCTGAAGAAGCGAGAAGAGAGAAGCTTCTTCTGACAGCTTTTCCAATTAAAGCTTTTTCAGCTGAAGGAAACGAGATTATAGCCCAAGCTCTGAAGTTCGGAAATCATTTGAGAAAGCACTTTGCGTTTCCTCTAAATCCCAACCAGCCCATTACATGGGGGACATAATTGTTCCGCCCAACTACTCCACAAATCCTTCTGATATTACGGAGAAGATTAAAAGTAATTTGCTTATTAGTGGGGGAATATTTTCAGTTCGGTTAAATCAATTCCCTCATGTCCTCTCTTAATTGGAATTTCAAAGTTTTAATGGAAATTGTATTCTTATTAGTTTGTTGCTGATCATTAAAGCGGCACTACAGCCACAGATATTAATAAAGCAGCAGCTCTTTCACAGTTCTCACTCAGAAGCCTGGGTTCTGGTGGTCCAGTTCGCGGTTTGGAAAAGCAGAACCTTTCCTCTGGATGGTAAAGCAAAAAATAAAATACAATAAAATGAAACAGATGATTCACAAATGGAGCTCAGAGAGTTCCAGCTTCGGTACGCAAACATGAAGAAACAAACATCATCCTGTTAGATTCTCTAGTTATAAAAACTTCCTTCAATCAAAAGCAGAAACTTCTCATTTCATGAATTTCTGCTCCCAGCTGCATCTACTGCAGCGTCACCGTCCTCACAATCAGACCAACGTAGGTCACATCATCACTCATCATCAGGAAGTCGTACTCATTTATCGGTTTCTCCTGAGCGTATGGACAGAAATGAGTTTAAGTTTAGACGCTCCACACCAAAGCAATGCAAGAATTGCTGTCAGTCTGTGCAGGGCTCAGAAAGTGTCAGGAAAACGTAACGTGTTGCTGTATTTGTTCAGGCCTCTTAAAGGTGTTTCCACACCTGACGGTCTGCTGGACTCGCGTCTATTTGGAACCAAGACTGCAGCTTTCACCCTGCACCGAGTCAAACAAAACTTCACCAAATGAACACCGTCAAAGTTTTAGCGGTTTCAGGATTTTATCCGGAAAAGACCAACAGACTGATTCTCTCCACCAAAATCAAACTAAAACTACAAACATCACCTTCATCAACAGTCCAAGATCCATCCAGTCGGTTTTCAACCAAAGCCTGTTGTACTGCAGGCAGCGTGAGGATCCAGATCCTGCAGTTTTGCACCAAAATGTTTCAATCATAAAACTGACGACATTAATGAGCGGCTCAGGTTTTTCACACTAACAGACGACATTAATGACGATATTAAACGTTAAAGGGCCCAGTATTGACTCAGCTCTAGACTGAAAACAAAACCATTAGCAACAGCTCTTTGTGGTTGTAGTGGCGCCCCCTGGCGGCAGGGGCCCTCCGTAGGTTTCAGGCGGCTTTGATAAAGTTCTGGAAACTTTTAATATAAAAAAATACTTTTGGAGTTTGTAACCAAAGATTCTTCCACTCAGTTTCTAAGAGTCACAGTTAAACTGTGAAGCAGGAAAACTGAATATTTGCATAAATGGCTGTTTTGTTTTCTGTTTTTGTTTTCTTAAATGATTTCTAAATCAAACTTTAACATTTAGATATTGGAGAAGCAGTGACGTCACTCGGTAATTAGGGACGTCACTGTCATTTCTACCAACAATGTCAGCAGAAAACGAGTGATGAGGATAAATCATCAGCTCTCTCATGTCGTTGACGTGGATTTTGTCGCCACCTGGTGGCCAAACTCAGGCATTTCAACAGTTTCATAAACGGACAGAAAAAGTATAACATTGTTGAAATCAACATTTTTACAATTTTTGCTAAACCTGAAAGCATTTGGATCTTAAAAGAGTAGAATATTCTAAATGTTGATTCATTTGACATCGTGTGATATTTTTAATGATTCCTCCATGTTGTTATAACTAAAGCAGAGCCGGCCCAAGGTATCAGTGAACTAGGCCTTTAAAAATCCTTAGGTCTATACGCAGACTGTAGATCTAAAATTTTCATTAATGTTAATGTTTAATATATTTTATAATAAGAAACAGTTTCTTGTTTCCATAGTAACAGTCTGATGCTATGAGTTGTCTTTTCTAAGTGTCTGAGCTCCAGCATGTTGGTAAATAAGGACCAGATTGGCTGAATTTGCTTCTCCTCCCTGATCCCAGTGACTCTGGATCGAATCGCCTTCACTGACGCCGATGACCTTGAGTCAGACTGTGCTCAGGTCCCGGTTTGACCTTGAGCCGGCTCTGCCCAGTAGCCCGTGTCGTCCCCTCAGTGCCAGCGCTGAGACGAGCAGCACTGAACCCACAACGCAATCTTGGCTGGAAACTTTGGAAATGTCACACAGACTCGACCAACAGATAATTAACAAAGCCGCTGCGCTCTGCTTCCACAAATAGACATTTCCGAGCGTCGGCTCGGACCTGACCTCCTTCTCGCTCGGTTCCATCTCCTCGCCGTGCGCCATCGCCACCCACCTACCGGCTCCTCAGCGGGAGAAAGGTTAATACCCTCTCCTGTCGCTGCCTCTCCGGATCGGTGGCAGAAAGACTCTATATTTGCTCCTCTGTTTCACTTGATAACTACTGCAGGTTTACAGGGACAGAAACATAAAAAGAAAGCAAATAAACAAAATATATAATCAGCTTATGTCCAAGAAATCTGCTGCTAATGCAAGAAGAAAAAGCTTGAGATGATTTCAGTTAATAATCTACTAACTGTTCAGGTATGGAGCCTAAAAGACTAAATCCTTCCTCTCTTTCACTTCCCACTAAGGGAAGTTTGCAAATTAATATTTATTTTCAGGAATCGATCCATAATAAATTCCAGCAAAACGAACATCAGAGGAAACGCTGCGGGCATCGAACCTGTGGCTGCGCATCCATCCGCATCAGGAGCAAAACGCTTTCAGGATTCAGCAAATGTCAGAAAAGAGCAAGTTTACAATTGTGTTGTTTCCATGAAAGAAGAAATAAAATCACTTGTCGCGTAAGTTTGTTCATGAATTATCATTAAAAAACAAGCCGTGACATCTGGTTCTAGGTGTTCCATCTGGTTCTAGATGTTTCGTCTGGTTCTAGATTTCGTCTGGTTCGGTTTAGGTGTTTCATCTGGTTCTAGATGTTCCATCTGGTTCTAGATGTTTCATCTGGTTCTAGATGTTCCATCTGGTTCTAGATGTTCCATCTGGTTCTAGATGTTCCATCTGGTTCTAGATGTTTCATCTGGTTCTAGATGTTTCATCTGGTTCTAGATGTTCCATCTGGTTCTAGATGTTTCATCTGGTTCTAGATGTTCCATCTGGTTCTAGATGTTTCATCTGGTTCTAGATGTTTCATCTGGTTCTAGATGTTTCATCTGGTTCTAGATGTTTCATCTGGTTCTAGATGTTTCATCTGGTTCTAGATGTTTCATCTGGTTCTAGATGTCGCTTTAGAAGCTTTTTATGCCTCAGTAATTGAATTTAAAGTTCAGGAGTTTATCAAACGGATCAGTTTTTGAAAACAAAGAGTGAAAAAAGCAGCAGAAACGTAAAGGAAAAGTTTGTTGGTGCAGATTTCACAGCGCGTTGCAGGACAGCAGGAATGAAGAGACGCTGCGTTTTCAGGAAACCTCCAGTTAAAAATCCTTCACTGAGTGGAACCCAGCAGCCGGTCCAAAACCAATTCCCCCAAGCAAATTAAGGACAAACGGAAGAACTGAGCCGAGACGCAGCAGAACTTAATTAAACCGACAAACCGGGTCAGCAGAACCGCTCCAACAAAACCCAGAGGGAAAACTGGAAAACTGAGCCGAAGACCCAAAGATTCAGGCTGAAGGTTCAGACAGCAACATGACTGCAACCACCAGAACCTTCCAGAACCACCAGAACCTTCCAGAACCACCGGAACCTTCCAGAACCACCAGAACCTTCCAGAACCACCGGAACCTTCCAGAACCACCAGAACCTTCCAGAACCACCGGAACCTTCCAGAACCTTCCAGAACCTTCCAGAAATGAGGAGCTAAACTGGTGCTGGTTTAATTCCAAGATCAGTTCAAATATTCTTTCACACCTTTAACTCAGATATAATCTGTTAACGTCTCTCTTAGGTTCAATGTTTGAGAATCAAATGTAGAAAAATAACAAATAACTTATTTCTTATTTCAGTCCTTTGCTGAAATGAAGCTGAACTTTTTCCTGTTTATGTGAGGAAAAGCTCTGAAACATTCCTGCAGGCAAAACGGAGTCAGAGTTCAAGTTGAGGTGAAAACATCTGCAGATCAAATTTGTTTGTCATACTTTGATGTTTCAGATTGCAAAACAGATCTGAACATGCAGCAGAGAAAATAAAGTAAAATAAAAGCTGTGAAGTCATTGGAGGAAACTAATCTGTGAAAAGGAAATGATGTAGTTCTGCTTTGCAAATCCTTCATCACTGGAGGAATTCAGGCAGAGCCTGTGCGGGGCGGAGCCTGCGTGGGGCGGAGCCTGTGCGGGGCGTAGCCTGCGTGGGGCGGAGCCTGCGTGGGGCGGAGCCTGCAGAGTCTGCGCAGGCTCCTCCTGCTCTGGAGGTTTTTCATCATTTATTTGATCTGAAACACTGAAGCTACACAGCACAATAAATCTGTGAGCTTTTCACAGCTCGTATTTAAGTAAACTTCAGTTTTTAGCTCCCAAAGTAACTGTCAGAAACCAAAGTTACCAAAAAGCAGAAAAACAAAATGTTGTTTTTCTCCAAACGGTTAATTTCCATAGAATATTTATTAATCTGCTCAACTCTCCAGAGTCCATGGATTTAGATTAGAAATGAAATGATGTCAGTAAAACGATAAATAATACAAACCAGACTGGATGCAGCAACTAGTGGGGGAGGAGGATCCTACTCTCAGAGCAATTTATATTTTATTACATTCAGCAATGATATCATAAAAACGTTAAACCTGCAGTATTTAAAAGCGTTCTATTTTCTTGTGCTAATTTGCTAATATTGAACAAAATGTTTTGTCACCTCATAGCAACAGGTGGGGGAGGGAGAATGCTACATTAGGCTCTGGAGAAAAACCTACGAGGCGTTTAGTCTGGACTAAAATGACTACAGTTTTACCTTTACTGTCTGAAAATTTGCTAAAATCTTTAAATGTAGCATGCTAATATGCTGCTGCAAACTGACCTGCGCCGCACAGCAACGGGTGGGGGAGGGGAAGCCGCTTTAGAGAAACCAAATAAACGCTTTTGTTTGTTTGAAAGCGTCCAATCCAAATATTTTTTCTTTTTGAATTAAATTTTCTCTAGTAGAAAATCTGATACTTGTTTCTGTCTTTACATTCTTTAAGGGTTTTATGCTAATTTAGTTTCAGTCCTCTGGATCACAAACTTTTACCTTTTTATGACTATTTACATCTTAAACAAGATTTTTAAAAGTTTAAATTATTAGTCCTTATATTAACTGAACTAAATACAAAATTGATTTTGTTCCTTCTAAATATATCTGATGTAAAAATAGCATAAATGTGAAACCAAGTGATTTTAAGAAAACCTGCAGCAGAGAAAGAGAAACTCTCAGCTGCTGTCATGATTTACAGAACTGGATCTTTCCAGGTCAGGACCTGAAATGTTCCCACTCAGGTCTGAATTTTCCTCCTGAAAGTCTGAGCAGATGCAGATTCGCTGTTTGCCGCCTCATATCTGCATAACTGGATGTTTCTGCTGCAGCTCGCTGCACAAACCTCACATCTATAAATATCAGCATCTTGGGGAAGAGCAACATTGATTTTTACACAACATGATTTGTCAGAGGTTTTTCTCTCTGATTTGGATCTCTGTCAGAACAACAGCAGAACCTCGTTAGGATCGTTTCCTTCCATCCGGCTGATAAACGCGAGCCGCAGACGGGAACACATGTCGGGTCATAGGAGCTCATTAAGGCAGTGATGCAGCTCGCTGCAGCGAGCTGCAGCTGCTGTTGCATCTAATGGGCCCCTGGCCACCATGAGGGCCGCTAACGCTGCGCTGTAGCTTCTGCAGGCAGCAGGTAAAGTTCAGGGCTGAATAATTGATGGATCGTTGGAGGGTCACAGGGTGGCGCGAGGAAGAGGAGGAGGAAGAGCGAGGCAGAGATGATGGCGGCGCCGGTCGGCCTGTGAGGCCTTGTTAGCAGCTGGATCTGATTGGCTCTCTGTTACACACATCCACATAATGAGACCCGGGTAATGAACCAGGGTTACATAACGGCCCCATTCCACCACTCAACTACGGAGAATTTTTAATTTCGACTGGAGTCATAATGGTCGACTCGATCGCTGCAATAAGTAATTTTCCAAAAGGAGCTTCGCTGTAATTAGAGCTGTAAGAGAGGAGCTGCAGAACGAACAGCAGCAGTCTTCATCACCGGATCTGTTAGTTTATTTCAGCTTCATTAAGAGGCAAGAAGGTCAGAAAGTTCTGCTGGAGGATCCAGCTGGAAACCAGCAGCTAATCAACCTCTGAACCAGGAAGTTCTCACAAAACGCCTTCAGCTTCCTGCTGCAAAAACATATTTACATGTTAATGTGGGTCAGAAAAAACTCCGTTTCTTCTTGTTCCTCATTAGAGCAGACAGACGTCCTTTAAACTCATGTGCTCATAATTCTCCACCCTTTTTTAAATATTTATTTTTTGTATTTTTGCTGCTTTTTGTGGCTCAGATTTATTCCCACCTGAACCATTTTCACAGAAATGCTTCACTGACGTCACTGAGACATAATTTAACGCATTTTCTTCAAAAATATGAGAAAAATATCGAAATTAACACTTTGGCAGAAAACAGGATTTTTTCTGGGCTACAATGGGGATGAATAAAAATGAAACTGAATGAAAATATTAGCACTGAAAAATATGACGGTAACTGGAAATCCTAACATATTTATAAATGTAAGCGTTAGAAATGACTGAATGGATTATGATGTTTGCAGATGATATTGTAACGTTCAGTGAGAGAAGAGCGCAGCTGAAGGAAGGAAAGCAGCTGTCATCCGCTGCAGCGGTCAGTAGCGGATGCTGCAGCGGTCTGTAGCAGATGCTGCAGCACTCTGTAGCAGATGCTGCAGCGGTCTGTAGCAGATGCTGCAGCAGTCTGTAGCAGATGCTGCAGCGGTCTGTAGCGGATGCTGCAGCGGTCTGTAGCAGATGCTGCAGCACGTCTGTAGCGGATGCTGCAGCACTCTGTAGCGGATGCTGCAGCGGTCTGTAGCGGATGCTGCATCACTCTGAAGCGGATGCTGCAGCACTCTGTAGCGGATGCTGCAGCACTCTGTAGCGGATGCTGCTTGGAGACAGTTTCTTTGGTGACCCTTGACCCCTGAAGGCAGCAGGCTGAACGGGGAGCCCAGTCTGAACGGGATCACTTTATTAAAGGTGCCGTCTGTTTCCACTGATCCAAATCAAAACCTGAATTATCTGCAGTTTCGCTCTCGTCTCGTCTAAAGACAAACTGGCTGCTAATTTTAGAGCAGAGCAGGAATAAAGCAGCTGTGATGGTTCAGATTTAAAGGGCCGGTTCTGGAACCGTTTTTGGGTCAGGGATCCGGAGCGTGTGCCGACCGTGAGCAGCTTGCTGTTCTAACTTGGCCACATGTGAGCCGCGCCTGGCAGTCAGAGATGAGGGCAGATAAACCCAGCCATGACTGAACCGTTATTATTTTATGATATGTTTTGATTTGTCGGGTTGTGAGTTTCGTGGAGGCGAGGCAGAAACATGAATCGGATCAGAGGCGCTCGGTGCTTCGTATTGATTTACGGCCCAGAAGCAGCGCCGGCGCTAACATTAACTCACAGTTAGGTGACGTTTACATGTGAGCAGCTTTAACAGCCAAAACTGTAAAGATAATTCAGTAATTTTCAGTAAAATCTTCAGATTTCCACCTTTAGAGTGAAAACAGTTGAATTTCCTGCTTTTCCTCCACCGGCATTAAAACCTTCATGAAGGATAATTTGTTGCAGGCTGTTGCATTGTAGCTCCTGTCATGCTGCACTCCATCACTCTGTGTTTTGGTCAAGTGCAGCCTGGAGGTGTGTTTTGGCTCATAGTGCTGCTGAAAAAATAATGAGGTGCCATAAAGCTCCAAACAAGCAAGCTGGTGTCTGGCTGCGGGGCGTTGTGGATCCACGGCTCCAGATTTCCACTCGGCCGCTCCTCTCCGCTCCGCTCCGCTCCTCCCGTCTTCCCGGGTCGCTCCGCAGCGCTTCCTCTCAGCCGGTGTCACACACACTCCTCCAGTTGCTCACACTGACGTCTATCTGCTGCCAAAAGCTCTGAGAATCGTCCAATCAGCCTCCTTCCTGCTGATTAGCTCACAGAGAAACGGGCCGGGCTTTTATCCATCGTTTATCATTCATCATGATACATTTCTCATCGTTGTCACAGAAAATCCAATTAATGCTCTTTAAAAATGTGTGCATTGTTGGGATTTTAAGTTTTGCTATTTTTTCCACTGTTCATCAGAGCATCAAACATTTTTTTATCCATCCATCCCCACTGGTCCCACTGGACCCACTGGACCCACTGGTCCCACTGGTCCCCCACTGGACCCCCTGGACCCACTGGTCCCACTGGTCCCACTGGACCCACTGGACCCACTGGTCCCACTGGTCCCACTGGACCCACTGGTCCCCAGTGGGTCAGGAGGTGCTGCTGCTTCTCCACTAATGTTCTGGGCGAGAGGCGGGGTCACCTCTCAGGTCACCTCTCAGGTCACCTCTCTTCGTTGTCACAGTAAAATCTAATTATATTTATATTTTTAAATATAAAAATCCTTTTATATTTAAAAAAGATTTTTTAAATATAACTAAATGTTATTTCTGTGTGCAGTAAATCAAACTTCTTTACGTGATCGATGTCCTCCATGAGGATTTTCTGTCTGAGCAAAAACGGTTGAAAACTGTTTCTAAAAGTCCAGAAAATATTCACCAGTCGTGAACTAAATTCCCACTGAGGACAAAAATGACTGAAAACCTGAGAGCTCCAGCAGACTCAGCGAGCAGGTTAAAGGTTAAAGGTCATGAAATCTGTTCAAACCAACATGGCAGCTCGAGTGAAGCTAGCAAACATCTGGAACATCGACGAGTGGAGATGTTTCAGCGCCATGTTGGGAGAAAACCAAACACAACACACCATCTCCAGGCACGGTGGTGGAGCAGTGGTGATGCGGGCTGTACAGCCTCAGGAACCAAACACATCAGCTAAGTTCAGTGTTTCACTGCAGCTTCGCCTCAACAATCATCTCAACAGAATGGCTGTAAATGAGACCAACATGCTGCAGCGGTCCAGTCAAAGTCCAGGTGTCTGACAGATTAAAATCAGTAGAGAAATTTATGACGGAGGCAAGTGATGATACTGGGCTGAAAATGTTGGAATCAGTTCATGTGATGTGGAAATGATCAGAATGGTTTTTATATTTAACCCTGTTAGCCATCGGTTAGCGAGCTGCGTTAGCGGTTAGCGAGCTGCGCTAGCTGTTAGCGAGCTGCGTTAGCGGTTAGCGAGCTGCGTCAGCGGTTAGCGAGCTGCGTCAGCGGTTAGCGAGCTGCATTAGCATTGTGCTAATTCATCTGACATGAATTATGATTCCAGTTTAGACAGAACCAAACAGAGTTTAGTTAAACCTAAATGCCCTCTGACCTCTAAAGCAGCAGCTTTCAGTCACGTGACTCCTGCTTGTTCCCTAAATAGTGAAGTTAATGGCGCTACTGTCAGTAAAAGGAATTATTGCATGTGACGTAAAAAGCATAAAACCAAAACAGTGACTGAAGCTGAGCTGTTGGATGAAACTAGCGGAAGATAAAAGCGTCCAGTTTGAAGGAGACGCGTTGATTCGGTCCAGATGGAGCAGAATAACAGCTTCCTGCGTTTGATCGGAACATTTCAGACATTTCATTAAAAGCGCAGGAAACGATGTGATAATCTATCACCTTTAAACAACCTGAAGTGAGTAATTCATCAGAGAGAGAGCCTCCCTCCTCCTCCTCCTTCTCTTCCTCCTCCTCCTCCTCCTCTTCCTCCTCCTCCTCCTCCTCCTCCTCCTCCTCACTCCCCCTCTCCTCTCACTGCCAGCCGGTGCTGCAGTGGATCAGTCGCAGCTCCGCCGCCTCTTGCCTCCCCGCTTCCCGCTTCATCTCCTGGAAAACGGCGGCGTTAAAAAAAACCCGGGGGGGAAATGTGTGTCTCTCCGCCGCTTCGCGCTCCATCTGTTTTCTCCATCTGCGGCCGTCGCTCCGCGCTCCTCTGACCCGACCCGCGTCCTCTGCGCGGACTCCGAACCGACCGAACAGAACCGAACCGAACCGAACCGCGCTTCGCTTCGCCTCGCAGCATTTTTTTTATCCTGCGTAGAAAAGGAAAAAGTCGTGAGGACTGAAAACGCGCAGCTCTGTTTTCAACACAGATCGCGTTTTTTCTTTCTGTTCTTTTTTTAACGGAGTCTGAGGATGCGCGGAGTCGGAACCGTCCAGAGATGAGAACCAGAACCTGGGTCTGTTTTCAGCTCGACTCGTTTGGAGGCGAACAGGACGAACCGGGTCAACATCACCATGTTCCCCCCAGCAGATCCATAAGCTGATCAGGTCGTTCAGTCAGACGCGCGTCATTCATCCAAACTCCGTCCTGCTCCGGACACGTGTTGACTCCCCAAACCTCCAGATCCGGTTCTGATCGGTTCTGACGCCTCCTAACCTGCGCCTGGCTCGCCCCCGCTGCGGCTCGGCTCGGCTCGGTTCGGCTCGGCTCACCTTGAACCATGCAGCTGGCGTCCCCATGCCCTCCCCGTGTGAGCCGCGCGTCCCGCGGACATGCCGCGCTCCTCCGCTCCGCTCTCATCCTCCTTCTCCTCTGGCCTCGGCCGTCTGCAGGGAAGAAGAAGCTGTACATCGGAGCTCTGTTCCCCATGAGCGGCGGCTGGCCGGGCGGCCAGGCGTGCATGCCGTCCGCTCAGATGGCTCTGGACCTGGTGAACAACAGGAGCGACATCCTGCCGGACTACGAGCTGGAGCTCATCCACTACGACAGCATGGTGAGTGGATGTGCAGGAGAGCAGAGGAGGCGCTGCTCTGAAGTGGAGTGTGTTGTCAGAGGGAGCTGCAGCCTCTCCTGTCATCTTCTCATCTGACATCACGTCTGACCCGCTGCCTCCTTTTGCGTTGTTGTCCAGTTTGCGGGAGTTGTGTTTGTGACAGAGCCTGCTCCCTGCAGGGCTCCTCACCTTAAAAAGGTTCTGAAATGTTTCACCTGATCTGTGGAAGAAGCTTTACTCCACTTTCCAAAAATAAAAATATTCATTGAAGCAATTAGTGGCAGATTCCCTTTTAGAAGGTTTTATGATTGTTGGACAGATGGGAGCCAATAGTGGATCAATAATAGTTTTAAACAATCTTCTACTCTGTTGGTTCAAGTTTTTAATCACTTAAACACTAAAATAAACCAGTTTGACATGTTAGCTTGTTTTTTAGCTCCTTCATTTGTCTCTTAAATAAAATGATCAGTGACCTTTGACCTACATGTCTGGAATGAAAATGTTTATTTAAATCACATTTTGCAACTCTTCAAAATTTATTTCTGTCTTAAATTCATATTTACAAAAACTGATGACTGTACGGATATCTTAATGCATTTTACCCGACTAATCTTCATCTCAAATACAGATTAATCTGTATTAATATTGGACTTATTAACTGTTCCGGTTGTCCTGAGGCGCCATCTTGGCGGTTTCTGGGTGGAAGTGGGCTGAAGTGGACCCGGCTCCTCGCAGCCGAGTTAGTGAGAATTATGAAGTGGTTCATGTAGCTTCTTGTTGTCAGCTGGAGTCTGTAGCCGACTGCAGAGTCTGCAGCTGCTCACTCATGCAGCTTCAAGGAAAATGTCTCAAAATAAATTCATGTTATAGCTTAACGTTTATATCTGTAAAAACTTAAAGGTGGTGCAAATATTTAGTAGAAATGACACTGAGATGCATCACAATCCGTTTGTGACTGGAGAAAAATTGGATTTGAAGCTGGAGGTGCAGGAACCCTGGTGGCTCCTAAAGGTCACAGTTCAGACAGTGAAGCTGCTGCCCCCCTGCTGGGCCGGATCGCTGTAAATGAGCAAACCCACCTCCCGCTTGTCGCTCATCAATCATTAATCATGTTGGTATTTTAAAAATGTCACCATTATAAATGAAATATCCGACCCCCGGAGGTTCTGGCTCTCTCTGGGTTTGGCCCTCGGTGCTGCTCTTCCTGGAGGTTTGATGCGTTTTGTGAGCAGCAGAATGAGAGCAGATGCATTAAAAAGCAGCCTGATGCCCCCCCGCCCGCCCCGCTCTGCCCAGGCTTGTTACCCATCATGCTGCGGGACAGATGCCTGGAGAGCTGCAGGCCGAGGCAGCAAACGGTTAACGGCGCCGGCGCTGGTTAGAAATCCGCTACGAGCTTTTTTCTGATTGGTGCACACAGCTCTGCATTGGAATCCTGTTAAACAGCAGAGCAGGGAGGGAGAGGAGTGTGTGTTAGTGTGTGTGTGAAAGGGAGAGCGGGAGGGTTGGCATGGCAACACTCTCGAAGCGAACGGCGTTAACAAACAAGCTCCGGCTCTGTGACAATATGTGTGCAAATTCATACAGGAGATGCTGGGAGGACGCGGCATCCTGTTCCACCTCGTTCCTTCCAATCAAACGCTAAACAGATGAAATATGGTGGTGTGTGTGTGTGTGTGTGTGTGTGTGTGTGTGTGTGTGTGTGTGTGTGTGTGTGTGTGTGTGTGTGTGTGTCCTCTGATTAAATGTGCTGCTTCACTCTGAGCTGCCATGGAAATAAAGACAAAGGTGGTGGAGGTTTTCCGGTTTGGGGAACATGGCTGCTGCTGTGCCTGCGGCTGGAGGAATGAACCTGCAGAGAGGAGACATGCTGGTTCAGGTGAAAGCAGCTGATGTTTAACGAACTCTTGGATTGATTAGCTCTCCACGTGTCCGTGTTTGTTGAAGCGGTGTCCATGTTTACCTGCTTTGACGTTGAAGGGTTAAAAACTTTCCTTCCTCCTTTTTGTCTGTGTGAAAGACGCATTAGAGTCTGGCTTGTTTTTAGCAAACAGGAGTGAAGGAAAACACACCCACGCGGAGTATTTTGTGACCATTAAAGGCCGAGAGTGTGGAGCTTGTTCAACATCATCCAATATTCATGAAGCTCCACGCTTAATCCCAGCCTGTCCTCTTAAATGGATGCAGATACCCTGTGGTAGCAGAGCGCCGCGTTTCTACGGTTATTCTGGTGACAGCGTCAGACTATTTACAGCCTTCTGTGATCCCAACACACACACACACACTCACACACACGAGCTGCGTTCGCTCGCTCTCCACACAGGGCCGTTGCCATGGATATATCAAAGCGGAGACTGCAAACTTTGATCAATTATTAACAGTGATGATGAGTGAGACAGTGGAGACGCAGAGAGATGGAGGAACAAGGTGCTTCCTTCACGTCCGACTCTTCATTTAGCTGGCAGCTGTGGCACAGATTGCTGTGGCCCCCCCGCTGTGGCACAGATTGCTGTGGCCCCCCCGGGCCCCCAGCCCTCCCTGGGCCCCCCTGACCCCCCCGGGCCCCCCTGATGCCCCCCCTGACCCCCCCAGGCCCCCCTGACCCCCCTGACTCCCCCTGACCCCCTGGACCCCCCGGGCCCCCAGCCCCACCAGACGTTTGAATCGATGGATCAGATTTTACCCAGAGTTCACTTCTCCAGGAAATGATCGTCTCTGAACAGCTGAGGGTCCAGACCTCCTGGACGAAGCAGGCGGAGAACAGGGGCCCCAAGGTCGGGCCCTGAGGGCCGCATCCTGCATGGTTTAGTTCTCTCCCCGATTTAACGCGCCTGGGTCCAATGACGGCTCATTAGAGAAGAACGTTCTGAAAGCTCGTCTCTACCACAAGGAGAGACGAGAGCATGCAGGATGCCGGCCCTCAGGGACCCAGTTGGGGACCCCTGGCGTAGAACAAGAGGGGGATTTTCACCAGGCTAACCTCCACCAAACACTTCTGAGACGATCCAGGCTGGGCTGTTCAATAAAGCAGGTTCCACCCTGGATGGAGGAGAACGAGGCGGCTGCTCTGAGCGGCTCCTGATTGGCTGCGGCAGGCGGCATAAACACGGACGGCATCAGGTGCTGCCGGCGGCCCGGTTGGGCTTGAAGTGGAAACGATGACGACCCTGGAGAGCCGCGTGAGGACGGAGCGGCACAGACGCTTCAGGCTCCGGCTCTGGCGCCGCTAATCATCAGGGAGGCGGCGTTACCTCAGGCCACGTTTATTCACTCCTCCGGTGAAAATGCTTCAGATAATCCATATTTTAACATCCCTGAAAAAAGAAAAATATCCAACATTTGATTTGAAAATATTAAGAAATAATTGATTTTGGTCAAATCAATGCTGGAACAATTATCATGAGCCCTGCAGTTCAGGTTCAGTTCCTCCATTCAGCTCATTCCTACAGGGGGCGCCGCAGAGCTTCATTAGCTTCAATGTGTTACAAACAAAACAATGAAAAATAAATGAGCAGGAGAATAAAGAGATGGGCAGCGAGGAGAGGACTGCAGCTCTGACTGCAGCTCTGACTGCAGCCTGACTGCAGCTCTGACTGCAGCCTGACTGCAGCCTGACTGCAGCTCTGACTGCAGCTCTGACTGCAGCTCTGACTGCAGCCTGACTGCAGCCTGACTGCAGCCTGACTGCAGCCTGACTGCAGCCTGACTGCAGCTCTGACTGCAGCTCTGACTGCAGCCCTGACTGCAGCCTGACTGCAGCTCTGACTGCAGCTCTGACTGCAGCCCTGACTGCAGCCTGACTGCAGCCTGACTGCAGCCCTGACTGCAGCTCTGACTGCAGCTCTGACTGCAGCTCTGACTGCAGCCTGACTGCAGCTCTGACTGCAGCCTGACTGCAGCCTGACTGCAGCTCTGACTGCAGCCTGACTGCAGCTCTGACTGCAGCTCTGACTGCAGCTCTGACTGCAGCCTGACTGCAGCCTGACTGCAGCCTGACTGCAGCCTGACTGCAGCTCTGACTGCAGCCTGACTGCAGCTCTGACTGCAGCTCTGACTGCAGCCTGACTGCAGCCTGACTGCAGCTGCGGTCCAAAGCGCCGGATTCTCCAGTCGGTAATAAGTCAAACTCTCATCACTTAGATGTCGTCTCAATGTCGGCACGCAGTTACTGATGTTGCCACACTTTTTCCTTCCACTTAACTTTCCACTAATATGCTGGGTAGAAGCACTGGGCCGTCTTCTCTGCGGTTCTGCAGGTCATAAAGTTTTGAACAGACGTTGTTGGTCTGGTGTTTTCAGTGAAGCTTTGAGCTCAGCTGCAGTCGTTCAGGTTCTGATCATATTCTGATGCGTTGAGGCTCATCTGGACCCGAGTTGAACATTCCCGTCCTGATCGTCCCAGATCCCGTGTCTGTCCGGTTTTCTGTCCGGTTGGAGGCATCAGCAGGGCCCGGTGGGGGTCATGTGCCAGGCGTGACCTTCACCTTTGACCTTGGACCGTTTTCTCTCTGCGTCCCGTTGTTTTTGAGCGATTGTTTTTGAGGTGATGACTGAGGCGTTTTAAAGCCTGTTAAGGAGAAACGCGCTCGCTGCTTATTGAGTTTGCCACCCAGTAAAATGCTTCTTCTGACTAATGTGAGTCATGATGTTTTCCCTGCAAACATTCAGCTGTAATGAGCCTTTTTTTGAAATTGCAGCTCTGCAGCCGAGCGCTTTGCTCCGTATCCATGTAAATAGTCTGCAGTTAATGTGTTTTTTACGCAGGAAAATTGTCTTGACTAAACATGTAGAGGGCTAATGGCTGTTTGTCTTGGTTTGGATGTTTTAATAACCTCTACAGGACCAGAAGCTGCACTTCTTGATTAAATTCTCATTTCTACATGTTATAATCAGCGAGTCATTTGGAATGCTGATTAAAACAAGCTGCTATTAAAACCTGTAATCTGCTATGGTGGTGATGGATTGATGAAATAATTTGAAGATAATTGGCGCAGGCGATGAAGTACTGCTCATCAGAGTGAAGTTAAGACTCTGAAACAGCAGAAAACTAACAAGCTGGTCCTCAGCGTGCAGCCGGCCCGCAGAACACAAACAACCTGGGGGAATCAGTGTTTAGCAGATCGACTCTGCTGCAGCAGCAGCAGCAGCAGAGCGGCAGCAGCAGCAGCAGATCGACTCTGCAGCAGCAGCAGCAGCAGCAGCAGCAGAGCGGCAGCAGCAGCAGCAGAGTCGATCTGCTGCTGCTGCAGCCGCTCTGCTGCTGCTGCAAAAGTCAGAAGAGGAGACGGGAAATCAGTGGAATCAGCCGCAGCGCTGATTGACTGAGAGAAGCTCTCCGCTCCCACTTTACATAAACTTTCTTATTAATATTAATGCTCTTATCCGAGTGATTAAAAACAGCTCAGCCCGTGATTAAATATAGACTCAGAAGTTTCACAACTGAACTAATCAGTTAAAGGATTCAGATTGTGAGGATTGGTGGGAAGTGAAGCGGCTTTAAAAGTGTCTCTTCCTGCCATCTGCTGCGCTCCTCAAGAGGAAAGTTGCTTTGCTCATTACTGAGCTAAACAGAGGTGCCTTAACTCCCACCCAGCCGTATTTATAGTCAGATCCTGAAACTCGGCTGGTTTCTGGGGCTGCTGGAACCTTCCAGCGCCGTCCGTCTGTCTGAAACACAGACAGAACCGCTGCAGACATGGAGAGCCGCTGCAGACATGGAGAGCTGCTGCAGCAGAGAGCTGCAGCTCATCAAACTGAACTGACCTGTGAAAGTTTAACCACCAACACGCCTCTTCAAACTGTTGGAATGGATGTTGAGACGAGGACGGATTCATCTTTTCTCAGACTGAATGAACAGAAACGGTTCTGATTCCAGATCTGGTTTCTGCATTTCCTGCTTCATTTTCTTAAACGCTGTCTTCATTTACAATCTAATAAATTTAATTTTTATAACATATTTCAAAGACACAAAAATAGAAATTCATCAACAATTAGAGCATTACACTTCACCCAGAGCCATCACTAGGCATCAAAATGTTGATTAATGTTTCATTTATTATGTTTCAAAAGCAACTCTGAACAGATTAGTTTGGGTTTAGAGGAACTCAATGTTTCGGCTGATTTGCAGTTTTCTGAAAGTTTGTTCCAGATGTTTGTTCATGTTTCATTTGATTCATTTAGATGTGCAGGACTTTAACTCATTTAAAGCAAAACTTCTTTGCTTGTTGTTAACCCTGTCAGGAGGAGGGAACTCATACCTGATGCCTTCATAAAGCAGAGAAATGATTTTTCATGACTTTCTGTTTTCACTGATAACTGCAGAGATTTTGCTGAGAGTCTCGATGGAGCGCTTTGATCGGCTCCTTCAGGCTCATGTGTTGTGATGAACTGCAGCTCTTCCATGTAATCACAGCTCATCATTTGCAGACATGAATTCAGGCTGATCACTGCGGCCACTTGTGCGCCACGCCAGACCGCGCAGCTGTTTTGGCTTCCCCTCCGGGAGCCGCAGGTCCTCCGCGCCGCGTTCGCTCCATCATCCAAACGCTCATCAGATTCACAGTCACGACTCCACTTCCAATCAGCTCCTGCTTTCTCTCAACAAATGAGGATTTTCTGGACAAACAAGCAGCTGCAGCGACCCGTGGTCAGCTGCACGCGCTCCGGTCCTCAGGCGATGCGGATCTGACCGCTTCAAACTCACCACGGCTTCGCAAGAGCAACCACTGTACTGAGCTGTGGTTGAAATGATGAGGAATATTCATTCTGGACCGCTCCGGAATGAATCCTGACCCAGTTTATTAACAGCTGACAGGGAACATCTGGACCCAGCGAACGGGTTTCTAACTTTTTGTCATAATTCTTCTATTTTATTGAATTTTGTTTAAACAGTGAAAGTGAAGAGAGATGGGCTTTAAATTGGGAGCTGATTCTCCGTAATGGAGCTCAGAATGATCTAATAGCTCGTCGGCTCCTTCACTCCGTCTGCCATGAGCCGCAGCCTGAGAGTTAATGACCAACCAGCTGCTGAATACCAATCCCAGTCCCTCCGCTTGGGCCCCCTGCTGCTAACCGCAGGGTCTGGGGGCCACTGGGGGCCGCTAGGGGCTGCTGGGGGCCCGCTGGAGGCCTGCTAGGGGCCACTGGGGGCCTGCTGGGGGCCTGCTGGGGGCCACTGGGGGCCTGCTAGGGGCCGCTGGGGGCCACTGGGGCCCACTGGGGGCCGCCCAGGGACCGGATGTGTTTTTGTCTCAGACGTCATGTGAGGGGACGCGCCGTCCCCCTGCAGTGGATTTTGTGAAGCGTTCCTCTCTGATCCCGGTGATGGATCCGGCATCGTTTCCGTTTCCCGGACGCGTCGTAAACGACTTCATGGAGAGTGTAAACGTGTGACGGCGGCGCCGGCCCATCGGGTCGCCTCTGTTCGCCTGCTGCCTCTGCTGCTCTGGAGTCAGAAGCGTGGATTTAATGTTGCTGTCAGGATGAAAATGTGACGCTTGTTTTTCCATCACCTTGTTTGAGTCCTGCGTCTGTTTCTTCTATTTGTTTTTCCTCCACTGGTGATGTGGCTGTTTTTAAGGCAGCTGCCAGCTCCCTTCATCTCCACCCTCTCATTCCTCATTCTGCCTCTTTGTTTCTCCCTTTTTATCTCGCCCATCTCTCCGTCGGTCTTATCTTTTCTATTTCTGGTCCTGATCTAAATGCATTTGCTTTGTCCTTGCAGTGCGACCCGGGGGAGGCCACCAAGCTGCTGTACGACCTGCTCTACACCGAGCCCATCAAGATCGTCCTGATGCCCGGCTGCAGCGGCGTCTCCACGCTGGTGGCCGAAGCCGCCCGCATGTGGAACCTCATCGTGGTGAGTGGTTCTGTGGTTCTGATGGTTCTGTGGTTCTGATGGTTCTGCGGTTCTTTGGTTCTGTGGTTCTGATGGTTCTGTGGTTCTGCGGTTCTGATGGTTCTGTGGTTCTTTGGTTCTGCGGTTCTGCAGTTCTGTGGTTCTGTGGTTCTTTGGTTCTGCGGTTCTGATGGTTCTGCGGTTCTGATGGTTCTGATGGTTCTAAAGTTTCTTCCTCTAGAACTTTTCCTCAGGATCTTTAGACTTTATTCTGGTTGTTTCCACCATTCGATTCTTTCTTGCTGCAGTTACAGATGTAAAAGTTTTCAGTAATAAAACTATGACCAGTCATGGTTTCATGGTTTCATGGTTTCATGGTTTCATGGTTTCATGGTTTCATGGTTTCATGGTTTCATGGTGTCATCATGTTACGGTGAGAACATGATGACGCAGAACCAGTAAATTTACTGAAACTATAAGTTTTATAGTTTCAGTAAATTTACTGCAGTTTTTACTGGAACATATTTTAAAGTCGTTTCATCAAATCCCAGATTGCAGCGCGGTGGTGAATCTGGAACGGAATAAAAATCAGTTGAAACTCAGTTAAAGTTATAATATTCATAAATTTAGTTTTTGTTTAATTATATAAAAATGTTACTTTGATTGTAAGTTTTTACTTTTGCCACAGATTAATTTAACTTAATTCATTGAGATTTAATGTGTAAAAACTGTCACCAGTTTGAAATGCTGCTGTTACCCCCGGGGCAGATCTCCACCCTGGTAGGCTGGGGCAATAACAGCCTCCAGGTTGGGGCAATAACAGCCTCCAGGTTGGGGCAAAATTAAGGCTCCAGGCTGGGGCAGGTTGGGGCAATAAAAGCCTCCAGGTTGGGGCAATAAAAGCCTCCAGGTTGGGGCAATAAAAGCCTCCAGGTTGGGGCAATTAAAGCCTCCAGGAAGCGCCCCGGTTCCAGTCGCTGTGCGTAGGAATTACAACAGGAAGTAAATGTCACCCTGGTAAAGTTATATCTGCGAATGCAGCTTCTGCTTCAGGCTGTATGAATATTAATGTGAACCTTATAGTTTTGCACCAATTTTTATTGGTTCTTATTTATTCTAGTCATAAATAAATGTTTTATGTTTGTCTCTCTGGTAAGGTTTATGTCTGGTCTGTTAATAATCCTAAAGAATCGTTGTTGATGCTGTTTTATGGAAGTAGTGAAGAGATTGGATCATTTTCTAGATTAAAAACTTTCTTGTGCCTTGCCATATTCCACTTAGCTCCATTATTGCTCAACAGGTCTTGCCATACACAGTTTATTAGTATTGCTGCGATGGTCTTTCCATAAATCTTCATCATTTCTGTAGTTTCTTCATTTATCCCGAGTTCTTTGTTTTGTGTGTTTGAATTTATTTTCTTTGATCAGCTTCAGTCTCTGCTTGGTTTTTATTATTATTAATATTAATATTGTTGTTATTATTGTTAGAGTTCTTCATTTTGTTCTTGTTTTCGTTCTCGCAGCTGCTTCCTGTTTCCAATCAGCCGTCCGTCCGTCTCTCTCTCTGTCCATCTGTCCGTCCGTCTGTCCGTCTGTCTGTCTGTCTGTCTGTCTCTCTGTCCGTCTGTCCGTCCGTCTGTCTGTCTGTCTGTCTGTCCGTCTCTCTGTCTGTCTGTCCGTCTCGGTGTTTAAGCTTCTCATTTTCTGCTCTTTGTCTCCAGACTCGAGTTTCTTCTGGTTTTTTGGTTCTTTGGATCTGATTTAATTTTTTTTCCTTAAACATACGGTAATTTGAATTTGCTAAATGTTGACACCAAAGCATTGACTTAATTTGAAAGAGTTACTTGATACTAATACATGACAATTAAAAGCCAAAATATGTAATAAGGCAACTTTAGCCTTAAAACACATTTTGTAAAATAAAGAAAAACAAAATATAAATAATCTAAATGTAGACTTAAAAAAACTGATCAAAGCAAATATTATTTAGTTAAAACATTCACACCAAAAACAGTCCAGACAAAAATGAAGCTGTATGAATAAATAAATCCAACCTGTGTGCAGAAACAGCTGCACCTGGTTCAGAATAAATCTGCTTCAGATTCATCCTGCTGGTTGCAGGATCAGCGTCGCTCAGATCAGCTTCATGTTGATCTGATTACAGTTTTTTATTTGTTGCTCATTTTTTGCTTGAACAGTTTTTTGGGCCATTTTTCCCTTCGGTTCTGAAGGACTTTGACTTTTTAACTTTCAGACGATTATAATAAATAAATGCTGAATCATATCCCCTACTCCAACATCGCTCTGATCATACAGCCAGAGATTTACAGCGGAGCGGCAAAAGCAAAGGATGCTGATTAGCAGAGCTGATGATGTCATGCAGACATCGACTCTGCTGCCGGGACGTTGAGCTGTTAGACGTCAAACAGCCGCTGCTGCATTTTCATCGTAAATCTGCACAAAAGTTTAATATAATGTTGAAAAAACAAGAGTAATGGTTCCGTCTCTGTTGTTTAAGAAACTCAATTAAACTCACAGGTGATTAAGTTGAAATC
This sequence comes from Poeciliopsis gracilis, assembly GCA_911649635.1. Taxonomy (NCBI): domain Eukaryota; kingdom Metazoa; phylum Chordata; class Actinopteri; order Cyprinodontiformes; family Poeciliidae; genus Poeciliopsis; species Poeciliopsis gracilis. Next base: position 187,479 of record CAJVRI010001204.1, on the reverse strand, counting down.
ATCCTCCTACCACTTCCTGCCTTCGTCGTTTCCCCAGCATCATGTGTTTCTATCGCAGTTTTGCGGCATAAACCAAGCAGCCAAACACAAACTCCTCTCCCTGCAGAGCCGAAGCCTTTTATACAGAAACAAAGATTTGTAAAAACCTGCCGTGTCTCTAATAAGTGAAATCATTTTTAATTGTGCAGCTTGTGTCGGATGGAAGCAGATCCTTCCTGCTGCAGGATGTCGGCTCTGTGACGACGTTCACATATGAATTCACTTCCCTTTGGAGTAAATAAAGGATTTCAAGTTTCAACTTGAAGGATTTTCCGGCTCATATTTCAGGATCCAACCATGAAATTCTTCACCGATGTGAAAGTCAGCTTCTCGCTTGTTTTCCGCTAATTGCTCTTAAATCCACCAATCAATGGCCCGGCTGTTTCATTGATTAAAACATGTTTCTGACTGCACCTTTAATCATTCAGCGGCTCTTCGGTCCAGGACAGAACTCATCGTTTAGCCTCCAACAGCAGAAGAGCTGCTTGTCTCTGAGTTTCGGTTCGCCTCTTCCCGCGGTGCTCGGCTCGTTATCGTTGTCCCATAATTGACGTTTCATCCACAGATTAGTCAGTGAGAACAATCAGCTCAAGAGCTTGGCTTCTGCCCTCTTTCCTGTTTCTGGTCTTTCTGTGTTTCCTCATCATTAAAAACTCTTTCCACTGTCTGACTGGCTCTTTTTCCTCCTTTTCTTTGTCGGTTTGTCGCTGCCTGGAGCTGGTCTTCTCTTTGTCAGCCTCTGTCTCATTTCTTCGCCCGTCTCCCCGCCGTCTCCCCGCCGCCTCCCTCTCTCTGTTTCACCCCGCCTTCATTTCCGTCTCGGCTGCAGCGGCAGATTGTCCCCGCAGAAGAAAGGGATCCGTCTGTCTTTACTCCAGGCCACTGCTGGCGTAACCTCCATGCTGTTATCTCGGCCCGCGGCGGCCCGGCCCACGGCGGCCCGGCCGGCACGGCGGCCCTGGCCCACGGCGGCCCGGCCCACGGCGGCCCGGCCCACGGCGGCCCGGCCCACGGCGGCCCGGCCCACGGCGGCCCGGCCCACGGCGGCCCGGCCCGGTCCGGTGTTATGCCGAGAAATGCCTGCCTGCCGAGAATTGCATCCCCTGTCGCGGGAGCGCGCATCGCTCTAAACTCTCGCATATTGACGAGGAAACGGGCTGAAATCCGACCGAAAAGGAAACTTTTAAAGATATTCGTAACATTATCACGTTTATTAATCATGTAAGCCCTACAATTGTGGGTCTTATTTCGCTAATTCATTGAAATAAATACGGTCTTTTACGTTTATTGAGACGTATTTGTCGAACTTTTTTCAGTTTCTGATGAACATGTTCTCCGCAGCTGGTTTGAAATTCCCATATTTTTCTTTTAACACTATAATAGTTTAAAGCATTACGAAAACGAGGCCCATTATATAGAACATTTTATATGACGCTTAACTGTCTAGTGTATTAATGTAGGGGAGATGCATTTTCATTTCTGAGCCTGCTAATATTTGCATCCCCTGTCTATTGTCCTGTTCATATGAAAATTGGTTATGCAGAAAAAAAAAGCTATTTCACTCGTAACCTTTTGTTTTTTTAAGCTTGGGGGGGATGCATTTTTTTGGCAAAATGAATTTTGAGCTGCCGATATTTGCATGCCCTGTTTTTCAGCTCAAAAGAGTCATACAGATTTGAAAGTCACTCTAGTAGCTCAGAGGATATGTGTCAGAACATTTCTTATAACACATTACTATTCAAATGCATTTTCTGGCAAGGGACATTTGGAGGCCACTGCTTGACCTTCCTCACCTCTAAGAGGACTATTTGGTCTTAGCCATTCATTTCTTCACAACACAGTAAGAAATATTCATTAAGAACCCATCCATCCATGCACTAACACTAGATTTCAGCTCTAGAATTGAAACCATAAAAACGAACGTCTTACCAAAGTTATTGTACCTTTTCTTGGCATTGCCTATAGAAATCCCGATATTTGCATGCCCTATATATTTGTCCCAAGTACTGTCCTTTTGGTATGAAACAATGCCAGTAGCTCAGAGAACAGGAATGATTATGAAGAAAAAAGAAATCCTTCCTAACGTTCGTTTTTATGGTTTCAATTCTAGAGCTGAAATCTAGTGTTAGTGCATGGATGGATGGGTTCTTAATGAATATTTCTTACTGTGTTGTGAAGAAATGAATGGCTAAGACCAAATAGTCCTCTTAGAGGTGAGGAAGGTCAAGCAGTGGCCTCCAAATGTCCCTTGCCAGAAAATGCATTTGAATAGTAATGTGTTATAAGAAATGTTCTGACACATATCCTCTGAGCTACTAGAGTGACTTTCAAATCTGTATGACTCTTTTGAGCTGAAAAACAGGGCATGCAAATATCGGCAGCTCAAAATTCATTTTGCCAAAAAATGCATCCCCCCCAAGCTTAAAAAAACAAAAGGTTACGAGTGAAATAGCTTTTTCTACATAATCACATTTGTTCCCTTAATTCCTGGTATGAGTTGCATACCAATAGGACAAGATTTGAGGAAAATAGAGAGGGCAAGCATATTTTGGCAGGCAGATCATAGGCTTTGCCATATATAAAATGTTCTATATAATGGGCCTCGTTTTCGTAATGCTTTAAACTATTATAGTGTTAAAAGAAAAATATGGGAATTTCAAACCAGCTGCGGAGAACATGTTCATCAGAAACTGAAAAAAGTTCGACAAATACGTCTCAATAAACGTAAAAGACCGTATTTATTTCAATGAATTAGCGAAATAAGACCCACAATTGTAGGGCTTACATGATTAATAAACGTGATAATGTTACGAATATCTTTAAAAGTTTCCTTTTCGGTCGGATTTCAGCCCGTTTCCTCGTCAATATGCGAGAGTTTAGAGCGATGCGCGCTCCCGCGACAGGGGATGCAATTCTCGGCAGGCAGGCATTTCTCGGCATAACACCGGATCACAGCGGCCGTTAACTTGATCCCGTTTCTCCCTGTTCCTGGAAGGAGCCCGGATCCTCAGAGATCTGAGGGACTCTTGCATCTTTTCTCGCCTGCTGCTGCTTTATTTGTGCCTCCGTGTTGAACTGTTGCCATCAGCAAGGCTTAAACTCGGTTATTTGGGTTTTGACACAAATGAAATAGTTCTGCTCTTCCAGGTTCGGCCCTAAATAAGCTGCAGAGCGACTTTCAAGCATCCGCAGCATATTTCCTCTGCAGCTCCTGCGGTAGTTTGATCTTTTTTGTGATTTATGTGGGATGGGAACCCAGAGCCGGTTAGCAGCTTTAACACTCCAGATAATTTATCGTAATGACTTTAATATTCTCCTTAGTCATCCTCTGCTGAAACTCAGACTAATTTATGAAGACCTGACAGAACCCCAGATGAGTTGTGCCGACATTTCTCTCCTCAGGTCGCCGGTTTAGGATCTGGAAGTTGTTTGACTGGAGGGCGGAAGCTGAGAAGCGCTTGCATCTCTCTGACCTTTGACCTCTGCATCAGTTTGGCTGTGGCTTTAACTTGGATGGGAGTTTTTTAAAATGCGTGGGTGTAAAACAAAAAGGGGGCTGGCCGGTGGAGTGATGCTGGCGCTGTTGCCTAGCAACAAGAAGGTTGGGTTTTGGATCTTGACTCGGGGTTTTATGTTAAACGGCATTTTGCAAATAAACTAGAAATATTGAACAGTTGACCTGAGTAACCATAGCAACATCCATCCATCCGATGAATATCTGTGTTTATTTCCCTTCATACTGATATGAATATTTTCGGTTTTGTTGGTTCTGCTCATTGATTTGTTTGGATTCCTGATGTTAGAAATGCGGCACAGCGGCTGTGATTGTGTTTCTGTTGGTATGTAGATTAAATCCAATAAAACATGTGGAAACTGATTGGATAGCTGGCTGGTCTGCTGCATCTTTTAGAGCTTTATTTTGTAAAGATGTGATAAAGATGTGATTCTCCAGCTCATATTTCTATGACTGTAGATTATTAAACCATAAAACAGGCTTTCCTCTGTGCTTTGGAAGTTTTATAAATATGAATCTTCCATTGATTAAACGTTTGAGTGGGCAATAATCAGCCTTATTTGTTTGTGGAGGAGTGATTTAAACAGCATCACACGCTGGATGGTTTTTTCTCGTCTCTCTCTGAAGCCGTTCTCTTCAGATATTTCTCCTCTTCCTCCACATCCGTTGTTTCTGCCTTAATTTCATCCTTCCTGTGTATCGATTCTTCCATCTACCTGCCTCTGCCTGCGGGGATTTGTTTCTATGGGGAGCCCACGTTGTACCGGACATGTGACATCCATCAGCGCCTCTGGCTGCCGGTGGTTAAAACCCAGTGGGTTTATGGGTAATGGGGCCGGAGCCGTTTCGCTCCCTAATGGTTCCCTGAACGGCAGGTTCTGCGTTTTAAGGAAAGACCTGTCAAGGATTTTATCTCCAGTGGTTGCTGTGGAAGTGTTTGATGGGAGGACCGTCGCTGCGTCCGGACGGCGGCGCCGGGCAGCAGGAGGAACCGGATCCGTTCCGAACCCAAGTGCCTTCTCAGCTTCATGGAGGCATCTGCATGAGAAATCCTGCAGGGATTTTGGTTTTTAATCACAGTTACACACTTTGTTGACACATTTTATTAAATTGAGAGATGCTAAAAGAGGAAGAAGAGACGATTAGGTGTTTCTGAGCCACTGCAGACGAATGCAACAATATAACCATCCAAACTGAGATGTTTCTGGTTCATTCTACTTTTAAATTTGAGCACAATACAACAGTTCTGTAAAAACCGATTAAATGGTTGAGAGTATAACCAAATATAAAAAATAAGTTCATCCTCTGACTGCAGGGCTGGAAGAGATGATCTGGTTTTTATGAAATCATTAAACCTCCATCGTTTCATCAGTCATTAATGAAGAAGTAACAACTGAGAAGACAAATAAAATAAAAAAGCTTTTTTGAATCAGTGGTTCTCATAACCGGCGGATCTTAAACTCCAGGTGAGTTTAATCTGCATCCACTGGGAAAAAGTACAAAATATTTCAGCCCATTTTAATCATTCAGACACCAAATATGTGATTATGTTCATTATTATGCAGAATAAAACCATCCTATCTCTGCTGCACAGGATAAAATCTGCCTTCCTGATCGCTGCTTTCTCAGCCAATCAACACCAAAATCAATAAATGCTCTATCTGGATTGGCCAATCATGTCTAGATATTCCAGCTTCTTTTAATATGCTAGATATGCTCTATGAAAAATAAATTAGACCTCTATAATCAAGCTCTTATTTTGAAGTGAGTTTGAGACAGCAGTTCCATTTCCTTTCTTCATATTCGGTTGATGCAGACTGGAGGCGACGGGATTGAAAACTCAGGTTTTTAAGAAAGTGACCGCTTATCAGTTAATTATTAGTTGATTAATAAGATCAATTAAATTTAGGTTAACTCATTAATCAATAATCTTGCATCATAATATAAATGTTGCCTCTTTTGGGAATAGTCTGAACTTCTCAGGCAGATGTACTTTGCTAATTTCTCTCTCCTCTGCTCCCTCCATCCTCTCTGCTCCCTCCATCCCCTCTGCTCCCTCCATCCCCTCTGCTCCCTCCATCCCCTCTGCTCCCTCCATCCCCTCTGCTCCCTCCATCCTCTCTGCTCCCTCCATCCTCTCTGCTCCCTCCATCCCTCTGCTCCCTCCATCCTCTCTGCTCCCTCCATCCCCTCTGCTCCCTCCATCCTCTGCTCCCTCCATCCTCTCTGCTCCCTCCATCCTCTGCTCCCTCCATCCTCTCTGCTCCCTCCATCCTCTGCTCCCTCCATCCTCTGCTCCCTCCATCCCCTCTGCTCCCTCCATCCTCTGCTCCCTCCATCCTCTCTGCTCCCTCCATCCTCTGCTCCCTCCATCCCCTCTGCTCCCTCCATCCTCTGCTCCCTCCATCCTCTCTGCTCCCTCCATCCTCTCTGCTCCCTCCATCCCCTCTGCTCCCTCCATCCTCTCTGCTCCCTCCATCCCCTCTGCTCCCTCCATCCTCTCTGCTCCCTCCATCCCCTCCATCCCCTCTGCTCCCTCCATCCTCTCTGCTCCCTCCATCCTCTGCTCCCTCCATCCTCTCTGCTCCCTCCATCCTCTCTGCTCCCTCCATCCCGTCTCTCCTCTCTGTCTCCAGCTGTCCTACGGCTCCAGCTCTCCAGCGCTGTCCAACCGCCAGCGCTTCCCCACCTTCTTCCGCACCCACCCGTCTGCCACCCTCCATAACCCCACCAGGGTGCGGCTCTTCAAGAAGTGGAACTGGTCACGCATCGCCACCATCCAGCAGACCACAGAAGTCTTCACCTCCGTCAGTAGCCGGCCGCCCCGCCCGGCTCTTTGTTTTATCACTGCAGTCTTTGGTTTCCTGATTGTCCTCCTGCCTCTCGCTGTTTGTTTATTAGCTCTTTTTGTGTTCTCTGGCCACAGTCAATCTCTGCTGCTGACTGATGGGGGATTTTTTTGGTATATTGGTTGTGAGAAATATTGATCAAGCAATACATCCTCCTCAGGAGCGGCGGTCGATGCCGCGGCACCTGGCCCGTTTCCTGTAATGGAAGTTAATGATTCTGCTCCATCCTCTCTCATCTCTCCTTCTACTTTTCTCATTTCCAGCTGATGTCTAAAAAAATCCTCCCTGCTTCTCTTGTTTATCTCACACACACTCATCTCTCTGCTCCATATTTCCAATATACACTCCAGGTGCTGTTATTAGTTTTGTTTTCCCCGTCGGACTTGCTTTTGTCTTTCAACCTGTCACCTCTCTGCGTGTCTCTCTGCCCCCCCACCCCGTCCTTCCTTTCATCTGCCAGACTCTGGATGATCTGGAGCAGAGGGTGAAGGAGGCAGGCATCGAGATCAGCGTTCGTCAGAGCTTCCTCACCGACCCGGCTGTCGCTGTCAAGAACCTCAAGGTGCTTTGATTAAAAATTCACCTCGGCTGCTGGCCGTCTCCTTCCTCCTCCGCCTCACAGCTGCACACGACGCCATCAGCATAGAGGCGACTTGATGGAGGAAATTAATGCGCCACGCTAATTATCAACTCCTGAACAGCAATATGTGCCATCCTGTCAAGCAGCGGGACTTTGGCACATTGTGCTGCCACATCAAGCTGCGATATTGTGAAGTCAAATTCATGCTGCTGATGTAACTAAGCGATGCTTTCTGCTAATTTGATGCAGCGCCAGGATGCCAGGATCATTGTGGGGCTGTTTTATGAAACCGAGGCCAGGAAGGTGTTCTGTGAGGTCGGTGTGTTTCCTCCCCGTCCGCCCGCGTTTGGCTCGGCGTCTCCGGGACTGACACGTCTCCGGGACTGACACGTCTCCGTTCCCCCGCTGCAGGTGTTCAAGGAGAAGCTGTACGGGAAGAAGCACGTCTGGTTCCTGATTGGCTGGTACGCCGACAACTGGTTCAAGATCAAAGACCCGGCCATCAACTGCACGGTGGAGAACATGACGGAGGCCGTGGAGGGACACGTTACCACGGAGATCGTCATGCTGAACCCCGAGACCGTCCGCGGCGTCTCCAACATGGTGAGGCTCCACCCGGATCCACCGCTTTCACACGATGATCCGTAACCGTGGCAACGGATGGCAGGAAGTCAGAGGAAAATATGACAGCTCTAGAGAGGATGCTCTGGTGCAGCAGGTGCTGACGTAAAAAAATCCAAAACGAAACGGGAAACGAAGCTAAACCTCCAAATCTACAAATACTGAGAAATATAAAATAGTCAGAACTAGATATGGACTTAAAGTTTTATCACCATGTTCTGTGGTGCAATTCAATAACAATAAAATAATAAAAAGTTATTCCTTCTTTTTTAAGTAGCTGCATGACTCTGCAGTCAGAATGCACAAACACAAATATCCAGAGAGGCAGAGATAAATGCACACTGCAGTAACTTCACTCAATAACATCCTCAAATCTGCCGATATTTATTAGCACTTCTATCGAACAAACAGTGCGGAAAATATAAACTAACAATCCCAACAGTTTTAGCATCATTAAGTGGAATTTATCATGACAACAATAAATCAAAATTCTTAGAAGTTTATCACAATGATTGATAATCAATATTATTAATGGCCACACCTAGCATAAACCATAGAACCGTTGGATCAATGTTCAGAAAAACCAAGAGCTCCGTCTCAGACTCTACAGGCCTCATCTGCCAGGTCAAAGGTCAAAGTTCATGAAAAACACTTAGCAAGTACGTCTGGACGCGTTGAAGGAGAAAATGACAGCAGGATAAAAGACGAGACCGAAGTAAAGACATTCAGCCGAAACGGAAAACCTTTCATCAGCAGAAGCACGGCATTGGAGGAATGATGCTCGGGCTCCTTATACTCTGACCAAACACTGCTCTGTATTACAGACACATACAGGATTTAAACTGCCAACTGAAAATCTCCCAACTTTCTTTCTTTGGTCTCTTAGCAACCAGCACAGCCACATGTAGGTGCAACTTGGAGGTGTGTGCACTTTTTGAAAGGACAGCTGAAAGGACAATGAGGGATTCAAACACGAACGGTTTCTTCTGTTCCTTCGTCTTAATTCTTCTGTTAAAGACGAACAATTAAGCAAATGAAGATGTTAAGTTAGCATCCAAGCAGAAGACAGATAAACCTTTAAACTCTGTGGCTGCAGAAATGCTGCATAAAAATACAGTCGCATTAAAAAGCCACAGATTGTATTTTGTCCTGCTGTCCCAATTTTTCTGAAAGAGGTTTATAAAAAGCGAGAGGCTGTAGAAAATGGGAGTTTTTGTGGCCTGGTTCAGGAGAGGAGGCAGCAGGAGTCTGATCTCAGGTCTGATCCTGACACCGAAACGCCGTCAAAGGACCAGAAATCACCACTTCTGAGTGTCCTGTCGGCCCGCTCGCCGCTTGGCCCACCCGCCGCCGCTCGGCCCGCTGCCGCCGCTCGGCCCACCCGCCGCCGCTCGGCCAGCCCCGCCGCCGCTCGGCTCGCCGCGGCTCGGCTCGCCGCGGGTCTTCAGTGATTTATTTCCAGTTTGTCTCGTTAGTTTCGATTCTCTATGCTGATGGATTTTTAGTCGGCTCTCCAGATGTGCCTCTGAGCCGGTTGGTGTCGTCCTGCCCTGCTGGATCAACTTGAATCAGAAGGTTTTTGACTTTCTGTGGCGTCTGAGCGCCACATGTTGTCTGAATTCATTTCATTTATCAGTTTTCCATCTGTAATGAAAAGCTGAAACACTTTTTATCAGTTAAATGGTGAAAATGTTGTTTGTTCTGGACTGGATAAAGATTCTGGTCTGATTCCGTGGCGTCTGCTGCGTCAGCCATCCGTCACGACTTTTCTCCTGGAGTTTGTCCTGGAGTTTGTCCTGGAGTTTCTCCTGGAGTTTGTCCTGGAGTTTGTCCTGGAGTTTGTCCTGGAGTTTGTCCTGGAGTTTGTCCTGGAGTTTGTCCTGGAGTTTGTCCTGCGACGCGGTTTGAGGCCCCGTCGGCTCAGTCGTGGTTGGAAACGTTTCGGCTCTCCTCTGGAATCCCCTGAGATGCGAGTTATTTCTGTGAACGCCGGAGTGTTGGGAACAATAATGATGAGTCCTGGTGAACTGTGTGTGACCTGAATCCATTTAGTGTTGGGAATCCGCTGCTCGTTTTAACGCCTGCTTTTCTCATTTAGAAAGATTCTGGTGTAGCAGCTCAGATTCCCGCCGTCCTCTAATCGTCTCACGTTGTCTCTTCCTCTCCGGATCCGTCCAGTTGTTGCTCTGATGATCCGTCTCTCTCTCCGTCAGCGTTCCCTCCTCCCACCTTCCTCCTGTCTGCTCCTCTTCATCAGCAGCTGCTGTTTATATTCCAGCAGCACCTGCCACTACCTGCGGATTTAGCTGTCCGTTCGCCGCTCGGCAGTTGATAAGAATTACAGCCAGACCTCCTGCTTACAGTCGGATCCATTCAAATTCAATTTCTAAGCTGAAATTGGCAGATTGGAGTGATGCTGCGGGCCGAGCCGGAGCAGACTGTCAGCTGCCTTTCAGTGGGCAGCGGCAGATTCAAATGGCAAAAGCCGGGGAGGAATTTCAATCAGATGAAATTGACTTAAGTGAATCAGAGGTGTGTAGGTCTAATTATCCTGAAAGGATCCAGAGAGACGGCTGGATGAATGGAGTTGCTGCTTTCAGGGGGTTTTATCACAAAAGCAGCAAAGAAACAAAAACTGCCTGCAAGAGAAGAAGTGAGAAGCTTTCACTCTTTATAGAGGCTGTTTCTATCTGCTGTGTCTCTGTTTAAATGCTGCTGGTGGAACTGTGGACGATAAATCAGGTCAAATCAGCCGTTAACAAGGCGGTTCAGTTTGTTTCCAGTTTGTTTTCTTAAAAACGTCTCGGCCTTGTTTTCACATCCCTGAAGGACCAGGATGCAGGAAAACATGGAAAAACCTTCAGCCTTTCAGGCTGGAAATGAAAACATGTTCTCACTTTTTGTTTTATGAAAATGGAAGGACATGTTTTAGTTTGCAGTTTGTTCACCTGCTGCACAAAAACCTCATATGTTCTCATGTTGAAGACAATCGCCCAGAAGTTCAGAGGACATTTGACTTTGTGTTTTAACCATGTGCTGCAGTGAATCAGACGTTTTGCTCAGCCAGGGTTTCTCAAGTTGTCATAGTTTGTGACCCTGTGGGGTAAATTTATATGCAAATCCCATCCAGCAGCATCTCAAACTGAACAACAGAGTTAATCTCTCAGTTTGGGTTGAAAACCTGAAGAAAAGTCGATATTTGTTTAGTTTTTGGTAAATAAAAATGGTTGTAAATGATTAGTTGTGCATTAACGCCTCAGTAACGGCATTGTGATCGATCCGGTTATTGGCTCCACCCATACTGTTATTGATTATATTTTAGCACTTTAACTTCATGTTATCTCCCTGTTGCTCCAGTTTCTTGTCTGACCCCCTGCTGGCTCCAGATCAGCAGCTTGTGCATGGATAAAAAACCTCCGTTAATCTTTACATCTGGAAGCTGAGGAGAGCAGGCATGTTTGACCAAATGTGACATTGCAGCAGTCATCTTGGTGGGCCCAGCTCTGAATGCTAATGAGCTTTAATAAACACATTAAACAGACAGAAAACAAGCGGAGCGGAGTGTGGGCCTCTGCGGTCACCTTTACTGTCCCTCTCGCTCCCTCAGGCTCGCCTGCAGTTAGCTTAGCTGGCACAACTCTGATCCCAGCAGGCGTTTTTATTCCCCAACAAAAGACGGGGTTCTGAGTGGCTGTGTGGTCAGCGCTGCTGTCCTTCACTGTTCCTGCAGGCCAGAGACATGCAGGAAACGTTTCTGCTCAGGCTGATGAACGGATCTACGGCAAGCTGCTGGTGACAAATGTCCTTTTGGCCTTTTGATATGTGGGAGACATTCAGGTAAACCTGAGGGAACGTGGTTTCATTCCTGCACATTTCATCACTTATTTCTAATGATTACTTTTCCTCTAACATGTGATTTTAATTGCAGTTTTGCAAATAACTTTAATTTGTTGCACAGCACAAAGTAAAATGCAAATATTTATACTTTAAAGTATCATTTACAAGCATAGTGTGCAAAACAAATAAATCAAACTTATTCCTATTTATACATGTCAAAACATTATTAAATAAAGAAAACAGACAGAAATAAACGTGCGTGTTTATTTCAGGTTTGCTCAGACGCGGCGCCGACCCGCCCAGCGATTCATGAACAAGACTCTGACACGCTGCAGCTCCTCCACTGGGGCGGCCGCTCGTCCTCTGTGGACATTTCTTTAAAAACCAGGAAGTGATTGATCAGTGTGCTGAGAGGAGTTTAACAGCCTGCGTGTCTCCCGGCTTCCTCTGGGATGGAGCCGCTCATTTCTAGTAGTTAGCTCAGCTGAGTTATTTCCCTCTGAAGTCATAAATCAGTTTGAGAAATAACATCAAGCTTCAACCAACTCATCTGTGTTCCAGCTGGAAAACCAGTGGGAATTGCTCATTGTTGTACGTAATGACAAGGCTAGTCTTGTCATTAAGCACTTGAGTAATTAGCAGAAGCTAATGCTGCAATTAACAAACTGAAAGACTGTAAAATAGGAAAAGTTCAGCAGCGTCCTGTTATGCTCCTGAAACGCATTGTGATTGGTCAAAACAAGTTCATCACATTTTCTGCACAAAATTATTCTTAGCTAATGACATTAATTCTCTTACTTTTAGCTGCTTTTGTCACTTTAAACCCACATAATCTGCTGCTGGCCACGCCCCTTCACAAACAGATCCACAATTACACAAGTATGCATCCTTGAAAAGCAGAAGTGGAGCCTCCTGCAAAACCAGTAAGAATGTAGGGAGTGATTTGTGGAGGGTAAATCAACAAAGCATTTGCCTTTTCCAGCAGCCATTGTACATCAGTAAAACCAGCTGAGCAAATGTGCTGGAGCATTTCTGAGGTTGCCAGGTGATTTGTGACGTCACATTCTGGAGGTTTTTGTAATGGCTCATTTTCCAGACACCAAAAAACATCAACTGGAAAACAGCTGGATGTGTTTAGAAGCAGCAGAAGCTCAAATGGAAAATGTGAATTTAGCACAATAGATCCCCTTAAATCAAACTGAATGAAGTTCAAATAAAGAGGTTTAACTGCAGTTTTTCTCCACACCAGGCAGCCATGCTGCAGTTTGAAGTGCAGGAATCCAATTTCCAAGTTCAAACTGAACGCATTATTCCAGCATGCTGCTTAGTCGATGGATTTCAGCCCTGCAGACTGGTGTAAGAAAGCTTTTTGTGTTAACTGGGTTGGACTTGTTTCTTCTCTTCCTCTCCTCGCTCCGCCAGACTTCACAGGAGTTTCTGGGAGCCTTGATGTCTCGTCTCGGGGGGAAGAACCCCGAGGAGACGGGCGGCTTCCAGGAGGCGCCGCTCGCCTTCGACGCGGTGTGGGCCCTGGCGCTGGCCCTCAACAAGACCGTGGCCCCCCTGAAGGCCAAGGGCCGGCGGCTGGAGGACTTCAACTACAACAACCACGACATCACCGCCGAGATCTACAGAGCCCTCAACACCAGCTCCTTCGAAGGGGTTTCGGTGAGTGCAGCACATCAACAAAACGGGGAAGAAAGTTTCCGCGTGAGTCGGACTCTAACCGTCTCTGCAGATGTTCTGCATCCACTGACTGCTGAAAGCTCTTCTGAGTGACATCTGGACTGAACTGGTGCAGGCAGAAGGGGAAGAATAATTAGGGAAATTATTCTGACACTGATCTTTAGGGAATCGGCTCCCGCAGAAATCCTGACTGAATGTTAGGACAGAAATGTTTTTATTAGTTATTGTTGAAAAGAGAGATTTGCTGCAGTGACACATTTCAGAGCCTTTCTGGCTTCCAGCAGAGTTTGAGACACTAACCACTGTTTTACTAATTAATTGATTAATAAAAAATTACATTCTATAGATTTATTATTAAACCACATGAACCTTTAAAATGTGCAAATGAGCAATTCAGGTCTTTTTGTTAAATAAGACCTGAATTTTGTTGCATTAAATACATCAGCAGCTAAAACTGAAGGAGTTTTGAGGAAAACATTTACAGACAAAGGATTTTATCTTCAATTCAAAATGAATATATATTTTGCACCGTTTTGGCTGAATTACTGTTCTGAATATGTTTTTTTAAGCCAATTTCTTTTTTGAGTTTGTTTTCTCCAGTTAACAATTAATCGATTACTAAACTATCTACTATTATTTAAATAAATACTGAGAATATTTTTGATGGACTGAAAGCTCTGCTGCATTTTGAACTTTTTCTCATCATGATTTGAGGAAAAGTTTGTGAAACGGATCTGATCGGTGCGTCCGCTCTCGGCCTGGTTCATTGACGGCTCTGTGGCTTCGCATCAATATTTGTTCATCCTATGAAAGCTCCGTTATCGATTCCCAGCGTGACATTTACATTTGGCAGCTCATGTTGTGAACTTGAAAGGAGTCAATTGAGCGAACCGATTTCAGCAGCTCCTCTTGCTGGCTGTGAACTCAAACAAAACCGCTGGAAACACGCAGGCCTCCTTCCTACGTCGGCTGGATTCGGTCCGGCCACTGGATAAGTTTACCGACAACGGGCTCGTTTTTATTTTTTGCCTATAAGTAATTGTCTTAATAACAGTAATAATGCTTGATTGGAGCCATGAGACAATGAACAAACTCCATCAGCTGCAAGCGGCCGTTGTTTTCAAACTTGGTACAAAAAGCCAGAAAGTTCAGAAAATAGATTTATTAAATAATATCCACAGAGTGAGGCTGACACTCTGGCTTTTCCCCACTTTTATAGGTCTGAGTACAAAACAACAAATACAAAATGAAACAAAACTAAAAGAGAAAAATCTCCAGTGAGCATGTTTGCATTTAAAAATAAATGCATAAAAATCTCGTTTGCAGTGTTTAGTCTTTGGCACATTAAATATAATTAACACAATAAATACATGATGGAAACATCAGAAAAAGGGAAAACAGATTTTAAAATTAACATCCACATTTTTTCCTGACAGGCCAAATAAAGCAAATTATTTCCATTAATGGCACCCCGTAGTTTGTCATTTTGACGACTCCCACATTTTTGGGACTTTTTTGTTCTAAATTGACAAAGCGGTCCAAATGTGTGAAGACGTCGTCCATTGGTTGGTCTGGCGATTATTGATCATCTGTCCAATAATTGAGTTGTTAAAATGTAGCTGCTAAATGCTGATCACTGCCGTGTTTTTCTGATTTTAGTCTTTCCAGCGGTGCAGCTGTTCAGGGACGCTCGATGTGTTAGAGGAGACGGCGTGTGTGTGTGTGTGTGTGTCTGTGTGTGTGTGTGTGTGTGTGTCTGTTTGTGTGTGTGTGTGTGTCTGTGTGTGTGTGTGTGTGTGTTCTGTGTGTGTGTGTGTGTCTGTGTGTGTGTGTCCTGTGTGTGTGTGTGTGTGTCTCTGTGTGTGTGTGTCTCTGTGTGTGTGTGTGTGTTTTCTAACCCAGTTCTGTCCTCTCCAGGGTCACGTGGTGTTTGACGCTCAGGGTTCCAGGATGGCAATGACCCTCATCGAACAACTGCAAGGTAAACCCAGTCAGACTCAGAGTGGCGGTGCTGCTGCTGCAGCTGCTTGCTGCAGTCTTGACGCTGTAACGGCGAACAGCCTTAATGCAGGAATGTGGTGACTCAAGGTTTCGCTCTAATTGGCCAAAAGCCTCTCGGTTTTAAGCTGTTTCTGGAAATGGCATCCTATTTGTCACCAGAGACTTAATGAGTTCCCAGCTCCAGATAAGGTGGGGGATTATTCTCCACCTCTGTTCTCATTGGCGTCCTAACGGATGAAAATTTCTAATCCGCCCCCTTGTCTCCGTGACGCTGTCTCCCGCTTCCTGCCGTGGCGTTGAGGTAATTTGACATCCAGGATGAGGCGACCTGACTGGAATGGCTGATCCCACCTGGAGCTCATCAGCATCCTGGTCCAGCTTTCTCCTTCTCTCCCCTTGTTCCTCCCCATGCTGCTTTTCATCCATCATTTACTTTAGCGGTTTATCTCATTTCTGCTGCTCTCGTGGGCTGCACTGACAGAAATACGTGCGCTATAAATACATGTTTACTAGCTCTGTGACAGAAGAACTTACACATAATTAGCTCCTGTTGTTCCTCTTGATTCTGCAGGAGGAAGTTATAAGAAGATTGGTTACTATGACAGCTCCCAGATGAACCTGAGCTGGTTCAACAACGACGTCTGGATCGGTGAGACATCCGACCGTCTGTCATCCAACCGTCTGTCATCCAACCGTCTGTCATCCAACCGTCTGTCATCCAACCGTCTGTCATCCAACCGTCTGTCATCCAACCGTCCGTCCTGATTGAATGTTGTTGGTTTCTGTTAAAAAGCCGTTTCTTCGTCTTTCGTCTCATGTTTGATCTCAGCGTCTCGTTACTCTGATAATCCCCATCTGACCAGAAAGTCCCTTCATTGCATGTATGTATCAGCTTTAACTCTCATGCTCTGGGAACCAGATCTCTCTGATCAACGGTTCCCTGGAATCTACAGTCATTTCAGAATATTACAACTCCGATGTCTTTTAACAAATCTTTCAAGTCTGGAGCAATTTGCCTCTAAAACTCTCCACTGCAACTAGAAAAAAGCCATTCAATAGAGGCATTGCATCATGTTTTGAAAATGGTTGTGAGTTATATTGCAGCAGGCGGGCAGTTAATCGCGCCGGGGCAAGGTAGAGTTCCATCAACGCATTTGTGTCAAATCTGATGCACATTAAGTGCAATTGGCTGCAGTTGGGTTTTTCAGATGAAGGGTTATTATTGGCAGCATTCGCTGGCTGTCAGTCTGCAGGCTGCTGCTGCTTCCCCCGTATGAAACTTTCTGAACAGGTGATGCTGTATTCTCTGAGCGGTTTGAGTAAATGCATCCCTCCGCTCATCAAGTGGATGTTCAAGTGGTTGTGATTTTCTGTAATTCCTGCAGCTATCAAATGGAAAAGAGAAGAAAAGCAGGTTTAAGGTTAAATGCTGCAAAAAAAAGAGGATTTTTATGGATCCTAATGACCAGCAGAGAGCGTGACTAACAGTCAGCGCACTTTTTTTAATGAGCAGGAAACGTTTTAATGAGCTAAACGTCTCTGCCTGACACCTCACAGGCAAACTGGACCAGAACTTCTGCAGCTCAGACCTCACCAACCGTAACCTGGGAGTCTGCAGCCTGTCTCCTACTTCGCCGTGAAAACCCGTTAATGTTGCTTTACCTCAAACACCGCGGCCGGCGCTGCGCCGCATTACTGGCCTGGCTGCTCCCTGCAGAGGTGACATACTTGTTCATGGACGGAGTGTCACTGATCAATCCTTCGTGTCCCAGTGGCTCACAGAAAGCTGCTCTTTTCCAGGCTTTTAAGGAAACGGATGCCTGCCGAGGCTTAACTGAGTCCTGAAGAAGCTCAGTTTCCAGGTCAGCGTCCGTGGTGAAGCATGCTTGACCCGTAAACATGTCCGGCTCTTTGCGTTGCCTTGTTGCTATCAGAAGCCTGTAATGTGTGAGAAGCAGCTGAGTTTGCCTCAAAGGGGTCAGATGTGATACAAAACATCTTTAATTGCCTCCGTTGAGAAATTGCCCTCCCTTATTTTCTGCAGCCTCACTTTGGTTTTGACTGTTCACCAAAGAAAGGCGTCGCCATGTGACATCTTTTTGTTGGGAGGAAGTGAGTAATTTCCTGCTCTTTCCCGACTCCGATCAGGGAAGTCTTCTTCTTGAAGAGCGGAGGAATGGGAGGTGGGGGGCTGCGAGCTTGAATTGCTCCACGCTGACAGGGTGGAGTAAACACAGCGGTTCTCCATTTAACCCCTCCAATCATTTCACTGAGGTCTCACCAGCCGCTGCCCCCCTGCCCTGCTGCCCCGCTGCCCTGCTGCCCCCCTGCCCCCCCCACACCACCAGCCGCTGCCCTGCTGCCCCGCTGCCCCCCTGCCCCGCTGCCCCCCTGCCCTGCTGCCCCCCTGCCCCGCTGCCCCCCCACACCACCAGCCTGCACCACGCTGCACTTTCTCACTCGCTGTGCGGTCGCCCTAACAACCGCTTCAGCTCAGCTTTCCTTCTAATCGCTGTGGCAACTGTTTCAGAGCAGGGTCTCCATGGCAACACCCTGTCCCGATTCTTTCATCAAGGACGGAGGAGGGTATCAGTGCTGCAAACACAATGAGTGAATGGACAGTTGACACGCACACACTCAGGAATACTCCGGCTTCCTGTACATTCATTCACTCACATTTATAACCTTAAGCTTCCCGTTACATATTTAATAACAGGCCTATTAGTGCAGCTTCTCACCAGAGGGAGAGACAGCTCTTAATTGGGTTCATGTATGAAAACCTTTTGACAGAGGGAAAATGTAAGATTCAAATCAAAACATTGCTGAGAAACACTTTGGTTCTGGAGCAAAGAACCAGAACCACAGTCTGTGATCCAAGTCCATCTCTGAATGGCTAAAAGATAAAATGCACTTTTATCTAACTCCAGTCCGTTTGTGTAGAAAGTCCAGTTCGTTGATGGAGCTGTGAACTGGTCTGGCTACAAACGAACTCCGGGTAGGAAGTGGACTGCAGGGCATTCTGGGTAAATGGAACCAAAACAAACATGCTCAGCTAGCACTGACAGGAGAAATGTCTTGTGGTCTTTAGCCAAAGACAAAAGAGAAATGCTTCCAGCGCTAAAATCTGACTCCATTTTTGTTGTGAGCTTCCGTGTTTCTTGGAGCAGCGCCCCCACAGGCGAGGAGGGGAACAGGCTTTGAAAGGGTTTGGTTGGTGTGACAGTGAAGTTTTCCTACTGAAACTGTTCTGGACAAGCTTTGTATCGTTTGTCTCGTTTCTGGAAACCTACTGGATGGAAACAAAAGCTCAACTCAACTGTTGAGCCGTTTCACTTCAGATGAATGCCACTAACTCCAAAATGGCAGCGTTTTTTTGCTAATCCTGAAACCTTTAGGCCTACCTGCTAGACAAATTGCTAGCTTGGCTAAGTATTAGCATCCCAAGCCAGGCACCAAATAGGCTCGGAAAACGAAACTGATGTTTGAATCTTGGTCGTTAAATAATTTCAGTCATGATAAGTTGTGATTGTGAAACAAGGCGGTGACTCATTGTCCAAACGCGCTGCGAGCCGCGTTGTGTTTCAGCGCTCCATGATTGGCAGCTCATTAAATATGACCAGAGGTTTTCTTTGAATCCCACTCACTGAATCAGCTGAGCCTAAAATTATTCGTCCACGGCTTCCACAGCCTTTATACACCAGAAAATTATTCTGCCATTTTCTTCTTGACATTGCAAATATTTTCAAAACTAAACTTTTCCTGTGAAACAAAGATAAATGTAATTTAACAAAAGGAAAGTGGGTGATTTTTCCACATACCGCCATGACTGGCTGAGTTACACAGCAGAGGGCAGAAACTAACGGATCTCATTTAAAGAAAGCATGTTATGTTTTCAGTAAAAACATTCAGAAATCATTTCTCGTGGGTCTGAGTTGTGAAACTTGGCTTGTGAGGCCAGAGCGGCGAGCCGCAGCTGACGGTTCAGCCCCTCCGTTGGTCTGTCAGCCTCACTGTTCTGTTGACCAGATGAGCCAAAGGCTCATCCAGTGTATTGCTGAGTTAGATTGGAGTTGGCACCGAGGTCGAATGAGCCTTGTCATTTCACATCGCTCGGCTGTCTGTTCGCAGCGCAGGCCGGATCTGGAGCTGGTGTGAGTTTAGCCTCCACAGGCGTCTGAGTCCACTCGATTCTGACACTTTTACTGCACCTCATGCTTTTTAAAGAACTCCGGCACTGTGACATGTTGGCTACCTTCAGGCAAGTTGTTCTCTAATACATTCATCATTGTTGGTTCTGGCTCCATATTTAGTCGTCTGTTTTGACTTTGATGTGAAGGTGAAGCATCTTATTCAGTAAAACCCTCTGAGGTAGATGTTGCATTATGATAAACATCACATTCCTCTCACTCCTTACATGAAGAGTAAAATTATGGGTCAATGCACAATTGTGCAGCTTTGTCATTTCTGCAGGCTGCATTTGCTGCTGAAACAAAGATGGACACAAGCACCTCAGTGCTGCAAACAGTGAAGGATGTTGATGAAAACAAATCTTCAGAAGTCTTAGAAAGTCGTTAAGAACCCTAGAAGGAATTTAAAAGCCTCTAATATTTTCCTCTTGTCTGCCATAAAGCCTGACGTTTGTTTGAAACGGGTTTGAAGCGCCAGTCTGTTGGGAAACACTAAAAAGCTGAGATCAAAAATGTTCCTGCACAGTAAACAACCTGATTGTTGCTCCGCCAGGTCGCTTTGAAAATGACAGAGACAAACCAGTGAAACAAAAAATAACCTAATTCAGGTCCAGATATTACATAAATTAACCCTTCCATGCATCGTGGTCAGTACAGTGGACAGCTTCCTAAAAGTCATGTTCTTGTGCTTCTTGTGGATTTTTATGTTATAAATGCACACAGAGCACTGAAGTGGACACTAATGCATCATAAAATATACTATCAGCTGCTGGCCATCAGCTGCAAATGCAAGAAATTATTTTTGTTAAATCCAATATGGCCGACAGACACAAAGCCTGCCATCCAACCCAGACGACTGTCGCAGGTAAAACATCAGATAAACCCTAAACAACAACACAACTGACGTATTTTTCAAATAAAAACTTTGTATTTGGAGAAAATTAAAACTGATCACCTGAAAAAATAATTTTGTTTTCTACAAAACTTTTTTTCCATTTTTATGCCTTAAGAAAATCAAATCAAATAATTGGACAGAAATCCTGACATGCATTAAAGGGTTCAAAACATTTCCTCACAAAACTGCATCAATGTCTTAGTAATATTTAAAACAAGTAAAGGAAATGTTTAATACTTATTGTTTTGTTTGCTGCTGCACTTATTTGGACGTTCAGTTCGGTAATCGGTTGTAACGAGACTTTGTGACACTAAGATGGCACAATATTTCTGACCTTTATCACTTTATCAGGGGAAATATTGTCATTATTATTATGGACGGTAATAATAAGTGGCTGTTTTAAGATGGAGACCCAGCGTCTATAGTGGACTCTTGTTTTGAAGTATGACAGGAAATGGTTCCTGTTGGACGCTGTTTTTGTACTGACTGCTGATCAACTCGAGATTAAAACTTGAAACAAATCGCCCCCCCTCGCCTCTCCATCGCCCCCCCTCTCCTCCCTCACCCCCCTGTCCCCCCTCGGTCCCTCTCCCCCCTCCCCCCCCCTCCTTTGCCCCCCCCTTGCCTCCCTCGAGGCCACAGCTGCTCCTCTCCAGCCGCCGTCGCTTCATCTGCTGCTTTTGTCACGTTTCATCACTGCCTCAGTATTTAAGCTCCTGGTTTTTCATGGCTCGTTGTGAGATTCTTTCTTTTCTTTGCCCCTGCTCCACTTTGTGGAGAACCTGCAACTTTCTCCTTTTATTAAACCTTTTATGAAAAACCTTTTTCCAGTGGATCTTTGCTTTGGCCCAAACAAAACATTACAGAACAAAAGAAACAACCAGTATGTGTCAGTCTGACTGGGACTGGATATTTTCGCCACTAAACTCTCTTTTCTGATGAATTGGTGGATTAATCCACCTGAATCTGGCAACGGAGAAACATTTAAACCTCAGTGTCTGGAGGAAATCTGACGTGTTCAGGTGGAAGGATATGTGTGAAAAAAGTCCTGCAGATGGAAAAAAGTAATGATATTTAAGTAATGATATTTAAGTAATGATATTTAAGTAATGATATTTAAGTAATGATAGGCCTGTTGCTTTGAATTATCTTTGTGAAATACAGAATCTTTTGATAAAACAATAAATTGGTGTTTGTTGGTTGATTATGTGTCGGATCTTTAGAAACGTTTTGAGATGTCAATCAGCCTCAACGCAGAGATTCAACCCGATGAAATCTGACAGACGTTTACGCTCCGTCAGCTTCCAGAGGAATTTGCTCCTCTGAATATTGATGTTTGATTAATTATGCTCCACAGACACAGTTATGAAATGCTGTTAGCCGGATGTCAGGGAGACCCTGCTACTGCTCTGCACTGATGCATTCTGGGTACAGGATGAACGCGTCACAGGCGGCGAACACGCACACAGGAAACAGTCTTCACCCACTTCAAAATAAGAGCATGACTAAAAACATGTTTATTGTAAACATTCAGAAACCAAAACTTTGACAAAGATGTTTAACTTATTCGACTGAAATTTTACAAAACAGTCAGATAAATGAACTCTTTAGTTTAGGGGAGATAAAAGTGCTGAACTTTTTCACAGTTGGCAAATGAAAAATTAGCTCTGATATTAGCGGATTGACAGAAGTTAGCATGCCACTGTTCTCAACTTTGGTCATCAGAAGATGAATTGATTATGTTAAAAGTTGCCCAACCAGCTCAGAGTCGCCACCTGTTGGTTCAGTTTGAAACTGCAACCAGCTAATAAAATTCTGTTAGTGGAAAATCCTGATGAATTGCAGGAAGTTCCTGTTGCTGCGTAGAGAGAATGAGACCATTTCACACTAAATCCTGAACCTTATTTCAGATTTGTATTTTCTTCCTTCAGGTCTTCATTTTTCAGCCAGTGTGACAATGTGGAAGGTAACACTCTCCATGCCACTAAAATATCTCTCCCTGCTCAGATGTCACCAGCTACGCACTCGCTGTGTGACTGAGGTGACAAGCATCTAAACAGAGCGTGATGGGCGTCTTGACGCCCTGCAGGGACGACGCTCTGACACTTTCCTCTGACATCTGACACATCAGCTTCACGCAGCGCTGACACTCCTGCTCTGCTTCCCCTCTGACATGCACACACTCCTCGCTCCGCGCATGCAGAAAGGCTTCCCGCGGCCTCGCACTTCAGCATGCTCACTCATGCTTGAAGTCTCGATCCACAAACGTGTGGGATTTATTTAGTCCACATTTGCATATGCTGTGCTCAGATGAACACGCATGGATCTGCAGGCAGGCGCAGATCCATGCAGACAGATAGTCGGAGGCTGCTGGCTGTAAAAGAGACTCCCTGTCCATCTGGCCGTGTTTGAACCACTGAGGAGTTCTTCTGGTGTAAAGCTACGCAAGCATGAATAATTCGGTGGTTAATACACACATTCCTTCACCACTGAAGCCCCTGGTGTTTTATTTAGTTTCACTCTCGGCGGGGAGAGGTTTACTCAGCTCAGAACGAACAACCTCTGACTGCGTGGATAAAACAAAACATGGAGGAGAGGTCACAGGTTTGATCTAAACCTGAGTTTCACCTGAGAAGCTGCTCCTGTTGTCTGCAGTTACACAATTATGACCACAGACTGAATTATGATGTAATACTAAGTGAAATATATTTGATATCTCCTTATTAAATAACCGAAGGCGTTATTTTGGAAAGCTGACCTTAGGTAATATTTGTTGTTTAGGGCTAAGAACAGAGAAACCTGCAGGTTGTATAGTGAGGATCATCATGCAGCTGCACAGTGAGCAACATGAGCAGAGACATTAAAATGTGCTAATAAAAGTTATTACAGCTAATAAAACTCCTGGAGATTAGAGCTGGACGCAGAGAAACAAGAACGTTCAGGGGAAATGGAAACAATTTGAGACGTTTTGGAATAAAAAATAGTTTGTTGTTGTTCCACCTTCACCAGGAAACTTTGGGGACATAATTGTAGGTCAGTGACACATTTACTGGATCACTGTGTCCAGGTGTTGAATGAAGCAGTTTGTTTTTGCCAGTGTTTGCTGCAGTGGCTTTGCTGCAGTGCTGTAGTTTCAGTGCTCTGGGGGGGGGGGGGTTGGACAGAAAAGGCCCAGTTGCTCACAAACAGTAAAAACAGCAGAGAGGCAGAGTCTGGGTCTGAACCTCAGAGCTGGGAAAAACAAAATGCTCAGTTTAACTGAGAAAACCAGAGAAACCAGAGGGATTTACTGCTGCTAGCTGTCCAGGCTAACTGCTGCTAGCTGTCCAGGCTAACTGCTGCTAGCTGATCAGGCTAACTGCTGCTAGCCATTAAAGGCCAATCCCACGTTTTTCATCAGATATATTCACTGGAGGGATAAGTTCAGACATGATGGACATAAATGGGAATGTAAAACTATAAACCAATCAATCAATTATCAGTCATGTTTCGGACTGCAGGAGGAACCTGCAGAGAACTTAATCCTCTTGCAGAAAGGTCCCGGGCCGGGACTCGAACCCCAGACCTTCCTGCTCCCAGGCAGCCGTCTGAGGCTCCGACTCATTTCTCCAGCTAGGAAGAAAGGAAATTTCTCCACAAATAAAAGCTTTTCCTGGTAACAGGTTCCCAACATGGAGCCTTCAGGATGTGGCTCGTCATAGAGTTAATGTTTATTCTCTGCAGCGCCGGCCGGGCTCGGCCCGGTCCGGTCCGGTCCCGACTCTTACCTGCATCTGTTAAACACTCTCTGCTGCATGCTGCAGCTCGTAAAGTTGCAGGAGTTGCGTGTCTGACCTTCGTGTTCAAGCCAGACGCTGAATCTGTAGCAAAGGTTGCATAACTGCCAGAGCCAGACAGAGAGAAACGGTTTGAGAGAACCTTTTAACCTTGGCCTTGTTGTAAAGGTTTTTACTCACTCACCTGTAAACACACACACACACACACACACACGCACACACACACACACACTGGAGTCGGAGCTGCTGTGCAAAGTGTTTGCCATCTGGAGCTGCTTGGGGTTCAAACAATCTGCCGTTGTGAGGAAATGAAGGTTCTTCTATTCCCAGCTGTTGTTCCTGCATCTGAAATGAGGCAAAATGTGAAGATTGTGTCGATGTTTTCATGAAGGTCACAGAAGAGAAACAGATATTAAACTTCAACATGCTGGATGGAATCTGATCGAGACTGCAAACCATCTGTCTGTCTGTCTGTCTGTCTGTCTGTCTGTCTGTCTGTCTGTCTGTCTGTCTGTCTGTCTGTCTGTCCGTCCGTCCGTCCGTCCGTCCGTCCGTCCGTCTGTCTGCCTGCTGAGGCTCATTGCAGCAAATGTGCAGCAGAATGGCTGAAAAGCAAATTAATCAAGTTGCTGGTTTGGTCTAGTCAAAGCCCAGCCCTCAGCGTGATAGAAACGGTGTGGAGGGAAGCAGAAGTGACTCTGATCCATCCGGTCTGATGTGGTGACTGTTGGTTGGTTGTGTGCAGCTGAACTGGATAAACCTACAGCAGTAAATCTGTGATTCAGGAGGAAAACGGAAACTGAACGTAAAAACTGTTTTCTCAGCCCTGCTGCTCCAAACTCCCCTGGCAGTTCGGAGGGAAGCTGCCTCATTTATTGGTTACATTCATTCTGTTTGCATCTCATAGTCAAATTTATTGAAAAGTCCCGCAGCGCAGTTACAGTGGCAGACACAACAGACCAGCTTTAAGCGTTGAAGTCAACGTGTTTCTGTTTTCTCTCAGTTTTTA
The DNA here is from genome assembly GCA_911649635.1 of Poeciliopsis gracilis. Lineage (NCBI taxonomy): Eukaryota > Metazoa > Chordata > Actinopteri > Cyprinodontiformes > Poeciliidae > Poeciliopsis > Poeciliopsis gracilis. Next base: position 162,485 of record CAJVRI010001204.1, on the reverse strand, counting down.
CAGATTTTGCTGTTTGTAAAAGTGGAACTGAATGATTTTCTCTCATCTGAAACTCGCCGTGTCTCAGACCTCTGAAGGCTCTTGTGGTTTCCTGTTCAGGCGGGAAGCCTCCGGCGGACCGGACCGTGGTTCTGGAGGAGTACCGCCTCTTGTCTCAGAAGCTGTTTGCGTCGGTGTCCGTCTTCGCCGGCCTCGGCATCCTGCTCGGCATCGTCTGTCTGACCTTCAACATCTACAATGGCAACGTGCGGTGAGTTCGCCCGCCCGCCCGCCCGCCGCAACACGTCCGCCTGAGAAAGCTGAGATATTCACTGGAACGATATTCCTTCCCTCCTCTTATCGTTTGTATTTAATGTCGTTCTGTTTGAATCGCTGACGGGTTCGCAGGAAGTCCAGATGAGTTTCCCCTCACAGACGTACGACAGTTAAAAATGCATTTGAAGAAAATAAGGCTGATTCAAAACCAAACAATGTTTTTATTTTTCTTTGCAGTCAGCCTTACTTTTGTTTTCTAAAAACTAAAAGTTTCATCATCTCTGGCGAAATTTGCTCCTTTGCTTGGTTTGTTGAAGATAGACTCTGACTGTTGGACCAAAACCGAACATTAACGTCTCATTTGATGCACATAGATGCATTGAAAATAAAGGACTATAATTTATTAAATAAAAACATCCTGGATGGAGCAACGAGTCACCAATCGGCCTTCAGGTCTGCAAAATCTCATGTTTCCTGCAGCAAAACTTTCCATGATGTTAATAAAAAATAATCAAATAAAACTGGAATTAAAATCTTAAAACACTGGAGAAAAATAATGTTATGTTACATAAGAAATGTAGTTTTTATCTCTTACTGGTTTTTAACAACATTTATGTGATGCAAAAGGAGCCCAAACCATCATGCCGCCTCCACCTTGCTTTCTGCGTTTCTGCTTTCCTTCTCGCATGCAGACGGATGTAGAGCATCAGCCGGACAGAGAGGAACATTAGAATAATGAAGACTAACCAGGAATCTGCCTGTTTGGTTCAGTCATGTTTGTAACTGGAGGTGAGCAGAGCAGAGCAGAGTTTGTTCGTGAAGCGTTGCTTTGAAAGTGGGAGGACTGCTGATGCCTCCAACACACCTGGAGGCGTCTGATCACTCCCAGCATTCCCTCTTTAAGTGTCAATAATCATTTTTGGGATGTGAATCAGAACAAGAATGAATGTTTCCTCTTTTGAAGTCGGGTAGAGATTTCTCTGGTGCTGCTGCAGCTTCAGCTGCGGCAGGTTTTGTTGCCGCAGCTGAAGCTCAGCCCAGGACCAAATGCAAATAGAGGTGCTTTAAAATAAAAATCTTCTGAACTGGGATTTGCAATGTTATTACACGTCTGAGCAGACAGGTTTTTTAAGGTGGTATTTGTATGTTTAACTGAGGTCAAAGGGATTTTAAGTCCCTTAAGTCTGGAGCTTACCGAAGCCTTTGCTGGAGCTGGAGCGGTTCGTTCCTCGGGGAATCTGCGCCCGGCTCCTGCGTGCCGTTCAGACCCTCTTGCAGCTTTGATTACATTTCAAACACAATTTGACCCAGCGCTGCCAGTGTGAGTCAGATCACACAAAATACATTCACTAAGCTGTTTTCTCAGGCAACTTTGCCTCGTTAGAGGCCAGAAACAAGAAAAACAGCCAGGCGAGACGGAAGAGCCTGACCTCTGACCTCTGACCTCTGCAGGCCTGCAGCAACGTTCAGGAAGAGACTCACTCATGACCTGGAGTTGATTCAGAAAACAGATGCTCCGCCTTGGTTCTGGTTGGTTCTGGTCCCAGAACCGGACCAGAACCAACCAGAACCAACCAGAACCAACCAGAACCAACCAGAACCGGACCAGAACCAACCAGAACCAGACCAGAACCGGACCAGAACCGGCTGGTTCTGCGTCTTCTCCTCATGATGGACAAATGCCTGTAGACACAAGGCCTCTTCCTTGGGAGAAGCTAAAACCAGCAATAAAATACCGATTAAAACGCAACAATTACAGAAACACAAACGAATAGAAACTCTGAAAATCTGAGGGCCGATATAAAAACACTGGATTGTTTCTATTGTAACAGTTCAAACACCAAATACAGTTTAATAGAAATCACAAAGTCCTTTAACGGAAATTCAGTGTTGAACATACTTTAAGTTTCTGCATTAAAATAGTTATTTAATTGGTTTAATGTAATGTAACATAAATGTAACATTTGTCTCTGTTTTCTTTGTCTCTGGTTCTGGAGTGGCGACGTCAGGGATGGAACTGAAACTCCAGCAGCCTTTCAGATCACACTTTTTCCTTCCACTCAACTTTTCATTAACACACATCAATGTGCTTTGGGCCTGCTGTTGAACATTTCTCTGATTTATTCTCTGTAAGCCGTAAAGATCAAAATGAACAGAAGCAAAAGCTTGAAATAAATCACTGCTGTGATTCATCTGTTCGATACGAGACTCACGTTTGATTCATCTTTCTGCTGCTTTTTCGATTTTACTGCAGTTCTCCTGCAGTGACTTTTAGTTTATCTCTATTTAACCACAATCTGTCGGAATAAACATAAAGCCTGCGTTTATCTCCAGCAAGAAATGAAACATGATGATGATGCTACAGAGTGTTGCAGCATATTAACCTTTTCAGGTCAGAGGAAAAATCAGCTTCAATTATTTCATGATTTACAGGAAAATGGCAAAACAAACAGAAAATTGACCTTTACATGTTTATGGATTTTAACAGCAGTTGATTTTTTACACATTTAAACCGACTAAACCTGCAGAACTGAATCCAGTTCCCTCAGACTAATGTCATCATTTCCTGGATGAATTATAATTGAAGATGCAGGACAGAGGATCAGGTGATCAGGAAACCGACAGCATTTAAAGTTTTAGGCATATTAAAAGGTTGGATTAAGGTCAGTGTTCATTAGTAAATGTGTTTCCATGGTGATGTGTGTTTGCTGCGGTGTAAATACGCGGCGTGGCCTCAGGGAAGGTCAGCGGAGGAAAGACTAGGAGTCTGAGCTGCAGAGCAAAACCTCTGAGCAGTTTGATTCGACCGTAAGCTCCTGCTGTTAACTCAGGTTGGTTTAGTTAGGATGAAGCTCCTGCTGTTAACTCAGGTTGGTTTAATTAGGATGAAGCTCCTGCTGTTAACTCAGGTTGGTTTAATTAGGATGAAGCTTTTCTGTTAACTCAGGTTGGTTTAGTTAGGATGAAGCTTTTCTGTAAACTCAGGTTGGTTTAGTTAGGATGAAGCTTTTCTGTAAACTCAGGTTGGTTTAGTTAGGATGAAGCTCCTGCTGTTAACTCAGGTTGGTTTAGTTAGGATGAAGCTTTTCTGTAAACTCAGGTTGGTTTAGTTAGGATGAAGCTTTTCTGTTAACTCAGGTTGGTTTAGTTAGGATGAAGCTCCTGCTGTAAACTCAGGTTGGTTTAATTAGGATGAAGCTTTTCTGTTAACTCAGGTTGGTTTAATTAGGATGAAGCTCCTGCTGTAAACTCAGGTTGGTTTAGTTAGGATGAAGCTTTTCTGTAAACTCAGGTTGGTTTAGTTAGGATGAAGCTTTTCTGTTAACTCAGGTTGGTTTAATTAGGATGAAGCTTTTCTGTTAACTCAGGTTGGTTTAGTTAGGATGAAGCTTTTCTGTAAACTCAGGTTGGTTTAGTTAGGATGAAGCTTTTCTGTTAACTCAGGTTGGTTTAGTTAGGATGAAGCTTTTCTGTAAACTCAGGTTGGTTTAGTTAGGATGAAGCTTTTCTGTTAACTCAGGTTGGTTTAGTTAGGATGAAGCTCCTGCTGTTAACTCAGGTTGGTTTAGTTAGGATGAAGCTTTTCTGTTAACTCAGGTTGGTTTAGTTAGGATGAAGCTTTTCTGTTAACTCAGGTTGGTTTAGTTAGGATGAAGCTCCTGCTGTTAACTCAGGTTGGTTTAGTTAGGATGAAGCTTTTCTGTAAACTCAGGTTGGTTTAGTTAGGATGAAGCTTTTCTGTAAACTCAGGTTGGTTTAGTTAGGATGAAGCTCCTGCTGTTAACTCAGGTTGGTTTAGTTAGGATGAAGCTTTTCTGTTAACTCAGGTTGGTTTAGTTAGGATGAAGCTTTTCTGTAAACTCAGGTTGGTTTAGTTAGGATGAAGCTTCTGCTGTAAACTCAGGTTGGTTTAGTTAGGATGAAGCTTTTCTGTTAACTCAGGTTGGTTTAGTTAGGATGAAGCTTTTCTGTAAACTCAGGTTGGTTTAGTTAGGATGAGGCTTTTCTGTAAACTCAGGTTGGTTTAATTAGGATGAAGCTTTTCTGTTAACTCAGGTTGGTTTAGTTAGGATGAAGCTCCTGCTGTAAACTCAGGTTGGTTTAGTTAGGATGAAGCTTTTCTGTTAACTCAGGTTGGTTTAATTAGGATGAAGCTTTTCTGTTAACTCAGGTTGGTTTAGTTAGGATGAAGCTTTTCTGTAAACTCAGGTTGGTTTAGTTAGGATGAAGCTTTTCTGTTAACTCAGGTTGGTTTAGTTAGGATGAAGCTTTTCTGTAAACTCAGGTTGGTTTAGTTAGGATGAAGCTTTTCTGTTAACTCAGGTTGGTTTAGTTAGGATGAAGCTTTTCTGTTAACTCAGGTTGGTTTAATTAGGATGAAGCTCCTGCTGTTAACTCAGGTTGGTTTAGTTAGGATGAAGCTTTTCTGTTAACTCAGGTTGGTTTAGTTAGGATGAAGCTTTTCTGTTAACTCAGGTTGGTTTAGTTAGGATGAAGCTCTTGCTGTTAACTCAGGTTGGTTTAGTTAGGATGAAGCTTTTCTGTAAACTCAGGTTGGTTTAGTTAGGATGAAGCTTTTCTGTTAACTCAGGTTGGTTTAATTAGGATGAAGCTCCTGCTGTTAACTCAGGTTGGTTTAGTTAGGATGAAGCTTTTCTGTTAACTCAGGTTGTTTTAGTTAGGATGAAGCTTTTCTGTTAAACTCAGGTTGGTTTAGTTAGGATGAAGCTTTTCTGTTAACTCAGGTTGGTTTAGTTAGGATGAAGCTTTTCTTCTGTTAACTCAGGTTGGTTTAGTTAGGATGAAGCTCCTGCTGTTAACTCAGGTTGGTTTAGTTAGGATGAAGCTTTTCTGTTAACTCAGGTTGGTTTAGTTAGGATGAAGCTTTTCTGTTAACTCAGGTTGGTTTAATTAGGATGAAGCTTTTCTGTTAACTCAGGTTGGTTTAATTAGGATGAAGCTCCTGCTGTTAACTCAGGTTGGTTTAGTTAGGATGAAGCTTTTCTGTTAACTCAGGTTGGTTTAGTTAGGATGAAGCTTTTCTGTAAACTCAGGTTGGTTTAGTTAGGATGAAGCTTTTCTGTTAACTCAGGTTGGTTTAATTAGGGATGAAGCTCCTGCTGTTAACTCAGGTTGGTTTAGTTAGGATGAAGCTTTTCTGTTAACTCAGGTTGGTTTAGTTAGGATGAAGCTTTTCTGTTAACTCAGGTTGGTTTAGTTAGGATGAAGCTTTTCTGTAAACTCAGGTTGGTTTAGTTAGGATGAAGCTTTTCTGTAAACTCAGGTTGGTTTAGTTAGGATGAAGCTTTTCTGTAAACTCAGGTTGGTTTAGTTAGGATGAAGCTTTTCTGTTAACTCAGGTTGGTTTAGTTAGGATGAAGCTTTTCTGTTAACTCAGGTTGGTTTAGTTAGGATGAAGCTTTTCTGTTAACTCAGGTTGGTTTAGTTAGGATGAAGCTTTTCTGTTAAACTCAGGTTGGTTTAGTTAGGATGAAGCTTTTCTGTTAACTCAGGTTGGTTTAGTTAGGATGAAGCTTTTGCTGTTAACTCAGGTTGGTTTAGTTAGGATGAAGCTTTTCTGTTAACTCAGGTTGGTTTAGTTAGGATGAAGCTTTTCTGTTAACTCAGGTTGGTTTAGTTAGGATGAAGCTTTTCTGTTAACTCAGGTTGGTTTAGTTAGGATGAAGCTTTTCTGTTACCTCAGGTTGGTTTAGTTAGGATGAAGCTTTTCTGTTAACTCAGGTTGGTTTAATTAGGATGAAGCTTCTGCTGTTAACTCAGGTTGGTTTAGTTAGGATGAAGCTTTTCTGTAAACTCAGGTTGGTTTAGTTAGGATGAAGCTTTTCTGTTAACTCAGGTTGGTTTAATTAGGATGAAGCTCCTGCTGTTAACTCAGGTTGGTTTAGTTAGGATGAAGCTTTTCTGTTAACTCAGGTTGGTTTAATTAGGATGAAGCTTTTCTGTTAACTCAGGTTGGTTTAGTTAGGATGAAGCTTTTCTGTTAACTCAGGTTGGTTTAGTTAGGATGAAGCTTTTCTGTTAACTCAGGTTGGTTTAGTTAGGATGAAGCTTTTCTGTTAACTCAGGTTGGTTTAGTTAGGATGAAGCTTTTCTGTTAACTCAGGTTGGTTTAGTTAGGATGAAGCTTTTCTGTAAACTCAGGTTGGTTTAGTTAGGATGAAGCTTTTCTGTAAACTCAGGTTGGTTTAGTTAGGATGAAGCTTCTGTTAACTCAGGTTGGTTTAGTTAGGATGAAGCTTTTCTGTAACTCAGGTTGGTTTAGTTAGGATGAAGCTTTTCTGTTAACTCAGGTTGGTTTAGTTAGGATGAAGCTTTTCTGTTAACTCAGGTTGGTTTAGTTAGGATGAAGCTTTTCTGTTAACTCAGGTTGGTTTAGTTAGGATGAAGCTCCTGCTGTTAACTCAGGTTGGTTTAGTTAGGATGAAGCTTTTCTGTTAACTCAGGTTGGTTTAGTTAGGATGAAGCTTTTCTGTTAACCTCAGGTTGGTTTAGTTAGGATGAAGCTTTCTGTTAACTCAGGTTGGTTTAGTTAGGATGAAGCTTTTCTGACCGTCAGATGGAGCCAGAACTGAGAAAACAGAGGAGGACGTAAAAACAGGCAGTTTGTACAAAAACCTCCGTCCAACACAGCCGATGGTTTCTGAGAATAAACGCCCCAAAGGGAATTTGATGAGATTACATCACAAATTCTTGCCCATTATTTTCATCCATATAAAGTAAAGGTTTGTGAAGTGGAGGGACGGAGCTGAGACCCTCTGAACGCTGATTGATTTACTGGATGAGGAATTTGTCCCTGCAGGTTTTGTAAAACGGTGACGGACCGTAAGGCAGTTTGGGATTCGCTCAGAGGTTTCTGTAAGGAAATGTTCCGTCTTATTATTGTTCAATTTGCAAACTCCCAGCTGGGTAACTGCACACACACCTCCAGATTGCTCCCAAATCTGTCAGGACATCGTTGAGCTTCCCGTTTGGGCTCTGAAGAACGGCCGTTTTAACTTCAGATGATGTGGATTACAAAGCAACAGCTTTTAATTTCATAAAAAGCAGCAGATCAAACAGCATCTTCTCCATCATGTGACTTTTATTCAGAGGGATTTGAGGACGATGACAGTAAATCAATCTGTTTTCACTGATCGGTGGGAGAAATGACTAACTGTTCTCATTGTTGGTTTATTTTATTAAATGATGATTTTATTCATATTTAAATGAACAAACCTTTAGTTGTGCACAGTTTGTCTGTGATCAGCTGTTCTGCACTGAAAGCAACACATTTCTGCTAATTCACAGTTAATTAGGAAAAATAATGTTTTCTGCTTCTCTGCAACACATTTTCCTTCCTTTCTGGAAAAACTAGTTTTTCACCTGAAACTGTCCTGTTGCACAGACGACAACACGTCGCCTTCTGTCAACACTAATTAGCCTCGTGCCTGGAAATCTCACTTCAGAGGAGAAACCCTGGAGTCTTTCCATTTTCAGCCCCTTTTCTCAGAGTGACAAAAGCAGAAAACACGCAAACGCATAACAGAAATCAGAACATTTCATCCGACTTGTTTCCTTTCAGATCCTTTCTAATTTCACCTTGCAGCAGAAAGCAGTGTTATCGTCTTGGTGTGTGTGTGTGTGTGTGTGTGTGTGTGTGTGTGTGTGTGTGTGTGTGTGTGTGTGTGTGTGTGTGTGTGTGTGTGTGTGTGTGTGTGTGACGGTGTTTGCTGTGAATCTCTTGCAGCTACATCCAGAACTCTCAGCCCTACCTGAACAACATGACGGCGGTGGGCTGCATGATGGCGCTGGCTGCAGTGTTCCCGCTGGGGATTGATCGGCACCACGTCAACAGACCGCAGTTCCCCGTCGTCTGCCAGGTAACAGGAGGAGGGGGGCTGTTACCGTGGAGACGGGGTGGGGAGGGGGCAGAGGATGGAGAGGAGAGGGCTTTACTGTTCCCACATACATCCATCTTTCTCCTCTCTCTGTCTCAACAAGTGGGTTTCTAATCACCTGATAAGATGTTACCAAGGTAACAAAGTGCCGAACTGCATTCCTCTGATATTGTTTCCTCTAATTGCTCAGAAGTTGCAACAAATACCCAAGTGGAGGCAGCAGGTGGTGATTCTGAACCAGAGACGGTGTCGGGTTTCCAGGTTTTCATGTTGGCATAGTCAAAGTCTAAAGAAGAAACCGAATCACCATCTGTCAACTTCTAAGACTGTTTTTGATTTATTGGGTTCAAAGTGAAAAATACCAAATTTATCCCAACGGGAAACTGAATGTAGCTGCAGCTCATTAAGGATCTCAGGTTGTTGAAGAAGGCGACAGTTTGGGCAGGACGGATCTTTAGCAGCAGTTAGCTTAGTGAGGCTCATGCTAACATGCTAACATGCTAACAGCTCAGTTTCCAGGAAGTGGAGACCTGGATGACACTTCCTGGAATGACACCATTAGATGCTCTGCTGGTCCACCTCAGTTGCTTTTGCCAGCTCTCTGTAAATCTCTGCCTGGTTTGATGTTTAGAAAGACGTTGGAGTCGAGACGTGATCTCCGCCGTTTGAACTGCTGCGTCGTCTCATCGCTGCTCTGTGGGCATTTCTACCAAACAGCTGTCCGTCAAGAAAAGGCAATGACTGAGACTGCTGTGGAAAACCCACAGAGTTCACCTCTTCTCCGGTCCGGAGCGGAGCCGATCCGTTCTGGAGCCGGTCCGTTCTGGAGCCGGTCTGTTCTGGAGCCGATCCGTTCTGGAGCCGATCCGTTCTGGAGCCGATCCGTTCTGGAGCCGGTCCGTACCGGAACCGGTCCGTTCTGGAACCGATCTGTTCTGGAGCCGGTCCGTTCTGGAGCCGGTCCGTTCTGGAGCCGGTCCGTTCTGGAGCTGGTCCGTACCGGAACCGGTCCGTTCTGGAGCCGGTCCGTTCTGGAGCCGGTCCGTACCGGAACCGGTCCGTTCTGGAGCCGATCTGTTCTGGAGCCGGTCCGTACCGGAACCGGTCCGTTCTGGAGCCGGTCCGTACCGGAACCGGTCCGGACCTGAGGCCACAGAACGCCTCGCTGCTCTCGCCGGTTTCCTCCAGAGGTAAACTCGACTCTAGAGCAGCACCCAGAAGGTTGAAGACACCAGTGATCGATAGACTTCACAGTGGCCGACATCAGGAACAGTCTCTGAACCGGACCTGAACCGGACCTGAACCGGACCTGAACCGGACCTGAACCGGGCCTGAACTGGACCTGAACTGGACCTGAACCGGCCCACACCAGCCGGATGAAGAACTGTTGGACCCACGCTGTGGGTCCTTCCTGTCACAGACGTTCAGACAGGAAGGAAATCATTGTTTGCATTTCTGTCTTCCCTGTGGAAACAGGTGATGCCTTGAAACCCAACGCGACCAACTCCCCTGGAAAAGACAGGGGTTACCATGGCAACCAGTCTGTCGTCCTTTTCCATCTATGATCCTTTCATTTGACAGCAGGCTTCTCTTTCTGATATAATCCTTCGTCAGGTCGGTTCCTGCAGACGTCTTAGTTCTGCCCTTCTGCTTTCAGAACCGTCTTCGTTCTGCCGAGCGCCGATCCGACTCAGACTGTTCAGGATTCTCTGTTTTCATGCAGATTCTGCAGATTTGCTTGTTGCACGTCCGTGATGCCAGTCTGTCCTTCCACCAGAGCCTGAGTATTTTCTGCTGGATGAAGACGTGGTGACCAGGGAGGACACGCTCCTGCAGGAGCCAACGTTTCTGTTCAGTGTGTTTGCTAACTTAGCCTGCTTAGCTTCCCCTACATTATTACTGTTTTCATACATTCTAATGGGTTTGGATGTTTTCCAAACTGTTATATCCATGCTTCATGACTAGCTTCCTATTAGCGGTTCCCTCCCAACAGTGGAGCCAGAAACCAGAGAAAGATGATTTGACCTCTGACCTGATGCATCGTCCAGCAGGATGGATCCACTCTCAATGATTTTACACTAAATTCTGACCCGTCGGTCTGAAATTTGCAGCTAGAATTGATGCTAATCAAAGCAGGCAGCGTTTTTCTCTAAGCTCTCATTGTCCAGTTCAGTTGAACCAGTGTGAGCCGTTGCCCCAGTTTCCGTTCCCAGCTGACGGAAGCGGCACCCGGTGGGTCCTCTATCTTTGTAGGCCATCTGCTTCAAGGTTCCAGTCCATCAGGGACTCAATCTGCAGCTCTGGGTTGTGATGAGAGGTTGTTAGAGGTGCTGCTGCCTTTTTATCATCTGAACTCCGCCTGATCATTCTGGCATCAAGGAGCAGCTGCTGCTCACTGGAAGCTTTTCTGTTTTCTCACCTTTCGCTGTTAACCTGAAACGGTTCAGACAGAAAGTCCCCATTTCTGAAACACAGCAAGTCCTGATGAAGTTTGTTGCCTTTTCAGGATGTGTGTGATTGTTTTTAAATGAGAGGCAGAAAATGGGAAGATAACAGCATGACTGGAACGTCTCCACCTCTAAGCAGCACGATCCTGGTTCAACACATTATCAGTTCTGCTCATTCACTTCAGGTTAGCAGCAGATCAACAGTGGAACCTAAAGTGGATCCATTTTATCACACAGATAAGAAATAACTTATCTGTTAAAGCCGACGAAGAAACAAACTCCTTCAGCAGAAAATCAGGTGACCAGAAGTTTGATTTGACTCATTGCAAGGAAATCGCAAAGCCAAACACGTCAACACCGTTATGGTTCTGCTAACGGTTCCTTTAAACCCGATCTTCATTTTCATAGGTTTAATCCAAAACATCGTATTTTCTAAAGTTCTGGTTTATTTTATGTCACGTTTGCTCTCCTAATGTCACTGCAGCATAAACTAAACAAATAGTTTTTATCCTTCTGTCGACGACAAAAACTCACAAAACTCACTGGAAAAACCTGAACCTGAAATTTAACCAGTGAAAATGAGTTCCTGCTTTTGAATTGTTTAGTATTTAAAAATGAATTAATGGTTGAAATAATGCTACCTGTGAAAGGTTAGCGTTAGCATGAGCCGTTAGCGTTAACATGAGCCAGTTAGCGTTAGCATGAGCCGCTAGCGTTAGCATGAGCCGTTAGCGCTGCAGACGCTGCATATCAGCTCTTTCCTTGTTTCGTTTCTGTTCTGTGAAAAAGTTGCTGTTCAGTCAGTAAAACCATTTTAATCATGTTTTACTTTGACTACGCCTGAATGAGGGACATTATGCAGTTTTGTTATTGAGGTCATGAAGAGTTGAAACCAACGTTCCTAAAATATGCTCATTGATATTTGGTCTCGTCTTGTTTTAATTATGTCAGCGGTTTGAAAACTCACCGTCCTCTGCAGTGACTGACAGTGCCGCATGTATATTTTATTACCTTTGAGCCTTTAATTTAAGCCCAGTGTTTATTCTGATATGAATATATACATGTTAAATGTGTTTCTTCTGTTATCCTAAATCTGGGATATGTGGTGCATTTATCGCCTGCTGTAAGTCACTTGTTACCATTTCAGTGGAAGATTTTAGCATTTTTCAGTAACAACTGTTAGTTTTCATTAAACCTGCAGCGACCAGTGAGGAGCTTTCTTTGCCATTCTGAGCATGAACACATGAAACGTAGCAAAAGTTTAGAGTTTGTTTCCTTTTTGAAAGTATTTTGGTTCTGGGCGCAGGAGCCGTGACTTCCTGTGTGCCAGAAAAGCTCGGCGCCGGGAACCCGGCTCTAATGAGGAGTGGGAGTGTGTCTGTGTCACCCATGTTGAGCCTTTGTGATGCGGAGGCGAGAAGGGAGATTTCCATTTCTGTGGTTTCTCGGCTCTTTGTCCCTGTCCAGTTATTCTCTCCTGTTTTGTCCCGACTCTCACCTTCGGCCCCGGATCTCCTCGCCCTCTCATCTCCTCAAACATCGCCTCCTGCTGCTGCCACTCAGCTCCTCTGTCTGCCTATTTCAGGCTCCATAACCTGGACTATTTATAAAATGCTCATGTAAACAGGTGCACACAAAATCCCATGATCAGATGTAGCCAAGGCAACTAAGACTCAACAGTCTCTTCCTTCGTTAACCTGACTGAAACAGACATCGCAACAGCATCACAAAGGTTTCCATGTTTCCTCTGCATGGACCGCATTCTCTGGACCACGTGGAAAACATGGCGGACGAGCAGAATCTCCTCATGGAGTTTTGCAAAGACTCTTTCCTTCATAATTCATAACTACTATCACAGCTCACCATGTTACAACTGCAGCTTTTACGTCTAACTCTGTTGCCACCTGAAGCCTGATGAGCAAAACAGACTATAAATGCTGTCAAAGTGTTTTGAGCAGATAACACTCGTCTGTTTTCCAAGTGGAATATAAATGTTTAAACCTCGAAGGTTCCCACAAACCGGATTTAGAGACAAAACGTTAAATTCCAGCAGCTCTGAGAGTCAGAGACGTCTGACCTGCAGAGGTCGCTGCTTCAGTCTCTAAATACGTTTACATGCAAAACATCATGCATTAAACTGCAAGAACAAACATATGACCACGTATTTTTGCCTTGTTTCCAGTCAAAGACAAACAATCAATCAATCAATCAATCAATCAATCAATCAATCAAATTTGATTTGTGTAGCACATTTCAGCAGCAAAGCTTTTCAAAGAGCTTTACATCATAACAAACACAAAAACAAAGTCATGCAACGTCGAACCAACAATCCAAACATGACATTAAACCAGGATCCATCATTAAATTAATTGATTATGTTTGTAGTGACACAGGAGGGTTTTAGTCCAGATTTAAAGGCACTCTGTGTTTCAGCTGCTTTACAGTTTTCTGGAAGTTTGTTCCAAATTTGTGGTGCATAGAAGCTGGATGCTGCTTCTCCTTGCTTGGTTCTGGTTCTGGGGCTGCAGAACCAGAACCCCCAGAACCAGAACCTGCAGGTTCTGGACGGTTGATGCAACAGCAGCAGATCTTTCATCTGAGCCGTTCAGTGATTTCGATTCTCTGAGCTACAGGGATCCAGTGCAGGTTGCACCAGAATCCAGACAGAAATATTTAGTAAGATTTTGTGTTTTTTCAGAGCTTCAGCTGCTCAGATCTTGATGTTTTGTTTCTGAATATTTGGCTGGTGAGTTTTCAGATTAACAGTGATGCTTGACTAGTTTACAGAGGTAAACTAACGGTTAGCCAGAGGTTTCCCAGCCTGTGCTGTGAGGCAGTCAGAGTGAGGTAAAATGAGCCAAGAAAAGCTCAGCATATGTTAGAACTCCTTCCAACGCGCTGGAGGAGGTCCAGGCGACACCTGCAGGAAGTGGAGAACGAAGAGCTGCTTTCAAAGCACAAAGACGCATCCAGGAAATCCTGATTTTCAGCTTAAGTTTGGTTTTCGAATATCTTCCTGACGCTGGTCAGTACCTTCCTGCAATAAAAACTTAATAGTTAATAAATTATTCAGTGTTTTCTTCCACTATATTCCTATTTCCTAAACCTCAGCTGCATCTTTAAATGAGAAACATTTCAAATGAAAACAAGGTTGTTCTGTTTCTCCTGCAGTTCCGCCTGTGGCTGCTCGGCCTCGGCTTCAGCCTCGCTTATGGCAGCATGTTCACCAAGATCTGGTGGGTCCACACCCTGTTCACCAAGAAGGACGAGAAGAAGGAGAAGAAGAAGGTATGGATGAGCAGAGCCGCCTGCTGCCCCGACGCCAGGCCAGGAATCCACTTATCACTGCAGACAGTCAGCAGCAACAAGTTGCTGAACTTCAGCAACAAGTTGCTGAACTTCAGCAGCAAGTTGCTGAACTTCAGCAGCAAGTTGCTGAACTTCAGCAACAAGTTGCTGAACTTCAGCAGCAAGTTGCTGAACTTCAGCAACAAGTTGCTGGCCAGCTGGTAAATTTAGCATCGTGTTAGAAAATGATTTACTCTAAAGTTTAAATTTTACAATGAAATGTTGGAGTTGAAACACCAAAAAAGTGAAATTCCAGTTTGGAAAACCTGAAGGATTCAGATCCATCGCCTCCACGCCTGCTGAAGCGCTAATAGGGGAGCTAACTTTTTATGGAGCACTTTTGCCAACTTTGCCAACGTTTAGCTCACTTAAACTCAGTTTTCTGATATATTTAAAGTCCTAATTTACTGTTTTGTAAACTTTCAGCTGGATAAAGTCCTACATCCTTTTTAAGTTTTATTTAACGATTGTTAAGAATCTTTAGGCTTTTATATTCATGCTTTTATTTAGAAAGTTTTGTCTTGTTTGCTCTTGTTTTTTTTTCAATAATGTCATTTTAAAAACAAACTGGAATAACTGGTTTTCTGTAACTCTTCCTCACCTGTTGGCTAAGTAGACAGAGATGGATGATGATGATGATGATGATGATGATGATGTGGCGCTGGTCGCCGCGGCGCCGGTCGCCTCCAGCCGCTCAGTCATGGTGTCTGGCTTTGGCTGGGCGATAGCCTCAAGCTACATGTAAATAGCTTCTGCCAGCTGAGCAGCAGTTTAATTGTGCTGCTCTGCTGGCAGCATGGAGGGATCATCCTGCCTGCAGGCGGCAGAGGCAGCGGAGGAGAGCATGTCCGAGCTGCAGAGCCGCTGTCGCCATAACTGAGCTGTTGGGAGGCGTCTTTATGCAACAATGCGACTTAAAGCTGCAAACATGCAGCTCCAGATGCTGTTCATGCATTAAAGCTACAAACATGCAGCTCCAGATGCTGTTCATGCATTAAAGCTACAAACATGCAGCTCCAGATGCTGTTCATGCATTAAAGCTACAAACATGCAGCTCCAGATGCTGTTCATGCATTAAAGCTACAAACATGCAGCTCCAGATGCTGTTCATGCATTAAAGCTACAAACATGCAGCTCCAGATGCTGTTCATGCATTAAAGCTACAAACATGCAGCTCCAGATGCTGTTCATGCATTAAAGCTACAAACATGCAGCTCCAGATGCTGTTCATGCATTAAAGCTGCAAACATGCAGCTCCAGATGCTGTTCATGCATCTGGAGCTGCATGTACAAAGCAGATGTTGAAGTGTGTGTCCGACTCAGTGTCTCCTGGAGAAACCGAAGGACTCGGCAGTGTGTTGTGGAGATTTCTAGGACCTAAGCAGAAGAATAAGAGATTAAGCCATTTATGGAGTATTTATGAATATGGATGGTATTAAAGTCCCATGCAGAAATCCAACCTTCAGGGGTTTATTATTGGAGCTAAAGCGCATCGAATCAGGTTGACTTTCAGCTCCCTTCATGTCTGCAGAAGGGCAATCAGCGCTTATTTAAAGAAAGTTTCACACACCGAGAGCAGAATGGCTGCTTTCCTCCTGCTGCTCAGGAGAAGTGCTGTAAACGAGTCTCCTCCTTTATTTTATCGCTGTGTTTTAGTCATGGCATGCTTGAGCGGCTGCTGCTGTGTCGGAGGAGCTGTGAGTAAGCTGTTAAAAGAAGGACGCTTGTTTCCAGTCCTGCTTGTTCTGCTTCATCACGGCTCGGCTGCAGATCCACACCAGAGTCGACTCTGTGTGTTTAGACGATGATTTCAGGTGGCAGCACAAATACAGCCACTGCAGCGCAGTGTGTGTCGCCGGCAGACACACTCGGACACTCGCTGCTCCCCTGAATCCTGTCGGACGCGAGCGTCCGCCTGGCTAAGACGCATCCAGAGAGACAATTTGTGCCCAGTCATCCAGAAATCACAAGGACGCCTGTCGTGTTGTTTGCCCGGGTAGTTTGTCTTTGTTTGCCGGGCGGCTCGTGATGCCCTTGGATAGTGATGACTCTTGTGTTTGTGTTTGTGCATGTCTTTGGCTCCCACTCACACAGCAACCCTTGGAGCCGTGGAAACTCTACGCAACAGTTGGAGTGCTGCTGGCCATCGACTTCCTGTCGCTCATGATCTGGCAGATCGTGGATCCTCTGCACATCACGGTGGAGGTAGAGTACGAGAGACGGATGAGGTCACGGTTGGAGGCGGGGGGCGGGACTGACGGGGCGGCGCTTTTCATTTCCACATTCAAAGCCTCCAAACAAGAAACTCGATCAAACCGAAGCCATTTAACAAACTCATTTGGATTAATGTGTTTGTCAGTTTAATAAATCAAACATGTTTGGTTGAACCAGGAAAACAGTTTGAATCAGAAAGTAAACATAAAAG
Organism: Poeciliopsis gracilis; assembly: GCA_911649635.1. Classification (NCBI taxonomy): domain Eukaryota; kingdom Metazoa; phylum Chordata; class Actinopteri; order Cyprinodontiformes; family Poeciliidae; genus Poeciliopsis; species Poeciliopsis gracilis. Next base: position 146,112 of record CAJVRI010001204.1, on the reverse strand, counting down.
CCTCAAAGTCCTGCAAAGGAAATAGAAAAAAATGTTAATGTCAAAAAATGCCTGAGATTTGCACTAAAACAAACAAAAGCAAAAATAATTAAAAATTCCCCCAAATCCTTTGCTGGTCAAAATATTCGAATAATTTGTTAAATTATGAGATAATTTTTAAAATAGTTTTTCTCACTATTTCTGCAGTGGATCATTTATCTGTGGTTATTTCAGATTAAAAGTGTTTGTATGTAATTCCAGGGCGCCAGCTGCATATTTCATATTGAAACTTTTCATGTTCAGTCTTCCTGTCAGATTTGGACTTTGACTAGGCCTCAGTGTGTTTTTGCAGCAGAGTGAGGATCCAGAATCATCTGTTTCTTCCTGAATCGTTTCCACGTTGATTTTTGGTTAATTTGGGAAAAACAAACAAAAAGATAAAAAGATGGCCGACGCAGTGGAGCGGTTAGCAGCACTGCTGCCTGAAGCAAGAAGGTCCTGGGTTTGAATCCTGTGCATGCTCCACCTTAAGACATTTTCTCCATAAGTGGAATAATCTGCCAGTACTTTTGATCAATATTTAGGAATTATTGATTTATCTGTGCAAGTTAGTTTTAAGTTTTTGACCTATTTAGAGAATATTAGTTTAGAGAGTGAACACATGGAACCGGATTATTGCTTTATATATATATATATATATATATATATATATATATATATATATATATATATAATATTTCTCTGTATGAATCAGTTTAATTTTACATGGTGTGTGACACTGAGTGATTTTCAGGGCAGTGTGAATAAATCTACTCTGAGCTTTACTCCAGTCAGACGCTACAGGAAGTTATAATCTCATATTTCCTGTATTGATGTCTCGTATCGTCTGTTTGAGCCGTGGGAGGAACTTTGGACCCGACAGGACCGACCCTGCAGCTCTCAGCTTCATGCTTACGTTGCTTCTTCCTGCTGCTGCCTCATCGTTTCTGATTATCTCTGTTTTCCTCCCTCCTCCTCTTCCTCCTCCCCTCCTCCTCCTCCTCCTCCTCCTCCTCCTCCTCCTCCTCTTCCTCCTCCTCCTCCTGCTCCTCCTCCTCCCTCCTCCTCCTCCTCCTGCTCCTCCTCCTGCTGCTCCTCCTCCTGCTCCTCCTCCTCCTCCTCCTCCTCCTCCTCCTCCTCCTGCTCCTCCTCCCTGACCGTCATTTGAGCAGAAGTTCACCAGAGAGGCGCCTAAAGAAGACCTGGACGTCCTGATCCAGCCTCTGCTGGAGCACTGCAGCTCAGAGAAGATGAACACGTGGCTCGGTATCTGTCCTCTCCTCTCCACCGTTTCTCTCAGCTCACCCTGCATATCTTTGTCACACACACACACACACACACACACACACACACACACACACACACACACACACACACACACACACACACCCCCACACACACACACACACACACACACACCTACACACACACACACACACACACACACACACACACACACGTCACGACCTTTCACTGCAAATTAAACGGGTCTCTCATCACAGTTCGGTTTGATTCCAGTTTTCTCTCTGGGTTTTCATCCTCGTTTCTTCTCCATGTCTGTCTCTGTTGCATTTCTTGGCTGCTCTTATGAAAGAGAAATAGTTCTGGAATTCAAACAATGTGGGTCACAAACTGGGCCAATGCCCCGTCGCCCCCCCCCAGAAGGAGAAGATGGAGGAGTAATTTCAGGCTGCATCAGTTGGAGGAGCGTTGATCTTAAACGCTTCGCTGTTTCTTTATTATTTTCGCCTCTGGCCACATTTCAAATCTGTTTCTTTTTTATTGCACCTCTGACTTTCCTAAAACAGATTTAATAGAGCTGCTTTATTATATCCTGTAAAAGTAGCCATGATTGGTGAATTAATTGGAAAAATTGTCTCCAGGTTAAGATTTGCAGAAGCTTCTGAAAAACAAAACATGAACTGCAAAAATCCTGCTTAAGTTATTCTAGTCATTTCATTTGTAAATAAATGTTAATTTATGCTAAAGTAAGGAAATGAGTTTGTGGCGTTTCCTTCATGCCAGCTGTTCCACTGTCTTCATTTCTCAGGTTTTCTCAGACTTGCTGAGGAGATGAGATTCTTTCCTCTTGGTTATTATAAAACCTTTCTAACATCACTGACGCTGGAAATCAGATATAAACGCGTCTGATTATTAGAACACTAATGAATTGGCTGTGCAAGTTTCAGGTTTTCCCTTTTAAGACTTTTCATTTTCTTAGAAGGTTTTTATTCTCAGGTTGTGTTTGCAGCATTAGCAGCAGCATTAGCAGCACCATCAGCTGCTGCTGTTTATTTAAATACTGTGTTTTTATTTTATCTTTATTTTATTTTATTTTTAAAAGTGTTTTCATTACATAACTGTCTTGTTTTGCATTTTGAATATTCATTAAATACAGGAGCTTTAAATTCCTTTCTTTGTCTTGGTAAAAATAATAAATTAAAACCATATTTTATGTAGCATATTGCTATGCTAGCATCAATACAGGATTTACACTTGTAAACAAAGTCAAATAAAAATATTTTAAAAGTTTTATAAATGAAATGACTTTCTGTTTTAATGAGTTTATTTTAAATAAAATCATCTTTTCAAATGTAACAAAGTCATTTTTAAACCAACTGAATCTGCTGGAGGAAATTCAGGATTAGATGCTTTAAGTTTCACCTGCTGCCTGTTTCTGAGTGGATTTAACCCTCACACACTTTTTCTGATAGACTTGGTGACATATTTTAGTAAGATAATATTTCATTAGGCCGTTAATTCAAACATTTAAATGTATTCATGCCATTAAATTCACTGCAGCAATGTGGAACAAACTGATCTGTTTAAAATGACATCTTTCATCCACTTGGTGTTTTCCTGCTCTGACCGTTCTTCATCTCCTGCTAGGTGTGGTTTATGGCTACAAGGGTCTGCTGCTGCTGCTGGGGATTTTTCTGGCGTATGAGACGAAGTCTGTCTCCACGGAGAAGATCAACGACCATCGAGCCGTGGGGATGGCCATCTACAACGTAGCCGTGAGTCCAGACAACCTCCTGTCTGCTGCGCCGCGTGCTGCAGTCTGCAGTCTGCAGCACGCGGCGCAGCAATAAAGCAGCAACAAGAAGCCAGTTGTATTGCTTCACAGCACAAAGTGGTCATGGTTCATCTGTCAGTGGGTTCATGATCGTTCTGCAGCTCGTTCTCATGGAAGACATTTAACTCCTGCAAAGACTTCAGCAGCACAACATCAGAGGGGAGTGAGCTAAAGGAAGCTCGAACTTTCCTGATTGTTGCTGCACAAACATGTTGAAGCTCCTGGTTGGAGCCAAACAGGAAGTTGGAACAGATTTCAGCAGCTTGTTGTGAAGTTTTCCTTCACAGGAACAGATTCCTGCTAAACTATCGCTTTGTGCCGCAACGGCACGGAAATCTCTGAAGACATTTGTTAGCAAAAATCAATAAAATCCAACTTCTATTGTGCTACGGTTTGTTACTGCTCATGCACACAGTGCAGCACTTTGGCTTTATTCCTCGGCATACATAATAAGCAGAATGTGCACAGCGGGACGCGACTGGAAGCATCGCGCCTTCTATAGATCTGCTCCGGCCTTTCGCAGGAAAATGCAGCAATTTGTTTCTGAAGGAGAGCGTTGATGCGGCTCGCTGTCTGCCGCAAACATCTTTCAGGGGCGGCTGATACCAAGTGAATCACCTTAAATGGAGGCACCTAGGATGCACTTTCAGCTGAAATAGGTGCCATTATGTTCTCCATAGCCACTTTAGAGAAACACTCGCTGCCATTTCCTGACACGGTTGACATGAAGCGACTTTGGAATGGATGTAAAATGTCTGAAAACAATAAGTGGTTTCTGCCACTTCTGACTCCAGAGGAGTTCAGAGCCACTTTGCTGTGTGTTACTCACATATTTCTCTTCTTTAAAAATAAATTAAGAAGCTCTTTAACGAGCGCCTGCATCGGCCTAAACTGCTGATCTGTTGATAAAAAAATACATTTATGCTTAATTTCAAATAATTTATAAGTACAATAGAAACAGCCTGTGTGCTCGTTTCATCACTCGGCCTCATAATGAGAGACAAGTTAGAAGTGTGTGTTTAGTGTTATGATGCACACATTTCAGTTTTATGAAGATGTCAATAGTTAATGGGGTCTGCAGGGAGCGTCTTCCTCTCCGCTCAGCTGTAGCTGCCGGCTCTGATGAGGCGACAGCGCCGGCCGCCGCCGCCGCCTCGGTCATGACTTTTTAATGCTGTTTTCACCCGGGATTCCTCTCTGGAATGATAAACAGATGCCTAATGCGTTTATTGATGTGACTCCGTCCTTTGTTTCTAACCGGTGCTGCGTCTCCGGCTGCAGGTGCTCTGCCTGATCACGGCGCCGGTGACGATGATCCTGTCTTCGCAGCAAGACGCCTCCTTCGCCTTCGCCTCGCTCGCCATCGTCTTCTCTGCTTACATCACTCTGGTGGTGCTCTTTGTACCGAAGGTGACTGATAGCCTGATAGCAGGAGGCAAACCGTCAGTCACTCACAGTGGAGTAAAAGTGAAGGTCAGGCCTGTCAGAACAAAGTTCAGCCTGAGCGTATGGAAATTCAGATTTCAGTATTTCGAGTGAAGTGCATCTTTCTCTTCATGGCTTCCTGTTTGTTAGAAACGGGATTGAAACGTCAAGGTGAAGAGGGAAATTGTTTGGTGCCTAAAAAATAAAACTTTAAAGACGGCATGACATATAAACTTACATTTATAGGAATCAGGAAAACCTCACAACTTCACGACAACTGGTGCCGATATTTAGGACGGAATATCTGAATCTGATGGATGATCAGCAGATCCGTCATCACCGGGCAGAGGACCGAAAAATGAAAGAGCAGCGCTGCTTCAACATATTTACACTCAAATAAAGCATAATTCAGCTAAGAGTAAAAAACTAAATATTTACTAAAATCAACTAAATAAAATATTTAGTTGATTTTAGTAAATAATAAATAAATTAGTTTATTTACTGTTTACACATCACTTCATTACATCACTAAAACCATTTATAATTGAAATAAAACTAAAATTAAACAAATAATTTGTTCTTCATTTATTGAAGTTACACTGAATATTCAGAAATGTTACTCCAGTCAGAGTAATAATAATAATAAAGTTACTCAAGTAGAAGTAAAATACTCCAGAACAGATTTTTTCCAAAATGTTACTCATGCAAATGTAACTGAGTAAATGTAACTAGTTACCATCACTAATTGTGTCTGTGGTTCCGGACCTCCTGCTCTTTCCGGACCTCCTGCTCTTTCCTCGGCGGTCCAGATGCGGCGCCTCATCACCCGCGGCGAGTGGCAGTCAGAGCAGCAGGACACGCTGAAGACCGGGTCGTCCACCAACAACAACGACGAGGAGAAGTCCAGGCAGCTGGAGCGGGAGAACCGGGAGCTGCAGAAGATCATCCAGGAGGTGAAGGAGCTTCACCCAGAACCCGACCAGAACCAGAACCCGACCAGAACCAGAACCCGACCAAAACCCGACCAGAACCAGACTAGAACCAGAACCTGACCAGAACCCGACCAGAATCCGATCAGAACCCGACCAGAACCTGACCAGAACCCGACCAGAACCCGACCAGAACCAGAACCCACTGGTGCTGACTGTCTGTCCAATAAGCTGCTCTTAGCCTTTGTGCTAACTCTGCATTAATGCATTAAAGATTATTTCACGGCACAAAACGCAACAAATTTATCATCACTTTTATTTTTGTACAAATGTTGTTTTCACATAAAATCCCAGTTGAACATGATTCTGGTTTAGGAGAAATTATCCCTCTGTGGTTGTTTTGTTCCTCTTGTTGCCGTTGAGCAGGAAGTTCACATCGATGCTGTGAGACTTGGACAGAACCAGAAGCAGCAGAGGAAGTTCTCTGCAGTCGCCAGACGGCTAAACTTTGTTATCATCGGTTTTCCAGAAAGAAGAGAGGGTGTCCGCACTTCGCAACCAGCTGGCCGAGCGACAGGCAATACGCAACCGCCGCCAACCCGCCTCAGGCCAGAATCAGAACCACAACGCCCCGCTGCCCCCAGACCGATCCCAACCGTCGCTGCTTCCCCCTCCTGGATACCCCAACCCCACCGCGGACAACCACTCCCTGCCGCCGTCCTTCTCCAACTCGTCCAGCCTCTACCCGGCCGACAGCAAGATGAGCCGCAACCACTGTCACAACAGCCAGATCCCGCTGCTCTACAAGTAGGCAGGGAGACTGGGGAGACTGGGGGGTCTGGGGGGACTGGTGGGATCAGGGTGGGACTGGGGGGACTGGGGGGACTGGGGGGATCAGGGTGGAGGGGTGGGTGGACACACGAAACACAAACAGGACACGACTGCTGGGCAGGAGTCCACAGGTCAACACCCGTCCTCACCGTTCTGCATCCAAACCCAGAAACGAAGCACACATGGCGGCCGCAGCGAGCGCCTCTGACCTCCAGAGGGCAGAGGTCGTCTGGAGGTCAGAGGTCGTCTGGACGTTCAGAGCTCCGTGGAGACGGGGATGTTCTTGTGTTTCTCTGCGATTTCGTCTGTCTGGTGGGGTCTGTTCCTCATGCAGTTGGTGGTTTTTATCGTTCTGTGATATTTGGTCCGTTTCGTCATGGAGATGTCGTCTGACTCTTTGTTCACTTTTCAGGAGAAAACTGAAAGTTACTGGCTGATAAAAGCAATGTACAGATTTTATTCAACGTTCCCGGGAACGCCACGTTTATCCAAAAGTTGTCATGTGATTTATTTAATAGCCATAGCCTAAAGGTCAGGGGTCAGCATGTGTGGATGTCTGTTGTCAGGCTGCATTTCAATAGAAACCTGGATGATAAACGAAGAGCAGAAGAGACCAGCGGGGATATTTCTGAAGCTTCTTAGTTTTTCATGTTTATTTTTTGGGATTTTTGATTTCTGTTAATCTGAGATTATTGAGAAAACACACACAGGCTCTTTATTGGTCCGTTTCACTGAAGCCACACCAGTTTCTGACCCGGTTCTGGTGTTTTAAAACTGGACAAATGAGAAACTTCCTGCTTCATTAAAGCCTCATGAGGGATGTGCAGCAGACAGGATCCAATCATAACCTATGAATGATGGAAAAACTGAACGTCTTCAGTTCTGGTTCCTGCATCAGAACAGACGTCCTGCCCATCAGCCTGTGTCTCTGACGTCCAGCAGAAACCTCGTTAACCTGTGGAGGTCATTTAGGACAGCTGCTGACCTCCCCAGTAAGGTCACCCTGAAATCAGACGATAAATGTAAAAACCCGTCTGAGATTCTGCTCAGCCAATCAGAGAAACATTTGGGCCAATCGGAGGGTCTTGATGGACACATCCGGCCGACTGTAAAGCACGGTGGTGGAGGAATGATGCTCTTTGTTTCTTTGTTCTGATGTGTAAACCAGAGGAACTGAAACAGAACATTGTTACTTTTTCAACAAAGCTTCAGCTCTTGCATTTTCTCATCTTAGAGTGAAACTAACCTCAAATCAACTTTTGTTTTTGCAGATTAACTCCCTGAACTAGTCCTGAAAGTTTTTTATATTTAGGTGTCTCTACATTTTTTTAATTCGCCAATTAAAGAAATTAATTCAGCTTTCACAACCTTTTAACTATGTCAAAAGGTCATGAACACCGAATAAATAATTGCATGTGAAGCCGTGTGGCTGATAGAAGCTCTGATCCTCTGATGAGCCAGGATGCATCATGTGTCAGCGCTGTGATGCTGCATGAGGCTAACAACTCCTACAGCGTTCCTGAACGCACCATTCCTCAACGCGTCGTTCCTGAATGCATCATTCCTGAACGCGTCGTTCCCTGAACGCATCGTTCCTGAACGCGTCGTCCCTGAACGCATCGTTCCTGAACGCGTCGTCCCTGAACGCATCGTTCCTCAAACGCTTCCACCTTTTGATGCAGCTGAAGTTTGTCATGTATCTGATTGTCTGACCTCAGTAAACATCCCCAGGAATTAACTTCACTGGTTCCATATATTAAATACTTCATCTGACCTTTGACCCCAGTCATGTCGTGAATTGGTTATTCAGGGTTGGGTCAACACTTCAGCTGCAGAAAAACGTTTAGTGAATTATTGTGGAGCCGGATTAACGACTGACGGCAGTTTTAGATGCAGCAGCAGGAAAAGCTCCTCCTGAAGCGGCCTTTCACTGAGCCAAAGACTCTAAACACCTTTTCTCACCTAATTTAAAAGTCTAAATAAATGTTTAAGCTGCCTGACATTTGCTTGGCTTCAGCTTAGTTTGCTCTCTAACTGCAGAATATAGAAGATAATAATCATAAAGTCCCGCAGCTGCAGCAGCACCTCGCTAAACGTCTCACAGCCCTGAACACATTTTAGCTTCATCATGTTTTACTCGGACTTTATCAAAACAAAGTAGTCCAAATTTTCAAGGAAGATTTTATGTTTTTCTTACTAGATCTGAAAAGTGTGGCATGCCAGTGTAAAGAGCACCAGTGAGTGAATTGCTTGTAGAGTGCAGGTGAAGCTCAGGTTTTCTTCGTGGACTGTCCTGATTTAGCTCCATCTGTCCTCACAGCATGATGCTGCCACCACCATGCCAACCATAGGCGACATGAGGAATGCTAGTTTTTCCCACACATGTAGGGTAAAACATTGACTAAAGGAGCTTCTTCTTTGTTCTGCTTTCCTTACCTGGCAAATAATGGTTGCCACGGCAACTTCTCCCAATCCTGCACTACTTTCTGCTGGCCGTGAAATCCTGAAGAGCCGCCTGAGGTCTGTGGGAACCTCAGGCGGCTCACACCCCACTGTGAAAGTCAGTGGGGTGTGAGAACTTTTTGCAGAGCTTTGTGAATAAACGCATGATTTCTGTTGCACTTCATCTCTGTGAGCTTTTTTTTTTATTTTTATGATGTTTAAAAACCAGAAATAATTTCAGTTTTTTTCCCTTTTTGTCCTTGGAGCGTTTTGTTAAAGATGAAGGAAGAAAAGCTGTTCTATTCTGAAGGAACGACCAATAAGCTCCATCTGCAGGTAAAACAGGTTCATCAGATATTCTGCAGCTGCTGGATGTGAATCTGCACTTTAGCACAAACGATGACGGATGTTCAGTTGTAAAGTTTTCGCTCAGTGGGTCGGATTGTGTAACATATGAATGCAGCAAAACCACAAGAAATGTTCTATTATCCTGCACATATATGCTAATAAACATGGATTTGGGAATATTTGTACACTCTATATCTAAAGATCTTAAATGTTAATATATTTCAGAGTATGTGTATGCTAATATGTGGTTAATATGAATAAATCGTTTTTTCACTTGAGAAGCCGTCTCCTGTGGCTCCACTAGGGGTCACCAGATGTCTGTTTCTGACCTCCTGAGACCTTTGCAGTGGTTTTCATTTGAGGTCCGTGGTGTTTGTGTGGAGACATTTTTCTGGATGAGCTGTGGGAGTGGAAACAAAAGGAAGAGCTCATTAAGCAGAAAGTTGGGGTTTGTTTTCAGCAGCCGGAGCCTCATTACCGGGACGATGGGCGCAAACGCAGACAAATCGCTCCCACTGCTGCCACAGTTTGTGTTCAAGTGTGTTTTTAGATGATGATGGTGTGATGCAAACCAGCTGTGGTGTAGTCCCATGATCCCACAACACACACACACACACAGAGAAAACAGCTTCCCGTGTCGTCTCAGTTTCCAGCTGACTGAAGGCAAAGTGTGTGGTAACGGTGGCTGAGGAGAGGAGGGAGGTTGCAGGGTGTGTGACTGTGTGTGTGTGTGTGTGTGTGGGTTGTGAGGGGGCGTCACCGGGGAAAACCCGGTCTGGGCTGAGACTTCTGCGGGCCTCCACCTGACACAGCAGTCAGTGGGTCACTGAAAACGAGCAGGAAATTCCCCTCGGCTGCTGTGAGCTAACAAAGGAAGTATCTGCTGGCTGGAGGAATTTCAAACAACTTTTGCCAACTCTGTGTGTGAGAGTGAGGGAGAGTGTGTGTGTGTGTGTTGTGTGTGTGTGTGTGTGTGTGTGTGTGTGTGTGTGTGTGTGTGTGTGTGTGTGTGTGTGTGTGTGTGCGTGTGTGTGTGTGTGTGTGTGCGCGCGTGTGTGTGTGCAAACTGGAACTTCCAGTGCGGCTTCAAGACTCTCAAGTCTCAGAAATCTACTTCAGTTTTTGTTGATTTTTATGCATTTTTATTCATATTAAATATAATATTAAACCACAAACTTAAATACCAATAAATATAAATAAATACATACAAGTAAATAGTGGAGAAATGCACTGTGATCTGCTACAGCAGAAGTCTGGTCTTACAATCTGAGATCAACATAAATAAAGTTAAAAAAGTGCCTAAAACAGAGATAAAGTTTCAAACTGTTACAGTTCATAAAGTCTAGTTCCATCTCCATGGAGATGTTAGCATGTCTACATCCCCTTCAGGCGGAATCAAAGTGTAAAAATGTGCATCATTTTTCTTTTTAAATCCTGTCCAGGATCAGTGTCTTGGTTTCACAGCAGCGGCTCAAAGCGCGAACAGGCCAAAGAAGGTTTTCCCCTCGTCCGTGTCCAGCTCCTTCAGCGGGTTGGACTCCGTGTCCAGCGTGTCCCCTTTGTCCAGCTGGAACACGGCGCCCAGGTAGATGTTGCTGTAGCAGCCGTGTCCCGACCGCTCGCCGTCCTCCAGGACGCTCTGGCAGGCCGACCTGACGGCGCTCAGCAGGGACACCTGGGTCCCCACGGCCTGAGACATCCTGCGGACGCGGTGGCTGAGGGTCGGCGGGCGCCACTCGCCCTCCTGGTCGCCGGACCGGGACACCCGGAAGGACGCCTGGCTGTAGACGAAGTACAGGCCGCTCTCTGGGATGATGATCTGGTTGTCATGGAGACGCAACTTGCCCTGCGAGAAGGCCTGGCCCACGCGGTCGCGCCACTCCACGGCCGTCGCGTTGGTTCTTTCATCGTAATGACCTGAAACGATTCACAAGTTAAATCTCAGCCTCGACACTGAAACCATCAAATATGACCAAATCTTTCTGTTCAATGCAAACATCCACTGAGAGCTGAAGGAAAAGTTTTGCTTCCACTGATGGATTATTTCACTAACATGAGAGAAACGTTTCATTATGACTGAGATAATCTCCCAGTGGAACTAGAAAGTTGATAAATATCAAATAATTATTGATTTCAAACAAACTCCTGTGATATTTGCTGGAGATCAAAGAAACTTGGTGAGATTTTGTGATTTCAAAAAAATGATGTTTTTCCTGAGTTTGCAGTTATTTATATCAATAATTTTCATTTGGATCCTGAAAATATCAAAATTGCCACATGACTCCACGTTTTGGACCAACTGATGTATTTTTAACACTGATGATGTTTCATCAGTTATTAGTTTCATGAGTCATTTTTCCTTTAACTTCAGTAAAACATGTTGAACTCTGGGCTGAACTCACCTTCCAGATGAATGGCTTCTTTTGCTTTCTTGCTCATTTCCTGCAGAGTGGACTGAGCACCTGGGCAGGAAGAGACAAACATGAGCTCAGGTTCCTGAACCGAGTCTTTCTGTGTTCATGTGAAGGAGCTTCAGCTGATGCTCACCTGCCGCCTCATCGGAGTCCATTCTGAACGGTGCTGCTGTGTTTCCTGCCTGCGTCTGGAGGAGAGGAAACATGGATTAAAAACAGGCTCAGAGATGAGGCCAGATGTCAGGTTGAACCCAGACATGCAGCAGAATCTCCTTACTGTTGGTTGTGATCGTTCTAGCTGGTACCAGACGTAGAGCCGGGCGCCTCCCAGGCACAGCGCCAGCAGGAGCAGCACCGCCAGCAGCTTCCACAGCCACCCTGTGGACGACTTCTTCTGCACCAGGACCTCCATCCTGTCCTGAGCCCCGGCCTCCACGTCGCCCGCTGTGATTTTGTATCCCGTCATCCTCTGGTGTCACTTGGCAGTCTGCTGGAGCCGGCAGCCCTCTCTGCTTATCTTTGAGTTAGAATGAACTTCTGCCAGCACGCCTCGTAGTATTTATGCAGTGGCGGCTGCTCTTGCAGAAGGGAAACTCCAGTTATGTCACAGGCTGAGCGGAGAGGCCGCAGCTGCAGCAGAGGAAAGAGAAGTCACAGAATTTCTCAGAGTGTGTGTGGAGCGTTGCGCCGCGGCGGGAGCTGCGGTTTCAGGACGGGAAAGTGGCTGGAGTTTTTAAGAGGGACGGATTGATCCACAAACACGCAGACATGAGACAGAGACAGAGCCGAGGCTGATCCACACCTCAGCCCGCTGTAATCTGTAATCTGTAATCTGTAATCTGTAATCTGTAATCTGATCGACCTGCAGCCACAATCAACCCTGGACTCCAGTTTCACTCCAGCAGTTTATCGCTGATTGATCTGTGATCAGTTTAATGCAGGGCTGATAAATATACGCAGGAATGAAAAACATCATTACTGTGTTAATATTTACTCAACATCCAAAAATATGATTTCAAAAATAGAGCAAGAGAAAGGGAATCAGAAAAGTGATTTCTTTTTCTGTTTTTCTGTTTGTGTGTTTGGGTGAAAATCCTCTGGAAGTTCTGTTCAGTCTGAAAAGTAAAACCTGGCAGCTCCAGCTTTCTGTTTCACAGCCTGGCGGTGCTGCAGCCCATGCAGCCCATCCGGCCGGTTCTTCCCCTCTGACGCTCCTTTTCACTTTCACAGAACCGCCCGCTTCGCTTTGGCTCAAAATCAAACCTGATGCATTTAAAGGTTCAGTCAGATTCAACCAGCGGGTGTTTGTGTTTCAGTCTGTTCACATCGACCAGTGAGGAAGAAACGACGGATTCTCTTCAGGGAAACTAATGACGACATTATGCATTTCAGTGAAATCAAGAATTTTATATTAAACTTAAAACATGCCGATGCGAGCTCCGCATGAGTCCAGAAAGCTCCAGTTTTACAGGTTTGTTCTGATGCTGCAGCTGAGAGAGAAACTGCCGGCGGCACAAACAGAAAATCATGTTAGAGTTTGTAAAACTCATCAAAACCACAGCAGAAATGCAGAGACCAGATCAGATCAGACCAGATCAGCGTCAGAGGAGCAGAACCGCAACATTTCTGCAGCGAGCCGACCAGCATGGGCAGAACCTCCAGAACCGGGCAGAACCTCCAGAACCACGCTGACCCGGATGATCAATGATTCATGGTGATTACAAAACAACGTGAAGACAAAACGTTTTCTTGGAGGGCAGGAATCTTCCTCATAACGAGATTTGTCTGAAAAACAGTGAAAATCTAAGAAATACTGGTTGCTATGGTAATTCCCCCAATCTGAGATTAAACAAAAGCACATAATCTCTGAACATAATCCAGAAAGATTTGGTAATCTGATAATTCATGATTCAACAGGACCGGCTTGGTTCCGTTGGCTGAACGTCTGAAACGCTGCTGCCTGTTACTCCATCTGGTTTGATCTGAAATCTGATAAATAACTGATCGATCAATGGATCAGGTTTTGGATCCATTGTGATTTTGGACTGTGAGGAAGTCGGAGTACCCAGAGAGATCACTGACATGCAGCCGGAGAAAAACCTTCAAGCTGTGAGACAAAAACTGTTCCACCAGAATGACCAATATGGATCCGATATCTAATCAATAATCATCGGGTCATGATGAATTTATGAAAATGTTCATGTTTAAACTCACAACCTAAATGTGGTTGGTTTCCTTCAGGAGCTCACTGGACTTTCTGATGGTTCTGCTCGGGTTCTGTTCAGGTTCTGTTCAGGTTCTGTTCAGGTTCAGTTCAGGTTCTGCTCCAGTTTTGTTCAGGTTCTGCTCCAGTTCTGTTCAGGTTCTGCTCCAGTTCTGTTCAGGTTCTGTTCAGGTTCTGTTCAGGTTCTGTTCAGGTTCTCCTCAGGTTCTGTTTTCAGGTTCTGCTCCGGTTCTGTTCAGGTTCTGTTCAGGTTCTGTTCAGGTTCATTTAAATGGATTGAATATTTTCTGCTATCTTGTAAATGAAAACACAATTTTGAGCCTATAAAATGTATTTTCTGGGATTATTTTTTCTTTTTTATTGTTTTTATTAATCATGATCAACAGAACTCGACAGTTTTCTTTTTATACAAAATAGCCCTTTAATGTCAAAGTGAAAATGGATTTATACAAAATACATATTAAGGCCATTAATTACAAATATTTAACATAAATAAACGTAAATGTTTAGTTGTGTGCTTTAGTTTAATTCACCTAAAACAATATATACACTAAGTATAATTTATGTATTTTTAAAAATAATGCATTTGAAAACTGGAGCGCGTCCTTGTTGCCCACGGCGACAGGTCATTGGACCTTTGGTGGTTCTGTTGGTTCCTGCCACGCCGGCGCTGCTAAGGCAGAGCTTCGACCTGCTGATGTTGTTGCCATGACGATAATGATTAAGAACCAGGAGTTGTGCGGCAGTGAATCACCAGGATGACATCTTCATGTTTCCACATTTGTTTCTGTTAATAAAATGTTTTATTTTGGACTCCGGCCCCACGCAAGAACATCCTTCCTGTTCCTGTTGCTGAACTTTGTCCTCCATCTTGTTCTCCTCAAGCCTCCTGCCGGACCGAAGCGGTCCAGATGTGCCAGGCGGTTCTGTTGGACCGTCTTCCACTCTGCTGCCATCAGAAGCTCCTCTCAGCAGGATCTGCACATCCTGCTTCCTGAGAGGAGGAAAGCCAGCCGGGTTCTGATAGTGCTGCTGGTTCTGGTGGTTCTGAAGGTCCTGGTGGTTCTGAAGGTTCTGGTGGTTCTGAAGGTTCTGAAGGTTCTGAAGGTTCTGATGGTTCTGTTGGTTCTGGTGGTTCTTATGGTTCTGAAGGTTCTGATGGTTCTGTTGGTTCTGAAGGTTCTGTTGGTTCTGAAGGTTCTGGTGGTTCTGATGGTTCTGTTGGTTCTGAAGGTTCTGAAGGTTCTGATGGTTCTGTTGGTTCTGTTGGTTCTGTTGGTTCTGGTCTCATCTGGTTTATAATTAGAGCATTAATTATTTTTGAGTGTTTTATTTTAATCTTAATAAAAATGTTTTTTGTGTTTTTCTTTGATTCTGTAATAATTTTTTTATTTTGTTGTTTTAATTTGTGACGGTTCTTTTGTCTCATTATGGTCGTATATTTATTATACTAGAAAATGTAAATTGGTCATTTACGTTTACCAAGTTACCATTTAAGTTATTATGATTTATAATAAAACATAAATTATTATTAGTGTTGTTGTTGTTAATTGGTTTAGTTTTAAAATATTCATTTATCTGCAATGAGGATTTCATTTTTCTCATATTTTTAAAGTTTCTTTCTTTCGTTTTGTCTAATAGTTTGGGGCTATTATTGTGAAATATCATTAATAACTACAGTAATAACAATAATAATAGTAACATGAGGAACTGAAACTATTATGATTATGAGGTAAAGGTGTTTTCCCTCAGTCTGTTTTATTTTCAATGTTTTTTCAATCATTTCGTTAATCAGTCGTTTTACAGATGGATTCTGCTGTTTTGAATGCTGGGTTAGGGTTAGGGGTTAGGGTTAGTGTTAGGGGTTAGGGTTAGGGGTTAGGGTTAGGGGTCAGGGGTTAGGGTTGCTTTTCCTGAGGGAGACAGCAGTCGCTGCTAAATGTGGCCCATTGGATTGTGGGTAAACTGTGTGTGGGCTGCTGGATGTTCAGCTCTGACTTTATATCCACACTGTAGTTCAAACCCAGTTGGGAAACTTTTCCTTTCTGTCCCACCTTGACTGATTCATTCCAGCGTTGCAAACACAATCCGACCGCAACGAGTTTCTGGATGACATCATCCCACCTTCACCGTGCAGCACCCACATCACTTACAAACAAACAAACACACAGGTTGCATCTTTACGTTTCCTGCGACTCCCTCCCCCACCTTTCGGTTGTTCAGATGGAGATTCACCGAGCAAAGATGTTGGTTTGGTATCCGGTGTGTCAAACAGCACAGGAAGCTCCTAAATAACACGTTCGCGCCGAAAAGGTCAGTAAAAATCCAACCCAACTTTCATTCTCTCTGAGCCAGTGCAGAGGACACGTTCTTGGAAATACATGAAAACAATCCCAACACTTTGTGACATTAAAGTGCTTTAAAAGAGCTGAGGTGACTCATCCACCTTCATGATTCATCTCAGAGAAGAGAGATTACTGAACTGCAGATCAAACCTCCCCTGTGCCAAGTTTAATGTTCATTTCTGTTTGCCAAGAAAAATGGGACAGAATTTTTTTTACTGACGATTATGTACCTTTAAACAATACAGAGAGCCGACATAAATCGAAGGCCAATCAGAGAGGAAGAGCTCATGACAGGATTGAAGGTCGACTCATGAACATGAAGCGGAACTGATCAGTCACGATAACACCGATACGTTTTCAGGAAAAAAGGGGAAGTTTGAGAAAAGTAAGGAGGTGGGAGGACTGGTGCTCTCCAAAAAATACATCACATCATGACGAGAGAACAAGGTGTGGAAACATTGAGGCAACAACTTCAAACATCTAGCAGGAAGTTAAAGCTTGATTGATGGATGGATCCTTTAGAAACCAATAAATCTGCGGCAGGAAAAACTGTCATCATGTCTCCACTGGGTAACATGAGACAGACGATCTGTGATCCATCTCCTGTCTGAGCTACCGACTGACGAAACGCACCAATCAGAGCCAGGAGGCGGGTGTTAACGCTGCCAATCAATGCTGCTCAATCTGCCGGAGCAACAACTCACGTTCCAGGAAAACTGTATCACCGTCACTGTGGCTACGCTAACTAGAAATAGCATTCATGACAGGCTATGCTGTAGCCTGTCACCTAGCTATCAGCTGTAGCATAGAAGAGACTGAGGAGGAGCAGATGAGCATGAGAGTGATTGGCAGCGCTAAGACCCGCCTCCTGGCTCTGATTGGTTGTTTCTGACTGAGGTGTATTTCTGTCGTTAGCCCTGGGAGAAGGAACAGGAAGTCATTTTTTCACAGATAGAGCTTCTTACACTGCCAGGAAATAATCATTTTAACAACATGTAAAAACGTTTCTTTATAAAAGTTCCATTCTGCAGCATTAAGGGCAGCATTACGTCCATTTGTTGGCGTCACCATCACAACCAGCGTGTTTGAGTCTACCTCCTGCTCCAGTTAGACCGGTTCTGCCAGGAACGGACCAGAACTGTATTACGCAAGTCACACAGTTTAAAAGGCAATGCAACCGATACCTGTACCAAGTACAGAGAAAAGTAAATCAATAAATAATAAATTCTCGTTGTTCTGGCAGTTAGGAAACAGAGATTTTCACCAAACAGCTGAAAGTTTTGAGTGAATGTAAATATGAGTATGTAAACATGTGGTGTCTGAAGGATTACTGCCCCGCTTTCAAATATTCTCTCACACCTCAAGGCTGCTGTTCCATCAGTTTGAACAACCTTTTTATTCTGCTAAATTATTGAATAAATGAACATATGGACTCAGCAACAAAGATATTTATAGTTTTTGATCAATGAATGAAAAACTCTTCAGGTCCTTGAGCCATCAGATTGGAGTAAAGTGTTTTTCTGTCCATTCACTTTGACAGTTTCAGAAACTGCTGGTCAATTATAGAACTTCCTTAGAAATGTGGATGCTAGCATTAGCATTAGCATTAGCGTTTGCAACATGTTTAGTGAAAATTTAATTTAGAGGAAGCTAAGTTCGTTAAGCATCTTGAAAGTTAGCAAAACTGAAAAAGTGCTGAACGAAAAATGATTTCTGCTGACAGTTATTAGCAGAAGATTAATTCAGAAAACAATCAATAAATGCTACATGCATCATTGTAATTATTTAAATGATTAATCTTTGATGTTGCTGTTTTAGATCATCGTAGTGTGAAATCGTCACACAGCAGGTGAGAAGCTGCTTTTATGTGATTGTTTTCGTCTCTGGACAGATGGGATTTATTTTTCTAGGATATTCTCAAACAAAAACTGTCACATAACCTTGGAGGGTGAGACATCCAAACCTCTTTTGTTTTGAGAATGTAGAAATGAAATCATGTGTTTCATTCTGGCTGATGTGTAAATCCTGACAGAAAGGTTTTCCCAGTCGGACGTCGTCAGCAGAGCTCAGGCTCCCATGGGATTCCTTCCTGACACAAATCCCTCTTTTCATCGCCTCGGGGAAAACAGAGCTGGACACAAACTCTCCTGTTTCCACCTGCCCTTCTCCCCTTCTGCAAAGCCCCGCTGACGCATTTCTGTGCTCTAACTCTGCCTGTTGTTATCTGAACGGCCTAATAAAAGCTCTCTTTTGTTCTTTGCTGATTTTTATCAAGGATTGCATCATTTTCATCCCAAAGAAGTGCAGTAATCACACAGCTGAGCCCCAGCAGTCTGCTGCCACACATTACATCAGACCTGGAAGGGATGGAAAGGGGAAGCGTGACGGGGCGAGGGAAGTGGAAGCGTAGGAAGGAACCAGTTGTAGGCGAAGTGGAGGCCCTGTTTGTGTAAAGAGCGTCAGTTTCAGATTCCCTCGGTGACGCGCTCACAGGTGTCGGTTCTTTAAGAAACAAATCCACATCAGAAAGGTTCGGTTTTCCCTGTCATCACTGGCAGCACGGCGGCAGCGTGGCGTGTGTGGGCTCTGACTGAGCCGCTGAGCGGTGAGGACAGAAACCAGGTCAAAGCCGCGTGGCTTCAGCTCTGCAGCAGCGCGGCCTGCAAACCTCTGGCAGGAAGCTTCATCACAACCAAGCAGCCTGGAGTCACTTAGGAACTGCACTGGTTTTATTCATCTTTATTCTGTTAAAGTTTGTAAAATCATAATTGCCAACATTAACTGAACCTGAATTGGCACCAAAACTGAACGCAGGACTCTCAGCGCGTTCTGGCACTTTGGCACCTTTAAGGTTCAGCGGCGGCGGCGGCGGCGGCATGAACGCCACCTGGGCAGGAAATTGGGCAAACACTTCCTGTTCCCCCAGAAACCCCTGCTGAGATCTGATCAGCCTGAATATTCCAGATTATTAATCACAGATGGTTAAACATTTAAACATCGAAATGAAAAATAAGATCTTCCACTGAAACGTGTCAGATTCCTGATTTAATTTTTAATGTTTTTTTTCATGTAAGTATTTTCATTTAGACTATATGGATCTTTATGGGTCTCTAAGTTGTTAGCAGCTGATACACCTTAGCATGTATTAGCTTTGGATTGATTATCTGCTTTACTGATATTGATCAGGAACAGGAACCAAAGAATATCGATCTGAGTTTGTTTTATTTTTAAGAAAGGAAAGTTTATTTCGACAAAAAGATAAAAAATGATAATTACATGAGCATGAAGTCGTAAGTACATAGATGGAGGACATTATAATCCAGCAGCTCATGTGGATCGAAGAACCAAACTGGGCACAGATGTTATAAAATGTTCACCACTGAAGAATTCAACTGTCATGGAAAATAAATCTGCCAATAAATATAATCAATGAATTCTCAAAATGCCAAATCATGTTCAATTGAAATCATAGAAATCATTTTCACCAAGAGCGTTTTGCTTTTTCAAGATGGCCGCCATGGTAGCCATGGATAATGAAGATCGAAATGAAATGATTTTCTAGCTTGAGGTCAGACGGGTCACTTCAGAGTTTGTTTCCTGTCAGAAGAAAAACTTTGGTTAAATAAAAAGACTCAACTCAAAACTAATTTGATGGAATCGTAACTCTGATCATCCAAAGAGCCGTTAAAATCCAACGATTTTTCACTCTCACCATTAGCTATGGGCAGCTCTGCTGATCCACCTCATTTGCTTTTGCTGCGCCTCTGTTGGTTGGAGCTAACGCTGCAGTTCCTCCAACTTGCTACCAGATGCAGCCATTTCTGGGATTAGAGGAAGGATTTAATCTAGAGCCAAATCTGCCAGGCGTGTGTATCATTTTTCACAAATCCGTTCAGAACATTTAGGAAGCAATGAGATGTTTTTATTTTTCATAAAAAGAGTAAATGTCAGGAAATTTGACCTGCTTTGTTCCAGCCTGCGTGCCGCCGCAGAGACTTTCATTGCAGGTCATCAGCACACCTGGCAGATAACCAGGTGAACCGCAGCAGCTGCTGCTCTACTGTATGTCAGGCGTTTCCACTCTGAGTGGGGCCGTCTTCAGTTTCATGTTGGTTAGATTCTGTCACTCTGAGTGAGAGAGATGACTAATGCACACAACAGTGACATTACAGCGTTTTCTCTCTGACCTTTTCATGATTCATGTTTCAAAAAACAGTCAACATGAAGCTTTTACCCCTTTACTACGGAGGGGAGAGCGTTTCCTATTTCTCACCACGTCTCACCGATTCGACACGAGGAAGTCCAAACATTTGCTTGAGCTGAAAACAACTGATAATGCAAGCAGGACAGCAGTAAATACAGGAAGCAGACCCTAAAAACATGAGCTGAGGTCAGCTGAGTGGCGTTCTCACGACGACGACGACAACGGAGGAAGTGATGACATCTATTTTCCACATCTTTGTACCGTTACGTTTGAAAGACAAAAGTCTTATCATGCAAACAATAGTGAAGCAGAAGTGTGACGAACGCAGCAGGAACCGACTTTCTACTCAAACAAGAGCCATAAACTCTGTTTGTCAAGTTCATAACATCAGTGCAGTTTAGTTTTTAACTGTGTTTGGTTTGCATAATGACAAATACAGATAAAGTAGGGAAAAGCCCAACGGGCCTCCACCAAGAATATAACAACAGCATGTATGGAAAATGTATGAAATACAATCTAATAGAAGAAATAAAACGAAGTTAAATTAGTATTAAATAAGGTTTAAGCTGTGTCAGCTGTTCCTGGCCTGATGGGCAGTGAAATAAGAATAAAACTGCATATTTGATGTGAAGCATGGCTGCATCCTCCTGACTTTCCTGATGACACTCAGAGACGCTGATCAGGTGATTCAAAAATATCAAACTGAAATCAGGTGGAGGGGGAAATTAAAAAATAAATATATGAAGAAGTTGGATGGACTGTGATTGGATGACAACAGCCTGAAACTGACTGTAATCAAATGTGATTAATCTGATTCATTGATTTTCCACTCAGATCCTCGTTTCCATCCTTTAGGTGAAGGTAAAAGTTGACAGTGAGGGTAAAACACGGTGGTGGCAGCATCATAATCTGACTTTATTTGTTGTCTTCAAATTGATTTTGGTTAAATTTGTCCGTAGGGATTAAAGGCAACAGCTGCATCTTAGATTTTAAAGTATTTTAAAATACAGTGAGTCCCAACATAAATCTAAATCAATCCTGACGAAGCTTCTGGTTTGTAAATGGCCTTGTCAAAGTACAGCTTCACTGAATGAGGAAGAACATTAAAGTTTGACAGAGTCCAACCAAACTAACGGTCTGGAAGTGAGCGGCCATGAAGACGAGGATGAGCTGAGCGCTGAGCTGAGCGCTGAGCTGAGCGCTGAGCTGAGCGCTGAGCTGAGCGCTGAGCTGAGCGCTGAGCTGAGCGCTGAGCTGAGCGCTGAGCTGAGCGCTGAGCTGAGCGCTGAGGCGTTGGGTTCCCTCAGTGACCAGAACGCAGCGAGCGCAGAAACCGCCGCCGGTTGCTTCCCGTTGCTCAGCCTGGACGGCGACGGCGCCACAGACGCAGCCGTGGGTCGTTGATGCTGCGCGGCCTGAACAAAAGCAGCTCTGACTCTGGGAGTTGATTAGGGGACCAAGTCTGAGCTGAAAACCAGAAGCTGGTATTTAGGAACAAAGACTCATCAGTCCACTTCCCTTCTAGGTATTGATTACAGCAGAAACCTGTTTACCTTTTGATAAGCAGCTGAAGTTAGAGCTTTTAGTTATTCAGTTATGAATTTCACTTCAGAAATGATGTTTTCTGCTTCGGGTCGTTTATAGACCTCCAGGTTTTCCTACCAAACCATCATTCTTCTGTCTTTCTTTCCTTTTTTGGACATTAAAGACGTTTTATCTGCTTTTAAAACTGTTGACTTACATTCAGCTCAGTTCATTTAAATGTGAGCTGGTTCTGACTCTCCACCAAAAGTCATTTTAATTCTATCATTCCAATTGATCCAAGTTATCAAACAGTACAGATTGATCAATTTTAAAATGTTTCTATCTAAAGAAACCCAGCAGATCACATCCAGTCTTTGACTAGGACAAAACTTTGCTTTTTGAAGAGGCTTAAAGCCACAGTGACCATTGACTACTTTCTCCTACTACTCTCCATATGACCTGGATCTATTTGCTATTAGCTTGTTGGTTTTCTTTCTTCTGGGTTTTATTTGTGTGTAAGTTGAAACTCTGAGTTGTTGACAGCAGACACTGACTGATTATTCTGGTTTAATCCCAGATTGAGGAATAATTATCACAGATTCGTAAGAAACCTTTTACTGATCTGGGTTTGTATGATCAGCTGATCTGGGTGGAATTAAACAGAAAGTAATTAAATCTTAACTTCTCCATGTGAGTGAGTAATTTGCGGTCTGTTTGTCTTGTAAATGGTTTTTTTGAGTTTATTTTTGCTGTGAATCGGTGCTGCATCAATAGGTTTCTTGTGTTGCGTTGTGTTGGATCTCTGCAGGCCGACCTGGTCTGGGTTTAAACGTCACGCCTGCCTCTCTTTTGTCTCAGGTGTTTCTGGGCTTGTCTCCTTCCTGTCCCGCCCTCGCTGTGTTTTCCAGTCTGAGCTCAGTTTCCTTCCCAGTGGAGCATCAACAGGTTTTGTAATCTGAGACACTCCTTGTTGAAAACCCTGCAACAGTGCAGCACCAGGAGAACCATTTTCTGACGCAGTCTAATTGTTACCATAAAGTAATTGCAACGTTCAACTTAAATAAATCCTGATCATTTGAAATCTCACCCTTCATGTTTCTGTTGCATAATATTCGCTTCACGTTCCAACAAGCTGTCCAGATGGATGGAAGCTGTAAATGTTAGTGGAGACCTCAGCACTGATGTGTGTTTTCTGTGGAACAATATGAACCACAAAGGAGAAGAACTGAACAGAATCTTAGAACAAACCGATGTGACGATTTGTCACGGCTTTCTGCAGCTGAACAAAAGCAAAACCGGAGTTATTATCTTTAGGCCTGAACAGGAACAGACTGGAGTCAACACAGCTGGAAACCAGAGATCAGGATGACCTCTGACCTGAACCTTCAGAGACACATAAAGACAATTTACAAAGGCAACATTTACAGGGTTAGAGGCCCAATGAAACTCATCCAGGCGTTTATCTCGATGACTGCTGCAGTTTCCTGAGCGGGCGGCTCTGCATCAGATCAGAGTTGCTGCTGCCGCTGCCGCCGCTGCAGCTGCAGCCGCCGCTGCCACTGCAGCTGCTGCTGCTGCAGCTGCTGCTGCCACTGCAGCTGCTGCTGCTGCCGCTGCTGCAGCTGCTGCCACTGCCGCCGCTGCTGCTGTTCTTTGTTTTCCTGCATTTTTTCTTGTTTTTAAATCCTCTCTCGTCCAGCAGGAACAGGTGACCACAATCTGAGAGTTTCTCCTGCTCAGGTTTCTGTTCAGAAATGGTTGAAGAAGTAAACGATTCTGCTGGACTCTTTGATTTCAGTTCACTAATCTCACCTTGTGTTTTCTGCAGGAACGGTGGATGTTCACAGTTCAAGTTCTTCTTCTTTCTCTCTGGCTCCTGTTTCAAATGTAAACTGGGTCCATTTGAAAAGAGCCTAAAAATACAAACTCATTAACTAATCACAGATTTATCACTTTCCAGTTGCTTCCTGAACCGAAACAGAGCAACAGACGGCTGAAGGCTTTATTAAGCAGCTCAATTAGCCAAATACACATTTCATATATATATATATTTCATATATATATATATATATATATATATTTTTTTTTTATTATTTATTTATTTTTTTTTATTTTTTTTTTTTTTCATAAAACCACAAAAACATAAAGTCATAAATGACTCCAGTCAACAACTGAGAAAACCAGAAACAAACGTCACATTTTTGAAAAGAACCATCATAAAAATCATGGATTTTATTTATGATGAAGGATAAAATCAAACCATTTGGGTTTTAGCCTTCATTTAAAGGAAGTCAGGGTTTCAGCTGCTTTGCAGTTTTCTGGGAGTTTGTTCCAGATTGGTGGTTGACAGAAGCTGAAAGCTGCTTCTCCATGTTTGGCTGTTAGTTTCTTGGTGAACAGAGGAGGGAAGCTGCTCTCAGGCTGGAGCAATTATCCACAACCGAATCCCGGCTGCGTGAAACGACGTTTGGAGGAAGGAAGAAACTTCCACACATTACAGAGAGAAAAACTTTGGTCCAAATGAAAATGATTCCCATTTTTTACTGAAGTGATTCCCTGTTCATGAAACCTGCACAGAATAACATGATAACAAATGTTTCTATTCTATTCTATTCTATTCTATTCTGTTCTGTTCTAAGCGTAGATCTATGTTTTTCCCTCTGTGATTCGATCTCTGTACGTTTCTTTTCCTGGCTCTGGTCTCGGCAGTTAACTGGTCATCACTAAAGAAGAAAAAGGAAAATCCTTTGGTTTGGTTTCACCCAAAATTAAATGAAAATGTGGAGAAATATTTTTATATTGTCCTCCATCAAGCGTAAAGCTGAGCCCATTTTGTGTTACATTTTTCCTGTTGGTGTCACTGAATTGTTTTGATAGTTTTCAGTTGTTTGTTTATTCCGACTGTTTGCTGTTTGTGTTTTCCCTCCTGTAGGCAGGAATCCACCCTTAATAACTAACCTACTAGTTTAACAGAGGTCAAATAAAGAAATGAACATACAGTTTGTGTGACTGTAGAGGATTAAATACATTTTTCTCTTTGTACATTTTGTGTTTTTCCCAAAGTGCCTTGAAATGACTTCCACTGTGAATCGATGCTCTATAAATAAGCTGAATTGAAAATTGAGTTGAACTTTTGCGTTTCTGAAAGGACAGCTTTGTGTTGAGTGCAGGGTGATATTTGAGCAAGGAGCGTTTCTGCTTTTAGTGTCATTTAAATGTCATGAGAGGTTTGACAGGCGCAGCAGGGGATCAACAGCGGCTGCAGACAGAAGAGGAGGAAACGTGATGAAGATCGCGCCAGCGTCTTCAGGGGCTGGAAGCAGCTCAGCAAATTATTACTATTCAGCTCAGGAACTAACAGTGGATGAACATATTCTCTGCATCCTGATTCATATTCATCTATGTTGTGTTTGTTTGTCTGTTTTCCATTTGTGACGTTGTGTAATTTTAAACTTCTTCCCTTTCTGAGGACCGTTCTGAGTTTGGCCTGATGTCAACAGTTTGTCCTCCCTCTGCACAGTTTGGGGAAATACCTGCATCAAACACAACTGAGCAACAAAATGTTTCATCTGACACAATTATCACAGTGAATGTTTCCTTTTCTTCTGATCTCACGTTCATCTGGCCCCGGAGGTGTCGGTGATTCCCCGGCTTTTCCTGTGTCTTAAATTCAAAGTCACCTGAGAGAAAATTCTTCAGTCTGACGGAGGCAACGACATAAAGTCCTGAGAAATGCCCAGGGCAACCTGCCAGATCAAATAGCTGGTTTCTTGCAAGGAGTTTTTTTGTTTTTGCACAAAAAGTGTTTTTTTGTATAATTTATCTGTAGTTCAGCGATTCAGTTCAGTGGAAATGCCAGCAAACGTAACATCTAAACTGATCCATTTCATGTCTAGTTGGAATCCCAGTCAGTCCAGAATTTCTCTGAAAATATTACTATGTTTTGGTAAAACAACTAAAACTCCTGGCCACAGTATAAAAATGAAACCAGAATAAGCTGTTTCAGAGCACTGCTCTCTAAACCAGAGTGATTTCTTCATGTGGATGATCTGTGGACCGATTTCAAATAGAAAACAAATTCTCATCTTAACAATGAGACCTTTCTAAAGGGAAAATGTCCCAGAGATGCATAACTACATGATGATAACACAGAAAAATGAGTAAGCACTGGTTCTTTCCCCAAACATCATCTAAACTGGAAAAGAGGTGAGGATCTGATCAACTCGAACTCACCAGAACAGAGTCTGTTTGGGCCACTTTGCTCTGAAATTGTGAAATATTTTGGATCTTTGCTTTAAGAAAAGGAACAATCCAAAGCTGAGGGACGTGAAAGTGACAGATTTCTCTAGTAGTGAGTCAGGAGTCATGGCATCACATTGTTGTTTGTGAGCATAATGTGTCTGTTGTTTTTACTTTTTATTTTCTGGTCTATCGCCTGTGCAACACATCAACAAATGTCTGCACTCATAAAAAATAAGTGATATAAACGCTCTAAGCTTTCTGCAGGTTTTTACCAACAAAGCCTGCAGAAAGTAGAAAACTTTCTTCAGTGCCTGAGCCAAATGAAGACGGAGTGTTGGACTGCAGCTGCTCTCTGATTTTCTTCCAACCACATGTGGCTTAAAGTTTCTGTTTAAGGCAAAGTGAGTGAGCTTCTAGTGGCTACTTTAGTCAAGTTAATTATCAGGCAGAACATCGAAACCAGACTTTTAGCTGCTTCTGCTAAAAAGCTACGATTCCAACCAGGTGTCATGCAAATTTTGAGCAAACTTTTAAAATGTTGCAAAAAAAAAGAAAAACATTTGAATCAGTAGTTTGGGGCGAATGAACCGGGCTGCACAGAGCGTAACTGCAGAATCACTCTCAGAGAAATGGAGGGACGTTTTCAGGAATGCGTTGCTATCAGAAGTTGTTCTGTCAGGTCAGCTGCTGTTTCCAATGTTTGTGGCGTCCAGAGACTCGCAGGAAGAACTGACACACAGCTGATCACTCATGTGAGAAAAATGCTCGCAAATTTGGCAAATGGTCCATTTCCCCTTCGAGATGGAACCAGAAACCTTTTTGAAGGAATGCAGTTCCATCCAACTTCTTTTTGGAAAAGCCAAAAACCTGCTGAAAACTTTTTTTTTTTTTTTTTTACAAAATTGAGGAAGTTATTTAAAAATTTGTCATCTCCTTTAATGTTTGTGGGGAATCAGAGTCGGAGGCTTTTGCTGAGCCGTTCTGCAGGATCAGTCACGCAGGCTGCTTTTCTCCTGAGTTTCTTCCTTTATGGTTTGTCACATTAATCTTCATGACTGCAGATCCAAAACGAATGAAAGAAAAAATGAAAACACAAAGAAAGTTCAGATCAACTGATTTGTGCCGAAAATAACCAGAACAAATATTAAAGAAGTGAAAGAGTGAGGAAACAGTTGGGCTTTTTGAACGTTGTGGTTTGAGCAGATGACTCTGAAATCTATCTTTAGTTATTTTAATCGGCCTTTTTCAACCGAGAAAGTCCAAGTGAGAAACAATTCTTCTTTCAAGGAGTTCAGGTCAACATGTGTCTGAAAAACAAAGTAAGAGGTTAAAATGAGGAGAATGTCAGAAAGAGAAATGCAGCCCATGGTCAGAGGAAAGTTTCACTTTGATTCTTTTGGTCTGCAGCTGCTTTTTAAATGAACCAGCACTTGAATTTGAAGCATTAGCATGAAAGTCCACACTCATTTTTAGGAAACGCACAAGAAAACTTTGCTGTATCAGAGGGAGACATCTGACAAAAATCAAAGCTGAAGTGGAGGTGAACCATGCAGGACCAGATATCCAGAACTTCACAGGAATCCATCGGGGAAAGGACTGAGAGACAGAAATGGAGCAGATTGGTCTAAAACTCAGATCTGAGTCTTATTGAGATTCTGCTGAAGATTTAAAACCAACAGTGCATGAAAGAAATCCATCAAACATCACAGAGCTGAGACTCTCCTGTCAGTTTCACAGACTGTTTATGAAGGTTGAAATATGGATATTCCTTCCAAGCAGCAAAACTTTGCTGTAATCTTTGACGCGGTCTTGATGCAGTTCCACAGGATTTTTTTACTTTCAGTTATTTTCATTCCTTGTACCTTCCGGAGGAAAGATTCGTGTTTGTTAGGAAAAACAAGAAGCGGCTCGTCCTGCCGCCCGATAACTTCATGTACAGGCGAACAACTGACTTCTTACTGAAGAGAAAGGCCTGTTTTAGTTCACACCGTCCAGTGAAGAGTAAAACAGACATTGGTTCCAAAGACCCAGAAGGATCTGAAATGCTCTCTACGCTCCTCGGGTTTTCTGAACCTTCAGGTCTTCTATGGGAACTGGGTTTGTAATTCGTGCTTAAATTTTGGACTGAAGAGAAAGTGGCAAACCTCTTTCCCCAGGGAATGAGCTGGCTGGGTCTGACATCTCCGTGTTGGATGAGGGTCATGCTTGTGATAAATCACAATAAACGGATGCTGAAGGTCTGATGACCCAAACATGACACAACTCTGGTTCATCCCTTGAGCTCAGCCGTGTTTTCATGCCTGAATGAAGTGATGTGAAAACCTGAGGAACCGTTGAAAGGCTTTAAAACCGCCCTGGACCCCAGAGCGGGTCAGATACTCATTAAACCTGGAAGACTTAAAGAAAATGGTCCCCGAAGAAATCATTGCATCTGTCGGCCAACTTTACATCTACTCTCCAAATTTCCAATGATTAAAAAAACTAATGTGACTCATGGATGGATTATGTAATCAGGTGTAAGTGGCTTATTATAGTGCATCACAAAAGCTTTTCTAAAGTATTTTTAGCATTCTGGCTGAGGAGCTGTTTCTGACTGGATCTGGGAATTTTTTTTTCTCAGGAGGAATTTTCCAAAACTATCCCAAAACTTCAGGCGTTAATGAGTGTTGAGGTCAGACGACACGATATCTGGAAACAATTTTGCATGTCATTGCTCACACCTTTACTCAGAGACCAGCATGCAGGGACGGCAGTGAGCG
The DNA here is from genome assembly GCA_911649635.1 of Poeciliopsis gracilis. NCBI lineage: Eukaryota > Metazoa > Chordata > Actinopteri > Cyprinodontiformes > Poeciliidae > Poeciliopsis > Poeciliopsis gracilis. The sequence goes on along the minus strand of CAJVRI010001204.1, from coordinate 117,331 downwards.
CTGCAGAAGGCTGAACTGTGACGGTGTGAGTCGCTCGCTGCGTTCCTGTCGAAGTGCTAACCTGCTGGAGGAAGCTGACAGATGTTGCACCAAATTCGCGGCTTCCTGTTTTGCAGCTGCTGCTTGATGCATCTTGTAAATAAATAGCTTTGAGCTTTCAGTCCATGTCTGTTTGCATTATCACCTTCAGACCAAAAACATTACTGAAGAATTTACTGACATGTACAATATTCACATTGATTTATGTCTTTCTTTATCCTCGAGACTAATTAATGTCTCCTTAGAGTCTCATTTAAAAAGTTTGTGTTTACAGAATGAACACGTTGTTTCAGTGGATTTGGTGGGAAGTGGCGCCACCGTGTGGTCAAATCGCAGCTGGTCACTGAAGACATTATTAAAAGTTTATCTAAAGTTCACTCACACTGCAACACATCTTCAATGTTTAATAAAAAACGGCGTTTTAGCGTCATCTGAGGATGATGACGTCATGAGAGCAGGAATCCAGATGAGAGTTAATATGTTAAAATCAGGATTATTGTTAGCAATCATTACCTCCAAAGAAAAGCTGGAATGAGGACATGAATGACTTCACATCAGGAGTAACGGCTGCATACACTGAATATTTTACATCTTTCACCATTTTTATGATTATTATTATTGTTTTAATAACAATAACATCTGATGACTCCCACCATTTTAACGGATTACAATCCAGACAGCTGAGCACGAGCCAGGACATTTTTAATGCACTGAGAATATCACAGCTAACTGAATTAATTTCATATACATGTGAGTGTTTTCTGTCGGCCTGATTCCAGGCGTCTCCCGGTCCTGGAGCCCCTGCTGCTGGAAACTTCTCCTTCAGAAAGTCGTGCAGCTTCTGATCACTTCAGTTGGAGAAAAGATCCCTGACTTCAAAACTTTGGCTGGTAATTCCAGCCTCCAGTGTGGCAGCAGATGAATCCGCTCAATATTCATTGAGAATTCATTTAGAACTGGTTGTACCGAATCCCTTTAATGGCAATTAATACTCCATATCTTGCTTAGCTACTGCTAATCCTTATTTAAATTTAACCTATCTTTCCCCCCAAATTCCTTTGTTTTGCACTCATTGAAGAAATATTTGGTCAAAAGAGGTAATCTGCTTCCCAACATTATCTAAAGATCTTAGATAAGAGGCTCTTTGTCTCAAACCAAAAGCCCTGAGACAAAGAGCCTGTTGTTCAACAAGTAGGAGTAAAATCTGCACACATGAACCCAGAGACGTTTGATCACACAGACAGTTCCAGTTCAGCTCCATGAGGCCCAGCAGGAGGCGGTGAGACGGTGCGTTCAGGCCACAGCCGGAGAATCCGTCATAATTTAAGAACCATCTTTTACTTTCATAAATTTTATTCATCTTGATGATGGCATGATGAGGGTTCAACTTGTTTAATTTTTTAGCTAAACTGAATGAAAATAAAACGCTATGATTTTAATTTTAAAAGTTTATGAATGGAAATATGAAAATATAAAAATATGAAATGATTTCAGTCGAAATGACGGACAACAAAACCGTCGAGCGTTTCCTCAGGCCGGCGCTTCACCTGTCAGAATTTGGTGTAGAAGTTAATGTTCCTTTATTTAATGCAAAAATAACATCCATCATTTCACACCGAACGACAATTCAGACTCCAGTTAGATGAACAGCCACACGACTGCAACACATATTGTTCATAAATGGATGAAAGACTAAAATCAGTGAACACCAAGAGTCATAAAAACATGAAATGTTAAACACAAAAACACAATGTGACTCATAATAAGAATAAATTTTATTAGTTTTCTGGTTTACAACCACAATAAAATATTTAATTATAAATTATAAAACACACAGAAAAGTTGCAAAATAGGAAAGAAGAAGGAGTTTTTTTATGGCCCATTCACAGTTTACATTGAAACTTTCTGCTGGCTTCAAACTGAGGATGAACTTCACTAAACCAAAAGGCCTGAGACAAAGAGCCTGTCGTTCCACCAGTAGGAGTCAAATCTGCATTTAAACATGTCTGATGGAGTTAGTGTTCCATGTTGGCCACAGGAGGGATGGAAATACTTCACAAATGTATTTGGGGAAACAAATTGAACCAAATGGAGGGTCGGGTCACAAGCTGCACCAGGACTGCCGGTGCTGGCGCGTTAACGGAGCTGGAAAGCTCCCCAGAATGAATCTTCTCGGAGATATTCTCCTGTGATGTTCAGCCTCACGCTGTCGCCTTCGGTCAGAATCACCATCTTCCCCAACCAGACCGACTCGCCCGCCACCGGGCCAGTGGCCAAAACCATCTCTGCCTTCTTCGGATTTTCAGAGGCATTTCTTATCAACATCACAGAAGGGCGAGGTTCGTGCCTCTGGTTCTTCCTGAAGACCACCTGGGCGTAGAAGAAGAAGTGGGAGCGCTCAGGGCTGCTGCTGTTGAAGCAGATGGAGTCCTGATGGAGGGACAGGGAGCAGGACTCACAGGACACGCGTTCCGTCCACGAATCTTTACGATAATCTGCAAGAAAACAAGAAACATCGAAACATTTCCTTCAGTCCCGCAGCTGCACTGAACCAAAGGAAACAGTTCATTTGACCTTCATCAAATGTTTCTAAGACAAGTACCAGAGGGAATTATGGGTTGTTTCACCAGTTGCTATTATCAATCAATCAATCAATCAATCAATCAATCAATCAATCAATCAATCAATCAATCAATCAATCAATCAATCAATCAATCAATCAATCAATCAATCAATCAAGTTTATTTGTTTAGTTCATTTCAGCTACGAGGTTCAAAGACGGCTATGAAACCGTTATACAGACATTGTGCTGAAACCGATTGTGAAACCAGTAACAGATTTTACATTTTGTCAAGTTCCACCATTAAAACGCATCAGATGTGTTGTCTGATGCGTTTCCATCAGACAACAGCTACTGGTTCCAGCAGCTACTGGTGGTTCAGACTCGTCTTAAAGGAACTCAGTGCTTCTGATGGTTTGCAGTTTTCTGGAAGTTGGTTCCAGATTTGTGGTGCATAGATGCTGGAAGCTGCGTCTTCATGTTTGGTTCTGGTTCTGGGGATGCTGAGCAGAACCAGAACCAAACGCCCTGAGAGGTCAGGAGGGTTGATGCAACAGCAGCGGATCTTTAATGTATCGTGGTGCAAAACCGTTCAGTGGTTCGGGTTCCTGGTTTCAGTCAGAACTCCAGCAGCAGCGTTTTGGATCAGCTGCAGTAACCAGGCACTAAAGACAAACATGGGTGAGTTTCTCTACATGTTCTGCAGATTCCTCTTGAAAATGGAGTTTTACCTGGTCAATTAAAGACCATAATAACTTAAAAAAGATCTTGCTGAGTCATCAGTCCTTTAATCCTGGGAATGTTCTTCAGGTGATAGAAGGCTGACTTTGTAGCTGTCTTTATGTGGCTCTGGAGGTCAGAGTTCATCACCACACCCAGATTTGTTTCTAGCTGTAATAACTGAAGCGTCATGTTGATTCTGAATCGTTCCTCAAATGCAGAACAATTTAGAAAAATCCTCAGAAAACCTGGAGAACTTTAAAAGATTTCAAGAGTTTCAGGATCACAGGTTGAAAAAACCAGGAAGAAACTCGTGATTTTTGCTCAAGTCTAGTCAGTGAATCTCACAGTCAGATCAATCAGATCAATGCTTTTGGACGATCAATCATCCAAAAGGAGAGAAAACACAATATATGGAAATGATAGAAGATTAAATGTGTTTAAGTTGCTAATGTGTGTCTGCGTTACAGATCCGTGCACAAGGATGAAAGAAGATGTGTGATAAAAAAAAATGAGATTATTGAGTTCAGTCGGGCTTCCAGCTGGATGAACAGATCTGTTTCATCATCAGCTGTGAGAAATAAAGCCCTGAAGAGGCCGAGCCTCCAATTAGAGCCTAATCTCCTCTCTGTCAGCACAGGCGAAACATCAGACTCATGTTTGCTGCTTGGCTCATAACGATGCCTACAGTCATTACAGCTCTGCTCAGGCTGTAGGAAGCCACTTCACACAGGAGAGCCGCCATGGTGGGAAGAAACCGACACGAGCGACGGGAAGCATGACGGGAAGCATGACGGGAAGCATGACGGGAAGCATGACGGGAAGCATGACGAGGCTGGATACTCTGCTCCGTCTCACACACACTAACGCTGGCCGGTTTACATCCACTGTCTTCAGATATTCTTGGAAAGGTTTCGTCTTTCCAAGACATTCCAGAGCGAACAGCCTCAGGGTTTTTGAGATGGAGTCGACTGAAGGTGGAGACTCAAACGAGGCTTTTATGTAGCAGCAGTGGGTGAGTTTCAGGGTCGGTTTTGTTGCTCCGTTCTCAGAATGACGACGTTTCTCCCAGAACATGTTTGAAGGTTTTGTAACCAAACATGTAGGCGTCATATCAGCGCTTTTCATCAACACAAATAAGGTTAAAGGTCAAGGCTTCAGCAATGAGGGCTGATTATCTATTACCTTGTAATTTAATGATTATAATATTTTTCTTCAAGTTAAAATATCCTTTTTGATTTATGAATATTTAATACTTATTGAAACAATATCTGAATTATTCAAGTTTCCTTTCATTAAAAACTTGTTACTGATAATTCGTTACCATAGTAACGCATCCGTCCGACATTCACATTTTTCCTCGTTAACATCCTAATCTGTGCTTTGATAAAAGAGGTTTTTGTGTCTTCAGGTGATAAAAGGCCGACTTTGTAACGACCTTTATGTGGTTCAGGTCAGAGTTCACCAGAGTTCACCAGAGTTCAGGTGTCGGATGTGTTTATTTTACGCTTCACAAAGGAAACCAAAGGAATTGATTCACTGCAGAGTAAAACATCGTTCATGTGTGAACGTAAAATATTCCCACACAGCTGCTTCATGAGGTTCAGGTCGTTGTGGTGTACCACAGGGATCAGGACACGCCCTCCACATTATTCTCCATTTATCTCCTTTTCTTGATCCATTTAGTCAAATCACAGGTGAACCGCGGCGACACACACCTGAACTGTGTGTGTGCTTCCAGCCTCAGATCAAACCTGTTGATTTGTTTTAAATCCAGACTTAAACTCTGTTGTGGTCACTCCCCTCGTTTTGTCCAAACATGCTGCAATTTGAACAGTCGTTGTCTTGAACGTCTGACTGGATTCGACTGAATCTAAATCGATATGTGAACATGAATTAACTCTGTTTGTTTTCCAACCTTAAATCATCTGTTCAAATGCCAAAATCAGATTGGAGCATCGTCTGGTTATTAATGTTTGCATATTTAACATAAACATTTTTAATAAGGTTTCAGAGGTTAATAAATGTTGTGTATTGTCTCTATATAAATACAGGATACAGGATATTGATGCTAATCAAACTCTGTGCTGCTTCTTTTAAAGAGTTCACTGCTTTTCACAGCATGAAAAATCAGAAGTTTAATGGTTCAACCTGATAAACAGCAACAAATGAAAAAGACTAATTTTCTTTGAAACATGGAGAAAATCCTAAATGAAAGCTTAGAAACCACTAAACTGGTTCAGTTCTTCTGAAAGGGATCATTTGAATGTTAGAAGGAAGTGAAGGTGAACTTACGTCTTTGCAGTTCAATATAGGAAGACGACTTTCCTGAAAAGCAACAAAGAACAGTGATTTCAGCTTCCTGAATCAGTTTGGTAAATCATTATGAGGTTCCAACAAATGATCCAACTCACCAGCAAGTCCCTCTGGGGAGAAGCGAGCGCTGACTGGAAAGAAAACCAGATGAAACAAAGTTAGTGGCGTTGATCAGATTTACTCTGACAGACAATCTGACTTTCTGATGCGTACCTGCTGCAGGGTTTCCCTGGGAGCCGCTGGGCTGCAGGGGCAGAAGCATTTAAAGTCAGTGTTTACGGAGAATCCCACTTTAACAGCTGTCTGTCTGTCTGTCTGTCTGTCTGTCTGTCTGTCTGTCTGTCTGTCTGTCTGTCTGTCTGCCTGCCTGCCTGTCTGTCTGTCTGTCTGTCTGTCTGTCTGTCTGTCTGTCTGTCTGCCTGCCTGCCTGTCTGTCTGTCTGTCTGTCTGTCTGTCTGTCTGTCTGTCTGTCTTGTGGTTTATGTTGTTTTCATAACATATTCTCCTGCAGTAATTTAAATGTGTTAAAACTCACTCAGTTTCTCATATTTGACGAACAAAAACCTGATTTGAGGAAGATAAAGCTCATCAGAGTGAAAATGTTTCTGAACCCTGGAAAAACCCCAGGACTGTGTCAGTTTGAAAATCCTGCCACCTACAGGCCAAAAGTAAACCAGCTCAGGTTTTAACTTCAATGAATGGATTAAACTTCATAATCAAAAACTGATCCATGCGACTGTTCTGCACCAGATTGCTGTTATACTTGTCTATCAAGATGGTTTAGATATTTTTCTAAATTGCAAGTTAACAACAATATTTGGACAGAACTGAAAAAGCTGCAAAATAAATACTTAAAACAACTAATAAAATATGTTTGGCAGTTTAGATATGTTTACGCTTACGATGTAGATTCTGAATTACATTGAGAATCTAAAAGATTTTCCCAGGATAAGCTTCTGATCCAGCCAGTAAAGTGTAAAATACAGAAGTCATTGTGTTTTTTTTCCCATGCTTTCTTCAAGGACTCATCTGTGATCTCTGATTCTCTCATGTGATTAATAATCTCTGTGCATCACCCAATAATCGCCTCATTACAAATCGACTTCGAGAGAAAAACGTCAGTATTTGTCATCTTCATTGTTCCAAGTTCAGATCTGCTCTGGTGCTATAACAGGATTAGCTCTTTAGCTGTTAGCTTACATCACCAGTAGGAGTCACACCAGGATGTTTCACAGATGGTTATCTCACTGCAGACGATGTTATTTCATCAGGAGTAACACATTTGATACAACCTGTTTGAGAAAAGTTAGATTTTCTATATTTTAAATTCTTGAATTCAAACTATTTAGCAACAAGCCACAAATTGTTTTCATGGCTTGTCTTTGAATCTGTTCAGATATTTTCAAGGCGTAAAAGTTTTGAACCTGTATGTGAAAATGTGTGGATGAGGTTTACTTACTGGCTCAGATTTTGGTTTGATGGACGCGATGAAGGCGGCCATGATGACCAGGGCCATGGTGAGGAGTCCGCACCACACATGGAGCAGCAGGTACTTCTGAGACGACCGGCACTGACCCTCCATTCTGTCAAACACAAACCGCAGCATCAGACCGAGGCTGTCAGCACTGAGGAGGCACAGGACTGACTTCACTCTTTTTTCCAGCTGTGATGATTCTCAGCTCAAAGTTTCCACCTCTGAACTCAGATCAGCATCCTCCTGTGGGCAGCGGCGAGGAGGAGGACTACAGTTTGAACACACGCCGTTGGTTTCTGACAGGCTCAGAGGGCAAATTTAGAACAGGAAGCCACATTTGTGCAAACCCCCAAAGTCACTTAATGCAAAGTAAATGATTGCATAAAACCTCCAACCCAGTGACAAAGCAAACAAGATTCTCTTTCTTCACTTGTTTCATTTCACAGGATTTATTCCTTTAGGTTTTACTCCTCCATCCATCCATCCATCCATCCGTCCATCCATCCATCCATGGTTCCATCCCTCCATCCATCCATCCATCCACCGTCCATCCATCCTCCATCCATCCATCCATCCATCCATCCATCCATCCAGCCGTCCGTCCGTCCATCCATCCATCCGTCCGTCCATCCATCCATCCATCCATCCATCCGTCCGTCCTTCCGTCCGTCCGTCCGTCCGTCCGTCCATCCATCCATCCATCCATCCATCCATCCATCCATCCATCCATCCGTCCGTCCGTCCGTCCGTCCGTCCGTCCGTCCGTCCATCCATCCATCCATCCATCCATCCATCCATCCATCCATCCATCATGATGCTGTTCATTTTCTGCAGTAAATACATTGTGTCCATTTTGTTCTCATTCTGATTAAGTGACTTTGGGGGTTTATGTGGCGTTAGATTAAAAAATAAAACGTAGTTTTATTTTTATAAAACTCCACACAAAACCTTGCAAAGTGTTTTTGTCTCGTTTCTAGAGCAAATATCTAAAACTAAGCTACAAGTAACTTTTCTAAAGCTTTTTTTTGTCGACAATTCTTGAACACTGGTTCAAATAAAGAACCAGTTCCACTGGTCAAATGGTCATTTTCCCATCAATGTTGAGGAATTATTGACTTGAATCTCCCATGTCTTTCTGAAAACTTTCTCATAATCTGTTTTTGTTTGTTTTTGATGACAGAAACACTTTGTAAGGTTTTGTGTTTTCCAGTGTTGTAAGAAACGTTTCTGTTTAACATGTTTGTCTGTTGCAGGAATGTCCAGTGATTCCCATCATTCCCATCATTCCCATCATGCTTTTGCTTCAGGAGTCAAAGGTTTGATGTAAACAGAAGGAAATGCATTCATCAGGGGATTAAAGGCTGAACTCAACATGTTTGTGACTAAATTTAAACTGGTGAATGCCCACAGTGATTACCATGAAGGACATTTATAGAACAGCCTGCAGTGCATTGTGGGTAAATGTACCTTAACCCTACAGCAAACAAACCTGTTCTGCTTCTGTGGGGTTTTACCTCAGTGGGAGTTTTCAGTCGTCAACACATGGAGGGAGATAACGACGGTGGTCTGGATTTTCTGCCTGTGGTGATGCGAAGTGAAACTCCCTGTGTTGGTTGAAATACCCCTGACCGTGGAGCGTGAGTGAAGTGGTTGGACTGCAAACCTTTTCCGAAAGTGTGTTATGATAAGTTGTAGGAAGTTTTGAGTGCAGAGCAGAGTCATTAAACCCAATTATACGAGTCCCCAATGGCTGGATTTGTGTTTAATATGTCATTAAGTTCCATGACCCGTTTCTTTACTCTTCGTGGTCCACATTGGGCCCGGTCTCCATCTATTGGGAATCGCTGGTCGAAAACCATCCATTCCTTCCCGTATCGGTCATTTTCAGTTGGAGAACGATTGTTTGTATCAGCAACAAAAACCGCCGATCAGGGCGTAGTTCTCATAAAATCTGTCTTATTTGACAAAGTCTCCAGATTAGGGTTAGTTAGTTAGTTAGTTAGTTAGTTAGTTAGTTAGTTAGTTAGTTAGTTAGTTAGTTAGTTAGTTAATTAGTTAGTTAGTTAGTTAGTCAGTCAGTCAGTCAGTTAGTTAGTTAGTTAGGGTTATGTTAATCTGCCTTATAAAATGATCTAACTATGTTTTACTTCAGCAGTGAAGGAAATGTTAATGATTTTTTTCTTAATCACAGACGCCTCACATATCAGATCTCCTAATAATTCTGACAAGATGAATGCAACTGAAGCGTTTCGGAAGCTTCTTTACTTCCTATTTCTTTGAGACGTTCATTTCTCAAAATAGGAAAGACAAGAGAACAGCCAAGGAACCAGATGTGCCACTTTTACTCAAGAAAAATGTTAATGTGGTACTTTTACATTTACTAGAGTACGTTTCTGACTGTGTATTTGTACTTTTACTTTAGTACATTTTTTGTGGACTTGAAGCAGAAGAACAAGGCTGATCTCCCTGAGGCATGGTAGAGGGTGTGTGGTGCTGTGGGCCTCAGAGAAGTGAATCTGGGTCAGATTTGGGTCTTTATGCAGGACGATGATCCAAAAACAAACACCTCTGTGTTTTAACTGTACAGTTACAGGCGCAGCTAAAGTGACAGCATATTTGGTAATATTTCCAGTAAATGTGGGATTTTTCCCCCCGTATGTCGTCCATCTGGGACAGGTGTTTAAGCTCCGCCCCTAAACACATGAAACACTGACTTCTGTCTTTTTTCTGATTGAGGACTTTACTGTTTCCACAACAATCCCCCTGCTGGGTTTTACACAAATACTTCTGGTTTTGCAGCTATTTGGACTCCTGGCCGAAGTTTCAGTAAAGATATAGATTTGAAACTGGGAGGCATTTTGATTTTTATCGTTTTGAATTTTTTGTATGGAGAACATTTTAGATGAGGTTCGTTTTGTCATTATTTGAAGTCTTTATACAGATTCCAAAAGTTTGTGTTTAGAGCTGATAACCGTGGAGCTGCTCTTGATTTATTCTGTTTCATGTTTTATTTCTAAAAGCATTCAGAGTTTAGGGTTGTTTTTTTGTGAGATTCATGCTGCTGTAGCAAAAAAGCAATTCTTTAAATTGTTTGAAACGTCTTTAATGGTGAGTAAATTCATGCAAACAGGAGCTGATATTCAGATCTTTTATCTCCAGGTTCAGTTTTCTATCGAAATCTTTACAACAGAAAAGCAGAAGACCTTGTTATGCTGCAGTTTTATATTTTAGAAACCAGGATTCTCAGAATTATGACCATTTATTTGTGTCATATCATTAATATTCGTAGAAAGCCTAATAAAAGTGCTGATTACTCAAAATGCGAAACGCATCAGAATGATAAAGTCTGGAAAAATTGTCCAAAAGAGGAACTAAATGAAATCTTTGGTGCCATATGAGTAAATCTGCACCAAAATGCATCAAAATTAGACGATTAAACACAGAAACAAATGATTCATTTCTGAATTTCAGTGCAAGCAGCCGAGCCGCGTTCATCCCAAAACGTTGGGATGGATCCCAGGAGTGTTGGTGAGAGAGTGGACTCACCTGCGTCCTGCGCCGTCCGCGTCCACGCTCATCTGACTCTCCTCTCTGACAGACATGCCAGCCTCCCTCGCAGGTTTTTCTCTTTGAGCTGGAGATGAGATGGAGGGTTTTTTTCTTGCTGCAGGGAGAGTTGTGGTTTAAACAGAAGGAGTGGAGGGGGGAGGGCTGCTGCTTGTGGTGTAGGTGGCTCCACTCATCGCTCTGAAACTCAGAAGCACCTCTGACACGTTTGTGCAGTTTATGAAACCTACAACTCTCGTCCAGCGGAGCGTGTGTGTGTGTGTGTGTGTGTGTGTGTGTGTGTGTGTGTGTGTGTGTGTGTGTGTGTGTGTGTGTGTGTGTGTGTGTGTGTGTGTGTGTGTGTGTGTGTGTGTGTGTGTGAGAAGCAGTTTGGAAGACTTTCTTCTAAACCTGCAGCAAAACATTCAGCAGTGAAAGGAAAAAGGGGATGTTGGTGAGGAAAGAGAAAGGCGCTGAGGTGCGGTCCCTCACTGACACGTTTGCTGAGGGCGGCTTTCAGATTTCCCACGTTTATAGGTCAACATGTAACAAACAAACATGACAGGGAAATTCTTCCTCACTACCAGAGTTTGGTGGCTGATTCAGAGTCAGATAAGAAGCTGCAGGATGTGAGGCCTTTTCTTACTGTCCCTCACCGCAGATTAAACATCACTGAGGAACCTGAGGAAGCTGATTTCACCTTAGATTGATATTTAGATGTGACGCAGGGACACATCTAAAAGTTATATTTGTTTGGATATAAATGAGCTGCGATGGGCAGAGGAACAGAAAATATTCAGTCTGTTAATGTTTCCTGCAAAAAGAAAAGTACTTTTAGAGTACTTTTGGACTTTTGGACTGGTGACCTGTCCAGGTGACCTGTCCAGGTGACCTGTCCAGGTGACCTGTCCAGGTGACCTGTCCAGGTGACCTGTCCAGGTGACCCCGCCTCTCGCCCGGAACGCAGCTGGAGAGGCAGCAGCTCCTCCCGACCCCGTGAGGGAGAAGGGTGAAGGAAAATGGATGGATGGATGGATGGATGGATGGATGGATGGATGGATGGATGGATGGATGGATGGATGGATGGATGGATGGATGGATGGATGGATGATGGATGGATGGATGGATGGATGGATGGATGGATGGATGGATGGATGGATGGATGATGGATGGATGGATGGATGATGGATGGATGGATGGATGGATGGATGGATGGATGGATGGATGGATGGATGGATGGATGGATGGATGGATGGACTTTTAGAGCTCAAACAGTTTGTAGAAAGTTCAGTTTGATACAATTGAGATTATTTTCTGGTGATTTTTGCTGTTTCTATAGAATGAGTTTAAGTTTGAAGCGTTTTCTGGACCAGACCATGATCTGGTTGTGATGTCACAAACGAAGCGTTTTTTCTCCAGGTCAGGTTTTGTCTCAGGTTCCTGTCAACTCGCTCACACTCCCTGTGTTTGGGTTTGAGTTTTGGTTTGTTTGTTTTCTTTTGGGCTTTTTATGTGCTGCAGGTTTTTCCATTCTCCATGTTTCCAGCTTCATTCTTTAATTTTTTTTCTTGTGATCTGTTATGTTTTTTTCTGTTATGTTCGATTAGTTTTTTTCTAGACTTTAGTTCATTTTCTGTTTGGACATTTATTCTGATGCTGTGCATTTGGAAGGAGTTTTCCTCTCGGTTTTTCACATTTGGCTAGCTGTTCTGATGCATAACCATGGCAACAAGGTCAGTTTATTTGTTTAATCAATAAAATAAGGCATGAACTTTGACCCCAAATGCCAGAGGAGTTGAAAAGTGGAATTCAACTACTTGGAATCGTGGCTCATGTCCAGACGTTGGAGTTTGGATGTGACTGCAGACGCTTTGAAAACATTCAGAAGTGACATCAGATTCGCGGCGCGTTGGCCTGCTGCCTTTCAGGGCTGCAGCTTTTAGATGCTGCTGGTCCAACACAGCTGATCAAAACGCCGATTTCCTCCTCAGCTTCCAGAGTCTCCTGCTGATGACCTCATCATTTGACGCAGGGACACGTCTGAAGGTTTCGGGTCACTGGGACTGGATGGACATCGGGGACACAAGCCTGAAATCCTCCAATCAAAGTTATTTGAATTTGTTTTTCCTCTGTATTAACATTTTTAAGCTAAGTCAGTGTGTCCCTCTATGATTTCTACTAATAATCTCTATCATTGAGCCTGGTGATGTCATCAGCTGAAGTGCTTAAAGCAGAACCAGAACCAGAACTGCTGCGTGACACCAGGCAGTGGAAATCATGTCTGGAGTGTTTTCTGGTGTGTGTACATTTTCTATTGGAATAAAGAAGTAATAATGGATGCAGAGTCGTACTGAACTCCAAGGACTTCGTTCTCTTTTTGTCCAGTTTCCACATTTGATGCAGTAATTTCTGCAAAATCAGTTTCTACTGAAAGAAATGAAAGAAACGAGAAGCTGCGTTGAGAGCTTGTGAGAGGAGAAGTGTTATTCACAAATTTAAGTGTGAATCTGAACACGAGGATGAGACTGATTGGGGGGGAAAGCAGAAGTGAGAGCAGCATGTTTGTTTCCATTTTGTTTTGCAGTTTTTGGTTTCGTGCTCCATGCCCCCCCCACCCCCCCCGGCAGGCTGAGAGGGTTTCTCTGGGCTTTTTGTCACTAACTTTCTCCTGCTTTATCACATGCTCACTCATACAACCAGACACACACCTACACCTGCAACACGAGAAAACAAAGTGGCCTGGATGTGGGCTGCAGGGTGCTGTCCCCACTCAGAACAGGGGAGGGACTCTGCACCGCCGCTTCCTGTGCTTCCTACCTGTAGTAGCAAAGAAGCCGATGAGTTTGCAGGTAGTTCCCAACTGGTGCTGTTTGAAAGTCAGACAATGTGAAGATTCACCCACAGATTGCACTCTGTTCCAGTGTTTAACAGAGCCACAGTTCAAACCAGCAGATTGAGGACATGCTCACTTCCACCGCTGCCAGGCGGCTCTGCTCACACTTCTCTCTTTGAGATTGTATCCGTCAGTGTAAACACGACATAATTAGGATATTTTTACATCCATATATTTAAAGTTTCTGCAGCAAACAAACAGGCCAGATGGTGGAGATCTGAAAACTGTGCTGCAGTTTTCTGACACAGGGACAGTTTAGAGCCACAAAGAGTTAATGAAGAGGAAATAAAGTTTTAAAAGACAACAGTTTTCATTTTTGATAATTACTATAGAAAATGTGTTGCAATTTTTAAAGAATCTGAATTTTATTAATATTTTTAGATTTTAAAACAAACTAAAATCAAATACTTTACAAAAAGAGAATGGAAACGTTTTCTGTTGGTGCTAATGTGAAGTAGATTTTTCTTTAAAGAGAAAATCTTTTATTTGCATCACTCAGTGTAGCATAGTGAAGATGTTGTTTTGTGCAGCTGCAGAGAGGGTGGACAAACTAATTGAACAAGATGTGTCTGGGAACTTGCTGTTTTTCCCGTGGCCTTCCCTGCATGGAGATAGAGTGTTTGGTTTTCGCATCCCGTAGACATGATAGTGATTGAGCATACAAGGTTGAACTGTTCCATCTGTTTTCCTTTGTTTCTTTTGTTTTGTCTTAGAAGATTGAGTCTCCGCCTGTTAGCAGAGAGAGGTGAATAAAGCAACTATGCAACTCTTGAGTTCGTTAGAGCAGAATGATTTTCGCCTAATGCAGTGTATTTTTGCTCTCCGTCTGCATGCAGATGTATCAAAGATTATTTTTGCTCCCTGACTTCTGTCTGGATCTCAGTCTCTGAATTGTGCACTTCACACTAATTTAACTATTTTAACTAAAGCGTTTAGTTTCCAACCAAATGCCAAGAAAACAGACCCAAAGAATATAACTGCTACTTTTAGAGTCATTCAGTTTTATTCCATGAAAAAAATGGAAAAACTATGAAAATCTGCATTTGTTAATAAATATATACAAAATTAATTTAGTTAGTTATAATTTTTAGTTTAGTCCAGTCAGATTCAAATTGGTGTAAATCTGAAAGACCTGGACTGATCCAAAAAGATCAGAACACCTGGGAGAGCTGCTGCACGAAGTTGGTCTTCTGTGTCTTCTCCTTCTGCAGAAGAACTGATCTTTTATTGAAGGAAAGAAAGGGGGGCTCTCCTGATAAGGAATCGGGGAAGCACAGGATGCAACCCAGTTTTATGACTGAGAAGTTTCTCAGAAGTTGTCCAAAGACCAGCCGCAAAAACATGCTGGAGGTTAAAGAAAGGTTACACACTTTAGCAAATTCCTTTTCTCACTGGGGTGACAAAAAACTGAACTAACCTTTATAGGAAGAACAAACTGGTAGCTACTTATGTAAGAATAAGAAAACATAACTATTCTAACAATGAGTGATGAAGCTTTAATGGAGCTGGATTGAACTGGACTGCTTGTAATCTGCAATGATGCAGCTGGATATGAGATAATGTGAGAATTGGCTTCTTGTTTTCAGGATAAATAATATCAAAGCTTGAACATTTATTTTACTTGACTTCAATAATATTTTGTTTGTTTTTTTTACCCAAATGAAACGTCTTCCTCCACTGAATTCAGCTAAAAGTACAACAGATTAAACTCAAATGATTCATTCATGCAGCTTTTTTATCTTCAGAGAAAACAAGCCTCTGAAACTGAAAACCTCTTGGAACAGAAATGTTTGACTTTTTCATACTAACTGTTATCAGAGTTCAGTGAATCCATTTCATCTCAAGATGAAAGTTTGTTTATTCAGGGAAAAGTGAAGGAAATATTGACAATGAGAGTCAGAGCGTCACATTAATGCCACTCTGATAAACTCCAAAGAATAAAGTCAAACATTTATATGAGAAGACAAACTGCTCCTCCCTGCACAGATGATCAGGTATTTCTGGCTGCTGGGATTTTCTGGGTTTTCATTGATGGTGGATTCTGCCGGGTCTTCCCGCCTCAGCAGCTGCAGCTCTGACAGTGAAACCTATGGATGGGTTTGGCTTTGCTGTGTTTAACAAAATTATAGCTACTTTCTGAGGCCTTCTGCTTCACTTTAGTGTTGCACAGGAGAGACAAAAAGATCCAAGACCTCCCAAAGCATCCTGTAAGAAATGAGAGCAAAGCTGTGATTTCACTGAGCGAGCAGGAAGCGACTCTGCAGCTGGGAGAAGCCGCGCCTACCTCCACTCGCATGTCTAGATGCAAAACTCTGGAAAAACATGAAACCGTTAGAATAAATGATAACATGAAAGAAAACAGCGTAAACGTGTTTTGCTGATGAGAAACCTTTCTCATGAGGTAGTGTGACGCTCGCTGTCAGGCCATTGCAAGCCGAGTTCCTGAGAAACGTCGCCAACATCTCCGAGTCGACATCCTGCTGCCGACCTTCAGGTCAAACCGCGGAAAAAAAGAACATCTAAGTAACTTACTAGGGATGCAAGTCATTGATTACTGACTTAATCTAAACTTGATTGATTTTTTAAAAATCGATATTTCATTTAATGAATGATTAGTTCAATTAGTTAAATTACTGGATGTTTTCTTAAAATCTGAGTTTTCTCTGGCCTCTTTAGGGCAACATTTTTCATAATATGCTGGATTTTTTCAAAATTATGTTTTATGAAACTTAAGGAGTTTGTTGAGTGTTTAGATTTCAGAGCAGAACCAAATAAAGTGATTTTTTATCCCCCTGCGCACCGTTTCTCTCTCCTGTTCTTGTGTGACGCCGCCATCTTTGTTTATGTAGCTACTGATTTGCTTAAAGATGACCAGTGGCGCCCTCTTCTGGATGGTGCCCAAACTAGAACACTACAGGAAGGTCTACGTGAACATTATTGTTTAATTATTGGAATTAATTTTCATCTAATGAACAATTAATCACAAGTTGATGAATTGCATCCCTACAACTAACTAAACTGTATATAATTTAGCTAGGGTTAGGGTTAGGGTTATTCTGCTGGTCAATAATCTGACCAGCAGAATATAAATATAACAAATGTAAAAAAAAAAAAAGAAGAAAAGTGAAGTATTTTCAGTTTTAGAGGTTTTTGTTTGATAAAAGGCTGAATGTGACTTGATGTCGGCTGAGTTACTGTATAGCAGGAATCTGTTGAGTGAATCCTCCGAGTCGGTCTCTTTCAGAGGCGGCTCCAGTTCCTGGAAAACGATGCAGTCGCTGCAGTTGGCCCACATGCCGCTCCACAGCAGATTACGGCGCTGCGGCCTCCCTGGATTAGAACCGACACAGATCAGATGTAAAACAAATCCATTTCTGCTCCATTTAAACCAGATGGTGCACAGATTGTTTCAGGTATTTACAGTCTCTTCATTGATCCTGGAAGTATTCTGAATTACTGATTATAAATGGTTCATTGCCTGTTCTTGTATTTCACTTTATCAAGTCCAGAGGACTCTCTGCAGTCATATTCCTCCTCGCTGTCTTCATTGCAGGAAACTTTTCTGCTGCTGTGCAACCATTCAACAACTGTTCACCTCTTATTCTGGAGCAAAAACATTTTAAAAGTTACAGTCAAGGTTTTATTAGACCTTGACTGTAAATAAATGAGATCTTTGACCAATTTGAAGCAGCAGAAAGCAGATGCAATAGAAGGCAGTTTATGCTATTATCTGAGTTTATTATCTGTAGTGGGGAAATTGGAGGGAACAGAGTTCCTAAATATTATGATTCGAGTGAAGAAAGATGAGTTTGAATGATAATAAAAAAAAAGCAACCCAAAACAGCACCCTGGGGAACTCCATGTAATGAGAAAGTGGTTCTAATGTTTGGTGCACAGTGGCAAGCTGAACACATTCCTAAGAATATGATATTTCTACAGGCCTGAAAACCAAAACCAGCGCCGGGATTTCCCCAGCAGCTCACATTATAGTTCTAGAGAATTACATTCTTGATGTCAGGTGTTTTCTTCTGTATTCTTTCTCCTTTTTTCAGTTCGTACACAGACATAAACACACCACCATCCGTTTTAACCACCAAATCCTGATCCGTTTCTCCTCTCTTGTCAGCGCTGGTTAAAGCTGCGCTGACCTTCCAGCAGCAGGTCATTCCTCCCCGGCTGCACATGATACGTCCAGTTCTGCTTTATGCAGTCCTCTCCCCTGCAAACATGAAAAATAAAACCAAAACTGGCCTGTTGAGAAATACAAGAGAGAATAGTTTCATTTTTTCAATAAAATAATTTTCACTTTTTCTACTTTCAGATTCCCTGTTCTACCTACGTTTGGTCCAAACTATGCTGGTTTATTTGCCTTGAATAACTCTGGGTTCAGTCAAGCTGTGATGTGAATTCACAAGCATCAAAGTTTAGTTCCCTTTTTAAACTTTTGAACAGCAACGCGTCCTCTGCTGCTGATTTTTATAGATGCTGTTATCTCCAGTTTTTTAAAACAAAAGTTAATCAACCTTCAGTAAAAAGCAGCTTGACAAACATTGGAGCTTATCTTGGTATTTCAGACCAACGTCTCGTATGTTTGGGTTCAACGTCCAAAGACAAACTGTGAGCAAAAACTGGAAGTTAAACGGGTCTGGAAAGAGTTTGAGTTCAACCATCTGGCAGAAGATCATAAATGTCAGGAATCATAAGTGCTGGACGACACAATTAAATGTCCGATCAATAAAGAAATCCGCTGTTGACACACAGTTATGCATTTTAGCTCCTCCTGGATTAATGGGTTATCCAGAATTCTAAAAATGTGTTTCTGTAGCTGTATATATATGAGCTGCTGGTTACGTCAACAAGAGCAATGCGGAGCATCGAGTGTCGAGAAATGAAAAGCAGTTTGGCCTCCAGCTTTGCTGACATGACCTCTCACTAAGGGACTGGGCTGAACTCAACCCGACACAACTCCTATGGGACAAATTAGAATGGTGAGCCTCATCCAACATCGGTGTCTGACCTCACAAATGTGATCAAACACGCCCATCAACTCTCCCAAGCTTTGAGGAAATCCTTCCAGAACAACCGGCGCTGCTGCAGCGGAAACGGACGAACTGGCACCAAATCAGTGTGTTGAATCGCCAACAGGACATCACGTGTGTGCGTGTGTGTGTGAAGGCACATGAAGGAATACTTTTGCCATGACACACACTTACACATATAGAGCTGATATACATAGAAATGTGTGAAAGAGGTTGTTGTCATTCTGAAACTGTCAGCTGCTTCTGCATGCTTTAGTTTCCTGCATCCAATTATTCCATCTTTTATGTATGAGCGTGTGTGTGTGTTCTTTTATGTGTGGTGTGTGTGTGTGCGTGTGTGTGTGTCTGTGTGTGTGTGTGCGTGTGCGTGTGTGCGTGTGTGTGTGTGCGTGTGTGTGTCTGTGTGTGTCTGTGTGTGTGTGTGTGTGTGTGTGTGTGTGTGTGTCTGTGTGTGTGTGTGTGTGTGTGTGCGTGTGCGTGTGTGTGTGTGTGTGTGTGTGTGTGTGCGTGTGTGTGTGTGCGTGTGTGTGTGTGTGTGTGTGTGTGTGTGTGTGTGTGTGTGTAGCAGGGCTGGTTGACTCCTTACAGCTGCATGTTTCCAGTCAGGACCAGCGTGGTGTTGGACCTGTCCTCTATGGTGAAGACGATGTTGTCAAACATCCTGAACTTGCTGATGTCTGAATCTCTGGGACTGACGGCCGCCTTGAAGAACCATTTCCCCGCATACTGAAACACACACGGGGAGAGAGATGGTGGGGGAGGGAAGCAGCAAATGCGAGAAGAAGATTATTAAAGATAGAAGCCCACGACTTGCAGCAAAGACCACTTGTGGAAAGAACAGAGGAGGAGGTGGAAAGTTCCCTTTTGAGGCAACGAACCTCAGTAAAAGCACCAGTAAACCACATGAGGGACGGTTAACATTCCTTCATTTACTGTTTTACTGACAGAAAGCAAACATTTTGAGTCTTACCTGGTGCAGGTCCAGTGAGTTCACAGCCAGCTGCTCATGATACTTGCAGGGAGCAAAAATCTGCTGAACAAAAGCATGAAAATACAACAAATATAGCCAAACTTCGCTGAACATGACTGCAAATTAAATCAGAATGTACAAATGTCAGTGAACTCCAAGGACACGTCTGACTTTATGCAATGTTGCTAAATTAAACAGAGTGGGTGTGGGTGAATTATTAGCTACTGTTCTGCAGCGGGCTGCCGTTAGCGACAATCATCTGGGGCTGAGCATGAGGTTTCAGCATCCTTTGGTGCAAACAAATGTGGTTTTTAGATGATAATAGTACAAAGTGAATCAAACTTTCATTTTTCAAAGAGATGAACTGTTGAAAACCCACTTTAAAAACAAACTTCCTGAGTGAATCAGCTCTGTGTGGGAGGATGTGGTGATGCCAAAAGCTCATCAAAGAAAGAGCAGATCATTAAAGGAAGTTTTGCTTCAAGCTCAGCTTCAGTATCAGAGGCAGTTTAAAGGAACCAGAATTATTAACTGCAGCCTGAACTTCAGGGAGCAGACGCCATTTTTAGAAAGAACAACTAACTAATTCACTAACTAGTGAGTTAGTGAACTAGCTCACTAGTGACTAACTGGTCACTAACTCACTCATTTCAATATATATTTAATATGTATCTAAATATATACTTAAATAAATATTTAAATAATTATTCAGATAAATATTTATTTAAATATTTAAATTAATATTTTAAAAATATTGATTTTAATATTTTTACATTATTAGAAATATTTATATCAATATTTTTAAATATTTATTTAAAAATAAATATTTTTAAAAGCAGTTTTTTGGGGGACAGAATTACAGTTATTAATTTTCTCTAATTTCCCCCTTTAAATTATTTGAGGCATTCTGAAAGAAATTAAAATATTTAAAAAATAATAAACAAAGATTTCAATAAATCATTTTAAGAGCAATATCATGAAAATGAAATATTACTGAAGGGTGTTTAATTTGGATTTATTTACTTTTAAATAAATATTTATTTTTGAATAAGTAAATCCTGAAACGGTCTTGGACTAGGCGTGTGATCGTGAATGAGATCGTAAATGATGAGTGGCATCTGGAGGTTACTGGAGCTTCTGTCGCGATGGTGAGTGAGCGTCAGCAGGCAGGAGGGGAAACAGCAGCAGGACATGCGGTGGGAAAACCTGGAGGTTTGCATGGCGTCGGCCACATCCTCCACACGGCATGTCATCCTGCAAACCTTCTGGGTGCTTCACTGCTTTGGGTCAGTGAGGATTTAATTACCTTGTAATTACACAATATTCCCTAAAAAAAAAAAAAGATCACTTTAACCAACATGTAGCTCCCTCAGCAGCAGAGCATGGAGCTGAAGCAGCAGCCATTTTCCCAGCCAGGGTGAGGACTGCATGAGTTCTGGTTCTGGTTCTGGTGGCCTTTTGGTTTTCTGGTCACCATTTATTCCTCTTCAGTTGAAAAAAAGAGTAAAATCTAAATGTTTCTGCTTTTTGGTCTTGAAAGTACTTTAAAGTCTCATTGCCATCAGTAGAAAATCTCCTCATTTTGGTTGTTTCAGTCACAGCTTTGGCTACAGACTCGTCACTTCCAGGAGCTGTGCTGTGAACTGATTTACATGTGAAACAATAAAAGCCCTCAGGGGAAATCTTGACATACAAAAGGTCAGTCCATGCGCTGGAAATTCAAAAAATAGATTTTTGTTTTATCAATACCTGATTTCCATATCTCCATGCCAATTTAAAATAGACGTCACAAGAAAATGCTATCGTTGTGCTGAATCATTTTTAGGTTAATCCAAAATAAATTCAGTGCTTATTGCTTAAATTATGAATATAATAACCTTATTAGGGTTAGACTGCTCTACCAAGTAAACAATAATGAGAAATATGGTTGAATAATTAAATGTATCTGCATCAGATCACTGGAAACTGTTAAACAAGGAGGGAAATGCAGACAGGATGAGTTGCTGTAATATTTCCTGTTTCTACAAGAGGGCGACAAACAGATTTTTACCTGGAGGGTCAGTCAGACCATTTCCTGGCTGATTCTCAAGCATTAAAGATTGATGATGAGAAATTTTAGCAGAAGACTCCCTCAGATCAGGGGGCTCCAAAGTGTGGCCCTGGGGCCTCTAACTGCCACCTTAATGATGCAAATGTGGCCCACCAGATGCAGGTAGAGACAAAATAATTATCTACAAATTAAAGTATTATTTCAAAAATGTTTGGCACAACAAAAGCATTTTAATAACCAAGTTTCCAGATTTCTCTGTAATTTAATGCTAAATAGAATCAGATCAGCTTTAAGCACTTTATTAAAACATCGCCAAACACAGAAAGTGTTTTTAAATCAACGATGATTTAATTCCTGCTTTTATTGCTGATAATAAGTTACATCTTTTTCAGTTGTCTTTAATCAAGCCAAGGAGTTTTGTTGAAATAATCAAAACGTGAAACCTTTTTGAAGTTTTGATTCACACGTCCCTTTCCTAATTTAAAAATATGTTTCATTGAAATATTTCATGCTTAAGTTTTTGTTGCCAAAATAATCCCAATATATTTTTCTGTGGTTTTAGTTTCTTAAAAATTTGTATTTTCTTTTTTTGGCCTGCAAGTTTAAGAAAAAAAGTTTATACCACTTGGGATTATATCACATTTATGATACTCAAAGGTTTTAGTTCAAAGGTTTATTTCAGATATTAAACAGGTTTAATAAAACCTTCAGCTACTTCTCTGAATGTCCTGAGCTCCTCCAATGTTCACTTCTTATTTACTGGTGTAAATCAAATAAATCAAAACATGGTGACAATCTAAACTTAATATTTATGTCTAAGTGACGAGCCATCGCAGCATCTTATCTTCTACATTTATGCTCATCAGGCCACAGATCCAGAAAACAGCAGAAATATGTTCAGATTCTGTGGATATTCAGTTTAATCTGTTCAGTCAGGTCTGTTGTTTTTAAGTAAAGTTCGCTTGGCTCTGCTGCAGCTTGAATAGCATCATGTCTGATATTAAAGGGGATTTATGATGCAACTACCCGGGTTTTTCTGTTCAAGAGGAAAACAGGACGACTCATTTATTAATGTTCAGGAACCTTTAGACACAACAGAAGCAAACATCTTTATGTTCATTTAATTCATTTAATAATTGTTTTCATCAATGGGATTTGCATTAGTCTCAGGAGTTGAAAGAAACAGTTTATGAAACATTTCCCGGGGAAGAAGATGTGAAAAACATGAAAGCGGAACAATCTGAAGAACCTGAAAAACCTTCAAGTTCAAACCAAAAGGAGCTTTTATCAGAATCAGATGTCAGGGGCCAAATTACAGGATGTTAAGACATTATCCCACATATATTCCTACTTTTTAAACATTTGAAAGATGTTTTTTCAAGAGTCTCCAGTGTTTGCATGAGAATCTACCGAACTGCTACGATCTGAAAGATCTTGTTGACCTTTGCTCTCCAGGCCCCTGTGGAGGCCCCAGTGGAGCTGCTGTTTGTGGCCCTTGCAGAAGCTTCTTGTTCCCTGTCTGAAGGGTGGAGGACGGTGGAGGACGTCCACCTATGACTCCCCCTTCAGAACCGACACCAGCTCCCCACTTTCCTTCAGCTCCTTGACTATGTCCAGGCCTCCAACCAGCTCGCCCTTCACGTACAGCTGCGGGTACGTGGGCCAGTTAGAGTAGGTCTTCAGGCCCTGCCGGACCTCCTCATCCTGCAGGATATCAAAGGTGTCATAATCCACCCCGGTTCCGTTCAAGATCTCCAGGATCTGCCGGCTGAAGCCGCATTTGGCCGCCTCCTTGTTGCCCTTCATGAACAGCATGACCGGACTCTGGTTGATGGCGGACTGCAGGCGCTGCTCCAGGCTGACGGCCTTCGGGCAGGTGTTCTCCAGCTCCCCGGACTCGGCCAGCTCCTTCACGATGTCCAGTCCGCCCACCAGCTCCCCGTTCACATACAGCTGAGGGTAGGTGGGCCAGTTGGAGTAGGTCTTCAGACCCTGTCGGACCTCCTCGTCGGACAGGATGTCGAAGCTGCTGAACTGGATGTTGTGCTCCTTCAGGAGCCCCACGATCTGCCGGCTGAATCCGCAGCGGGGCTCCTGCGGGGAGCCCTTCATGAACAGCATGCAAGGGCCCGCGTTGATGAGCTTCTTCAGCCGCTCTTTCAGGTCGGGCGCCTCCGCAGCTCCGGCCGGGCTCCCGCTCACCGCCAGCCGCTGGACCTTCTTGGTGAGCTCCGCAGCGTGAGCCCCGTCCAGCCGGTCCACTTTCTCCCCGGCCTTGAAAAACAGGACAGTGGGCACCGAGGAAATCTCATACTTCTCCGACACCTCCGGGACCGCCTCCGCTTCCAGCTTCACGAACGTGGTGCCGGTGTGTTCCTTGGCCAGCTCCGCCATTACTTCGTTCATTTGGCCGCACTGGGGGGCCCAGGCAGCCTGGAAGTGAACCACGGTGAGGCATTTTCCAGCCTTGGCGAGAAACTCCTCAAAATGCTTCTGGCTCGTCGCCTCCACCAAGTTCGCCATCTTTTCTTCTCTCAGTAGAACACTTCCGATTGCCCCCTTACGTCACTTCCTTGTTAGCTTCTTAGCTTCAAGCAAACACCGGAGCTGCGACCCCCGGGAAGCGGTTCGTTCTCCGGTGAAAACAACCAGATATCACCGGATATAGTGACAAGGTAGAGTAGTTAATAGGTAAGAGCGCAACATCCGTGGAGATGAACGTTTAGTGTCTCTGTTCGTTGTGACGTATAGCTGCTTCTCATTAGCTTAGCATAGCCGTCCCTCAGTTAGCTTTTAAACCCAGCTGGAGGGTCTTTGTTAAGTCTTAGCTGTTTACAACCAACAATTAAATGCAAGACTGGAGTTATTTTTGACTGTGGCATGTTTTAGAGTAAAAGTTAACATGAAACATTTTACTGATTTCGTGTAGAAGCAGGATGTCGGTGTTGTAACCAGCGCTAAAGCTGTGGGAGAGACCCGCTGCTAAAGCACGTCGTTTCCCTCACAACCTCCTAAGAATTAAAGCTTTCAATTATTATTTATGCTTTATCAAACCTAATCAGATGGATATTGACTTCTACAGTTAATTGTGCACACAACAACACACAGTTTAATTAGGCAACACAGGATGATTATGTAATTTGTTTCCATAACATGACCTGGAGCCTCCATCAGCTCCATGTCTATTACTTTCTGTTTTTCAGCTCACAGTAAATGAAATTACAATCCTAGTTGCAGTGTTAATATAGCATTCACATCATAGTGCTTATGTCAGCTGAATGGACGCCCGCAGCTGATTGTTGGGCTTAAGATGAGGAAACTGGGAGTGATGGAGGTTGTTATGATAGAAAATATGGAGAAGTTTATGAAAATGTGGTTTATTCACATCATGAGTCACGACTCTTATATTCAATGATGATGTTCTACTGTGTTAAAGGGGAGGTAGGAATGTAACACTAAAACATGTTTATCTTTAGTTTACTTACAAGAGAAATTATTGAAACATGCTCTGTAATGTTGTGATCATGCAGTGAGCTTTTTTTTTTAACTCTGACAACGAAACGTTTTTTACTTACAGCAACTTTTATAACATTCAACAATCAACTTCATTTTTTGCTTGTGGATCTATTAAATATGCTTTAGTTTCACCTCAGAGTGAGAAATATGAAGAGACATTTTAAAGAATGGCTTTGCTGCTGAATTTCCATGCAGAGGGATTTGAATATCTTGACAACGATAATGACTGAGTATCACACAGTCGTGTGTCAGCAACTGTAGGAGGATTATTCTCTGTGCTTCTGTTGTTGGCTAATAAAAACAATCATAGATTTGAAGACTTTCCTGGATGTTTTAAGCATCCTTGTAATAAAAATATGTTTGTGTGTTTGAAGCTGCATAAATTTGAGGCCAGTTAGTATTCAATATCTGAATGTGTCAGGATGGGACAGTCGCCTGAGTGGTAGGTATGAGGAACTATGTGCAGTAGGAAACCAAGACATGGCATCGAAAAACCACTTGTTTTTCTGTAGACTGCATAACCAAGGAGTGGATCAGTTTGTGACGCTTTGCAGCATTTTCTGGTTTGTTCCTAAACTCGCAGCCCAAACGTTGTTCACAAGAGGACAGTATTAAGCTCTACACCTGTATTTGAAATGTACTTCAGGCAGCTTCTGCATGTGCTATTTTGTCAGGTTAACAGAAATTATTGGTTGTTAATCTCACAAATGTTTTAATATCAGATGTAATGAACTGGAATCTCCTGATGGAGTGTTGAGTTGATCAGGGACTGGATGATGTTTAATACCAAACTAATGTTAGTCTGTTAGTTTTATGATTTAGTCTTGGTGACTATTGGGTTGTATTGAGGCTGCAGGATATTGGACTAAACTGACATTCAGATTTTTTCTAATCATCGATATTTATTGGGAAATGAAAAAAATGCAGGAATTTTCAACAGATGATGCGAACAGCAGCTTAAGTGATGCCACCCTCCTGCAGGCTTGTTGAAAATTAACCTGCACTGATCCTACCTGTGAACATTACTGTTACAGGATATTTTTGTCTGCTTGTGGGAGTTATTTTTATTGTCTGGGCTGCATGATGTTTGAAAATCTTGATATTTCTAAATTCTGTGCTGGCGATATCAGTTGCTATATGAATATCTCCTTATTCTTTCTCTTTCTCATCACTTTGTGGCCTTTGGCATTTTGGACAACATCGTTATCACTGAGTGTGAGACTCGCTTCACCTGGTTAAATATTACATTTGCATGTAAAATGCAAGTTCATAACAGTTGTGGTTTTATTGCCAGGTAGTTTTTTTATTCCAGTGTGTCCTTTGCAATGAGAATGTTGCACATAGCAACATTTAAATGGAGACATATTGGCGCTATAGTTCTATGTTGAATCGCTTTTTGCCCTGAACTGGTTCTTCATGGCCTCCAACCAACATGGCGTCTAATAAAACGCCTGGAGATTTAACACCTGTTCTTTAAGAAATATCAGCATTATTATTGACTTTGATGTTCCAGGAATGTCTTTTCTTCCCATGTTTTCTACAGGAACATCATGGAGGAACAAAGTTCAGACATAGAAGTGACGGTGAAAACACTAGACTCCCAGAGCAGAACCTACACTGTTGGTTCTCAGGTAGAAACTCGGTTTCTGCTCCACATTTCGTTTCCTGTCAGCCTTCGTTCATTTGTTTGTGTCCCACTGTTTGTAGCTGACAGTGAGGGAGTTTAAGGAGCACATCGCCCCTTCAGTGGGCATTCCAGTGGACAAACAAAGGCTCATCTACCAGGGCAGAGTGCTGCAGGATGAACGGACGCTCGCAGACTACAGTGAGTCAGGAAAAATTTGAAGTCTTTTTTGTGTTCTGTTGTGTTTTTAGAGAAACTGTAATAAATTAGTCAGGATATTTAGTTGTTTTGTAACAGATTTCTTCCTCTCTGTATTTAAGCTGTTATTTTTTAATGTGATTTTTTTCCCAGACGTGGGTGGAAAGGTGATCCACCTGGTGGAACGGGCCCCGCCTCCACCCTCCCAGGGCGGTCCGGGGTCTGCAGGAACCTCAGCGGACAGCGGCCCGTCCTCATCCTCCCAGGGAACGTCCCAAGTGCCGCACGACCGCAACGCTAACAGCTACGTTATGCTAGGAACCTTCAACCTGCCCGTCAACATCATGGACCCCCAGCAGATCCAGGTTAGTCTGCGTCTGGAGCAAGATGGATTCCTCCTGTTCATCTTTATCTTCACAAGGTCAGATAAATTCTCTGACTTCATAATCGACTGTTTTTAAGTCACTGCGCTTACATTTGCTTCAAAATCTAAAAACAAGATTAACGTTTTGAAGACGGTCCAGATGTCTCCAGAGTTCCACATCCTGACGAACCAACAAATCAGAAAGAAAACAGTCATGGCTCTTCAAATCATTAATGCAGTGGGAAAATCTTTGCTTTTAACACACATGCTGCTTTAAATGAGTTAACAAAATTAAGTTCAGTGCAGATGAGCAAGTGCACGTTTTAGTTCTGCCCTCCTGTGTGCAGACTGACGGCTGCCACATAGATTCCCATGCTGCAGAATGTGCTGATCTCAGCATGAAGTGGGCGTTAATGTCAGATTGTTTGTGTGAAAGCTGCAGATAGAAACTGATAATGAAATTTTACATCAACATCTAAACAAGTGGGCAGTGGGGTTTTCCATTGGGAGACCACAGCCAGAGAAAAAAACAGCCACACTCAGCGGCCCGTCTTCATCCGGTGGTTCCAAGTTGCTTAGGTAGATTTTCAAGAGAAGCGAAATGGAAAAGACGAGATTATGAGGCAGATTAAGATCTGGTGGGAAGCTGCAGCTCTCAGGTAGAAAACACTGGAGCCACCAGAGTCACAAACAGACCAGGTTTTATAGTCAGGACTTTACCATTTCCAGACAAACGAGAAGGAACATGACTCACTTCAGTTTTCAGTTTCAACAGGTTCAAACAACTTTTCTGTTGTTGCAGATTAAATAACAGACATGAGAAAGTGAGGAAAAGCCTTCAGTGGGTCAAAGAGCGTTTCCACCAGGAGCTTCCTTCCTAATTTAAACAACTGAACAAAACTGCCGATAAATGAGACATGTTGGTACATTAGAGCTTAAAATAACAACTAGCTCTGATCGCACATCTCAGAGAAACAGACCTGCTCTGAGTGTTTGGACCTTTCTGGGTTTTGTGCCTCTGGTGAGGCACAGAGCCTCCAGTGGATGGCAACGTTTGCGACATCAGGATTTATTCTGCAAATGTTTTCATCATTCAACTCTTTTTCATTGTAGAAATGTTCCAGATTTTGCTGTTTCCACCAACTGTTTCTAATGCAATACTTCAAAATGTGCATAGAGATTTCATCAATAATACTCATGTTATATCACTGCAATTTAACGACTTGGCTAAAAGGAAAACCCCAGTGCATATAATGATGCTGCACTTGATTAAATAGGAGAACTTCACTTTTCCAGTTTATTTGTGAATTCTCTGAAACATATTTAACAGATACAAGAATCAACTGTTAAAAATGATTTCACAGCTTCATTTTATATTGAAGTGTTTTATTGGTAGATAGATTAATAGCTTTAAGTTCGGTATGTGTTTGAATAAATCAACCACAGCTTGTTCTTTTACTTATAAAATAAATCATAAACAAACTTCCTCAGATTTGGATCCGTTCTTTTTCTGTCTGGATGGATTGAATCTTGTTTTACTGATTCATTTCTTCGTTTGGATGTTTTATCAAACCTTTTTGTTCATCTTTGTTATTGCTAATATTTTCCCCTCTCTGCTTCCTCCCAAACAATCACACATAGTTAAGGTATGTGTTCAACTGGTTATAAATGTACAAGAAACGACTCGGTTCATTCATTTGAACATCATCTGCTCTGAAAAGTCGATGCTGAGAAATCATATATTTTGCAATAAACAAAACATTTAATATGAGGTGGAATATTAGATCATATTTCAACTCAGTAATGTTTAATTTCAGGAAAACCTTTAATATTTAATGTTTGATTCGATGAGCAGCTCCAGGTTTTCTGTCCAGCGTTCCCAACGCTCTTTTTTTTTCCCCCTTTCAAGCAGATGACGGTGCAGCAGATGGTGTCGGGAATGGGAGAGAACGCCCGGAACGCCAGGGTCACGACCAGCACCGGGGTAAGCGCCACGACCCGCTCAGTTTCCTGTAACCTGTCAGTGTGGAGCGTCCCTCTGACTGAAGCTGCTGCTGCTGCTGTTGCAGAGCAACGGCTCGGTGAACGTTCACATCGACATGGACCAGCCGGTCCAGAGCGAGCCCAGGCTGAGGCTGGTGCTGGCCGAGAACCTGCTGCGAGACATCCAGGACGTCATCAACAGGATGGAGGTGAGAGGTCGCTCAGAGCAGCACCTGACTGTTTG
The DNA here is from genome assembly GCA_911649635.1 of Poeciliopsis gracilis. Lineage (NCBI taxonomy): Eukaryota > Metazoa > Chordata > Actinopteri > Cyprinodontiformes > Poeciliidae > Poeciliopsis > Poeciliopsis gracilis. Next base: position 87,795 of record CAJVRI010001204.1, on the reverse strand, counting down.
CAATAAGTATTTTGTTTTTTTTGCAGCTACCAGGTTAAAGATATTAATAAATGTTTACAGAGGTCATTAAAGGTCAAACAGCCAGAACACTTTTTCAAAATCAAAGTAAATGTGAAGTCAATCAATCAGCTAAAATATCTGTAGCAGTTGATTGACTCCAAATGTTCCTGGTGCTGGGTGGGTGGTGGACCTTCCACAAACATTTGTAATCTCTTTAAACTGAAAGTTGCACAAACGAGAACTTTTGCTGCACGAACAGTTAGAGGTGCAGAAAAAAATCAATTCTGTAGTTTTGGGTAGTCCTGCTCAAAAATCAATTTTAAAATGCGCTTAAATTGTGTCTTTTGTTTTCACTGCCTTGTCATCTAATTTAACATAAAAATTGTTTCTGAATCGAATCGTGAGCCTGAAAATCAGCATCAAATGGAAAGACAGTGAAAGATTTGCATCTCTGCAGACATTTGATACTGAATTCACTTAATTTGTGGGAGTCGTGGGAAGAGCAACTTCATTCATGCCTGGTTTCTGTTTCAGGGTCGGACCACTGACTCATCCTCCCAAACCGAAACCGCTGCTGCTGCTGCTGCTGCTGCGGCGGCGGCGGCGGCGGCGGCTGCTGCTGCTGCGGCGGCTGCTGCGGCTGCTCCCCCGCCTCCCTCCTCCTCCTCCACTACTTCCACTCCGTCCCCCTCCGCCCAGCCCATGGACACCTCTCCACCCCCGACCACGCCCCCACCGCCGCCGTCCTCCTCCGCCCAGTCTGAGGGACCGACCCCACAGCCGGGTCCGAGGTGGGAATGGGTTGTTCACCTCCAACATGGAGATTAGGTTCAGATAATCAGGAAATTCTCACAAACAGATCAGAACGGAGGGATTTCCTCTGGTTTGCTTCTCAGGAGCCAGTTTAGTAAAATATAGAGTCATGCATCCAGAAGTAAAGCCTTACACAGCTGATCATTGTCATAGGTCCTGTATGTTAAAGTGCTTGCTGGGTTTTATTTTTTGTCCCTGCTGCAGCCACCCCAGCCCGGCGGAGCTGGCAGAGATGCTGTCTGAGCTGCGGCGGGTGGAGGAGCGGCTGCAGCCGTTCATGCAGCGAGCGCACGGCATTCTGGAGACGGCCACCGCCGCAGAGTACAACAACAACACAGTACGGGGCAAAGTTACTCTGGTCTCTCACAGCATGCACATATTAATGTATTAACTTTAGAGCAGGGGTGTCCAAAGTGTGGCACAGGGGACATTTGTCACAAGGTCACAAGAATGTTTTTCATTTAATAAGCAGTCCAAGCTAAACTTTATTTATGTTTTGATCTTTAATGATAATCAGATCTCATAAAAATGTAGCTTGACAGGCAGTTCATCTGTTTTCTGTATATTCTGTATATTTCTGTATATTCTGGATCAAAAGGCTGTCGGGCTGATCTGGGGAATCTTTCAGATTGGCTGATTAATAATTGAATGTAAAAGGTGGTAATTAGGATTTTTATTTTTCTGGATTCAACAGATTTATCTTAAATACAAAATGTTTCTATTTCTGCACAGTTTTAACTTAATTCCTGCTCAGAGCGAGTTGTTCTTTAAGTAAATGGCATTTTCTGTCTGGATCCTCCGGTTAACAATTAATCAAATACTAAATTGGTTTCAATAATCGCGATGATTTTTTCTGCCACATTTAAACCCTGACATCATGTAAAGGTTATTCAGAAAGTATAAGTTTAAGTTCCGGTAAAAGGGATATTTCTTAAGTATTTGAACACATTTTGTAAGCCAGATGTGTCAATATTTTATGTTGAGGTGATTTATGGTAAGTTTTGTGTTTTTCTTCTGATGACCTCCGAAGCGTCGGACAGCAGAGCTGAAAACGGCTGCAGCAGCTGCAGTGTTGATGTTTGCTGCCTGTTTGTTGTGTTTTTCCTGCAGGAGAGAGAGGACGACCAGAGGACTCTGGTTCAGATCTGCGAGTGTCTGCGTTTGCTGGGCAACGCCCTGGTTGCCCTGAGCGACCTGCGGCTGAACCTCATGAGCCCGGTTCCCCGCCACCTCCACGTGGTCCGCCCGTTCTCCCACTACAGCAGCCCCGTCAGCCTCCCCGGAGCCGTGCACCATCACATCCCAGTGCAAGTAGGCGGCGCCGCGCCCGTCCCCGCCGGCAGCCCTGAGCCCCGCTGACCTCTGACCTCTCTCCACAGATGAACCTGGGAGCCACAGTGACTGTTGCAGCCAACAGCACTGAGGGACAAGCTCCGCCCACCCAGCCCAGCGGCCAGCCGGAGCAGGCAGGTCAGGGACAGACCTCCCCCTCACAGACTACCACGGCCAATCAGCAGGCTGGACAGGGACAGGGTGGCTCCCGGGTCATCAGGATCAGCCACCAGGCAGTCCCGGTGGTCATGATGCAGATGAACGCGGACGGTGTGTTGTCCCTCCCCGCCACTGATTGAAGCTCTGAGATGTGTGTGTGTCGCTGCTCTGCCGCAGATGAAGCTGTTTGCTCAACAGAAACGAGTCACAGAGAAACTCCGGGGATTTAATAGAGAAATAGATTATTGTCACTTTATTTAAGCGTTTTCTTGTCTCATGCAGGCCCTGGAGCAAACGCTGCAGCAGGTGGACAGCAAATGCCTGGCCAAGCAGGTAATGTTGATCTCATTTTCATTTTCAGGATTTTTTGTTTTATTCTATGTTTTAAAATAATTAGTCTGTTTCCAGTAACTCAGAAATCAGATGTTGAATTACAGCAGAAGTAACTCTGCTCCATTTTCATAATGTCGTCATTCCGGCCTCCATCCTCTAGGGGGCCTCCCGCCAGACTTCATGCGGAACCTCATGCAGCAGATCAGCCAGTATGCAGCCGCTGTGGCGACCAGCGCCGCGACTGCTGCAGCCACCGGCCAGCCCGTCCCGCCGCAGCCCACCCCCCCCAGCTCCACTCCCACCTCCTCAGCCACCACCACTGGGCCCAACACGCCCACCACCACCCCCACCGCCCCCCCTCCGCCCTCCCAGGCTGGACCGCAACAGCCCCAGGCCAGGGTGGTGTTCTCTCGGCCCCCCTTCGCCGCCGGCATGCCCCCGCCGGCCTTCGGGACCCGGGGAACCACCATCAACGTGAGGGCGGCCATGCCGGGCCAGCAGCCGGGACAGGTGGGAACTTCCTGCTTACAGGCACTGAAGTCCTTGAAAATGCTTGAATTTCAACAAAGTGTTTGGAAAATGCTACGTTTCTTTTGAAATTGCTTTATAGATTGGAAAACGTTGCTTACAGAAAAAACCAGATATTTTCACACATTTTTTTCTCACTGTGAAAATAAATCAGGCCAAACTTCTCTTGCTTTAAGTTAGTTAGAATTAAATGGAGCTGGGATTTTATTTACACCCATTGTTTCAATCAATGAGTATTTATGATCCTGATGACTCAGTGATTTATATTGAGTCATCAGGACTAAATATAAATACATTTTATATGTTGACATCATTGAAATTGGAGGAATTTATTTGTTAAATTAGTGGTTTTTCAGTCAGTTGGGTAAGATGTGTGAAATTTCATTTGGCATTTCAACATTAAATGTTGTAATACTTGAGTTGACCTCATCCCTGCTGCAGAGTGCAGAATACTTTCAAAACTATGAATAACTGTAATAAATGATATAAAAAGTTTTTGCGTTTATTTGAATTGCTTTAAATCTCTAAAGTGGGAAAAGAGTCAGAACCCTGTCATTAAACTGTTTCCACCCGGCAGGCTTTCAACCCTGCTGCCCTCAACCAGATGATCAGCGGCCTGGTTGGGCAGCTTCTGATGCCGGGCCAGATGGGTTCGTTTTTCATCTTTCAATTTGAATCTCTTTAAATAACCATAAACTAATGATAATTAACTATTTGTTTGTATTTTCAGCAGGCCAAACCGTCTCTTCCTCCTCTTCCTCCACACCCACTTCCACCTCTTCCTCTTCCTCCTCTCAGACTTCCTCCTCCACTTCCTTTTCTTTTTCCACGTCGGGTCAGAGCCCGCCGCCCACAGCGCCGGCCCAGAGTGAGAGCAGCGGCGGCGAGCCCCTGACTTGGCCCCGTGACCTCCGCCAGCTCCTCGGCTCCCTCCTGGGCGTCGCCGGCGGGCCCGGCGCCGCTACGGCCGGGGCCCCGTCTATCACCGTCACCACCTCCAGCGTCCCGGCGTTCATCCAGGGCATGACGGAGTTCATGCAGCAGGTGGGCGCCTTTCTGGTGCCCGGATCCGCTGGAGCCGTTCCAGGCCCGGTTCTGACTCTGTGTTTTCTTCCAGGCCTCTCAGCCCATCTTCTCCCCGCCCCCTCCTCCCTCTGCGGGCCCCACTGCAGGCGCCAACCCGGCGGCCGCCGCCGCCGCAGCAGAGTCCGTGAACCCGGAGCTGTTCACGGGGATCATGCGCGGCGTCCTGAGCACCATGATGGGCTCGTTGGGCCAGGCCCAGAACGACACCGAGAGCATCGCCCAGTTCATGCAGCGGCTGTCGCAGGCCACCAACCTCTTCAACGGCCAGGAGGACCCCACAGGTCGGCTCCCCGCTGCAGCTAACGCCTCCGGTTCATCCGCTGTCCTGACGATGAATCCATTTAGAGATGATGAGGTTAACCCGATTTAATCGCTGTGGCTCCGTGGTTTAAAGTCATTGTCTGTGTTTTTGGTTCCCAGGGTTCTTCGGAGAGCTGCTGATTTTGCTGTGCCAGACGTTCACCATGTCTGACCTGGTGCTGCTGCTGCACGGCCAGCACCAGCCGCTGAGCCGCATCCAGCCCCAGCTGGCCCAGTTCTTCACCCAGAACTACCTCAGCGGCAGAGAGCCCACGGACCAGAACATCGCTGTCCGTACTGCTCACCGAACCCTCGCTGATTGGTCCAACCAAACGCCTGCAGGCTCATGTTTCTTCTTCTGGTGTTTTCTGTGCAGGCGGCTGCGGAGAGCCTGGTCAACGATCTGGAGGAGTACATCACTGAGAGCTTCGTGAGTTTCATTCTGCCGTTCTGAAAACGTTTTCATTTCAGGGTTCCAGGTGGAACGGGGCTTTCAACCTGAATGTTTAAAAAAAAAACATTTATTCACTATATTCGTGCTGCACAACTGAAATCACAACTATTGCTGTGATTTAACGGCAGAGAACTTGGTTATTTCTGTCTAGTTTGGCTGCCATGATATTTACATTCATTCTAACTCTGATTGGTAAATGTGTGAAAATATGAGATACTAGTAGGCCTGTCAGAATAAGCAATAAATCAATCAGTTTATGATAAATTACAAAACAAACCTGATTCTGAAGCTGGGGCAGCTTTTATTGTGGCGGGTCACCACCATCAGTTAATGGTCTGGAAGCAGCTGCAGTAAATCCTCCTCTCCTGCAGAGGGAGTCTTCTGTCTCGGTGCTGGACGGCGTGGACGCCACTCAGACCAACATGTCTTTCTTCAGGCAGCAGCTGACACAGATCTCCACTCACATCCTGCGCTGCACGGGTAATCCTGACCTCACACCGCCCCCTGCTGGCTCGGCTGCAGTTTGGCAGAATCAGCTCTTGTTTGATGTTGGATCTTTATTAATTTTGCGATAATTGTGGTCCAGATGAGACGTTTGGGCCCAGGCTGCTGCAGATGTGCAACCAGGCGCTGTTTGAGTGTCTGGCCCTCAACCTGCACTGCCTGAGAGGAGACCAGCGAGCGCTGACGGACGTCATCAACCACAGGATAGTGAGTATGAACCATCAGACTTCATCAGACCAAACTTCTCCTGTTCAGAGAATTTTCTCTATTTGCTAAAAGCCAAACAAATTAGCAAGAACATATTTTAGACAACTGGACTTTGACTAGGCCATTCTAACACATGGAAAACAGTTCCATTGTCAGATTGAAGTATTTGTAGCTTCTCCTCCAGCTGCATCCTGGAAGGATCGTTGCTTTTTTTGTTTTTGTGATGAGTAACCGTGGCAACAAGGTATCGTTTTTACAACTGAGCAGCTGGTTAGCATCTAAAGCTCAAATGAAACCTGAACTCGTTCCCCAAATCCCAGAGGAGATGAAAATGAGACTTCATGGATGCAGAGAGAAGGAGGAAGTTCAAACCATCTCTTTGATGCCAACGTTTGTCTACCAAACACCCAGACTGATGCAAAGAGGAGCGGCAAAAGCAACGGAGGTGGATGAGCAGAGTAGCCAACAACTGATGGAGTCATCAGGACATGTTGCTGTAGAATATTGGCTCTGCTGCCTGGACATTAAGACGTTAGCTTGTTTTGATGCTCATGATAACGTTAAACAGTCTTCAGTCAGAGGGCTCTTCAGTTTCGTTGCAAGACTGACTGCTACTGGAGGCCCTTCACTTCCCCACCATCAGAGTCCACAAATGGCCTCCTGCAGATTTGAGTTCTGATAACATTTCATTTGCCAGTGATTTTTAATTCAATTAAAAATCTCAGTAAGACACAAAGACGTTTGTTGCAACAAGAAAATGTGAAAAGTTCAGTGGCTGTGAATACTTTGGATGGGACTTTCTGTAAAAATATTAAACATTACAATGTTCAACATTACAATGTTCAATATTACAATGTTCAACATTACAATGTTCAATATTACAATGTTCAACATTACAATGTTCAATATTACAATGTTCAATTCAGCCTCAGAAATTCACCAAATGTCACTTTTACAAAAAAACACATTTTAATTCAGTCACACATGAACTTCTGATTTATTGTAGGATCAATTATTTATTCAAAGCGGTTTAGAAAGTTTGTGTCTGAGGAAACCCAGCAGATTGCATCTGCATGTTGCTGACCTCTGACCTGCTGCGGGGAGGAACCAGCAGCGTTAAACAGGAAGCTCTTCTTCTTCTGCTGTTTGGCAGCGGCGCATGTCGAGTGACATCAACCCCAGCCTGGTGAACTGGATGACCGGCATGATGACGATGCGGCTGCAGGTGATTCTGGAGCACATCCCCGTCTCCCAGGAGCAGATCCAGAACTACATAGTCTACACACAGGTATCCTGACCTTTGACCCCTCACATGACGCTCCGGCTGGCCCTTTTATCTGCCCTGCTGTGTCTCATGTTACTTCAGGCGCTGATAAATATTAGATGTGATGGTTTTTTTCCACAGAGGGACCGGAGCTCGGCGGGCGGCGAGCAGGAGGCTCAGAGCGCCACGGTGAGTCCGACGTGTTCCTGCGTCCGCACGCCGCTGCACGCCGCCGCGTCTCTCACGTCTCTCACGTCTCTGTCCTCCTCCCAAGATCGGAGACACTCTCTCACCTGCAGCTGCCACCACCGCCGAGGAAGCCATGTCTGTGTCCCATGACACCCCCGCTGCGTCGTCAAGGGAGACCAGAGTGTTGCCTGGAGACCTGGGAGCGTCGGGGGGAGCCGCGCCGTTGGGGGGCGACGTGGCGGCGGCAGGAGCTGAGGGCGGCAGCGAGGAGGCGGAGACCTGGGCGGCAGCCGTCCCTCCGGTAGGATCACTCCTCTTCATCACTCTTCCTCTCCTTTGTGGTCAAATGCTGCTGTTGATCCGTCTGAATCAGAACCTGTTACTGTTAGTTCTGCTGAATCCCACTGAGAATCAATCATTTATCTGTTCACATGATGTCAGCTGTGAATTATAAGTGCTTTAAGATTCATAACAATTTCTAAGTTCAGTTTATGAACCTGTTCAGTTTATGAACCTGTTCAGTTTATGAACCTGTTCAGTTTATGAACCTGTTCAGTTTATGAACCTGTTCAGTAACATTTAAACTCACTGCTCAGTGAGGAAAAGCCCAAATGATTCACTGGATGTTTCATTTGTGGACTGAAAAATGAAACTTGTTAGAACTCAGGAACTCGTTTCCCAGTCAGCGCTGACTGAAGGCAGTAATGACGTCTTGCAGGAGTGGGTTCCCATCATCCGCTGCGACATGATGACTCAGAGGAAGATGAAGGCTCAGCCGCCGTTATCCGACGCCTACCTGCACGGGATGCCGGCCAAACGCAGGAAGGTACTGGGATCGGCCGGAGCCGTCGGCCGTGTGTCCGGCTCTTCTTAAAGCACGGTGTGTGTTTGTGTGCAGACGGGCCAGGGCGGCGGCAGCCTGCTCTCCCTGTCCGACGCGGTGGGCCAGGCGGCCAGGAGCGCCGGCGTCCGGCCCATCAGCTCCCCGGAGCAGCTGCAGGCGGACCTGGAGGCGCAGGAAGTGAAGGAGGCTTACTCAGAGCAGGTCAGGACGGACTCAACAGGAAGTGAAAGAAGTTCTCCGCTGTTCGCTTCTGCTCTGCAGAGTCTGTAGGGAAGTCCTGGGAAGTTTGAATCAGCTGAAAATGCACAAAAATCTTTTTGTCAGCTTAATTTTTTATAAAATCATATTTTCAATAATTCGTTGATATTGTTTTATTTAAGAAAAGCCAATCAGCCAATAGCTCAGCAACTTTAGAACAGCCTGAATATCAGAGCATCGTCAGCCATCATCCTGCCACGTGTGTGTGTCCGCTCCGGTCCAGGTGTGTGTGTGTGTGTGTGTGTGTGTGTGTGTGTGTGTGTGTGTGTGTGTGTGTGTGTGTGTGTGTGTGTGTGTGTGTGTGTGTGTGTGTGTGTGTTCAGAGCGAGCTGCTCTAAAATCAAGGATATTCAGAATGTGGCTCGGTCTTGGCCCGACGTCGCAGTGTGTGTTGTTGTTCCCTGTTGGCCAATGAGAGCACAGCCTGCTGAAGCGACAACCAATCAGAAAGCGCAGTGATGTAAACATGGAGGGGAATCCCAAAGAACAGCTGACATGGCAACCGAAAGTCCTCTGCAGATCAGAGATGGAGGATTGTCTAGTTGGCAACAATGTTTGTTCAGCATTTCATGTGAGGAGCATCAGAACCGAGACAAACTGGAGTTGGACTGAAATGAATGTAGCCGCTAATCCACAGCCTGACACGACTCTAACCACGACTGCAAACATGACATCAAAACAGCAAAAACGTTAAATCTTAGAATTAACTGGTGAAGCTAAATAAACAGAAACATCTGAACAATGTAACCAAAGTTAATAAAAACCCAGAACTGCTGCGGATGGTGCAGAGCCGCTTCTCACCGCCTCCACTCCTCCACCCAACACCTTTTCCTTTTGGTTCGTCTTTCCTGGCTGAGGACTCAGACTGTCACCATTACCTCTAAATTGTTGGTTTACTCTAAATTCACGTGTGGTTTGGTGGATTTTGGGGGATTTTCTGTCTGCCGTCTGAATGTTGGTGAGTGGATTCGGCTTGTGTGTTGCTCCTTCTGAACACCACACACACACACACACACACACACACACACACACACACACACACACACACACACCCCGATTAAAACTGTGAGAGTGATTGTTTTGTGGTGTGTGTTCTCTCAGGGTTTAAAAGAGACCAACAGTTTTAAAATCCTGCTGAGAACCAGGAGTAACTAACCTACCACTGGTAACTTAAGTTGCTAAGTTTTATTCCTATTTGTTTAAATATAAACTGATGAAAGTTTATCAAGTTGTTCAAAATGAATGGTTTTGTTTGCATTGCCTTTTCCTCATCAGTCACATAATTCAAACTGAATCTTTTCACCATTTTCAACAGATCAATTTTCTGAATTGATCTTAAAAATCTGATTCAAGTCAAATGGTTTGACTCTGAACTTGTTGCCTCTGTGCTGCTGAGCGTCGTGATGTTTTCTCTCCCCCTCAGGTGAAAGCAGACGTGAAGAAGCGGGTCAGAGAAGACCCGGACTTCAACTCGCAGCAGTTCCCCAACGCACACAGAGCTTTCTCTCCCGATTCCTAACCGCCTCCCTGCAGCATTAAAGCCCTTCGTTTGCATTTCCTTTTGGTTTCTGTGGATCGGCCAGCAGCTGTCGCTTTACACCCAGAGAGCTGCTGGACTCCAGGAGGAGCCGGGTTCTGATGGGTCCGCTTTCCGGCCAACAGAGAGGCAGGCGGCTCCGTTAACATCCGCTTTCAACAAACTAGATTCAGGAATCATGAACAACTGGTTTCTGTCACGTTGCACATCCGTGTGCAGAAGTTGCAGTGTTTTTCTTCTCTGTTGGTCCGAAAGCACGAGAGGCAAATTCCAGTATTTATTTCAGGAAATCTGTTGGGAAGTTTCAGGATAAAACGGATCGGCTCCAGCTGCTGTAGATCCAGAGTTCTTTACGCTGTTAGTCGGTTTAAAGCCGTAGAACTACTGATTATAACGAACTCAGTGGGAAGCAGGAAGAACAACAGCAAACCAGAAACCTCTAAAGCTACTTTAGTGCCCTCTTGTGGTGAAATAGTACATTGCATAATTTGACAGCAGATTATTTGATAAGAAATGTTGAATAAATGATTTTCTGAATTTCCTGAACATGAATAGAAACAATGAATTCATGCCAGTTCCTGGTGGTTTTTATTTTTGTATTATTTCAAGAACAAGATGAAAAAATCTTCAGTTTCTCCAAAGGAATAAAACGATGAATCAACTCAGTTCAGTCCAGGAGGGAGTTTGTGCAGAACGTCGACTAAAGAATGTAACTAACGGAGTTATTTTTCCAATCCTCCACTAATCAACTAGAAACATTCTGAGAATCCTCTAACATAACTACCAACTTCTTCTATTTATTGCTTCGTGCTCCAACTTTAGCAGAGAAATCGGCCTCCATTAAACATTGACAAACTTCTTACTCCTTTGTTTGGATCCTTGAGCTGCTGTTGCTTTTAGGGACCCGAATCATCAGCGTATATCTGATTAGTTTTTTCTTAACATCTTCAAACACGATGACTTTAATGTGATGCTGTTTGGTACATGAATGTACAGAAAACCGAATAAAATCCTTCGTTTAAATAGACGACTGTGTTTTCTTCTTTATATAGAGAACTCAGTTTATAACCGGTAAACAGAAAAACCAACTGTCTTGTATAAAAGAAATTATAATTCAGAAACAGCAATAGTCCTGAATTAAATGATCAAACTTTAAAGATGAAGGTTTTAAAACCGTCTCTTGGTGAATGTGTGAAAATATATTTTCTTGCAGCAGCATGATGGCATAAAACATACAGAAGGATTTTTTTTAAAACAAACTTCACAGATTTGCCACTGAGGCCAAAACTATCAAGTCATGGGCTGCACACACATACACGCACACACACACACACACACACACACACACACGCGTGTCTACATCTATATACGTATTAATGTTTACTGGTCTAAGGTCAGTCCTATCATTTGTATTAATATTGTTCTGTGGCTCTCGGGTATGAGAACATATTTCCTCTTTTGAAAAATTAAATGCTTTTATCAATGAGGAACATAATATTTCAGGCTGAAGCTTCACCCCACAGACTGCAGCGGTAATGGAGTCCAAAAGGCTGAAGGCTCAACCAAAGGTTGCAGAAAAGTGAAACATCCATCTTCCATCACCCTTCTCCCTAACGGGGTCGGGAGGTGCTGGTGCCTCTCCAGCTGCGTTCGGGGCGAGAGGCGGGGTCACCTGGACAGGTCACCTGGACAGGTCGCCTGGACAGGTCGCCTGGACAGGTCGCCAGTCTGTCGCAGGAAAAGTGAAACATTTAATCCCAAAATAATTAGAAAAGGAGAAACGGTAAAATAAACTCTTCCAAAAAGCAGCATATTAATGCTGTAAGGTAGAAACATTTAGTCAAGATGTGTCACTGCTCCTTTAAATTATTCAGACTTATTTATATGTCATTTAAAAAACTTACATTTTGTCAACATTAGAAAACGTGTCCGATTTTTATTTTTACAAGTTTTATATTGGTAAACTTGTCACTAAAGGTGGCAAAAACTCTAAAACAAAATAGATGTAAAAATATATGCAATTTATGTAAAATAAGGGATTATTAGAAAATATTTGGTGTAAGTTTGTTTTTGCATGTTGTAGTTTTATGAGGCGGCGCAGACAGGAGGAAACGCAGCAGCTGATCCGAACCCGGCTTGGTGAACCGGTTGGACCGCCCAGGAGTCAACATCCTGCTCAGCTGCAGGAATGCAACCCGACCCGACCCGACCTGATGTCATAAAACCAGACATGATGAGCTTCTCAAGAAAAACAGGAATGTACTGTAGCTTTGCAACAGTACATTCATTAAAAGCAGTACAACTTAAGTTTTATATCCAGAATATGCAAAAAGTTACTAAGAGCAACTAATAATTACTAATTAAACTTCATTTTAAAACCCATTAAAGCATGGCTTCCTGTCAGAGCATTTGGAACAATGAATAAAAGTTTTACTCAGACTTGTTAAGGATCCGTTCACTAGAGGCCAAATAAGACGTTTCCATAAAAACATGAATTGTGCTTCTATACTGTGGATAAAGTCACAGATTCTGCCAAAAAGCATCAAGAAGAGGAAGAAGACAGCAGCTGAACAGGTTTTGTGGGGATGGACAGAAAAAGTACAAACTCCTGCAGAGAAGCTCCACAAACGTCAGAGAAACCAGCAGCTGCCCTGAGGTTGTTGTATGTTAAAGAAATGTGACGACCCAACGACCCGACGGCTCGACGGCCGACCGGCTGTTTGCAGAAGGAGTGTTTAAAGTTTACACTTCCTGGTAGAACCGGTTGAAGCTGATCTCAGATCAGATCCCTGCAAAGCTGCAGTTGAGCTCGAGGCCCGGCGCGGCCGAATGGAGCAAACAGAACCGGTGAGGGGTCTCGGTCTCCATGGCGATTTCTGAAAGGTGGAGGTGAATGCTGCAGCTGTTTCAGCCCTTTATGCAAGAGAATCAGACATTGAGAAATATTCAAGTTCAAAGATAATATTTTATCCACTTTCATTGGGAGACCAAAGGAAAACAGTTCATTGGTTCTGGATTTTCATCACCCAGTGATCACAATCCCCAGTTTGGGATCCAAAAATATTTGCTTCAGTTTTATTTCATTAAAAATTTACTTAACAGAAATCCGAGCTCATTTGTTTTATTAATCATTTCTCCATTTGAGAGGCAAAAATGTCATCAAATCAAATGAAACTGGAAAAAAGACCAACAGTAATATTTAATCAAATAAAACAATTTACCCCAATTAACGACAACAGAGACAAACTGAGAACCTTCAACAGCCTTAAAGCTTCCAGACGCAAAGAAACAAACTGATGTTTAGTTCTTCATTTATTCCTTCAGTTTTAAACAACAAATCACTTTAAAAACCTGCAGAGAAAATTTATTTCACTGCTTTGAGAGGAATTCATTTTCTTTTCAACTCAAAGGGACGGTGCATCAAACTTCATTTGCACTTTAAACTCCAACAGAAAAACAACGACGAGCTTCAACAGAGACTGATGGTGACATCATACAGAAGAGCAGAGAGCGCCGCGATCAGCCGGACGCAACAGACGCTGCAGTGAATCAAACCAAAGGCACATTTAGACGAACATTTCCACAGACAGAGCCACAGGAATCGCAGCAGTGCATGTTGGGTTCACTTGGGTCAGAGCGGCTACAGAAAGGCTCCGGGGTTCGATCGAGGGTCCTTCAGGTTCCTGTACTTATGGGTCAACCACACGCCAAGAATCTGGAACAAACAGGAAGAGATTTTAAATGTCCATGAGCTTCACCCCGACTGGAGCCATCGAGCCTGCAGGCGCATCGATCAGCCGACAGACGGACGGACGGACTGACTGACTGACTGACCTCAGTGAAGCTGAAGAAGAGGCCGATGCCGCCCACGAAGCGCAGCACCTCGCCGGCGTACTGCTGCAGGATCAGTGAGCAGCTGCTGCAGGACTCCGGGGCGGCGAAGCATCGCTGAACGGCAGCAGGACAGAGTCAGAGAAACGCATCGAGTCACAGAAACGCATCGAGTCAGAGAAACGCATCGAGTCAGAGAAACGCATCGAGTCAGAGAAACGCATCGAGTCAGAGAAACGCATCGAGTCAGAGAAACGACGAGTCACAGAAACGCATCGAGTCAGAGAAACGCATCGAGTCAGAGAAACGCATCGAGTCAGAGAAACGCATCGAGTCACAGAAACGCATCGAGTCAGAGAAACGCATCGAGTCACAGAAACGCATCGAGTCAGAGAAACGCATCGAGTCACAGAAACGCATCGAGTCAGAGAAACGCATCGAGTCAGAGAAACGCATCGAGTCAGAGAAACACATCGAGTCAGAGAAACGCATCGAGTCAGAGAAACGCATCGAGTCAGAGAAACGCATCGAGTCAGAGAAACGCATCGAGTCAGAGAAACGCATCGAGTCAGAGAAACACATCGAGTCAGAAAAACGCATCGAGTCACAGAAACGCATCGAGTCAGAGAAAACGCATCGAGTCAGAGAAACGCATCGAGTCAGAGAAACGCATCGAGTCAGAGAAACGCATCGAGTCAGAGAAACGCATCGAGTCACAGAAACACATCGAGTCACAGAAACACATCGAGTCAGAGAAACGCATCGAGTCAGAGAAACGCATCGAGTCACAGAAACGCATCGAGTCAGAGAAAACGCATCGAGTCACAGAAACGCATCGAGTCAGAGAAACGCATCGAGTCACAGAAACGCATCGAGTCACAGAAACGCATCGAGTCACAGAAACACATCGAGTCACAGAAACGCATCGAGTCAGAGAAACACATCGAGTCACAGCAGAGGGGAGGAAGCAGAAAGAGGCTGGACTCACAGCGGGGCAGGAGCTGCTCTGGTTAACAGAAGAGAAGCCGCAGCAGTCCAGAGTTCTCTCCACGTCTTCCCGGGTCGCCTCGGACTTGTTCCAGCCGACCTCCAGCAGCTGGTTCTGGAAATTCACACAGACGGACATGAATAATCATATCAGTCAATCTTCTTCTGAAGATTAAATCACATAAAACCAAACTGGTACTTGTCATTAAACCATTTTTATACATTAATAGATGAACAGCAAATAACCGTTTTTAAAAGAAGAAAAATATCTTTTCTAAAATGCAGCAACAGCATCAGTTTGTGATCACTGGATCATTTGTAGCAAAGGATTCAAAAATACCAGCAACATGTGAACCTCAGACGTTTCTGCTCCCATTAATTCAATAGCAAAAGTCATTAAATCATCACAATTAATCACATTAGAACAAAGTTCAGCTATTTGTAAAACCACATGTGTAAAAACATAAAGCTTTGCAGGAGGAAAAGAATCTAAAATCATCATCTTACAACTAAATGTTAGAATAATTGAGTTCGGCAGACGTGGACCGACCTGCTGGTCCGAGTTGAGAGCCAGGCAGGCGCAGGAGATGGAGAACTGCAACACAAACACTACAAACAGGATCATCATGTACTGGTGGAGGTTGAGGAACTCTGACGTCCTGAAAGGTGTGGAGATGAACCGTGGACCGGAACCGTCTTAAAGGATACGAAGAAGAGCAGAACCTGCTGGTGCTTCAGGGCGCCGCAAAGCCCCACGAAGGCCACCAGCAGCAGGAAGACGCCCACTCCGATGACGGCCGCCACCACGCTGATGCTGGAGACCAGGCCGAACCATTTGCCCCAGGCAGCCACCCCGACCATCAGCAGACTCACCATCTGAGGGGAGCAGGAGGCCACCGGCTCAGAAATCAGGCAGAAAGCCAGAAAAATGCCACGTTTTATACACAAGTAGAAAAATGAACGTGGTGTGAAAGTGGTGCATCTTCCTGCGGTTACAGCGCGCGGCGCACGCAAAGCGCCAAACCTCAGAGAAATACCAAAATGGGAGTCCAGGCTTTAACTGAAGGACTTTTTCAGTTATGTTATTGTTAAATGACGAAACTGAGACACATTTATCCTCATACAGGTAACACCTGTTATACACAAAACAAACAAAATGACTGAAAAACCTACTTACATAAAAAACCTGAGTCCAACGTAAATGGTTTGTTTCTGATGCCTGCTGTATGTGGGTCACTTTGTTCTGACAAATGATCAGCAGATCAACTCCAAATCGGACAGGATGTTGATTCTTCAGGTGGAGCTGCTGCAGGTGTGACCTAAATGTTACTGGTCACTTAACTTTAGTTTGTTTGGCCTCTTAAATTAAATGTTTGCATGCAGTGAAGCTAATGATGAATAAGCAGAGTTTTTAACGCAGATTGGTTTTTGTGGTTTCGCTTCTAAGTTGAACAACCGTGACGTCTGCTGCTCTCTGCAAAACTCTTGACATTTTAACTTTATTTAACTGTACAAATATTTTTTCACATATAAGACTATTAGTGGCATATTAAGGAAACTTTGGTGCAGTTTCTTTCATTCAGTGGATTCTGACGGTCCACTAAATGTGAAGACAAAAGTTGCATTTTTCCAAAGTGCATCCTGAACATAAACACTGAGACGAGATGCTGAGACAAAAAACACAATAAGTTTTCCTGGCAAACTTAAACATAATCTGCTTTTTCCTTTTGCTTTTAGATGCTTTCTTCACTGAGCCAACGAACATCTACCAAAATGATCTGAGGAGACTTCAGTAATTTGAACATAATCTTCATCTCCTAAATGACCATTTTTCAAACTGCACATCCCAACAAACCTGCCCTGCAAGACGGAGCTGTAAAAAATAAAACGCATGACTTCAGGCAACATGTGGCCAGTTGATGCATTTTAACCTGCTGCTGTTGAGCTGAATGTCACTTTATAACCCTGTCCAAAAACACACAACAGGTGGAAAGGTAGACAAACAAAGAGTCACTTTGCTGGCAGGCTGACCTGCTGTAGCTTGTAAATGTTTCCTGTGGAAAAGGAAACCCGATAAGGAGGAAGGAACAGGCCTGGTCAGGGGCTACAAACACACAGCAAGCAGATGCAACTCAAATCCGCTTTTCCCTCCTGCGACCTACAGCTGGCCTTTTCACAGCGGTCCAAACGGCTCAGTTCAATCCTTTTGCCTTCCCAAAAACATCCAATCTGTGCCACTGAGGCTCTGCTCACACTGGACCTGACGTGGGTTTTGGTTTTTGCACCTGAACTTTTCATACACTGTGAACACAGATCAGATTTTAAATGCAACCCAGGCCACCTGCATGTGTGGCACCAAATCCAATATGAATCCGATCTTTACAAATGAGTTGGATTCATCCGACCTGCAGGTCAACCTGGAGTCACACACACCTTCAGTTAAACAGCTGAAAACCAGAAATCAGGATGAATTCTGGGAGAAGTGATGAACTCTGACCTGAACCTTCAGAGCCACATAAAGACGGTCACAAAGTCTTAGTGTGAAGCTCAGGGGGGTTACGTTTTTGTCAGTTTTCTTCATGTTTACTGTAGTTAGACGCCAAGTGAAGCAGACTGAATAAAAACCCGCAGGAACCTGAACACAGCGCTGACACCAGCAGGCAAAACTACTGTTACCTGGCAACAGCCTGGCTGCCATTTTCCAGTCTTTCACCTCCTGACAAAGATAAACTCCGGAATTTGTCAGAGCGACTCACCACATAAACGACGTTGAGCGCAGAAAGCGCGTTCTTGGTGCAAATGAATCCTCCGCAAACCATCGCTGCTGTGCGCCACCGTCCGGATCAGAGAGCCAGGAGATGTCTCAGGTGAAGCAGCAGCTGGTTGTTTCAGGTGAAGCAGCAGCTGGTTGTTTCAGGTGAAGCAGCAGCTGGTTGTCTCAGGTGAAGCAGCAGCTGGTTGTTTCAGGTGAAGCAGCTGGTTGTTTCAGGTGAAGCAGCTGGTTGTCTCAGGTGAAGCAGCAGCTGGTTGTCTCAGGTGAAGCAGCAGCTGGTTGTTTCAGGTGAAGCAGCAGCTGGTTGTTTCAGGTGAAGCAGCAGCTGGTTGTTTCACTTCAGGCTGAGCTGGAAACGACTGGACTGCGTTTCCTGGAGTCGATCCTGAGCGCTGATTGGTCAGCTGGACTTTGCGCATGACTCACCTTTTGTCCCCGCTGCAGGTAATAACAGCGTCAGATGAACTCTGGTCACCGCGTCATCCAGCTTGAAGTCACCTAAAGTATTGATTTGTTGAGAAGAGATCGATTACTGAGTGTTTTTCCCTGGTGACGTAAGCAACAGAAGGATTTCCGTGTTTTACAGTCTTGTGATAAAAAGTAGATCAATCACATCAAATATCAGGCGAAACTCACAGATATCCAGAAGATCTCTTTAAACACTGAAAAGATTAATCAAAGTATAAAAATATACAATAAGCTCTCAATAAAACTATTTTAGGGAATATTTTAAAAAGCAGATCAGCAGTTTATTGGTGCGACACAAACAACAAGCAGCTTTTAGCAAAAACATTAAACAAACAGATATTTATTATATGTATTTACTTTGGTAATTAAGTTTGAAAAATGAAAAACTAAATAAAAGAAAGCTGATAATATGGGAAACAAAATGAATCATGAAAGGCAAAGAAAATATAAAACAAACTAAATCAAAAATCAATTACTTAAAAAAGTGAAACAATATGGGTGAAAGATGAGCAGATAATAAATGTATTTAGGCCTAAAGCTGTTTAAGACGATCCGGGGGAAATGAATCGCGAAATCCTACATTAAATCAAACAAATAAAAGTTTATAAAAATGACACTAGACCAGCTGAACAGTTATTTTACATATCCAGGTGAATTTGATAGATTTTCGCAGACAAAGTTTCTTCTCCTTAAAAACTGCTCAGCAGAAACAGGAGAGAGAGAGTGGCTCCCTCTGGTGGCCGCGTTGGCTCCCTGTCTCAAACTGGCACAATTACAACTGGTCAAACTAAACTCATCTTTACAAACTACAAACCACAAAACTAATACAATAATCAAAAGTGATTCAACTTCAGATTTACAATCGTTTCCACTTTAGTACAAAACAGCAAGAGCTTCAAAATGTGACAGATTTATGGAAGAAAATCTGTAAACATTACAAACTAAAAGACATTCAGATCACATATTTATTACATCTTTGTGGTTGGGTGAAAAACAATATTCACATATAAATAAACTGTTGCTCACCCACCTCTTTGCCTCCTGCTATGTGAAGACTAAAAATAAAAGATTTTTTAAATTATATTATTATGATTTGGCATAAAACTTTTGGTTTTGGTAAAGCTTATATTTAGAGTTATCATGTGCCACTGCGTCACTCAGACAGATTCATGATTGTTAAATATAAAAAGAAAAGACCAGAGAGCAATATAATCACATTTAGGAGAGAAATAAACATCAGAATTAGAGTAAAATATATCAGTGAGATTCTTTCATACATCCTATTTTAAAAATTGATTACCTGGAAAAGTGTAACTAATTTATTTCACATATTGCCATATGGAAAAAACTTGTGGTAATTGCTGCTGATGCATGGCTGTGCAATTTCTCTGTAAAAATTAATCAAATTTAAGTTCTAAAAAAAGAGAACATTCCCTGTCAGGAGGATGTTAACCTCTGGCCACATCTGGAAGATGTAAAGGTTCCTGCTATGGAAGCGGAGCTGGTTGCTTATTCCGGAGCGAACGTTCCCAAAGCAATGCAACCTCTGCAGATCATCAAGCCTCAGAAATGGACCTTATAGATTAGGACGGACAACAAATGGTGGATGAAAACGAAACTACAGACGTGACTGCAGACAGAATCTGTTGCCATGTTGGAAGAACTATAGCAACTGCAATTTAAAACTTTCAGAGATTTTTATTTTTGAGATTCACCAAAATTTGACGACACAGTTGAGTTCCTCATTGAAGCATTAAGAGAACAGTGTCAGCTACAGGGCCAAGGACTCTCCAGATGCTCACAGATGAATTTGTATGACTCCATTTTGTCTTCTGCTCTCTGTGGCTTTTTTTTTTTTTTTGGTGGCATATGCAGAGCTGCTCCTGAAGAATCCCCTAAATCAGAACCTTTAAGACGGGAACGTGAACCTCAGAACGTTTATAAATAAAAACTGTACAGCAGCTTATTGACATCAAACTGAAAACTGTCAGCATGTGTTGTTGTCTCTGCATGAATGAAGACACATTTGCAGTAAATGGAAGCCGTTTTACAAACTTGGAAGATCAGATTTTAAATATTACATTCTTTGAAAGGACTTTCTTGGCTCTAGGGATCTTTATTTGACTCTGAGTCCGCAGGAAAGTGGTTGTGAGAAAGAAGGAAAGGTCAACAGGTCAGGACTCAAACCTGTAATAGCTGTGTAGACTGAGGCGTCGGTACGCGGGTCGAGCGCTTCACTCCTGCGCCACCGCCGCACCCTAAATATCTGTTATTTTACAGATATTTAAGACGAATCTAAAATTACTCAACCACGTAAATGAAATAAATGACACTACAAAAGTAAAACATTTAAATAAACCAAAATATTTTATTTAAATTCAACGTAAAGTCCTACCTCCAATGATAAAGTCTGAAAATGATTCTTCCCTCTGAACAGAAGTCTTCTCTTTTTGCAAATCAGGGGTTTAATCTTGATCACGCCAGACTTAACCAGTCCCGTTTGGATTGGTGCAGGCCACCACGGTTCGGTTTTAGAACAAGTCCTGGAGTCGTTGTCACTCAGTATATTTAACTCTTCTACAAGCTTGTGGAAAATATATTTACATTTTTACTTAAAGTGACCCAGAATTAGTTGAACATGTTGGCCTGAATATGTTGTAATTTTCCTATTAACTGAATAATTGCTGTTTGTGATATGCCAAAGCTGATGACAACTTCAAAATATATATCTTTTTATATTTTCCACCCATGCAGGCCATGTTTTCACCCAATGGGTTGATGATGCATTTTGGTCTGTTCTGTACTGAAATCCACAGTACAGAATGTAAACCCGGTAAACACAGGAAGGCTAACTTTACCTGAGTCGTTGTTTATCATATTGCATTTAACTGGTGTAATTTTACATAATGCCACATTGTGTCACTATTGGCAGTAATTTAAAAAGAGCAAACAGTGAAGTGAATCTGGATAAATTCCCACATGAAAAACAGAAGAGCGCTGAGGGAGAGAGCTGGACCTGAACACAACTTCTGAAGTTTGTGCTCTCAACATTTTTCTCCAGAAGACTTTGAGTCATATGTAAGAGCAAAACAGACCAAGGCTCTAACAGGTGATCGTTACCTTCGCAAGCTAAGATTAAATGCTGTGCTTAGATAGGTGGAGCTGGAAGCTCTTTGAAATGCTAACAGAGCTAAACTGCTGCTGATACTGAATATGATAGCACCAATCTGACCATAAGAAGCCAAACCAAACCAACTGTTACCGGTCCGAACACAGAACTACTTTCCAGAACACAGTCTGACCAGAGATATGTGTCATTCATTGTTTATGAAGCTAAAGGCAGCAGCAAAACACCAGCAGCTCCTGTGACCTACACCGTCCTCTTCCTGTGTTTGGTTCTCCTCATCCTTTTTACATCTTGTGATTTCTATATTCCCACTGACTTCAACACGCTCAATGACACTAGATTGTGACTGACAGCGATAAGACCCGCCTCCACGTTCTGATTGGTTGTTTCCAGTTGGCACTCAGAGCATTGGGAGAAGGCAGAGATCAATTTTTTATGTATTATCTACCTGATGCCATATTGTTAGGACATGGCAACATACTGTTAGGACATGGCAACAGCTTCAACAAATACGTAAAAAGATATTTTCTAGAAAAGTTACATAGTGCAGATTCAAATATACATATTTTTAGATAGTAGTTCTTACTCAAGAACGTTCCTACGCCCATCAACCCAGAACCAATTGCGTTGAAAATGATGTAACCCTATCCAGTATCCATGGTTATCAGAATCGTATTGTTTGGTGTGATTGTTGATAAATTCCTGTGAACAGATTTTATTTTAGATTTTGCTGTGACGTTTTGCTGGCTGATCAGTATGGAGACCCTCGTGCTTTAACCTGAAAAAGTTAATGAAAACATTGTCCCTTCCAGCATGCCAGGAGATGCCCACCGTCACAACTTCTGATACGAGTCTCCTGTAGAAATGCCACATCTGTATTGAATCTTTTAATGTGGGATTTAACCTACAGACATTGTGCTTCCATTCATGACATTTGTCAAAAAAAAGATGACAGAGTTGAGTATTCCTCGTTGAAGCTTTAACAGAACAGTGTTAGTTGTGGGCCCAAACAGTCATAGCATGCTCACAGATAAATCTGTGCTTCACTGCCTTGTCTTCTGCTCTCCAGCTCTCTTTGGCTTTTCTTTGTGGCATATGCAGAGCTGCTCCCGAAGTATGGGGGACCTCTTTTGTCCAGAAGCTTTAAGACAGAAACATGAGCCTCAGAACATTTGTAAAATAAAATTGTACAGCAGCTCATTGACATCAAACTGAAAACTGTCAGCATGTGTAAATAAAGACAAACTTGAGAAATTGGATTTTAAAGCTCTAAATGCTTTACCAAAGATCCAATCTTTTAAAGAATGATCTTGGCTCCAATTGTCTTTATTTGACAAGAAACTGGGTTGTGAGAAAGATGAAAGACATGCAGCAAAGGTCAACAGGTTGGACCTCAAACCTGTGAAAGCTGCATCTACACACGGGTCGAGCGTTTACTCCAGCGCCACCTCCGCACCGTAAATGTCCTTGTTTCTACTGTTGAATTTAAAATTATTCAACTACAGCAGCAACTTAGGATTTTCTCAGATGTTTTCAAGAAATTAATAACACTACACAAATGTAAATAAACCTAATGAAACAAAAATATTTGATCCAAATTCAACATAAGGAACTATTTCCAATGATGAAGTCTAAAAATTATTCATCCCTCTGAACAGAATTCTTCATGGGAGCATGTGTTTGCAAATCAGGCGTTTTGACTTGATCACCCCTGATTTAACCAGTGAAGGCCTTCACCAACTTAATGTTTCATTGCATGTTACAATAATGGCCTAGTCAAAGGCATTGCCATTAACAGAAGCACAAAGATAGCAAATGCCCAACTGTAAAGTTACTGGGACAATGGCTACGCCAGGAGGAGGGTCTTAACGTTGTCACTAAACCTCATTTAGTTTTTCTAACTGTGCTAATGGCAGAGAAACAACTTGCTGTTACAGGAAAACTGCCATCAGTTGCTATGCTAACTAGCCTGAGCAATCACAGCAGGATCTGCTGATGGGCAAAAAGCAGTAGCAGAGAGCAGCCACACTAGGTTGTGACTGACAGCGCTAAGACCCGCCTCCAGGCTCTGATTGGTTGTTTCTAGTTAGCGCTCAGAGCTTTGGGAGAAGGCAGAGGAGCCCAAATTTTTCACACCTTATTAGATACCATACTGATAGGACATGATAGCAGTTTCAACAAATATGAAAATATATTTTCTATAAAAGTTACACACAACAGCTCTAAACATGTATATTTTTAGATAATAGTTCTTACTCAAGAGAGTTCTTACGTCCATCAACCCAGAACCATCCGGCTAGCGTATGATGTAACCCTATCCAGTATCCTTGGTGTTCAGAATTGTAGGGTTTGGCATGCTTGACGATAAATTTCTGTGAACAGATTTCATTTCAGACTGTCATAAATCTCTTTTACTTCAATCAATCAATCAATCAATCAATCAATCAAGTTTATTTGTACAACATACTTCAGCAACAAGGCAGTTCAAAGTGCTTTACATCATAAAAATACAAAGTCATAGAACACAGTTAAAAACTGAAGCGTTACATTTTGTCAAGCGCTATCGTTACAAAATGGTAATCAAAATGTTGATAGTTTCTTTTATAATGTTTCAAAAGCAACTCTAAACAGCTGGGTCTTTAGATTTTAAAAATTCAGTGTTTCGGCTGTTTTACAACTTTCCAGAAGTTTGTTCCAGATTTGTGGTGCATAGAAGCTGAAAGCTGCTTCTCCATATTTGGTTCTGGTTCTGGAGATGCTGAGCAGAACCAGAAGACCTGAGAGGTCTGGAGGGTTGATACAACAGCAGATCGTTCATGTGGTGCTAAACTGTTCAGGGATTCATAAACTAATATCAGTATTTTAAAGTTTATTCTGAGCTGAAGGGATCCACTGGAAGAACTGTAGAACTGGGACGATGTGCTCCATCTTCCTGGTTTAGTCAGAACGCCAGCGGCAGCGTTCTGGATCAGCTGCAGCTGGAGGATTGATTTTGTTAGTCAGACTAATGAAGACAATGTTGCAGTAATCAGTGCAACGAAAGACAAACGCATGAATGGTTTCTCTAGATCTTGTTGGGACATTAGCCCTTTAACCCTGGAGATGTTCTCCAGGTGATAGAAGGCCGACTTTGTGACTGCCTTTATGTGACCCTGAAGGTTCAGGTCCGAGTCCATCACTGCTCCCAGGTTTTAGTCTGATCACTGGTTTCCAGATGTAATAGCTGAAGCTGTGCATTGACTCTACATCCGTGTTTTCCAACTGTGGTCCTCAAGGCAGACTGCCCCGCATATTTTAGATGTCTCCCTGCCTTTATACTCCGGATTCAGGTGTTTGCAGTGCAGCAAATACCTGTTAATCATTCATCAATTGAAATGAGCTGGGCTGACGCAGGGAAACTCCTGAAACATGCAGCCTTGAGGAGCACGTTTGGGAAACAATGCATACAATGCAAACAATGCTCTGTCTACATCGTTCCTCTTTAGGTCCAAACGGGACTTCAGTTTGGTTTCTGTTCAGCCACAGAAAGTTTTGGCACATTCTCACATTTATCTGCTCTAAGTATCTGTTCAGTGATTGGATGGGTTCAGAGTCACCTGGTGGCTTCAGTGAAGTCAGTAACGCTTTACCAAATCAAGTAATCAGTAATTTAACTAAGTTACTTTTTCAAGGAGTAATCAGTAATCCAATTAGTTACTTGTTCAGGGTAACTATGCCATCACTGGCTGTGTATCATCTGCATAGTTATGGTAGATGACCTTATTTGCTGATATAACCTGAGCTAGTGGGAGCAGATGGATATTGAACCAAGATTCATTCCTAGCATCATGTATGCGCTTCAACAAAGCAAGAATGCAGACATTATTAAACCATCATAATTGATGCATATAAGACATAAAAGCCCATTAAAACCAATAAAGATGTTTTCCACATATATTGGAGTTTTGCATACAGTTAGTATCAGACCTTGTTTATGGTTTTTTTACCTCAATTCCCAGATATTCAAGAGTTAAAATGACCTAAAAATATTTTTTTGCAATTAAAGAAATCATTATGTATTAGGGCAACACCTCCTCCTCTTTGGTTTTCTATTCTCACTTAAAAAATGTAATTAGGTGGTGTTGATTCAATTTATATGGGCAATTCAGTTTTGTCAAGCTATCAATCTTCCGGAAACTTTCAGATTGGTTTTAAATTTCTAGAGTAGAGGTGATGTTATGTTTTACCTGCTCCTCCAGATCATCAATTATAGCCAAATATCCACTATCATGCTGACACAAGTCTCGAGACACGTTCCAGAAATTCAAAGAATGACCTCTATCTGAAAACCAGTAGCAGTGTCCCCTGAAGGAAAGCCATCCAACCCTGCAATCCAGACATTTTGGTCTCACTAGACAAGAGGAAAGAGCACAATGAAGTGAAACTTTGGTCAAATATCAAAAAAAACATTTCTAGAAGAAATCCATGTGGACTTATTTAATATTTTCATTATCAAAATTACTCAAGCAAAGCATTTAAAGGTAGAGTGCAGATCAATATTGGAAGGTGATTAAAATACGATATTATTCTAGTCAGAAGTGGCGTACCACAGGGTTCACTAAAAAATAATATTCTGTGAAATCAAAAGTTGGCTGTAAACCTGGTGCTAATGAATCAATTTTACTGGCTCACTTTGATGTCAGGAAAGTGACCTTCAGCACTCTACCTGTGATAATAATCTGATAATAATGGTCAGCTGTGTCTTGAAAAACTTAGTTGAATATTTCAACAATAAGATTAATAATCAAGAGTTTCAAAGGTAATCTAGAAATATAATTACTATATTCAGGACACAGCTCTGAAACTGGAAATCTTTCAAATTTCATGACGTTGTCGTAGAAGGTCTTCAGGGCATCTCTCTCTTTGCATCGAGTCTCCGACTCCTTTTTTGATGCGCTCAGCTTTTCGTTCTCTTTATTTAGCTCCACTTTCTCTTTATTTAGCTCCACTTTCTCTTTATTCAGATCCGCTTTCAGTTTGTTCAGATCCGCTTTCTTTTCGTTCAGCTCCTTCGTCTCTTGGTTCAGCTGCTCTCTTTTTTCCTCTTTCTTTTTCTTCACGTCCGCTTTGTTCTTACTAAACTCCTGTTTCTCCTTGTTCAGCCCCTCGGTCTCTTTGTTCAGATCGACTTTCTTTATGTTCAGCTCCTGTTTCTCTTTGTCCAGCTTCGTTTTCTCTTTGCTCAGATGCACGTTCTCTTTGCTCAGCTCTTCTTTCGCTTTGTTCAGCTCCAATTTTTTTTCATTTAGATCCTTTTCCTCGTTGTTCAACTCATCTGTCTTCCTGCTCAGCTCTGCTTTCATTTTGTCCTGGTCGCCAGATCATCTTTGATTTTGTTCAGCTCCTCGATGTCTTTGATCGTTTCCTTTCTCACCATATTTTTTTCTTGGCTCAGTTCTGCTTTCAGGTTTTTCAGCTCATCTTTTCTTTTGTTCAGCTTCTCTTCTTCGTTGTTCAGCTCCATTGTGTTATTGCTTAGCTGTTCTTTCTTTTTCTTCAGCTCATCCTTCTCTTTGTTCCACTCCTTTGTCTTTTTGTTCAGCTCATTTTCCTCTTTGCTCCTTGTTTACCTTTTTTTGTTTTCTTAAATCGTCTTTTTCTTTGTTTAGTTTTTCTTTCTCTTTGCTCAGCTCTGTTTGGTCTTTGCTTAGTTTTTCTTTCTCTTCTTTTTCTTTGCTCAGCTCTTCTTTCTTTTTGCTCATCTCCTCTTTCTCTTTGCTCAGCTCCTCTTTCTTTTTGCTCACATCATCTCTCTCTTTGTTCAGCTTCTCTGTCTTATCTTTCAGCTTGTTTTTCCTCTTTCTCTTTGCTCAGCTCGTCTCTCTCTTTGTTAAGTTCCTCTGTTTTATTGTTCAGCTTCTCTCTGTCTTGAGTAAGCATCTTTTGGGTAAGCCTCGTTCTTATTTGGCTCAAGTGTCTGTCTCGGTTCACCTTCTCAATCTTTTTCTCCATCATTTTTCGTTCCTGAAGCATTTGCGTTTTCTCTGTTGCAAGGCTTGTGATATTTTCCTGCTGACTGGCCGTCATCAAATTCACTATCAAAACACAAAAATTTGTTTTAAAGTCAGGGAAACTGTCTGCATCAGAAAGCATCAAAATGTCCCTGACTTTTGTCAACCCTCAGAACTCCTCCTACTGCTGAACCTTTGCAGCCCAACGTTTAAACCTTTAAATACTTGCTATAAAGGAAGCTACTTAAAATCTATTCTGCTGAAATGAAACTCACTGTAGATGATGTTTGCAGTCATTACAGCACAAAGCAACCCCAAACACACCGAGAGCAGAGAAGAGCCCCAGACTGTTGATGTGTCCTGTTTAGCTGAAAAAAAAAAACCCCAATGAAGTCAATAAGATATTGATTAGTCAATCAATCAAGTTTATTTGTATTGCACAATTCTCAGATCATACAAAAATATTAAGGCTCAAGGTTTACATGTGACATAAAACCAACTCCTGATGCAGCCCATGTTAAGAAACTATAACTTCCTACAGAGGGAATAAAAATGTATGAAATGCTTTTGGGTAGTACTGTTAGTTTAAAATATGTATAGTCACTTACATTTAAGAGGATGTTTGGCATTTCTGACACTGACTGTAGCAGAGTCTTCGTCGTCGCTGTATTTCTCCATCCTTTACAGGAAAAATAAAAGATTTAGATATTTTGAAATGTCCAACAGCTGCTTGAGTGACCTCAGCTGTAGCTCATGGAAAGCAGGCAGGTTCTTCTTCCTGTTTTTAAAAGTCATCAGGATGTGATGCAGCATCTCTATCGCTGCTCTGTGGGTTAATTCTTCACTCAAACAGTTTTGGGAAACAAGTCTGCTTCTGGAGCAAACCTTTCATGCCAAGACGTTAAAGAAGCTTGCTCTCACTCTGTCTCATAAACATTACTGCAATTCCCCGGTCCTTGGTTATAAAATAAATCTATTCACTCCATAAGGGATCACACTCTGATGCAAATCATCTTTGGGTGATCAGGCCAGATGTAAAACATTAACTTTGCTTGCCAGCGTAGAAACAGAAAAAGAAATGACTAAGTGATCATTGGTATTGTTGCGTGCATCTGTTCATGGGTGCCTCTCTGCAGCACTTCTCAGCAGGTGAAAGAAATCTGGTCCAATCAGTAGCAGCACAATCTCAGGTAATATAAGGAATCCAAGCAGTTGGCTGGTTTTGCAGCAGAACTGAGGAAGGCAGACACAGCCCCCAACGCAGCATTTCAAAGGCTAACTGATCAAATTCATGTTACTTAATAAGGAGTACCGGTAAGCCTTTCACTGGACTCAACTGAAAATGTATTCTGGCTTTCCTTTTGTACGCGAAATGTAGAATTTATTGAAGGAACAATTGGCATTGCTGGGTTTTAAAGTTTGGCTCTATTGAATGTATTATTTAAAATTCAATAAATGTAAAAAAAAAAAAAAATCTTCTGAGAGACTAGAAAATGAATAAAATATCCATTTGGTTAAAAATTGTGAAAGAAATTTATGTCTAAAGTTAATGTTGGAATTATAACTAAAATTTAACCTAAATATCTCTAAAATGTATGTCTGAAATTTGTATGTTTTGTGGATTTTTCACCTCTTTATTGTTAACCAGTGTAGATAAAATTGAGTGAGTGAAATCCTGAAATCTCAAGTCCTCCTTTTCCAGAGGAGGAACTTGTTAAGTTAAAGAACACTCGACAGATACAGAAAGATTAATATTTCAGTGTTGGAAAATATAAAAAGACACAAAGCCTAAAACTTCCACTCTGCATGGAGTCGGTACTGTTCACTGATGTTAATGAAAACATTTATTTTCTCCTTCAAAAAGAGGAATTATGTTATTATAGCTCAGAATCTTTGAAGAATATTTTATGGAAGGACTTATTAGTTTAAATCAATAAATTAACTAAAAAAAATCAGCAACTGTAAATGTCTTATCCAGTAATGTCATATTTTACATCACTGCACTCATCTTTTCAGGAAGTCAAATTTGTCACTGTGCTCATACAAGTACTTTTACTGCACTGTACTTTGCATTCACTTGAGTAATATTATGAACTATTGATAACCTTGAGTAGATTGATTCTGCATCAATACGAAAAGACTTCAGATTGGAAACATTTGTTTCTTAGATTTCTGTAATGTTTGAGCTAGTAGGCAAATGTGAGTATAATTACAAAGCATTTTATACTCATTATTTATTGAGTATTAATAACCATGGTTATTTTATTTGAAAGGTCACATAAGCATTTATCTGTATTTACTAATTGAAAACCTTGTTTACTCTGCAGCACTCGTCCCACTGAGCAACTATCTTGAAATCCCAGAAGAATCCCAATCTGGCTCTAAAAATCAGCTCAACTCTCTTCTTCTGTTGCCTCAGAAAAATGACAACGCGATTAGTCATAAAGCAGCGCATGGTGTCGGACGTCTGGCCGGAACCAGTGAGGCATTGACTACATCCTGCTTTAACCCCACAGAAACGGCCTTAAATGACAAACCCTACTGGAAACAGCAATGGGCCTCACTGGTTCCTAAATAGATGGAGAATAAATGAAACTGGGAGCTGATTGTCGCTCTGACCGTTATTTATACAGACCGGAAGTGCGTCCATTCAGCAGGTGGACTGAAGTTTTTAGCGCTGCGCTGGGCACAAGGGATAAACCCACTAGCAACAGCTTTAATTTGGAGTTGGTGCATAAGCAACGGCTTTTACTGTTGAATATTGATATAATAGTGCAACTGTTTCTATGGCAACGGGTCTGCAGAGCGTAGCAAACACAGGGACTGAGAAAATGAACAAGTGGTTTGGAGATGTTCTTCAACGGTTTTTCTGCGTTATTTTCCCTTTGTTGTAGTGAACGGTCCTAAATTAATGATGGCTACATCTCCAGGTTTCATTTTGTTAACGGAATTGTTTTGAAGCGGAAGGTAAAGGGGTTTTTTTGTTTTCCAGCGTTGTGCGCATGCCCGAAATTAAACAATAACACGCCACCTGTTTATAGTAACGGTAATTAGCATTTAGGCTAACCGGCAGTAAAAGGTCACTTCTAACACAAATAAATGCTTAAAACAAAATAGATGTCAATAAAACACTGTCCTGGGCTTAAAGACACTTTTAAAATTTATATCTATCTCTTCATTCTGCACTTAACCCACCTGTGAAAACAGAAATCAGTCTTCAGTAATGGCTTTGCTGCGATGCTGGCTTCTTCTTCTTCGATGGTTATTGGCGATTGGCTAACGACGGTCATGGTGCATTACCGCCACCGACTGGTATGAAATGTGGAATAACAGAATGTCACTAAAATATTATATATCTGTTCATTCAATTTAGCGAAACATTATCTGATAACTTTTACTTTTCGTGTTATTACTAAATAAGTCAATCAAATCCAGTTCAAGTGTAATTGTTTTAAAATTTTGAATCAATTGTTATTTTTCTAAGTGATGGAACATGTTCTATTGTCTCATCGTCCCCACTGTGCTTCACTGAAACAAAGAGTGCTGTGTAGCCCAGTTTACCCAAATCTAAGGAGACAAGTCATTTTCTCCTCTTCTCCTCCTCCTCCATTTACTTCTCATTTCTCTAGTTTTCTATTGGATTTTAGAGAAGCAATATTCTTTCCTTTCTTTCTAAGACTGCTTTTATATTTCTCCTCCATTTTTTGTTTTATTACAATTTTTATTTCTGTTTTACTAAAATGTAAAACTAAATTTACAAATTTAGCTGCCTCCTTTGCGGCTTCATCTGTCATTTTATTCCCTTACAATAATGATCTGGTGCCTATAAAAAGCCGATTAGGTCAGTCAAATTTCTGTTCTGAATGTTTGTTGAATTTCTATTGAGATATTTGGTCTGTTCTCTGAATTGTTGCATTGCAATCTCACTAACGATGTATTATGTTTTCAATTCACTAAATGGCTGATAATATTCTGAGCATTCCTCATGGGTATCTGAAAATTCATTTGTTCTTTTTCATAACTTTGATATTAAACTGTGGTACAATGAAAGCAACTGCAACACTGTTTTATAGTTCTTTTTTTATTATCTTGATCATTTTTCAACTTTTGCAAATGTTAAACATGGGAAATGTCTTAACAGAAAACATACCATGATGTAACAAAAACAAATAAAATAAAAAAGTAAATAACAAAAGAGACAAAACTAGAATTAAAATGTATATTTAAATTCATGTCAGCACAACAACACAAAATGTAGATCAAATAAAGTGTTGCTAGGGGCACAAGCTTATCACCTTTATACACACAGCATCATCAAAATCAAAACAGCATTTCTCTAAAACATAATATCCCTATCTAGATATGCCTCTTTCCAACTGGGTCCACTTCAGCAGCTCTGCTCTGCCTGGCCAGACTCCACTCTGCTTCAGAGTGCATGTGTTTCCACAGACCCGGCTCGGTCTGTAGCAGGGTTACAGGGGGGTCAGATAGTGCCATGTGCTGAGCTTCATTACTACATGACCGAATGCAAGTTGTTGTTTTTCCCAGACAAATGAAGAAGAGGGAGCTGAGCTACTTTTTCATAGCCTGTTTGAGTTTTCTGAGATTTTAAGAAAATGTGCAGCAGGAGAAATGCTGGGATTGTGGAGGATAGCTGATCTCTGCATTGCAGATCAAATAAATTCTGTAAATAATGCAAAAAATATGAAGTAAACTATGAATAAACAAAATCCTAGTTCATAAAGAAATAAAGGATAAATAGTTCCAACATGAACAAAATATGTATTTGCTCAAGTGTACCAATGAAACGATATGCTTTTAAAGATACTTTGTGTATATTTTGGAATACATGCTCAAAATAGAATTTGTTTAAATTAACTTAAAGCTTACTTTAAAAGTAAACTATTAAATATACTGAAATTTCAGTATGTTTTAAATTACATCTCGGTGTATACTTTAGAATAATAAAGCATGCTTTTTTAGGTGCCTTAATAATCTTTTACTATTTTGTTAGACACTGCTCAAATTCACCATTTTTACTTGCATAATATTTCCTTAAAAGTAGAGGGGGCCTTGATAATAGTTAGTAGTTTTGGTAAATCATAATATTGAACCTTGAATAAATATGTTACTGTTTCACAATTTCCAATTAAAATCATGTACCCAGTCCTATTTATTATACCTGTTCTGTCACCTTCTTTTGGACAACTTAAAGCAACCTATTTCAATGGAAACAAAATCCTGGTTTTTTCTGAGGATAAAATAAAAGAATTTAGAATAGGCCATGATGAGAAATCAGGTCTGCTAAAGACCACAATTTCTCAATTTTAATTAATGTTAATTCCCCTGTTTTTGTAATTCCAAAGTGTTTGTAACCAGTTAAGACAAATTTGTCTTATAATTGATAAAACTATGTCCTTTTTGTCATCCTCATTCTAACACAAAAACTCAAGAATACCCAAATATAGTTTCCAATTTTCATTGGAAGCCGTTATCAACAAAGTAAAATTTCTGGAGTTTCAAAACCGTAAATGTCACCCTGGGATTTTAACATTACCGTAAAAAATCTTAAGTAAAAATAAAAATTTATAAAATAAAACTTTTTTCTCAGATTTTCTGCTTATTCAACGATCTATGCAAATATAAGACCACTGTAAGTTTCCTTAGATTTATCTCTATTTTGGTTATAAATGAAATATGGAAGTAAATATGTGCCATCGGATTTGAATAAAAAATGCCTCTGAAATTTCAACGTAAAAAAATTCAGTGTCATTATTTGTAGGTGAAAAAAAATTCAGGTGATAAAAAATTCGCTGTTAAAAATTCAACGTCTAAAAATTCGCTGTAAAAAATTCAGCGTCTAAAAATACGCTGTAAAAAATTCAGCGTCTAAAAATTCGCTGTCTCAAATTCAACGTCTAAAAATTCGCTGTTAAAAAATGGCAAGGTTACTTCAGGTCACAGACATGCGCAATGGACGTCAGATTTCCACAACCAGCCAATCACAAGACGCCACGTCATGTAGAGGAAACACCAGCACCACCGAGGCTGGCGACTATGGAGGCGATCGCTAACCCAACAGTGAGTTTAATGCTTTCATATTTCTGTAGTATATTTCATTTTGCGCCTGAAGTTTGATACGTCATCTTAAAGCTCGATTTAAAACACGGGTTTGGTTTGGTCCGTTGTTAATCTTACAGCATGTGTCGCTGGCATATAACTTCTCGCTACCTGCTAGCATCCAGCCCCTCTCCGCTGCCCCACACCCAGTTTCCTCCGTTTTATCTAAAGAAATAAACTTGGATCTTTAAAGAGAACTGATGGGTGGCGACTTTCTGGGTTGTTTGTATGTTGTCTTGGGTGAAAACTAAGAAGTGACTGAAACAATGCCTGGGCCATTTACATTCTATTCTTCAGGCAGTGATGGTGAGCGTGGTTGAAAGCTGGTGCTAATGTCACATGTGTCAAAGTCCAGTCCTCGAGGGCCGCTGTCATGTACTTTTTAGATGTGTCACACTACAAAACGCTGGAATGAAATGGTTTAACTGCCTCCTCCTTGTGTAGATCAGTTCTCCAGAGCTCTGCTAATGACCTAATTATTCTATTCAGGTGTGGTGCAGCAGAGGCTCATCTAAAAGCTGCAGGGCCGTGGCCCTCCAGGACTGGACTTTGACCCCAGGCTTATGTATGTCCATTTAGGACACAATGATGGTCACAAGCATTGACTTCAGCTACACAGAAATTGTCTTCCAGAGGAATTTGGCACGTTTTAACGTTTACTTTGTATTAAATACGTTTTTAAAAAATTAATTATATATACATTTTTTACCCTGACCTTACTTTGGTATTTGTTCTTGATGCACTCAATCTTCAATTACCACATGAAATTTAAACTTTTTCCTGTAACTACATTAACTTATTTTTTTTTTCTCTTAGACTGGAATTCATATGCATTGCTTCAAAGGCCATTCCTCGCTGTGCAGACCATCTCCTCCAAAAACCTGCAATGGAGAACCTCTTGCTGTTGAAGATGGACTTGAGACAGCCCTGCAGAAAAAGACATGGCTCTGCATACTCATATAATCATGTATATTATTTGTACTCTAATTCCTCTAGTTTTGTCAAAATCATATATCTGATTTTGACAAATCAAAATCAGATATATGATTTTGTCAAAATCATATATCTGATTTTGACAAAACTGGAGGAATTAGAGTAACAATGTTCAGAGTAGATACTTCATTTGTCAGAGTTCATACTGTTTGTAGAGGCAGTTTTAAATATGAAACTGAAATTGTTTTTATGCAAAATTTTATTGAATGCACTTACATGAGTTCATCTATGCTTGAATTATTACAAAATAAATTACCTAAGACAAACTAACTTTCTGATTCTTATGATGCCAGAAATTCAAAGTCCTACAACAATGGACAAATGTACCTATTAGCTTCCTTTTGAGTAAAGAAAAAAACAATCAAATTATACATTTTAAACACTTTAGTTCTTTAACAACTACTATAAAAGCACTAAAATTCACATTTATGGTAACATAATCAGCATTTTGCTTTACATTTCATAAATGCTGGACTTCCGCTCTTCAAAATAAGTCATGCTTTGAATTTAATTACAGACAAAATCATGATTATGATTAGTTACCTATATACAGTCAGATGTTAAGCACAATTTACACAATTATACACAGAATTTAACTTGATTGTACATAATTACAAAAAGGTAATGTGAAAAATAATTAAATTCAAAGCACGATTCATTTTGAAGAGAGGAAGTCTTATTTTTAAAACAACTTTCACATAGTAAAAAAACTGCTTGCAAAACCAAACTGCAGCAATATAAATGTCCCATCCAGAAAACAGTGATGTAGCTTTTGGGTTTACTGCATTTCTTAAGGCTGCCATTTGTTCATCAGTCAGTTGCAAATTAGAGTTTGGTTCTGTGACGTTTGACTCGTGAACAGGAAACCCGCTGTCCTCCCATTCAATTTCTGGAATCTGTACACCCTGAAAAACACAAAGACTTGATTATTATTACAACATTAATGACAAATTTTAGCATAGCTCAAACATTCTTTGAAACAGTATTTTGGATGATGTTATGACTATAAATGTATTACTTCATTCATAAATTAATTCTGCACTTTACGAAAAGGATGACAATCTTACTGTGCTCTTCTCCCATTAAGTTGTAGAAACTATATCAAGCACAAGTAAATACAGTTTGGTAGGTAGCTGGTATTTTTTATTATGTCGTAAAGACAATAAATGTATTAATTCATTCATAAATGAAGTCACATTAACAATACAGTAGCTGAACAAAATGGGGTTGTGGTTATAGTTAATGTCAGAAGTGTTCACAGCCCCTCCCTGGAGCACACAAGGCAGCCATATTAACTTATTACATTAGTTAATATGAAATAACTAATGTTGCTTTCATTCATTCTCATTGATACGGTTCAGCCTGGGGTGTGCGTCTTCCGTCTGAAGCCTGTATCTTTGCTAGGACATGGTGGAGAGAGGCAGCAATTCCTGAATAATCTGTACCCAAGACAACATACAAACAACCCAGAAAGTCGCCACCCATCAGTTCTCTTTAAAGATCCAAGTTTATTTCTTTAGATAAAACGGAGGAAACTGGGTGTGGGGCAGCGGAGAGGGGCTGGATGCTAGCAGGTAGCGAGAAGTTATATGCCAGCGCCACATGCTGTAAGATTAACAACGGACCAAACCAAACCCGTGTTTTAAATCGAGCTTTAAGATGACGTATCAAACTTCAGGCGCAAAATGAAATATACTACAGAAAAATGAAAGCATTAAACTCACTGTTGGGTTAGCGATCGCCTCCATAGTCGCCAGCCTCGGTGGTGCTGGTGTTTCCTCTACATGACGTGCGTCTTGTGATTGGCTGGTTGTGGAAATCTGACGTCCATTGCGCATGTCTGTGACCTGAAGTAACCTTGCCATTTTTTAACAGCGAATTTTTAGACGTTGAATTTGAGACAGCGAATTTTTAGACGTTGAATTTTTAACAGTGAATTTTTAGACATTGAATTTTTTTAACAGTGAATTTTTTAGACGTTGAATTTTTTTAACAGCGAATTTTTAGACGTTGAATTTTTTACAGCGAATTTTTTATCACTGAATTTTTTTTCACCTACAAATAATGACACTGAATTTTTTTACGTTGAAATTTCAGAGGCATTTTTTATTCAAATCCGATGGCACATATTTACTTCCATAATGAAACATTTACAGTTTCTACAAAGTTTAAAAATAAGAAAAAAATCACTACATCTATTCACGGTAGGCTGGACAATGAAGTGATGTCAAATGTCCAAAGCGCTTCATGAAACCCATCAAAGACTCTCCACCCTAAGACCAGTCATTCCCAGTCACTCGGTCTGTTAACAAGCTCCAGGATGCAACAGCAGCTTCTGGCTGACCGTGACGGGTGGGCAGGTTATTAACCTCTCAACCACAAAATAAAGCAACTTTATTCTCAGTAACTGAAGGTATATTTTCACATCAGTTGATCTTTACTTTCCAGATAGTTCATCTTTTCAACATCATCACCCAGAAGCATTAGTTAATTTTCTTAACATCAACTTAAAAACATAAAATTAAACAGTTACAATTAACTAAACGACAGAGCAGGAAAGAAATGAAACCTAGTGTAATGTTTGTTAAATGGCAGAAAAATAAAACTCATCTCTCTCTTGTAGGGCAACAAATATAACCCTTGATTTCGCTCTGATCTCCAGTTCCTAATCCAAAGCTTCAACGTTTTGTTGCATCTTTCTGTTGCTTCAACATCGTTGTCCATGTTTGCTAACTTTAAATTCAGGTGTGGTATCGTGGAATTTTACGGGATTTTGTATCTGGAGTTGGAATGTTTGTGAGTGAAACCTCAGGCTCTACGATCAAACACGTTATACCTGCGATTATAATCGGCTAGTGTGTCATCTCTCAGGCATTGATAATGGAACAACCATTCTAAAATTGGACAGGGTTAACTGGGTTTTAATGGCATCCCATACTACAATGCTGGAGGTTTCTTGGAAGGAATTAGTAGCAAAATAGACATGTATCTCATACTGAATAAACTTTAGGAAAGTGAGGAAGGGACCAGGACACAGTGAAATAACTATGTTTTGATAGCCACAGGAACGGATCTGCAGCAGGCATTTAGTATCAGTGATAAGATAATAAATTCCTGAATAATGTGAGAAGCATGAGTACTCCCTCCGGTCGGGATTTAAAGCACGCCACACATCACAGTCTACATTCAGATAAAACGGTTTGGACGACTGATGCAGACTTGTTTATGACATTCATTTTAATGATGAGGGGTCCAAACCTGGGTCAAGCCAACAGTTGACATCAACCACTAAACCAACGAGCATTTATCAGAAAAGAAAAAAATTCTCACCACCTGTATAAGAACCATAAACACTCAGTAGGGCCTTCAGAATGTTGTACAGCCGAAAAATGTTTATCGGCTGCCACATTATCGGCCTGAGATGGAATATGCTGGCTGATCAGTATGGAGACCCTCGTGCTTTAACCTGAAAAAGTTAATGAAAACATTGTCCCTTCCAGCATGCCAGGAGATGCCCACCGTCACAACTTCTGATACGAGTCTCCTGTAGAAATGCCACATCTGTATTGAATCTTTTAATGTGGGATTTAACCTACAGACATTGTGCTTCCATTCATGACATTTGTCAAAAAAAAGATGACAGAGTTGAGTATTCCTCGTTGAAGCTTTAACAGAACAGTGTTAGTTGTAGGGCCAAACAGTCATAGGATGCTCACAGATAAATCTGTGCTTCACTGCCTTGTCTTCTGCTCTCCAGCTCTCTTTGGCTTTTCTTTGTGGCATATGCAGAGCTGCTCCCGAAGTATGGGGGACCTCTTTTGTCCAGAAGCTTTAAGACAGAAACATGAGCCTCAGAACATTTGTAAAATAAAATTGTACAGCAGCTCATTGACATCAAACTGAAAACTGTCAGCATGTGTAAATAAAGACAAACTTGAGAAATTGGATTTTAAAGCTCTAAATGCTTTACCAAAGATCCAATCTTTTAAAGAATGATCTTGGCTCCAATTGTCTTTATTTGACAAGAAACTGGGTTGTGAGAAAGATGAAAGACATGCAGCAAAGGTCAACAGGTTGGACCTCAAACCTGTGAAAGCTGCATCTACACACGGGTCGAGCGTTTACTCCAGCGCCACCTCCGCACCGTAAATGTCCTTGTTTCTACTGTTGAATTTAAAATTATTCATCCCTCTGAACAGAATTCTTCATGGGAGCATGTGTTTGCAAATCAGGCGTTTTGACTTGATCACCCCTGATTTAACCAGTGAAGGCCTTCACCAACTTAATGTTTCATTGCATGTTACAATAATGGCCTAGTCAAAGGCATTGCCATTAACAGAAGCACAAAGATAGCAAATGCCCAACTGTAAAGTTACTGGGACAATGGCTACGCCAGGAGGAGGGTCTTAACGTTGTCACTAAACCTCATTTAGTTTTTCTAACTGTGCTAATGGCAGAGAAACAACTTGCTGTTACAGGAAAACTGCCATCAGTTGCTATGCTAACTAGCCTGAGCAATCACAGCAGGATCTGCTGATGGGCAAAAGCAGTAGCAGAGAGCAGCCACACTAGGTTGTGACTGACAGCGCTAAGACCCGCCTCCAGGCTCTGATTGGTTGTTTCTAGTTAGCGCTCAGAGCTTTGGGAGAAGGCAGAGGAGCCCAAATTTTTCACACCTTATTAGATACCATACTGATAGGACATGATAGCAGTTTCAACAAATATGAAAATATATTTTCTATAAAAGTTACACACAACAGCTCTAAACATGTATATTTTTAGATAATAGTTCTTACTCAAGAGAGTTCTTACGTCCATCAACCCAGAACCATCCGGCTAGCGTATGATGTAACCCTATCCAGTATCCTTGGTGTTCAGAATTGTAGGGTTTGGCATGCTTGACGATAAATTTCTGTGAACAGATTTCATTTCAGACTGTCATAAATCTCTTTTACATCAATCAATCAATCAATCAATCAATCAATCAATCAATCAATCAATCAATCAAGTTTATTTGTACAACATACTTCAGCAGTTCAAAGTGCTTTACATCATAAAAATACAAAGTCATAGAACACAGTTAAAAACTGAAGCGTTACATTTTGTCAAGCGCTATCGTTACAAAATGGTAATCAAAATGTTGATAGTTTCTTTTATAATGTTTCAAAAGCAACTCTAAACAGCTGGGTCTTTAGATTTTAAAAATTCAGTGTTTCGGCTGTTTTACAACTTTCCAGAAGTTTGTTCCAGATTTGTGGTGCATAGAAGCTGAAAGCTGCTTCTCCATATTTGGTTCTGGTTCTGGAGATGCTGAGCAGAACCAGAAGACCTGAGAGGTCTGGAGGGTTGATACAACAGCAGATCGTTCATGTGGTGCTAAACTGTTCAGGGATTCATAAACTAATATCAGTATTTTAAAGTTTATTCTGAGCTGCAGGGATCCACTGGAAGAACTGTAGAACTGGGACGATGTGCTCCATCTTCCTGGTTTAGTCAGAACGCCAGCAGCAGCGTTCTGGATCAGCTGCAGCTGGAGGATTGATTTTGTTAGTCAGACTAATGAAGACAATGTTGCAGTAATCAGTGCGACGAAAGACAAACGCATGAATGGTTTCTCTAGATCTTGTTGGGACATTAGCCCTTTAACCCTGGAGATGTTCTCCAGGTGATAGAAGGCCGACTTTGTGACTGCCTTTATGTGACCCTGAAGGTTCAGGTCCGAGTCCATCACTGCTCCCAGGTTTTAGTCTGATCACTGGTTTCCAGATGTAATAGCTGAAGCTGTGCATTGACTCTACATCCGTGTTTTCCAACTGTGGTCCTCAAGGCAGACTGCCCCGCATATTTTAGATGTCTCCCTGCCTTTATACTCCGGATTCAGGTGTTTGCAGTGCAGCAAATACCTGTTAATCATTCATCAATTGAAATGAGCTGGGCTGACGCAGGGAAACTCCTGAAACATGCAGCCTTGAGGAGCACGTTTGGGAAACAATGCAAACAATGCTCTGTCTACATCGTTCCTCTTTAGGTCCAAACGGGACTTCAGTTTGGTTTCTGTTCAGCCACAGAAAGTTTTGGCACATTCTCACATTTATCTGCTCTAAGTATCTGTTCAGTGATTGGATGGGTTCAGAGTCACCTGGTGGCTTCAGTGAAGTCAGTAACGCTTTACCAAATCAAGTAATCAGTAATTTAACTAAGTTACTTTTTCAAGGAGTAATCAGTAATCCAATTAGTTACTTGTTCAGGGTAACTATGCCATCACTGGCTGTGTATCATCTGCATAGTTATGGTAGATGACCTTATTTGCTGATATAACCTGAGCTAGTGGGAGCAGATGGATATTGAACCAAGATTCATTCCTAGCATCATGTATGCGCTTCAACAAAGCAAGAATGCAGACATTATTAAACCATCATAATTGATGCATATAAGACATAAAAGCCCATTAAAACCAATAAAGATGTTTTCCACATATATTGGAGTTTTGCATACAGTTAGTATCAGACCTTGTTTATGGTTTTTTTACCTCAATTCCCAGATATTCAAGAGTTAAAATGACCTAAAAATATTTTTTTGCAATTAAAGAAATCATTATGTATTAGGGCAACACCTCCTCCTCTTTGGTTTTCTATTCTCACTTAAAAAATGTAATTAGGTGGTGTTGATTCAATTTATATGGGCAATTCAGTTTTGTCAAGCTATCAATCTTCTGGAAACTTTCAGATTGGTTTTAAATTTCTAGGGTAGAGGTGATGTTATGTTTTACCTGCTCCTCCAGATCATCAATTATAGCCAAATATCCACTATCATGCTGACACAAGTCTCGAGACACGTTCCAGAAATTCAAAGAATGACCTCTATCTGAAAACCAGTAGCAGTGTCCCCTGAAGGAAAGCCATCCAACCCTGCAATCCAGACATTTTGGTCTCACTAGACAAGAGGAAAGAGCACAATGAAGTGAAACTTTGGTCAAATATCAAAAAAAAAAAAAAACATTTCTAGAAGAAATCCATGTGGACTTATTTAATATTTTCATTATCAAAATTACTCAAGCAAAGCATTTAAAGGTAGAGTGCAGATCAATATTGGAAGATGATTAAAATACGATATTATTCTAGTCAGAAGTGGCGTACCACAGGGTTCACTAAAAAATAATATTCTGTGAAATCAAAAGTTGGCTGTAAACCTGGTGCTAATGAATCAATTTTACTGGCTCACTTTGATGTCAGGAAAGTGACCTTCAGCACTCTACCTGTGATAATAATCTGATAATAATGGTCAGCTGTGTCTTGAAAAACTTAGTTGAATATTTCAACAATAAGATTAATAATCAAGAGTTTCAAAGGTAATCTAGAAATATAATTACTATATTCAGGACAGAATTGTTCAACTGTGAAGGACGGAAATGTCATGACAAAATTGAAGAAGATTTGCAGGGCATCTTTGTCTTTGCATCGATTCTCCGTCTTCTTTTTCTCTACTATTAGCTTCTCTTTCTCTTTCTTCAGCTCCTCTTTCTTGTTGTTCAGGTCTGCTTTCTCTTTGCTCAGATCTTCTTTAAATTTGTTCAGCTCCTCTTTCTCCTTGCGCAGATTATTTGTCTTTGAGCTCAGCTCTGCTTTCTTTTTACTCAGCTCCGCGTTCAGTCTGTTCAGCTCCTCTGTCTCTTTGTTCAACTTTCCTTTATTTTTGTTCAGCTCATTTTTCTCTTTGTTCAGATTAACTTTCAATTTGTTCAGCTCCTCTCTTTTTTTGGTCAGACTTGCTTTCTTTTTGCTCAGGTCATCTTTCTCTTTGTTCAACTCCTTTCTCATTTTGTCCAGCTCCTCTTTCTCTTTGCTCAGCTGCTGGTTTTCTTTGCTCTGCTCCACTTTCATGTTGTTTAGGTCGTCTTTCTCTTTGTTCAGTCCATCTTTCTCTTTGCTCAGCTCCTTTTTCTCTTTGCTCAGCTTGTCTTTCTCTTTGTCCAGATTTGTTTTCTCTATGCTCAGCTCATCTTTCTCTTTGCTCAACCCTGCTCTCTCTTTGTTCAGCTCCATTATTTTTTTGCTGATCTCCTCTATCTTTTTGATCAACTCTCCTTTCTTCATGCTCAACTTATCTTCCTCTTTTTTCAGCTCTTCATCCTCTTTGTTTAGTCGCTCTTTCTTTTTGATCAGCTCCTCTGTCTTTTTGTTCAGCTCATCTTTCTCTTTGTTCAGCTCATTT
Source organism: Poeciliopsis gracilis (assembly GCA_911649635.1). Taxonomy (NCBI): domain Eukaryota; kingdom Metazoa; phylum Chordata; class Actinopteri; order Cyprinodontiformes; family Poeciliidae; genus Poeciliopsis; species Poeciliopsis gracilis. Next base: position 45,487 of record CAJVRI010001204.1, on the reverse strand, counting down.
ATTTGTTTGTTCAGCTCCTTTGTTTTATTGTTGAGCCACTCTTTCTTTTTGATCTGCTCCGTTTTCATTTTGTCCAGTTCATCTTTCTTGGTGTTCAGCTCCTTCTTCTCTTTGCTCAGCTTCTCTTTCTCTTCAATAAGTTCTGCCCTCTCATCATTGTTTTTTTTCAGCTCCTCTTTCTTTTTGCTCAGCTCCTCTTTCTCATTGCTCAGCTCTTTTTTCTCTTTGCTTAGCTCTTCTTCCTCTTTTTTTAGTTTCTCTGTCTCTTTGCTCTGTTTCGTTTGCTCTTTACTCAGCTCGTCTCTCTCTTTCTCCAGCTCCTGTGTGTTACTAATCAGCTCCTCTATGTCTTGGTTTACCTCCTCCTTCTTTTTGTTCACCTCCTCTTTCTCTTTGCTCAGCTCTTCTCTCTCTTTCTTCAGCTCCTCTGTCTGTTGGTCCAGCTCCTCTGTCTTATTGCTCAGCTCCTCTCTGACTTGAGTAAGCCTCTCTTGGATAAGCCTCTCGCTTAATTGGCTCAGGTGTCTGTCTCGGATCACATGCTCAATTTGGTTGTTCATCATCTCTCGTTCGTCAATCAGTCGCCTTTTGTCTATTGTAAGGGTTTGGATATTTTCCAGTTGATTGGCCGTCATCATACTCACTATAAACACACAAATTAGTCAGAAAGTCAGTGAATCTATCTGTATCACGGAGCATCAAAATGTTCAATTTCTCTCTTAAACCCTTTTAGGATATCAGACCATATTCTTAGGATAGCACCAAAGGACACTTCACTGATTTGAATATTTCATTAACTCATTTATTTTTGGGAGCTGCATGGTGGTAGCACAGTTGCCGTGCAGCAATAAGGTTCATTGATTGAGTCAGTGGGGTCCATATTTGTCCTTCCTGTTCATGTGTTGGTTCAGCCTCATGACTGTCAGGCTGATTGGTCTCACTAAACTGCCCTTAGGTATTGAGCCTTTATTAAATATGAGCCTGATCATAAAAATAGCCATTTAAATGTAGTACAATTAATTAATAGATAACAAGTAACTAAAAAGAGAATAAATGGGTCTTAAGGGATCCATGATTAGTTGTAACAAAAGGCTATTTAAGAAATATTTATTTTAGATGTAAATATAATACAGTAATTATCCTGCAGGCTGTTTAGTTTCAATCAATTTTAGAGACCTCCATGGGTAAAAAATAGAACAAGACATAACATTTTTTTAACAAATATGAGTTTTGACATATATTAATGTGGGGTCATGTGATGTGCTCTGCAGGATAGATGCATGGTTGCTGGTCTGCTAATGTTAATATATCCTAACCAAGAACCTGGCAGTGGAGGCTGTGTATAAGTGTGCAGTGACACTAGAGATGTCTTCATCTCCATTTATTTTGCATGCTCAAGAAAAAAGGTGCCTGCAGCCCTGTATCCGGCAAACCTGACTAGGGTCCAGCAGATATGTTCTTCCAGTGCAGAGTTGGACACTGGAAGTCGTATGGCAGCTTTAGACATCCTTCTAGTTTTATAGAGTTTATGGGAAGCACCAACACTGATTATTTGGGATGTGGACCCAATAAGAAGGTTGACCTCAAAGGAAATGCTGGCATGCTGACCCCGCCAATCTATCTCCTATGTGCGCATAACTTCTTTCAGTGTGTACAGTTATTATTTCATTACTAAACATGAGCTTGCTGACCTCAAGTATCTGATTCTTTTTTAACATATTCAGAAGCCATTTCTACTTTCTGTGTCTCTGCTTGCTTTTGGTGTTGGGGTGACCTCTGTGCTTGTAAGTTTTGTATGCTTGTTGTCTGTACATGGATGTTCATGGAGAGAAAAGAATAGAATACATTTGCATGCAGCTGTGAACTTTGTGAGTTTTAAGTTTATAAATTTTGTGATTAGTGTATGCGCTTGAAAATGAGGAAAAATATGTGATTTGGAAAATAAATCTTTGGTTATTTCCTAAATAAAATCAATTCAAATTGGGAAATACCAATTAACTAATGTTGATTTGTAGTGTTTGGCATAAGCACTAATGTTTATGCTAAATATTAGTGTGACAAAAAATTACTGAAACAGGTAAGATAAGAATCTTTAAAAATGCTGTAAAATCAGTAAATGGATTAATGTTTTTGGGTGATGTTCTTAAAAAGATGTAATTCAGATGGACTATTTGAACATTAAAGATCAATTGATGTGAAAAAAATATCTTAAATCACAGAGAATAAAGTTGTGTTCTTTCTTTTATGAGTTGGTTGTTCAATAAACACCCCAGAACCAGTTTTGGTCAGACTGAAGCAGGGGACATTCTGTAGCTTCTTGGAACAGAAATGTGAGATTACCGTCCATCCAGCTCCTTCACACTCAGCATCAAACCACTCCAGGCACTAGAGCGCTCATCTATGAGCTTGCATCCCAGTGCTTTAAACCTTTAAATACTTGTTATTCAGGAAGCTACTTAAAATTTATTCTGCTGAAATGAAACTCACAGTAGATGAATTTTGCAGTCAGTACAGCACAAAGCAACCCTAAACACAACATCAGCAGAGAAGAGCACCGGAGTGCTGATGACTCCACTTTGTCTTCAGCTGAAAAAAAAAAACAATGGGATTAATAAGTTATTGATTAATTAATCAATGAAATTTAATTGTATTGCACAAGTCAGCAACCAGGATGTCCAAAGTGCTTTGCATCGTGAAAGCAGAAAGCCATCATAAATACATCGTGCCGTCACCAATTGTGAAGCCAGAAACAGATTTTACATTTGCCTCAGGATGACCCCCAGCCAGTCACTGCACTTTTTATTTCACTGTATCACTGTATTTCAAACATAAAAACTGGATGGCACAAAACTTTCTCCAGCTCAAACAGGACAGAACAGAAGGTTTAATCATTGGACCAGAGGATCAGAAGAAATTATAATTCCAACTGGGGCTGAAACGATTCTTCAAATGATTCGAATGGCTGCCTTTAAACTTTCAAAACAAGTCAGAAGCCTGGAGTTCTTCTTGACTTGGAGCTCACTTTTATTCCACACATTAAACATGATAAAACAGGATTTTATCATCTAAGGAATAAAGCCAGAGTTTTCCCTATTCTTTCCCTCGCTAATACAAAGACTCTTATGTATGCTTTCATTTCCAGCTGTATAGAATATTGTAATGCCCTGCTTTCTGGTCTCCCAATGAAAACTGCTCAACCTTCAGTTATTACAAAACTCTGTACCTTGAGTGCTAACCACACCCATTTTAAAATCACTGCACTGGCTCCCAGTGCCTCTCAGAATTGATTTTAAGTTTCTTTTAATGGTTTTTAAATGTCTTATTTGTCTGGCACCATCTCATCTTGCAAAGCTGCTATTACCTTAGGAACCTCTGTGGACCCTAAGGTCCTCTGGCACCTGACTATGAACAGTTAGTTCCTAGAATCAGAACTCACACTGACAGTAAGGCTCCTTTCCAGTATGATGGCCACCGATTCTGGAACGGTCTGCCAGAGAACCCAAGAGCAGAAAATGTTGCTGTCTTAATAACAGCAACTCAAGATCCATCTTTTTAACCGATCAGTTCAGTACTTCCTGAACTGAATCATTTCTGCTCAGTCCGTGCATTTTCCAGGCAGCTGTGTGTTCATCCATGTGTGGTGGGTTATTGTTTGTTTTTATTGATCCTTACAGCACTTTTAGCTGCTTTTAGCATGAAGGGTGCTTTATAAATAAAACTGATTGATTGATTGATTCCTAATAAGCAATCTGTTAATCAACATTACTGAACATGATCTAAAGCTGAAAAATAAACACAACTGTCCGATAGAACAACAACCTGAACTTAATTACTGTCTAAAGCTAATACTCGGCTGTCCCAGGGGGTCATATGGAAGTGTCTTTGCTGATTGTTTCTGGAAGGATACTTTCTGCTTTCTGGAAGGATACTTGTAAATTTGATCAGATGGAGGCGCGCACACACTGGTGCAACCTGTGGCACTGCCCGCTAGCCCTAGATTGACTTTATGAACAAATGAATCAAAAAGGCTAAAAATGTCTTTTGGTGTTGTATAACCCTCATGATTTTGTAGCGGTCTTCCGAACCAGGACGTAACACAAGGTTAAAAACATGTTTAGAGTTGATTTTGGATTATTTAGAATAATAAATTAAACATCACTAATTGTAGACCACTAGATATTCTACATTTTATTGTTTTTATCATGTGAAGAACTTTGAATTGTTGCTGAAATGTGCGATACAACTAAACTTGGCTTGCAGAGAAATTTCACAGCTGAGACTAGAAAATTAAAGCTTCAGGTTTACATGTGACATAAAAACAACTCCTGATACAGCCCATGTTAAGAAACTATAACTTCCTACAGAGGAAATAGTAATGTATGAAATGCTTTTGGGTAGTACTGTTAGTTTTTAATCCTCAAAACTAAAATGCTTAAGAGAGTCACTTACGTTTAAGAGGATGTTTGGCATTGTTAACATTGACTGTAGAAGAATCATCGTCGTCGCTGTAGTTCTCCATCCTTAACAGGAAAAATACAGTTTTGGGAAACAAGCCTGCTTCTGGAGCAAACCTTTCATGCCAAGAAATCAGCTCTCACTCTGTCTCATACACATTTCTGCAATTCTCCTGTCCTTGGTCATAAAATAAATCTATTCACTCCATAAAGGTTTACACTCTGACGCATATATGTTTTACAATCTTTGCTCTTGTAAAAGATACTTTAATAAATTGACCACAGATACTCAGTTAGCAGACCAGATATAAAACATTAACTTTGTCCTGCCAGCATAGAAACAGAAAAAGAAATGATTAAGTGATCATTGGCATAGAAGGAGAAATATTTCAGTGTTGGAAAATATATAAAAGACAAGACAAAGCCTAAACCTTTCAATTAAAAATAACTGACTGTCTCTTCCCACTCTGCATGCTGTTGGTACTGTTCACTGATGTTCCTAAAAACATTTATTTTCTCCTTTAAAAAAGAAGAACTATGTTTGCTGTGCAGACCAGCAAACCGGTGTGTGTTAGTCACGGCAGCAAAACAGAAAAAGCCAAATAACTTTGCAGTTTTTTTTCTCCAAACAGTGAGTTGAGCAGATAATATTAGCCAAGTGATGACAGAGTTAAACAACAACAGGGTAATAATAACTTTGTTAGAGGTGAGTAGTACTAGTTACATTTACTTATCCGAGTACTTTTACTGCACTGTACTTTGCATTCACTTGAGTAATATTATGAACTATTGATAACCTTGAGTAGATTGATTCTGCATCAATACGAAAAGACTTCAGATTGGAAACATTTGTTTCTTAGATTTCTGTAATGTTTGAGCTAGTAGGCAAATGTGAGTATAATTACAAAGCATTTTATACTCATTATTTATTGAGTATTAATAACCATGGTTATTTTATTTGAAAGGTCACATAAGCGTTTATCTGTATTTACTAATTGAAAACCTTGTTTACTCTGCAGCACTCGTCCCACTGAGCAACTATCTTGAAATCCCAGAAGAATCCCAATCTGGCTCTAAAAATCAGCTCAACTCTCTTCTTCTGTTGCCTCAGAAAAATGACAACGCGATTAGTCATAAAGCAGCGCATGGTGTCGGACGTCTGGCCGGAACCAGTGAGGCATTGACTACATCCTGCTTTAACCCCACAGAAACGACCTTAAATGACAAACCCTACTGGAAACAGCAATGGGCCTCACTGGTTCCTAAATAGATGGAGAATAAATGAAACTGGGAGCTGATTGTCGCTCTGACCGTTATTTATACAGACCGGAAGTGCGTCCATTCAGCAGGTGGACTGAAGTTTTTAGCGCTGCGCTGGGCACAAGGGATAAACCCACTAGCAACAGCTTTAATTTGGAGTTGGTGCATAAGCAACGGCTTTTACTGTTGAATATTGATATAATAGTGCAACTGTTTCTATGGCAACGGGTCTGCAGAGCGTAGCAAACACAGGGACTGAGAAAATGAACGAGTGGTTTGGAGATGTTCTTCAACGGTTTTTCTGCGTTATTTTCCCTTCATTAATTAGGAACGGTCCTAAATTAATGATGGCTACATCTCCAGGTTTCATTTTGTTAACGGAATTGTTTTGAAGCGGAAGGTAAAGGGGTTTTTTGTTTTCCAGCGTTGTGCGCATGCCCGAAATTTCTGGATGTAAACAATAACACGCCACCTGTTTATAGTAACGGTAATTAGCATTTAGGCTAACCGGCAGTAAAAGGTCACTTCTAACACAAATAAATGCTTAAAACAAAATAGATGTCAATAAAACACTGTCCTGGGCTTAAAGACACTTTTAAAATTTATATCTATCTCTTCATTCTGCACTTAACCCACCTGTGAAAACAGAAATCAGTCTTCAGTAATGGCTTTGCTGCGATGCTGGCTTCTTCTTCTTCGATGGTTATTGGCAATTGGCTAACGACGGTCATGGTGCATTACCGCCACCGACTGGTATGAAATGTGGAATAACAGAATGTCACTAAAATATTATATATCTGTTCATTCAATTTAGCGAAACATTATCTGATAACTTTTACTTTTCGTGTTATTACTAAATAAGTCAATCAAATCCAGTTCAAGTGTAATTGTTTAAAAATTTTGAATCAATTGTTATTTTTCTAAGTGATGGAACATGTTCTATTGTCTCATCGTCCCCACTGTGTTTCACTGAAACAAAGAGTGCTGTGTAACCCAGTTTACCCAAATCTAAGGAGACAAGTAATTTTCTCTTCTGTTGAATTTCTGTTAAGATATTTGATCTGTTTTCTGAATTGTTGTGTTGCAATCTGTCTAATGATTAATTGGAATCAGAACGATTTACGGATCCTAAATATTATTTCTTAAATTGAAATAATATATAACTGAATAAATAACTGAATGGCTGATAATGTTTCGAGCATTTCTCTTGTGTATCTGAAAGTTCATTTATTCTTTTTCCTAACTTTGATTAAACTCTGGTACAATGAAAGCACAACACGATGTTATTTATTTTATTCATTTATTTTGGTCATTTTCAACTTCTCCCTAAGTTAAAAATGGGAAATGTTTAAAAATAAAGAATCTCCAGAAAAAGTAGACATTTTATTGGCATAATTGATTAGCAGAAGAAGTTAAACATAGTAAAACGTGCGGAAGTCAGAAACTAATAATAAAGAAAAACAGGAATTTAATAAGAGAGAATGCATTATGGCTGAAAAAAAGGAAAACTGAGACATTTCGCTATCTTAAATTCACGGTTACAAAATCCTTGACAGACATTCAGTTCCACAATCACCAGACGGTGGCGGTAAAGCACCAATTTCATTGCCTGCCAACCGCCAATAACTGTCAAAGAAGAAGAATAAGAAGTCAGCATCGCAGCAAAGCCATTACTGAAGAAGAGCCCGATATCTGTTTTCACGGGTGGGTGAAGTGCACAAGTAATTTACGAATATCATTTTTAGAAGTGTTTCGAAGTTCAGGAGATTGTTTTATTGATATTGATTCTATTTTGAGATATTTGTGTGCATCGGAAGTTACCTTTAACTGCCGTTAGCTTAAATGCTAACTACCGTTATGCCCCCTTTTTCAAGGGATCGACTCTATCCGGCCTTTTTTGTGAGCGTCAGACTCTCAACTACTGTTTTTCCAATAGTTGACATGATTTTAAGGTCCCTGAACAAGAGGAGAGTAGGTACTTGATTTCAAATAAACATCCTACTGTTCACCGGTTGGCTGTGATCAGGTGAGGAAGCAAAGAGAACAGAAAACAAACCGCCGCCATCCTCCAAAGAGGGAAGCCTTGCAGTCCTCCCGAACTAAGAGCAAGTGTTGCAAGCAGGCTTTTCTGTGCATCGAACTGCAATATTCAGCGGAAACTCGATGGAGCCATTAGGAATGAGTTGTGTCAACCTTGGTCTTTTTTTTGTGAGATCTCTTTAAATGTCTTTTTGTTTCTTTAACCAGATTATTTCTCAGCCAATGCCAAACATTAGGCTTCATATCAATATCCATATATTAAAATCCTGAAAGTCAATTATTTTGAACTGAAAAGTTTAGGCTTTGTCATGTTTCTTCTTTTTCTTTCTGTTTTTTTATTTATGTGGGAGATGCAACAGTGAGGTCATCAGTTTGTCAACTGCTTAATTTTCTCTTCTTGGCAGAGGAAATTTTCCAAAAATGGAGGGTTAATCCGCACATCCATTCAGTACTATCAATCAATTAAATTTTATTTGTGTAGCACATTTCAGCTACAAGGCATTTGAAAGTGCTTTACATCATAAACACAAAAAACAAAGTCATGCAACATAGAATAAAATACCAAGTATTTTTTTTTGCCCAATGCTATGCCCAAAGAATAAATGCAGAAAAATGACTCAATTTCAACTACTTTCTAAAAGTTTAGAAGAAATTATAAATCAATTCAGCTCCTCTTCCCACTGTCTAGATATTGTATCCAGACCTTTCCTTAAAGTCCTGCCTATCATTGCCTCTCAACTGATCCAAGTAGTAAACTCATCGCTCTCAGGCTTCAAAAACAAGTTATCAAACCGTTGATAAAACAGAACAATCTGGAAAAATCATTACAGCAAAATTACAGGCTGACTTCTGACCTCCCATTCATCAGAAAAATTATTGAAAAAGCTGTTTAAGCAGTTAGATACCTTTCTAACGATAACCAACGCGACAAATGTAAATAAACAGATTAGAAAATGTTTCTTTCTCTATTATCTCTTCAAACCAATGTTTTGTATATGAAGGAATATTCAAGAATATATTAAAATATCACCAAAATATAAAACACTTGAAGAGGAGACGGTGCTAAACTGTAAGAATATGTATTATCACCCAGCATTTAAAGGACTGACGATTATTTTACATCTTCTCGGTCTTATATTGACTGATGTTCTGCAAAAATGTCAATAAATGTAAACAGTTCTGATATCACGCAAACTAATTCCTTGCTCGTTTAATGGAAGCCACATTATTTTGTTTGCACCTTAACAAATCTGTGCAATGTAGTAATTTCACAATATTATTACAGTTAAAAGTTTGCCTGGCAAACTTGTTATACGTTGGCAGCAAGTGAATATAATTTTTTTTTTAGACAATAAAATAAACGGTCCGGTATATTAATTATACGACTTCTCTAACTGAACTCGTACCAGTGACTGCTGAGCTCCGAGTGATGTTTTATCCAACTGCATTGACCGACGGAAGTGCATTGATCCTATTATCGATCCTGATCTAACGGACACCTCGCGCTTTCAGAGGCAAACCTGGATTAACTGGTGACACTTTCAGAATCTCAGTTTGAGTGAAGATTTTAAGCCATTTCTGATGTAAAAGTATATAAAAGAATAGTTTTTTCAGCGCTGTCTCTAATAATTGAGTAGTAGTCACTAAATGAAAAGAATAAAGATGTTTTGGTAAATTACAAGAAAAAAAATATCAACAATAAAGACTAAATGGCAGATCTGCGTCATTTGTCTTCTGTAAATGAGCGAAGAAAGAAACTATGACATGTTTAAAAAGATTTTGATATTGTTTCTGTGGATGTCTAATTGAAATATACAAGATGAGGGAGATGTGAAAAACAACATAGCCAGTCCATCTTTTTAAACATTTTATTTTTAATCTCAAGGCTGTTCAACATTTATATCGGCTTTCAGGGATTCATCTTTGCTTTTATATCTGTTTATGGCATCTTGAGCACTATTTCGATCTTCCTTTGACGACTTCCTTCAACTTCTGAAGCAAATCAGAACAAGTTCTGCCTGATTTACATATTTTGCAAATTAATTTTCAAAAAGGCAACATACCATATTAGACCAATAAGTGTCTTTGTAGTTAGTTATTCTCACGATCTTAATAGTTGTCTTTCGGCATCGGATAGTATTTTTTACGAAGATCTGTAGTTCTTTAAGCTTATCGCATTTTCTATTTCCTGGTTCGGTAAAGGGGTCCTAAAAAGCCACGCCCACACAAACATCTGTCTCTTCCAGATGCTGCCACCAGTTTATCTAGAACACCAGAGCATTACTGAAAAACAAGAATGTCTGTCATTGAGATGTTCATATGAAAGAGCCGTTGAAAAAAAAAAATCTGACCGTTCGTGGACGATCACATAACTAATATGTATGTTTTTGTCTTTAATTTACACATAACTAAAGCACTTTGAACTACCTTGTTGATGAAAAAGAACTTGATTGATTGATTGATTGAGAATTTATATTATTCTGTCTCGCTGTAAACTCCGAAGAGAGCTGTCTGGGGGCGGAGTGATCTTCTGTCTGGGAGAGGAGTGATCCGCTGTCTGGGGGCGGAGTGATCTTCAGTCTGGGGGCGGAGTGATCCGCTGGTCAGTACAGCGGTCCTGACGCGGAATCAGTCCCAGAGTCTCTGCTAGCTGTCTGCTATCAGGGACCACTTAAGGAGCTAATTTCTGTTTTCAAAAGGTGGGTCAAGTTCACAAGTCAGTACACAGAGCTGTTTTTTTGTTTGTTTGTTTTTTGCTTTCATCAATAATTATTTTAAGATATTTCTATTCATTATAAGTGATTGCTCACTACCGCTAGCCTAAATGCTAACTACCGTTAATGTAAGGCTTGCCAACTCAGCATCTTCAAATTCAACTGTGACACCATCGTACAAATTTTATTATATCGCCAACATTTCAGTTAGATCCACCTAAACAAATCTTGTTTCTGTTATTTCCATGTAAATTGATGTATTAAAACGCATAATTTAACGGTTGCCAACTGTTCCGTATTAACCGTCATGTTCGTAAGTTCAAGTCCCGCGTGCTCTTTCGTATTTCACTGCATCCTGCAATATCTATGTACAAACACTAGATGGCGCTCCGCTCCTTACTTACCGAGACATTAAATAATATCCAAGTAGAAAGCTTGGCGTTGCTTGTATCTGCAAAGGATATTCCCAATCAGAAGTCACAGCTAATTCGAAAATTTTATTTTAAACCATTATTTGGAAAAATCTACAAAAAGCCGAGATTCTGTACCTGATAAAGGAATGGGAATAAAACAATTCGTGGCTTAATCCTGATTAAAGGTCTATGCCATCTGGAGTTCTCAATTACATATGGAGGTGAGAACAATTTATCTGAATTTTTTAAATTAAAATTAATAATAAATAAGTAAATAATCTTGCTTAAAGATGCAAGGAAGAAAAGAAAGCATTTTAATATTACCTACCACTAGCTTAAATACTAACAGAAAATGTTCCTCAGGTGACAGAAGGCAGACTTTGTAACTGTCTTTATGTTCTGATGCTGCATCTAACCCTGATGTTGTTTTTTAAAAAGTGGAAGTGAAACCCACCGGCTTTCCACTGAGCTGCAGGTGAGGTCATTCAAGGAGACGTTGGACATTTTCTAAAATCTAAATCTTCTCCTAAATTTTCTCCTTAAAGGATGGAGAACACTGGGGACAATGACGTGTTTTCTACAGGCACTGTCAACAAAGACAAATATTCTCCTGAAAGTAAGTGACTTCATACATGTTATGTTTTAAGAGGACTGAAAAGTAAAATTACTCCCAAAATGTTCTTAGTACTTTTCATTTTCCTCTGTAAGGTTGTTTTTTGACAACATATAAACATTGAGTGTGTCATCTGAGAAATCTCTCTGCAAGGCAAGTTTATTTGAAGCGCACATTTCAGCAACAAGACAACTTTGCATGATGAAAACAAATAAGGGAGTAGCTATGTTACAGTGGCGTAATAAAGCAAAGTGAATTAGTGATCTATAGTATTGATAGAGAATTCAAAGGCAACTGTAAACAATACTGGGGGCAAAGGTTGTGAGAGTGGGAGGAGTTCACCCTGCAATTGGTGGATTGCCAGTTTGATTCTCGGTCCATTTGTTTTCTTCGACTATGTTCTCGGGTGAGACATTCGCCCAAGGGCCGATGGCCCAAAATTGTGCCCTCCCTTCATCAGACCACCCCAGGGCAACTGTGGCTACAGTCCAGGAGTTTACCATCATCAGTGTGAATTTACTCTTTGACATTTCAATTTTATATATTAATGTCATTAAAAATAAGATTTACCTCTCTAATGTCATGGTGTGTGTTGATGTTGGACCTAAATGCAGATAGAGGCAGCAGGTGATTTTGAATATTTAATGACAAATGACTAAACTAAAACCATGCAGAACACAGACAGCCAAAGCAAAACTAAAATAACAACAAACAAGAACAACAGGGAGGAGACAAGATTCAACGGGAAGAACCAGCAAGGAGGGACTGAGAATGAGGTGCTCAAGAACTGGGAGGTTGAATGCAGAACAAACGACCTGGGCTGATGAGCTCACAGGCTGCAGGTGTTACGAGAGAGAAAAGGAGGAAGAGCACACTGAGGACTAGGAAATGGATATAACAAAATAAGTAGACATAAGAAACGTAATAAAAACTAGAATACTGTAACAAAGAAAAGGACTTGACACAAGAAATAAACAAAACTAGAAACACTGAAGTAAAAATGGAAACAATGCAGAATTAATACATAGAACAAAGCAACACAATAACAAAACCCAGAACAATTTCAAACTAACCAAGATCCTGACAAATACACACATCTGGGCCCTCCTGCTGAATTATAATTTTACCTTAACAGTTTCATTGTTTCTTCCAGGTGAAGCAGAAGCAGAAGCAGAAGCAGAAGCAGAAGAGGAACCAACAGCACTCTCTCGGTCTCGTCTGTATTTGACGGGTTTGGGGATTTTTGGTGCCCTGGTAGCTGGAACAATCATCTACAGTGAGTTTCTTTTCAACACAATATATTTTAATTAGCTTCCTTTAGGACAAGTTTTTAGAGGTTTAATACATTGGGATGCACCTCCTAGGAGTTATGAAGCGGCTGGATAGACAGTAAACTCCTCTCAGTCAGAGGCCATAACTCTGCACTGAACCCTCTGAGTTGGTGGTAGTCTCTGCCTGAAGGAGGATCTTAAGGATCTTGTTCACAATGGATAGAAAATTAACCCAGTTATGTGTCAAGACTTCCAACATTAAAGCTCCACATAACTGACCCATCATGTGACTGAGTGTCGTGGAAAAAAACTATTTCCAAGCACTGTTCGGGTAAAATCACTCAATCAGGTTTATTTATATATTGTGTAATACAGAGAGCTCATAAGTAATGAAGCAAGTCTGGATAATGCTTCATCACTAGGGAAAGCATTAGTAGTACTATGACAGTACTTGTGTGTTTATGACACATTTATTTTCACATGTGTCATAAACCCTTACTGGTGTCCAGCCAACAAGGGCTTAAAGACACACTAAAACATATACAAACAAGCAGACAGAATATTCTTTAAACAAAAAGCATGTAAACTTCAATGTAGACTGTGCTAACTGAAACAAAAAATAATGAAATGAACACACATTTTGTCCTCATCCATTAAAAAAAAGAAATCTGGATAAACATCAAGTATTTCAGTAAATAAACCATTTTTCAACCTGAAGTAGAAAGGACAATAAAACAAAAAGGGCACTTCACTCTCAATTTCCCCCAAATCACAAAAACATCTTGAGAAGTCCTCTGGGACTGAATGGAAACGTCCGGTATCCAAAGGCAAAGTGCCAGATCTGAACTGGGCACACATGGACCTGTGTTTGTTTGACAAGTTCCATCATACATATGGCTCAAGACCATAGGCATCCTTTAGTAAAATATAAGTGCATAGTTTTGGTTTATGTAAGGTGTCGACTGCCTGCTTATGTTTATAGAATTCAAAATTAAACTGTTTAAGCTGTTGAATATATAAGTGGAGTTGAATAACAGTATTGTTCTATAAGTGTGTTTAATCACTGTGGAGAAACAGTTAGATATGTTCATCTGATTGATTAATGTGTGATGGGATCTGGATTATCTGTTCAACTTGTTGAATATTTGCTAAACCCCATAAAAATTAAAGGCTTCATCGTAGACTATGTCAATAACATTTCAAAATTGACTGGTAAAAATAGTATGTGATAGAATATTTTTGACACCGTCCGTCCGTCACTATGACGGACAACACAAAAGTCTAGTGCAACTTCTGTCTTTCACCAGCCGCCAGTCCAGACTGATGCTGCTTTTGCAGCCACAGTCAGCTGCCTCGCCCATAAGTGTTACATGTCCTTTGTTTCTAAACTGAGAATACTGTCTGATATTCTGAAAAGATCTGAGAGAAACTGAAAATATTGATGCAGGTAGATTTGCTGACTCTCTGACTAATTTGTGTGTTTTTATAGTGAGTGTAAAGATGGCCATCCAAAGGGAAAATATCAATGCTCTTACAGCAGAAAGAAAGATACTGATTAAGGAAAGAACAATGGCAGAGATCCGGGAGCTGACCCAAGACAAAGAAAAAGGTGATTAGGTTTCTAATTACCTTTGAAACTAAACTGTATTATTCATATTTTTTTTTATTGTGTTATAACCTTCATTTGTAGACAGTTTTCTGACTGTACCTGTGACAATCATCACAAGTACAGTCCTCAAGGTCAGTTGTCTGACAAAGTGTGCAAGTAAAACTAATTCAGTAGCAACAACTTTGAAAGTCTTGATTTCAGAGAATACTGTTGTTTTTGAGAGAACCGAGCACAGAGCCCTGTGGTACGCCACTTCTAACAGAATTTCAGAAGTGAAATTTCAATATCACTTTTTGATATTGAAATTTTGGCTGGTAAAATACGTTATGTATGCAGGTTTTCTTTTATACAACAATTTTTTCTATTTGCTATTATTGTTGCCAAAGTTTTACTTCTTTCTGCTCTTATATCTTGTCTAATAGAACCAGGGTGTTACAGCTGCCTTGATAACTGGATTCTCTTCAATAAAAAATGCTACCTGTTTTACGACAAACCAGCTCCATGGAAAACCTGGGAACAAAGTCGAAGGTTCTGTCAGAAAAATAGTTCAGATTTGGTTGTAATTGATGATCTGGAGGAGCAGGTAAAATCTTAGCACCACCTATGCTACATATCTAAAGCTAATCTGGAAGTTTCTGGAAAATGACTTAAAGTAAGAAGATTTATGACGATCTAAAAAAATCTGTTCCCAGGAATTTGTTAGCAAACACATCAAGTACTACCACAGTAAACAACATGGATACTGGATGGGATTACAAAATGTTAACAACACCTGGACCTGGCTTGATGGACGAAGAGACAATCTTGGGTAAGAACTATTCTCTAAAAATATACATGTTGAAGTAGAAATATAAATATATTTTGACACACTTGCAGAAGAGTTAAATATACTGACTTCTCCAGGACTTCTTCTAAAACCAAACCTTGGTGGACTGTGAGATATGTTTGGGTTCATTGTTCTGTTTGGACGTCCAATGATGTCAAAGCTTACTGGGCTTCCTCAAGCTTCAGGCGTCTTCAGACAGCAGGACAGTTTCTCCCAGGATATCCTGATGGACTCCATCTTGGCCCCAGAGCATCATTGGGTCCCTGCCGTGCTTCACAGTGGGCAGGGTGTTCTTTTCAGCTTGAGCTTCAGACGTCTGATCAGACTCAAGAAGTTTAGAAAAACAAAACCGTTCTTTATCCTCTTAATATCGCTATGAGCAAACTGCAGCTGGGTTTTCTTGTGCCTTTGGGTCAGTGGTGCTGAAGGTGATTGAGTTCAGGCACTTCAGTCCTCAGTCTGTCCTCACTGTGGGACCTGAAGCCTCTGGCTGATGCCACCAAGCCTTGCTGCTGGTCTTTTGCAGACAGTCGATGGTTTTAGACCAGCTGCCTCCTGGGGAATGTGGGTGAGGGCCGTCATTGTTACATCAGGGGAGATCAAGATAAAACAGCTGGTTTACAAACGCAGGCCCATCTGAAGAAATCTGTTCAGAGGGACGAATCATTTTAATACTGTCATTGAAAGCAGGATTTCATGTTGAATTTGGATCAAATACATTTGTTAGATTAGTTCTACGTAAGTAGATAATTTGTTAAAAACGTATAAAAGTTTCTCAACAGTTTTAGATACAATTGTGAAAACAAAGACATCTAAATCTGTAAAGTACATACAACTAGGCCTGTCACGATAACAGATTTTGCTGTTGTTTCAAAAATTATTGCGATAAACGATAATATTGTTTGAAGACCTTTTTACATTGATTTAATGGAAATTACATAATAATTCATGCGATTTCCTGCCAAAGATAGATACACTTTACTTTAAAGACACTTAACACTGGGACTGATACACAAAATAAACAAAACAAACAATAAATGTACTTGAATAAAAACTAAACAACATAAAACCAAAGTGGAAATAAACACTGCATTCAACCAAAAGAGTGCAGATTATGAAGTCTGTATAGTTTATTGCCCTTCAGTAATCATTAGATTTAAATAGAGAAGACATCCCACTGCCTGATCAATAGTTCAAACTGCAGGATTTTTTACCCCGAACGACAATCTTAGAACGTTCTTCGTTCTGAGATCGTCACTAGTGTTGTGTGTTACGGTAGATCGTTGTGCCGCTCCGATCTAAACCAAGGATTTATCCAGACTGGGAGAGTGACGCAGCCTGTTGAATGTGACCGGTAGCCAATCAGAAAGCGCGGATTCCCCTCCATGATTTCTGAGGGGAAACACGGAGGGAATCCCGAACAGCTGACACGGTGCAACCCGAAGTCCAGCAGACATCGGAAACAACATGAATGTTTATTCAACAGTTCGTGCAAAGAAAATATCAATAACTAGGGGAGGAGTTGGAGCGAAATTTCTACCAGAAAACCCGGTAACTTTTCAGCTGTTCTCCGTTAACGTGACATAAATAGTTATAATGATTTTCATTCAGTCAGACTGACACTAGCTACATGCATTGCAGGTAGATTGTAGTAAGGAATCGATTAATGCCTGGTTTCAAAGTTAGTGAACTGGACTTATTATTTTGTGTCCATTGTTGGACACAACACGGTTTGATCGAACCGTTATAGCGAGGATTTCTGTCGGCTAATGTGTCTCTCAGGTTTGATAATGGGCCGACAATCCGCGACATAAGATGGTGCAGCGCGCGCTGGGCATTACACTAAGGAAGGAAGGAAGGGAGGAAGGAAGTAAGGAAGGGAGGAAGGAAGGAAGGGAGGAAGTGGAGAGTTGAGCCTTTTTTCATTCAGTATCATCAACAGTAAGAGAAAAAGGCAGGAAGAAACGATATAGCCGATAATTAAAATGAGGTCGATAGTTTTAATTTATTGTACGATTAATTGACTTATCATTTATCGCGACAGGCCTACATACAACTCCTTTAATTTAATACTAGTCTGGCTTCTTTTCTAAATACTTCTTATTGGTGTGGAGACAAGACGTGTAGATGCTGCCAGTTATCAGTTTGATGTTAGTGAGCTGCTGATTGATTTTATTTTATGTTCTGAGGTTCATGTTTCTGTTTTAAAGGTTCTGGGCGAAGGACGTGCCCTATACTCCAGGATCAAAAGTGTGCGTTCTCCCAGAAAGAAATCCCTCCAACAGCTGGAAACAAGGAATGACCGGGTTTCTGAACAAATTCATCTGTGAGACTGACGCTCGCAAAAATCCACCTTACTAACTGTTCTCTTAATGTTTCATCCAGGAATACTTAACTGTCATACATTTCAATATACAAAGTGTTGCATAATAACTATAATAATCTGTTAGTCGTGTTATGTGATCTGTTTGTTCTTCGTAGTTTTCACGTGCAGGCTGCACAGAGTCGCAGTTCGTAGCACTTTTGCCTGGCAGCAAGAAAGTCCTGGGTTTGAATCCCAGTCTGAGGTCTTTCTGTTCTCTCGGTGTATCTGTGGGTTCTCTCCAGGTACTCCGGCTTCCTCCCACAGTCCAAGAGGAAGGTCATCAAAGCTCAAGCAGCCCTGCATCTTCTGCAAATCAGATAAAATGGGTGTCAGTTAACTCGACTACGTTTATACTGGTTTGTGCAGCAAAAATTTTTTGTTTGTGCTGCTTTGGCTTTGAAGATATTAATGAAAGGTTAAAGGTCAACCTTAAAGGTCACTTCTATTAAAATCAGACAAAATTAGTATCAAGTTTATGCAAAAACCAGCAAAAACTATTATCATCACTGCTGTGTACACCCCCCCGGATGCTAATGCCAAGCTAGCCATGAAAGAACTCTATGCGGCCATTAGCAAACACCAAACTAAACACCCCGAGGCTGCTTTTATTGTTGCGGGTGACTTCAACCACTCCAACTTGAAGACAGTCCTCCCCAGATTCCACCAACACGTCTCTTGCCACACCAGAGGAGACAAGACCCTGGACCATGTCTATTCCAATCTGGCTGGAGCTTACAAGGCGACACCCCTCCCCCACATCGGACAATCAGACCATCTCTCCCTGTTTCTCACACCGCGGTACTCACCACTCATCCAACGTGTGAAACCCACTGTGAGGACAGTAAAGGTGTGGCCAGAGGGCTCAGACGCTGTGCTCCAGGACCAGTTCAGGAATACAGATTGGAATACTTTCCACCACACTGACTTGGATCAGTACGCCTCATCTGTACTGGACCACATCTCCACCACCATAGACTGTGTCACCATCCACAAACGCATCACCATGTACCCCAACCAGAAGCCCTGGATGAACCGAGACGTTCGACTCCTGCTGAAGGCCCGTAACATCGCCTTCAGGACAGGGGATGCACAGACCTACAGTGCAGCCAGGGCTGAGCTGAAGAGGGGAATCAAGAAGGCCAAACACCACTACAAAAGAAAGGTGGAGGATCACTTCTCCAACTCCAACCCCCGACGCATGTGGCAAGGCCTTCAGATTCTCACAGATTACAAGAACTCCAACACCTCCACTGCCTCCGCTGATGTCTCCTTCCTCAACGAGCTTAACAACTTCTATGCTCGTTTTGAGAGAGGGAACACTACAACTGCAACTAAGACAGCCATCACTCCAGATCAACATCCACTGACTCTCCTCT
Organism: Poeciliopsis gracilis; assembly: GCA_911649635.1. NCBI lineage: Eukaryota > Metazoa > Chordata > Actinopteri > Cyprinodontiformes > Poeciliidae > Poeciliopsis > Poeciliopsis gracilis. Next base: position 26,546 of record CAJVRI010001204.1, on the reverse strand, counting down.
CCACTGATGTAGAAGCGGCTCTGAGCAGGATTAAATCCAACAAGGCTGCGGGTCCTGATGGCATACCTGGTCGTGTCCTCAGAGCGTGCTCTGGGGAGCTGGCAGGAGTGCTGACGGACATTTTCAACCTGTCCCTGGCCCGCGCCGTGGTACCGACCTGCTTCAAGTCTACCTCCATCGTCCCAATTCCTAAGAATTTCAACCCGACCAGACTCAATGACTATCGTCCGGTAGCCCTCACTCCCATCATCACCAAGTGCTTGGAGCGGCTGGTCCTAGCACACCTCAGATCCTGTCTACCCCCCACACTGGATCCCCACCAATTTGCATACAGGCAGAATAGGAGCACAGAGGATGCAGTCTCCATAGCACTGCACTCTGTTCTTTCTCACCTCGACAACAAGAACACTTATGCCAGAATGCTGTTCTTAGACTTTAGTTCAGCATTTAACACTGTCATTCCATCACATCTCATTACCAAACTCACAGACCTCGGCATCAGTTCACTCATGTGCAACTGGTTGCTCGACTTCCTGACCAGTCAGGAAGTCGATTTTACAGACTTCTCTAAGATTTAGAGTTGACTCCATTTTTAAACATGAATTCATTAAATTATAAATAAAGAAGTTATTGACATTTTTATCCGGCTGGTTTTTGAAGCTGTTCACCCCTCCAATTAGTTCCCTGTTTTTCATTCTAGTTTAGGTGTTGCTGGCGCAGATCACCTTCCACTGAATTTAATAACAAACACACATTGTGACATGTTAACAATGGATTAGAGTTGGAACGGCTGAAAAACAAGCGAGGGACAAATACAGGAAATATCAACTCGAGATAAAAATTAAAAAACGCTGCTCCTCACCAATGAACTCCGTGTACTCTTACGGGTTGTATTTTATTTATTTGCCAATCAAATAAATAGATTTCTTTATTTATTTAGAATAATCATAGCTACTGCAGTGCGTCTAGTAAATTACAAAACTAAAAAATGACTTTCGACTGAAACTCGGATCCTCATAGTAAAGAGCCGTTCGAAAGAATCGGATTATCGGTGAACAACGGGGCCGTGCAGAGACCACTAAAGGGGCAGGTGCTCAAAAAAAAAAAGTGCACATCTAATCGCATTTTAGGACAGAATATTAACAAAGTCACCCAGCTTTCAGAGTTTAATTAACAATGATAAATTACAATATTGTGAGACATACAATCAAAGAACATCTGCCTGGGTTGTTGTACTTGCAGTGGAGATGAAGACGGTCCATTCAGAAAAACAGCTGCATCAAACTTTAAGGTGGAACTGCAGAAAAAAAAAAAAAATTTAATTCATGCATGTATGAGAAAAGACTGCTCTTAGCACAATAAAAGCATAATAGCTGCCTTGTAATATTAAATATGTGTTCACTACCAAACACTGCAGGTTGATGATGGTCAGAACCTTTACTTTTTTTGTTCTTACCTGCGGTACTGGTTCTGACCCAGTTGGCCAACAATCCACTATCATTCGCTGCTTCTAGAAGATCCTTTATTTTTTGTTTCTGACGTCTCTCTTTACGTGGCGTCTTTGAACTGAAACAAGCAAAACATAATGAATTATGATCAGAACACTATAATAAACCACACTACCAGTTCTTTACCCTTGTGTTTAAACCAATATGTTTTTCAGTCCACAGCATAACAATATTAATTTCAGAGAAAATTAGACCTCTCCTATGGAGGTCAATTTGTTTCACAATTATTCAATTAAAATACTAACCTCAATTAAATAATATAAAATTGTGATCAATACATTTTGAATTGTAACATTTTTTTCAACAAAAAAATGTTTAGCTTAATTTTCTTTTTTAAACTGAAATCACAAATTTTTATCTCATGACTTAAAAAAATTATTTGCAAAACAAACAAACTTATTTGCGCATGTCAGAAATCTTTGCTTGCTATTCAAAGTTTTGCTTGCGATTCTCACATGATGCCCTTGGCAGAGCCTGAAATCAAACCAAAGATTTCTGATGTGTGCAAATAAAAGTTTATGTTTTCCCCTTCATTAATGACAGAAGCAGTTTGATTATTACATCCATTATATCTATCATGGTAGTTCAGGATGAGTTATTTTTAATTCTAAATGAATGTCCTTGTTGGACTTTTATTTAAGTACTATTCTCCTTCAAGATACATTTACCTAACACTAGAATAAATGCAATATACATCATTCACCAAAGAAAATTAGAAAATCGGACATATATCCATGATGGAGATGATTCTGGTTCTGGACGGGCGATGTGCCGCTATAGCATCAGTAATACTGCAGAATGACTGCTGTCATTAACAATACAGGGAAGCTTTTAGTTATCTTGCTTTGCTAGCAAAATCATTAGCTAGCAGCTAGCTCATAGCACAACAACAACAGCGTAATGTCTGTATGATAAAAATACTGGATCGATGGATAAGAACAGCTTTTGCTCACCTGGCTGTTTCCTCCCGCTCAGCAGATATTCAGAGAAAGGCGGACTTAGAGAGCGGACTATATTTTCCTCCGCCTGTCTTGTTATATTTCATTTCTGTTTAAACCGCGACTCCGTGCTGAAGGAGAAACGATACAACATTTAATGTTTTCCGTTATCTGATAGCAGCAAGCCGACTCCAGTTATTTCACCAAAAATATATTTTAATTCACCAAAAACGTTCGCTAGCTTGAGCTCCGCAGTTAGCCGCCGTATCTCACCGCGCGAGAGGCAAAAGGTCAAAGGTAACAATGTGACCGGAGGGCTTATTGTGTTGTTTTTTCTTGCAAAGTCATAATAATAATAATAATAATAATAATAATTAATAATAATAATAATAATAATTGTAGTACATGTATAAGGAAAAAAAAAAGACCAAAAGGGCACTTGGGGTGATGGAGCAAAAGGGGCAGGTGCTCAAAGCTGAAGTGGCGCTGAAGGTTTGAAGCCTTAAAATGCGACAAGGACACCTGACATATGGCTAATAATGGCTTTCCACTACATTTGTCATGGAATGAGGGAAGACAAGAGTAGCCATCAACAGTTGAAAAGCCGGACTTCCTTTATTAGCACGAGCATCCGCTAACAACATGAACATACTCTTATTCGAACTCGTTTATCTGTATAATTCCCGAGTGCGCCCCCAGTGGGCAGGAACCCAAACTACAGTTACTATAGATAAACAATAGTATCTCACAACAACGTTAAAAAAAAAAAAAATCTCCCACTCTGTCAAAAACGTCCTGTGTCCGTCTTTATATTTTCGTTTTCCTGTGCATTTTTCCCCTGCCATTTTGAGCGCGAAAGGTTTACTCAAATGGTTTTACTCTTACTGAAAAACTGCGCACATGCGCATTTGACGAAAATACCGTATTGAACTCAAGCGAAGCGAAACTTGGATATTATAGCGACCCTACAGTATGTGCTAAATGTTACGCTGTTTAGAGATTTAAATTCGAGTGTATGATTTCCCATTGTCCGCAAATGCATCAGGATGGATGAGGGAGCGAGGGGCGGGGGAGTGAGAGTGAGGGATGAGCGGAGGTTTGTGTGAGAGCAGACGGCGAACGACTGGAAAGAGTAAGGCTGCAAGAGAAACAAAGACTGTTTATTGTTTGTGTTGTTTGGAGTGGTTACGGCCAACAGTAATGGCTGCCGTTGTCAATAAAAGACATTTCATTTGACTACTTCTCTCATTATTGCACGTCTGGCAGAACCACAGGTGTCAAACTTCGGTCCTCAAGGGCCACTGTCCTGCAGCTTTTAGATGTGGCTCTGCTGCACCACACCTGAATAGAATAATTGGGTCATTAGCAAGACTCTGGAGAACTGATCTACACAAGGAGGAGGTAATTAAGCCATTTCATTCCAGTGTTTTGTACCTGTGGCACATTGAAAAACTGCAGGACAGTGGCCCTTGAGGACTGGAGTTTGACACCCCTGAAACGTAAGAGCCCCATGGAACCGGTCAAGGAGCGGCATGCGGCTCGCGAGCCGCGGGTTGGCCACCCCTGTCAGCGGTCCGCTGTTAAACAGAGCGCCTTCTGGAGGCGGAGTGATCCGCTGGTTAGTACAGCGGTCCGCTGTTAAACAGAACGCCTTCTGGAGGCGGAGTGATCCGCTGGTTAGTACAGCGGTCCGCTGTTAAACAGAACGCCTTCTGGAGGCGGAGTGATCCGCTGGTTAGTACAGCGGTCCGCTGTTAAACAGAACGCCTTCTGGAGGCGGAGTGATCCGCTGGTTAGTACAGCGGTCCGCTGTTAAACAGAGCGCCTTCTGGAGGCGGAGTGATCCGCTGGTTAGTACAGCGGTCCGCTGTTAAACAGAACGCCTTCTGGAGGCGGAGTGATCCGCTGGTTAGTACAGCGGTCCTGACGGGGAATCCGTCCCGGAGCCTCTGCTAGCGCTCTGTGCTATCACGGACCACGGAAGGAGCTGATTTCTGTTTTTAAGGGTGGATCAAGTTCCCCAGTAATAGATAGGCACCATTGTCAAAAATCTTTCTAGGGTCACTAACAATTTTTTACTGACGTTGATTGTATTTAAAGATATTTCTGTGTATTAGAAGTAACTGTTTTCTGTCACTAGCTTAAACGCTAACTACAGTTACTGAAGTTTTGCCAACTCAGTATCTCCAAAATACAAGACGACTCAATTTTGACGTCAATCAATCAATCAATCAATCAAATTTTATTTGTATAGCACATTTCAGCTACAAGGCATTTCAAAGTGCTTTACATCATAAACACAAAAAACAAAGTCATGCAACATAGAATAAAATACCAAGTGTTGTTTTTGGGGGTGGGGGGTTCCCCCTTTTTTCCCTTCCCTTTTTGTCACAGAATTTAAACCCTTTTTTCGCCTGACTCCGCCGTCTGCTTAACCAGGGGTATTCTTCGAGCCCGTTGCCCACAACAGGAGAGAGAGAGAGAAAAAAAAAAGTACATTGTTACATATTACATTTCAAATGCAGTTCTAAACTGGTGTGTTTTTAGTTGAGATTTAAAGGAAGTCAGGGTTTCTGCTGTTTTACAGTTTTCTGGAAGTTTGTTCCAAATGTTTGGTGCATAGATGCTGAAAGCTGCTTCTCCTCTTTTGGTTCTGGTTCTGGGGATGCAGAGCAGAACCAGAACCAGAAGACCTGGGAGGTCTGGCAGGTTGATACAACAACAGCAGATCTTTAATGTATTGTGGTGATAAACCGTTCAGTGATTTGTAAACTAACAACAGTATTTTAAAATCTATTCTTTGAGCTCCAGGAAGCCAGTGGAGGGACTTTAAACTGGTGTTATGTCTCTAGCTTCCTGGTTCTAGTGAGAAAGCGAGCAGCAGCTTCTGGATCAGCTGCAGCTGTTTGATTGATTTGTTGGACAGGCCTGTGAAGACGCTGTTACAATAATCAATGCGACTAAAGATAAACGCATGGATGAGTTTCTCTAGATCTGGCTAAGACATTAGTCGTCTAATCCTGGAGATGTTCTTCAGGTGATAGAAGGCTGATTTTGTTATTGTCTTTATGTGGCTCTGGAGGTTCAAGTCCGAGTCCATCACTACTCCCAGATTTCGGGCCTGATTGCTAGTTTTTAGTTGTGGTGGAGGTTGTCATTGTTTTACTATGACAATCTTAAGTTTGTTAATGGTGTGTTCGCACCAAAAGCACTTTGAGGGTGAGGTGCTTCTGGTTCACGTTCAGAGTCTATATGGAGGCGCACCAAGGGCCTTTGTGGCGGGATTTGTGCGTCTAGCACGGCGAGATTTGAATCGTCTGAAGCGTTTTCTCAAACATGTCCGACGGAAAACAGCAACTAGAGCTGATGCGTCTGAAGCGCCCTCAACGCGCCTTCACGTAGATTTAGAATATAAGCCAGACGCACAGGATGCAAAGTAAAGAGCAAATGTCAAGAGTCTGCATTCAAAATGCACATGCGTCGAACTTGAAACATCAAATGTTACAAGCCATGCAAGTCATAGAAATGGACCAGATAGAGTGAGATTCACTGTCCATCGCTGGGCGTCACTCAGCTTAGGGCTGACAATGCAAGTTTAGCTTTTATTCTTCTCCTCATTTTGAACCCTAACCAGTCCAATTAGTCATTTTGTTTATGTGTGCCTGTCGTCAGTCTTGTGTGATTATGGTTATGTAAGCAGCAGTGTGCATGTAAGCAGATAAAAGACATAGATGACTCATAATCCATAACACTATTTTTGCTGCTTAATATCGCTATGAGCAAACTGCAGCTGGGTTTTCTTGTGCCTTTGGGTCAGTGGTGCTGAAGGTGATTGAGTTCAGGCACTTCAGTCCTCAGTCTGTCCTCACTGTGCGACCTGAAGCCTCTGGCTGATGCCACCAAGCCTTGCTGCTGGTCTTTTGCAGACAGTCGATGGTTTTAGACCAGCTGCCTCCTGGGGAATGTGGGTGAGGGCCGTCATTGTTACATCAGGGGAGATCAAGATAAAACAGCTGGTTTACAAACGCAGGCCCATCTGAAGAAATCTGTTCAGAGGGACGAATCATTTTAATACTGTCATTGAAAGCAGGATTTCATGTTGAATTTGGATCAAATACATTTGTTAGATTAGTTCTACGTAAGTAGATAATTTGTTAAAAACGTATAAACGTTTCTCAACAGGTTTAGATACAATTGTGAAAACAAAGACATCTAAATCTGTAAAGTACATACAACTCCTTTAATTTAATACTAGTCTGGCTTCTTTTCTAAATACTTCTTATTGGTGTGGAGACAAAACGTGTAGATGCTGCCAGTTATCAGTTTGATGTTAGTGAGCTGCTGTGTGATTTTATTTTATGTTCTGAGGTTCATGTTTCTTTTTTAAAGGTTCTGGGCGAAGGACGTGTATTACTTTATAGGACCAAAAGCTCTGGTGCTTCCAGGACGAAATCCCTCAAAGAGCTGGAAGATGGCAATGAATATGTTTCAGAACAAATTCATCTGTGAGCGTAACGCTCGCAAGCCTTAATGTAACTGACTGTTCTCTTAATGTTTCATGCAGGAATATCAACTGTTTCATGAATGTGTATACACAATGCATTTCATCATCTGCTGGTCATGTGATTTCGTCATTCTTATTGTTTATGAACTCTGACCTGATGAACCTTACAGCTGCTTTCCACTTCTCATTGCACACACTGAAAAGAGGAGGTCTTAAATAATCCATATTGGACTTGAGTATTTTTTCTGTTTATCTTCAATTTTACATTTCTCAGTCTCTGTGTGGATCACAGGTTGCATCTTACAGCTTGAATAAAACTTAAATATAAAAAAAGGTATCTTCTAACTACTATGGAACTTAAATATTCACAAATTTAGCTGATAATTTAGCAACCTTTGCACCACTTTAGGTGGTTGAGTATACTTAAACATTTGCCTTTAGGTATGATAATAAATGTGACTTTCTATTAATCAAAAATAATTATGCAAGTAAAAAGTACTGCCACCTGCAGGTGGGAATTGGCATCACTTCAAACCAGTGGCTTGACTATTTTTTATATGTATAAAACTTAAATATAAACAAATGTATCTTCTAACTACTCCTATGGAACTTAAATATAAACAAATTTAGCTGATAATTAACTGCTAGGTGGTGCAAAGGTTGGAATGTATATAACTGTTAGAAATATTTTTAAAAAACTAGGAAAAATAACAATGAAATAACTAAATAAAAGAAATGACTAAATACATAAGTACATAAATATAAAGCTAGTGGACATAATTTCCAGTTCTCCTTTTAGGGGGTCAGAATGCAGATCATTGGTCAGGAAATCCATCAGGGGGCGCCAAAGGGCCTTAAAGTTTTCAGTTTTGCCACTTAATTTTGCACTTAAACTCTCCATTGGAATAATTTCCAAATATTTCTCTGTACAATTGAGTTAAGAGATCTCATAAACCCAGTTTCACAGAAAACATTTCCAATTTAAAAATGGTAGTTTATCAGTGGGCTAAAGTTGTTTTTATTGTTTTTTATTTTTTATAAGCCTTTTACTCTTATATGGGGGGAGGTAGACACTACCCTTGATTTGTACAAACTGGTCTTATCTCTTTAGTTATACATTTCCAGATACAGAAGAGCATTCCCATAAAAAATGCATCATGCACTATATTGCCAAGTATTGTGTAAAGTAGATTTTTTCTTTAAAGAGAAAATCTTTTATTTGCATCACTCAGTGTAGCATAGTGAAGATGTTGTTTTGTGCAGCTGCAGAGAGGGTGGACAAACTAATTGAACAAGATGTGTCTGGGAACTTGCTGTTTTTCCCGTGGCCTTCCCTGCATGGAGATAGAGTGTTTGGTTTTTCGCATCCCGTAGACATGATAGTGATTGAGCATACAAGGTTGAACTGTTCCATCTGTTTTCCTTTGTTTCTTTTGTTTTGTCTTAGAAGATTGAGTCTCCGCCTGTTAGCAGAGAGAGGTGAATAAAGCAACTATGCAACTCTTGAGTTCGTTAGAGCAGAATGATTTTCGCCTAATGCAGTGTATTTTTGCTCTCCGTCTGCATGCAGATGTATCAAAGATTATTTTTGCTCCCTGACTTTTGTCTGGATCTCAGTCTCTGAATTGTGCACTTCACAATTTGCTCACTCAACCAAATGATCGGAATCAGGTGTCCCAATCACTTCCATGGCCACAGGTATATAAAATGAGGCATGCAGACTGTCTTTACAAACATTTGTGAAAGAATGGCTCGATCTCAGTGAATTCCAGCGTGGAACTGTGATAGGATGCCACATGTGCAACAGATCCAGTCGTTGAAACTTCCTCACTCCTAATATTTCACAGGCAATTGTCAGTTGTATCATAAGAAAATGGAAGCGTTTGGCAAGGACAACACCTCAGCTGCCAAGTGGTAGGTCACGTAAACTGAAGGAGCGGGGTCAGCGGATGCTGAAGTGCATACTGCGAAAAGGTTGCCAACTTTCTGCAGTCAATCACTGCAGACCTCCAGATTAGCTCAGGAACTGTGCAGAGAGCTTCATATAATGGGTTTCCATGGTGACCGGCTGCATCCCAGCCTTGCATCACCAAGTGCAAAGCGTCAGATGCAGGGCTAGAGACGAAATGGAGACCATAGAGCATGCGCTCTGTGAGCTCTCATGTTCTATTTTATGTATTCGGGGATTAAATAAACATCATTCTAAATTAAATAGAGTAATAGCTACTGCAGTTGTGAAGACTTACTGAAACAAAAACTACTGCTCTCACTGAGACTCGAGTCCTATGTTCATAGTATAAAACCTTTTAAAGAATCTAATCGTTAGTAAACGATCACATTGCTTTTATTCGCGTTTTGTAATTTACGCGACTGTTTCTATTCCGCTGGAGAAATCTCGCTGTCTGCGCTTGTGACCTAACAACGGCTGGAAAAGAGCTACGATGTGCACATCCGCCTGGAGTGCGCAGCGGTCCGCTGTTTGATAGAACACTGGCTGGAGGCGGAGGGATCCGCTCGTCAGTGCAGCGGTCCTGACGGCGAATCCGTCCCGGAGGCCTCGGCTGTCGGGGGTCAGAGAAGAAGCTGATTTCTGCGTTCACAGGTATGTCCAGTTGATAACTTATAGGTGCCACTGTTAAAAGTGTTTGTAAGTCCAGGAAACTTTGTTCCACTTTAACTTAGGTTGACACAATTGTGAGTTTTTATGCTAACGACAGTCAACAGTTACGACCCAATTCCTCTACAAATGTGCTAACGGTTAGCATTTAGAGTAAGAGTAGTTCGTATCAGACTAGCGGTAGTTAACAGTCTCATGTAGGCTTGCCAACTGATCCGTATTAACCGTCACGTCCCGTATTTTAAACCAAATTGAAGTCCTCTGTACCGGACGCTGTTTGTCGGGTTTGACTACAGCCCGCAATTTGTGTTGACAAGCACTAGATGGCGCTCTGCTCCGTACCAAACCAGACATCGATCAATATATATGAAGTAAAAAGCGCGGCGCAGCTGTGGTTCATCTGCCAAAGGCTTTTCCTGTCAAAGTCACAGCTAATTCAAACACATTTACTTTGACGATTAATTTGTAGAAATCAGCAAAATAAATTCGTTTCTATAACTGCAAAATGAAATGGGTTAAACATGGTAGTGGCTAAACGAGAGTCTGAACTTCTCTGAAGGTTCAGAATATCACTGCCTTTGATTAATACCAGTTATTGTTAGTCAAAGGCAACTCTCAACAGGTGATTGTTAAGCCTTGATGTAAATGAACTCAATGTTTCAACTGTTGTGCAGTTTTCAGGAAGTTTGTTCCAGATTTGTGGCGCATAGAAGCTGGATGCTGCCTCTCCTTTTTTGGTCCATAAAAACTAACAAAATTATTTTAAAGTCTATTCTCTTAGCTCCAGGGAGCCTTTTTCAGGGCTTTGTAGCTGGGGTGATGTGCGCTATCTTCCTGGTTTTAGTCAGAACATCAGCAGCAGCGTTCTGGATCAGCTTCAGCTGGAGGATTGATTTTATTTTTTTCTAAACAGACCCTTTCAGTAATCAATGTGAAATGCATGGGGGAATTTCTCTAAATCTTGCTGCAACATTAGTCCTTTATGCCTGGAAATGTTCTTTGCATAGGCGAAAATCCCGGGAGTCTTGGTGAGTCCAGATCCCCTCAATCTAGGATAAGTCTAGACAACCCCCGCGGAAAAAATTTCAAACAAGAAACCTTGTATTTAAACAACATTAATGTGAAAATGTAAAAAACAAAGAACGAGATAAATCTGCCATTCATCAAAGAAAAAAATAAGTTTTTATGTCCCCCCCGCAACTCTTAGAGTAATGGTTTAGTCCAAAGTGTAGGAAGAGCAACAAAAGCCCTGTGGCACAGGGTCAGTCAGAGCCGTTGAAATCAAGAGGTAGTTGTGGCTCTGCAGCACAAAAATCCCTCCAGTCAGTAAATACTGAAAGCAAAAGACATGCAAGATCTTTTATTTGGTTTCACTGCTGAATAGAAAGAAATGCATTCATAATAAAAATCAGACTGCAGTTTGTTATTTCATTACTTCGACTGAATCATGTTAAACTGCCTTGTTATGCCTTAGAAATCAAAACTAGCAAAACTGGCTACATTGCTTTGATAGACGTACGCAAATATCAACTATATTTAGCTCTCCAACTCTTCCATTAATGAGAAGAGTTTGAAACGGGGGGAGCTACGTGCTGCAAGTAGCCGACAGCTCAGTGTGTGGTAGCTGAGAGCAGAGAGAGAGAAAAACAGAAATGTATGCCTTTAGTTCTTACCGTCTTCAACACAGAGCCTCTAAAACCACACAGGTACACAAAAAAATCTGAATATTTTTCTATAAAAACCTTGGTGCTTTGAGCGTTAAGTTTAAGTTATGATACTTCCCAGATATTCATTATTTTACCTACTTTTAGATTAAGTAAATAACATAAATTGTATTGAGAGCCACTACAATAAATCAATATTTATGAGGAATTTTATCAAATGGAGTTACTCATTAAAACTTGTTTTTATTTTGAACCTTAAATGTTTGTAAAGGTGTAGCAGAAATTAGATCTGTCACACTGAATCAAACTCATACCTAAACATTCAAATTTAGTTTAACTTCTATAGGTCTCCACTGTTTGTTTACTGAGGAAAAATACTTGTTTTATGTGCATCATCACTTACTAGTCATTTTTAGTCTTGCAACTAGAACACATTAAAACCTTTCAAACCACATTTTATGTTACATTTCACTGTAACTTTGCCAACCCCCATCCCCAAATTGCTCTTTAAAACATTCTCTGTTTATTGAAAATCATGAAATAATGGAATGGGATTTCCTCCCTTGGTTCTTCAGGTAATAGAAGGCTGACTTTGTAATTATCTTTATGTTCTGATGCTGCATCAAACCCTGATGTCTCTTAAAAAGTGGAAGAGGAGCCCACCTGCTTTCCTGTGAGCTACAGCTGAGGTCATTCAAGGAGACGTTGGACATTTTCTAAAGTCTTTATCATTTTCTCTGTAAAGGATGGAGGACAAAGTGGACCAAGACATTTATTCTACAGACACTGACGTCGAAGACAAACCTCTTCCTCAAAGTAAGTGACTCTAGATATGTTTTATGAGGACTGAAAAGTAACATTGCTACCTAAATGCACTTAATTTTCTCTGTGCAGGACGTTGTTGTGTTCTTTTTTTCTTTCTACATCACAGATGAGCTTTAATGTCTTTGAATCATCACAGAAATCTCTCTGCAAATCAAGTTTAAGACAATTTAAAGACCTTCATATGATGAAAACATGGAGAAGCTATTCTGTGGCATAATCAAAGAACATAAATACAATTTGGAGAATGGACTTAAACTTATATACCTTATCAAGTTCATTGTTTCTTTCAGGTGAAGAAGAAGAAGAAGAACAACAACAACAACAAGCACGCACCCTCCTCTCTCATGAAAAAGCAGAACAGAAACAAGAACTCACCCATTCTCGTCGGAATTTGGTGGTTTTGGGAATTTTTTGTGCCCTGGCAATTCCAACAGCTGTCTTCAGTGAGTTTCACATTACCACATTATACTTTAATTATCTTCCTAAATGACAAGCTTTTAGAGGTTTAAAGCTTTAGGATGTTTTAAACTGAAAGTTGATTAAAAAGTCAGGGACAATGAAGTGACACCAAGAGGCAATTCTAATTAATGCTGCCCAGCTTGAAACATCAAGGGAGGATAATATCTGGCTTGTGAGCCTCAGGATCTCATCCTTGCTTTTATTGGCCATATCACTGTTTCATCCTTAAATGTAAAATGATTTCTACATCTTAATATCACAAATAGCAGTTTTTGGTCTTTAAATTACCGTATTTTGTGGACTATAAGTCGCTCCAGAGTATAAGTCGAACCAGCACTAAAATGCATAATAAAGAAAAAAATTACATATATAAGTCACACCAGAGTATAAGTGGCATTTTGAGGGGAATTTATTTGATAAAATCCAACAATAAGAACAGACATGTCATCTTGAAAGGCAATTAAAATTAATTAAAATAATAGTAAAAAATATAAATAGAAGAATTAAAATCACCCATGCAAGATACTCTTGATTTTAACCCAAAACTACACACTACTCCAAATTTTTCCAAGGTACAGCCCATTTCTAACAAACAGGGGGTACTTTATTTTGGAAAATGATATCTACCCTATCCGGAGTTTCAACCAACCCCCGGACCCATCCCATCTAAATGTAATCGACTGAGCATGGGTTCGTATTGATTCTGATGTTGTCAGATAGTCAATCCCCCATGCACAATACTCTGGCTGCATGACATTAGACCCGAACACCACACACTATTTCTGAGTTTCTCCAGGGTACAACCCGTTTTCCCATGGGGCTATTTTTTTGTGACTTGGTCAGTTTCTGCCCGGAGTTTCAATGGACCCAAAACAACTTAATTACTAACCAGGGGTTCTCAACAATGCTTTTGCCAATAATCATGTAAACCATATACTTTTTACCATTTTAATTTTCTCCAAAACAATACGCCTAAGTGAATGTCCGTGTTTCAAAACCTTTCAAAATTTTGGAGGCCAGAAACAAAATTTTCCGGCCAACAATTGAGCTTTGCAGTCTGATATTTTGAAAGCAAACCGCCAGCAGAAAAACAACTTTCTGCACACACTGTCACCACGGTCTGGGATCTTCCTTGAGGTGGGGTCCTGATCTCAGAAGCCCAAAAACTAGCTTAGATGAGCCCCCAGTTGTTGTAGTGCAAACATTAGTGCAAACCACTCAGGTTTGTTTACCAGTTTTGGGACCCCACCGGAACGCCTCGGTGTATACTACCTTGAGAAATAGTGAGATTTGTTTCAGTATAAAACAGGCTTTTAATGCAGAAAAGGATCAAATGTTACAAGTCATAGAAATGGCACTGTAGAAGCCTAAATTCAGTTTCTGGGGACGTCTTGTGGATTTGCATATCCAATTGTAGTTGAAGATTTGGGGTGTGGCTAAAGACCGGGACTTGGGCAGTTGGAGTGGAGCCACACAGTTTTTTGACCTCGCTTTTTCTCTCTCTTTCTTATTTACTCTTTATTAGTGTGGCATGTAACATTTTGTTCTGTTTTTTATTTCTGAAGTAAACAGTTCAATCAAGAGTATTCAGTCTGTTTTTCGTTTTGTTTTGTTTTTTTTGTCATCAAGTGAGATGAAGGGGAAAGACGGAGAGCTTCAAGCTTATGGCTTCATTAATTAGGAACCTATAGGCACAGATGGAGTGACATTCACCGTGCAGTGCAGCCCTAAGCTCATCTTAGGGCTGACGTCAAGTGAGGCTAAGATTATAGCGCGAGTTTAGCTTTTATTCTTCTCCGCAATCTGTACCCTCCCTTGAAGGTATTGTAATCAGTTTCAGTGTGTTTATGTGGGACTGGCGGCAGTGACACATAAAGCTGCAGTGTGTGTGTGAAACCAGATGAGAGGTAGACCAAAGCAGAATCCATAACATGGAGAAGGTGTAAATACAGTAAGAACACCATTGTGATCCGTTAATTTGAATGCGTGGCTATGCAGGTTTGTTGTCCTTTTGCTCTGGGTCAAACTCTGGCTCCAACATGTAAAGTCTTCAGTTGTTGACACTTTCATCTCCAAAGTTTATTCAAGATATTGCTGCTATCAAACTAGAGAAGTGGCTGAATTAGGTGGAGAACAACGCCATGTGACCTGGCGGGGACGGAGTGTGAAATGTCTCATTCACATTTGTAAAGGCCACGTTAAAACAAGTTGCTTTAAAACGCGCTACGAAGTCTGTGGAGCTACAATAACGAGGAATTCAGACCAAAGCATTGCAGTTCTACTTTACATAAGCCGTAAGTCAAGGGTGCCCAAAGTCGGTCCTCGACGGCCGGCATCTGGCTCGTCTTAGCTTTCTGGTTGCCTTTCAGTCGATTCACTCGGTACAACACATAGAGTATGGGATATCACGCTCATGCGTGACCTAACTGAAGACACCTTTAATCACGCCTTTAGGCAAATGAGGTGTGGCAGGCCCCGCCTGCATATAAATACACCCCCATCACTGTCATTATTCAGTTCTTACTCTCTTCACCTCGCTGAGAACACCTAATCTCCAACCTGTGCTTTCTAGCTGCTGCTAGGTAGCATCGCTCTTTTTCCAGAACTAGCTCAACTGCTCCTGTTGGTGTTAGCTACAGCATCCTGCTGTTTAGCAGTGTCTGCCCACTGAGCGCTAGTTGTATTCCCATTTGTCTATTTTTACTTTTTTGTTTCGTGGTTCGGGATGAGCACAAAGTAAAAAATTACGACGCAGAAGTCTTCCGTTCGCCCCTGTCCTCAGGAGTGCGGCTTCACACTTCATGAAAAAGACGAGCATGAAGCATTGTCCACGCCAGAAGGGCGTTGTCGGAGCCGGACGGTTGTGCTTTTTGTAGCCAGTTTCGGCGCTCCACGCTTGAACGGCGGGTCAAATTTGTGCAGAAAGTACTGGGTGAGGCTACCGTTTCACAACAAGACCCCATGCTCTCCGAGTCTAGGAATCCGGTTTTGTCCGAGTATGACGAGGACGAAGGGGCCAAAGCTTTGTTTGTTATTGCGCAATAGCCAGCCCCGCCCTAAACTTCATAACTCCTCCGAGCTGACTACTGACCAGCTCTCCGTCTAACGGGTCCGGAAAGTCCCTGGAACCTGGGTATTACCCTGCTGCGGGGTTTAAGGGACGATCTGCCTAAGCTGGTGTCGAGAGAGACTCGTCTAGCTCTAACTACCTACAATCCAGAAGTTATGACCCTTTTCAGTTAAGAGGCAATCAGTTGAGTAGCCCTCACAACTGCATAACCCCTATAACCACTTCTGTTAACGGTAGTTCTCTAAGAATAACGAGCACTTGTTACCAGCTAGATTAGGTTTTAGTGACTTGGTGAGTCCCAGGGTCATTATTTTTATCTCCACTAAAGGAAAGTCTGAAGCCACCTTTCCACTAGGATCATGTACATTGAGTTTTACTACAGACAGAAGAACTAATACTTATGAGATGACTCAATTAATTGCAATGTCCACAAACCTCATTAGAATTTTAATATGGATATATTTATTTAAGCAAGCTTTAAGCAGGGGTAAATGGCAAACAGATTAAACTCAATTAATTACATATTGTTTCAAAGTCAAGTTTAAATCAATAAAATCATGCAAATTTTCCCTAACACCTTTCCCTAAACAGTGCCACCTATTCTCTAAAGTGGGCTCTTTTGGAGTGCAGGCAACTCATACCCTGATGTTGTGGGATCTCGGCAACAGAGGTCTGGAATAATCTTGGGTAAAGGCTGGTCTTGCTATGACGAATCCCCTTGTTGACCAGGAGCAAAGCAAACTGGTAGTTGTCTTTCAAACGTCCCAAATCTTCATCACTTCTGTGATCTTTGTCCAGTCCCCAAGTCCGTTGCATCAAATCCTGAGATCGGTGGGTCGAGAGTAGAGCCCCGGACGAATTAGGAGCCAGAGCTGTTGGACATCGGGTCCCGTCTTTCTATCAGCAAAGTGCGAGGTTGTCTTCCCTCTGGGTCCTGGTTGAAGCTCTTCTTAGCCCGCTGTTGCTCGATCCACTTGCTGAAGACGAAGAACCCCAGCTCTTCATTTCTCCACCTATTTATACGCTTCTCTTCCATTGTTGTGTATGGGGAGCAGAGCATCTGACTTCCCATCATGCGTTGGCCTCATGCTCTTCCATATTTGGTCATTGCTTGTTCCCTTTTCTGGTGTTATTACATTGCAGGTTTTCTGGGTACTTTCCCAGACCCAACTCCTCAGATTATTACCCGAACATGTCCAGACTTGCCTATATTCCCACCAACTGTCCCTAACTCTTACTCATTCCGATTATGAACATTTCATATGTATATAATACAGATATATAACTCATCAACACAATCAATTTTAATACATTTCATTTCTTCAATCATTACTCCTTATTGCTCTATTTTCGATTTGGCATGATTATACTTAATTGTTTCTCATAAAATCATTCATATATTTCCCACAATCAACTTCATACAATTTACTAATCAATTCACTTAATGATCATTTAGACTTCAATCATAATATATTTTTAATACAGTGTAATCAACATTGAATCAACATACAAGATTACTTCAGTCTCTCAGGCCAGTTATGATCTGTTTTCTGCGTGAACCTGGACAGATCTCACCTCCTCATACCAGTTTTCACGACAGCTTCCACTTCCAACTGGTCGGACCCCGCTCCAAGCTGGGCAGACCATATGGAGTATGTGGACGGGTTCGCCGAAACAGTTCTGGATGATGGTGATGTGCTAGACCTCGGCCTGGAAAGTCACAGCCTGTCTGAAGATGATGACGACTTTTCTGCCGGTCAGCTCCATTCTGCTGCCGCCGCTTCTCCGGGGGGTCAGGACGACACGTCGTTCATTTCCCTTTTCCGGCGTGCAACTGCTAAGCTAAACGTCGAGTGGCCCACCCCTCCTGCTCAGAAGGTGTCCCGGTTCGCTGGATTCTACCTTCCAACAGAGCCCGCTGCGGTCAAAAACCGCCTCTCCATGTTCTCGGATTTTGTTTCAGAGCTGACGTTGTCCTGCCCTCAAAGCAATGCAGGTTTTCCGCATCCCAGTTGGAAAAAACCTATCGCGCTCAAGCAACCGCTGCTCGCTCTCTGAGCTCGGCCACCATGCTTCAAACTTATCAAGCTATGTGCTTGTCTGAGCTCGGAGCTCAGATGCCTCCTGATAGCCATCTGACCCCTCTCTTGAATGAGACCTGAATCACTGCGAATTATATTCTTTGCACATCCCGCTGTGCAGCGCTCTCACTGGGGCGGGGGATGGCTTCCACTGTGGTCGCTCAGAGACACCTATGGCTGACGCTCTCTGACGTTCCCGATAGGGACAGAGCCATATACCTGGACGAGCCGGTGTCAACAGATGGGCTTTTTGGACAATCCCTTGATGCAATCCAAGCGAAGTTTGAGCTAAAGAAAAAACAAACTGAAGCTCTTCGTTGCATCATTCCCAGACGTGACGTCAGGTCCAGGCCCAACATGAACGCACGCATGCCGGTGGCAACACCTGCACCGCCTAAGAGAGCAGCACCACCCGCAGCTCTCAACACTACAATTTCACAGCCGTCGAAAAAGCATACTCCCCGCCAGTCGCCTTGGAGCAAAGGCCCTCCTCCGGGTTTTCAACGAAATCTGACGTCTCGAAAGAAAAAGGCTCAGTCATCCTAACGACGTGAGACGGCATGACAGCAGAGGGGCATCAGAAGCAGGGAGACCTGATTGCCGCTGCTCATCCGTTTATGCGCAAACGGCATCTTGCTTGTTCTGTTCAGGGTTCCAGCCCCAAGAGGCGCTGCGTTTTCCTCACACAGTCTCCCAAGCACAACACCCCAACGCACACTCTGTTTGCACTTTCAGTCCCAAGTTTAAGTGGGTTAAATGTTTCTCAGGAAACGAGAGCAAATGTACGAAATGTTTGTGTGACTGTTCCACATGTTTCAATAAAGAGTGCAATTCCTTTGCCAAAACGTCAAACTCAAAACACTGTGTGCCGCAACATGCACAACAAATGGAGCTGCTCCTCTCTGTTCCAGCAGAGGGCAGCACCTCCTTGCCAACAGTGCGTCAGCTCAGCTGTCTGGCTGCACACTTGTCTCTCTGGTGCGCATGCGCACTTTCCCCATAGATGGAAAGGACTGTTGCTACGGGTTACCGATTACAGTTCCGGCAAAGACCGCCCCGGTTCCAATCAGTTGTAAACACAACTGTGGGGACCGAAGCAGCAAACGTTCTGAGAGACGAAATAAACACTTTGTTGGTCTAGCTGACTTGAACTTTGCGTTGTGTAAAGAAGGAACCAGCAGACGAGGACTCGGGATGCCTAGCAGGTTTATTCTGTTTAAAACAAGAATAAATCAATGCAGCAGTCTGGGCTCCGGCTTTCCCACACACAGCACACACCTTAAATGATTAAAAAACAAAAATAACCAGGTTGGCTTGGTAAACTCAACAAATGTCGAAATGGTGGGAATCAAACACCCAATAAAGTGCTGCACCAACATAAAACAGTAGAAAACCCATATGTAAGATATGTTAAGTTAGCAAACATACTTTTTTTTTAGAATATTTAGAATATTTTCATAAACTGATGACAGCTCTGTACACTCACCTCTCCCCAGCGCACGCAGGATGTGATGCAAAAACAGGAAACAAGAAAATAAAATCTTCTTTATCAAAATAAAATTACAACTTGAAATCCAAGAAAAACAAATATACATAGATAATGAAGATGGATTTGGGATGAAATATTTTTTTTACACACTTGCTACATTGGCAAAAGGAGCAGTGCGTGTGGTTCCCACTTCGGAAGCAAACAGAGGTTGGTACAGCTGCTATTTTGTTGTTCCGAAGAAGGGAGGTGGGCTATGTCCCATCCTGGATTTAAGGGTGTTGAACAAGTACCTTCGCAAGTACAAATTAAAAATGTTGACGCTGAGACAACTTTTGAACGCTGTCGGCCCAGGTGATTGGTTTGTTACAATCGATCTAACGGATGCTTACTTTCATGTAGCAATCCACCCGGAACACAGGCATTTTCTGAGGTTTGCTTTCGAGGGAATAGCGTACGAGTACCTGGTCTTACCCTTTAGTCTGTTGCTTGCCCCTCGCACATTTACAAAAATTGTGGAGACAGCGCTCGCCCCTCTCAGAGAAAAGGGGATTCGCATTCTAGCTTATCTGGACAACTGAGCTTTAATAGCCAGTTCCAGAGAGCAGGCGGCAGAGCAGCAGCCGGAGGTGCTGTCCCACATTCAAGCCCTAGGTTTCTCTGTAAACTTTCAGAAAAGTTCACTGAACCCGAGTCAACAATATGGTCCCTGTCAGCTCGAGCTCGTCTCTCAGAGCACTGTGTGACCGCGTTTCATCGGTGCCTCGGTCAATTTCAGTTGGGGTGCAAACTGCGCTTCCAGACTGTCTTACAGCTGATGGGAATGATGGCCTCCATGATCGCAGTGGTTCCACTAGGACTGTTGAAAATGCGTCCGATGCAGCGCTGGACACGCTCTCACCGGCTGAGCACGTCACGGCACCTGCACAGAAGGCTGACGATAACTGCCTCTTGCATGTCAGCACTTTGCCCGTGGAGGGAGCCCAATCGGCTGTACCATGGGTCTCCAATCGGCAGGGTGTCCTTTCGCAAAGTGTTGTCCACAGATGCCTCTCTAAGAGGGTGGGGAGCAATATGCGATGGAGTAGCAGTGAGGGGAGTCTGGACATTAACCCAATCCAAGCTCCACATAAACTACCTGGAGTTGCGAGCAGTCCTGCTGGCTTTGAGGCATTTTTGCAGGGTTCTGTTGAACCAGCATGTTCTGATAAGGACAGACAATACCACTGTGGTGTCCTACATAAACAGACAAGGGGGCACTCATTCACTTCCCTTGCTGAAATTGTCTCACAAACTGCTGCAGTGGTGCAGCGTTCAGGAACAAGCCACTCATGTTCCTGGGCACATGAATTTGAGAGCGGATCTGCTGTCCAGGGGAAGCCCACTGGTGAGGGAGTGGAGACTACATCCATCCGTGGTTGTGCAGATTTGGCAACGGTTCGGCAAAGCTTCAGTGTATCTCTTTACCACCAAAGCCAACACCCACCGCCCCCTATTCTTTTCCATAACGGATCACAGCGCTCCATGTTGGCCTTGATGGAGGGACACCAGGTGCTCATCCTCTGGCTGTGCGCTTCTTAAAAGGGGTCCGGAAACTGAGACCAAGGATAAGATCTAGCGTTCCTTCCTGGGATCTCACTGTGGTCTTGGATGCTCTTTGTAGCACTCCCTTTGAGCCCCTTGAGTCGGTTGATTTGAAATTTCTGTTGTACAAGACAGCTCTGTTTCTTGCTTTGGCGAGTGCAAAACGGGTTAGGGACCTGCATGCGCTTTCGGTGCACCCCTCTTGTGTTCAGTTTTCAGCTGATGGTCTAAAGGTCACCTTAAGGCCAAATGTTGCATATCTCCCTAAGGTGATCCCTTCAGATTACAGCACAATGACCATTGAGCTTTGCAGTTTTTATCCCTCTCCTTTTGCTTCTGAAGAGCACGGAAGGCTGCATTTTCTGTGCCCAGTACGTGCACTAAGTCTGTACATCAATCGCACTCAGAATGTTCGACTGTGCGATCAGCTGTTTGTGTGTTTTGCCAATCCAGCTAGAGGCAAGGCTCTCTCCAGACAGAGACTCTCTCATTGTGTCGTGGAGGCTATTTCTCTGGCTTACAACAGCAAGGGCCTCCCTTTACCACGTTGTGTGAGGGCACATTCGACCAGAGGTGTGGTGGCATCCTGGGCCCTTTTCAGAGGGGTCCCGGTGAGTGACATCTGCTCTGCAGCCAGCTGGTCTTCACCGCACACTTTTGTTCGGTTTTATCGTCTCGATGTGACAGCCCCTACTGTGGCTCATTCTGTTCTTTCCACTGGGTTGGAGATTTCAAACTAAGTCAGTGAATTTGTATTAGGTTTGATGGCTGCTCTGCGGAGCATGTATATATGTCCCATACTCTATGTGTTGTACCGAGTGAATCAAATGAAAGGGACCAGTAGTTATATGCATAACATTACGTTTCACGCACCAGGATCCAATGATGGCTCATTAGAAGGCCTAACAAGGACATTGACCTGCGGAAAAAGTTGTTGCCACCATCAGGTAGAGAACTAAAACCTGCAGGATGCCGGCCCTCCAGGACCGACTTTGGGCATCCCTGCCATAAGTGAATGATTTACATGGAAATGAAAAGATTTAAAACCACTTCAAGAGTTTAAGGATCTTTGTGTCTTGTTCATGATGGATGGATAGAAAATCAGCACAATTATTTCAAAACGGCCAACATAAAAACTTTGCTCAGGCATTAAATACTGTAATTAGCATAAAAATCTGAGAACACGCAAATGTTGCATACAAACTCTAGTGATTCAAACCCTGAACCTAATTGCTGCAAAGGAACAGTTCTACTGCCATGCAGCCCCAAACGTAAGAATGTGAAAGAAATATTGAATCAGTTTACTGTTCTTTGGTTGTAAACTGAGAACACTGTCTGATATCCTGAAAAGATCTGAGAGAGAAACTGAAACTGTGGATTCTCCTCTGATACAGATAGTTACTGACTTTCTGACTAATTTGTGTGTTTTTACAGTGAGTATAAAGTCGAACGCCCTACAGGAAAGTTTAGATGACCTTACAACAGACACACAGAACCTGATGGAGAGAAGGAGGGCGTTGAAGGAAGACATTGAGCATCTGATAGAAGAGAGAGAGACAGGTTAAACAATTTCTAGATTGCCTTTGAACCTTTTGAACCATTTGTGTTATTTTTAAAATATGGTTCTAATTTTCAGTTATAAGTAGCTGTTCAAAACATTCCTAACCATTATGATCACAGGTTCAGTCCTGGTCTGACAGCAAGGTGAGCCAGGGCTTTGGCTGGGGTGGAAAAAATGTACCCATTAGCAACAAGTTTAGAGAAAAGTCTTGATTTCAGAGAATACTGTTGTTTTTGAGAGAACCGAGCACAGAGCTTAACTTAATCACTTTCCATTATTGATCTGCACTCTGCCTTTGAAATCTTTGATCAATTTTGACGAGTGAAACATTAAATATAGACAGTGGGATTTTTATGCTATTTTTGTATTTGTTGTTCTTTTTGATATTATTTGACCAAAGTTTCACTTCCTTCTGCTCTCCCCCCGTCGAATGGAACCAGGTTGTGACTCGTGTCCAGTTAACTGGATTCTGTACAACAACAAATGCTACCTGTTTTACGACAAGCCAGCTCGTTGGAAGACCTGGGATGAAAGTCGAAGGATTTGTTGGATTAGACGGTCAGATTTGGTTGTAATTGATGATCTGGAGGAGCAGGTAAAATCTAACGCTAGAAATCTAAAGCTAATCCCAAAGTTTTTGAAAATTTGTTGCTTGAAGAAGATTTACTACAATCTAGAAAAATTTGTTCACAGAAATTTGTCAGCAAACACATCAAATACTACTTTGATAAATACCATGGATACTGGATGGGGTTACAAGAAATTAACAAGACCTGGACTTGGATTGATGGACGTGTAGACACTCTTGGGTAAGAACTAGCATCTAAAAATGTACAACCTTAGTAAAATGTAAATATGTTTTACAAGTTTGTAGAAGAGTTAAATATACTGTATTTTCCAGACTATAAGTCGCAGGTTTTTTCATAGTTTGGCCGGTGGTGCGACTTATACTCTGGAGCGACTTATGTGTGAAATTATTAACACAATATTATATCACATGTTATTCACACTGAACCGCATGAAGCTGCGCGAGGCCTGTGTTGATAATTTCAACACTGGCGGTAACTTACTAATAAAAACCGAGAAGGGTTTAGCAAAAATGGCACTGTTGGAGCTATTTATTCTTTATCCATTTGAATGTTGTTTATTCTTAAACTTCTATTTTTTTGTATTTACAGAGTTTATTTGCAGGTTAATAATTGTTGTTTTATAATTGTTATTTTTTAAATAATTTTTCTTATTTATTCTTTTTTTAGTCAGACGGGAAGTAAAGTGGGTCAGTCCACTTTCTATAAATGTAGGGGCCTGGTAAAGGACCAGCAGCCATTTGGGTTTGGGGCCTATGGTTTTTACCAGAGCAAGAGAAGTAGATAGGAGAACAAAGGAAAGTTTGAACGGTGTAATTGCGTCCTGAAAAGGAAAATATAAGCAACCAAGACAGTCAACAAGTTTGGACATTAAACTTCCTTTGCCTGCGTGAAGAATCTTGACCCCAGTGCCTTATAGTGGCTGATGAAACTTTTTATTGGATGTTTGGTTTGACAATCGCCACTAGAGACACCAAAAGGTAAATTATATTCTGCAGATTACAAGCTGCAAGTAGTAAAATATGCAGCCGAAAACGGTAATGGAGCAGCAGAAAGAAAGTTTGGAGTTGGTGAGAAACTTGCAAGGGACTGGCGAAAAGCAGAGGTTACTCTTACTGAAATGAAGAAAACAACAAAAGCCAATCGCAGGCTAAAAGCTAGGTGGCCACATGGGTGCTTGAACAATATGCTGTCATGCTGCAGGAGGACCTTCTTAATGTTATCACTTCATGCATCGCAGTCCCCTCTCTATCAGCGCAAAGACATCGATGTCCCATGAACTGCCAGAAAATAAATTTCGACCAAAAATGCGACTTATATATGTTTTTTCCTTCTTTATTATGCATTTTATGGCTGGTGCGACTTGTACTCCGGAGCGACTTATAATCCAGAAAATACGGTACTGAGTAACAACGACTCCAGGATCTTCAGGACTTCTGCTATACCAAACCTTTGTGGACTGTGAGATATGATTGGGTTCATTGTTGTGTTTGGACGTCCAATGATCTAGTGGCTGAAAGTCTGTTTTATAGACTACTGGTTG
Organism: Poeciliopsis gracilis; assembly: GCA_911649635.1. Taxonomy (NCBI): domain Eukaryota; kingdom Metazoa; phylum Chordata; class Actinopteri; order Cyprinodontiformes; family Poeciliidae; genus Poeciliopsis; species Poeciliopsis gracilis. The sequence goes on along the minus strand of CAJVRI010001204.1, from coordinate 2,119 downwards.
CTGCTGTTCCTGCTCCGGGTTGGTTTTAGATGCACTAAATTAAGATTTGTTATGCCGATCTTCAATATGACTTATGATCATAGTCATTTATTTTCTGTACAATGTCCATTGTCTTGTGTAACCCAGTGTTAAAAACATAAGTGGAAGTTTATGTTAATTTGATATTTTGTTGTTGTTGTTTGTATCACAAGATTGGAAATGTATAAATAGATTTTGTGTTTTATTTTACTTAAAAAGATATATCCAAATGTGCTAAAACCATCGCTAAAAACTGTGAAATAGGCCTTTAATCGCTGATGGATTGGGCAACCAATGGCTGGCGTGGTCTGACATTACATCAGCCAATGGCGTTGATTGTCCCGCCCCTTTCACTGCTGCGCTGTGATTCTACTCAGAACACGTCAGACGCAGATGATAGTTAACAGCTGACCGTTGTTTTTGTTAAGAGCCTGAGAGAGATTATGAAATCTGGAGAAACGGTAAGAAAAACAATATTGGAATAGTTTCTCAAAATATATAATTGAAATGAGTAAATTCGTTTTTTTTTAATCTCTGAAAGTTTCTTTGAGCGTAGCTGAGACCGAAAGAAAAAAGTCCCCGGTAGAGTCAGACACTGTGCACCTTTGGCCTGGAGTGCCCTGAGATCTCAAGACCCACTTCTGAATTTGGATGGCGAGCCCCAGCCCCGAGAACCCAGAGAGATTGTAGATAGTGACCCGACTGGTTACCATCTTTGAGATACTGAGAGGATCGACTGACACCTTGAAAGGACAGTTATTTATTTTCTATTTTAAACAAAAACGCGCGCTATTTTGTTATAATTCTATATGTGGATCCACATTTGTTGTATTATTAAATTTCACTCTTCCTTGTTAACACTTTGTGCACTCCTGTGTTGTCATTCACACCTAGGCTCTTTAGAATCTAGAGTCTTTTGATCTGGCCCAACTTCTTTTATAGCATTGGTGCTAGTCAGAGAAGTAAATTAAATTGGCTGCCTTTTGCTATTATTAAGTGATTTAAAGTAACTTGTGGGTTACACTTGCCATTTCTAATTAGAACCACATGAATTCATACCAAGCACAGTAGAAAACCGTTTGCCCCTTCCCAGTGGCAACACCTGATCAGAGTCATACTTGACCTTAAATACACTGCCTGGCCAAAATAAAAGTCGCCACCAAAACATGGTCACTCTCTCTAGTATTTTGTTGGACCGCCTTTAGCTTTGATTACAGCCCGCATTCGCTGTGGCATTGTTTCAATAAGCTTCTGAAGTGTCACAAGATTTATTTCCATCCAGTGTTGCATTAATTTTTCACCAAGATCTTGTATTGATGATGGGAGAGTCTGACCACTGCGCAAAGCCTTCTCCAGCACATCCCAAAGATTCTCAATGGGGTTAAGGTCTGGACTCTGTGGTGGCCAATCCATGTGTGAGAAAGATGTCTCATGCTCCCTGAACCATCCTTTCACAATTCAGACTAACAATTCAGACTAACGATGAATCCTGGCATTGCCATCTTGGAATATGCCCGAGCCATTTGGGAAGAAAAGATCCATTGATGGAATAACTTGGTCATTCAGTATATTCAGGTAGTCACCTGACCTCATTCTTTGGGCACACAATGTTGCTGAACCAAGACCTGACCAACTGCAGCAACCCCAGATCATAATACTGCCCCCACAGGCTTATACAGTAGGCACTAGGCATGATGGGTGCATCACTTCACCTGCCGCTCTTCTTACCCTGATGCGCCCATCACTCTGGAACAGGGTAAATCTGGACTCATCAGACCACATGACCCTCTTCCATTCCTCCAGAGTCCAATCTTTATGCTCCCTAGCAAACTGAACATGCCAATGATTTGACCCTTCTTGAACAGACTAATGTCTTTTCCACAATCACAGGATGTGTCTTTTGCCATGGTGTTTAAGAAATGAGGAGTTACTCATTGCATCAGCTGGGGTTAAATAACTTGTTGCCAGCTGAAAGATAATTGCCTATGCAGTAATTATCCAATAGGAGGCTGGTACCTGATTGCTTAGTTAAATCCAGGTGGCGACTTTTATTTTGGCCAGGCAGTGTATCACCACCCCCTTCTGACATACTTAGAACTCG